>OX419746.1:3883500-5178000 GCA_948477245.1 Thumatha senex
AAACTGTGAAAGAAGAGTAGATTGGAAGGTATGCAAGCGTATTGGTGAAGAATGCCTTTGCTTGTAAATATTATTTATTTGATATGTTAATGTTTCATGTCAAATAATGAAAACTTCATTTCGGATTGTATAATAATGAAAACTTCGTTTTTAATGCTAAAGCTTCGATTTTTGAATGTATCTGTGCTCGATTCGTCGATTTCTTAAATCCGTAGCGCTTGTAATCCTCATGGTTAATGTTCGGTAAACGAGAGAACCTGAGATAGGAACGTACGTTTCCCTGCTTTGTAAAAAAGCTGCCAAGAATAAAGTACGGGTAACTAGCTATAAAAAGTTAGAGGTTAGAGGTCTTACGGCAGTTTGAAAATTTCAAAAGTAGATCGCCACACATATTGTATCCGCCCGATTACTGTTGTATTACGTGAGCTTAAATAAAAGTGAAGAAATTATTTCATTTAATATGCCTCTGCCTCAACCTCCTTAGAAGACGAAGCGTTGTTATATGTTTGTGTGTATACCGTAGGGTGATTATTATGACTGTCTTTGTGACGATTATTATACCTCTGTTTTATGAAATAGGTTGATTGATTAAAAAGGGGTGGCGGCGTTACATCTTGTATGTTCACTCTGTCCAAAATCAATACAAAATGTAGGTCAAATACTAAAAGCGATTACAAACTAAACCTTATTTACGTAAATGCCCTACAGGACCGTGTGGCCTAATGGATAAGGCGTCGGACTTCGGATCCGAAGACTGCAGGTTCGAGTCCTGTCACGGTCGACAAAGAAAATTTTAGATTTTTGTGAAAAAATTACATTCAAAATGCTTTTCATAAATAATCTGAGTAAAAATTCATTGTGGTAACACGACTTGTTTCTCTTTTCTTGACTGCTTTTGAATGTTGTCTACTTACTATCTAACTAAGTAACTGTTTATGATTTTTCGGGTCTTGTTCGCGACGTATATTATTAGGTACAAAGCCTAACTTCACGCTGTATCCCTGAATGGGATAGTCAGTGAGGCATACTTCTTTTGCTTCCTGCAGATTCGTCAATCGGTTCAGACATGCACGTCTGGGTATCCGAGTACTTTTGACTTACTATCTTTACGCTATATTCCTAACTACCCCAGTAGCAATTATTCAGTGATTAGTAGCAACTAGAAGCAAATACGTAGAAACTCTCTATAAACATAACCATTTCGATGAAAGATTGATCCAACTTATTTACTCGTATTATTTTAAATTTAATTTAATTTAAATTTAATTTTCTTCTCCACATTGCGCAATTATCTTAAAAAGAAGTATGTTTCGATTCATGTGTTATATACTCATACATACATAAATAATTATGTAGTTACTGAAATCAGCAAAAACTGTAAATTGGGACATCTAAAATAGCTCTACTTTGGGTTATAACTTGTTTATGAAAATGAGTTACCATTTAATTAGCCTCCTTGGTTTTCTTTATTTACAAGCAAAGTCAATGTCAAAGATTATTAGGAAGTGTATTTAGGTATATTATGTTCCCTTTTTATTTGTCAATGATACAATGTAAGGAAATGGCATAAACATGGTGTTTAATTTAAAAAAAAAAGAAAATTCATATTATTATTTGGGTATATGTAATTTTTTTAATTAATAAGTCAAATGATGGGCGTGTTGAAATTAGATATTAAATATTTATTTATTATATTATAACAAATAATGTACTATAACCAAAATATAAGAGATTTGTTTGCTTTGTGAAAATGTACCATTAACAAATAAAAATACAGGATTGTAGAATAATTATGTGGTGTGTACATACCGGTCTTGCGTTTTCTTGGTTCTGTAAAATACATTTCAACTATTTAACACTTACATGTATAATAAAATGGTAACAAATAAAATAGAGTAACCTATTCATTAACCTTAAATTCTGAACATCAATCGAGCCTTGTTTTTAAAACAAACTAAAAACTTAAAGAATGTGGTTCTATGAAACTATTGATCGTTTTCAATTATTTTTTCAAGATTGACATTCCCAAATTTAAAGTTATAATTTATTTATTTATTTACATTATTGATATAATCTGTATACAATTTAAAACTAATTTTATACGGAAATTTAATGTGTACACCATATTCCATTAAGTACCTAGATTTTAATTGCTAATAATCAAATATTTACAAAAATATCGATGTTAGTAACTTAGTACATATACGTTTAAATTAGTATAATAAATGCTTTACACATAACTAACTATACAGGGTGATCTGTAAGTAATATTATTTTCCTATAATTACCTGAAACATCGTCGTCTAGTGCTGAAATAGAATATTTATAAATATTTCAATAAGTAGTATTTCGTATTAGTATATTGTCCAATAATTCTTAATAGCTCAGTAATAGGTGTGCGAGGATTAGTGCACATAGTAATAGTAGGATTCAGATGCACCCTGCCGGATTCAGGGTTTCAATACATATAAAAGTTACTGCAAAAGAGTTTACATAACAACAGATAGGGGCTTTATTCCGTGAACGCTTAGATTGTGGAATGAGCTGGAATGAGATGCCTGGGTTTTCCCGAGCGTCTACAGTATGGGGTTCTTCATTAGGGGTCTTAGAAGGTTTATACAACAGTCGGCACGAGTGCTGCACCTCTGGTGTTGTAAACGTCCATAGGCTACGCAGAGGTTCCCAAACTTATTTAGTCTACTGCCCACTTTGAGACTAAATTAATTTTTAGCGCCCCCATTTTTTCACCTACTTAAAAACCACTATAACTTCAAATTAAATTAATTAATTGTTGTGAGCTATATTAGCGGAGATTAAACATTCATTCTAAAATAGACTTTTACTATAATCCGCACGAGTTAACTTGAGACCTGAGCACAGTAGGTAGTACATAACGACGCTCAGGTCTCAAGTTAACTCTTACGGGCTACACCTGCCAATGAGAATGTTTATTGAAACGCCACAGTATTCAGACAGAGTATCTTTTATTCAAAATAAAACAAACATAATCGATTCTTATATAAAAACTAATGTGAAGGATGAATCTGATGCTGTTTAATAAGTTTGTTGATATCAGGTTCCAATTTACTCAAGAATAGCCGCAAATCGCCACGTTCGGTAACATGCAAACGATTTCTCTTTTTAGTAAGCAGCGTTGCTACATCACTAAATCCACGTTCACACAAATATGACGATGGGAATGCTATCAAGAATCGTTGAACGATTGACCACAATCCAGGGTACAATTGCGGGATCGGTTATTGTAGCCAAAATTCTTGATAGCCATTTATGAACTTGATTTTTATTTCCTCGTTGTTGTCAATTCTATAAGTTCTTCTTCCAGCTGAGGTGAGATTGCTGTGTTAACATTTGAAAACGGATCTAACACCCAGCCTGGTATTTCCAAGTTCAATATGTCCTGGTATCTTTCGGTGAAGTCAAGAGGTTTTCCAAATGTTGGCAGTAGGCAAACAAGTCGTCGTTACTGCAGGATACTGATAAATTCGGAAAATTGCGGAATATCCGAAAAACTCACGTCTGCCCATATTCTTTTTGTGTAGAAGCAGTTTGGCTGCGAAAGCAGCAACGACATTTTTTGTTTTAATTAAATTTAGTTCATCGCCTTGCAGTTAGAGATTCATGTCGTTGAACAATTTATACAGGTCTGTCATGTAAGCCATATCATTTTTTGATGTAATGAGCTTGTTGCGCAATTCTGTATCTTTAGTTTCCAAGAACTCTATCACAGAGTCAAACAGGTTGTAAAATCGAGTCAGACAATTGCCTCTTGATTGCCAACGAACCTCAGTATGAAGCAACAAACGGTTGGAATCTTCGTCATTAGTAACACAAAGCTGATGAAATAATCTATCATTTAAAGAGCTGGTATGGATTTTATTGACTGCTTTGATGACATATTGCAGTAATTGAAATAGTCGTTCACTTAAGTTTCTAGCAACCAAATGTTGTCTATGAATAACGCAATGTACAGCAAGTTCATCTGGAATTTTATTGTTTAAGTAGGCTATGAAGCCTTTATGGCACCCTGTCATAGCCGGAGCGCCATCCGTAGCAACTGATATAATATTTTTCAAGAAAATCTCTTTCTCATCACAAAACTTTCCCAATGTATTGAATATGGTTTCGCCTTTTGTATCGGTCTTTAAATTTCTAGCAAACAATAGTTCTTCACATATTTTCTCATGTTTAATAAACCTCACGTAAGACAGCAACAATGCTTCATTAGTAGGTAAAGTGGACTCATCGAGCTTAATTGAGAATTGACTAGTCTTCAGATGATTGCACAATGATCCTTCAATGTTTTCAGCCATTTCATCAATTCGTCTTTGCACAGAATTATTACCTAAAGGAATTTTTCGGATAATATCTGCGGCCGGTTTATGAAGCACAGTAGTTATTACTTCCTTTATTGCTGGCAAAATTAACTCTTCTTCGATGTTGTGTGGTTTGTCTTTTTGAGCAATTAACAAAGAGATATTGTACGAAGCTTGAAGTCTGTCGTCATCTTGCTTAGCAGCTGCCGAAAATAGTTTTGCTACACTTGGCTGAGTATTATGCTTCATTTCTAGGTCTTGAAAATATGTATATAATATTTGTGTATGTATCTGTCCTGTTTTATTATGTGTATATAATAAAACAGGACAGATACATGAACTACGCAGAGAGAAATATCGAACCGAGTTTGAGCAATCTCTTAATTAATATTAGTTGATGTTCACAAGTTGTAGCCGAGAGTCGAGAGCTCTGTCGGTGTCTAAGAATCCTCCTAGCTAGATGAAATTACAAATCTCTCCCGAAGCCTACACAACGCCCCCATTTTTTTCTGGGTCTCTTACCGCCTTAAGGCCTGCAGCGCCCACAAGGGGGCGTTATCGCCCACGAGGGGGGCGTTATCGCCCACTTTGGGAAACGTTGGGCTACGGTGACCACTTTCCATTAGGTGGGCCGTATGATTGTCTGCCACCTCAGTGGTATAAAAAAACATAGTAGTTACTAAATTCTAACCAATTAGATATTAGGCTCTTGGCGTAAACCTATGTTACTAAGAAACAGGCACGGAGTATACATTTTTGATTCAATTGTCGTAAAACACAAAAGCCCTAATATTGACACTCAAAAGTGATTTGGACCTCAGACTAATAATTCTTATCGCGCATCGAATATAGTCATTATATCATCAATGGATCGGGTTTTATGATTATCAATCAAAATTGTAAGATGACTAGCTGATGCCCGCAGCATCGCCCGCGTGTTGATGTTTTCCTATTCGAAATTTTGTATGAAAACTTGATCTTTTTGATAATCCAATATAAACTATATTACTTACGACGAATGTCATTTTTTAATGGTAAAAGAAATTTCAAAATCGGCCCAGTAGTTTCTGAGCCTATTCATTAAAAATCTTTCCTCTTTATAATATTAGTATAGATGATAGACACTCCTTGACAATATCTTTTATTTTATTCCATTGCAATAGAGCGGTCTCGTCAGACAATTCGACATTGTTACGTAATATGGCCAAAGTTTGATATTGTGTGACCTATTATTAGACGAACGTCGAACACAAACGGATTGAAATTTATTGTTGTGTATTGCATAAGATTAATGGAATTTACTGATTATTGATGAGTACTTCAATAAAACTAGATCATGAATTCGACACAATTCTAAATCTATATTAAAAGCTTGAATCTATGTGTAGTTCCTAGAAATACTTTCTTAAAAATGAACTTGTTCTTTTTTATATGCCAATGAGGTGGCAGACAAGCATACGGCCCACCTGATGGAAAGTGGTCACCGTAGCCTATGGACGCTTGCAACACCAAAGGTGCAGCACTCGCGCTGCCGACCCTAAGAACAACATGCATAAATGTTTTTCTTATTTAGCTACATTCATAAATGTTTTTTCTATAATATAAAAATGTGTAAAAAAACATTTTGTACTATTAGCTAAGTTGTATTGGAAACTTTTTACGAACAGTAGATTTGAAATTGTTAACCCAACCATTTGAAAATTTAAGATTTCATTAAAATTGTAAATCGAAGCCGTGTATAATCTCCGTAGTTAGAATTCTTTTAAATTCCAGGCCGCTCAGCGTTTAATTTTTTTACATTGTAATTTTTAACATTTGAAATGAATGAAATGAAATGAATGAAACATTTAAACAACATTTTAACAGTAACATTTCCTCAAACACATGTTCAGGAATAATAAAAATTAGATTCTCCTTACGAGCTTTAACCTTGCGTCTATTAGACTTTAATACATCCTGTAGTTAAAAGTCAAGTCCTATTCATTTTATTTCGAAAATTTAATTTATTTGATTGGGATTTTTAATTAGTATGCTAACTAACTCTTTCATTTAAATTTATTTACAGTTATTTTTTTTCTGGACATGACTTAAACCTGTGGCCTTTGCCTTACAAGCGCAATGCTTACTTATTAGTGTTACAAATTAATTTAAATTTGAGCTACTCAAAATAAAAATAAATTGGGGCGATTCTAATATCTCAGGTGGTCAGAGCGTTACACCTGTAAGTTAAACGCTACAAGTTCAAATCTTGTCTCAAACTAAGTCTTTAAATAAATATCGACGAAGCAAGTTATTCTCTTTTACACTCTGTATTCCCAGTAGCTTCAAAACCCTACCCTGGATTTGTAGACTGGGGTCCACTGTTATTGGTCAGCTAGGATGAGCTATCGCTTGACTTTCGGTGTTGTGAGGAGCGACTGCCGTCTGACTACCCAATTCGTAAGGGCACCTGTGTCCTCGCCTCGTCCATTGATCAGCCGGTGCACCGATTGCAGGTGAGAACGCTTAGACTCCGGAGATCTTGATGGGGCCCCTTACAACGCCTCTTACACTACTTATTATTGGTGCAGAAGGCGTAATATTGCCAATACTTTGTAATATAATAATTACGTAGTATAATATACTTGTAAATATTAATAATTGGTGTACCTACAATAAAGTATAATTCTATTCTATACTATAACAGCAATTTTTTTTTTAAAGAGAATCTTCGTTTTCGACATTTGGAAGGTCCAAATGTCGGAAAATAAGGCTATCTTTAAAAAAAAATCTTAATAGTTAACGTCTGTCAACGGCTGGTAATCAAAGCAGGCAGCTCATTCCATTTATTCTAAAAGTTTTAGTACACATTTCAATAGCGATAAACAAAGTTCCAATAATGCGATCGTGCTGAAAAAGTGAAATGTTGTGTGTTGTTTTCGTTTCAAATTCAGATTTGAAACGAAAACAACACACAACAGTAATTACCACAAAAAATAAAACTTGATTTGGTGGTACCTTCAATGAAATGTTTAATATTCTATTATATTCTATTCTACTACATATGTGTCTCGTATTCTATAGAATTGTTTATACTGTTGATTGATGGCATTTCTTACACATCTTGAATAAAAACACTTGTACTATTCCACATTATTTATTTTCTAACCTAATTGGTTTCGGCTGTCGGCATTTCCAAAGTTTGACATATATTTTATGTCAACTTTTAAAAATATCGTAATGCACAACCGGTCAGGTTTAAAAGTAAATACTTACAGCATTTTTAAAGGTTGATACATATTTTATGTCAGCTTTTGAAAATATCGTAAGGCACAACCGGTCAGGTTTAAAAGTAAATAATGTGGAATAGTACAAGTGTTTTTATTCAAGATATTGTATAGAAGGTTATTGATTTGGTCCTATGAGTGTGTTAGTAAGTATTTCATTACTTACGAAAACGAGACGAGCCCTCAGGATTAGCGCAGATGCATGTTATCAGCACGCTTAGCGCAACCACAGCGCACACGTGCACCATCTGGAATAGAGGAAATTATTGTTTTAGAACGAACTTTATTTAACATTTATTGTCGCGTGGTGGTACCGCCACCAATTAAAGTTAAATTAAAGTTAAAATAAATTTAATTTTAATTAATTTCTTCAGGCGAAGCACAATTCTTGACAAAAGTGTCTTAATACTACCATTCAAAAAAGAAGTTCAAATAAAAAAGAACACAATATCTATAAAGCGCTCGCTTGTTCAGTGTTCAGTAAACGATCATTGCCTTAACCTTTGATGGGTGACCGATTATGGTTGGTTTCAACATCGGTAAGTCATGGAAATAGGCTAATCACCTATTTTATGGAACAATACTACACCTGGTACAATTTGGGCATAAATTATGCCTCTGTCTACCCCTTCAGGGAAAAAAACGTGACATGTTTATGTGTTCATAAAATAATGGCACATAATGGCACCGTGAAACCAATAGTAAGATATATATATATATTTATAAGATACCCTTGACTTTTAACACTTCTGAGAGTTCTGCAGTTTCCTAAAATCTATACTAATATTATAAAGCTAAAGAGTTTGTTTGTTTGTTTGGTTGAATGCGCTAATCTCAGGAACTACTGGTCGGATTTGAAAAATTATTTTTGTCTTAAATAGCCCATTTATCTAGGAAGGCTATAGGCTATACATCATCACGCTACTACACTGGGGAGCAGAGCAGTAGTCATAAATGTTGACAAATCGGGCAAATTTTTATGCATCATTGTAGAATTTATAAGCGACGGGATTCAATAGGTGCGACGGTAGGTCGAAATATACCACGGGCGAAGCTGTCATCTAGTATATTATAAAACTTGTTTTCATAATAATAAATCTATTATTACGATAAATATCCGTAAGGTTACTACCTTATGCTACGGGCCAAAATTATCTATGAATGGGAAATACGCGAATAAACAATAATTGTCCATTGTTTTCTTTTATTTTTTAGCTACAGCTGACAGCTATAGTAATAAATAAGTAGTAGACGAGTGTTTAACACGCTGATATTTTAACCGCTCGTCGCACGGTTACGTTCGTCTCTGTAAAATTTCGGATTTCGTTAAGATAGTCAGAGAGGAGGGATCGTCAGACTTCGTTACCCATTTCTTCCCAACCTATTCTTTCGCTTTCTGCAGAAGTGCAGATTATAATTATAGATAAGCAGAAATAACACAGTCATGCGTCTTACACGTGCCTTTTAAAACCTATACATTTAAAAGCATTTAATACATAATTTGATTAATAACGAATTGTTATTTACATACTAATTATTTAATTGAAGCGCTCGTGGCCTCGCGGTCTCAGTGTTCTGTAAACGATCACTGAGTTACGCAACTTTCACTATGGCTGGTCCTCGGATGGGTGACCACTTTGTGGCACTTACATTTGCGAGCGTTTCCGTGCTTCGGAAGGCACGTTAAGCCGTTGGTCCCGGTTGCCAGTAAAATGGCAGTCGTTAAGCCTGGTTGAAGGCCTTATGGGCGGCTTGAAAATTTCAACAGCAGGTAGCCACAACCTGCGTCTGTCTATTTCAACACGGCAATGGGCTCACCACCTATTACGTGGGACAGGAATCCACATGGTGAAAAGTGGGCATATAATATGCCTCTGCCACGCCTTCGGGGATAAGGCGTGATGGATATTTATTTTTTTTATTTTATTTACATACTCGTAATTTGTTGGAAATTATTAAAGTTTCACAATAAATTTGTACTTTTAAACAAGTTTCACATACAAAACCATTTTTGCACTTAATCACAATTGTACAATTTTAACTACTAATTATATAAATTTAGTAATTACACGGTACGTTAGTTGAAATTCAAATATACATATATTTTTGGCTTGTCTGCTTCAGTAATATATAAAAAAAGACGGTGATACCATCTCCGTATGAAATTTGTTTAGACGCAAACGTTTAAATATATTATTTTTACAGATATAAAATCTCTGGCACATATCTATCCATTGCTTCATTGCGACGTGTAAGATCAAATACACATTATGTATATTCAGGGTTCTATTCGGAGTCATGGATCAGTTGAAACTGTGTACACTTATAAAGCACCAAAAACGCATAGTCGTGCGTTTTTCCTTTTACAAAACGCCCGTTTACTACCAATATTACATAAAATATGAAGCATCACACACTTATTACATCTTCTTACATAATTCTACAATCCGTATCTATGCTATAATCGTTTGCTCCTTCTGACCTCAGCTTTTAGAAAGGGAAAAACGTTTTACTTCCAACACTTTTAGTTTCATTGTATGAAGGTTAAAGGTCAAATATGTTATAATCGGTATGTTATGATTTTACTGTAAGTCCTTAATTAATGTTATTTATAGTTAAACTTTAACTATTAAGTTATATTACTATTAAGTTTGATTGCGATTAAACTGTAATATGTTAATAGAGGGCTATAATAAAAGTTAAAAAAGTACTCAAATATTCAGACGTGTATGTATGAAGCAATTGATGAATCTGCAAGAAGCGAAAGAAGTATGCATGGATCGTCAAGTCTGGCAATCTGTCCTCTCTGACTATCCCGTCAGAGATACAGCGTGAAGATAGTTATTATAATCGCTACTGCAATAATGTAAAGAATATCTACATAATTATACTGTTCTTTAATACAAAAGAAATATGTTGATATTATTGATGAAGCGAATCGTGACTGTATATAAAGTGCCATAATTAGAATTATAAATGAAAATTGGGGAACAAGAACATAAAATTCGGTTCATTGTTGCAACTAATGAAGACAATTTAACAAATAGACAATTTGCAATTCAATCAATCTAAATTAACCTGACTTTTTTGATGATGAGACAGGTGTCGGTAAAAGGGTTAAATAGTTTTGAAAAAGGTCAAATCAACGTTGTCTCTGAGCCATTCAAAACAAATTTATGATACGGTAATGCACACTGAGATAATACGAGATCGCCAACCTTAGCAGTCATAAATAAATACACATTGTCACGCCTTTATCCCCGAAGGGGTAGGCAGAGGCATACTATACGCCCACATTACACCGTTTGCACTTTTGTCCCACACCCCAATGAAAAGGCGCAGATTGTGGCGACTTGTTGTTGAAATTTTTCAAGGCCTCTTCTGGGCTTAACGACTGCCATGTTACTGGCAACCGGGACCAACGGCTTAAGGTGCCTTCCGAAGCACGAAATCGCTCGCAATGTAAATTCCACAAAGTGGTCACCCATTCAGAGACCACCTATAGCGAATGTTGCTTAACGCAGTGATCGTTCACGAGCACTTCAATATACAATATGTATACTGTTCTAATATTATACAAAAGTGTACTTCATTATTGGCGTATTGTTTGGTAAACATATGCAACTAAATATTGGTAGCTGTGGAAACCCAAATAAATAAATAAATGTATAATTAGACATAATGTCTATGGTATAAGTGTAAAACGTGTAAAAATTAATATTAAGTTGTCTCTTGACGCAACAATACCTAAGTACCTAACATATCGGGATTTTTTTACACAACGCCATCTAGCTCAAAGTAAACTGATATAAGCTTGTGGTGTGAATTGTAGACAACTGATACTTCTAAATACATACATATTATACATAGGAAACATACAAACTCCGTTTTTTTTACGCAACGCTATCTAGCCCAAAGTAAACTAATATAAGCTTGTGGTAAGAATTCTAGACAACTGATAAACATACTTCTATACTTCTAAATACATTCATATTTTACATAGGAAACATCCAAATTGCGAAACAAACATTTGCGTTACGATACTGAAGAAAGCTTTGAATTGATAAAAATATGAAACACATATATCACAAAGAAATTAGTTAAGGAATTCCAAATTTGTATAACAACACGACGAGTCGGTAAACGAAGTGAAATTGAGAGATGTTACAAAAGGTGAGATGTCACGATTCGACGTACGTCGACGTAATGTAACAAACACAACAAACATGATTGGTTCACGACTGCAGCGCGTAAGGAAGAGAGCTAAATCATTCTGACATGTCTAAAATGAGAATCATTATCTATACTAATATTATAAAGCTAAAGAATTTGTTTGAACGCGCTAATCTCAGGAACTACTGGTCGGATTTGAAAAATTATTTTTGTGTTAGATAGCCCATTTATCGAGGAAGGCTATATAGGCTATATATCATTACGCTACTACACTGGGGAGCAGAGCAGTAGTCATAAATGTCGACAAATCAAATTCATAAGGGGCGGGATAAATAGGTGCGACGGGAGGTCGAAATATTTTACGCGCGAAGCTTTGGGGGTCATCTAGGCTGAAATATGCAGAAAAGTGACGACATGGAAAATGCCAATGTTACACAGATAACCTCCCCTAGATAGCGGACTGTTGAATATTTGTTGAGTTCACAATATTTGTGGTATGGCCGGGATGCGCGGACAAGCGCAAATGAGCTGTGATTGACTATTTCAAGGCCAGCGCAGAACGCTTTGAAGTGAAATGAGAACTGTGAACGCACCGGGTTATAGTGATTGGACGATGTTTATTGATAAGGAGACGCACACGTGGATAGATTTAGCTGTACCCCTTTTCCACAGAAACGAATTCTAGAATAAAAAGTAGGCTGTGTTTTTTTTTATTATTATTTTATGGCCTGGCTACAAAGACCTTTCAGCTAAATCTTATTTTTTGCATCATATATCTTCAATCTTATCTTCTAATTAGTCCTGTCCAGTCTTTGTCGATGTCGTGTCCTCAGTCCTAGGTCCTGGTGCTTGCCCTCAGTATAATGGGGATTTTTATACTGAGGTTTTCAGTGGACATTTCGCGGCAAGAGAGAAAATATCATTTCACTGCATATATATCATTGTCTTTCACTATAGCACGTTAACACAACTTTTATGTCCAAGAAACCAACACGAAGCACATAAAACAAGATAAATGCACTAGTTTTAGAACATAATATACAGCAAGCGTCCGCACTTGTCACTCTTCCCGCCAAAAGTCGGGCTGTGTGTTAATCCAATGTGTTACCTTCACAACAAATTGCAAAAATTGTTTTTTTTGCAAACCCCTATAAATGAATTGAATTTAAGTTAAAGATAAAACAAGACATATACGATTTAGTAAAGATATTTACGGATGTAACTCTTTATTCTGCTTTGCATAAAAAAGACAGATTTGTATCGTAATCTTCTAAAACAATTTTTGACTGGTTAGTATGTATACACAATTTCTAGTAAACCGATTTATATATTTAACCATTTTTTTAACAAACGGAGAAATAATTTATCTGTCAATGATCACCTCTAAGGTATATAATGCACAAGTTTACAAAAGTTTGGTCAACGCTAAGGATTATATTTTTGTAGAAAAGGAGACTCTTTACCTTTAACTAGGTTAATATATATATATATATATATATATATATATATATATATATATATATATATATATATATATAATATAAGTACCAAAGAATCCCAACTTGTAAACTGTTCTACATTCATTCACAAATACCTAATCTGTGGTATACATAGAAGCTTTTCACAATAACACTTCATCCACTCGACAATACCTACCGCAGACACATCGATCAACAAAATATCTTCCGCTTAAGTAACATACCAACAAATAGTATGAGTATTGCGTAAGCAATATATGTCTATACATTTTTGAGATATGATGTGGTATATTTACTACATATCTGGCAGAAAACGCATCTTAGACTTCACGATTTCAAGATGGAAAGCTTAGAGGAAAATAGTTACATAAAAAAATATATAACAGTAAAATCCCGAAGGGGTGACAGAGGCATATTATATGCCCAGTGTTCACCATGTGTATTCCTGTCCCACGTAATAGGTGGTGAGCCCATTGCCGTGTTGAAATAGATAGACGCAGGTTGTAGCTACCTGCTGTTGAAATTTTTCAAGCCGTCCATTAGGCCTTCAACTTGACTTAACGACTGCCATGTTACTGATGGCAACCGGCACCAACGGCTTAACGTGCCTTCCGAAGTACGGAAACGAAAATGTAAATTACAGAACGCTGAGTCCGCGGGACCACGAGCGCTTCAAAGTATTTATTAGTTGTAGATTAGTGTTTTTTTTGATAATTTATACTGTTGATTGATGGCACTTGGTGGAAATTGCTATACATTTTAAATAACACCACTTGTACTATTCCACAACATTTATTTGATAAACCTAACCGGTTTCACCTCACTGCATGCTCAAAAAAAATTGGTGTTTTTTCTTGTCTACACAAATGAAATTGCTATTCCGATTCGATTACCAAATTTCATTATTCACTATCAATATCACGCTTGTCCTTGCAAATATACAATCTTCTGTTTTGAAGACACTACGCAACATTTTAAAGTTTCCTCACATTTAAATATAATGATTAGGCTGCATAGTGCATTAGCCATGACCATCGTCCTTGCTACAAATGACTTCTTTCGCAAGCTCCTGTTGAATATACTCAGAATATTTATTTGTCCCTACTGTTCATGAATTAAGATCGTAGTTATGACCACGAATTAAGTATAATTTGTCCATTCACGCAATTCCCACTACTTATCTCGCGAGAACTTCGAAAATTATATTGAAAACTGGAACATACAACAAAGTGTCACTACTATTTTTAAATAAAGTAATAACCGTCTGATGTCGGCTGTCAAAGATGGGAGTAAAAAGTCAATGGCATTTGACGTTCTGTTATTTATAATACTAAGGTAGCAGACTAGCATATTGTCTACCTGATCATAAATCATCGTAGTCTATGGGCGTTTGTAACACCAAAATTACTACCACACTTTACTATATACAGAGCTGATTATACGGAATTCTAATGAATCATGGGCTAAGTGGAGATGCGTGATTGATGCAATGTTTGCAATCATTTAAATATTTAAAAAAAAATTACTATCCAACGCACGTGCACAATCGTCGGATGAGAGAAAATACGGGTGGTCGTTTCTACAAACACTCTCTCCGGTTTTCTTTCCGGTTTATAGGATATTAATGTAATGTATTTTGAAATAAATATTAACTACTTGCATGCCATGTCTTTGTTAATGATCTTTATGAGCACTAGTAGCTTCAGAAAATGCTAAAAAAAATGTAATAAACGTCGCTGGCCTCAGACACATAAGGTATGCTTGCCCCGTCACCAATAGAAGAAAGGATGGCAGTAAGCCGACGCTAGGAAAGCCGCCAGTCCAACGTCATGTATACACCGTATTCCAAGGCCCTCATATCTAACAGGCAGAGTCGCCTGCATCCAGTGCTGCTCCTCCAGGACTTGAGGATCGACATAGTGGTATCCTTTAAAGCGCAGTCGAACAAGGCGACAGCCTCCGGGTATAGCCACATTGGAGCAGTCCGCAACAAGTACGTAATTTTAGAACCGCAAAACACATACGTAGCAATAACATCGCAACGTGGGGGGAAAGATGTTGTAAACATTCGCAAGCGTCAAGGAGAAGACTCTTACAGGAAATGAAAGCATCGGTGAGCCCAACAGGCTCTAAGTGCTGGGTGTAAGTTCAATTAAGCCGTGAAGCAGATAGCCCAAGGTGGGTGCAGTGTATGTTAGCTTCGGAGCCGCACTGGCAAATCTCGCACTTTGCAGGGTTCACCTCTAAACTAAGCTCCCCAAGGCGCGGAATCAATACTCGAAGGTCCTTGGAAATACATATTCCACTTTTATTGTAATTTCATCATCATCCGAGCGTCGGTCCCAGTTGCGTCTCGCGACGCCTGTGGTCCCCTATTAGGCCGCACTTTTACGGTAATTTATGATACACTAATTGCTTTTCAAAACCGTTTTTGAGAAAAATAAATGTCAATAGAACTTTATGATTTTTCACTTGTGTTATTTGTCACATCTGCAGCTGCTCTGCTGCTGCATACTGCGAAGATGTACTGCTACTTTTTATCTACCACAAAAACTGGCAGTAGGTGTTAAGTGTAAAATCTTGGTGAGGTATAGAAATATATTCTTACGAGTAGTATATAAAACTGAATAATTTGGTGGTTTGGTTGAATGCGCTAATCTTAGGAACTTTTGTATAGAATTGATAAATTCTTTTTATGTTGGATAGCCAATTTATCGAGAAAGGCTATAGGCACAGAATAAGTAATAGTACTACGTACGGTTATATATCATCACGCTACTACCCAGGACAGCGGAGCAGATATCATTAATGTCAACCAAACAAACTTATTTTCATACAGTATTGTAAAATTAATAAATTACGGGATTAAATGCGTTTCACGAGGTTCAAAGTACGTTACGGGCGAAGCCGCGGGGTCAGCTATTAAATACACAAGTACAAAATCATAAAACTTTTATATATCATAAATATCTCTAAAATAAACTGGAAGCTGGCTGTCTGAATCGTTTAATAGTACGGATATATTAAAAAGTAAACTTATCTTACAGGTCATTTGCGCGTGCGACGGTGACGTAACACACACACACACACATAAAGGCACACATTCCACTGCACAAGGAAGCGTGTGACCTCTTGTGATGCTTTTTTAAAAATAGAAGTGCAACTTTTTATACTTATCGTGGGATGTGTAATGACATAGTTCTAAATAGATTCTTGTCTATTCTTGTAACCAACCTCATTTAAGAGATAATTCATTCTCTATGTACAATTATATTACAAATAGATTTGGTGGTTTGTATATTACTAGCTGAGCCCCATGGCTTCGCCCTTGACATATTTCAAACCTCCTTGATTTAGTCCGGTCGTATATTAATTTTACACAATTGTTAGGCAGGAACCGTGTGGTATCAACCGGTTTGAGTCCGGCATGAAATCGGAGCAGATTTCCACACGTTGAAAAATAATACAGGATTTCATACTATTTACTATCTTAGAGACCTATTTGAGAATTTCCCTAATTTTTATTTTTATTTATTAGGGGATTGATTAGGGGAGAAAACTGATAACTCTTGCTCCGGCTTGTACCTGGTGCAAAGGTTAGCTATTGCCATTCGGCGCGGAAATGCGGCCAGTGTTCTGAGCACTTTTGCACCGGATACAATCCGGGGTGGGTTATTACACTAACAAATCTTTGTTGGTTAGTTTGTTAATTATTTTTAGAAATTTGACAGTGTCATGATAAATATTATTAAATTTTATATATTTATATTATATATTATTTTTTCTATGTTGTAATAAATCATGTAAATCTTATCTAAAATCGAAATTAAAATTTACTATCTTATAATTAAATCAATGTCTAAACCACTGGAAACATGTCTATATCTAGGTTATCAGATCCATATCACTGCCTCAAGACTGATTCATAAAAAAAGTAGACAGACACTAGACTGTTCTCACGGAGAACGACATTATGCAAAATGGTGAACAACAGCATTGTGTCAAGTGAAGTTTAATTACGAAATACAAATAAGCACTGTTTAGGTTAATGTGTGTTGTGGTAATTAGGTGGTTATTTATCTGCGTATGTTCTTGGAGATAAGTTTTAACCGACTGCAAATAAGGGTAGGTCCTCGATTTTACTGTAGTTTTCTTTGGTGATTGGCGATTCTTCACTGGGTAACTACGAGTATATACGCTTTTACAATAATCTTCCCTGTGACGTTAGAGATTTACCAGTGAATAAATTGAAAAGTTGATTAATAAACCACCCTTTAGAAAAAGCTGTTAAATACTATTTTCCTCCGAATTTCCAGCTAGTGCGTCTCAGGTGGGCCTGTATATAATATATATATTATTTAGTCTGCTACCATTAACACAAAATAAACTATTAAATTTTATATGACCTAACTCATAGCATGCGCGGAGACCTAGGACGATTTAACCAATGGACGCGCTATCTTACTGTTTGCGCCTATACCCCGCTTGCCATTTTTTTTAAGCATTTTTAGCTAAGTCGCTGTTCCACGGACTCAGTCTATCGTACACGTTCGGAAGGTAATTTATAAACAAAAAATTACGAAATCTGCTGTGAAATGGTGTAAAAGTTATAGCGGTCGATTAATTAATGTTTGTTTTCACTCATAAGTAAAAAATTATTTTATTTACATAACTATTTTCAACAAAAACCATTAATTATTGAAACATACCAACAACTTAATCGGCCTATATTCAATATACTTTCATTCTCTATAAACATTATACAAAGAGTTACCTCCTCAAATTGTATTGTGTCAAATTCGTATTGCGTACCTACATTTTTATATTTTTAGTTGTATTTTTATTGGCTGTTAGACAGTGACAACACTTCATGCAAGAGTAATAAAACAATATGTGTGTAGTTTCCCTACCGCACGAAAGTTGATTGAACGTGATTTCATACTTTATTGAGTACATTACGCGTCCATTGGTTAAATCGTCCTCGGCGAAAACGAATGCTTACGCCTCGGTACACAAAACTCATGCGTCAGCTTTAACAATGCCTTTGCCTTACTCATAAATAGGTTCGTATCTAAAAGTGTAAGGTCAGAATTTAACTTCTCTTAATGACCAGACGTCTTCATCGTGCAATAAAAAGGTCACTCATTACAGATAGGCTAAATCCCAGTGACCTATGACTTTGTACACAATGTATGCAGAAACACACAAACTGCCTACACTTAGCTATTGTGCAAATTTATCGAGAATGCTGATATCATTGTTTAAAGTTATCCGTTGACCCCCTTATAAGCGTAGGTAGGCATACATACAATTTTTATGGTTAAGGCCACATTTTTATATAAATAAACCTATGCAGCTGTGCTGTGGCGCCGATAATAGTAGTACATTTAGGCCCTAAAGTTTGAATCACACAGCAAGGAATGTTGCTTGTTCCCTCTGACCAACGCTCGTGCCTAGTAGAGAAGAAAATAATTATAATACCATGTACCTAGTTTACGTCAAACTATATGCGAAAATCAGATACGTGACCTCTCAGTTGCTCTCTTTTAGGACATTTGAGTTTGACCACAAGTGTGATAAGGATACTTGATGGTAGAACGAGAAATCCCCGACGAAGGTTAAATCTTGGATTGTCTGCCACCTCAGTGGTATAAAAAAAATCTAAAGAAGGACATATTTGAAAGTGATAATTATCATGAATAAATAAACATACTTATATAGCCCTGTAAGACGCGCCTCTAAGAGCTGTAGCCAGAGAAAGACAAAACAACGGCTGGAAGATAAGTAGCTATCATCCGAGTCCCAGAAAGAGACTGTAGATCTCTAAGGTTCGTATTCCAGAACGTTTCTCAATACTCAATCGACGCTTGAGAGTAGATTTTATAAGGCAAAATCTAGCCTCAAGCGTTGATTGAGTACTGAGAAACGTTCTGGAATACGGACCTAAAAGTCTCATAAGGGACTCTTAAGGCAAGCTGTGATATAAAAAAAATCATAGCGAGATAAATAGATACCGCTTATAACTCCACGAGCTACTGAAAGCAGATATATTTTTCATCTCCATTTCGCAAAATATTGACTAGTTCAAAATATCTCTTGCAATAAGTCCACTGTGTACACTTATGTGCTAAGTTATGTAAAGTGGCTATGAAATCAGAAGATCAATACCGTTAACCGAATTACATTCGTATACAACTCAATTCGAGACTTTCCGATCGTAAATTTGAACATTATAAAGCGTAAGTTGAGTACAATCATATTCACCAACACTTTGAATGCTCAAGCCTATTGCGTGCAACCCAAATATCCTAACAATGCCATACAATGATGGTATCTTCGGTAAAAACTGTGAGAACATACGCCAGATTCATGATACACATTAATGTCATACAATAAGACATGTATTAATGACTTTTGTATGCAAAAAGACGTTGTTCTCGCGAATGATTTGATTGTAAAGAAAAAAATATTCGGATTAGGGCATATGTGATACACGTAATTACAGTAGGATTAAGGTTAATGTTTATTACATTGTCTTAGGAAGTGATTATAACATAACCTCTTTGAGATCATCAACACTTACTACAATTATCTTAATGAGGTTATAGTCACCATTTTAATAATAATATTCATAATACAATGACAAATAAATAAAATTGAACTGCCTGTTTAGAATTCTAAATTAACAGCTTTTCACATCTATATGAAAGTAATGACAAATAATAAACAATTTTTGATATTTTTCTGTCTTTCCTGTCCGTCTGTTTGTTTCGGTTAATCTATGAAAAAAATGGATCGATTTTTAAAAGACTTTTACTGGGCGATAGCTTATGTTAAGAAATAACTTAAGCTATATTTTATCCTCATATTCACGTGGGAAAGGAAACTACGGGTATACCTGCGGGACGTCCCCTAATAATAATATAATATTTATTAATACTATTAGGGACAAGGTACCGCGTACTATAAAGTCTAAATTGTATGTCTTTAACGAAGAGAACATCTAATTAAAGTAGATTCTTAATCATCATAAAAGGTTAAAAATAATCTTTTTCAATCAAGGTCAAGATACATTTGATTTCAATTACGATCATGTTGCTAAATAAAGCAACAAACACTTTCGAAATCAATATATTAGTATGTTTCGTATGAGTAACTCTAATTGGCATTTGTATTTGCTCAACTATTTACTCAAAATGTTGACCCGTAAACTGACTCCTCAGAAGCTCAATGACGGAACATTTTGTTTACGAAACAGTTAAGTAATATCATTATCACGCTTAGGTCAACACTTTCGCTTGCTACCCACGGTTCCATTTACAAAATTTGAAATAATAGAATTATTTTTTAAAAAAGTATGAGTTATGTCATCTTGAAACGTTAGTTTCGATTTTTAAATTTTGTTTTCCTTTTTTTTTCAGAACTCTGGCCAGAACTGTCAGGGTAAAAAAAAATTTTAATTTTAACATTAATTATATAAATGTATTTTTATTGTACATGCAGTATAATCATTTCTTTTATATTGTACACTACCCTCATCACACCTGTAAGGCTTGTCAAACTAATTAATAAAAATCATGAGCATGAGAATTCATCTTGAAACATTAGTTTCGAATTTTAAATATTGTTCTTCTTTTTTTTCAGAACTGGCCAGAACTGTCAGCGCAAATATATTTTTATTTTGGCATCAATTAAATAAATGCAGATAATTCAATTCAATAAATCAATTAAATAAATAAGATAATACAGTATAATCATTTCTTTATTATTGTACACTACTCTCATCATAACTGTAAGGCTTGTCAAACTAATTTGTTCTAATTTATACTGAGTGTCTTAGACCAAAAACTTGTTTTGTAAGAATTCATTTCAGATATCGTTCCTAATATATTCATCTTAACACAAAAATACTATAATAAAACACGCTTTAATGTACAAGCTACATAACGAATGTTCTCAGTAAATCACTTCATTGCAATCTTACAGTTGTTGTTTAAATGTAATCACCAAATAAACTGCCCATTATGTAGCCTTAATCATATTGCAAGTTTAACAGATGTCAGATAAAAAAACATATTAACGTTATCTATGGAATTAAGCCATATTATTTATGGTTACACTGCACCGCTCCATATTTGTTTGATCATTGTTCTTGTAATAAACCAATTGTGAACGTAAGTGAACATGTCTAAAGTGTTATTAACCATTGTGTAGTGTTGCATAACTTTACACAGATTTAATGTTAATATTTGGTTAATATATGGCGACAAATTGTTATACGAGGTCTTAAATGTTCAAACATCACTTGAACGTAATCGGTAGGTCACAGAACCAAAGGCAATCTTGAAAATAAAAGACTGTCTATTTGAAATATAACGACCGCATGCAGTGGGTATGTTTTTGTAATTATTTTATGGCCTGGTTACTAAGATCTTTTAGCCAAATCTTATTTTTATCATATTTCTTCAATTTTATGTTTTAATTAAGTCCTGTCCAGTCATTTGTCGATTTCAAGTCCAGACCTAGGTCCTATGTCCTTGCCCCATTAAAGTGGTAAAACTTTATTGAGGCTTTCGATGGAATTTGCGCGACAAGATGTAAAATAGCTTTTCACTGCAATATATCACTGTCAATTACTATAGCTATATATAGGAAGCGCTCGTGGCCCCGCGATCTCAGTGTTCTGTAAACGATCACTGAGTTACGCAACTTTCACTATGGCTGGTCCTCCGATGGGTGACCACTTTGTGGCATTTACATTTGCGAGCGTTTCCGTGCTTCGGAAGGCACGTTAAGCCGTTGGTCCCGGTTGCCAGTAAAATGGCAGTCGTTAAGCCAGGTTGAAGGCTTTATGGGCGGCTTGAAAAAATTCAACAGCAGGTAGCCACAACCTGCGTCTGTCTATTTCAACACGGCAATGGGCTCACCACCTATTACGTGGGACAGGAATCCATACGGTGAAAAGTGGGCATACAATATGCCTCTGCCACCCCTTCGGGGATAAGGCGTGATGGATATTTAATTTAATTTATTTTATTTAATTACTATAGCACGTTTACACAACTTTTATGTCATAGGCCCGTAGTCTAGAACATTTCTCAATACTCGATCGACGCTTGAGACTAGATTTTGCCTTATAAAATCTACTCTCAAGTGTTTCTTGAGTATTGATAAACGTTCTGGAATACGGACCTAAGAAACTACCATTTTACACATAAAACAAGGTTAATGCACAAATTTTGGAAAATAATATACAGCAAGCGTCCGTCATTTACCAAGATCCCGCGCTAAACGCATGCAGTAGACGTGTTGTTTATTTTTATTTTCAATATTTTCGTTAAGCCTTTCATCTTAACTGACTTTGATTTTATAAACAGTAGGTTCACGTCAATAGTGATGTGATCTGCATGTACATTTATACGCACACAAGAAAATATGCTAGTAAGCTTATAGAGGCTTGTGGTGTGATCTAGACAACTTATAAACATATATATGCTTCTAAAAACATAAATAATATACGTATGAATCAACCAAACTCCGAAATTAACATTTGCAGATCACAGAAATATTTGTTCCGACATACGTGAGTACTTATGCCACCGAGGTAGTCATTCAATAGTCATTTCTATTCAATAATTGCATAACTTTTATAAAGCTCTGTTGCAGATCTATTTGTTGCAGAGATTGGCGGAAAATGAACAATTACAAAAACAAACAACCTACAAATTAACCAATCAAGAAGAAGTATCGGTAGTCTGATCTTGTAAATTGTCTGCTCTCACCTTAGACTATAGTCTAAGACTATCACAGAGGCGTCATCACGATTTGAAATTCAAAAATAACAGATTATTATTTCAAAAACGAACATCGTGACTTAAAAGAATATTCAATTTGCGGATGAGCACTGAAATCAGTGAGCGGGCAGGTAATCGATTAGAATGTTGAATGAAATAATCGCAATATTTCGATTACTGCAGGAGCTCCTTATAATCATGACTAACGAAAAATATACGTTCGAAGAAACTTGCACTTTCCATAATTGTTTTATTATTAACTATTCAAGTATTTTTCTTCATCTTAACTGTTTTCACAGTTTCTTCCAAACCATACCTGGATTTGGAGCCTATTGTCTACTTTTATTAGGCTGCTAGAAGCAACTATCGTTTGACTTTTAGTTTTCGGTATTGTTAAGAGCAATTGCCGTCTGACCTCTCAACTGCCCACCTCGATAGTAAGCAGGTGGCCAGTTGGGCGGGGTCCTCCGACCATCCACCCATTAAATTTCAGAGATTAGCCGAAAGAAGCACACAGATAAAGTTTTTTTTTTAATTATTGTTATAAATTTTTAATAAAGTGGAAAAAGACATTTCGATTCGAGACAGGGATTGAACCTGTGACCTTTGCCTAACCAGGGCAATGTTTTAGCCACCTGAAATACCTGAACCGTATCGAACCAAGTTGAAATTCTCCACCATATTTTTTATCGTCATTTTTAGAGTATGACCAGAGCCATCTATCGAGCTAATGAACAACTCGATACCAATGAACAGAGTTACAACCATTTTTAAACATTGATGCAATGGACTCCACTGTATATTGATACATTTTAAAGCAACTATTTTGCTAAATTTCAGGTGCCTAGAACATTGCCCTGGTTAGGCAAAGGTCACCGGTTCAATCCCTGTCTCGCATCGAATTGTCTATTACCACTTTATTAAAAATTTATGAGTAATTAAGCAAAATAATTGCTTTAAAATCTATCAATTATTGTTTTATTTAAAATCATTGCGTTTAGTAAAAAACTATTAATTTAGAATTACAAATAGTCACTAATTTTATTCATCAGCATTTTTACAAATGTAGCTCTTTACTTTAAAATAAAGATTTACTTGATATAGACAAATTTTATATCCATTAGCAAGTATAATATGAGTTTCGTCTTCTATCTCTATATTTTAAATATTGTAATCGTAGTTTTGATGTTCAAAATTGTTAGTCTATCTGTCATCAAAACCTCAAATCTGTCAAAAAAACAAAGTCAAATCTTCAATCTAGAAACTTTTTGATCGGCGTGTAAAGTTCTATCAACAAAAAATTACGTAATACGTACTTTATTTGAATTCGAAATTTTACAAAGCATTCCATAAAAGCTTCGATTTTTAAATCTATTAAAAGTTGTGTTCAATTTAAGAACAATTATTTTCTACAGTTATGCAAATTATGCAGTTATTCACAGCACAACAAACTCGAAGAATTATCATATAAACTCGCTTCGTGGCGTGATCGTGAGTAGAGAAAAGGAAAGTCATTAAAGGTCTAAAGGTTATAGAAAGTCCTAGAACGGGTCCTACATGGCAAGGTCTAGGTTATAGGGATGGGCGAAATAAGCGGTGATAGAAACGACGAGATCACGTCTGTGGGAACCGGAATTTACTTACATTACATTTCTTAACTACATTGGTATATAAACTTATGCAATCCTACTAATATTTTAAACAGAGTTTAAACAAAAGTTTGTAAGTATGGATGTTTGTTACTCTTTCACCTCAGAACTAATGAATGGATTTTAATGAAACTTTACAATAGTATAACTTATACATCAGAATAACACATAGGCTATATTTTATCCCGGGAACAAGTTTCTGTGGGAAACGGGATCCGGAAAAGACAGACCCGCGGACAGAGCCGCGAGCGTCAACTAGTATAATTTAAAATCTATACTAATATTATAAAGCTGAAGAGTTTGTTTGTTTGTTTGAGTGAGCGCGCTAATCTCAGGAACTTCGGGTCGGATATATGGTCATAAATGTCGACAAATCGGGCAAATTTGTATGCATCATTGTAGAATGAATAAGCAACGGGATTAAATAGGTGCGACGGGAGGTCAAAATATTCCACGGGCAAAACGTGGGGGTCATCTAGTAATGTTATACTCATCATTAACAAAGTCATCATTAGAAAGATTCTTGACGGAATTGAGAAGACATCATCGACAGGCCTTCAACTTACGGCTTAAGCTTACCGAAATGTAAATACCACAATCGGTCACCCATCTCAGGTCTGACCGTATAGAAAAATGCGGAACCCAGTGATCGATAGTGTGGGGCTGCAATCGTTTCCTTTAACGGTATGGTAAAAATATCCAAAAGATTAATAACATTACCGCAATTTTTATTAAGTACTTAAGTTACATAATTTGTCTCTCCACATTGGTGAATCCGTTAGATCGATCACTTGATAAGTGTGAAGTACTTGTGTCGTTATTGATACAACTTTCGAAATGCGATAGGTCACAGGTGTCAATTAAATAATAGTGCAATGAGAGGTGACGGTATTGCTTATTGTTATCTTAAGATGTAATAATATTGCAACTAGATAAGTTAATTATGACAAAATAACAAAAAATAATATTATTGTCGTTTCAGGTTTAGAGGCGAAAACTAAACTTGAAAAAAACATAATTATGTCCTGTGCTATAGTTAGTACAGACTAAGCTTACCTAGTCCACCTAAATACAGAACGGCTGGAAGCGACTTCGTTTTATATTATTGGTTGGTAGACTTAAAAACTTAAAAAAACTTAACTATCTCCAAGCTGTATCCCTGACGGGGTAGTTAGAGAGGACAGGTCGCCAGGCATCGCGATCCATGCATAGTTCTTTCGCTTCCTATAGATTCATTAATCGCTTCATACACGCACGTCTGAGTATCCGAGTACTTTGACTATTCCGTTTTTGAGTAATCTGCTCACGTGGTCTTCATATGTAAGTCTCTGCCTACCCTGACTCCTTCTGGTTGGTAGACTTGGGACCCGAATATCGCTAATATTGGGATTCCTTACATCTTTCATACTCTACTGATGGAGAGAGTATTGAAAAATTAGACAGATGGAAGGTTAACGTGTCATCCATGAGGATTTCTACACGAAAAATAAGTAAAATAATAATTAATATTTTGGATAAACCGGTAAGGTTTATCAAGTAAATATTGTTGAATAGTACAAGTGTTATTATTGAAAATGTGTAGCAAGTTCCACCAAGAGCCATCAATCAACAGTATAAATTATAATATTTTGGAGGTTATACGGGAGTCGCTGCAAACAATGCCAAAATTAAAATTAGAATGATAGTTACTCCTAACAAATATATTTAAGTGAACTCAAAACCTGGATTTGGAAAAAGCTGGGAAAACACTAGGATGAAGAGACAGTATTATCAAAATTGTGTTGGAAATCTGAACATTTATTTTCTTCTAGCTGATCCGGCTGAACTTTGTTTATCACTTAGGGGTATAAAAAATACCCCGTCATGGATAAAGCGTGAAGATAGTAAGATAGTTAAAAAAAAATAGTTCAGACCTATTCTCAAAACTACCAAATATAAAAATAATAATCCTAAAAACCGGCAAGGAGTTTTGGAGCAATTCGATAACAAACACTATGACACGAGATATTACAAGAAAATTTTATTTTAAGTAGGTACAATCGACAATAAAATCAAACCTATTATGAGAAATACGATCTTCCATAATCGTATACCACATAACTCTTTACAATACCTTTACAACATACAACTGCAACTCTATTCATCGATCAGTAGGTCGCCATTTTGAATACAAAATTGCATCGATACCGAAAAATTGCACAAGAGTCATGTCATCGAAAAGATCGATGGTGCGACTAAATTTTAAGACGTTATTAGTTATTATCTCGGTAGGAATGGTGCTCAGATAATAACGACATATATATGTAATAGAGACTGATATGTATTGTATGTGAATATGCAATTTCTTACGGGATTGTGCAATTTTAGATTCGATTGCATACTTTATAACTGACGTCAGGTGTAATATATGTTAGTATAGATTATTTGTGCAAATGCGTTTTGGAGAGAGGAGATTCAGAATTTGACATCGAATTCAGAATCTTTCGATCAGATCATTAGAGGTATGCCTACTTTTGTATGAAAATAACCTGATGTGTTTTCCGTCATCTTGAAAAACGGGTTAAATTCAGTTTTTTCATCATAACTCGGTTCCCCGTTGAGATACGTTTAATTTTTTACGTTAATTTTGTTTTTTAATTTTTTTTTTTTTTCACTTTATGCAAGATGGCGGAAAACCCATCAGGTTATTTTGGCCGACAATTTGAACTTAAGCTATTCTAGCCCTAACGTTATATCCAACATTTGGTTTTTTCGGATCATTTGCATTTCCAAACGTATATGACTTTAATGACTGGACTAATTGACATTTCTGATAATAATATTTCATAATGACATAGATGACTTTAAAAGTGTCAGTTCAAATTTTTATCTGTGTCGATTGAAACTAAAATAAATTAAACAAAAGATGAAATTAAATCAATCTTTCAAATCGATCAACTAATTTATTACATAGATATATGGATTTTAGAGATGCCTATTAATTCCACATATTGAAATAAAAATATAGTTTATGTACTCGTGTGAGCTCATATACTTGCCTATGACAAGTAAAACCAAAAAATATACGAATCGATTCGATAATCTCCTCTTTTTAGGAAGTCTCGGACATTAAAAAAATGTTTTTAATCCAGACAAAAAATAGAGAAACAATAGCAAGCAAAAAGTTATCCACGTCTTAAAATACTAAGGGCCTTGTGGAATTTGGCCCCTTCTTAGCGTAATGCTGTCTCCACTGGAGACCCAGTTTGACAGCGCTGATTTTGTGTGGAAGCCAACGACGGCGTGCATGAGATGGCGCCACTACCTCTTCGCCCCAAACTAAATATATCTACTGATTATTAAAAAAATGTAGTTTAACATCACCAATAAAATATTAAAAAGAAAAAAGATAAACAATACTTGTAATAATACTCGTATATCGAAAGAACTTCGATAAATAAACTCTGTTCCGAGAACCGTTGACCTTGAAGCTGACCTTATACCTTTAATAACAGAAGAGGCGTTACTTATGCAAGACCTCGCCATCTAGGACCTGTTCTAGGACTTTCTATATATACTACTACAATTTAGTTGGTCGTTTTGCAGCGAAAGATTTCGAATCCGGTATCAATAATAGACTCGATTAATTTTAAATTTATTAGTATTAATTTTTAAATATTGTTCTTCATATAAGTTCAAACAATAAAAAATTAAGTAATTTTAATTTCTAAACTAAATAAATTTTATTTTTACTCCACTGTCACACCCCTTTTTTACATGTGGAAACCAAACCTTTAACTGATGAAAAAAAATTGTGTATTTGTTTCCTCGTTACCCTAAAATATCACACTGTACCCCCTTAGGATGAGACGAAATCGTCATACAAAAGTAGGCATACCTCGTCCACTTTCAACCCCAAAAATTAAAATACAAAATATTTATTTTAAGGTTTTTTAAAATTATATTCGCTATTATTTTAAATTATTAATATTAATCGATTTTGATACCGATTCTGAATCGATTCAGATCTTTCATGATCTGATCGAAAGATTCAGAATTTGAAATCGAATTCAAAATTTTTCAAGATGGCGGTAAACCCATCTGGTTATTTTGGTCGACAATTTGAACTTAAGCTATTCTAGTTTTTGAAAGAGAGGCAAGTATGACGGATTGCTCTATTCTTGTGGAAGAAGAAAGAGTAGATTAAGTGAAAGAGTTTGTATGTACAAAATTTGCGAGAGATGGAAAGTGTGACTATGACATTGAGCGAAGAGTTTTGGCAGGAAATGGAGCCATGTACACCTTTATGAGCAGTCAGAACGAGTCTAAAAACGCAACACTAGCTGTACATCGAGGTGTGCTGGTCCCCACACTTGTGTATGGCAGTGAAAGTTAGGTATGGCAGAAGACGCATAAAATTAAAAATAGTGCGGTGGAAATGAGAAGTCTGCGAAGTATGGCTGGAGTGAAGTTGATGGATAAAGAAAAGTGCGCGGTAAGGGAACATTGCGGTATAACAGAAGATGTAGTGACTAAGACAGAAAAAGGGATGCTTAGATGGTTCGGACACGTGGAGAGGATGGATGAAAATAGACTGACGAAGCAGATGTCAATCAAATCGAAGAACTTTTAAAATAAGGCCTGGTCAAGAGTCCCCTTAACCAGCGAGCGTGTATGAAAACACTCATGAAAGAAGAAGAAGCGAAAGTGGTATGTCAGGATCGTAGCGTAAAAAACCATAGTCTCTGCCTACCCCGATGGGAAACAGGGGTGATAATATGTATGTATGTATGTGCTTTTAAAATTCGCATGTAATTGTTCACATCATAACCATAGAGTACGCATACCTATAGAATTTAACCTATGTAACATGTCACGAGATATAATCTGTGGTTCACATGTCAATTAACACATTAATGCAATCACGATCGCATTCAAGTAATTGTTTTCGTTGTGTTGCATACAGAATGGGCTATACATTGTCGCAGATACGTTACGATATGAAAAGATTAAACTTTTTATAAACTGAAAGATATACATGCTTTTTATAAGTAGAAGCCTTGCCGTTGCACCCACATAGAGCTGGTTCCCGTGGAAATATGGGAATAAAAAGTAGCCTAAGGGGCATTTATGTAGCGTGTTTTGTAAAGAATGAAGGAAATCATATTTTTAGATATTTTTGCATATTACAATGAAGGAATAAAATAATTCTAGCGCAGTATTATAGTATGCTAGCGCATAAACCCAATTGCTCAGAAAGTTTTCATAGCTATGTGTATGTACTCTGTGTGCTCTAAGTCTTAAACTAATGGCGATCACGTTTTAATATTTTTTGTGAAGAATAATATATATAAGGCTTTAATTTAAGTTAAAAAAATCTCAATCAAAAGGATCGAAGTTACTCAAAAATCGATTTGAAATTTTCACTTCCGGTTTACTACACGTAAAATAATTCAAATTTAGAATTCGACAAAAGAAAGTGAAAACTTCAACATCTTTACTATAAGAAACCGTTTTAACAGTTTTTTTTACAAATTTATTGATGTAGATAATAAGCATTCAAAAATTTATGACTTCATTCTTGGTAAATGTTTAAAAGCTCGTAACTTAGCAATAAAGCATAATACGAAAAAAATATTTTGTGTACACATCCACGTCTACTAGAAGTATAAATGATCAGAGTATAATAGAAAATTCACGAACTCACTTTTTTTTGTTGTCTGCTGGACGTGAAATGCCCCCTAAGTGACTTCTTCTACTTAACATCAACTATCAGTCAGTAAGGGCCCGTTAAAATCGGTCTACCCGATTCAGATATTAACCGGAACGACAGAAAATTATCAAACACGTATTTTTAATGTAGTTAACGCATACACTTTCATATATATATCACAATATACTATTACCGTGGTGCTTCCCTATTTCTATAGGATTTACACTTAGTTGCTTTTTAGGTCTCCCGCTTTGCGAAGAAGGGAAGAGGCATTACGTTCTTTTCTTACTTCCTCACATTATCTTTTGATTAATTTCGTTGCGGGTTCCAAGACATGCTAACTTCTCCTGGGACTTCACCGAGATCGAGCTCGGTGTAACTTTTCTGGTGTTTTGGTCATTGCTGTAGATCCTGGTTTACAGAAGTTACAGTAATGGGAATGTAGGTGGGATTAGTCTCAATAAAAATATACTTTCATATGCAGTTGGTCAAAAGCTGTTAATTTGTAATTTGCAATTACAAACAGATACTTAAATTTTATTTATTTGTAGAAATATATTTCCCAAAACCAGGACTTTTTTTAACATTAAAATATGATTTTAAAAAAATCGCACTAGTTGTAAACTAAATCATATTTACATAGACACGAATATACGGTGTGTTTTATTAATCCAAAACGATAGAAGATACATTTTATTAAATTTGACTAACTTCTGCTGCTCAGATTTTTTTATAGTCACACCTTAATCCCCGAAGGGGTGGGCAGAGGCATATCATACATTTCACCCACCCACACCCACATTTCACCGTATGCACTTTTGTCCCACGTAACAGGTGGTGAGCCCATTGCCGTGTTGAAATGGACAGGCGTAGGTATTATATTCCCAATTCTTACGTAAACGTAAACCCCGGCTACCACCCAATTGTATTGTATTTTAAATCGAAAGATTTTCTTAACAAGTACCATTTTTAGTACTAATCCCACCCGTATTCCTATTTCTCCTGTAACCAGGAAATACAGCAAAGACCAAGACCACAAAAGTTACACCGAGCTCGATCTCGGTGAAGTCCCAGGAGAAGATAGAATGTCTTGGAACCCGCATCCAAATTAATCAGAAGATAATTTGAAGGAGTTATAAATAGAGATTAACGCCTCTTCCCTCTACAACTTTAGCGGTCCCCCACCGCGACGTATTTTTTTTAATTATTAATACGTACTTAGGTACTTTAAGATTGAGTTTCTTTTATTATTTATTACTATTTAAAGGGAACTTATATATTTGCGTCAGGGGTTTTTTTTTTAATTTTAATTATTTTTTTTATTTAATACTTTTTATAGGTAAATACTTATTAAAATTTAGTTTTTATTAAGTTGCAAATACATAGCTTCTTTTTGTAAATCCCCCCCTCCACATATATTTGCAGATATTGGGTAATTTTCCACACTTTTGCCCCAGAGCTTTTGTAATGTGCACGTGATGCGCTTTCATTTGAGACCCCACTTGAGTTTATTTTACAGACATTCGGTTATTATTTCAAACTTTCAACCCCACAACATTTAAATGGCTCACCAGATTTTCATCAAACATGTCCAACAACACTCGCACATAAATCACCTTTAATACGTAAAAAACTAAATTGAAATCGCTTCATCCACACAGATACGTCAAACTAATAACACCCCGTCGTTGTTTGCTTTGGGGTGTTCATGTGTTAAAAATTCAGCTCACATAGGTACTGTTGGAGTGATGATAAAAAAATTATTAAACTCTAGTAAACTTTTTTTCGCGGAATGTTAAAATAATAATTGTAAGTTGCTTATGTCAAAATTCAGGTCATATACTATTGGATTCATCCTTAAAAAATATACATACATACATATTGACACGCCTTTATCCCCGAAGGGGTAGGCAGAAGCATACTTTTTTTTTTAATATAATACTATGCGCCCACATTTTACCGTATGCATTTTTGTCCTATGTAACATGTTGGTAAGACGGCAATGGAGCCCATTGCCGTGTTGAAATGGACAGAATATTATTTTTAAGTTATTTTACTGTTGCATATTTCATAATTATGTTTCGGAATATTTTTCCACTTTATTGTGAGATTTTATCCTTTGACAATTTATTTGTTTATTACAAACATAAATCAATATATACTAAATCTATCACTTACCTTAATATTTTTCCTTTGAAACACCGAAGCAAAAACTATAAAAAAGAAACGAAAATTGGTTAAAAAATATTATCATTATCACAACACAACACTTTCCGGTACATTAAAAAAAAACTCACGTTCCAAATAATTTGGTAAAACGCCGCCAAAAACTTTGAAATTTGAATGCGAATAGAACCACAGAACAGAGGCGAATGTACGCGTGCGAACCATAGACCACGCTTATAACGTTCTCCCATACGTATGTACCACTCCTTAAAGATACCGTATATTAACCTTTCACTTCGTAAGCACAGTTCAAGTTAAAGTGGATCCTAATTCCATTTAAAATTGACCTCAGCTTACAAACTTTCACTTGTCCGACAGAGTTCAAGTTACATTTGAGGGTATCAAGAAGAATAATGGTACTCTGGGGGGCTTAGTAGCAGATTAATGAATATTCGACAATTAGAATAAACATTACGTCGACACCGGGCTCCGCTTGCGTAAAACAACAATAAGAACATTGAAGGCTGTTTCTATTGAAATGTCTTTAAATTAGCACTGAGGATTTCGCAGCGGTGTTCAGGTAATTATTTAGTGTCCTCCTAAATCTTATTGACATGTGAATTGTCTATGCTAGGATTGTATTTGTGTGGTAATTAAACCATTGACTTTGTCTTTTTACCTAGATTCTTATGCACAACACTAGAGAAATCCTATGACATAATACCTAAAATGGATGTCATAGTCTTAACATGTATGCTCTGGATTTAACTGGACAGCGACACCTGGACATGATCTGCTGGCAAAGTGAAATAATATTAAATTGTAAATAGGCCATAAAAAAAAGCCTTCATAAGTTTCTTGCCGGTTCTTCTCAGGTGGGCCGCGTTACGAACCGGTGGTCACTTAAAATATTTTAAATAGTGTATGGCATTTTGTTAGTGCCCTTAATGCTCTATGCAAAATAAATATTGTTTTATTTTAGGTTAATGCATTATGGGCGGCAATTCTCAATCATATGGCGTCACGAAATGGCGTTTACTTATTGAAAAAAAATGTGCATACTTAGATATTGTTACTCCTTTATCCCCGAAGGGGTATGCAGAGGCATACTATACGTCCACATTTCATTTTTGTTCCACGTAACAGGTGGAAGGGCCCGTTGACGTGTTAATTTTTTTTAACTAACTTGACTTAACGAATAAATAATTATATTATTGAATTTAATTATTAACGAACTTTTATTGTTAGAAAACAAGTGAGATAGGACCCTATTGAGATCTTCAGAGGTCTAAGGTAAGATCATGACATGATAAGGGAACCTCGAAATTAAACCCGCCTGGCCAGCGTGGTACAGTAAGGCTAATTAATCAAGCTCAATATGGTGAGAATACAGTGTAGGTATATGTATATATATATATCTACAACACATAAAAATAGAAAAATAAATTAGCTTGTAGTAGGTTCAATACACTCTTACAAGGTCTACGGGCATTTCGTTACGGGACGATTTCAATTTCACGTGAGCAGATTGCTCAAAAACGGAACAGTCAAAAGTACTCGGATACCCAGACGTGCCTGTTTGAAGCAATTGATGAATCTTGAAGAAGCGAAAGAAGTATGCATCGATCGTGAACCCTGGCGATCTGTTCTCTCTGACTACCCCGTTTCAGAAATCAAGGTATTTTCAATTTTAGGCGAAGAACGAGGTTTTATACTTGTGTGTGCAATAGAGCTTTTCTTATTGTAGCCTCATAATGATTATTAAAGAGACATAAGGAAAGTGATAGAAATATTTCCCATTTCTGTAAGCGAATAAATTAATATCCATAACTACTACTTACTTTACTAATTAATTTACAACATTGATGTGTTATCAAATAATTAATCTTACAACTACTTTTTCATTGGTTATAAACTAACTAAGATGAACGCCGTTCTACACCGATGAATTTTGAGCACATTCCAAGTAATTTTTTTCGTTTATTTATCTATCACGCCTTTTCAGTCAGGGTGTCAGAGGAATATTTTATGCCTACTTTTCACCATGGGTATTCCTGTCCTACGTAATAGGGGGTGAGCCCATTGCCGTGTTGAAATAGACAGATGCAGTTTGTGGCTACCTGCTGTTGAAATTTTTCAAGCCGCCTATAAGGCCTTCAACTTGACTTAACGACTGCCATGTTACTGGCAACCGGGACCAACGGCTTAACGTGATTTCCGAAATACGAAAACGCTCGCAAATGTAAATGCCACAAAGAGGTCACCCATCCAAGGACCACCTATAGCTAATGTTGTTTAAACGCAGTGATCGTTTATAGAACACTGAGTCAGCGGGCCACGAGTACTTCAATCTATAATTTATTTTATGGAAGGAAAAAGTCCTAATTGTATGATGATTTCCTAAATGGGTATATTCATCTAAACTAAAACTAACTATCTTCACGCTGTATCCCTGACGGGGTAGTCAGAGAGGACAGATCGCCAGGCTTCGCGATCCATGCATACTTCTTTCGCTACTTCGAGATTCATCAATCGCTTCATACACGCACGTCTGGGTATCCGAGTACTTTTGACCTTTCCGTTTTTGAGCAATCTGCTCACGTGGTCTTCATATGTAAGTCTCGGCCTTCCCTGACTCCTTCTACCCTCTACTTTTGAACAATATATATTCTTCGTCAATCGTTCCTCACTCATTCGTTGGACGTGTCCAAACCAACGGAGCACGCCCTTTTCCAGCTTAACGCTGACACTTTCATTCAAACCTGCCATATTGCGTATCACTTCGTATTATTATTCATCCGAATTTAATAACCTATACCCGAAATTAATACAAACGTTACTGCTAAAAACGGGAAGTACAATTAAAATACAAGTACAAAAAAGTATAGTGTGACAAAGATAGTAGGAATAGCAAAAAATCTTCACTTTTTTACTAGGTTTTTCTCAATTTGCGCTGTTCATAATCTAAATTACAACTGTTACCATTTTTCATTTGTATTATTATTATTCTTGCACTCGTGGCCCCGCTGACCCAGTGTTCTGTAAACGATCACTGCGTTAAGCAACATTCGCTATAGGTACCACCTTGGATGGGTGACAACATTGTGGCATTTACATTTGCGAGCATTTATGCTTCAGAAGGCACGTTTAACCGTTGATCCCGGTTGCCAGTAACATGGCAGTCGTTAAGTCAAGTTGAAGGCCTTAAGGGCGTCTTGAAAAATTTCCAAAGCAGGTCGCCACAACCTGCGCCTGTCTATTTCAACACGTCAATAGGCTCACTACCTGTTACGTAGAACAAAAGTAGATACGGTGAAATATGGGCGTATAGTATGCCTCTGCGTACCCCTTCGGGGATAAAGGCATGACAATATAATGTCTAGCGTCTACATGGTACATACATACATATCATCACGCCTGTCTCGAATCGAGGTAGGCAGAGACTATGGCTTTCCACTTGCTACGATTCTGGCATACAACTTTCGCTTCGTGAAACTTTCATAATTGTTTTCATACACGCTCGCCGATTAAGGGTACTCTTGACCTGGCCTTTTGTCAAAAGATCTTTAATTTGATCGGTATATGTACGTCGAGGTCGACCCTTACCAGTTTGCCCATTTACTCTCACCGCATAAATTTTCTTCGTCAGTCTATTTTCATCCATCCTCTCCACGTGACCAAACCATCTAAGCATCCCTTTTTCTATCTTAGTCACTACGTCTTCTGTCATACCGCAATGTTCCTTTATCACGCTGTTCCTTTCTTTATCTATCAATTTCACTCCAGCTATACTTCTCAGACTCCTCATTTCTACTGCATTAATTTTACTCCTATGCTTCTTCTGCCATACCCAACTTTCACTGCCATATATGTTCTATGCCTACATGGTAGGCAAAGAAAAAAAACCAAAGGTTAAGGTTAAGTCCTTGCCTATTTCTTTAAGATGTGTAATTAGGATAGAAACATTAGTTAAAGTTTAGCAGTTAACCTCTGCAGAAGCCTATAAATAGATAATCCTTTTACAATTAGCATAATGGACTTTTTTGGTTGATAAATAGCATCTGTGACTTATGAAGAGACAATTTAGCTAAATCGTAATGTAATGTATGTTTAGATATTTTAGTTTACTTCAAAGTTTCAATTTTAATGTATTTAAAAAAAAATTGAGAATGTTTTTGCGCTTTACCGCTATCTAGCCTAAATTAATATGATTTAAACTTCTGTCATGGGATTTGAAAAATAAAATAACATACCTAATCCTACTAATATTATAAACGCGAAAAATTGTTTGTTACGCTTTCAATCAAAACCTACTGAATGGGTTTTGATGAAACCTTACAATAACATAGTTTACACATATGCTACTTTTTATCCCGGGAACAAGTTCCTGTGGAAAACTACACCACGCGGGCGGAGCCGCGGGCGTCAACTAGTACTCTCGATTATGCAATAATACCAAAATCGGAGTGGTAGAGACTTCAAAATCGCCTATGCAGGTATTCATAGTGTCCTGAATCGAACGGCGCAAAACTTTTTGTCTTTATTTCTTATTTATTTATTTAAAACTTTAGCACAAAGTACAAGGCGGACTTAATGCCTTAGGCATTTTCTACCAGTCAACCTTAGGGTGATGCAGAGATGATATTAGGTAGGTGCTCAGGGATATGAGAAATTGTACAGCATACTATATGATATACATAAACACGATTTACACAAATATATAAATACATACATACATATACACAGACATACATACATATATATACACATACATAAATTAATTCCCGTCAGGGATACAGCGTGAAGATAAATTTATAAATAAAATAAATACATACATACACAAAAATGGACATAGTGACGAAAAAGAAAACATTATTGTTTTAGCTATGGTTCACTATAAAGCAGCCGTACCTTCTCCCTAAAGGATTCCCGACTAGTAGACAACCTGACATCAAGAGGGAGTGCATTCCAGTAAAGAATTGATTGCACAACGAAAGAAGAGTGTACAAAACTAGAGTTGTGAGTGGGACAGAGAAGGAGCAGATTGTTAGAAGAGCGTAAGTGTTTATTATGATTAGAACAGAGTAGTTGAAAATTTGAAGTTAAATAAGGTGGAGTATAAAGGGAATTTAAAAGTGAATAGACCATAGTCACCGCACGCCAACTGCGACGTCGACGTATGGGCAACCAACCCATCTGCTCCCGATAAGTAGAGACGTGGTCATATTTTCTGAGATTGAAAACAAATCGAATGCAATTATTGAGAAGTCGGTCAAGCTTATTGAGCAGATCTGCATTCAGGTCGAAATAGCACATATCACCATAGTCAATAATAGGAAGGATTAGCGTCTGCACAAGCGTTATCTTAGCTCTAACTGGAAGAAAGTTTTTCAGTCTGTAAAATGCCCGTAGTGTTCCAGTAACCCTCTGGCTGACATTGGTAACCTGAGAACGCCAATCCAGAAAGGAATCAATATACAACCCCAAGTTCTTGACAGTAGACGTAACCGGGATAGCCTGGGTCTTAAATATACATTGTGGCAGGCTTACACCTTCCAGCCTACTCATCATCCGAGAGCTTCCAACAATTAAACACTGGCATTTATCCGGGTTAACCGTCAGGCCAAACCTATCACACCAGCTCCCAATTGAATCCAAATCTCTATTAACTCTATCAATAGCCTGCGCAATGTTATCAACACTCGCTTGACTATACACCTGCAGGTCATCGGCATACAAGTGATACGCACACTGAAGGTCAGAAGTGAGAAAATTAATAAATATAGCAAATAGAAGAGGAGAGAGTATACCGCCTTGAGGGACCCCAACATCAAGGTTACACCAGCGAGATGAAGTATCATCAACTAAAACTGATTGTTGGCGGTCCCGAAGATAAGAGGAAAACCATTCCAGCTCGTCAGATGAGATCCCAATGTGGCCAAGAATAGCCAATAAAATGTCATGATTGACGCTGTTAAAAGCATTCGAAAAATCCACCAGCACTAACACTGTAACCATACCCTTTTCCATTCCGTCTCTAACATCGCCAGTTACCTTCAGGAGAGCAGTAGTGGTGCTGTGTCCTGGTCTAAAACCAGATTGAAATGGACTTAATATGGCATTGCGATAAATAAATTTCGAAAGTTGGCCTTGCACACATGCTTCTAACACTTTAGACAGAAAAGGAAGTATTGAAATGGGACGAAAGTGGTTAGGAAGGGAGGGGTTAGAAATTTTAGGCAAGGGACGCACATAAGCTTTACGCCAGAGAGCAGGGAACTGACCGGAATCAAGGGAAAAGTTAATGATGTGACAGATAGCAGGCAGGAGTTGTTCTAGGATAGTGGTAATCATTCGGCTGGTAATGTTATCACAACCAACAGCTTTAGATTTTATTGAAAGAATAGTTTTTTTTATCTCATCCTCGGAAACTGAAGAAAATTTAAACGGATCATAACTGGGAACGGGCAGAACCGCCAGAGAGTCCACCGTTTGACGCTTGAGTTGACCTACCATGGTCTGTGAGGTGGAGAAATGTATATTTATGGCATCCAACTCAATAGTCTTAGGCAACTCCAACTGCCTAGTCCTACCAATGCCCAAAGAACCCAGAAATCTCCATATATCAGCAGGTGAAGATGTGGAAATACTGTTAAAGATGTGTCGGCGTTTAGTGTTTCGTATCACCTGATTACACCGATTCCAAGCAGTCTTGTATAGATCCCAGTGGACATCGGATCTATTATTTTTAAATTTACGAAATGCTCGGTCTCTGTATTTCATTGCAAGTCGGACCTCAGTCGTAATCCAAGGTGCTGGAGGACGCTTCATTTTCACTTTCTTAATAGGTGCATGTCTATCATAAAGATCAATGACAGCTTTGTTAAATACAAGAATCTTTTCATCAATAGTGTTAGCCTCTATCAATGACTCCCAGTCAATCCCAGCAGCATCGTTACGTAGTAAACTGATGTCTAATTTCCCAAAACAACGTATGTGCAGAACTTTGGGTTTCAATTTCGGGAGTTTGAGAGTATAGGAAAGATAAATCAGATCATGCCGAGAGAAAGCTGGAGCTAAAAGTTGTCCGTGAGAGTGAACTAGAGAAGGGGAAGAGGTTAGAATTAGATCAATCCATGTATCAGGTACATCCACATTGTGATGTGTAGCTTGTAGCGGTAACACATGGAGACAAGCCGACTCAACTATGTGTTGCAATCTGATAGCACGCGAAGAGCTAGGAATGAGGAGATTAGTATTAAAGTCACCCATGATGATATGATGCTCATAGTCAGACCCCAGAGATTCCAAAACCGATTCCAAATCGGTGAAATAGTCAACAGTGGGGGGGCAATAAACTACTCCTAGAAGGACCTTGACCCCCTTAACCCACACTTCAAGGAAGAGAAATTCCGCACTAGCCGAGTACTGGGGGGGAGATGTGGCTACAACTTTGTAAGGAAAGTCACATCGAAGATATATCGCAACCCCACCCCTCCCCTTACCCTCTCTGTCATTTCGTACTAAAATAAAACCTGGTAGTGCATAGTATGTAGAAAGAAGATTAGGTTTAAGAAAACTTTCACAAATCAGAATGGCATGCGCCTGGGAGCTGGTAAAAGTTTCAAGGAGGTCACTATAATGGTAAGGCACGCTTTCTGCATTTATATGACCTATTTATGGTACCTGAGAAAAAGATGCGTACAAACGGACGGACCGTTTTATAAGACGTTTCTTAAAAGACGCAAACTCGGAAACATAGATTAGATAATGGAAGGAAAAAATAAAAAAACCTAAATTGTGGGATGAACTCCCTGCATGAGTTTTCGCGATCGTCTAAAGTATGGGGTTCTTCAAAAGGGGTCTTAGAAGGTTTATACTCGTAAAGGGTCGGCAGCGCGAGTGCTGCACCTCTGGTGTTGCAAACGTCCACAGGCTACGGTGATCACTTTCCATCAGGTGCTAAAAAAATACATATACGAATCACACTTTAAGCCTTTGGATCAAATTGTCGATCCAGTTTCTTAACAGTGGAGACAATAATATTCATGAACCCTGACAGCTTTACTTGTTTTGAACAATGGAGACACGAGTACTGTCAAAATCCTGATGGACCCATTCTCGCAATAGTGGAGATAAAGGGATTAAATAATCCCGTTGGACCCATCAATGGAACTTTCCAAGGGAACCAACAGTCTTGAACCGAAATTAATTATTGACATCGATAGCTCACATCAATTGAAAGGAAGGTTCTCTTTCAAATGTTGGTTCAATGTAATTACGTTTTGAAAATAATTGCAATAGCTACAATAATAGACGTACTCGTTGTTGCGGAAATCATTTCGCGAGAATCACAGGGAAGATTACTTCATGCAAATGTAAGAATATTCTTTATTCTTTCAATAATCTCACTCACTTATCACATACTTTTCATAATCTAAACCAGGAGGTTGCCCGGGAAATGTGGACAATGGCGGACACTTGCAATCTATACTAATATTATAAAGCTGAAGAGTTTGTTTGTTTGTTTGGTTTTACGGCACCAATCTCAGGAATTACTGATCGGATTTGAACAATTATTTTTGTGTTGGATAGCCCATTGATCCAGGAAGGCTATAGGTTATATATTATCACGCTACTACCCTGGAGAGCGGAGCAGTAATCATTGATGCAATTGCATGCAAAAAATTGATGCATTTTTTGTAGAATTTATAAGCGATGGGATTAAATAGGTGCGACGGGAGTTCAAAGTATGTCAAAGGCGAAGCCGGCGGGTCACCTGGTATATTTTATCCTGAAACTAGTGCATTAATCTGGTTTCATGTGTAAAAATGATGGATTCTTAGATATAAAAGTTGTATCAACGTGCTATACTGAAAAACAATCACATATCACAGTGTGAAAAAAACTTTCAGTGAATTTTTCATGTTAATCGCGCAAATTCCACTGAAAGTTTTGGTAACACTTCATCATGTTACTGGGGCCAGATTGACTTTGGCTTAAGACTATACTTGATTTAAAGGCTAATAAAAAATACTTAATGAGTAGAATTCGACACAAAGGTCTAAGTAGCCATGCCATCAACACATTACAAAAACATCATCAGAACCAATCTGAACCAATTGACAATACCACTGGACATTTTAATTACCAATCAAATCAGATTATTGCCACAGTATAAAGAGAGAAAACCGCAGGCCTAACCTGCCTGGGTGTAAGGGGCAATTGTCACAGGCCACTCCAACCTTTTCTGTAGATCTATAAAAAGGAAAATAGTAGTTATTTTTGTATTTAAAATAGTACATTATTTTGTTATATCTCTCAGGGATAGGCAGCGTTTTTGATAAAACCTCACCGCTTGCTTTAATTTTTTCCGACAATTTAAACAATAATTGTCATATTTCTACTTATTTACATAAAATCTTGACAGAATACTATTTACATACATATCCATCACGCATTATCCCCGAAGGGGTGGCAGAGGCATATTATATGCCCACTTTTCACCGTGTGGATTCCTGTCCCACGTAATAGGTGGTGAGCCCATTGCCGTGTTGAAATAGACAGACGCAGGTTGTGGCTACCTGCTGTTGAAATTTTTCAAGCCGCCCATAAGGCATTCAACCAGGCTTAACGACTGCCATTTTACTGGCAACCGGGACCAACGGCTTAACGTGCCTTCCGAAGCACGGAGACGCTCGCAAATGTAAATGCCACAAAGTGGTCACCCATTCGAGGACCAGCCATAGTGAAAGTTGCGTAACTCAGTGATCGTTTACAGAACACTGAGACCGCGAGGCCACGAGCGCTTCCACTATTTAAATTCTTCAAATTTGTTGCTGAAACTCGAATGATAATGCTTTCAGTGGTTTATAAGATTATTGTGTACAGACAGACGCTGCGGACGACTTTGTTTTTATAACATGTAAGGATATATGTCATATTCTTATTTTTTTGTCTAAATGATACCGTGAGAAGTACTGTAGACAAGAGTCTGCTTATATTGTCATTCACAGAAACCGTGTTGTTTATAATAGTATGTCGAACGAATAATATTCACAATAACACGAATTACATAATGCGATGAGCTCTCTGTATTTGAGGTTATGTACCGGAATGTTTCACTTGGTAATGTTTGGAGTTTTCGTTATAGTAGGGCTGCCACGGTTTGAGTGTAAGGGGCCCCACCAAGATCTTCGGTGCCCAAGTCAACCTCCCGTGCTAGTGCGTGCACCTGCTGATTAACGGACGAAGCTCTGGCGCTGGCTTTCCCCTCTGGAGTTGGGAGGTCTGAGGGCGTCGCTCCCATAAAAGCCACCCGCCAAAACAACTTATGGATAAGAATAAAAGGAAAGCAGCTAGGAATAGGGCGCCGCCGCAAAACGGCGCGCAGTAGCCCCGCCCGACTCCTGTGGCAAGTGGGCCAGGGCTGCCGTGTGTCGGGCCAGCACGGCTAAAGAAGTTAGCCCCAACCCGTATCTGCTTCGCATCTTGGAATATTGGCACGCTGACTGTGCGTGCGGTAGAGTTGGCCGAAGTACTCTCCAGGCGGAGGGTGGACGTGGCGTTCCTGCAGGAGATTGGGCGGAAGGGCAACAGAGCCCGGCCTCTGCAGAAAGGCTACAAGCTGTATTACACGGGTGCGCCTGGTGGGGAGAACGGGGTGGCCGTGGTGCTCTCCGAGGGGCTGCAGAGCGGCATCTTGGAGGTGAAACGCTGTAGCGAACGGCTTATGATCGTGAGGGTGCTTATCGATGGGATTATTACCCACCTGATAAGTGCCTACGCGCCACAGGCCGGTTATAGCGACGCCGATAAGATGTCGTTTTGGGGCCAACTCGAGGGAGTGCTTCTGAGCATTCCGTTGTCACGGGGAATCGTTTTGGGCGGCGACCTAAACGGTCATGTGGGTGAGAGGTGTGAGTAAATAGGTGCGACGGGAAGGGGGATGGGACAGGAGTTGTTGAACGTATTGATGGTGGTTTTGGATACGGCACCCGCAACGCTGAAGGAGAAACTATCCTCAGAACGTGTGCGGGTGCCGATCTGGCCATTGTGAACACGTATTTCAAAAAGAAATCCGAACATCTCATCACCTACAAGAGCGGGAGGCGTACAATTCAGATCGATTTCCTACTCACTAGGCGACACATCATCGGCAAGGTGGCCAACTGCAAGGTCATACCCGGTGAGAGTCTTACTGCACAACACCGTCTCCTTGTCATGGACCTCTGCGTGAATCCCAAAGGCAAATGCATCGAGCTGTGCCAGCGCCGCATCAGATGGTGGCTGCTTGATGAAACTAAGTCCCAGGAGTTTGTCTCAGCTGTCGGTGACAAGTGCACCGACACTGAAGGCGAACCAGTTCAAGATAGATAGAAGACAAAGTTCAAGCGGCCATCCTTGGAGCGGCGAAGGTGGTGCTCGGTGAGTCTAAGGGTGGACGCAAATGTGACAAGGAAACTTGGTGGTGGAACGACGCTGTCCAGAGGGAGACCAGGGAGAAGAAAGCCCTCTTTTAAAAGTGGCAAGCGACCGGATCTCCCGCAGACCGCGACGCGTACAGGGCTGCCAAGCGCGCCACAAAGAAAGCTGTAGCCAGAGCCAGACGAGACCACTTACAACCTCTGTATGATAAGCTAGAATCGTCTAAGCAGCAGAAGCTCATCTATAAGCTGGCGCGCTCCAGGGTCAAAGCGGCACAGGATATATCCAAGTGTCGCTGTGTAAAAGACCCTGAGGGCAACCTGTTAAGCGAAGACCTCGCGGTAAAGGAGAGATGGCGTTCGAACTTCCACGAGCTGCTTAATAAACAGCACAAAGAGGTGCAGCCTCCGGACCTCCCTCCGAATCAGGGACTAGTGCCACCGGTAATGCCTGGAGAAGTTCTGACTGCGCTTCGCCGCATGAAGAATTGGAAAGCTGTCGGACCCGATGGAGTCCCCATCGAAGCCTGGAAGGTGATGGGTCCTCGCGGTGTAGGCATCTTAGTAAACCTTTTTAACCGGATACTTCTCAGCGGGCAGATCCCAAACCAATGGAGACAGTATTATTACTCCAGTCTTCAAAGGTAAGGGGTCAGTGCAGGAGTGCGGGAGCTACCGCGGTATAAAGGTGATGTTCCACACCATGAAGATCTTCGAGAGGATTATAGACTCTCGGATCCGGCAGGAGTGTACTCTCTCGGAGTGTACTCTCTCGGAGTGTCAATATGAGTTTCGCCCTGGTCATGGGACCACGGACCCTGTTTTTGCCCTGAGGGTTGTCGCAGTGAAATACAGGTCGAATAACACGCCTCTGCACTGTTTGTTTCTAGACATGCAGAAGGCCTTTGACTGTGTTCCTCGTGCGATGATCTGGTGGGCACTGCGGTCCAAAGGGATTCCAGAGGTCTATATTGACACTATCCGGGACATGTACTGTGACTCCGATTCAATGGTTCGGACTGCTGTTGGCGACACAAAACCCTTCCCATCACCGTCGGGGTACACCAGGGTTCGGTCCTTAGTCCGTTTCTGTTCAGTGTAATATTAGACGAATGGTCGGACAGCATCAGAAACTCGCATGAGCAGCCTCCATGGTTGCTCATGTATGCTGACGATATTGCGCTGGCAGACGCGGACAGGGGCAGATTGGTGCGACGTGTAAAGCGTGGAAGGAGACGCTAACTAAATGTGGCGAAGACCGAGTACTTGACTCTAAACTCGACAGATCCCACATCCGTCCGCATAGGCGGTGATTTAGTCGAGCGCACGGACCAGGTTAAATACCTGGGATCTGTTTTTCACACGTCCAGTGACATTGATTGCGATGTCAAGTGACGCATTGCTGCCGCGTGGGCCAAATGGCGGGAGATGACCGGTGTCATTTGTGACCCTAAAATGCCGTACCGGTTGAAGGGACAGGTCTACAAAACCATTATTAGACCTGTCCTTTTACATGGCAGTGAGACGTGGCCGATATTGGAGCGACACAAGCAGGAGCTGCGTGTAACGGAAATGAAGATGCTGCGGTGGATGTGTAGAGTCACGCGGATGGACCGCGTGAGGAACTCTCGCATCCGCGGTAGCCTTCACGTCCGTGACATTGCAGACAAGTTGCAAGAGTGTCGCATTCGTTGGTATGGTCACGTCTTGCGGCAACCGCCGGGCTACGTAAGTAACAAATGTCTGGACATGTCAGCCCCGCCGGGTCCCGTTAAGAGGGAAAGACCCAAGAAGTACTGGCTTGACGTCGTAAGGGATGACATGCGTGCCAATGGTCTCACTACAGGGGATGCCGACGACCGTGCTAAGTGGAGGAGATAATGTAGGAAAGCGGAACCCGGGCGTCGCGAGACGCAACTGGGACAGACGCTCGGATGATATTGATGAGGGCTGCCACGGTGTAAATTTTAACAAATAATTTATTATCATTTTTATTCAGATCACTATAAGAGATGTGTAAAGGAATAGGAAAGATATGTATAAAGGTACGTTCACATGCTGATGCATGCATCAACTAGATTTTAATGATATTTTACAAGTTCATTCGTTCGTTCGTTCAAGTTCGTTCATTTCGCGTACAGGACAAAGGGTTCACAAACTTGCACGACAATAGGGAAGCGATATTATGTTGCAGTGAAAAGCGACTTTTTTTGTTAATCCAAATCTACATAGAAAGCCTCAGTGAAGTTTCCTTCTGGGACAGATATACAGAACTTAGTACTGGACTGAAAAAGGACTTGACATGATAAATATCAAGCAAATTTGAATACTAATGACAAGGCTGTATGAACATATATTTTACAGGCAATGGAAATTTGCCTGGCCAACTAAAAAATGTTTATGATGTTAGTTAGCTATCTAATCCTGGCAGGTTGCTTGTATTTTACAAATGACTCTGTATTTGGCAGCCCTGGCTACGCCATAAATTATGTCATGCACATCTTCATCACTATATTAGTTGATTATCTACCGAACCATAAATATTAACATTGCAAGTGATGATTCGTCAAAAAGTTCACGCACCAAGAAGGTAAATTGTAATTTTTACTAAAACCTTGTATAGACGCTAAGTCTATATAGAAAACTATGAAAGTTGAAGTAGAATATGCAACTCAGGGTTCTATTTGTGTGTGGTGATGACGAGGGATAAACCTGCATTTACATAATTCGTGTTTGGTTTGTTGATAAAGCAGATTTTGAGTAAATTTGAATACAGATTGCTGTGTATAACTAACATAAGTATGAATTGTAAGTATCAACTATTATACAAGTTTATTATGCTTAGCGTCCCGTACTACATCTTGTTAGATAAGCTAACAAGTGCAAAACGTCATTGATGCCAATGCCAGTTGAAACGATCTCAAAGTAAAATCATCATAACATCTGCCATATATTTTGGAGTTACAAATCGGCGTGAATTAATAAATAAAAAACATCAAAAGAATGAAAACTACTTTGAATGTTGTCATGGAATCACCTATCAGCAAATTTCAGGGTGTTTATAAGTTGTCATGGACACACTTATCAGCTAACTTCATGGTTTTTTGTCAAAAAAAAATCATTATTTCTCTCTAAATATATGTTCTACAATTAGGTTACATTCTTGTAGATAGCAGCGTATTCATGTATAGATTTGTTCAAAGTTCTACTGCAGTATAGTGATTGAAGATCTTAGCTGCATTAAAGATATTATATGTGCATTTTGGAAGGTAATAGAAAATAACACGTGCTTACACGGTCAAGTAAATTAGATCTGGTAAAAAAAAAATTTTTTTTGTCTCTTAATAGACATGTTTAATTGGAAACAGCAGATTACCACCGTTGTGATCGTTTAAGAGCTATTCTGAGAAAATTACCTGCTAAAAGTACTGCATGAACAGCATCCCCACGGCATTCAACTTACTTTCATGGATATTCTGACATACCCAGGTTTCGCAACCAGGAGATCTGCCGTCGTCATGTAACCTTTTATGTGTTTTTATGTATACTTCAAAAATCTTCATTAATTTAACTCTACGCAAATTTTGTTTTTTTTAATACCATTGAGGTGGCAGACAAGCATACGGCCCACCTGATGGATAGTGGTCACTTTAGCCTATAGACGTTTGCAACACCAGAGATGCAGCACTCGTGCTGCTGACCCTAAGGTAATATTTTGTAATTAATTTACGTCAGACATTTTCTTTTATTATGAACCTGTGCCGGTGCCGCTATCGGCAATTCCGCCACTGTCTTACGTGGAATGTTTTCACTATGGCGATACAGAAAACACTGGCGACTGTATTTGGCGTAACTCAATAATTGATTAAACTGGCATTAAGGACACGACAATCTGTAAATCTGTCAAATCATTTTTTTTTCATTTATTCATTTTTTTATACCACTGAGGTGGCAGACAGGCATACGGCCCACCTGATGGAAAGTGGTCACCGTAACCTATGGACGTTAGCAACCCCAGAGGTGCAGCACTCGCGCTGCCGGCCCTTTAAAAACCTTCTAAGATCCCTTTTGAAGAACCCCATACTGCAGACGTGTCATTATATTGGTAAATACTTACTAGCTACGTGACACTTCTTCATAGAGTTGTATATAAGCAGTGTTAGTATTTATTCTGCGATTAACAAGTGGGTCTTCTCACAAATTTCGTTTGTCAACCAATTTTTGAGGTTAAGTATATTGTTACATAGGCGATTCCGGCATGCGACTATTTTATCATGATATTATAACAAGTGGATGGACCTTTGACAGTGATCCTTGGTTCGATTCCCGGGTGAAGTGTGAAGTGCGACGAGAGAAATATCGTTATAATTTGGTCAATGTATACAAAAACTTAACAAATTATACATAAAAACCTTCTATAAGAATCACTATAACTATTAAAAAAAAACGCATCATAATTCGTTGCATAGTTTTAAAGATCTAAGCATACATAGGGACAGACAGCGAAAAGCGACTATGTTTTATAATATGTAGTGATAAAGCCTACCATATACTTCCCGACGTTTCGACCGGAATACACAGCCGTGATCACGTAATATACGTCGCGAATAAGAATAGATAATAAAATATAATATATAAAAAATATCATAAATATGAAATAATATACATACATATTGTCACGCCTTTATCCACGAAAGGGTAGGCAGAGGCATACTATGCGCCCTCATATTGTTATTCTATATATTGTTTCATTCATTCATTTCATTCATTCATTCTTGAGCTATGGGAATATTGAGAGTTATTTTGTTGTTACAGGAAACTTTAGGTCAAAGGCGCGAGGTGTTCTATTTAGCGGCAGCAATTGATCTTGGCGCTAATCTTTTCTACTTATTCTTTGCTAGCACTGAAGAACAGGTAAATATAAACTACCACGCTACCGTAAATATTTTATACTAGTTGACGCCCACGGCTCCGCACGCGTGGTGAAATTTTCCCGTTGCTATTTCTTACAGGAACTTGTAGCCAGGGATAAAAGTAGCTTATGTGTTATTATGATGTGTAAGCAATATTATTGTAAAGTTTCATCAAAATCCATTCAGTAGATTTTGCATGAAAAAGGAACAAACATCCATACTTACAAATTTTTGCGTTTATAATATTAGTAGAATATTGGTATCTAGTATTCTTAAATAGTATTTTACAGATATTCACCTTTTATGTGCAACAGTACTCACCTGTTACTCGCACAATAAATCCACGGAAGCTTAAGAGAAGTTTATTTACCTCATTTGATCTCTTTTTTAGTAAAGACACTGATGACAAAACATTGGGAAGAAAATAATTATCTTGGTCAATAGTTTCATCACCCTGACGCTGCTGCTGACTGGGCAGCTCGTTGACTTTTCTCGCTGCTACCTCTTAATTTTAGTGTTCCTTTTTATTATAATTAAACCTAAGCCAAACCTTATACTAGAATGTAAAGCGCTGTATATTCTCAGTTTAATAAACTTATTATTATTATTATATCATATCACTGTAAGTATGCACTTTTGTCCCACAACACACAACTGGGCTTGACGACTGCCATGTAACTAGCAACCGGGACTAATGGCTTAAACTGCCTTCCGAAGAATGAAAACGCTCGCAAATGTAAATGCCACAAAGTGGTCACCTATCCGAGGACCAGCCATAGTGAAAGTTGCTTAACGCAGTGATCATTTACAGAACACTGAGTCCGCGGGGCCACGAGCGCTTCGGATATTAATTCATATTTATGATATGAATTAATATGCTATTAATAAAATCTCATGTAGAAAGGATTCATGTAAAGAGTTATTTACATAATACTGAGGTAACACACACGCTTATGAAATGGCACCGCTGTGAGTTAACGATATACGGCGAATTGAACATTTACATACCAAAGTCAATAAAAAATGCAAAATTTTATATTCTTGAGGTTGCAAGTTCGTAGGTGATTTGAACACATAACAATTACCTGTACAAACGTCAAACAGCAGTGGCAGAGGCATATTACATGCTCACTTTTCACCATGTGGTGGTGCGCAGGAGCAGGTTGTGGCCACCTGCTGTTGAAATTTTTTTCAACCTTCAACTTGACTTAACGACTGCCATGCTTTTGGCAACCAGGACCAGCGGCTTAACGTGCCTTCCGAAGCACGAAAACGCTCGCAAATGTTAATGCCACAAAGTGGTCACCAATCCGAGAACCAGCCATAGTAACTCAGTGATCGTTTACAGAACACTGAGTCCGCGGGTTAGTCTAAGAATAAGCCAATTTTGGGACGGTCGGGGAACTTCGTCCATAATGGCTTTCTGGCAACTGGTATCCAAGTATTCCGGGTTCTATTGCCCGCTCGACCCCACTCCACCCTCTGTGTTCCCAGAACGATGTTCGAGGGTGACTCAAAGTGGGCATAATTTCAGCTCCTACGGCATATCGTGCGGGGCAGCACATCATTCCCCCGCTGAGAGCCTCACCTTGGGGCATTCCCGCTATATGAATATAGCCCTCAGGATTATAGGTTAGACGAAGGGCACGAGTTCACGTCCCGTCCAAAACCAAATTGTCTTTTTCCCTTCAATAAAATTTATAATGAAAAGGCCAATATATAAAACTTATAATTTGGGATCTAGTCAACTTTTAAACATAATATTATTTACATCTCCGAAACAAACATTTATGGATCACAGAAATAATTGTTCCGACCCTTTCAAACCCGAGACCTCAGCACGACAATTGCACACTATCACTACTTAGGCAATTTGCATAAAACATCTATTATTTCTACAGATTATTTGACGGTACCAACCTAGAAAAAAATATAAATAACCTTTTGAATCTTTTTTTTTTAAATGTATCGAACAACCATAACGCTAAAAATAAACAAAGAAGTTCTCAGTTCCTATTTAAAATTCCATAGAGGGTGAAAGTAATCGACTAATTGTTTTATTACTCGATTAATTCGTTCTAATCGACACGACGGAACTACATCGGAGTACGAACCCGTTTGTAACATCGACTAATTACTGTATCTAAGGTTACGTATTGATTTTACAAGTAGAAATTTTGGTAGATTTGGTGAAATTTTTTGTAGAGTTCATAACAGTCTGCAAGGTCATGAACTCATGACTCAATAGCTGTAATTTTGACGTATGCCTATAGATTTAATTTTAAAAAAATTAGAGACTTAGACTCGGATACTTTTAAACTGCGTTTACACTTGCGGCTCGCGGCTCGTCTCGCAGCTCGTCTCGTGCCTCGTGCAAGAGTATAAACGCAGGTATTAAATATCAATATATAAAATCAATGCCACTTTTCGTTGTAATTTTATAACTTAAGAACGGGCTCACCTATCCAAACCAATGTTTAGGCTTTGTTTGGACTATTTAGTAGATGGTTTATGTGAAGTTTGCACAAAATCGGTCGAGCGGTTCTTCATTTATCACATTTTTGGTGGCGCTAACGAAGTAGTGCGGGTCAGCTAGTCTATATATAATATTAATTTAGTGCGCTTTATTTTCATGAGTGTATTTAAACAATTAAAACTTGAATTTTCTAAGGTTTTCGTCGAATGGATATACAAAATCATCTCTAAAACATTTGCTAGGAGTAGCTGCTAAGGTCATACATACAACCTACAACGTTTGTTCTACGACTTTTCTCAATTTGTTACGACGCGACAATACTATTACCTCCCTTAATACATTGAAGCGCTCGTGGCACCGCGGACTCAGTGTTCTGTAAACGATCACTACGATCACACGATGATGTGTGACCATTTTGTGATATTTACATTTGCGAGCGTTTCCGTGCTTCGGACGTTTCGACTGGGTTGCACCAGTCGTGGTCACAAGCAGACTGTCACACAGTCAGACAGTCAGTCAGACAGTCAGTCAGTCGAAACGTCAAGCTATTTAAGGTAAATAAGCATGATCGCGTTAATACCTGTATTTTACACTTATTTTAATCATGCAACGCGAAAGTTTAAAAGTTAGTTTGTCCCGGTTGCCAGAAACATGGCAGTCGTTAAATAAAATTGAAGGCTGGCTGCATTTCAACAGCAGGTAACCACAACCTGTGTCTGTCTATTTCAACACGGCAATGGGCTCACCACCTATTACGTGGGATAGGAATACACACGGTGAAAAGTGGGCATACAAAATGTATGCCTCTGCCACCCCTTCGGAGATAAGGCGTGATAGATAAATAAATAAATGAATTCATTGAACCATCGAGCTCTATCATAGGTTCTCGCCATTGATTTCGATTCAAAGAACTTCTGGTCCACTTTTTCATCCCCTACCTCACGTCTGGATGAACAAAAGACGCGCTCACATTTTTTTGAATAATATTAAATAAAAAAAACCCCTACGGCAATCAATTCTTATAGTTTAAGGAACAACCCTTAAAAAGTATGAGTTTTCTAAGAGTCGGGTTTTCTGGAGACCACCCTGGTTGCAGCACCAGGTTTACGTAACCGTATTGCAGGATCATCTCACTGCGGGCCAAGTCTACTTTTCAATCGCGTCAAAATAGAATCGAAATCGTCGCTTAATAGAAAGCCAATGGAACAAATTGACAGTTTTGGTAGGGTACTGTTATAATTGCGCTCCAATAGAATCTTATATTGGCCAGCCGGTAGACCTCTATTGACACATAGCGCGCTAGTGATCGCTCGTAAGTTGCATTTTAGTCTATAATGGTGCTAATTCTGTTGTTGAGACCACAAACCTAATTTTCTCTAAAATTTCCTTATTTTTATTAAGAGATTGCCGTTGTAACGTGAAAAATGTACATAAACAGTCGAATGTAATTACATGCCGACTAACTTGGTGATTGAACTACCTATGTACATATTTCACGTTACAACGTTTTACACGTTTTCACGTTTCAAACGGTTACTAAAATTAATACACGTCTTACTAAAATTAGACTTTTCACTAAAATTAGACGTGACCTAAATAGGTGACGTCTAATTTTAGTGAAAACGTCTAAATTTTGTGTGACGTTAAATTTGTATCTGAAGGCCAATTCTCGTAATAAAAGCACAGTTAAAGTTAAGTTCCGATCTAAGCTCAGACTCCTAAATCTTAAAAAAGCTATTCTCGTAACAAAGTTTTATGCATCTAACATTAACTGTAAGTTGATTAAATCGAATTGAGACTGAAAGTTGAAAATGACAAAATCAGTATTCTGCTAGTCTTATTCTTTGAGACTCAATTTTGAATGAAATGTATTTGGTATTCTCGTCATAATTTATATGTCAAATTTGACATTTATATGAGTTTGAATGTATATCGACAGTAGATCGACGGAATACTGCGGAAAACCTGTTTTTGTTCGGTTAAAACGCGATTCGTGTTAAATATGAGCGGATATTTACGATGGTGGTAATGAAATTCTTTATTAATTGTCTCTGGGTGATGCTTAGATGAAGTATACTTCATGGAATTTGTGTGAATGAATTTGCGGTGTGCTATATGTACATGCATAATGCACACACTATAGCTGCGTATCGTAACGGTGTAGCGAGTCCAGAGATATTATCTCATTTAAAAAATTGCGTACCGCGTTAAACGAGGCTTTCACTTTAAATAGTGACTGGGATCAACGTTAATGATGATGACGATGATGAAAAAAAAATCTACACTGAAAGAGTCCTAATTGATTACACAATATTATTTAATAAGACCTGGAGATGACCGGGATCAACGTTAGATGATGATGATGATTATAGTCGCAAGTCCAGAGGTTTTATCTTATCTAAAAATATGCATAGGTACCGCGCTAAAAGAAGTTTTCACTTCAAAACTTGACCGGGATCGACGTTAATAATGATGATGATGATGAATAAAAAATTCTACTCTGAGTCTTAATTGATTACACAATATTATTTAATTAGACCTGTGGATGACCGGGAGCAACGTTAGATGATGATGATAATTATAGTCGCGAGTCCAGAGGTTTCATCTCATCTAAAAATAAGCATAGGTCGCGCATGTTTTGTTGAATTTTATCACATAAATGGAATTTTAGTGATGTCAAATACAAATTTAGTGGTGTTTATGATATCACTAAGTTTAGTTCGACATAATAACAAAATAGCATTTGGCAATCTCTCAATAAAAATAAGAAAATTTAGTTTAGTGGTTTCAACAACAGAATTAGCACCAATATATGTATTTTGACAGCTTAAATCAGAGATTCTGGTTCTGTTCTGCGGATAGTTAAGTGCGATTATAAAATATATAATCGATACAGAATAGAAATACAACGGCAATAAAATTAATAGACTTGGCACCCTGATCTCTAGCGTGGTGATACATCGTACCCGTGGGGTTTTCTACACATGTATACTAATATTATAAAGCTTAAATATGTACGTTATAAGCTATATAAGTTCAGCTTTATAATATGTATACTAATGTTATAAAGCTGAAGAGTTTGTTTGGTTGAACGCTCTAATCTCAGGAACTATTAGTCGGATTTGAAAAAATCTTGTATGTGATAGCGCATTTATCGCGGAAGGCTATAGGCTATATATACCCTGGAGAGCGCAGCAGTAGCCATAAATGTCGACAAATCGGGCAATTTTTAATGTAATATTGTAGAATTTATAAGCGACGTGATTAAACAGGTGCGATGGGAGTTCAAAGAATGTCACGGGCGAAGCCAGGGGGTCAACTAGTGTGATTATAAAAGGTAGTTATTGTTGTCTCTGTACGGTTCAAAATCTTAAGTAACACGTAAAATTAACACATTTAGTGGAGAAGGACAAGTGGAAAATGTCAAGAGCGTGTCGCTGAGGCCAATTACGAAATTATAGTTTCAATAACACCTATTACAAATTTTCTCAACTACTTTACCTCTCTCTCTCTCTCTCTCTCTCTCTGGTCGGTCCCTCAGAATAGTGGTCTCTGCATGTAGACTACTTCTGGAGCGAATGATCTGCTTCTCGTCGTTCTCGACACTGGTTTCTGTCCCGCGCATCTCCCACAACATCGTAGAATTTAGAAGACGAGGGTTCTTTTATTTGGTCGGTCTTTAACTTTAAATCTATGGAAAAAATCTTGTGTGTAAGGGGCCCCACCAATATCTCCGGGGCCGAGGCGGTGCACTTGCAAGCGGTACACCAGCTGACTAACGGACGAGGCAACCACACTGGCTTTGGGCATTGGGCATTACGGGGTTGGGAGGTCAGACGGCAGTCGGTCCCAACAATGCTGAAATTTAAAAACCCAACAATATCTGCTACTAGCAGCCAAATAAAGTGAATCCCAGGCTCCAAATACAGGTAGGGCTCGGAAGCAAATGGGAAAAAGATTTTTGAATTTTAGTTTTTTTGGCGCGTTAGGGATAAATGATAACAGTATATTTTTGAAAAGAGACTGCCTCAGTGGTACGGTTGGAGTGTATCCAACTGCTACGCAAGAGATCGTGGGTTCGAGTCCAACCCAGGATAAAACTTTGTTTTATGAGCACGATGGTTTATTCTGTGTCTAGGTGTTATTTATTTATAATATGTATTTATTTAGAAATATATAAGTATGTTTATCAGTTATCTGGTTACTATAGTACAAGCTCTGCTTAATTTGGAATCAGATGGCGTTGTGTGAGTTATCCCAACGATTTTTTATTTTATTTTACGATGCGCGCGCGGACCGTCACGAAAAACCAACGTTTAGACGAAGTTAGCGGATAAGTATTTCCATGACAACTTTTAAACACCCTGAAGTTAGATCGATGATAAGTGTTTCCATGACAACTTATAACTACATTCAAAGTAGTTTTCAAACACCCTGAAGTTAGCTATAGTCAACATTTTAGTTTTATCTAAAAACGTAGGATAATGCGAGAGATAAATTTTATCTTATCTTGTTACGCGAAGGAAGTATAACTTCTAACGCGTGTACATAAGTACACACACACTTTTATTTGGCACGTCAAAATAGCGTCGTACGCATGATGGTAAGCAAAGACTACGACCCGTTATTGACGGCCACTATTTCAACCCGTAGGGCTCCGATGGCGACCCTTATTTTGACGGCCCAGAAATATGCCTTTTCACTAACTAACTAACCAGCTAACTATCTTCACGCTATATCCCTGACGAGGTAGTCAGAGAGGACAGATCGCCAGGCTTCGCGATCCATGCATACTTCTTTCGCTTCTTCAAGATTCATCAATCACTTCATACACGCACGTCTGGGTATCCGAGTACTTTTGACCTTTCCGTTTTTGAGCAAACCGCATGCACTAAAAACGTGGTCTTCATATATAAGTCTCGGTCTACCCTGACTTCTTCTACCCTCTACTTTCGCACAATATAATTATATTCTTCGTCAATCGTTCCTCACTCATTCGCTGGACGTGTCCAAACCAACGGAGCACGCCCTTTTCCAGCTTAACGCTGACACTTTCATTCAAACCTGCCATTTTGCGTATCACGGTACCGTTAAAATCAGTCAAAGTTGACCGATTTTAACGGTGTCAAAGGTAGATAAGTTTAGTCTTCATTTTATTCTCGTTTTCCTACAGGAATCAGCACTATGCGGGTGGAACCGCGGTGCCTCTGATAGTTATCTATTAAAGTTGTGGTACTAAGTCGGTATATCTTATCATCGTCAGGTGGAAATGACATAGGCCAAAAACACACGTGCATGTTAAATTAAATTCAAGTTCAAATATTTTGTGGTACTTCGTAATTTAATAATTAAGTTTGGTCACCGTGTTGATTAAAAACATCCGTTACATTGTCTCTAGCGAGAATAACTTCCCTTTATTCTAATTATATACTTCCCTTTATTCTAGTTAAATATTAATAAATATACGAGATGTTAGGGTCATGGGGTCCAAGCGCTCATAATCTATTTCATATATCGTCACGCCTGTCTCCCATCGGGGTAGGCAGAGACTATGGCTTTCCACTTGCTACGATCCAGGAACTTTCGCTTCTTGACTTTGGTTTTTAGTTATTTTTAGTTAGTTAAGTTTAGAATTCATTTATTATAATATTAAACTGTAGTTTTATATTATTTTAAAAATTGATCTTAACTGATATGTAAAAGTATATTCTAGAAATAAACAACCGAAATTTGTAAACTGTAAAAAAAGAATATACACATATATATAATAAATATCATTGAGACAACTCACACAACGCCATCTGATTCCAAACTAAGCAGACTTTGCACTATGGTAACCAGATAAACATACTTTTATATTTCTAAATACGTACATATTATAGATAAACTAGCTGACTCCGCAAACTTCGTACCGCAAATACTTACAACTTGTCTTTATATGGTACGGTTTACCCGCAGAGTTTCCGTTCCCGTGGCAATATGAATATATATGAATAAAAAATTTAAATTTCTTTATTTTGCATAGACCATTTTAACGGCGCTTACAAAATGTCATACACTATTTAAAATATTTAAAGCGACCACCGGTTCGGAACGCGGCCCACCTGAGAAGAACCGGCAAGAAACTTAGGAAGGCTTTTTTATGGCCTATTTACAATTTAATATTATTTCACTTCGCCAGCAGATCATTTCCAGGCGTCCCTGTCCTGCAAATAGTCTTTAACGGAGTAAAAACCTTTTTCACAAAGCTTGTTTTTAATTAACTTTGTAAATTTATTTAATGGTAAATTTCTCAGGTCACAGGGAAGCTTGTTGTAAAAGCGTATACAGTTACCCTGGATAGAATCGCCAATCTTATGTAGTCGACTGTGGTGGACTGAGAGATTATTTTTATTTCTAATGTTTATATTATGTGTATCACAGAGTTTAGAAAACTGTAATAGATTTTTCTGGACATACATGCATACAGGACTTCGCGCTGGCCATCTCATAACAGTGATACCAATGTCATTTAAGTACTCCCTGACGATTCCCGCAGTATGGGCCCTTGCATTATCATGCATTAAAACGAAATCTTGGCCAATAAATCCAGATTATGGCATCACGTGGTTCTCTAAACATTGGCGAATGTATCTATTGCCATCTAGGGGCGGCAGTCGTGGTCCCGTCACTACCTCTAGCTCAGTTTTACCTTCCATAGCGATTCCTCCCCAGACTGTCCATGATCCTCTACCATAACTCACTTTCTCGTCAATACAGTATTGCGCGAAACGCTCGTTCTGTCTTCGGTACACCTTACTTCTTCCGTCATTACCGTATAGCATTATCTTGGACTCATCTGTGAAGAGAACCTGGCTCCATTGATGTCGAGTCCAATTTAGATGTTCGCGTACAAACTCTAGACGGGCTATTCGGTGTGCTCGTGTCAATTTGGGTCCATTGGCTGGCTTATGGAGCTTTAAACCACGTTCATTGAGTCGCCTTCTAACGATCCGAGCACTTACAGCCACTCCGTGAAAGTCCCTGAGCTGTTCTTGTATCTGAACAGAGTTAAGGCGTCGATTTCGTAAGCTAGTAGTGACAATGTATTGATCTTGTCTCGCCGTTGTCACTCGGTAACAAGGTCCTCCTGTTCGATGAACGAAGCCGCCAGTCTCCAGGTATCGGTGGTCACTCTTTGAACAGCGGAGCGACTTATGTGAAGTTGTGAACTCTCACTGACTTAGCCCAGATTGAAGAAGTGCTACAGCTTGCGCGGCTACATCAGGTGAAGTATCCATAATTTTATAGCCAAAAACGGTTCAAATTATAGAAAAATAACTAAACTAAACTTTGGTTAACAACAATTGCGAAAATTCAAACCAAATCGACATTAAATTGCTTCAAAAGCAACTTTCAAAAGTCATTATTTTTTTAAATCAGTGACTAAGCTCGGCTTTTGTTCTTTATTTTCAATTCTAAAATTCAAATTTGAAATAATACATACGGGAAAGACGATGAAATATGCCAGCATTAAGAATGCATAAAAACTTTTTTGTTATATTGTATATTTTTTGTGTATTGGGCTTTTAGGCCCGGGAATGTAAGGTGGCTCGAATCAAGAGTCCGGGAGTGTATTATGTCTTACGGTATTCTCCTTTGGGGGAGTGCTGCAGATTTAAATATTATTTTTGTTCTACAAAAGCGGGCTATACGCGCTATTTATAATTTGGGCCCCAGAGTTTCTCTCCGAGAAAAATTCTAAGAAGTAAATATTCTAACCGTACAATGTCAACCTTACAAACTATTTAAATACCCGCTCCTGACCGTTCCCGGTGGAAAGGTGCCCATCACACTTGCCGCGTTTCCAAGCTGGATTGCGATGGCCAGCCTCTGCACCAGAAACGATCCGGATCGAGAGTCACCGGTCGTCTCTTGGAGCCTTTTCCCAATATCCTTTATGAAATGTTTGGTTTGCCTGCCCCAGCTCCCCAGGGTCTCTACCGTCACCGGCACGAAGTGGTACAGCGGCTCCAAATCAGCGTACTTTAGTCTCTTCCTCAAGCCGGCATCTTCCGCTGCAGCAGACGGGGAGCTGCTGAATATAATTCAAATAATTTATTTCTACTTTTAAAGGTGTTGCCCAGTCACTGAAAACAGGACGACCACCAATCTGTAGTGTTTTTGAGGTAAAAACTTTGCCAAACTCATCATTAATCAAATTAAATAAGTGTTTATATGATTGATCTACACGGTTTTTTTATTTTGTTTTCGCGGGGTATTCATTTACGCACCGTCATCCCTGCTGCGGGGGCAGCAGGGACGGTGTGTGGGGCTCCCGGCCCGTGAGAGAGGGCCGTCCTACCCACTAAACCCCGCGGTGTTCCGCCTCACCTTAAAAGCGACTCGCAGGGTAGGCCTGAGGTTAAATCACTGCGAGCCGGCAAGGGGCACCCCAGAACGGAGGGGTCCGTCTCGGGACGGTCGATAAGCGACCACCCCGGAGCTCCCTAAGGAGCTAAAGAACTAGCCCGCACCTCCACCGCTCTCGAGCACCCCTCTGTAAGCAGAGGAGGTGAGAGCGGCAGGTACGGGCGTGCGCAAAAAAGTGGGCATCCCCTGGAACATAGAAAGGGTGCCCGTCGCCAAGTGGCCAGTTGAGCGGGGTCCGCATGGGGGGCGCGCATGTATTGAGCACGACGACGCCCCCGATTCGGACGGCTGGGCGGGAGCGTCTGTCCCGTACGCTCCTGCACCCGCAACTCCTCACGACAAAAGTGAAGCTAGGTAGATATGGTAATCTCTTTAATACATTTTCTTTAAAATTATTCAAACGACTTTGGTTAATTGGTACATATTTAATTTGTTTTTTGCAGACTTTGTTACAACTTTTAGGAAACTTTATCCATTGGCCACGATGATCTGACTCTACAGGATCCACAATACCTTTATCTATAGCTTTAATATCAGTAAAAATATTATCAATACATTTTGCACTGGTGACTGTAATACGAGTGGGTTCTAAGAATGTACTATGCAGATTAAAGGATTGTTTATAAAAACAATATTTTTACTAAGATTATTCTCAGGGGCCAAAGTCAACTGGCCAGATTTATTATCTGTTGTCCTATAAACTAGTTTTTTGGAATTTCATTTTCCAAATGTGAAGTGTCAAAACTATCCTGCTCAATAAAAGCAGTTGTACTTGGCAATAATTTGGCTTGAAAAATTAAAAAATTAGATAGCAACAGAGCTACCTTTCGTTGTAAAAATTTTGATAGAAAATATCTATCTAATGTCAACATACTATTATTATTGAAAATTGTGTTCCAATTGAACAATTTATTTTTTTTGGAATATGATACCATGGTATGTACGTAGTTTCATATTTAATTTGTATCTTAAGTGATTTTCATAGCAGTGCTGTATGGCAAGGTGGACAAAATTACTTGCTTTACTTGCAGACTTGATAACTTATCAAAAAATTTTAAAAGTTTGTTACAATTAATATTGCCTCTTCTACCAACCAGCACCACTATAGTAGACTGCATGCAGTGTGTATCAGTCAATATAAAATCTATAATTTGAGAGTATGAAGCTCCTGGATATGTATGATTTATTACAGAATGACCTAACTGTGATAAATAATGTCCAAAATTTTTACAAATTTCATCGCAATAGACTGATCTTTGCATCACTTTTTATTTGCAACTTTTCTAATATAGATGCCTTGCAATTACTACTTGAACTTAATATACTAAATAATTGAATTTAATATAAAAAATAGATGTTGACCAATTCTCAGACTACCCGATACTTAAACAAAATTTGATGAGAATTGGTCAAGCCGTTTCGGAGGAGTACGGTAACTAACATTGTGACTTGGAAATTTTATATATAAGATAACACCCGAGAGAGAGTCCGAGACTACCAGGCCTTTAATTGGTCGTGCTAATTAGTGTCTAGCACATAAGACCTTTTAGCCTTTTTGTTACTACCTCACTAAAAAGGCAACGGGTTCAAAATTTCTTCCAAATTTGACATCTAAAATAGACACATTTTATTAATTTATTCGGCCCTTTAGACCCACCCCAGTTCCGTGCTTCGGAAGGCAAGTTAAGCCGTTGGTCCCAGTTGCCAATAAAATGGCAGTCGTTAAGCTAAGTTGAAGGCCTAATGGGCGGCTTAATAAATTTCAACAGCAGGTCACCGCAGCCTGCGCCTGTCCATTTCAACACGGCAATGGGCTCACCACCAGTTACGTGGGACAAAAATGCATACGATGAAATGTGGGCGTTTAATATGCCTCTGCCTACCACTTCGGGGATAAAGGCGTGAAAGTATGTATGTATGTATGTATGATAACACCCAGACACAGATTAAACCATCGTGCTCAGCACACAAAGTTTTATCCTGGGTGGGAATCGAACCCACGACCTCGTGCGTAGCAGTCGGGTACAGAGGCAGTCAAATATGCAGTAAGTCATAGGTGTTTGGGTACTACCACAAAGCAAGAAAAAAGTCCGTCCTACTACAGACGCCCTACTCTATATGTCTCTGCCTACCCTGACTCCTTGTACCCTCTACTTTCGCACAATAAATATTCTTCGTCAGATTGCGTGTGTACTACGTATAATATAGATTTATTTAAAAATATTTAAGTATATTATGGAAAGATGTATGCAAGAAAAGACAGAGATGCCACATCGGGAAGTGGAGCTCACTTCGATGCTCCGGATCCCGATGTCATTGAAGACATTAGTATGAAAGAAATAGAACAAGCGATAAGAAGTATGAAATGTGGTAAGGCTGAGGGAAAAGACAGAGTTACTGCTGAGATGATCAAGTACGGTGGGTCGCGTGTCTGGGACACACTATGTCTGTTATGCAACTTGTGCTGGCGGACGGGTGAGGTCCCGGATGACTGGCGAGTAGCAGTTGTAGTACCTATTTACAAAGGGAAAGGCTCGCGCCTAAACTGCTCCAGCTACAGGGCGATCAGCTTGGTCAGCTTAGCTAGTAAGGTCTATGCAAAGGTTATAACGGCACGAATGCAAGAAAAGTCTGAAAGGTATTTATGGGAGGCTCAATGCGGATTCCGACGTAGAAGAGGTTGCATGGATCAAGTGTTTTCTCTCCGCATGATCGCGGAAAAGTTTCTGGCTCTTAGCCAGAAGGTTTTCTGCGCTTTTGTGGATCTAGAGAAAGCATTTGATAATGTTGTGAGAGAAACGCTGTGGGACTTGCTGCCAGGATATGGTGTGGACGGCTCGCTACTGCGGGCAATACAGTCGCTTTATAGGGACTGTAAGGCTTGCGTGCGAGTAGGGGGGGATGTGTCACCTCTTTTTGATGTCTGTACAGGCGTCAAACAGGGATGTGTCATGTCCGCCTGGCTGTTCATAGTGTATCTGGACAGTTGCCTGCAGAAGGTGAAAGATTTTAATATGGGTGTGAATTTGGGTGACTTTACAGTAAACTGTCTGCTGTACGCTGATGATGCGGTGCTCATGGCCTCATCAGAAGCCGACCTACAGGCATTAGTCACTAATATGAAAGAGGGGTGTGAAAGTAAGGGTCTCCGCTTGAATGCAAGTAAAACTAAGGTTCTAGTATTTGAAAGAGGTGACGTAAGAACTAAATGCGAGATTAGGGTAAACCAGGAACGTCTAGAGCAAGTGAATGAAATTGTGTATTTAGGAAGTATGTTTAGCGCGGATGGAAGATGTGATTCGGATGTAGAACGGCGAGTAGCTGCCGGAAACAAAGTTAGCGGTGCTTTGTCCCAGTTAGTAAAGCGACAAAGCATCGTAAAAGAAGCATGAATGGCGATTCATAACGCAGTGCTAGTGCCAACTTTGCTTTACGGTAGTGAAACCTGGGTATGTCAGCAGATGCATGAAAGTAAATTGAATGCTGTGGAGATGCGATCACTTCGAAAATTGTGCGGCGTTACCTTGGCCGACCTAATACGTAACGAAGTAATACGCAATATGGCAGGTTTGAATGAAAGTGTCAGCGTTAAGCTGGAAAAGGGCGTGCTCCGTTGGTTTGGACACGTCCAACGAATGAGTGAGGAACGATTGACGAAGAATATATATTGTTCAAAAGTAGAGGGTAGAAGGAGTCAGGGAAGGCCGAGACTTACATATGAAGACCACGTGAGCAGATTACTCAAAAACGGAAAGGTCAAAAGTACTCGGATACCCAGACGTGCGTGTATGAAGCGATTGATGAATCTCGAAGAAGCGAAAGAAGTATGCATGGATCGCGAAGCCTGGCGGTCTGTCCTCTCTGACTACCCCGTCAGGGATACAGCGTGAAGATAGTTAGTTAGTTAATATTTAAGTATGTTTATTAGTTGTCTAGATCCCGTACCACAACTTATATTAGCTTACTCTGGTCTAGACAACATTGTGTAAAAAGAATCGGAAAAGCGAACTATACGCGTGATTTTTCGAAGTGATCGCATTTCCATAGCATTCAATTTACTTTCATGCATCTACTGACATACCCAGGTTTCACTACCAAAACCCAACGTTGACAGCTAGTACTGCTTTGTTAATCGCAAGGACTGTATGTTTTACGATGCTTTGTCTCTTTGGTATCTTAGCTGCAATATTATCCTATCCGTACTAACAACAGGGGTCAAGTTACCCTGGGACATCCTTTCGAGGAGTTACCCGGGGTGCCCGGCGATAGACAGACAGGTAGGGACCGTGGGGTTTTAGTCGGTTCGACTACGGTTTTTTCCACAAGAAAAATAAAGGGGTTAAGTTGAAAGCGTATTTTAAATTTTCTTCAGTAGGTTGCCACCAACATCACCTGTCCATTTCAAGACGGCAATAGGCTCACGACCTATTACGTGAGACAAAATAAAAATTATGATCAATTGACGTAAATTTTTTCTGGTTTCATTAATATCGCCCAAAATGTCGTTTCGTCATTTTTGCTTTTCAGGCATCGAGATGGTGAAATGTTAGAGCAAGTATGTCTCTGCTTACCCATTAGGGAATTTAATACATGTTTGTATAAACGGAAGCGAATACTTTGACAAATTTTAAGAATGTTAAAAGTTTTATTAATTATATAATTGACATTTAATTTGTACAAAATACATATATCCTGGCGCGCTGTAATACAAATATTTTTTTTTTTAAACACACTGCTTCCCACTCTGAGATTTGTAACTAAATTCTAGTTTTATTTTTAGTTACATACTAGAATTGGCAGGTCATGAGAATTGAGTAAAAATTAATACAATTAACGTAACGTTAAAAAGTGTTATAAATATGTTAATTACCTATTTAGTTTCGTTGAAAAGCTATCTTTGTTTTAATTAATAAGTTTTATTAATGCAATTACTTTTTTTATAAAATTATGTAATAAGAACTAAGAATAACGTCATATGAATCCTAATATATAATATAATAATTATTTAAATGGGTACTGAATTTATGGTGGATTTAATGAATATATTGATGGAATAAAATGATGGATTTTATGGATCGAAGCGCTCGTGGCCCCGCGGCCTCAGTGTTCTTTAAACGATCACTGAGTTACGCAACTTATGGCCGGTCCTCGCATGGGTGACCATTTTGTGCGTTTACATATGTGAGCGTTTCCGTGCTTCGATAGGCACGTTAAGCTGTTGGTCCCGGTTGCCAGTAACATGGCTTTCGTTAAGTCAAGTCAAAAGCCTTATGGGCGGCTTGATAAAAAAAAATCAACAGCAGGTAGCCACAACCTGCGTCTGACCATTTCAACACGGCAATGGGCTCACCACCTATTACGTGGGACAGGAATACACATAGTGAAAAGTGGGCATATTATACACCTCTGACACCCCTTCGGGGATAAGGCGTGACAGATAAATAATAAAATAATAAAAATACTTATCCCGTAATTGTACATTAAAATAATAAAAGCAAACATTAATTTAGACTATACCCTTTGAGCTATACATGCAGGCCAAAATGGTCAACCTATGGTGAGTGACTTCGAAAATAGGAAGACCGGGAGACCCAAGAGATAGTTGTGGAGCGCATTGGCATTGAAAGAACCTACCTTGGTAGTGTAGTGTCTGAAATAGGATGAACCTAAGAGGACATCGCTTCGAGATTTGGGAAGGGATAAGCAACCTTCGCACAGCTCTGTCCTGTGTGGCTATCGCGGAAACTGACGAGGATAGTTAAGTTAAAAATATTGCGGTCCAATGTAACATTCGAGAGTCATGTCACAGAAGACATCTCGCGTCGACTTCAAAACTTTATCAACCACTGTCTTCGCCATATTTTCGGAATATACTGGCCCGAGAAAATCTCCAACTTGGATTGGTAGAAATGATCGATCTGCGATGAGACTTGTATCAAACAGCAATGAAAGAACGGAAGTGGATATGGCTCTACCACACGCTCCGAAGGGACCCTGATCACATACCGAGGCAAGCCCTAGACTGGAATCCTCATGGAAAGTGGAAACGTGGCCGTCCTCAGCAATCCTGGCGGCGGATGATAACTACAGGAGCGAAGGCAGTTGGAACCTGGCTTTATAAACCATCTAAGACTCCTTTTTAAGAACCCCATACTGTAGACGTTCGGGAAAACTCAGGCAGGGAGTTTATTCCACAATTTAGGCGTACGCGGAATAAAGCCTCTATCGGACCTAACCGTATGCGTGCGCTCCGGACGCAAACTGTGAGGGTGAACTCCCCGTCTATGGCGAGTAGAGAAGCTAAAGAACTCAATTCATAATTTTTCAGCTGAGCCCGGCGGCATTGCCCGCGTGAAATTTTGTCATTTTATCAACATTTTTACATGAGATAACTATATTTTTTGGAGAAGCCCTGTAGTAGTCAGTAGTACTGACATAACCCAGCTATATAACGTTCTCTATTTAACAATTCAAAATTACGTTAATTCTAATCTGCCTTCACTACCACTACTCCACGTAAATGGTAGTGTAAGCGCCTACCGCACTGAGGTCTCGGGTTCGATTCCCAGGTGGGCACAAATATTTTTGTGATTCACGAATGTTTGTTTCGGAGTTTAAGCGTTTTCTATGTATATAAGTTGCCAAGATCCCATACCACAAGCTTATATTAACTTTACTTTCGTTTCTATAATTTTGGTTTGGTTAATGTTGTTTCAATCGTGTCTTGCTTCATTAGCCAATCTTTAATTTTTCATTATTACTTTCTTAAATTTTATCTCGTTATTTAAGTTATTTACAATTATATAACCAACTTTAAATTCAGTAATATTTCTTTCTAATTATATACATACATACATACACATTGTCACGCCTTTATCCCCGAAGGGGTAGGCAGAGGCATATTTAACGCCCACGTTTCACCGTATGCATTTCTGTCCCACGTAACAGGTGGTGATGAGCCCATTGCCGTGTTGAAATGGACAGGCGAGAGTGAATGGGCAAACTGGTAGGGGTCGACCTCGGCGCACGTATGTCAATAAAATCGACGATCTTTTGGAAAAAGGCCAGGTCAAGAGTACCCTTAACCGGCGAGCGTGTATGAAAAAACTCATGAAAGTAGAAGAAGCGAAAGCTGTATGTCAGGATCGTAGCAAGTGGAAAGTCATAGTCTCTGCCTACCCCGATGGGAAACAGGCGTGATAATATGTATGTATGCATGTATGTACAACAAAATCGAAAAACGACTAAATCGCAATATGACAAATTCGACAACCGCCCGGTTTGTATTCGCGCCCAAATTCTTATAGCTTTACTTACATACATACATATTATCACGCCTTTATCCCCGAAGGGGATAGCATAGGTATATTAAACGCCCACATTCGACTGTGTTAATTTTTGTCCCACGTAACTGGTGGTGAGGCCATTACCGTGTTAAAATGGACAGAAGCAGACTGTGGAGAGCTGCTGTTGAAATTTTTCAAGCCGCTCATAAAGCCTTCAACTTGGTTTAACGCCTGCCATTTTATTGGCACCCGGGACCAACGTCTTAACGTGCCTTCCGAAGCGCGGAAATCCAAGGACCAGCAATAGCGAAAGTTGCTTAACGCAGTGATCGTTTACAGAACACTGAGTCCGAGGGGCCACGAGCGCTTCTTCTTTAAGTGTTCTTTTTTACATACTTACCTAAAAAGAGCAATTAAAGCGAACTGTACTATGACGCATTAACAAAATTTGTTGTAAATTCATACAAATATTTTAAAAAAACGTTTAACCTCTACTTGACAAATACATTTTCGACCGAAAATCAAATTAACATCGCCGTTACAAAAGTGTCTAATAGTGTGTGGCCAACCGCATCTTTAAAATACTGTCGCGCACAAAAAGGAAACCCATTATAATTTCCAGCTAAGAGTGAAGAAAAAGATCCTTTCGGATGAGGACCAATGGGGACAGTTCAAAATTTAATACCCTTATTTTATATTTTACCTATTTTACAGTCACGCTTTTAGATTTTGAAAATATTAATAGCATTTCAAGAAACTGATTATGATATTTTTTTACTAAAATATTAAAAATATAGACTATAATAATTAAACATTTTTGTACGTTATCGCCTGAAACCGTTGGGCCTTAGCCCTAAAAAATACTGATAAAATTATATGCCATTCTGATGCGTTTTATTTGCGTTCCTGGGCAAATATGTTACTGTCGTAATGCCAACGGTGACGTCTTTTGAAGGTTAAATGAAAGTTTTTCATATTTTGTCTGAAGTACTAATAATATTTCATGATTTTCCATTTCTAATTCATAAATAAATTTGTAGTATATAGTTATAGTTTAATAAATAAATTTAAACAGACCTCTAAAAGTCTAGAACGTAAATATTAAAAGGCGTCACCTCTCTCACTTTGGATTCAAGACCTGTCGCGTGCCTTTATATTGATGATAAATAATTGACTACTTCGGTGGCGCAGTGGTAGTGCATGCGACTGCCGCGTCTGAGGTCCCGGATTCGATTACCGGGTCGGAAGAAATTTTTTTGTGATCCATCATTTGTGAACATGATGTTTGTTTCGGAATGTTTCCTATGTATAATATGTATATATTTAGTTAGAAGTATATTAGTATAATAATCAATCGTCTAGATCCCATAACACAAGCTATTAGCTAGCTTTGGGCCAGATGGCGCTATGTAAATAAAAAAAAAGATAGCATTACGGATGATAAATATTTCTGATTGATAATAATAAGGTATTCACCGTCAAGTTCATTATTAATTATTATTATTATTTTTATTATTTATCTATCACGCCGTATCCCCGAAGGGGTGGCAGAGGCATACATATTGTATGCCCACTTTTCTCTATGTGTGTTCCTGTCCCACGTAATATGTGATGAACCCATTGCCGTGTTGAAATAGACAGACGCAGGTTGTGGCTACCTGTTGTTGAAATTTTTCAAGCCGCCCATAAGGCCTTCAACTTGACTTAACGACTGCCATGTTACTGGCAACCGGGACCAACGGCTTCACGTGCTTTCCGAAAACGCTCGCAAATGTAAATGTCACAAAGTGGTCACCCATCCGAGGACCAGCCATAGTGAAAGTTGCGTAACTCAGTTATCGTTTACAGAACACGGAAACCGCGGGGCCACGAGCGCTTCGATGAATGTTTTAAAAATGAACAGCCTGAAACCACACGATACAAATTGATGAGTGAACGGAAGATTTCTGGAACCAGAACAACGTTAGCCACTGAATCTCTTTACGTTTTTTTTTAGTTTTTAGTTTTTATCCCCGAAGGGGTGGCAGAGGCCTATTATGCGCCCACATTTTTAAGTAGATAACCATATATGAGCTTTCACTGTTAAGCCAACATACATATACACAAATTATGCCCTTAAAGAGTAGGCAGAGGCATTTTAAACGCCCACCAGTTATATTTTTAACCCACGTAATAGGTGGTGACAGAGGCAGCATGCGGCTTCTTGCTGTTAAAATATTTCAAGCCGTCCAATATGCCTTCATCCTGGCTTCAAGACTACCAATATTACTGACAGCCGTCGCAGCCGGGACCAAAATCAGGTGCAACCGCAAAACAAAAATGCTCGTCAACTGTAATACCACAAGATTTTGCTGTGATCGTTTACAGAAAATTAAGTTAATTCGCTATGAGCGCATCCTGCCCTTAAGCGAACACACTTAACAAATCCTGAACATATAAGCAAATACTATTGGTTAGTGTATTTATTGATCGGTATACCTGGGGGCCAAGTCTATCAATTCAATCACGTCACAAAAGAAAAGAAATCGTCACTCAATAGAAAGCTATCGGCACAATTTTACCAGTTTTTTGTAGTCTACTATTATAATCGTACTCCAATAGACTTCTATCGATCGGCTGATAGAATTCTACTAACACGTACCGCGCCAGTGGCCACTAATCAGTTGCATTTTTGGTAGTCTAATAACATTTTGACAGCCAAAAACAGCGATTCTGGTTCTATTCTACGGCTAGTAGACTCGGCCCCTTGAATCTTGAGTCACAAATAATGAACAATGATAAGAATGCATTTAACTTTTCTATGCGACAGTACTTTTGAACTTGCATATACTAGTTATATTCGTTTTATACTAAGCATAAGGTCACAGATTACTATTATGCAGGTTTAAATGACCTTGACCCGTGTCATGTTACCTAATTTGCATATAAAACCATTGCAAAACAGTAGTAGGTAACACCACACCCTTTAAGAAAAAAAAAAACAATACTTTTACTTAATTTAATAGATTGTTTGAATTATCTATGGTTTGTGTAACTTTTTTCTTGGTTCGCCTACATTGCCCTTGACTTTTTTGGTGTTGTATGATGTAGTGACGACAAGAATATGAAATTATCATTACTAATATTAATTTTAATGTTGTCTGTTTGATCTTTCGTCAATCACATAATCTGATAATATTCTGAGTGTCAAAAACAAAATAAGTAACGAACTTTTAAGCAGGACAAATACCACCTAAATTTCCTCTACAGCAAATCCTTAACAACAGGATCTGATAGCATTAAAAATGTACCAACGAATCATTGCTGTATTGAAACCCACACTGACTTTACTTAGAAACAGGCACTGCATGAGCTCTAAAACTAGGTCATCACTAGGCTCATCATCATCCGAGCGTCTGTCCCAGTTGCGTTTAACGACGCCTGGGGTCCGTTATCCTACAATTTCTCTTCCACTTAGCACGGGCATCGACATCTGTCGTAGTGAGATCATTGGCAATCATGGTATCCTTTAGAAGCGCTCGTGGCTCTGCGGTCTCAGTGTTCTGTAAACGATAACTGAGTTATGCAACTTTCACTATGGCTGGTACTCGGATGGGTGACCACTTTGTGGTATTTACATTTGCGAGCGTTTCCGTGCTTCGGAAGGCACGTTAAGCCGTTGGTCCCGGTTGCCAGTAAAATGGCAATCGTTAAGCCTGGTTGAAGGCCTTTATGGGCGGCTTGAAAATTTTCAACAGCAGGTAGCCACAACCTGCATCAGTCTATTTCAACACGGCAATGGGCTCCCCACCTATTACGTGGGACAGAAATCCACACGGTGAAAAGTGGGCATATAATATGCCTCTGCCACCCCTTAGGGGATAAGGCGTGATGGTATTCTTTACGACGTTAAGCCAACACTTCTCGGGTCTTCCCCTTCTACCTGGACCTAGTCCAGACATTTGTTCCCCACGTAGCCAGGCCGGCGGTCCACTAAGGTCTAAAGGTCTGCAGTCTTTGTCAGAACTAAAAATCTAATGTTAATGACGACCAATGTGCACGCACATCATGTTGCAATTCCATACACGCATAGCTATCATTTTAGATGACCTCTAATTGGTTCTACAACCTTACAATTTACGTTATTTCACAAAATAATTTTGTTTGACAATCATAATTAATCGAGGACTGCGTATTTCAAGATTGATTACCTATAAAGTATCTACAAAAAGGGTTACCCAACACCAAACACTATCTTTAAGAATATATACAAACCTATCAAATTATTATTTACACAAGATAATAATTGTATTTAATAAATCTGTACATTGAAGACACGAACCTCCACTTATTATTTTGATCGACCAATCGGTCTAGTGGTTATTGACCATGACAGCTAAGGCCGGATTCGTGGATACAATTTTTAAGCAAATGCTAAATGAGTTGCGATATGAGTATATTAAACCTCCAGTCATCTTATGATCCATAAAATAATGTTTAGTTTTAGACTCCTATTTTTTATTTTAAATTTTACTTTTATTTCATAATAATAATAAGGCAGCTTGTGGCGAGCTGAATGTGCGTGGCTACACATCGGTCCCGATTCCTCAGAGTTTTGTTGCCCTTCTGCATCGGTTAGGATTTAATTGCCTTTAGTGTGTTATACAATCGAATATAATCGAGAATTGGCAGCAAAAGAGACTGTGCAAGCGCAACTTTAGTGACTGTAGGGAGAAAATTACGTAATCTACGCAGTGATCCCGTAGATGCAAACAATTAGCGCCCGACTTCTTGCAATTGATGATCCTAGGATAATGATCTATACATGTGTATTCCCAAGTTTTTGACCGTATCACTTATTTCGATAGGGGTGCCATTAAAAATAACTTGGGGCAACCTTGTGTAGTCAACACGCTGCATTAGCCAGGGGCTACCAACCATAATGACTTGGGTCTAAGATGGGTTTACCTGCAGCCCATAGTTAAAACTCCATTCACATACACGTTCCAAATGCATATTCATTGCAGCAATTGCTTCTAGCAACTGACTTAATGGCGCTTGTGTATATATCTGTAAGTCATCTGCATAAAGGTGGTAGGATGAAGCTAATTTTTGGGAGATTGAATTTATAAATATAGCGAAAAGTAGAGGAGATAGAACGCCGCCCTGTGGTACACCGGCTGTAATATTACACCAAGAAGAACGAGAGTCTTCTATACGTATACGTTGCCGGCGGCCACTCAGGTAACTTTGAAACCAATCGATCACCATAGGAGATATGTTAATAGAGCAAAGTATGCCGAGTAGAATTTCAAAATCCACCGTGTTGAAGGACTGATTGACTTACAGTACTACGCAACTCGTGAAAATCCCAAGGGATGAGGGTGGACCGGTGATAGCTCCTTTGCACTTGACCTTTGTCAACCGCAATTATACGCGCACGTCCATCGTTTATCGAGGCATGTAATATGTGACGAAAAAGTTACCCAGAAATTCTCTTAAGCGAATCCAAGAGCGAAAACCTATGACGCAGCTTGTAGGTTCAATGTATTAAACTACCCGTTTTGTAACGAATTGTCAAACATAGTAGACAACCGTTTTTGGTTATGAACCTTGCCTATCCACTCCTAGCAGATTGCTGGTGTTTTACAAATGACCCTGTATAAAATACTTTATAATATTTTTATATTATTACCAGAAGTAATATAAAATATCCCGTGGTACTACCAGACATGATAGTAGTACTACAGGCATAAAAAAAGTTCTAAAGACAAATAAGTAAGTACCGGTGGAAATCGATAGGTATCGTAAAACAGAGGTTTTTTTATCTCTCAGTACATGACCGCCATCTTTGGGTGGTTTAAAATTTATACATTCTTATTTAATAAAATACTCTTTCCAACAAGTAAAAAATACTATCTTCAAGCTGTATCCCTGACAGGGTAGTCGAAAAGGACAGATCGACTTTGCGACATCTAGACTTTGCGATCCATGCATACTTCTTTCACTTTCTGCAGATTCATTAAGGTTTTTAAACATGCACGTCTGGGTATTCGAGTACTTTTAACCTTTCCCTTTTTCCAACAATCTGCTCACGTAGTCTTCGTATGTGAGTCTCAGTCTACCCTGACTCATTTTACCCTCGAGTTATGCACAATATAATATTCTTCATCAATCGTTCCTCACTTATTCGTTGGACGTGACCAAACCAACGAAGCACGCCAGTTTCTAGCTTAATACTGACACTTTCATTAAAATCTGCCATACTGCGTATCACTTCGTTACGTACACGCGTTATTATTACTATTTTCGTATGTGTAAGGGCGCGAGAGAGGGAACGAGAAACATTACTTGCTCTGTGTTGCAATTGCATATTGATTCTTTCAGTAGTAACTGAGGTAGTGCTTTAAGTATTTCGATTATTTTTTTATTAAAGTGTATAAAAGCAACTTGGTTCGAGACGGGGCGGGGGTTGTACCCGTGACCTTTCCCTAACCAGGGCAATGTTCAAGCCACTTATCTACCCGAACCGTACCGAAACAAGTTGAAATTCTCCACTATATTTTAATCGTCATTTAAGAGAATGACCATAGCCTATACTTATCAACTCTGATAACAATGAACACTGTTTTAACCATATTTTAAACATAGATGGACTCCACTCAATCTATGGATAAACCTTTTTAAAGCACGATAATAAAGGAGGGGAGGAGGATCCCACCACACACCCTCGATTCGTCAATCCTAACGCACAATGGTCAAGGATAACCTCTACCAATTGTAACGGAGGAATGACGAACCGAACTCCTCAAGTAAAGGGATGTAGGATAGGTAAAAGGAAACCTTACCCTCCAGGTTGTCAAAACTTTTGCAATATTCCGCTTTACATATATTTAGGATTGACGAATCGAGGGTGTGTGATGGGATCCTCCTCACCTCCTTTATTATCGTTCTACGATGGATTTCCGCCATGTAACGCCCGATTCAATTAGTTATTTTTTAAACCAATTTGTATGCTAACTTTAAATATTTTTTTATTAAAGAGAAACTTTCTAATTAATTGTCGGAGTGAATTAAACTTGGATCTTTGAAGCTTACTTATTGACATCATCTGTTTGAAGCTTAGTATGTTTCTAAAGAACCTTACATAAGCCTAACTGTTCTAAGTATAATATTTTATTGACATAATGAATACAAATGCAATAATAATATTATAGGTAAGTAAGTGTAAATCTTAGTTAGAGGTCAACTTAAAAATATTAAAGTGACCATCTTAGATTTGGAGGCTCAGTATATCGATATATTAGAACACTAGTGAGCCCCACGGCTTCGCCCGTGACATATTTCAAACCCTCGTGGCAAACTTTTACTCCCGTCGTTTGTAAATCCTACTAAAATTATAAACGCGAAAGTTTGTAAGTATGGATGTTTGTTCACGCAAAATCTACTGAATGGATTTTGATGAAACTTTAAAATAATATAGCTTACACAACAGAATAAAACAAAGGCTACTTTTTATCCCAGGAACAAGTTCCTGTGGTAAACGGAAACGGGAAAACGTCACCACGCGTGCGGAGCCGCGGGTGTCAGCTAGTTTAACTATATTGTATGAAAATTTGCTCGATTTGTTGACGTTTATAATTACTGCTTCTCTCTCCTGGGTAGTAGCGCGATGATATATTACATGGCGGAAACCTATTTGTAAAACTATAATTATATAAGATTTTAATTTTTATTTTGATGATTGCTGGGCAGTTTTGATAATGCGTCGTGTGCAGGCCAGGCTAAACACACGAAACACGTGTCGACATCATGCGATATTTAATAAGCGGAATTTTCCAAATAACTGTTATTTACAACTTTTTTTTAATAAATAAATAAAAATAAATATCCATCACGCCTTATCCCCGAAGGGGTGGCAGAGGCATATTATATGCCCACTTTTCACCGTGTGGATTCCTGTCCCACGTAATAGGTGGTGAGCCCATTGCCGTGTTGAAATAGACAGACGCAAGTTGTGGCTACCTGCTGTTGAAGTTTTCAAGCCGCCAATAAGGCCTTCAACCAGGCTTAACGACTGCCATTTTACTGGCAACCGGGACCAACGGCTTAACGTGCCTTCCGAAGCACGGAAACGCTCGCAAATGTAAATGCCACAAAGTGGTCACCCATCCGAGGACCAGCCATAGTGAAAGTTGCGTAACTCAGTGATCGTTTACAGACCACTGAGACCGCTAGGCCACGAGCCTTTGCACGTTTTTTTTAATAAAGTACAATAAGACCATTCTATTCGAGACGGGGAATAAACCCATGACCATTGCCTAACCAGGGCAATGTTCTAGCCATTGAACTCCCCGAAACGTATCGAAACAAGTTGAAATTCTTCACCATATTTTAGTCGTCATTAAAGAGTATGACCAGAGTCATCTTTATCAGATACATCTTTACAAATCAACACAATTGTTTTTTACAATTCAAACCTGAGATTAGTGCTTTTAAACAAATCAACAAACATACAAACTTTATAGTATTAGTATATATTAGCGAACGTCCCGCGATTGCGGTAGTTCCCGTTCTCGAGGGAATATGGTAAGAAAATGTAGCCTTAGTTACTTATAACGTTAGCTATCTGCTAGTAAAATTGCGCTAAAATAGATCCAGCTGTTTCAGAGTGTAACCGGAACAAACAGACAGTCAGAAAAGACATTAAATCTCGTTTTTTTTATTAAGGTATCGTTTAAATTTTCATATGCATTTAGTGAATAGTTGTTAATTTGAAATTACACACAGAACAAAAACAACACAGAACAGAACGAACAGATATTAAAATTTTATTAATCTGTATATAGATTAGAATTGACCTGACCTTATGGATATACCACAATTGCCTCGATATATACAGACTAGGTGAGCTTCTCGGCTTTGCCCATGACATACTTCAAAATCACCGTCGCACCCAGTTAATCTCGTCGTTTATTACTTTAACAAAAATGCATAAAAATTTGCCCGATTTGTTGACATTTTTGACTACTGCTCCGCTCTCCTGGGTAGTAGCGAGATGATATATACCCTATAGCCTTCCTCGATGAATGCGCTATCCAACACAAAAAAATATTTTTCAATTCGAACTAGTAGTTATTGAGATTAGCGCGTTCAACCACACAAACAAACTCTTTAGCTTTACATAAATCCCAAAATAATTATACACAGATTATTCACAATAACAAAATATTAATAACACCAATGCCCTTCCACTCTCCCGCATCATTCGGAGATTCACTTTCGACACCACGCATGCTTGATTATTCCAAATCATGTTTTAATCGACAATAAATAACCAACTTTATCGATATAACGGTTAATAATGCAATAAGTAAAATATTCTATGACGCCATCTTGAGTAATGTCTTATTTGACAAAGACTTCTGTACATAGGTTTCTCGCTCAACTACAAACATATGATTTTGTCCCATTCGGTGTCGAGACCCTTGGTCCGTGGGGTCCTAACGCTATAAGGCTTAAATAGCAAAAAGGTTAGTCGACATCACAGGAGACCGAAGAGCTGGCTGCTACTTCGAACAAAGAATTAGTCTAGCTATTCAAAGGGGAACGCTGCCAGTATCTTCTTGCCTAAAGGGACTCCTTATAAATAAAAATAAAATAAATAAATATCCATCACGCCTTATCCCCGAAGGGGTGGCAGAGGCATATTATATGCCCACTTTTCACCGTGTGGATTCCTGTCCCACGTAATAGGTGGTGAGCCCATTGCCGTGTTGAAATAGACAGACGCAGGCTGTGGCTACCTGCTGTTGAAATTTTTCAAGCCGCCCGTAAGGCATTCAACCCGGCTTAACGACTGCCATTTTACTGGCAACCGGGACCAACGGCTTAACGTGCCTTCCGAAGCACGGAAACGCTCGCAAATGTAAATGCCACAAAGTGGTCACCCATCCGAGGACCAGCCATAGTGAAAGTTGCGTAACTTGCCACGAGCGCTTCTACTCCTTATAATAATATATTTTAGTTATGTATCATATTTTTAAGGTTATATGACTATGTGTATAAAATGTAGATTGAAGAAATATGAATAGGGGCCATTTAGGTCTTAGTAATCAGGCCATTAAATAATTACACAAAAAACTCTCTGTCGGCGGTGGTTTGTTTATTTTAGGTTCAGTGTACTACAAAATATTTAGCTCAGTCAGTTGTGGTGTATAACAATCGGTAACACAGAGCAAGGAATATATTTCATTCACACTCTAATAGAGGTGCCTTACTGTATTACCAAGCGTTAGGGGGCCTCACCTATACTATTACACTTGTACAAATCTGCACAGACCGACCCAGAGCCCTACTAGGATCGGGAACAGTAGGTAGTCCGCTAAAAGCCATTTACTAAGTGGTAAAATAATCATCTTTTCTCACCACTACTACATCCCCAATACTTGGTTCTGGATTGAGTGCAGTCCATCTGTATCTATGAAGATACTTTGTGAGGTATTCCAGTGAGGTTTCCTGCGTCAACTGCCACCTACGTAAATCTGATACTGTTGAAAACTCAAAACTGTGGTCTGGTACTGCGAACAGAGGTTCACCAATAAGAAAGTGGCCTGGGGTTAAAACATCAAAAGCATGAGTATTTATTGCGGATAGCGGTCTAGAATTAAGACATGCCTTGCTTTGAGTGTGGACGGTAGACAGTTACTCGTAAGTCAGTGTAGAATCTCCTACTTCGCGTTTTAGATGAAACTTTATTGACTCAACGCCATCTATGAACACTTTCAAACTTAAATATCCAAACATACTACATCTTAAGTATTTTTGAAACTTACACTTAAACGACACTAATTACTACAGACAAATGGCAGGCAACTTTCCTATATATTATAAGTATCCTTATCGGCTGTCTAGCCTGGACCCGGGCGTTGCGAGACGCAACTGGATCACACGCTCGGATGATGATGATCCGATGTCTAGATCCTATTGCACAAAACTTATGCTAACATTTATAATTGCTGTAGGCTCTGCGGGTTTCTGTCTTCTGTACGGAGACTAACAGAAGCAACACATCGTTTTTTACCTCAAAATCGAGATTATTTATGGAACTCTACATTCCTAGAGACAATACTCGTATACATTGGTCAAATATTTCTAGTTTTGTACGCTGTGCTCTTTTGGATGTGAGTCTGTGCAAGGGATCCCAAGGTTTGGCTACTGTTGACATTTAATACTAAAATGAAAGTCAGTTACGACCATGACCGTTCATTATTATTATTTTATTATACTAGCTGTGCCCCCACGTGCCTTTAACATACTTTGAACCCTAGCACCTGTTTAACAATGTATGCCAGTATTTACAATAATAATGGCAATCTGCCCGATTTTATAACATTTGTGGCGACCAGCACGACATAGCGTAAAGCTATCGAACTACATCAATACTAAGAATCCTACATTGCGCTATAAGAGTTCTCGCGCTGAAGAATGATATATGCAACAGCCCAACATCAACCGTCGGGCCGCGACACGCCAGGCGTGATGACCTTGCCTGGTCGGAGGATCCTCCCTTTGTGTCGGAGGAACATCTCCACCCATTCCTCCACAGTGGTGACCCCGATGTGATTGGAAGCAGCCTTCACGGAGCAGATCAACAGCATCATCGCCACCATCACAGCACTCCAGTATGACGATAATTAAGTCTCAGCCAGCCAGCATCTCCGGCCTCATCAGGGATACCACTAGCTATAAGCGACCGCTGTAGCCTGGTTACCTCATCGGCCACACCAGCGTCTAGGCACAGCACACTGCAACTACGGTCACTGGGACTACACAATCTGGCACTGGCGCGATTCACAACAGACTAAGACACCTGACTCATACTCGCAATCGACCTCCGGTCTCGGAAAAGAGTGATGTGGCGACCAGCGCCACATAGCGTATAGCTATCGAACTACATCAATACTAAGAATCCTACATTGCGCTATAAGAGTTCTCGCGCTGAAGAATGATATATGCAACAACCCAACATCAATCTTACCGCCAAGCGTGATCATCTTGCCTGGTCGGAGGATCCTCCCTTTGTGTCGGAGGAACATCTACACCCGTTTCTCCACACATTTATTACTACTGCTGCGCTCCCTTGGGTAATAATACTTAATAATGGTATATAACTTATGTTAGGTACTTCTGAATACCTTGGCTTTCTAATGGGGAATGCAATTGACTATGAACTAGTTCAGCTGTTCCAGACTTTATCGACTACAAAAGTACAAACCTCAATAATGCAAACAAACAAATCTTTCTTCTGTATAATATTAGAATAGATTATACTTCCACATTAATGTACATGGTCGTATAGCTCGTTAACAGTTTTTCTACTAACCTTAGACGAGAAGCAATCCTAATATTATTACGCTTCGTAACATCTTTTGCCTGCCTAAATGCTTTAGGATGTTGCTTTACAAATTTATTGACTTCAATTATAAATAGAGAAGGTAGTGTAAGAAGTTTCAACTTTTTAAAATATGGTCTACAAGATACATCTGGGGCAATATTACATAAAGATCTTATGCACCGCTTTTGTGCAATAAATGCCTTATCTATGTCGGTACCATCAACACTGATTCTACATAAGCTGAGTATGCTATACATGCAGTACTTAGGTTAGATACCCTTGCCAGTTTATACAAGGCGAATGAGAATCCATTCATTTTATTTGCTACTTTTTCTATATGTTCTTTCCAGTTAAGTTTATTATTAATATTTATTCCTAAAAAGGTTGTTTGATTAACCATAGAAATACTTTGTCCGTTATATATTACACGAATGCTATTATTTATAAGATTATTAAAAGTAATTCGATAAATTTATTTGAAGATTATTATTATTCATCCAGTTTATAATTAATGTCAGGGTATTGTTTATGTCAATTTCATGTTGTATAGATGTCAAACTTTTCTTTGTAGTTACTATCACAGATACGTCATCAGCAAATAATATAGTTCTATACAGAGTACTGTAAGGTAGGTCATTGATGTATACTAGAAAGAGGAGAGGACCCAACACACTACCCTGAGGAACCCCAAATCTGTTTTTCATATACTTTGATCTTTTTATTTCTGCATAGTTCTTTGAGTTAAGTTGCATTACATCGACACATTGATATCTTCCTGTCAAGTAGGTTTCTAGCCAAGTTAAAGCTGGACCTCTGATGCCGTAATGTTCTAGCTTTGCCAAAAGCTGTTCATGTGGAACAAAATCGAACGCCTTGAACATATCAAGGAACATCACGGTTGTGTACATTTTGTCATTGAGGTTTCGGAGGATATCATTCACCAAAAAGAACGCTGCATCTCTGGTAGATTTGTTTCTTTGGAAACCATATTGGTTTTCAACAATTATGTTGTTGACAGTAAAGAATAAAATAAGTTTATCATGCATTACCTTTTCAAAAATCTTTGAGAATATAGGCAATAGGGCAACTGGTCGATAATTACTCATGTCTTTTTATCACCTTTTTTGTAAAGGGGTTTAATGACAGAGTATTTGAGTTTATACGGGAAAGTGCCCGTCTCCAATGAGAGATTAACCAAATGCGACAATATGGGTGTTAGTTGCCTGCTACAGATTTTGACAACTTTTGTGCATATAGAATCATAACCTTCGGGGGTGGTGGGAGGTGGTGTTGGAAATAGACATTATTATTCTATACATATATGACAAAGCTCAAAATGGAACATCACCCTGAGGTAGTCAAAGAAATCAATTTTTTTAAATGGAATACCCCTTTTTACCATTATGCAACTACCTCCCCTCTTCTTTGCTCGACAATAGCTGGATGCTAGATCATAATTAGTCAAGTTGATATTACGTTCTGTACCCGATTTAACAAAAGTTTCCGTCAGACATTATATCAGGGCTAACCATTGGTTTAATATTAGTTAGAGTTAACTCCAGTATTTCCCTTTTCTTTAGGATACCGTGGATATTCTGATGTAGAAGAGTTAAGTTGTTACTTAAATTAGGATCGAAAAAAGTTTGTTTTTTTATTATGAATATTGGTGTCATTGGCTACTGTGTTACTGCACATTATTTTATTTGAGCTTATGAGTGGAAAGTAGTAAGGTATAGTACCCCTTTTTACAGAGTCCATGCTTGACTTCTGTTCTTTATTTGTTTTATTGCCAGTTTCATTTGATCTAAAAATGTATGATTTAATTTTTCTAGGTGATAAGTAATTATATTTGTAAGAATTATATCATCATCATCCGAGCGTCTGTCCCAGTTGCGTCTCGCGACGCCCGGGGTCCGCTTTCCTACATTTTCTCCTCCACTTCGCACGGTCGTCGGCATCCCCTGTGGTGAGACCATTGGCACGCATGTCATCCCTTACGACGTCAAGCCAGCACTTCTTGGGTCTTCCCCTCTTACCGGGACCCGGCGGGGCTGACATGGCCAGACATTTGTTACCTACGTAGCCCGGCGGTTGCCGCAAGACGTGACCATACCAACGAAGGCGACACTCTTGCAACTTGTCTGCAATGTCACGGACGTGAAGGCTGCCGCGGATGCGAGAGTTCCTCACGCGGTCCATCCGCGTTACTCCACACATCCACCGCAGCATCTTCATTTCCGTGACACGCAGCTCCTGCTTGTGTCGCTCCAATATCGGCCACGTCTCACTGCCATGTAAAAGGACAGGTCTAATAATGGTTTTGTAGACCCGTCCCTTCAACCGGATCGGCATTTTAGGGTCACAAATGACACCGGTCATCTCCCGCCATTTGGCCCACGCGGCAGCAATTCGTGACTTGACATCGCAATCGATGTCACTGGACGTGTGAAAAACAGATCCCAAGTATTTAACCTGGTCCGTGCGCTCGACCAAATCACCGCCTATGCGGACGGATGTGGAATCTGTCGAGTTTAGTGCCAAGTACTCGGTCTTTTTTTTTATTGTATTTGTAAGAATTATAAACAATACATATTTTAACATTCTTGTACACATAATAAGCATAATTATAATAATTCCTAGTTTCAAAGTTGCAGTTGTCTATGATAGTACAGTTTTTTATATGACTAGTCCATAGTTTTAGTGTCTTATTTAACGTCTTGGTGTTCAAATAACGGTTAAAGTAAACTGGGGCAATAAATACATTTGCCTTATTAAACTTATGAATAATCAAGCTTAAGTGATAATGTAGTTTTTGTATGTTACTATCATTACTTCCGATACTAAGAATCACGATGTCGTCCTGTGAAACGTTTTTTGCAATACTGTCACATTGTTCAAGCATTTCTGAACTTGGAGCATCCGGTTTTATCAAGGCATAGGGTTTGTAATTACAGTCTCCGAACATGCCTTTTTGTTTTAGGAACTGTGCAGATATTCCTCGTGATTGCACATGGTCCCCCAGTATAAAAATATTCTTTTGTTTACTTTGAGTCACACTAGCATCGGACTTGTTTGCTAAATTAAATGTGTTGAGGTTATAGTGATAGTCCAATTGATATTGATTCTGTTCAGTGCTGCACTCCGTCGCAAGTATCAAGGATGTCTCAGGTCGCAATGAATTATTTCGATCTCCTAAAGTGCCCAACGTCATAGGCGCAGCTAGCGTGACTTTTTTCGTAGGCGTTGAATGGTCTTCATTATAAGTAAAATTTAATTTCGATTTCAATAATTTTCGATGGTGAGGTTTGCTAATATTATTTTTTGAGGGGGTGGTTTTACATATTTGGGTTAGTTGTTCAATCCGTCGCTTGTAGTCAGTAATTTGTTTTGCCTGGTTGCCGTTTTCCAATACTAAAGCATCAATTTCATGTTCTGCTATACTCAATTTCTCTTCAAGGGTAAATATTTTTTCCCTCATAATTTGAATGTCATCAACAATATTGCTACTCAAATCCGGCAGGATACGATTTAAGTCATGAATGCATGGTGTAGCGCCAGTAGAAGAATACTCATCCTCATCCTCTGAGCATATCGACAATTCTTCGAAGGAATTTTCTGTATGAATGTTAATTTTTGGCTTTCGTCTCAGGGTCACATTCCTACTTGTTGTACTACTTATCGGTATGCTAGGAGCGCCAGTGCAAATTCGAGGTGTCGCCATTGTAACGTCTTCAAATAACTCTTTGCTATGACTCGATGACATTATTATACTCTTTTAATATCAAATTGTTGAGGGAGTATGCGATTTAACAAAATTAAATCACAAAAAGTATTTTCAAATTTCTCAGATCTGAACCCTCAGTCACTGATTTTGACATTTACATAAAAAGGACCTTATATTAACTACTCGTCTATATAGCCAACTGCAAAACGATTGAAATTGGTGTATGCGTTGTTGACATATTAGACAAAAATCAAGTTCAAAAACAGGATAATGACCTCTACCCAACTTTCACTTTTTTGTTCAAACTTTTGTAAAAATACCGGTCGTTTTAGATTGATTTCTTGAAAATTAGGCACTGCTTATTAATTTTAGTTAAAAAGCTTTTGCACCATCACATTCTTCGTAGTTTAAACTATTAACTGATATAAAGATCACTGGAAATTGTTTACTTTTTACACATATTTCTATTTTTTAAACACAGAACGAAGTCTGAAAGGTATTTATGGGAGGCTCAATGCGGATTCCGACGTGGAAGAGGTTGCATGGATCAAGTGTTTTCTCTCCGCATGATCGCGGAAAAGTTTCTGGCTCTTAGCCAGAAGGTTTTCTGCGCTTTTGTGGATCTAGAGAAAGCATTTGATAACGTTGTGAGAGAAACGCTGTGGGACTTGCTGCCAGGATATGGTGTGGACGGCTCGCTACTGCGGGCAATACAGTCGCTTTATAGGGACTGTAAGGCTTGCGTGCGAGTAGGGGGGGATGTGTCACCTCTTTTTGATGTCTGTACAGGCGTCAAACAGGGATGTGTCATGTCCGCCTGGCTGTTCATAGTGTATCTGGACAGTTGCCTGCAGAAGTTGAAAGATTTTAATATGGGTGTGAATTTGGGTGACTTTACAGTAAACTGTCTGCTGTACGCTGATGATGCGGTGCTCATGGCCTCATCAGAAGCCGACCTACAGGCATTAGTCACTAATATGAAAGAGGGGTGTGAAAGTAAGGGTCTCCGCATGAATGCAAGCAAAACTAAGGTTCTAGTATTTGAAAGAGGTGACGTAAGAACTAAATGCGACATTAGGGTAAACCAGGAACGTCTAGAGCAAGTGAATGAAATTGTGTATTTAGGAAGTATGTTTAGCGCGGATGGAAGATGTGATTCGGATGTAGAACGGCGAGTAGCTGCCGGAAACAAAGTTAACGGTGCTTTGTCCCAGTTAGTAAAGCGACAAAGCATCGTAAAAGAAGCACGAATGGCGATTCATAACGCAGTGCTAGTGCCAACTTTGCTTTACGGTAGTGAAACCTGGGTATGTCAGCAGATGCATGAAAGTAAATTGAATGCTGTGGAGATGCGATCACTTCGAAAATTGTGCGGCGTTACCTTGGCCGACCGAATACGTAACGAAGTGATACGCAATATGGCAGGTTTGAATGAAAGTGTCAGCGTTAAGCTGGAAAAGGGCGTGCTCCGTTGGTTTGGACACGTCCAACGAATGAGTGAGGAACGATTGACGAAGAATAAATATTGTTCAAAAGTAGAGGGTAGAAGGAGTCAGGGAAGGCCGAGACTTACATATGAAGACCACGTGAGCAGATTGCTCAAAAACGGAAAGGTCAAAAGTACTCGGATACCCAGACGTGCGTGTATGAAGCGATTGATGAATCTCGAAGAAGCGAAAGAAGTATGCATGGATCGCGAAGCCTGGCGATCTGTCCTCTCTGACTACCCCGTCAGGGATACAGCGTGAAGATAGTTAGTTAGTTAGTTAGTTAGAACGAAGTAGTATACGACTGCTCAGTAACGCCCTCATTTCCGAGAAAATATAATTTGATGTGAGTGTGATGCGCTCGTAGCCTGGCTAACTGAGTGTTCTGTAAAGGATCACTGCGTTAAGCAACTTTCGCTATGGTTGGTTCTCAGATGACCGACTGCTTTGTGGCATTTCCATTTACGAGCGTTTCTGTACTTCAGAACGAACCAAGATAACAACTTAAAAAATTTCAACGGCAGATTACCACCACCTTCGCTTAGCCATTTGAACACGGCGATGGGTTCACAACCGTGATATGAGACAATATGCAGACTGTACATTGTGGGCGTATATTATGCCTCTACCACCCCTCCGAGGATAAAGGCGTGACTGCTGAATGAAGCTATACAAAGTACCTATTGCTTACCACTTCTTTGGTCATACTCTTGACAGTAGAAATACTTTTACCAGGATAGCATACATTACATAATAGTCGTCCTTGTTAACTTAAACATTGTGATTAAACAAAAGTAACCATGAGCCTGTTCACACCATCTAATCACACATGTTTTCCTTGTTAGATTGCGACTTAAGTATCTAACCTTTACGAGTATAGCGCTAAAAAAAGATTTTTCTGCTAAGCCTGTTTACCAGTTAAACTTACAATAGAACTACCAGTTAGAGTGAAGTCGGACTCTAAGCAACACGGTGATGTGTGATCTTGAAACCGGATATTTCTTCGAGAAATACTTGGGATCCTGACAAGCTTTGGACCCCTACCTACCTGCTGTTTGAAGGTAAATGCCTTCTTTCTCTGTACCTAGAGAAACACGTACAGGAACACATTGCACTGACATCGCTGGCCAGCTTCTAGTTAGGCAACAACACGGTACAAATACACAGCTAAGGCAAGGCAGCTAGCCCGGACCGTCACCGTCTTCTTCTTCATCTTTACGTATGCCCAGTTACTCCTAAAACCCGGGCTGGATTTGCAGAACAGCTTTGGTCTGGCTTTTTATTTTCAGTATTGTTGGGAGCGTATGCAGTCTGACCTCCTAACCCCGGAAGCCTACATTGTCGTTGCCTCGTCCATTGATCAGCAGGTGCACCGCTAGCACGTACGGTAACTTGGGCCGTGGAGATATTGGTAGGGTAAGACCGAGGGATCGAGACCGTCACCCCATAACTGCATTTATACAGGACATAATTGTTCAAAGATATCAGACGCCGTCTCTGTTAGTCTCATCACCACACAACTCATACGACAGACTCATGGGGCATATTAAACATAGGCGACAAAATTCCACGCAATCTCGTTACTAAATCATGGTCAGCTCCATCGTCTGTATAGATTAGGCGTACGTAGTTATATCACGATATGTTTTCTCCAATGTAAGGTCATCGACATTGAAATTATTAAAAACAAAGAAATCAATTTGATCACTTTCGCCTCACCTTCGTATTGAGTTTAACCGAAGCTTACAAAAATCAACTCTAAGTTAGTTTTGCATAAAGCAAGCAATTAGTGAAGCTCGCTGATTATCGACGGAATATCGTAAGAGTGAAAGTCCTCTGCAGGGCCACGGAATAAACTGTTTATCCAATCACGCCTTATCCCCATTTTCCAGCCCCCATTTCTCCGTGTGCATTCCTGTCCAACATAATAGGTGGAGAGCCCATTGCAGTGTTCAAAAAGACACTTTCACGTTCACAAGGTTGTGAACTGCTGATAAAATGTTTTCAAGCCGCCTTGCCAACTTGACTTAACGACTGCCACGTTAGTGGCAACTGGGATCAACGGTTTTACGTGCCGTTCAAAGGGAAAAGTTCATAAATGGAAATACCACAAAGCATTCGTAACCTGCCATAGTGAATGTTGGCTAACGTAGTGATCATTTAGGGAACACTGAGTCAACGGGCGCTTGCATATTTTCTCATATTCCATAAACTGATATATTTGAATAAGTACCCTAACCCTGTTCTGCTTTACACAGTGACAATTTAACATGTGTTGTAATGACGAATTATAATAATAAAAATAATAATACCCCTCGAGGACAGTCGTTATCTTTTATAGGATTAACGCAACCCTATGAGGGCATAGTAGATTCGCTTTTTGAGACTTCCACTTTCTGATATCAACAAAAAATGTATCAGAAAGTTAATGAAAAGCTCACATCCGCAGGGCAGCTTGTGGCAAGCTGAATGTGCGTGGCTACACATCGGTCCCGATTCCTCAGAGTTTTGTTGCCCTTCTGCACCGGTTAGGATTTAATGGCCTAACGGGAGAGCAGTGAGAGTGCTACTCCCAGAAGTGCAGCAAATCTCAACTCTGGCTTGCCTTAATTGGCCGGTCAGAGGGAGGGTGCCAGAGCTATATGCTCGGGGGTGGAAGTGTCATTTTCAAGGGCATAACTACGGGGAAGCCCGCTCCGGGCCTGTCCCGCGAAGGTGAAACCGGCGCCGCACCGCTCGACACCCCAAGCCGCTCACACCGGTGTTGCCCTCTGTCGCCTTACAGGCTTATCATGCCTATGGCGATTGTATAGCCCATCTAGTGAGTTGGCAAGTCACCGTCTGCCAACATTTTGATAATGATATATTAAAATGGCAGACGCCGTCTTAATCAATAGTTCATATCACCTAGTACATCTAAACCCCAACTCAATAGCCCATTTTGTAGTTAGCATATTTCACAATAGTTTAATTCCCATTGGAGGTAGTCCATTACCATTCTTCTACATAAGGCGGGCGTGGATTGTCTTTAGTAGGGGTCCCATTTCCTATTAGATTAAAATTCTCAAAGGGCCTCTGCGTGTTGGACCAATATGTCCCCATGTAAGCCTACCAAAAGACCGGGTATCTTCATAAGAAAAAAAAAGAAGGTACCCGTGAAGAAGAAGAGACATAATAATAATAAATTTATTCATCAATCACATCTACAATTTCAATAGTGTCTATGTTACTTACTTATCTAATGACATATATAGTATCTTAATATTACAAACAGAGTTCGCTAAATCAAAAGGTAAAACGACAAGCACACAATTAATATAGATTCAGTCATAAACTTGCCTGAACTAGATAGTCCTGTGTCTCCTGAGATATATGGAGTATCCTTAAGCCTGCTTAAGGATACTCCATTTTACATGAATTTTAAACAAACTTCTATTATAATCTAATTCTTACTAGGCAGTACTAGTGTTAGCTGTATGTTAAATATATCTATAATAATAAATTTACATGAATTTTGCCTATTTAACTACAATACATAGACTTTCTATCTCCTCGTATGACATAGATTGGAGGACATTTTTTAATCCACGATTACACTGTGCATGACTTAATGGATAGATACTTGTCTTTGCATTCATTCTATTATATAAAAGAGGTCCTAAGAATAAATAAAATTTAGCCGTGAATTCGCGTCTAATTGCAGTTTTTTCAGTGCATGCGGATATCTTTCATCCTATTATTGTTAGAATCAGTGCTGTATGGGAGAGCTAAGTGCTGTTTTAGTACTGTATTAAGCACAAAAAGCTGTCGGACTGTTAGTACTTTACAATCCTTATATAGAAGGTTAGTCGGATAAAGAAAAGCTTGCGTTGCTACTTTGAGAATAGCTCTTTGTGCTCTCTCAATGCTGCCACCCCATGTGGTTATACAGTAACTTAAAAGAGATAGGCAGAGCGCATAGTAGACCGTTTTAATTAGTTCTGTATCTGCTATATACCTGATCCTTTTGAAGATAAATATTAACTTACGCACCCGCTTAGTTAAAACTTCGATATGCGGCTTAAAAGTTAGTGTTTCATCTAACGTAACACCTAGGTACTTTATTTTATTCGTTATCGCTATCTTTAAACATATGCAATCCTTTCCATTGCTATCCATATCTCTGCAGTAATGAGCGTACAGAGGTAATCCCATTGACTCCCTTTTGCGCATTGAAAATTTAAGATACTTGGTCTTTTCTATGTTTAATGTTAACAAATTTTTCTGAAGCCAGTTATTCACTATATTAAAGCTGTGTTGCGCACGCATAAATACCTCTGTCTCTGAGTCAGCAGAAAAAAGGAGAGCAGTATCGTCCGCGTACGAAATAATTATTCCATGTTCTAGATTTAAATTACAAAGGTCGTTTATGTATATTAGGAACAAAGTGCTTCCTAACACGCTTCCTTGAGGAATGCCAAAAGCGGGATTTTCTAGAACATCGCTAACAATACCGCCGATCCTTACACATTGTGAACGCTCCTCCAGATAACTCTTAAGCAGCTCCCACTGTATACCTCTTATTCCGATATTTTCAAGTTTACGCAGCAAAGCGGGAATAGAAACAGTGTCATATGCCTTAGCTAGATCCAGAAATATTCCTATCGTATGGTTACCCTTATCAAGTTCATTAGCAATGTAATCCGTTAGTTGATGGATGGCGTCGGCTGTTGACCTTTTTTCCCTGAATCCGTACTGTGTTTTGGCTAATATCATGTTATTTTCTAAATAATTAATCAACCTGGTATTGATAATTTTTTCCTGAATTTTAGATATTGCCGGTAGTAAGGAGATAGGTCTATAGTTTGTTACTTGCTTTTTGTCACGAGATTTGTAAAATCCGTATTTTTATTGGTATTTTCCCCGTGGAAGTTGGTATATTTCAGTATTTTTTCAAGGTGTGATGTCACACTGGTGACATTAAGTCGACACCTTGTTTTCCCTTCAGGCATCTTTAAAACATTTTGCTGTCGAACAGTCTTGAAGAAGCCTCGTGTGAAGTCGAAACAATTGAGGTAGCTAACTATTTATTGACTTTTATTATCGGCCATCTCAAACATCGACATTGGCTGAAGGGGAAATCCCCTTGAAATATAGGATTACACAATTACGAGTATATTTTGTAAGTCGTAAATTATAAATACATGTTTATACTCGTATTGACGGTTGCGTCTTTAGGTGGTTTCAACAAGTGCGTCGGATTTTCGCCTACTTTTATAAATTCTGCTATTATTTTGCGAGTACTTAGGTATTGGGGCGAGTATTTAGATTAAGTGAGTGGTGTGTTTGCTTGACCTTTCAAAGTAAGTATTAAAAAAACTAGACATATCAATAATGTTCATGTGCTCTGTTGGTTTGGTCACATCCAACGATTAAGTTTGGACCGATTGACAAAAAGTATTTATTGTGCGAAAGTAGAGGGTAGAAGGAGTCAGGGTAGACCGGGATTACATACGAAGACCACGTGAGCAAATTGCTGACGTGCATGTATAAAACGATTAAAGAATCTGCAAGAAGCTACTTCATTCGCTTCTTACAGATCACCAGGCTTCGCGATCTATGCTTACTGTATCCATGGATCGCGAAACCTGGCGATCTGACCTATCCAAGGATACAGGGTGAAGATAGATTGTTAGGTACTTGATAAACACATATTGAGTTCACCTGACTGAGGCTATTCCCACTCGCATTCCCATTACTGTCACCTGTACACCAGAACATAACATCTGAGGGGATAATCCACACGTCAAAAAGGTGCCTACGACCGAAACTTCTAATTGGACCAAAATGTCACGAAATCAGCATTAAAAAATTACTCCCGATGTTTGTTGTAAACATAATAAGCTAACTTAGGCCCGCGGTTACGCCTGCTTGGAATAATTAAATCGTAAATTTTAAGTGTTATTAAGATTTCTACAGTAAGTATCTACTGAATTGCCTACGCAACTTGTTAATAATAATAAGTCGCACATGGCGTAGTTATTATACTTACATAATATTGACATCAAAGCTGCCCACAACCGGACTTAAAGCTTCAAAGAGACCTACGGCGTCCAGGGATCAAATAGGAATCTCTGAATGCTAGAATGAGATGAGAATGAAACTGGAACGTCTATAACTTCTTCTGAACTTAAATATCTTCACACTGTATCCCTGACGGTGTACTCAGAGAGGACAGATCGCCCGATCGCGATCCATGTTTACTTCTTTCGCTTCCTGCAGATTCATTACTCGTTTCATACATGCACGTCTGTGTAAGTATTTGAATACTTTTGACCTTTCCGTTTTTAAGCAATCTGCTCACGTGGTCATCACTATTTAAGTCTCGGTCTACCCTAACTTCTTTTATCCTCTACTTTCACACACTATATATTCCTCGTCAATGATCGTTGGACGTGTCCAAACTAACGGACCACGCCCATTTCCACCTTAATGCTGACACTTCTTCAAACCTGCCATAGTGCGACTTTACGACCCAATAAATATCCGATGCCATAAAAACATTTGGTAATTATTAACAGTATTTCACTTTCTTAAACCGGAATTCAATTAACTTGATTGCAGTCAAAGATTGGGTGTGATGTAACGGATGGGAGGAATTCCTTTTCCACTAAAACTTGCTACTGACTTACACAATAACCATTTGAACCTATTTTGATGCAAGAAAAGTGTATCCAAACCTTATTTTTTTCGTTTAGATATCCTCGAGGATGCTATGCCGACTCCTACCGACTAAAACCACAATTTGCCCTTCCAACTGCCATTGGCCGGGAGTCCCGGATGAGCCCTCGGAAGAACAATCCCAGAGCTCCCATTAGAATTTGTATACTACCGCGGCCTCATCTCAGGGGGTTTGTGTGTTATCCTGCCTCTCTTTGAGGGTAGTGTTGTCTCGCTTCTTTGGGGGTTCGTGTGTTATCCTACTTCCTGGAGGGGAATTAAGGGCGTGCGTATAGCTCTCAAGCTACGACACCGTCTAAGGCCTACTTCTCCGTAAGAACCGCGAGCAGCCCACCTGCCGTCCTGAAGCCCACGGTCATGAAGACCAGTGTGACCAAGCCTGAAATGAAGCTCTACCGCACAGATTATTAAAATTTTTGATATTGGCATTAATATTGATAAAAAGCAGCCTGCTTGAAAACAGCCCCCACTGTCTTCGCCCTTGACGACACAATGTTCCGTTCCATTGCCTGCAGCCGTAGCGGTACCCGCCATGACACTTGTACTTTTAAGTATTTTCCAATTTGCTTCTAAACCTTACCTGGATTTGGAGCCTAGAAAACACTTTAATTTTCGGCATTGGTGGTAGTGACTGCCGGCTGACCTCTCAACCCCCTAAAGGTGCCTGTGTTCGCGTGTGGTCGCTTGGGCCCTGCAGATCTTGGTGGGCCCTAATTTTTTTTACGCTTACAGAGTACCCACTGCTCACTAGCAATGGGGCTTGTGTGGGGGTCGCCCAGCACCTGATCGTGGTGGTACTGGGAATACCCACTAAAACTCCTCCAATTGTCTAGATGTGGAAGACACATGACCGTGTGTTTTGTCGTAAATTTGGAGAGCCGCGACAGGTTAACTTTATTGATTGAATTGTCTTTAAAGGTGCTTTCTTGGAGACAACTCATCATTCACTGCAACTATGAAAAGGACCTTACTCAAGTCGAGTCGAGACGATCGGAAGGCTCCTAGCTCTCCGAGGTTTTCTGTAAACGATCACTGCACTGTGGGTTCTCAGATGGGAGAGCGCATTGTGGCAATTCCATTAAAACCTGTTCATATATAACCCGCGCCGCGCCTTTCAATGGACTTAGTAACTTCCAGGTATCACATGAGAATGTCCTAAATAGAAGAATGAGCGCGGGATTGGCGCGAGGCGGGTGCGTGTCGTGTACGATTGGGGTTCGATAAATACGAGTGTTTAGAAATTTTTACCTGACCAACCTCAATACGTTAATGTGGAACAAAAAGCATACGGCGAAATGTGGGCGTATAATATGCGTCTGCTTACTACTTGCGGGTTAAAGGCGTATTATATGTACGCTATACGAGTATATGTTACTCAGGTCGATTAAAAGGAATTATCAAAACCACTCTGACAAAAAACCAAAGGTAAAATGGAACGCCTGTAAAAATATTATAGCAATTACGTCTTGCTAACTAAACAATCTTTAAAATATGCTTGTGGACGAACCGCGGTATTACCAACGTAGTTCCCATTCCCGTGGGAATATGGGGATAAGATGTAGCCTAAAACCATATCTGAACTAGGTTGAAATTTTGAGTTCAATCGATGCAAAATTTTACAGTTTTTGAAGCGCACGAGAGCTTTATAGCATTCCAATGGCCGTCGTTTGTTTATTGTGCTATATGTAATAAATAATAAGTAATTAGTACCTTCAACTTACAACTTGTAAAAAAAAATAACCAAAAATACGTACTGCAAAAAGAAATGTTTCCGCCCGGGATCGAACCGGGGGCCTTCTGCGTGTTAGGCAGATGTGATAACCGCTACACCACGGAAACTGATGAATGGTGGTTTGAAATTTTTGTTCCATATTCTCATACACATTATTGCTTTTTTGTGTCGCTGTTTTATTTCAAACACATGCTAGATATGCCCCGCGGCTTCGCCCGTAGTTATTCTTTGAATTTGAAATTTACTAATTGTTTATTACAATACATCCCGTAATTTTTTGGAAACTTGCCAGATCTGTTCACATTTATGATTACTTACAACAAGCTTCCCCGTGACCTGGGAAATTTACCATGAAATAAATTTTAAAAGGTAAAAAAAAAGCTTTGTAAAAAAGATTATTACTCTGGACTATTGGCAGGACAGGGACGCCTGGAAATGATCTGCTGGCAAAAGTGAAATAATATTAAATTGTAAATAGGCCATCAAAAAAAGCCTTCCTAAGTTTCTTGCCGGTTCTTCTCAAGGTGGGCCGCGTTCGAACCGGTGGTCACTTTAATATTTTAAATAGTGTATGACATTTTGTAAGCGCCGTTAAAATGGTCTATGCAAAATAAAGATATTTTTATTTATTCTTTTATTAATTTACTGCTATCCTCTCCTAGGTTATCCAACACTAATAGAATTTTACCATTCGAATCAGTAATTCCTAGTTCTAATCTTAGGAATTATTAATTCGAATTCTAGTTTTCAACCAGTCTTTTGAGATTTACAATATTGGAATATATTTTGAAAACTACCAATACCTACCTATTTGTTGCTACTTTCACAAAGGACTCATAAAGCAAAAATGCTATACCTATCAAACATAGATAAAAACATATATTATTCTTCAATAAAAAGCTTTATTATATTTTGTAAATCAAAAAGATTACTTTTACTAACTAAATATATACAGCAAGTTTACATTCTATAAGCTCAATTTAATTAAGTATGTAAGTACAATATCATAAAAATTAATGTTAGAATTTGAATGATTAAAATATGAGCATAGCTTTTTTAGCTTGATTAGTAAGTCTTTTCAAAACATACTGGTTATATTTTTTGTTTCAATTTATTGATATCATTTTTTTTTATTAAAAACTTTTGTACAGAGTAGACACAATACAATACTTAATACCATTGTGCTTTCTCTGAAAACCATTGGCTATTTTTCCTTTAGACATTTTCCATAGGGCTTCTTGTCTTCTTGTCATTGCATATTATGCAAAAGTACTAGGGACATAACCAACTTTTTTTATAGTAGGCAAGAATAAATTAGCAATCATTTTCATGCATCAGCCACGTTAAGTCAATGCTGCATTCTATAGAGTCAATTGCAGAAGTCAAATATTCGTAATATCTGGTAGCCCTAAGATAATGCCACATTACAAAGATTACCCAGTGCTTGCTTATCAGTCTTTAGGTGTAGTCGGACACCTAAAGACTGATAAGCTTGCATTGATTATCATAAATTATATCCTCACTGGTTGTAAAACTGGCTAAATAAAACAGTGCAAAAAATTACTCTTCTTTGCCTATACAACAGGGAAGTATCCCTCTATCAAGAGGAAAAGTCACAAATGAGGTTAAAAAGTTTAAAAAGTTATAAGTTTTTTCAAACAAAACTATTGTACTTTTATGACTTTTCTAGGAAGATAAACAGCAATATTATGTTTTGGTTTTCTTGATTCTTGATCTGGTCGTATGGAAACAGCAAAATCTTAACAAATAACTTTTATTTATCCTCTCCATGAACAATTCTGGAAAACGCCACATAGCTCTCTTGTGTATTCAAATCGTGATAACCAACAGGCCCAGCGTCACAGTCTGCACAACTCAAGTACTTGCAATTGGCTACAGTGTGAGTAAATCCAATGTTCTCAAATGTAAACATTTGTGCTACATGGTAGAAATCGGCAACCGGTTCCGATTGTACCTCGCCTTCTTTTCGTGTATCTTGTTCCATCAACGGCAACGATTGATCCTGAATGAAAAATAAAGGTTTAGTTAAATTTTTAAGACTATCAATTCAAATAATCACTGTTGTTTACTCTAATATTTGTTTATTGTAATCTACTTAAAACAAGGCACTAAATTGAAAACAAAACAGGAATTTTAACCTGTAGTTTAACATATTTAGCTGTATTTTTGTCTAATATTTTAGATCCACAAAATTTGCACTTTATACTGAATTTGTTTTTGCCATTTCCAGCGTCAAAGTAATCTTTGAGTGCATTATCCGGTAGTGCTTCTTTGGTTTCTATCTCCGACATGTTTGGTCGGAAATTAAGTAATTTTCCTTACAAGAAAAATAATAAGAAATAGATTTTATAGCCGCAACAAGCTATCTTTCATTCGGTCAGCGTGCGGCGTTTAGAAGTTTAGTTGCACTTGTCATTTGTCAGTTGTCATTGTCAGTGACACTGCAATCAAACTGCCAATATAATTATATAAAAAAACAACATGTCAAAATAAAAAATGGACAACCGAGACAACCAATTTGCAATTTGGGCAGTCAAAGGAAACTCGAGGAAATATTGCTTGTGATACAGGGGCACCCTCAAGAGGGTTCGTTCTGCAGACGGGATTACATATTGTTTTTTTTTTACTAATCCAAAGCTGATCATTTAACAAGATCAGCCATTTTTAGATCCCAATACAGGAATCGATTATATGTTGGCAGTTTTCGTACAGCAATTCCCATGATAACTTATCCTTATCAATGACAAGGATAAGTTATCATGGGAATTTTTAATAAGATGAAATACTAAAAGAAACGTTGCAAAGCTTAAAACTTAAATTTAAAAAATTTGCTAATTGAGAAATGCTATTGTCGTTTAACTTAAGTTTTTTTTTAGTTTTTGAAATCCTCATGGATTGGATTATGTCACACTCCTACCGACATATCCACAGTGTTTTAAAAAATTTGGCTTTTTTTTTCTCCTTGGGTAATATTTTTTTCTTACACCTCATTTACACTCTTGTGCGAGCCACGAGCTGCAGGTGTATTATGTAACTAAAATCGATATCAGTTTGATTGCGATTTGCGCCAATCAGCTGTCAAAATTCAATTTTGGTTAAATTTATATTTATTTATTTTTTAGATGAAGGTATTAATTCTTTTTTAGAAGAAAAGCTTACAAATTTTGAAAATATTTCAGATCGTTTACTTAAAATTAGCATTCATTCGGCTTTCACCAAACTTCGGTTTTGTCTATTCGTACCAAAATTTACTCATGCAGTTCGTTCATCACAATTTTGGAAACATTTGCCACTTTTGGGAAAAATTGATGACACTATTCGGCACACCTTAAGCAAAACTGTGGCCTTGAACGACCGAGCTTGGCTCCAAGCGTCTCTTCTAGTTCGTATGGGGGGGCTCGGCATTCGCAAAATTTCTGACATTAGCCAACCAGCGTTTCTGTCGTCAGTTCACGGCACTGAAGATTTAACCAGAAAAATTTTAATAAACACACAGGTTAATTCTGAAGTATCGTGCAAGACTGACGCCATAAATGCCTGGAAATTGGCGTGCCCTAATACTGCCTTACCTGTTAACCCATCCTCTCAGAGACTCTGGGATGTGCCGCTCTGTAGCTTGGTAAGAACTGCTTTAATCAATACTTCTCCCAACGTGGCAGAGCGTGCGCGTTTGCTGGCTGTGGGAGAGTGGGAGTCAGGCTTATGGATTCAGGCGCTTCCATCACCCAACATAGGTACTAAGTTGGATGATACTACTTTCCGCCTTGCCACTTGTCTCCGTTTGGGTGCTCCGTGTGTTTCTCCGCATCATTGCCACTGTGGAGAAATTGTCGATAGTCTTGGACGCCATGGCCTCTTGTGCAGCAGAAGCGCAGGTCGTATATCTCGCCACGCCAATCTCAACGTCATTATCCTTCGCGCTCTTGCCAGCGCGGGCGTACCAGCCGTACGAGAACCAAACGGGCTGGTGCGTGACGATGGTAAGAGACCTGACGGTATGTCTCTGTTGCCTTGGAAGATGGGTCGGCCGTTGGTGTGGGACGCCACATGCGTCGACACTCTGGCGCCATCACATCTTCCAAGGTTGTAGGGAATGTATATTTATTTAAGTTTAATAAATTGCGTTTTTTTATATTTAGTGTTAGATTATGCTTTTAATTTTATTTGTACCTAGTATATAATCCGAATTAAGATATATTAAAACCAGATTTAAAAAAAAATTTGGGTTTATCTAAGTTCAGTGGGCAACTGAAATGACGTCATAGATGCGATATCCATTATGATTCAAATTTGACAGCTACTTTCGAATCGATAGTCCTATAATAGGGGGGAATTGGTATTATCTTAGCATACTGGACTTCAAATTTAAAACTAAAATCGTTTTCAAAGCAATTCCGTGACGAATGGGATAATATCCTTACACGCTTTGTCGTTGTGACTTTAGAGATTAACAAGTGTGATAACTGCAAATCTGTACGTTTTTTTAGATTTCAATAAGGCAATCGGCTCACCAGCAATGCATATAGGGAAATGTGAGTGTATAATATGCTATTGCCTTCGGGGATCTGCGGGACTAATAAACTTATAAGGTAGCTCGTGCCATATTTTTTGATTTGCTGAGGAAGAAAGTTGGGAGAGTAGGTGAGTATAGTGATATATATATTTCGATATTATAAGGAGCTAGGACTTGGGCAAAAATGAGTTTTGATAAAAAGCAACTATTATGCGGTTGATTTTAAATTGTCAATAGCCTAAAAAACTAATAAATATTGATGTACTTGTAATTTGATGGATAATAAACCTTACATGCTTTGTATTCGTGGCTTCAGAGATTTACAAGTGTGATAACTGCAAATCTGTACATTTTTTTATATTTCAGTAAGGCAATGGGCTCACCGCCTGTTACTTGGGACAAAATGCAGATAGGGAAATGCGGGCGTATAATATTACCTTCGGGGATCTGCGGGACTAATAAACTTATAAGGTAGCTCGTGCCATATTTTGGGATTTGCCGAGGAAGAAAGTTGGGAGAGTAGGTAGGTATAGTGATATATATATTATAAGGAGCTAGGACTTGGGCAAAAATTAACGCTTTTTTATAGAAACGAGACGGGTAATTTTTGATTGATTTTATATGAAGTTGAAACTTAGCCTAATTTTGGGCGGTTATGTAGGTTTATAGAGACTTGTGAATATTTCGCGATTTGGACCCATGTAGTATAGGTAAAAGGGCTCTTGCGTTGTTGGTGGCAATACTAATTTAAGGTTTATCGTACACAAGCGGATCCATATTTACCTAACCAACATTTACACATTTTTTGCAATGTCTATTAAACGGTGCGTCTGAGCTTGAAAAATAATGAGATTTTACCTCAAATTACACCTCCTTCACTACTAATTAGAAGATAAAAAAGATGGAAATTTGACGTTTTTAATTATTTTCTTAATTATTTTTTTAATAAGTATTTTAAAAATTACAAAACCATCCTTACGCCTGTCTTTTGCGATTAATATATTACCATTGCCACGAGGCACAATATAAAAACAATAAAAATTGGAAAGTCCTGCCTAAATACCTGACTATAACTCGGACCCTGCCTCTTATGCAGCGATTTTTCCTGTACAAAAATCTTGTTACCATTAAACTAAAATTTCCTACGATATATATAAAATAATCTACTCACATTATAATATACAATGAACAGTAGAAAAAAAATCAATAGCTTTCGGATACCAAACATTTGACAAGGTTTTTAAATTTGCTGCAAATTACCAACATTCCATAAATTCTCGGTATCTATCAACTATAAACCGTTCACGTTAAAATGTTTGTGAACTCTACATAGATATCGGTTAAATATGTATATTTAGCATAGCCGCGTAATGTCGATAAAATGATAGAGATGTTGAAAGGTTTGCTGAAAGCCACTGTGCCTCAGTCGCTTTGAGTTGTAGTACGTCATACTAATTTCACGCAACCTGCTAGTTGCTTTCAAAGCGTGGTGGCTATCGAACAAACCAGAGCGACATGAACTGTCAAAGTTACATAATAGTACCTACTGCGAGTACTGCAGACCTACAGACAGACGAGGTTCTGCGCGGGAAAATTGACAAGTGCGGACGCTTGCAGTATAGTATATTATTTTCTAAAACTAGTGCATTCATCTTGTTTTATGTGCGGAAGTGGTTTCTTGGACGTAAAAGTTGTGTTAACGTGCTATAGTGTAAGACAATGATACTTATGCAGTGAAATGCTATTGTCTATCTTGCCGCGTCAAATCCATTGACAACCTCAGAATAACAACTACCATTATACTGAGGTGCGACTGACCTTGACTTAAGACTAGACTTGACCAAGACGTAGAGGACGGGAACATTTTAGATGACGAGAAAGAAGATTGAAGTATTATAAATTAAGATTTGGCTAAAAAGTCTTAGTTACCAAGCCATAAAATAATTACAAAAAAAATCAGACAGACTTTGAGTGTTCCCAACATAGGGGTTTTCCCCCAAATTTATTTTCTTCTTAAATAATATTTATATTTCTCATTAATTAGTCTCATTTGCAAAATTTACAAAAAACAAGCGAATGAAAAAATTTAATGTCAAAAAAGTGACTTGTTTTCCCATGTGAACTTTGCAATACTTATAGAGTATTGCAAAGTTACTTGCCGAACGTCTACACTATGGGGTGCTTTAAAAGGGGTCTTAGAAGGTTTATAAAGGGTCGGCAGCGCGAGTGCTGCACCTCTGGTGTTACAAACGTCCATAGGCTACGGTGACCATTTTCCATCAGGTGGGCCGTACGCTTTTCTGCCACCTCAGTGGTATAAAAAACAGTCGTCTCTGCAAGTATTGCATTTTTCCAAACATTTGCTTGCCTTCAACCTTCAAATGCAGTAGCAAATTAGTTCCTTTCTGATTTTAGGTAATTTATTATGTTAATCAGTTAGGCCTTTATCCGAAGAAGTGGCAGAGGCATTTTTTACGTCCATATTTCACCGATTGCTTTTTAGTCCAATATGTGGTGAGCCTATCAAAGTGTTGAAATAGACAGACGCAGGTTGTGGCCACTTGCTGATAAATTATTTCAAGCCACCCATAAGGCCCTCAACTTAGCTTAACTACTTCCATGTTACTGACAACCGGTTCCAACAGCTTAAGGTGCCATCCAAATTACGGAAATGTCGTAAATGCAACTTTCTGGGCTACGAGCGTTTCAAAACCTTAACTTATTATATTTTTGATAAAAATATTGTCAAGTAATTGTAGCAGTTTTAGGGGATTTTAATATGGCATTAGTGGTAAATATTTTTGAAAGTTGGCAACACTGCAGACTTTGTCACTGGACTAATTTTTATTCGACTTTTGGCGCGAAGATGAGCAGTGATGCCGTTTGTCGTATATTATTTTCAAAAACTAGTGTAAAATTCGTGTTTTTGTGTTTAATAATGGTGGAATATTATACATAAAGAGTTCGGAAGTGCATTAGTTAAAGAAAGTGATATATTGCAATGAATAGCGGTGTTGTTTGTGTTAGTGCCAAATTTCCATAGAGAGCTGCAATAAGGGATCTACTGCCTTATTGGAGCACGGACTAGGACCTAGGACTGAGGACTTGACATCGACAAACGACTAGACAGGAATACTGATGACTAGGCTGTATGGACTAAGTTTCCTTTGCCTGCCCAAGATGGGCGAAGACAACTAAAAAAAATGTCACTGGACTGGAATCGAATAGTGGAAAAATAATTGAATTATTATAGTACTTTCATTCATCCTATTTAGTATTAAAATAATAATAATAATGAGTTCCGGATTTGTAACAGAGTCGGAAATACTGGAAGCGAGACGAAGAAGGCAAGAGGAATGGGAAAAAGTCCGCACCGAAGATCAACCAAAAGGTAAGTAGTGAATGTTGTTTTGAACACGCATAATATTGGATTAGTGGTTTTATCACTGCTAAAAATCTCTTGTTTTGATGTGAATATACGTGTTTTTATCAAATTTTCATTTGTAATCTATTAAACTTTTAAAAATTTGCAACTCTTCTGAGTAAACCTTATAGTTCATCTCAAGATATTGCATTTTACCATCCTCAATACAAATTGGGCATCATCATATATTTTTCACATTTCCAGAAGCACCAGAAGAACCATATGACAACAGGCCACTATATCAGCGCTTAGAGGAACAGAGGGTGAGAAAAGAGGCAGAATATGAAGAGGCACATAAACTCAGTATGTATTTCATATTTATTTATCAATCTCGCCTTATCCCCGAAGGAGTGGCAGAGGTAAATTATATACCCACTTTTCACCATGTTTATTCCGGTCCCAGGCGAACCCATTGCCGTGTTGAAATAGTGTATTTTAACATGTTTCCAACTTAATAAATCACTTGTCAATAGTCTTGTGCTTAATCGGACACTCAGCGGTTAGCACAGTACTAGTACAGTCCAAAAGTACTAGTACACCTTACTCCTACCTTGACGAGGTAGTCAGAGAGGACACATAGCCAAAAGTAATGTAGTGTATAAAGTTATTGTGATTGCCTCGGTGGTGAGGTAGTTGTGTATGTGACTGCCGTGTATGAGGTCCTGGGTTCGATTCCCAGGTCACAACAAATATTTGTATGATTCACAAATGTTGCTTTCAGAGTTTGGGTGTTTCCTATGTTTAATATGTATGTATTTAAAAATATATATAAGTATGTATATCAGCTGTCGAGATCCCATAGTACAAACTTATAACTTAGTTTGGGCTTGATGGCGCTGTGTGTAAAGTGTCCCACAATATTTATTCATTATTTTTTTATTCAACCGAGTGCTTGGCACTAAACTCGACAGATCCCACATCCGTCCGCATAGGCGGTGATTTGGTCGAGCGCACGGACCAGGTTAAATACTTGGGATCTGTTTTTCACACGTCCAGTGACATCGATTGCGATGTCAAGTCACGCATTGCTGCCGCGTGGGCCAAATGGCGGGAGATGACCGGTGTCATTTGTGACCCTAAAATGCCGATCCGGTTGAAGGGACAGGTCTACAAAACCATTATTAGACCTGTCCTTTTACATGGCAGTGAGACGTGGCCGATATTGGAGCGACACAAGCAGGAGCTGCGTGTCACGGAAATGAAGATGCTGCGGTGGATGTGTGGAGTCACGCGGATGGACCGCGTGAGGAACTCTCGCATCCGCGGCAGCCTTCACGTCCGTGACATTGCAGACAAGTTGCAAGAGTGTCGCCTTCGTTGGTATGGTCACGTCTTGCGGCAACCGCCGGGCTACGTAGGTAACAAATGTCTGGCCATGTCAGCCCCGCCGGGTCCCGGTAAGAGGGGAAGACCCAAGAAGTGCTGGCTTGACGTCGTAAGGGATGACATGCGTGCCAATGGTCTCACCACAGGGGATGCCGACGACCGTGCGAAGTGGAGGAGAAAATGTAGGAAAGAGGACCCCGGGCGTCGCGAGACGCAACTGGGACAGACGCTCGGATGATGATGATGATTTTTTTATTCAATTAATATTAGACGTAATTTAGGAGAGCTTTTTTCATTATTTTTAATTTGGCTTTATTTTAATTTTATAAAATTTATTGGAGCCAACTGGCTGTTTTCTTATGTTATCAGTGCTCTAAGAGAAAATTACTCAACCATATCACATGCATTATAGAAGTACTTCCTCTCAGATAATTGTTGCTTGTCTAACATCACTACATATTATAAGTTGCTTCTCGCTGTCTGTCCCTATGTATGCTTAGATCTTTAAAACTACGCAATGAATTACGATATGGTTTTTTTTTAATAGTTAGAGTGATTCATATGGAAGGTTTTTATGTATAATTTGTTAAGTTTTTGTATAAATTGACTAAATGATAACAATATTTGTTGAGGATGTAGGAAAAAATAAGTCGTCTGTGAGCTTTCAACGAAAACGCCGCCCTTTGAGATATAACAAAATAATGTATGGTGCAATTGTGTATCTAATGTAGGTCTACAAAAAAGTTCGCGACGGTATATGTCTATCTTTTAAGAATAACATACTATATCCATTATAATACTTTTAAAGACCGTCAATTATAAAGCAGAAATTTGAGGGCAATTTACACAAATACGTTATCAATCCTTATCATTTTTACTATGGTAGTTAGCTTCAGCATTTCATGAAGATTATTTTGTCCCTTTACACCTTGCAAATTAAATAAATATCTTAGGAGTTATAGCAAATTCAAAATAATGTGCAAAGAAATTAATTTCGTGTAACCATAATTCGACCGGGCCGTGCAGGCGTAGGTACTGGAGAGCGGAGAAGTAATCAACGATTTGGAAAATGTTTATACATTATTGTGAAATTAATAAACGACGGGATTAAATGGGTGCCACGGGGTTCGAAGTATGTCACGGGCGAAGCCGGACGGGACAGCTAGTTGATTATAATTTGAAAGTAATCTCCTCTGGTTTTGGCAACAGCTTTCTTAGTGGCACGGTTGGTTGCTCTAATACTATAATGTGTCATGATTTTTGTGCTTTTTCGTTCCTTGCCACTTTTAAAAGAAAATTTTCTTCCTGGTTTCCCGCACATGTCTTTATGATACTTGCCTTGCCCACCGCCTGGACACAACCCTAGCTATTTTATACAGATTCACTTACAGGATACTTAAACATTTCCTTTTGGACATAGCAATGAGGCCCATGACATTATTAGGATTGTGAGGTGCAACAGTCTAGATTTGCTACTTTGCTGAAGCTTTTCCTTAAGAATAGGTATTGTTTATAAGCATACCTTGCAATCCTCTAGGCGAAAAGATGTTTTTTTATTTTGTGTTTTGGGAACTAACATATTGATGGCTTATGACCAATGAACAAAAATATTCTGAATGCTTTATCTATTGGAATATCCAAGAAATGTATTTTTTTTCTTCTTGCCCCAACAGAAAACATGATCAGAGGTCTGGATGATGATGAAGTCGGATTTCTGGATTTAGTGGAGAGGACAAAAGCAAAGGCAGCTCAACAGATATCTATTGAGGAGCAGCGGGAGATGCAGGAGTTCAGGTCTGTCTGTTTAATTTTATAGTCCATATATCTAAACATCTATCATATTTACAAATATTGTTCAATTATTGTAGTACAGAAAAATGTATGTACATGCCTGGTTTTAGTTTAGTGTATTATCAGATGCTTCTAAACCATACTGAGATTTGGAGCCTGAGGTCCTGTAAATAACACCTGACTGACTGGTGTTATTTACTGCTAAGAACAGCTATTGATTGACTTTTGATTTTTGGCTTTGTTGGGAACCTCTGCCATTCGATCTCCAACCCTATAAGAGCACCTGCGTCATCACCTCATCTGGTAATCGGCAGGTGATATTGCTTGGGCCGTGGAGATCTGGTGGTGGGGCCCCTTACACCTAATTTAATACTTAGGTTCTGCCTCTAAATGTTTCACAAGAGCTTGTATGACGTCACTGTTCACGACTGCATCGCGCTCACCAAACAATATTGTTGGGTCCGAGTGGGGTTCAAGCGCACAAGATGTGATGTTATATCTATAAATTTTATCTAAACGCCGTCGATCTTTCAACGTTTGTACACATAAACACGTTACGACAACGTGACGTGTTTATTTATACGAGCCCTTAGTGGAACGGCAATTTCAGCGGTCGAGGGCGTAGCAGGCGTAAAGTGGAACGTACCCATAGTACCTAGAAAGAGCTGTATTCGTCCTTTCCTAAACATGACAATTGATGGACTAGTGGTAGCCTTTTAACAAATGCTACAAACTTAAAGTAGGACTTTGCGCGGGATCATTGACAAGAGCAGACGCTTGCTGTATATTATTTTCTAAAACTAGTGCATTTATCTTGTTTTATGTGCGGGTGTGGTGTTTCTTGGACATAAAAGTTGTGTTAACGTGCTATAGTGAAAGACGATAATATATATGCAGTGAAATGCTATTTTCTATCTCGCCGCGTAAAGTCCGCTGAAAACCTCAATATAAGAACCACCATTATACTGAGGGCAAGGACCAAGACCTAGGACAGAGGACTTGACATCGACAAAGACTGGAAGGTCTAAATTAGAAGATAAGATTGAAAAAATATGATATAAAAAATAAGATCAGGCCATATATTCAAAAAAAAAAAAACTAGTAGTTGAAGGTGTATGTTCCGTTTGCAGGGAGCGAGTGTCAACCCTCGCTGAGAGCGAAGAGATGACGCGACTGCGGGCGCAACTAGCTCCGGCGCGCACCGCTCAGCCAACTACACAAGCACAAACACAGAAGAATAAACTGCAAGGGGTGACTCATTCACACTAATAATGAATAGGGTCAACTTTGATTACAATATACAAGAAAAATTAACGTTCGTGATCCCGCGGACTCAAGTGTTCTGGAACCGATCACTGCGTTTGGTAACTTACGCTATGGCTGGTCACGGATGGATGACCACTTTGTGGCATACATTTGCGAGCGTTTCCGTGCTTCGGAAGGCCGTTGGTCCCTGCGTTATAGATAAATAGATAAATAAAAAAATGAAAAATTAATAGGTTTCTAATATAAATATGTGGTATGAAAACAAAAACGTAAGTAAACCAAATGTTGCGGCCATTATAGATTTGAAAATTTTCATAGTACTCATATTTGTATTCTAATAGTACAGCCCTTTCGTTTGAGGGTGTTGTTAAAGAATATGTAATTGCCATTTGGAGCCTGGGGTTCACTTTTCTAGCAGGTATCGTTTAACGTTAAATTTTCAACCACTGACATCTTGGGCCCCTTATATAAGGGGACCAAGTATATAAGGGGACCAAGATAGACTATGCAATTAAGTCCCAAAATAATAATAACTACGTGATGCCCGCGGCTCTGTGCAGGGAGTAAATTAAAAAAATAATACTCAAATTGGTCCAGCCGTCTTCGAGTTTAGGGCTTAGCAACATATTGTGCAATTCATTTTTATTTATATAGATAATGTATGTATTGTGAACATCCACTACTCATGGCCCATACTCACCATTGAATTTGTTGTAGATGGTAATAAGGAAACGCAAAGCAAGCGAAATAGAAGGTGACAAAGATAAGACAGAAGGCTCTCCGCCCGCTAAAGCTAATGGAGTTGTATCTAACAGGTAATAAAGTTCACATTGATAAAAAAGAAAAGGTGTGTATGTGTTCGTGTGTGTGTGTGTGTGTGTGAGACAGAGAAGTGTGACTCCTATATCAGTTATGCTTATATCCATTCTGTAAGCAATTAGTGCTTTTTAGAGATCCCATAAGTCTAGGGACAATCACTCTTAAAGGTCTATTCGCACACAACACTAGCGTATAGGCCTTAACTCTTCCAAAGATCTGGCTTAGACCTTTATGGCTTCCTTCATTCATCTAGTCTAGTATGTACCTATGTCTTATATGGCTATGCAAGCGCATTTTTATTTTATTTATTTGGTTTTTATCTAGAAAGCGCATTTATGCTATAGAATTCACAGCGACTGTGCCGTTTAGTAAAATAGTTGATACCCGAGGGTATCAACTATTTTATTCCACTTTCTCGCAATCCAGTCAGTAAAGGCGCTCGCAGTAATTCATACTAAACTCTCATGACGTGTTTAGGCTGTGTATAACTTTGCATAAGAGACCTGGGGGCCGAGTCTACTATTGACAAACCGCAGAATAGAACCAGAATGACTGTCAAAATGTTAGTACACTATCAAAAATGCAGCTGACTAGCGGCCACTGGCGCGGCACGTGTTAGTAGCATTCTATCGGCTATTAGAAGTCTATTGGAGTATAGTACTTTTTGTAGTCTACTATCACAATCGTGATAGTAGACTACAAAAGTCTGTCAAAATTGTACCGGCGGCTTTCTATTGAGCGACGATTTTGATTGTATTTCGACACGATTGAAATAGCAGAACGGGCCCTCTGTATGCTTCTTGCCACCGCAGTGGTATAAACTAAGTACAACTCTTTGCAGTTCACCACAGAACGGTTCATTGGCCATGGGGCCTCAGAAGGCTGCTACCATGCAGTGTTTAGGGGTGCTCCCTGGGCTGGGACATTACGATACAGACTCCACATCTGATTCCGACGACTCCAGTGATTTAGAATCTGTAAGTATGCCAACTTTAATATAATTGTTAAAACGTCTTCTTCATCTTAAGTGTTTTTCCAGTTACTTCCAAACCATACGTGGATTTGAAGAGTGGAGTCTACTTTCATATGGGTCTAGCGACTATCATATTGGCTTTTAGTTTTCGGCATTCTTAGTAGCGATGGCCGTATGACCTCCTAAACCCGTAAAGCGCCGTATAGGTGATTAAAGACGAGACAGTTTCAGATTAAGGCTTTGAGATCTATGCTTGACATTCCTAAAATCATTCACAACAATTTGAAGCGCTCGTGGCCCCGCGGTCTCAGTGTTCTGTAAACGATCACTGAGTTACGCAACTTTCACTATGGCTGGTACTCGGATGGGTGACCACTTTGTGGCATTTACATTTGCGAGCGTTTCCGTGCTTCGGAAGGCACGTTAAGCCGTTGGTCCCGGTTGCCAGTAAAATGGCAGTCGTTAAGCCTGGTTGAAGGCCTTATAGGCGGCTTAAAAATTTCAACAGCAGGTAGCCACAACCTGCGTCTGTCTATTTCAACACGGCAATGGGCTCACCACCTATTACGTGGGACAGGAATCCACACGGTGAAAAGTGGGCATATAATATGCCTCTGCCACCCCTTCGGGGATAAGGCGTGATGGATATTTATTTTTTTTTTATTCACAACAAGTATATTCTACAGGACTTAAAACTGTGAAACAGGAAATCAATGCCTGGAGCCACAAGTATTCTACAAGTATTCTGGCAGCACTGTTTACTCTAAACTGAGAAGGACAGTGTTCCCGATATCAAACCCAGATTTCCCAAAGAATGGTAAGAGTGGTCAATGGACAACTCCCCTACTTCAAACAAAACAAGATCAAAGTAGGTTCGGACCACAGACATATAAGACAGTAAGCAGACCAAACGTTAGCGAAGAATAGCGTAGCCTATTACACATACATTGGCAGGTTAACATTTGTTTTAAACTAACACGCGTTGAACACATAATTTTGTATTGAACGGGATTTCGCGCGGCACTATATTACAACTAAAAGGTTAGTATACCTTTTTTATTCCTCGACGTTTCGACAGGGTTGCACCTGTCGTGGTCCCGAGGCAACTGATGCACGTAGGCTGGAGCGACCGCTATGCACCGAGAGTTTTTAATGTACCCTTGAAATTGTTATTTTTTGGTAGGAAACACTTCATCTTACGTGAAGGACTCCCGTCATTTTGTAGAAATCTTGAAGAGCGTTAAGTTGGAACCAAGTGATATAATGGTGAGTTTTGACGTCCAGTCATTGTTTACCAATGTTCCATTAGACGAGTGCTTGGATATAGTGGAGAAACGATTGGAGGATAGCGAGATGCCAAAACAATATATCGTCTTGCTGAAGCATTGTTTAGATGGCAACTACTTTGTCTACAATGGACAGTATTACCTCCAAATAGATGGCGTTGCAATGGGTAGCCCTGTTGCACCTGTTGTAGCTAATATGTGGATGGAGTACTTTGAGCAGAACGCCATGAGTCATAACTCAGAAGCAGTTATGTTGTGGAAAAGATATGTAGACGACATCTTTTGTATATTCAGAGGCAACGAAAGCGAAGCAAGACAATATTTAGAATATCTAAACTCAATTCACCCAAAAACGAGTTTTACAGTGGAGATACAAAAGGACAGGCGGCTCCCGTTTCTCGATGTCCTCGTCGAAACACTTCCTGACGGTACGCTCTCGCACTCTGTTTACAGAAAGCCCACACACACAGACCGGTATCTTAATGCCTCCTCACACCATCATCCTAGACAGTTGGTATCCGTCATGACGTCGCTTGTCAACAGAGCTCATGATCTGTGTGATCCAGAGCACCTTGGAGCGGAACTTACACACATAACAAGAGTTCTGGAAAGGAATGGCTATAGGGTCAATAAGCCGAAGAAGCGGCAGCATAGACCAAAGGTAAGGCCGAAGGGAGTAGATCGACAGCCAGCGTTTCTACCGTACATAAGTAATACGGATAAAATTGGAGCCGTATTAAATAGATTCTCCATTAAGTCGGTATATGTTCCAGCCACCAAAGTAGCAAACGTGATACGGACTCCTAAGGATGTAGTTCCATTTCAGACACCAGGGGTTTATAAAATTGACTGTAGCTGTGGAAGCTCATACATCGGCCAAACAAAAAGAACCATTGCCGAAAGGGTCAGGGAGCACATAGCTGCAGTTAAAAACCTGCGAACAAATAAATACGCGATTGCCGAGCACTTACTGAATGAGGGACCCAATCATTGGATTGAGCTACATACGCCAAAAGTCCTGTCAACTGACCGACATTACTACCCAAGGATAGTTCGGGAAGCAATTGAAATAAAAAAGCACAATACTTTCAACCGGGAAGACGGATATAAGCTTTCAACATCTTGGAATCCGATAATTAATACCTTAAAGTCCCGCAATAGATCAGTGAACGCGTCCGCGGATACGGTCAGTGTTGTGTGTCGTGTGTTTCCAAAAAATAACAATTTCAAGGGTACATTAAAAACTCTCGGTGCATAGCGGTCGCTCCAGCCTACGTGCATCAGTTGCCTCGGGACCACGACAGGTGCAACCCTGTCGAAACATCGAGGAATAAAAAAGGTATACTAACCTTTTAGTTGTAATATAGTGCCGCGCGAAATCCCGTTCAATACAAAATTATTGGCAGGTTAGCTAAGCTTAGTTATTTGTGGTGATTTCTTGATAATGAAACTTCATCACTCCATGCACAACACCTTTTAACATAAATATTTTTTAACATTTTACATAAATTTTATGTAATATTTTCACTTAGACACATAAATCTTTGATTTAAAGCTGACAGCGGCGGTTTTAAGTCAAGTTTGTAGCTTAGTTGCAGTAGAAAATTGGCTACGCGCTGTTCGCTGTCAAAGTGTGAGTTAGATGTAGCTACACAGGAATAACAAAGATATAGCTACACAACAAATGGCAAGAGTGAAAAGGATGAAGCATTGCTCCATAAGCAAAGGAATATGTTTGGTCTGCTTACTCTTGTACGTCTGTGGTTCGGACAAAGAAGCAACCAAATGTCCTTGACAGATTGCTGTGATGAGCAGGATATAATATAAAAAGTAAATGACTAGGCAACGGTGCAAACGCCTTTACAGGTTGGGAGGTCCGACGGCAGTTGCTACTAACAATGCCGAAAACCAAAAGTCAAACAATAATTGCTCCTAGCAGCCAAATAGAAGTGAACCTAGACTTTTTTCTTTTTTTTTGGGTTTGGAAGCAAATGGTGGCAAAGGCATATTATGCGCCCACTTTTCACCGTGTGTATTCCTGTCCCACGTAATAGGTATTAAGCTCATAGCCGTATTGAAAGGTTGTGGCTAACTGCTGTTGAAATTCTTCAAGCCGCCCATAAGACCTTCAACTTGGCTTAACGACTGCCATGTTACTAGCAACCGGAACCAACGGTTTATCGTGCCTTCCAAATCATGAAAACGCTTGCAAATGTAAATGCTACTAAGCTGTAACTCATCCGCGTCCAGCCATAGCGAAAGTTGCTTAACGCAGTGATCGTTTACAGAACACTGAGTCATGGCGGAGCCACGAGCACTTCTATTTGTTCTATTGTGATATATTTCAAATCTTTTTACCAAATTAAATAATTTAACTTCTTTACAGGGCGGCAAATGTTGCAAGCGTGATATGTTGGGCAGAAGGCCCGAAGCAGACAAATCTAGGAAAGAGGGAGAAAAGAGCTAGACTTGTAACTGTACCTTATTGATAGTCCTAGACTTGTTTGCTGTTAGTCGAAGAGCTGGCCAGCTGAAACACTATACTTTTAAAATATAACTTATATTGGATTAGAAGTGAGTACCAAGCTCCAAAGCGAGGAGTTCAGATGTGTACGGAGTAAATTGAAATTATTGTAGCATTGTGAGGATATAATGTAAGTAATAATTAATAAGTTTATATAAGCTTAGCTTAGCAACTTAGCTCCCTATCCAAGTTATAATAAAGTGGTTTAATACCCTGTAATATTCGTAAAAAAGAAATATAATCGAGTTGTGTAATGTTTCAGCTTGTTAGCTCCTAAACTATAATTATTATGTAATGTGATCTAATGTAAGTTATTGATAGTACATATTATTTAAACATTTATAGTGATTTTATTGTAATGCTCTTTCTTGACCTGCTGTTTTTTTTAACTTTTAGTGCGTTACGCATATTTTTAGATGAGATAAAATCTCTGGATTACCCTTAACCGGCGAGCGTGTACGAAAACACTTATGAAGTTGAAGAAGCGAAAATGGTATGTCAGGATCGTAGCAAGTGGAAAACCATAGTCTGTCTACCCCGATGGGAAACAGGCGTGATAATATTTATGTATGTATAATAAAATAAATATTGTAGGTCCCTTTTTTCTTTTTTGGGATAAAATCTAAGCCTACCGTGCCCGTTTTGTTTTGAAAAAATAAATGATAAAGGGTAATAGATGGTTTTTACAGGATCGGTGTTGCAAACATCCATAGGCTACGGTGACCACTTTTCATCAGGTGGGCCGTATGCTTGTCTGCCACCTCTGTTTTAAATAGAACCTAACATCAGCTGAACACTGTAGTGGAGTCTCTTTAAGGATCTTCATTTGCTGTATGTTTGTTTGCGCACGCCTACGGTTAGATCCGATAGAGCTTTATTCCGCGAACGTTTAAATTGTGGAATGAACTCGCTGCCTGGGTTTTCCCGAGCGTCTACAGTATGGGGTTCTTCAAAAGGGGTCTTAGTAGGTTTATAAAGGGTCGGCAGCGCGCGTGCTGCACCTATGGTGTTGCAAACGTCCGCGTCCATAGGCTACGGTGACCGCTTTCCATCAGGTGGGCCGGCCGTATGCTTGTCTGCCACTACAGCGGTATAAAAAAAATAACAAAAATAGTGTTCAATCTATAGAGCATACACAGAGCAACACGTAAAAGTCAATTGCGCTGCCAATATGACTTTTACCATGTCATTTAACAGCTTTTTGCAGTGTGATTTAATGCACACATCGCGCAAAATCAAACGTTTTCTTTTTACATTGTGTTCACATCGATAAATTCTCTTTAATGTTAAAGAAATAAAATATCATAGTCATTTTTAGTATTTAATAGTCATCACAATAGATTATTGACGATTATTTAGTGCTTAAAAATAATATGAAATTGCTACTTAAACACAGTTGAGATCTACTTACTTAGCGGGGCGTGTATCTCCGTATAATCAATTTGTCAAGGCTGTTTTTGATAGCACTTTTATCAACTCGCACGTTAACACGAATTTTTATGAACCGAATCAGCGCCATTTAGTGTTAATAGCGGCACCCTGTCTCGATACCATACGACTTCACGACAGTGTTGTATTTTTTCAATCGTACAAATAATTTATATAGAATTCAGCTACATTTGACCGCATCGAATTATTGCACTTTTCTACGCATCTATCCTTTTTGTTACTTTGATCCGTCATTAACAAGAGTGAGAAAGAGAGCGGGATTGCTCTCTTTCTCACTTTAGTACCATAGTAATGGTGTATCCCCACTTTGATTGCTTAAGTTGCATCTTCCTTTTCTGTGAGTAGGAATCGCAAGGCCGCGATGTCTCAGGGTACAGGCCTGAGTCCAATTGCGCCATTGATACAACAACGCAAGGGAGCCTCGATTCTAGGTCCCATGGAGGGGACGGCACTTTCTAATCACACTGACGGCCATCTTCAACGGGCACGTTAGTGGCCTTCAGATTTTCCACCCATAAGTATCCCGTATAGGGTCATGTCATACTCCGCAAGATTCAGAGGTAGAATCTTCTGCATGGAGTGTTGAGGCACCTTATATTATTAGCCGCAGTCTCTCTTCAGTTTGGTCATCGGCTATTACACGCTGAGCTTATTAATGAACACTGTATAAAATATTTTAAGCAAACTTATAATACCGAATTCCATAATCGGTATTGCTTAGTAGTACCTTGATGAGAGTCGATACGACTTTGTTCCGCGATTCTACATCTGACATGCTCTCAGTGGGTTTCATAGAGCCACCAAAATGAGGATACTAAAGGCTGGGGTATACACTATACATTTTAAGAGTGAATTTATAATACTGAATTCCAGCATCGGTTCTGTCTGGTATTACTTTGAACAGACGCTATACTACTTTCCGCAGTTCCATATCTGACATGCCAGCAGTGGGTATTTTATTCCTTTTACCCCAGCTTCATATAACTACCGAAATGAGGTTAAAATAAAGGCTGGGCTAATAAGCGCTCGTGGCCCCGCGGTCTCAAGTGTTCTGTAAACGATCACTGAGTTACGCAACTTTCACTATGGCTGGTCCTCGGATGGATGAACATTTTGTGGCATTTACATATGCGAGCGTTTCTGTGCTTCGGAAGGCACGTTAAGTCGTTGGTCCCGGTTGCCAGTAAAATGGCAGTCGTTAAGCCTGGTTGAATGCCTTATGGGCGGCATGAAAAATGTCAACAGCAGGTAGCCACAACCTGCGTCTGTCTATTTCAACACGGCAATGGGCTCACCTCCTATTACGTGGGACAGGAATCCACACGGTTAAAAGTGGGCATATAATATGCATCTGCCACCCCTTAGGGGATGTTTGAAAATTAAGTGAAATTATACTGAATTCTAGCATCGGTTCTGCCTAGCATTACTTTAATCAGACTCTTAATACTTTGTTTCGCAGTTCCACATCTGACATGCTCGCAATGTGTAATTTATTCTATTAAATCCAGCTTCATAGAGCCACCAATAAGAATAATAAAGGCTGGGCTATACATAGTATACGATATTTTGAGTAAGATTGAAATTATAACACTGAATTCTAGCATCGGTTCTGCCTGGTTTTACTTTAATCAGACTATACTACTTTGTGCCGCGGTTCCACATCTGACATGCTCTCAGTGAGTATTTTATTCATTTTACTTCAGCTTCATGAAACCACCGAAATGAGGATATTAAAGGGTATATACATTTTAGGTAAGAGTGAAATATTGCATGCCATCATCAGTTCTGGCTTCTAGTTCATTGCCTACAGTTTCGACTACGACTTTATTTTGCGGTTCCACATCTGGCATGCTTTCATCTGAAGAATCTTCTGAATTCGATTCTTGTGCGTCAACAATCTCTTTCGGCTCTTCAGTCTTCTTTCTACGGTTTCTGTGAGCAAAATTGTTTTAGAATTAGAATATTAAGAGGATATATTTTTTTTGGAAGTGAATATACAGGTAAATTTTGCAAGTGAGTTTTCAGCTTTCGATATTCCTTATAGTTTAGGATATGGCCCTAATGGCCCACTTGAAAAATTCACCCTTTATAGAAGACTTCTACAATGCTCTACTTCTACGTTAAGTGGATTTCGAGGCCCCAAAACGTATGCCAAGACCGGGTTAACTGATCCAAAAAACTTGCCCAATATTAAGCAATGAAATTGATCTATTCGCATATTGATTTGAGCTGTAACCTTACAAGTGGATAACCACAAGTACATGTTCTTCTAATGTCCAAGAGTAACCTTGAAAAATGAGACATTATTTCTTACATAATATTAATATCAGCATACCTTTTAGGATACGGTTGTTTCAAATGGAACGTCTTGTAGTGAAGCTTCATGCTGTTGCTTTGTGTGAACCTTTTGTCGCAAAGTGGACACGGGAATGGCTTCTCTCCGGTGTGAGTCTGTAAAACAAAGTAAATATCTAATATACAAAAACAAACAGAAACCAACTGAACTATCAAGGCACAGTTCAAACAACTGTATGGACTTATTGGCTCTCATTTGGGACACAGATTTATTTGCTCATTTGGGACACAGATTTAATTGATCGTATTTGGGACACATTTATTTGCTCTTATTTGGGACACAGATTTATTTGCTCATTTGGGACACCGATTTATTTGCTCGTAATTGGGACACATTTATTTGCTCTTATTTGGGACTCAGATTTATTTGCTCAGACAGTATTCTATAACAAGTGCGTGTTGGTCTGCCACACTGACGGTTCCGTACAAATTTAACTCCATTTGAATATTTTCATGAATTACAAATGTTTTATTTTCAGATTTTTTCCTATACGGCCATTTCAGAGATTTGGGTCAACGGGATATATGAATTTTGATTCCCTTAGGAGTGTCCAAATATATTATGTTTTTGCTGCATAAATGGCCATTTTTATAAGTTAAGATATATGTTTGTTTTTTTTTCTGTTTCGAGGGAATGTAGTCCAAATAAAGAATTAAAAAAAAGTATATCGTTTTGATTTGAACTCGTTACATCCACGCTTTCCCCAGATTGTCTTGAGAGACAGACGGACCGACAATAAATTAGTACTAAGGAATCTGTTTTCTTTTTAGCATGTTGTAAAAGGAAAACTATACTCACCAGCATATGCCGTTTAAGGCTTATAGAAGCGTTGAACTCCCTATCACAAGTCTCACATTTGTACATCTTCTGCCCAGAGTGAATGTTCAAGTGAACAGCGATGCTGCCCGGCTGACAACATGAGAATATCGTCAATATTGCTTTAGTAAGTTTATCCCTGAAGGGGGTGCCAAGGCATACCACACATAGAAGCATACACATTTCACGGTATGCATTTTGTCCCTTGTAACAAATAAATAAAACTTTATATTTATTAACCTGACTAAGGATCTAATCCATCTAATATTCTAACTAACTGTCTTCACGCTGTATCCCTGACGAGGTAGTCAGAGAGGACAGATCGCCAGGCTTCGCGATCCATGCATACTTCTTTCGCTTCTTCAAGATTCATCAATCGCTTCATACACGCACGTCTGGGTATCCGAGTACTTTTGACTTTTCCGTTCTTGAGCAGTCTGCTCACGTGGTCTTCATATGTAAGTCTCGGCCTACCCTGACGTCTTCTACCCTCTATTTTCGCACAATATATATTCTTCGTCAATCGTTCCTCACTCATTCGTTGGACGTCTCCAAACCAACGAAGCACGCCCTTTTCCAGCTTAACGCTGACACTTTCATTCAAACCTGCCATATTGCGTATTACTTCGTTACGCATTCGGTCGGCCAAAGTAACGCCACACAATTTTCGAAGTGATCGCATCCCCACAGCATTCAATTTACTTTCATTCAACTGCTGACATACCCAGGTTTCGCTACCGTAAAGCAAAGTTGGCACTAGCACTGCGTTATGAATTGCCAGTCGTGCTTCTTTTACGCTGCTTTTTCGCTTTACTAATTGGGACAAAGCACCGCTAACTCTGTTTCCGGCAGCTACTCGCCGTTTTACATCCGAATCACATCTTCCATCCGCGTTAAACATACTCCCTAAATACACAATTTCATTCACTTGCTCTAGTCGTTCCTGGTTTACCCTAATCTCGCATTTGGTTCTTACGTCATCTCTTTCAAATACTCTTCATTATTTTCTGTAGATTCATTAATCGTCAAATATATGCACGACTTTTGACCTTTCCGTTTTCAAAGGGCCATATCGTGAAAGGGCCTTGCTGAGTATCCAAAACATATAGCCAAAGGGCCCAAAAAAGGTATGCTTTCAAGATATCATTTGCCAATTAAACACGCAATGGTATGAAAAGCTTGCGATATACAGTAAACTTGGCGACACAGGTTCGCATAGTAAACGGTGCGTTCGCCATATCTCTTTACCTACGATATAGGTTCTTTTGTAATTATTTTATGGCCTGGTTACTAAGACCTTTTAGCCAAATCTTAATTCATATTTCTTCAATCTTCTTTCATATTATATAAAATGTACCCATCCTCTACGTCTTAGTCAAGTATAGTCTTAAATCAAGGTCAGTCTCATCCCAGTTTAATAGTGGTTGTTAAACTGAGGTTTTCAGTAAATTTAACGCAGCAAGAAAGAAAATCGCATTTCACTGCATATATATCACTGTCTTTCACTATAGCACGTTAACACAACTTTTATGTCCAAGAAACCAACACTCCCTCACATAAAACAAGATAAATGCACTAGTTTGTCATTTTTCCCGCGTTATTCTACGCGGGATCTTTGGGTTTTTTTTTTAAGTTTAACTTTGAAAGGTACAAAGTAACGTGATTTTTTACGTCCGATAATGTACCTTCAATGGTTTTGGGTTGTGTTATTATAGGTAGATGATGTGTAAGGATGTTGTGAGTTGTTTTGGGGTTTAAGGAATAATATTTATACTAATTGACGCACGCGGCTTCGCCCGCGTATAAGTTTCCCGTTTCTCACAAAAACTTGTTCCGGGGATAAAAAGTAGCCTATGTGTTATTCTGATGTATAAGCTATATTATTGTCATCATCATCCGAGCGTCTGTCCCTCTTTTTCTCCTCCACTTCGCACGGTCGTCGGCATCCCCTGTAGTGAGACCATTGGCACGCATGTCATCCCTTACAACGTCAAGCCAGCACTTCTTGGGTCTTCCCCTCTTACCCGACGGGGCCGACATAAGCTATATTATTGTAAAGTTTCATTAAAATCCATTGAGTAGTTTTTACGTGAAGGAGTAACAAACATCCATTCTTACAAACTTTCGCGTTTATATATTATTAGGATACTAGTATCTGTGCGTGTGCATGGTTGGTATGAGACTATGAGAGGGTTTAAATGTACTCACAGCAAGCGAAGCGCCGCATATCTCGCAGATGTACCGCTCGGAAGGCGGGTGGAAGGAAGTACGCGGGTGAGCTTGCAAGTGATGCTTCATACACGCCGCCTGCGTCGCGAAGTGTTCACCGCACTGACACACACAATCTTACCTTGTACGTTATTTCTTTCCACAAATGCGTCTTAAATATACATAACTAGGTGAATTCAGAAAACCATCGCCTCACGGTGCTCAAACAAGATGTTTTGTCCGAAAAGCATTTAGAAGAAGTCTTGCGGAGAGAGAGAACTATTAAAATCATAAAAAATCATCGCTCTATGAACTTTTCGACTTAATTCCATTTTCGTTGCGTACGTAGAACTTCGATGTGTGATTTTTTTTTTTTTTTATCTTTATTAGAAGCTTTGGCTTTTAAGCCATCAGCTTAAGAAGATCGATGTGTGATAAAAAAACAATTGACAAATGATTTCCCGCCAATTGTTTTTTTCTTATTACTAAGAAGGTTGCATGGTTCGAACGTCGGTCCCAGTTACGTCTCCTGACGCCCGAAGTCCGCCTTCCTACTTTTTCTCCTCCACTTCGCACGGTCGTCAGCATCCCCTGTAGTGAAACCACTTTCACAGACTGCTGTGGAAAAAAGAAGGAAGAGGAGAGGAGAAAGGGAGAAAGAAATAAAGCTAGAGACAAAATGACTCACTTGGTGACAAGTCGTAGGTTTAGTTCTGAACCTGCGTTCGTTGGTTTTTCTTCGTTTCCTCGATTTGAAATTGCATTGGCTATCATCGCCGGGACGTTTTCTCAGATTGTTTTTAAACTGCAAATTTACAAAAAAAACTTTAATTTCACGGGGTAGTCGGAGAAGACAAATTCAAAACAAGATTCATTACATTTGCGGATCACACAAATATTTGTTCCGATCGACCCAGGAATCGAACTCGAGATCTCAGCGCGGCAGTCTCATACAGAACCACTTACGTCACCGAGGCAGTCTTATTGATGCCAACTATCTATTTACATAAATTTTGTGGCTGGCCAAAGTTTTGTTTCCACCAAAGACCTTATACTTATAACTAGACTGTGCACTACTGCGAAATAATCGATCCGCGTGAGATGGCTCTCGGCAGTGGCGGTGTCCCTTTCTAAATAAGTGACCATGACCAATTAGAACACAGGACAAATTCCTTGAACGATTGTTCAAACCTACTGAATTTATTATAAGTAAATAATTTACAAAAATAACAAAAACATCGTGTGTATCTTTTTTTGGTATCTACATCACCCTACACGTGAATTAAGGGTCGAAAGAACTTTTCAGTTGACAGTTATACGGTGGAATTTTTATTATTTTTAATATCGTAAAAAGCTAACTCATCTTCACGATGTATCCCTGACGGTGTAGTATGTAATATTATCGAATATACTATAAATAATTCTATGTACATAATTATTATGCAATAAATACTTAGTTAATTTGACAAACTAACATACCCGTCCCACCACATTTTGTTTTTATACCACTGAGGTGGCAGACAACCATACGGCCCACCTGATGGAAAGTCATTTAATTAGTACAAATGCTAGTAGGAGTGTTAGGTCAAATGAACGTAATGTTATTATTCTGGACGAAAAAAAGGACTGCAATTTCTGCCTAATTTTTATTAAAAAAAAATCTATTACGCCTTACCACCACCCCAAAGGGTGGCAGAGGCATAGTATATGCCCCCTTTTCCCCATGTGTATTCCTGTCCCACGAAATAGGTGGTGAGCCCATTGCCGAGTTGATTTAGACAGCAGGTTGTGGCTACCTGCTGTTGAAATTTTCAAGCCGCCCAGAAGGTCTTCAACTTGACTTAAGGACTGCCATGTTACTGGCAACCGGACGCTGCTGTACCTATGCGAGTGTTCAACATAGCTTACGTCATTAAATTATTACGACGATTTCTATTAAAAATCCACCATCCGTAAGCCGCTTTAAACAACTTCGTTCCAAAAATCTAAATGTTAGATAGGTTTTGCCCCTTTTGTACACTCTGAGGGTGAGCGGCACATCACCAATTTAAACAGATGCTACGTATCTACCTACCTACTACTAAGAGATAAAATAAAATAAAATATCAACAAAATTTAATGTTACTCAAAAATATGATTGTTGCTGTTACTTACCCGTGGAAAGAAAATTTGCTACCGGGATAAGCTTCATTTTTGCACCCTGTCACGCAACATGAATTCACCATTATTCATAATAATATATGAAAGTTTACCAAATCGTAAATCTCCAATTTAAAACAATCGGTACGTAAATATCTACCCAGCTACAATAATAAGATTGTAAAAATATTCGATCAACAAAATTAATGGTCACCCTAAACTTTATGCAAGATCTCCTGATCGAGGATCCAGACGGATCTTGCATTTAGTATTACCAAACCCAAACATTTAAGTACTATTGTTACTAAGTATTAATGAGTATTTTTTATACTATGAAGTTATTAATAATTATAGGAACTGTAGAAATATTTAGATAAGTTCCAAAGTTTATGAATAATTAATTTTACTAAATCATAAAAAAGAAATGTATAAAATTTTCTACCATTGCTACCAAATCCAATGGTTATTTGAGCTGGCAGCGCGTTAGACAAGGACACTGCTACCGACACTGACTGCACTGCACCTTTTGTAGCTTTCTCGTCATGATCGTCATTTTAGCTAGCTACCGCTTATAAGGTAAAAGCTACCCTACGGGTAAGAAAATAGATGTCATTTTAATTCAACGAAATTTTTTGGTAGGTTGTCTAGTTATAAGTGTATGGTCTTTGGTTTCCACACATTAGATATGTCACGCTCAAAAATTTTCAATCTCTTTCTAGTTTATAATAAACCCTTAATGCACAAACCTTTACTTGTCGTTTTTTGCTGAGTGTTTTCCTTAACCTTGACAAATTATCCGTTGACTCACTTCTGTAAAAAAAAAAAGTATTGGATTTGATTGAATTCTACAGTTAGTACCGAACAGTTGCCGTACAAGATAATAGCGATATTTTTTTTGCCAAAGAACATTATGGAAAGGGCAATAGTACATTATAAATTGATTTAGTTAGGTAGGGATTCTAAGATCGACGCGACCTTTGACCTGCACCTGCGTTTTTTTATAATTATTGTATGGCCTGGTTACTAAGACCTTTTATCTTATTTCGTATTTCTTCAATTTTATTATGTAAAAATTCTTCGTCCTCTACGTTTTAGTAAAGTATAGTCTTAATTCAAAGTCAGTCGTACCCTATTAACGTGGTAGTAGCGAATTTGCGCGGCAAGATGTAAAATAGCTTTCACTGCAATATATCACTGTCTTTCACAATAGCACGTTCACACAACATTTGTCTTAGAAACTACCATTTTTACACATAAAACAAGGTTAATGCACTAGTTTTGGAAAATAGTATATAGAGCAAGCGTATGCTATTCGAAAAGTTCCCGTGCGAACTCTCTGCACCTGCCGACTAACGGAAGATGAAACGACGCAGGTACCAACGAGGTTGGGAGGTTTAACAGCAGTCGCACCCAACAATGTCAAAAATCAAATTCCATACGATAGCTGCTGCTAGCAGCCAAATAGTCACGCTTTTCTCCCCAAAGGGTAAGCGGCATACTATTCGCCTACATTTCACGTAGGTTTGTATTTTATACCAAATAGAAATGCACCTCAGGCTTCGATAGATTGGAAGCAACTGGAAATACATATACATCATTTAATGAAATGAATTTGAATTTGGTGAATGCCGCACCTCTGGTGTTGCAAACGTCCATAGGCTACAGCGACCACTTTCCATCAGGTGAGCTGTATGCTTGTCTGCCACCTCAGTGGTATAAAAAAAACATAGGTTATGAGAGGGATAGTAAAATTACAATCATGTACTCACTTTTCGTTCTCTTCTTCATTTTCGGAATTCATCCAGCTCTCGTCGCTGTGGAAAGCAGAATGGAACAGATGTTCCTCGTAAGCCTTCCGAGTCTCGAAGCGAATGTCGCAGCGTTTACAATACGTGTTCACATCTTCGTCGTCGTCCGGACTTTCCTTTCAATGGGATTTCACCAATGACTCTTTTATATTTTTTTATTAAAGTGAAAAAAGACAACTTGGTTCGAGACGAGGATTGAAAGGTTACGCCTTTACCTAACCAGGGCAATGTTCTAGCCACTGCACTACCCGAAACGTACCGAAAGTTAAAACAAAAAAAGTAGCAAAAAACTTAGGCAAAGGTCACGGGTTCAATCCTCGTCTCGAATAAAATTGTCTTTTTCACTTTATTTAGAAAAAAATGATATATTTAGCATAATAATTGCTTTAGAAATTTATCCATGAAACATGTTTTGAAAAATGTGCAAGCGCGACTTACGACTTCGACGATGACGTGTTTGATCTGCTTGTGCATGCGCAGCCCCACCTTGCTGACAAACGAGGCGCCGCACAGCGTGCACACGTGCTCGCTGCGGTGCGTGCGCAGGTGCGTGTAGTACGTCGACGAGTGCCTGACAGCGATATATAATCGTCATTCACGCTTCTTCGTTGACACGAGACTCAACGACACGACGCAACAACGACAGCCTTGTTCTTATTAGAACGATTATTTTAATTATTTTATGGCCTGGTTACGAAGACCTTTTAGCCAAATCTTATTTTTTATATCATATTTCTTCAATATTAACTTCTAATTTAGTCCTGTCTAGTCTTTGTCGATGTCGAGTCCTCAGTCCTGGTCCTTGCCCTTAGTATAATGGTGGTTTTTATATTGAGGTATTTGAACGATAAGACCCGATACGATAGAGATGAAATTAACAGTCATAGTTTGACCGCAATCTTGCGCAAGATTTTGTTCAAAAAGAGCAGTATTGCTGTTGCCATCAAACTATAACTAACCTACTCGATCTACTAACTCACAATTAAATTGTGTAAAATTAAATTCTAAAAACTGCCTGCTCAAAATGATGAAATACCCGTGTAACAGACACCGCAGTGCTACGTAAAGCACGGCCGATTTATCCGCTTTAAAAAAAAAATAATTGAGCGCTCCACACACTTCGTCGCGGGCGATTGAGTTACGAAAACGCACAAATTTGATACCGCTCAAATGCAGGAACCACGAATCGCGATGCAGCATCAGAGAAATTGCTAAAACGCACAATCTGATGCTGCACGATGCTACAGCGATACATAAGCTAAATTGCCGGTCGCCGATGCTATAAGTATATTTATGGGAAGTGTCTGTAGTCTTAAGAGTCCGGCGGAGTTGCCGTTCAAATTCAATTCGCGGAGAACGCCGCCGTTTCTCGAAAATATCGATATCTCTGTCGCTCGCCCCGCGCCACCGTCCCTTGCGAGGAGAACAGCAAGATGGCTGTTCGAAATTAGTAGAAATTTGTGTGCATTTGCGAATACCAAAAATGATGAATGAAACTTGGTAATATTTTGATTTTCTTTAAGACATTGTGTAACCAGACAATATAAGCTGTGTTTCTGTTAAAATTACATAATGATTAATTGCGTTTTTAATATAAAAAAAATAGGCGGAAAATATCTCGTTAATGTCAAAAATTTACGAAATATAATTGCATGTATTTTTAAGTAGGTAAATATTTTAAGAAAAATTTTGAACCTAAACATAGATAAATACTTTCTTAATCCGAATAACAGCGACGATATGCTGAGATATTCTCAAATTGAAAATGATTTTGCTATTACGTTTGTATGGGAAGTTAGTTGTCGGCTTCTTAAGTCTCCAACTTAGTGGTTTAGTTACACATCAAGAGGAAAGGAGTTGCAGTAATTCGTTAATATCATCCAAAAGCAGTGGTTGGACCATAGTTGCACAAAAACTATAAACGAGCTGAGCGTTTATGTAACTTCGAGTCTTATTCTATATATACATAAGGTTAAAATTGGCTGAAGATACGAATAGAACCTTCACTTGAATTTCAAATATTGGGTACTCGTTTTGGCCTAGCAGTACTTAAATAAAATTATCAAAGCAAAACTCACCTAAACTCCTCATTACAATAGGTACATTTCTTAGTGATGCCACTGTGATACTCTTCATGAAGAACGGCCGTTTGTCTATAACAAGCGGAAATTTGATTATATTTTCTCATATTATGTGTGAAGACGTCGACGTTCATGGAATTATTGGGAGGTCACGAGCTACTAACAAAGTAGAAAGACTACAGCAACATACCACAGGATGATATGCTAAAATAAAGTTGTAATGTGACATTAACAATACTTACTCTAATGAACACTCAAGACTGCAACGGAGACACTTGAACCGCGTATAGTGTTGCTTGATGTGTTTCGTCACATTACAAGGATGTTTGAAGCGATACTGGCAGAAGTTGCATATCTGCTTGCCTAGTTGCTGTAAAAAAAATATCTTTGTCATGATTTTTGTATGTAAAGAATGCATAACCAGTCTTGTATCACATCCAGGCGAAAGTCACTACTCTTTCCCGCAGTTATTATAATGATCATCATAAATTTTAGACAAAAAGGCCTCTCCAAAAAAAGGTAACTGAACGTCGCCTAACACCTGGCATCATATAATTCGGACCTCCTCAACTAGGCACTACAATCCCGACACGAGATCGCAAATGCGGAATCCCGCGAGATCCCGAAATTTTTGGGATCTCGTCTAGTTTAAAAAAAATGTTAAAGTTTGGATGACTAAAAACTTTGCAAACTGCTTGTTTGTGGCAGTGAGGTTATTTAAAATTAAATATTATTTGAAAGAAAACAATTCTTTAATATTGCTAACTAAATAATTTAAAACTTTTTTGGAAATTAGCATAATCAACACAAAAAGTATAACTCAAGGAGATTAGGAAGTAGTAACGGGTGATTTTGAAAGTAACTTCTTGAAAAACAAAGAATAGGTATTAAAAGTGCTATCTGCTGAACGGTCATCATCATCATCCGAGCGTCTGTCCCAGTTGCGTCTCGCGACGCCCGGGGTCCGCTTTCCTACATTTTCTCCTCCACTTCGCACGGTCATCGGCATCCCCTGTGGTGAGACCATTGGCACGCATGTCATCCCTTACGACGTCAAGACGTCAAGTAAAAGGACAGGTCTAATAATGGTTTTATAGACCTGTCCCTTCAACCGGATCGGCATTTTAGGGTCACAAATGACACCGGTCATCTCCCGCCATTTGGCCCACGCGGCAGCAATGCGTGACTTGACATCGCAATCGATGTCACTGGACGTGTGAAAAACAGATTCCAGGTATTTAACCTGGTCCGTGCGCTCGACCAAATCACCGCCTATGCGGATGTGGGATCTGTTGAGTTTAGTGCCAAGCACTCGGTCTTCGCCACATTTAGTTTCAGACCGCCGTTCTCAAGCGTCTCCTTCCACGCCTTTACACGTCGCACCAATCTGCCCCTGTCCACGTCTGCCAGCGCGATATCGTCAGCATACATGAGCAACCATGGAGGCTGCTCATGCGGGTTTCTGATGCTGTCCGACAATTCGTCTAATATTACACTGAACAGAAGCGGACTAAGGACAGAACCCTGGTATACCCCGACGGTGATGGGGAAGGGTTTCGTGTCGCCAACAGCAGTCCGAACCATTGAATCGGAGTCACAGTACATGTCCCGGATAGTGTCACCCTCTGGCACCCCTTTGGACCGCAGTGCCCACCAGATCGCACGAGGAACACAGTCGAAGGCCTTCTGCATTTCTAGAAACAAACAGTGCAGAGGCGTGTTCTTCGACCTGTATTTCTCTGCGACAACCCTCAGGGCAAAAACATGGTCCGTGGTCCCATGACCAGGGCGAAACCCATATTGACACTCCGAGAGAGTACACTCCTGCCGGATCCGAGAGTCTATAATCCTCTCGAAGATCTTCATGGTGTGGGACATCACCTTTATACCGCGGTAGCTCCCGCACTCCTGCACTGACCCCTTACCTTTGAAGACTGGAGTAATAATACTCAGTCTCCATTGGTTTGGGATCTGCCCGCAGAGGAATATGCGGTTAAAAAGGTTTACTAAGATGCCCACACCGCGAGGACCCATCGCCTTCCAGGCTTCGATGGGGACTCCATCGGGTCCGACAGCTCTCCGATTCTTCATGTGGCGAAGCGCAGTCAGGACTTCTCCAGGCGTTACCGGTGGCACTAGTCCCTGATTCGGAGGGATGTCCGGAGGCTGCACCTCTTTATGCTGTTTATTAAGTAGCTCGTGGAAGTACGAGCGCCATCTCTCCTGCTGAACGGTATCTTATGTCGATTGCAATGTAACCAGGGAACTCGTCATATTATGACTCGGGATTGATCCTGATGAAAATAACACGAGATCTCGCGATCGATGATGATCACATTCCCTATTCTCAACTAACGCTTTAAATGATAACCTCAGATAAAAAGCTACCGAGTTAGGGGGGCAATAACGGCAGTACTATTGCGTAGTGACAGCGCGACCACGACCAACTAAATGTAGTTTTGATTATGTAAAGCGATCACTGATGGTCTTCCCAAGTTGCTTCCAAACCATGCCTTGAATTTGGAGTCAGGATCCGCTTTTATAGGCTACTAAGAGAAGCTCGGTATCATTTGGTAATTTTATTTCCTACATTGTTTGAAGCGCTCGTGGCCCCGCTACTCAGTATTCTGTAAACGATTACTGCGTTAAGCAACTATCGCTATGGCTCGCCACACCCTGCGCCTGTCCATTTTTACATGGCAATGAGTTCACCATCTGTTAAGTGGGATAAAAATGCATACGGTGAAATTCGGGCGTGTAGTATGCCTCTGCCTTCGGGAATAAAGGTGTGACAATATGTATGTATGGATAACTGTTTAAAATAATTAGTACATATGCTAATCTTTAATTATTATTATTTTTAAAGTGTAAAAAGCAAGAACATACAGAACAACAAGGTCACGAGTTCAATCCCCGTCTCAAACCAAGATGTCTTTAATCACTTCAAAAATGTATGCATGTTTGGAACCGCTACTGTTTCACTTCACAACTCTATAAGGGCGCCCATGATCTTTGTGTTATGTGTCATTACGTATTTGAGTAAAATCAACAACCTACCTCAACATGCCTCAATTGAATATGTCTATCCAATATCTCCTTTTTCCGAAACCACTTCAGACAGTCGGGACATTTAAAAGGGGCTGCTATAAATTTTGGATCTTCAGCTTTCGCTTTAAATGCTTTCACTGCCTCTTCTTCATTCAATATAGTGATCTTCCAATGTTTCTCATCTAAAAATAAAGCCTTTCTTCGTGTAATTAGCCTGTGTGACTGCGTGTCACTATTGCGTTGGTTACGTGTATTTCTTCTTCTTTTAAAAGACTTCTTTTTAGTTAGAATATTCTTTTTAGTATCGGTCTGATTCTTAGGATTATTAGTAGTGACACTTTTACTTTCGTCCTCAGTTTTTATTGTGTTATTGTCCACATTCGTTTTAACACCACCTATTATATTTTCTTTTATATCTATCTCGTCAATATCAATAGTAATATTGATCTTACTGTCACCATCAATAATACTTTCTTCATCAGTTAAATCACAAATATCTTCTGTATCTGATAGAGAATTTTCATTAACATAACACACCTCTACAGGTTCCACCTTTGGTAGTACTTCTTCGTGTTCAGCAATAGTTTCAATTGGGTCGGTATTGTCTATACTGATAACCAAAGTATTAGTTGTGAGATGTGTTATGAGCATGGCTTCAAAGCGATCTATTTTGTTGATAGCTTCATTATTGATCTGAAAACGATTGTTGTTGGAGTTAGAAGAATTTAAATGGGCTTTAAAAAGTATATATCATGCTGATAACATAGGTATTAGTTGTGAGATGTGTTATGAGCATGGCCTCATAGCGATCTATTTTGTTGATAGCTTTATTATTAGTTTGAAAACGTTTGTTGTTGCCGTTAAATACATAGCACATAGCTCTGCCAGCATTCTGGGCACAATTGCTGTTGACAGCAATGTGGATGAGTTATTTGAAGATTAAATCATTTTGTTGATTTTTTATTTCTTACCTCCCTTTTTTACAATTTGTATAGTGTAAAATATTTTAAAGAAACTACTTAATTAATCTTTTAAGAACAAAAATTTATCTCATCTAAAAAATTGCGTACCGCGCTAAAAGAAGTTTTTCCTTCAAAAATTGACCGGGATCGACGTAAAGATGATGATGATGAAAAATAAATCTACACTGAAAGAGTCCTAATTGATTACACAGCATTATTTAATAAGACCTGTAGATGACCGGAATCAACGTTAGATGATGATGATGATTATGGTAGCGAGTCCAGAGATTTTATCTCATCAAAAAATATGCGTACCGCGCTAAAAGAAGTTTTTCCTTCAAAAATTGACCGGGATCGACGTAAAGATGATGATGATAAAAAATAATTCTACACTGAAAGAGTCCTAATTGATTACACAGCATTATTTAATAAGACCTGTAGATGACCGGAATCAACGTTTGATGATGATGATGATTATGGTCGCGAGTCCAGAGATTTTATCTCATCTAAAAATATGCGTACCGCGCTAAAAGAAGTTTTTCCTTCAAAAATTGACCGGGATCGACGTAAAGATGATGATGATAAAAAATAATTCTACACTGAAAGAGTCCTAATTGATTACACAGCATTATTTATTAAGACCTGTAGATGACCGGAATCAACGTTAGATGATGATGATGATTATGGTCGCGAGTCCAGAGATTTTATCTCATCTAAAAATATGCGTACAGCGCTAAAAGAAGTTTTTCCTTCAAAAATTGACCGGGATCGACGTAAAGATGATGATGATAAAAAATAATTCTACACTGAAAGAGTCCTAATTGATTACACAGCATTATTTAATAAGACCTGTAGATGACCGGAATCAACGTTTGATGATGATGATGATTATGGTCGCGAGTCCAGAGATTTTATCTCATCTAAAAATATGCGTACCGCGCTAAAAGAAGTTTTTCCTTCAAAAATTGACCGGGATCGACGTAAAGATGATGATGATAAAAAATAATTCTACACTGAAAGAGTCCTAATTGATTACACAGCATTATTTAATAAGACCTGTAGATGACCGGAATCAACGTTAGATGATGATGATGATTATGGTCGCGAGTCCAGAGATTTTATCTCATCTAAAAATATGCGTACCGCGCTAAAAGAAGTTTTTCCTTCAAAAATTGACCGGGATCGACGTAAAGATGATGATGATAAAAAATAATTCTACACTGAAAGAGTCCTAAATTGGTTACACAGCATTATTTAATAAGACCTGTAGATGACCGGAATCAACGTTAGATGATGATGATGATTATGGTCGCGAGTCCAGAGATTTTATCTCATCTAAAAATATGCGTACCGCGCTAAAAGAAGTTTTTCCTTCAAAAATTGACCGGGATCGACGTAAAGATGATGATGATAAATTATCTCATCTAAAAATATGCGTACCGCGCTAAAAGAAGTTTTTCCTTCAAAAATTGACCGGGATCGACGTAAAGATGATGATGATAAAAAAATATGCGTACCGCGCTAAAAGAAGTTTTTCCTTCAAAAATTGACCGGGATCGACGTAAAGATGATGATGATGTCTTACGCTTTTTCGTCTTACGCTTTTTCGATCAGGACACGTGACCTGACGCGAGTTTAAGATTTTATACCCATTACAGAAAGTGCTCAACGCCGCTAAAGAAGTTTTCACTTCAAAAATTATAATAATTTAAGTCACTAGCGTCTTCGGCCGTGACATATTTTGATCCTCCTTTGCACCCATTTAATATCTCTTCATTTTGGGTTTCCCAGTTACTCTAAACCCTACCTGGATTTTCGAGTCTGGAGTCTGGCTTATTGGCTACTAGGAGTAGCTTTGGTTTGGCTTTTTATATCGGCTGAGAGCGACTGCCATCTGAGCTCCTAACCCCGTAAGCCTGCCAGTGTCATTGCCTCGTCCATTGATCAGCAGGTGCACCGCTGGCAGGTGATGTCGCTTGGGCCCTGGAGATGTTGGATGTACACCATACACACCGTCGCACCCATTTAAGCCTATCATGAAGGAAAATTTGCCCCATTTCTTGACAATTAGAACAGCTCCAAACTCCAAGGTGGTATTTTTAGTTTTTCTCGATAAATGGGCTATCCAATATAAAAAGAATTTTCCAATTCGAAACAGTAGTTCCTGAGATTAGTGCATTCAACCAAACAAACTCTTGTGCTGCATATATAGATAACAACCAACATATTACTTATAACACTTAATAGAAAGAAACTCACAGCGCCTCTCTTCAATATATCCTTAAGTATCTTCTGAGCAGTGAAGCATTTCTCCCTAAACTTGTGAAACTTGTGTAGCAGTGCGACACATTCATAACAGAAGTGAGGGGGTAAATCATCATCTTTTTCATCCACCTGTTTCAAGAAATTATTCATTCAATTTGATCCATTTATTTTTGTGGAATATGCATACATAGGTTGTTACAAATAAACACCATACAAAGTAATCTGTGACTGGACCTTAGTGTTCTAAATATATTGTGTCCCATAACTCAACAACATACGGGAACTAGGGTATATGTAGATATCTTAGTGACCACCACTCAGGGAAAAAATAATATTTGAAAACAGAAATACTAAAGTAAAATGTGATCTCATAAAAAGATCTTTTGGATATTATGGCTCCAAAAATTTGCAAAATCAATTGTTATTTTTCTTCATATTGACAACATATAAATATTTGTCAATTTTATTCTTTATCATTTACAATATTTACTCACAATCTTTTAAATTAAGACTCATTATCATCATTGTATTAAAAAATATATATCATTGTTAAAGCTATTATTATTAAGGTATTATTATAAGGTTTATTATCGTTCTACGATGGATTTCCGCCATGTAACGCCCGATTCAATTAGTTATATGTAATATATATTAGAATTTCAATTTGATTCGATACGGTTCGGGTAGTTCAGTGGCTAGAACATTGCCCTGGTTAGGCAAAGGTTACGGGTTCAATCCCCGTCTCGAGTAAAATTGTCTTTTTTAACTTTAATAAAAAAATATGAGAAATTTTATATAATAATAGCTTTAAAAATTTATCCATAGAATGAGTGTAGTCCATCGCATCAATGTTTAAAAATTGTTAAAACACTGTTCATTGGTATCGAGTTGTAGAGTAGCTCGATAGATGGCTCTGGTCATACTCTTAAATGACGATTAAAATATGGGGAAGAATTTCAATTTGATTCGATACGGTTCAGGTAGTTCAGTGGCTAGAACATTGCCCTGGTTAGGCAAAGGTCACGGGTTCAATCCCTGTCTCGAGACGAATTGTCTTTTTTCGCTTTATTAAAAATTTATATCATTGTTACAAGTCATTTGAAAAGTTAGATTGTTTAATAGTCTGCTATCTGGTTTTAATATTGTTATTTTTATTTTATAATTAAAACTAAAAAACTAACTATCTTCACGCTGTACCCCTGACGGGGTAGTCAGAGAGGACAGATCGCCAGGCTTCGCGATCCATGCATACTAGTTTCGCTTCTTCGAGATTCATCAATCGCTTCATACACGCACGTCTGGGTATCCGAGTACTTTTAACCTTTCCGTTTTTGAGTAATCTGCTCACGTGGTCTTCATATGTAAGTCTCGGCCTACCCTGACTCCTTCTACCCTCTACTTTCGAACAATATATATTCTTCGTCAATCGTTCCTCACTCATTCGTTGGACGTGTCCAAACCAACGGAGCACGCCCTTTTCCAGCTTAACGCTGACACTTTCATTCAAACCTGCCATATTGCGTATCACTTCGTTACGTATTCGGTCGGCCAAGGTAACGCCGCACAATTTTCGAAGTGATCGCATCTCCACAGCATTCAATTTACTTTCATGCATCTGCTGACATACCCAGGTTATTTTATAATTGGTATAGTTATTTTTATTGTTATTATCTTTGAAGTTGTTTTAATAATTTCTCTACAAAAAAAATCTACACTCTTTAACGTAAAATTACCAATTTCATTTTAAAAAAATCAATTTCTTCCTGGGTAGTCCTGATGAAGCTACACCCTGGCTTATTGTTCAGCTATGGGACACCATATATAGATGAACTGATCTCTTTATTTAGTGCAGAGATTTGATAACACTATGAACTAATGTATTCTTATTCATGTATAGGTGCAATGAAATTGTCTTTGTGTTAATTTAAAAATGATAGTAAAACAATCATTTTTTATACTGTTCATTGTTGGCACTTGGTTGAATATTATATAGTGCATTATCGAAACTAAATTTACTTATATTTCACAACTAGCTGACCCGCGCGGCGTCGCCCGTGACAAACACTTCGAACTCCCGTCAGTTTATCAGACACGCCTTTATTCCCGTTACTCCCATTCAATCCCGTTGTTTATTACTTTTACAATAATGTATGAATATTTCCCCGATTTGTTGATTACTGCTCCGCTCCTCAGGGTAATAAGTAACGTGATTATATAGACTTTTATCAGTCTCGCCTGTATTCCCGTCGATCCCATTTAATCCCGTTTTATCCTTTTACAATAATGTATGAATATTAGCCGGATTTGTTGATTACTGCTCCGCTCCTCAGGGTAGTAGCGTGATGATATCGCCTTATATCAATCACACCTTTATTCCTTCGCGCCCATTTAATCCCGTCGTTTATTACTTTTACAATAATGTATGAATATTTGCTCTATTTGTTGATTACGGCTCGACTCCTCAGGGTAGTAGCGTGATGAGATAGCCTTTTATCAGTCACGCCTTTATCCCCGTCGCTCCCATTTAATCCCGTCGTTTATTATCTACTTTTACAATTGTGTTTGAATATTTGCCCGATTTGTTGATAACTGCCCTGCTCTTTAGTGTAGTAGCGTGATGATATAGCCTATGAGACGCGAGGACTTCGCAGAGCTCGCTCGCTATTGTCTAGTCGCGACGTCGCGCATGCGTAAATCGCAAATCATCGGCCATACTTTTCACTTGTTCTTTTTTAGAACAATTTTTTTCACAATAAAATGATTATAGTAAGTTGTAACGTTGTAAAATGTCACATTGGAATGTCATTGTTAGTCTAAGGATTTAGAGAGAGAGGTAAGTAGATTGTTGACTCTTTCGCTCCGTGTGTCATCGATTTTAAACAAATTGCGATTTCTGTAAGGCTGTCATCATCATCCGAGCGTCTGTCCCAGTTGCGTCTCGCGACGCCCGGGGTCCGCTTTCCTACATTTTCTCCTCCACTTCGCACGGTCTTCGGCATCCCCTGTAGTGAGACCATTGGCACGCATGTCATCCCTTACGACGTCAATCCAGCACTTCTTGGGTCTTCCCCTCTTACCGGGACCCGGCGGGGCTGACATGGCCAGACATTTGTTTCATACGTAGCCCGGCGGTTGCCGCAAGACGTGACCATACCAACGAAGGCGACACTCTTGCAACTTGTCTGCAATGTCACGGACGTGAAGGCTGCCGCGGATGCGAGAGTTTCTCACGCGGTCCATCCGCGTGACCCCACACATCCACCGCAGCATCTTCATTTCCGTGACACGCAGCTCCTGCTTGTGTCGCTCCAATATCGGCCACGTCTCACTGCCATGTAAAAGGACAGGTCTAATAATGGTTTTGTAGACCTGTCTCTTCAACCGGATCGGCATTTTAGGGTCACAAATGACACCGGTCATCTCCCGCCATTTGGCCCACGCGGCAGCAATGCGTGACTTGACATCGCAATCGATGTCACTGGACATGTGAAAAACAGATCCCAGGTATTTAACCTGGTCCGTGCGCTCGACCAAATCACCGCCTATGCGGACGGATGTGGGATCTGTCGAGTTTAGTGCCAAGTACTCGGTCTTCGCCACATTTAGTTTCAGACCGCCGTTCTCAAGCGTCTCCTTCCACGCCTTTGACTGTTCATTTTCTTTTTGTTTCGGCGGGTGACTTTTATGGGAGCGACGCCCTCAGACCTCCCAACCCCAGAGGGGAAAGCCTGAAATGATTTCTGTAAGGCTGTATGCCTGCCTTAGTTTCCGTGCCATAGGGTAGACTTGGAAAGAAAGAAAAAAAAAAGAAAAATATGTCTTGTCTGTGGTGACGGAAGAAGCATTCATCTAGCTACATTGACGTCAAAAAGATGGCGATTGTAAATATTTTTTACAGCTTATTACGAAGCTTGGAGCGGCGTTAATGGAATATTTGCCTGCTTTCCAAGATTTATTGGTTTTCTTTAAAAAAGTGCTGAAAAAGAACTTTTTTTTATATTAACTTTATTCTTGGATAAAATTTTGCCATAAATGCTGACCTTGTGGTTACCCGGCTCGTCATTCTCGTGAAGACGGCACCTGTCGCGTTCTGCAGATGTGATTTCGAATCCCGCGGTAATGTAACCACGCCACCTAGTTTGAATTGTTTTTGTGTAGATTAATCTACTCGTAGTAATGATGCACGACACAATGATCAGGCCCATGTAATGACTCAATGATTAGACTCAACAATTTAAGACTCAATGATTTGGCTCATGGTTTGAATCATGTTACGATATATATTTTGACTCGTAAGCTGGCCTTATTCTGGATCTCACTATTCTAAATTGAACAGAGACTTGAAGGATTGATTTGATTTACATTTGCTTGTAGTGAGTGAGTCGTGCATCTTATAGTGGTATTGTTATTGTTACATTGTTTTGCTCTGAAATATATATTTGTATATTTTGCTTAGAGTATAATAAACTATTTTGTTATTGAAACATTCTCAACAAATGAAAAAATACTGTTCTACTGGTATATACCTCTCCATTGAGCGAGTTATTGAGATTGCCAGTATTGAGTTTGAGCATTTCATCTTGTTAAGCGTATACAGTCCCCCTGATGCTTCTTACATTAAATTTGACTACCTAACTTCACTTGTGTAGACCAGTCATATAAACACTTATTTAATTTGATTAATGATGAGTTTGGCAAAGTTTTTACCTCAAAAACACTACATATTGGTGGTCGTCCTGTTTAAGTGGCTGGGCAACACCAGGTATCTTTAAAAGTAGAAATAAATTATTTGAATTATATTCAGAAAAATCATATAATTTTATGCAAACCTTTCAGGAATATGTTAAAAATTATTCAAAGATATTTAAACAAACGTGTTATCTTGCTAAGTCAAACTTCATTAAATATAAAATTTCTAATTCTGTGAATAAAATAAAAATGACTTGGAACATCATTAACTCTGAATGCGGTAGATCTTTGGTGACTGAAAAGGATTTCCACTTAAAAGTAAATGGTTACCATGTTACAAGGGACCTGGAAGTGGCGACGGAGTTTGAACATTTTTTCAAAAATGTACCTATATTGACAACAATATCTCTCCAAGCGTCTTCCAGTTCCGCTGAACATTTATTAGAAGAATCTGTTCTTTGTTGCAGGGATGCATTTGTATACACACATATTTGCGCTCAGGACATTGTAAAGACATTTAAATGTATCGAAATTAAGAAAACCGCGGACCTTTGGGGATTATCAGTCAAAACTGCATCATGTATAATTGAGATCATTCCCCCCATCTAGCAACTGTGTTTAATGACTGTGTTTCTAGTGGTACATTTCCTGATTTAATGAAACACAGCAAAGTCGTTCCCTTGTTCAAGGCTGGCAGCGCTACAGACCCGTCTAATTTCCGACCAGTGTCGGTGCTGCCAACTTTGAGCAAAGTATTTGAAAAAATAATCTTGAATCAAATGCTATTTAATAGTCATAAAATATTTCATGCGAATCAATTTGGGTTTACGAAAGGGCGCTCAACTTCCGATGCTGGTGTTGAGTTATTAAAATGTATTCATGAAGCCTGAGAAGACAAGCACGATGCACGATGCGATGATCTATCAAAGGCTTTTGATTGCGTTCAACATGAAACGCTGTGCATTCAATTACACCACTATGGAATAAGAGGCAAAGCTCTCGACCTTCTGTCTTCATATTTGAACAATAGAATACAGAGGGTCGATATTAATGGTACACGTTCTATAGGATCCATGGTTACTATGGGTGTGCCGCAAGGCTCGATACTTGGGCCATTCTTGTTCCTCATTTATATTAATGATTTACCATTTTATGTAGGGGACAGGAATAGGATTATTTTGTTTGCAGATGACACCTCATTAATTTTTAAAATTAAAAGACAATTAGATAACTATGACGATGTAAACAATGCAATTGCAAGAGTAGTTCATTGGTTCAGCTCAAATAATCTTTGCCGTAATGAAAATAAAACTAAATGTATAAAATTTACTCAACCAAATGTAAAACAAGTTGCGGCCAATGTTCAATTGAATGGACAAGTGTTAGAGTTTGTAGAATCAAGTGTGTTCCTCGGTATAACTATTGATGCCAATTTGCAGTGGGGCCCACACATAGAAAATACAGCCTCTAGGTTAAGTTCGGCTGCATACGCTGTAAAAAAGATCAGGACTCTAACAGATGTGGATACGGCTAGAATGGTTTACTTCAGCTATTTTCATAGTATTATGTCTTACGGTATTCTCCTTTGGGGGAGTGCTGCAGATTTAAATATTATTTTTTGTTCTACAAAAGCGGGCTGTACGCGCTATTTATAATTTGGGCCCCAGAGTTTCTCTCCGAGAAAAAATCAAAGAAGTAAATATTCTAACCGTACCATCACAATACATTTTTGCCAATCTTATGTATGTCCAAAAAAATCTATCAATTTTTCACATAATATAAACACTAGAAATAAAAATAATCTTTCAGTCCACCACAGTCGATTACATAAGAATGGCGATTCTTTCCAGGGTAACTGTATACGCTTTTACAACAAGCTTCCCTGTGACCTGAGAAATTTACCATTAAATAAATTTAAAAAGTTAATTAAATACAAGCTTTGTGAAAAAGGTTATTACTCCGTTAAAGACTATTTGCAGGACAGGGACGCCTGGAAATGATCTGCGTGCAAAGTGAAATAATATTAAATTGTAAATAGGCCATCAAAAAAAGCCTTCCTAAGTTTCTTGCCGGTTCTTCTCAGGTGGGCCGCGTTCCGAAACGGTGGTCGCTTTAAATATTTTAAATAGTGTATGACATTTCGTAAGCGCCGTTAAAATGGTCTATGCAAAATAAAGATATTTTTTTTTTTTATATTTTATATATATGTCTAAAACTGGAGTACTCTTAAACTGAAGTAATTATGATTTCTTGAAAACAACCTATAATATACCAATAATACAAAGTAATTAGTTTGTGTACTAATTGTATCTACATATTGATGTGACTTTCATAACTATTATTTGCTTATTATGATATAAAAATATGAGTGAATTGTTATAAATAACATAACAATGTTTTAAATGATAATTTGTGTTTACATAATAATGCATTTTGTGACAAACTTAATTATATAGCCTTACTATTTGTACGAGCCATGCATCATTAATGGTTAAACATTTTTACAGCATATTGCTTTACTGCCTATTAATAGGTGATATTAATATAAATAGAACATAACCATTTAAATTAAAATTATTCATCTGAGATCTTTCCAATCACAATGTGAAACTTTACAGCGTAGTGTTCGAAGCTTTTGAAACTTGTTTGAATGATAATATTTTGCTTTTTGACAATCATCATCTGAGCGTCAAGGCCTGGTTGTGCTTAACTATAGCAGTGATTGATGTAATTGAGTTTCCAATGCTTTCTTTGAATTTGTTTTAGCTTTTGGATGTTAATAGCTGACTGCTGACTATTACTATCATCTTACCATTCGGTCTCGGTTGCCTTTGGATATTTTTGCAATTTATAATTGTTTTAGCTTTTGAATTTCTTTGATTTTTTACTTGTCAACTATGGACAAGAGCGTGCAGTCCACCCTTGATTGATGATGAGGAGGAGTAATAATGATAACAGTTCAAAAAACTGATTAGGTCCCATCAAGCACAGGTTTGTGTAAGAACTGATAGTGACTCGATGTTAAAGAAATTTAGTAATGCTCATGATGCTGAAACTAATGAAAGAGAATGCAGTCATTGGCTAAATTATTTAAAATTATTTAAAAGTTTATTTTATAAAGCTAAATTCTGCTCCTATTTTGTTTGTTAAAAGTTAAGATACTAGACCTTACTTAGAATTTCTTATAAATAATAGAACTTATTCTGGTCATTGATATATACTTTCTGTTGTAGACGTTTTTACTAAATACTGTTGGTTATACCCAATGATAAATGCTACTACTAATGTAATTTGTAAACTTCTTGAGAAGGAGATTTTCCTCAAGTATGGAACTCCAAAAATATTTGTTTGTGATAATGGAACTCAATTTACTGCTAGACAGTTTGTTACATTTCTTAATTTTTATAATATTAATAAAATATTTTATACTTCCTTGTATACTCCTCAAAATAATCCAGTTGAAAGATATAATAAAACCGTTGAGACATGTTTAGCATGTTTTGTTAAAGATGATCATAGAACGTGGTCAAAGTTTTTATCTCATATTCAACTGACTTTGAATAATAGTGTGAATCTTGCGACAGATTTTACGCCTCACTTTTTAATGTTCGGTAGAGAACTTATTTTTGATGCATCTTTGCACCGTGTTAGTACCTCTATTGATAATTTAGATCAACTAGAGGTAGGAGATAGGAGTTCTTTTGCAACTTCACTCAATTCACTTAGTGAAATCTTTGTTCAAGTACAATCTTGTTTGTTGAAAGAGTATAAGCGAAATGCTAGTTATTATAATGTAGGGAGGCGAATCATTTCTTTTGGTGTTGATGATATTGTGTAGAGGAGAAGCTTTGTGCAGTCTAATGCTCCTGCATATTTTTCTGCTAAACTTGCACCTAACTTCGTTAAGTGTAAAGTAGTTTCTAAAGTTTCACCTAAAGTTTACCTTTTGGAGGACCTGAATAAAGGTACCACAGGTCGCTACCATGTGTAACGTTGTAAAACGTCACATTGAAGTTTCTTTGTTAGTCTTGAGATTTAGAGAGGGAGGAGAGTAGATTGTTGACCCTTTTTCACTACTTGCCATCGAATTTATATAATTTACGTTTGGGTAGGCAGAATGTTTTTGAATGTCTCAGCCTGTTCTTGGAATGAACGAATTAAAAAAAAAGTTCTGTCAATTGGTCAATGTCTTTTGACAGTGGTGACGAAACGACATTCGCTTTTCTACAGATCGACGGACAAGATGTCTGTCGTAAATATATTTTTTAAACTTCGCTAAAATGAAGTAATCTTTTATAAATTGTATGTGGAAGTTCACGCCTGTGACTTCTTATCAATGGTTGTATCGAGATGACTATGTATTTTGGAAACACGTTCATAACCTCGATGACAAGGTGATATTCTGACGAAAAATTATGCGTTGTTTACAGCTGATTACGAAGTTTGCGAGGCTTGAAGAGGCGTTAAAGGAATATTTGCCTGCTCTTCAAGATTCATTAGTATTCCCCATAAAAAGTGGTAAGTTCTCTTTATGTGTTCAAATCACGAACAAATCTCCAATTGTTTTTTCCAAATCTAATGGAACTAATTTCTTTTCTTTGCAGCTGAAAAGGCACTTTTTTTTATTATATATTAACTTCATTCTTGGATGAAGTTTGCCATAAATGCTGACCATGTGGTTACGGACTCGTCATTCTAGTGGAGACGGCACCTGTCGCGGTCTGCAGAGATGATTTCGAATCCCGTGGTAATTTGACCACGCCTTCAGGTATTTAGTTTTAATTGTTTTTGTGTAGATTAATCTAATAAAGATGCACGACTCAATAAACAGGCCCAAAGACTCAATGAACAGGCCCAAAGACTCATGATTAGGCCCAAGTAACGACTTAATGATTTGGCTCATGTTTTGAATCATGTTACGATATATATATTTTGACTTGTAAGCTGGCATTATGCTGGGAACTCTAAATTTCACGCCTCAACCCTGTGAACTTAGCTTACTAAATCACTTGAATAGGTTATACCATTAGGGATGGTGTTTATAGTGTATATTCAATCAATTCGCCTATAAAAATATAGAAACTTTCTTCTAGAGATGTATTCTATTATTTTTGGTTCCTGCTCTTATGATTAAAGGCTCAATCTCCATCGCTGATATCCGTGTGCATAAAGTTGGTAGGACTTATCCTCCTGACGCCTGAAACAAGTTATATATTGTGTTTGTTAGTTTGTTTGTTAGTTCATGTCTCCATAATTAGAGATCTATTATTATTTGGTTCCTCGCCAAAATAAAACAATTGTAACATTTATATTGATTTATTATTACAATTGGCACCCTTTAGGGACATAGTAATTCAATCTCATCGCCCATTATTGTTATAAAATAAATAAAACATTACACATGTTAAATATATAATAAAATATTAAATTATTTTCTTTTGAATATTACAGACTTTGGTCTTGGTTTTGGTATTGGTTAGGAAGAATCGGTCTTTGTTAGTACGACGTATGAGAGGGAATGACCGTTTGAAAGAGATGTATGTTAGGTTACTTCACAACTTTTTATTAGAATCAAGTTCTGAACCTTTCAAAATTAGAACTTAGGATATTACAAATTGATTAAAAAATTATCAATTTACCTTTTGGAATTATTAAAATTAGCTTTTAGAAATAACATTAACTTTTTCACAAAAATAACTGTCATACACATCGAAAGATCTTATCTTTTTATTTGTTTGTTGGAACCTTAATTGGTTAATAACACATTATAGTTCCACTAATATTATGGAATGATATTGTTCTGTTTTGTAAGAAATTTTCCAAGTTTTGTTTGTATGTTTAGGTTTATTTTGTACATATTGTATTCTTATATTGGGATGATGAATCCTTAAGAATAGTTTTGATGATGCGTTTCTGGGTTGGTAGAAGTAGCTGTATCTCAGTTCTTCTGATCCCGAGGCCATGTCGCAGGGCTGACCCCACGCATATTGTATATATTTTGTTTGTTTGTTAAGTAATTCAAAGTTACCCAGATATGACTTTTGAAATACCTTTTGATGTTGATGTCTGTCTCTTTTGACTATAGGATCACATCTTTATATATGCATTTGTGTTCGGAAAGTCGGTAGGGTTGTGCCGGTCACATTTGTCATATTGGTTTTGTTACAACATTTGTGTTCGGAAAGTCGGTGGTGTTGAGCCGATCTCATCTGTTTGGTTTTGTTACAGCATTTGTGTTCGGAAGTTCGGTGGTGTTGAGCCGATCACATCTGTTTGGTTTTGTTACAGCGTTTGTGCTCGGGAGTTCGGTGGTGTTGAGCCGATCACATCTGCTTGGTGTATTTTTCCACAATATTTTTTGTTGGAATAATTTATTCGTCACGGTACTAACTAGTTACTGTTTGACTTTGTGTCTTTGTTTTACACAGCCACGTTGGTGATGCTGTCTGATATTGAAGTTTTTCGTTTGTCACGACACTTTGTACAGTTGCTGTTTGACTTTGTAATGATTACAAGTTACAGCACAATTTTGTTTGCTGATATTTTGATTTTTATATGGGATTGTAAGTGAAAGAAGTCTGTGGCGATAGGGCTCAACCGCATCTTCAGTATATATAAGGATAAGATTGGATGAAAGAGTCAGTGGCTAGATAGCTTAACTGAACTCCTGGTTTTCAGGACTTAACCTAAGTACTAAAGAATAACAATTCCAACCAAGTTCTCAACTTGGTTGGAATTGTTATTCTTTAGTACTTAGGTTAAGTCAATGCCTCGACTTTAAGTTTTTTGTTGTATCAATTTTGATATTCCTATATATAAAGAGTTGGATAATAGAGTCGGTGGCTATAGTGCTCAACCGTACTTTCGTATTTAGTTTAGTGTTGGTAGAGTCGGATGTTTTTCTGAACTCGTGGATTGTAAATGGTCTGGCTTGTTTACTAGATTTTTATTGGAACTATACTTATGGTTAGTTGGTTATTTATTCTTGTTACAGAATTTTGTTTTTGGCATTTTGGTTTTCCTTTATTGGAATTATTTCCATTTCTTTCTTAGAGCTTTATTGTTTGAAAAAGAAAGTTCCTTTCTTTTATTGCTGGTTGGGGTGTGATGTAACATTGTAAAACGTCACATTGGAATGTCATTGTTAGTCTTGAGATTTAGAGAGAGAGGTGAGTAGATTGTTGACTCTTTCGCTCCGTGTTTCATCGATTTTAAACAAATTGCGATTTCGGTAAGGCTGTATGCCTGCCTTAGTTTCCATGACTTGGAAATGAAAAAAAAAAAAAAAATGTCTTTTGTCTGTGGTGACGGAACAAGCATTCGTCTAGCTACATTGACATCAAAAAGATGTCGATTGTAAATATTTTTTACAGCTTATTACGAAGTTTGGAGCGGCGTTAATGGAATTTTTGCCTGCTCTCCAAGATTTATTGGTTTTTCTTTAAAAAAGTGCTGAAAAAGCACTTTTTTTTATATTAACTTTATTCTTGGATGAAATTTGCCATAAATGCTGACCATGTGGTTACGGGCTCGTCATTCTCGTGGAGACGGCACCTGTCGTGGTCTGCAGATGTGGTTTCAAATCCCGTGGTAATGTAATGTAAACTTTCTTCTAGAGATGTATTCTATTATTTTTGATTCCTGCTCTTATGATTTGTATTAATAATTTTTCAATTGTCTTATTATGGGGACATGAACTAACAAACTAACAAAAGTTATAACTCGTTTCAGGCGCCAGGAGGATAAGTCCTACCAACTTTATGCACACGAATATCAGCGATAGAGATTGAGCTTCTAATCATAAGAGCAGGAACCAAAAATAATACAATACATCTCTAGAAGAAAGTATCTGTATTTTTATACGCGAATTGATTGAATATACATTATATACATTATCACTATTGGTATAATTTATTCCAGTGATTTAGTAAGCTAAAGATTAACTATTCACAGGGTTGAGGCGTGAAATTTAGAATAGTGAGATCCAGCATAATGCCAGCTTATAAGTCAAAAGTATATCGTAACATGATTCAAAACATGAGCCAAATCATTAAGTCGTTACATGGGCCTGATCATTGAGTCGTGCATCATTACTAGACCAATCCACACAAAAACAATTCAAATTAGGTACCTGAAGGCGCGGTTAAATTACCACAGGATTCGAAATCACATCTGCAGACCGCGACAGGTGCCGTCTCCACTAGAATGACGAGCCCGTAACCACAGGATGCAAAGAATTCACCAGATGGTCAGCACTTACGGCAAATTTTATCCAACAATAGAATTAATATAAAAAAGTGCCTTTTCAGCTGCAAACAAAAGAATTAGTTCCATTAGATTTGGAAAAGCAATTGGATATTTGTTCGTGATTCGAATTCATAAAGAGAACTTACCACTTTTTTAAAGAAAAACCAATAAATCTTGAAGAGCAGGCAAATATTCCATTACCGCTGTTCTAAACATTGTAATAAGCTGTAAACAAACGAATATTCTTTCGTCAAAATACTAAAGATCACCAAGGCTAGAAACGTGGTTTCTAAAATCCAAAGTTCTTACCGAAATACATAGTTATTTTGATATAACCATTGATAAGAAGTCACAGGCCTGAACTTCCATATACAATTTATAAAAGATTACTTCTTTTTAGCGAAGTTTAAAAAATATATTTACGACGACATCTTTTTGTCGTCGCTGGTAGCTAGGCGAATGACGTTCCGTCACCACTGTCAAAAGACATTTTTTGTTTTTTTTCTTTCTTTCCAAGTCTACCCAATGGCATGGAACTAAGGAATACAGCCTTACAGAAATCGCAATTTGTTTAAAATTGATGACACATGGAGCGAAAGAGTCAACAATCTACTCACCTCTCTCTCTAAATCTTAAGACCAACAATGACATTTCAATGTCATTTACAACGTTACAGATTAGAAGCTCAATCTCTATCGCCGATATCCGTGTGCATAAAGTTGGTAGGACTTATCCTCCTGGCGCCTGAACCGAGTTATAACTTTTGTTAGTTTGTTAGTTCATGTCTCTATAAAAAGACAATTGAAATATTATTATTATTACAAAGATAACCTTAAAAGATAGACATCTGCTATCGCGGACTTTATTTTAGAACTTTTAAGAGGAATAATTATGTAATACACAGTTTTTTCGTAACTTTAATTGTTTATGCAGCATTCGCAACGGAAGCTATCAAAGGGAATATTTTGTCCCCGATTTTGACACATTTATCATTGCTGTCCGCACCTATTGGTCGTAGCGTGATGGTATATAGCCTATAGCCTTCCTCAATAAATGGACTATTCAACACAAACATAATTTTGCAAATTGAACCTGTAGTTTCTGAGATTAGCGCATTCAACCAAACAAACAAACAAACTCTTCAGCTTTTTAATATTAGTATAGATTTATCTACCAGATCAGTAGTACCGTATAGTATTTACAAGTTTAATGGTTTTAGATGAAATGATAAAGAAACTCTAACTGAAAATACCTCCTTTTTTAGTGTAACCTACATAGACAGCCTGATATAAGTAACACAGAAAGTGCAATCAATCAGTGAGACAGTGAAATTGCCCCCTCATTTACTAAACTAGTACTACGTCTTGGTACTAAAAATAGATTAATAAGTATTGTGGATTTTTTACACAGCACCGTCTAGCCCAAACTAGCCAATATAAGGTTATGGTATGAGACTTATTTATATATTTCTTAATACATACATATTATACACAGAAAACACCCACACTCCGATACAAACATTTGCGGATCATACAAATATTTGTCCCGCCCCGGGAATCGAACCCGTGACCGCAGAGAAGCAGTCGGTTCACTACCACTTTCGCTATCGAGGCAGTCAATATTTAATAAAGCAATAAAGGATAAATGTACTGCGAGACTGTCAAGTCGATAGATTACTATTCCTGTTATATATTACCAAAATATACTTACTTTAAAGGCCAATACTTCTTCGTAATAAAACTTTAACTGGCTATTGTAATTGTACATCTTCACGTCCGTTTGAAGGCATATTCTGCATACTTTAAAATCTGCCATTTTATGATGAATAGATTTATGTACATACTAATACATTATTAAGTAATTATTTACTCAAAAATACAAAACAACTCCTACAACTACAACACTTGCTGTTATACCTACCTAATTTTATTTTATGCCATTTGCCAGTTGTCATGTCCGTCATGTTCAATTTTTTTTTAATGTCTTTGCCCATATTGGGCAGGCAAAGGAAACTTTGTCCATACAGCCTGGTCTTGGGTATTTATATTTTCTTAGTATTTAGTCCTGTCTAGTCTTTGTCGATTGTCCTCAGTCCTAGGTCCTAATCCTTGCCCTCAGTATAATGGTGATTCTTATACTGAGGATTTCAGTGGACGTTTCGCGGCAAGAGAGAAAATAGCATTTCACTGCATATATATCATTGTCTTTCACTATAGCACGTTAACACAACTTTAATGTCCAAGAAACCACCACTACCGCATATAAAACAAGATAAATGCACTAGTTTTAGAAAAAATATACAGCAAGCGTCCGCACTTGACACTCCTCCCGCCAAAAGTCCCGTCATGTTCAATTGTTTGTTGTCTTCGCCCATCTTGGGCCGGCAAAGGAAACTTATTCCATACAGTCTAGTCTTAAGTATTTATTATTTTCTGGTTATTTTGATTTAGTCCTGTCTAGTCGTTTGTCGATGTCAAGTCCTTAGTCCTAGGTCCTAGTGCGTGCCCCAATAAGGCAGTGGATCCCTTCATGCAGCTCTCTATGGAAATTTGGCACTAACACAAACAACACCTCTTCATTGCAATATATTACTTTCCTTCACTAATGCACTTTTCCGAACTCTTTATGTATAACTAGCTGGCCCGCCCGGCTTTGCCCGTGACATACTTCGAACCCCGTGGCACCCATTTATTCCCGTTTTTTATTAATTTCACATTCATAATAATGCATGAACATTTTCCAAATTCATTGATTACTTCTCCACTCTCCTATTCCCGTACGGCCCGGTCGAATTATGGTTACACGAAATTAATTACTTTGCGCTTTTCTTTGAATTTGCGATAACTCGTAAGATATTCATTTAATTTGCAAGGTGTAAAGGGAGAAAATCTTCTGCCCTCTACTTTCGCACAACTTAAATTATATACACATTTTAAATTATATGCGTAGATGCATTTTTATTACTATTTTAAGATAATTTATATACCCGAATGACCTTCGAAAAATTTTAGCTCATGAAAAGGTATTTCATAGAGAAGTGGGGAAGGGGCTAGGCGGGTCTGGGCCATACTACATACCTGCTACGTATTCATAATTCGACTGGGCCATGCGGGCATACTGGACAGCGGAGAAGTAATCAACTTATTTGGAAAATGTTTATAAATTATTGTGAAATTAATAAATGACGGGATGAAATAGGTGCCATGGAGCTTGAATTATGTCACGGGCGAAGACGGGCGGATCAGCTAGTTTTATTATATATTATTTCTATTATTATTTAAATTTGTTACAATTCTCTTAAAGTAACTCAGCTTGTACGTGTATTTTCATAAACGATGTTGTACCACAGTCGGTCGACGAAGCTGTCTAGACAGAGCAATCATGCGGGGGACAAGGGACGAGACAGCGGAGGGCTTGTCCCAACCTGCGAACAAAATTTTTTTCGTAGCTTGGGACAGTCTTTCAGGGCTGACGCATTCACGACCGCTTGCTATGATTATTTTGATTTTGTATCTATTTCTTTACCTCATGGGGTTTTAAATATTTTTTATACTAATTTCGTGTTCATTTTGCAATCCAATATGGCCGCCGCGCCGTGATCATAAAAAAAATCTTTATTTTGCATAGACCATTTCAACGGCGCTTACAAAATGTCATACACTAAAACTAAAGAAATAATAATATATTTAAAGTGACCACCGGTTCGGAACGCGGCCCACCTGAGAAGAACCGGCAAGAAACTTAGGAAGGCTTTTTTTTTGATGGCCTATTGACAATTTAATATTTTAATTATGTAAATTATGACTATAATATTTTATTTGCCAGCATATTATTTCCAGGCATCCCTGTCCTGTAAATAGTCTTTAAAGAGTAATAACCTTTTTCACAAAGCTTTCTTTTAATATACTTTTTAAATTTATTTAAAGGTAAATTTCTCAGGTCACAGGGAAGCTTGTTGTAAAAGCGTATACAGTTACCTTGGAAAGAATCGCCAACCTTATGCAGCCGACTGTGGTGAACTGAAAGATTGTTTTTATGTCTAGTATTTATATTATGTATATCACAGAGTTTAGTAAACTGTGATAGATTTTTCTGAACATACATAAGATTGGCAAAAATGTTTTGTGATTAGTTAGAATATTTATGTCTTTGAATTTGAAATGAAATTTCATGTTGAGTATCGTATAAGGGGTTTTTTGGTATGCTGAGTACGAATTTCGTGTTAATTTTGCAATCTAATATGGCCGTCGCGCCGTGATCATAAAATTTCAGGTTGGGTAACGCATAAGGGGTTTTTTGGTATGCTGAGTACGAATTTCGTGTATATTTTGCAATTCAATATGGCCGCCACACCGTTGTTATAGAATTTCATGATGGGTAACGTATACGGGGTTTTGTAGTATGCTGAGCACGAATTTCGTGATAAATATCGTAAAAGGGTTTTTTTCGGTATACTGAATATGAATTTCGTGAAAATTTTGCATTCCAATGTGGGCGTAGGTCATTTGTAATTAATTAATAATTGTTAATTTAGTTGTAAGCAAATTGTATACTCCAAATTTTTATATATTTTATTAATAATTTACGTAACCTAACATATAGTATAGTGCCTATGTACCTATTTTTATTAAATTTAAAAACATTATATTGTCACAAACAGAAAGCGCTATATTTTGTTACTAGCGGGAGCCGTCGCATCATGTTGTCTAGTCGCTCGGCTACGTCATCGAGCCGCACATACTCCAGCGCGCGGCGCACGCTTCAGAACGCTAAAGGCAGTCCGGGCAGTCGTTAAATACTACTAGACGCAGAACGACGGCTGGTCGCTTGCGCATTCGTAAATCACGCCCGGCGTGCGAGTACTTAAATTCTATAAGTTTATATTGTGCTATTTTCTGATATCCTCTATCATCTTCGTATGTGTCATTCTTATTTCTTATGCTTTCTGTCGTGTAAATACTGTGCCTTCATATTTCCAATAAACACTAAATCCATCGTTTCCGCAAATACATTTTTGTTACTTGTCTACACCTTCTCGACGAGGAAGAGTATTTGCTTGAGGCATCCTTTATCTACTCCTTCATTGGTGACCCCGGAAGAGCACGATGAGCAAACCTCAATAAGATGGCGCCGTTAAAAAATCCGACCCGCAGTTCGGAGAAATATATCGAGTTGGCGTAAGAGTACCTCCGTTTTACCCTGAAAAACCTGCACTTTTTGTTTGTGCAATTGGAATGCCAATTTGCACTAGCAAATATTACTACAGATACGACCAAATTCCATTATGCCATCAGTAATCTGGAACCCATCTACGCTGCAGAAGTGGAGGACATTATTACTGCACCTCCAGCACCAGACAAGTATGAGAGGCTGAAATCTGAACTGGTGAATAGACTGTCCGCATCCAGAGAAAAAAAAGTGCAGCAGCTCCTTACCCACGAAGACCTTGGTGATCGCAAGCCGTCACAGTTCTTGCGGCACTTACGACAATTGGCGGGACCAGGAGTACCTGAAGAGTTTATGCGCAGTATCTAGACAAGTCGCTTACCTAGCAGTACACAAAGCATCATCGCCTCGCAGTCCAAAATATCGCTTGACGAGGTGGCGGAACTCGCAGACGGAATACATGACGATAATCCACACGTAGCATCTACTTTGGCAGTGCGGACTACTTCTCCAGGTAGCAGCATGGACCAGATGACCACTCAAATAGCTGAGCTGACTAAACAGGTACAGGCCCTTACTTCTAATATGGCTAGAATGTCTCGGTCGAGAAATAGAAGTCACTCCCGGGGACGATCGCCTGCAAGACGTTCCAATTCCAATTATCGTCAGTTCCCAAAATGTTGGTACCACTATAAATTTGGTAAGAAGGCAAACAAATGTGTACTACTGTACGGGACGACTTGAAGATCGCATAGTACAATGATACCTACGTATCTATAGACTAGTACGTACAGTACTTGTGGTTTCGATTTGTTTTGTTTACATGATTTATTATATAGTCTTTTTGTTGATGTTATATTTTTTATAGATGTGTAATAACGTAGTAAATAAGAAAATACATAGTTTATATACTTTTAATTAGATTTTAAGGTAGAAATCGACAAAAATGTGCCGCGGCTCTCGTTACGGTAAAGTTTCGAAGTAGCTTAGTAAAAATTTGTAAATATTGTGTAATTACTATTGGTTAAAATGTAGACATTCTGATTGGACTTGTATTTTTGTCCAATAATAAATAATGCGAAAATTGAATAAATACACGACCCATTTTGGGTATCGACACAGTCAACCGGCAACAGTAACCAGGAACAGTCCTCAGGAACAGAACAGTCCACTACAGAAGAAATCCTCAAGAATCCTGAAGAAATCCTGGACCAGAAGAATAGTTCTAGCAAGAATTTACTGTGGCAGATTGTGTGGCAAGAATAAACGGTCAAGCATGATCTGGCATTGCGGTTTTCATTTAGTACTTCACCAACCCCAGTCCCACCGAACACTACAGCGGGGTAAATAGTGCTCCTCACGGTGCCCTGCTGTACATTTTGGTCCTGGTCGAGCCGGATTGTGAAGTACTGAAGATTCCAAGATGCCAGTAACCAGATCGGAGGGAAGAAGCCGCAAGCACGTGGAACAGACGCCGTCATCCTCGGGGGACACTGCCGCTTCCTCGAGGACCGGTACAACCGGAGCAACAGTCACAGGGACCACCACCACGGGAGTCACAGAACAGACAAGATTATTAACCCCCATGGCATTGGAGTCCACATCAAGCCCGGTTGAAGCCATCACCCCGCCGCCGCCATGCGTCGCTTCGGTCCTCGCAAACGCCGCCACTGCCGCCGCCAGAACTATCGCCGCCGTCTCGACTGTCACCGAAGCCGCCCTGCTCTCCGCCCATACAGAAGAACCAACTGCGGAAAGGAGGGTGCCGGCAACGTACAGAACAGAAGCACCTTTATATATGGAACAGAATAAAGGAGCACCCGGTCTGCCGGGCCCAAGCAGACAACAGGACCACCTCGCCACCAGCCGAAAAGGGGGTAAGGGGGGGTCAACTCGCAGCAAGAACAAGACTTACAGAATTGCAAAAGCAAAAGAAGAGCTCCTGCGACTACAAGTTGAACTAGCAACAGCGCGGATAGCCACGATGGAAGCCGAGGACTCCGAGGATGAAGAGGACAACGAGACCTCATCGAGCAGCAGAACAGAAGCCAACGAACGTGTCGACCACTGGTTGAAGACCCATGAACAACCACCCAAGCCTACGGTCACTAACGAAACGGACCACCCAGCCAAGACTCCCGTAGTCTCAAGACAAGACGCAGAGAAGCAAGAAGAGGAACCGTACTCACAGTCAAGGCATCCACCGACGGTTGCCCAGCCTGACTTCGCAGGACTAGCCGCAGCAATCACCAGCGCTGTCAAAGCCGCACAGCGCCCGAAGTTTATAGAGCTGCCCTTCTTCAGCGGGTCACATCAAGAGTGGTTACCCTTCCGTGCCGCCTACTACGAGACGGAGCACATGTTCTCAGCGGTCGAGAATACCAACAGACTACGGAGAAACCTTAAAGGGAAGGCAAAAGAAGCGGTCGAGGGCCTACTTATCACCAGCGCTCACCCATCCGAAATAGTGAAAACCCTGGAGTCAAGATTTGGAAGACCAGAATCCATAGCAATAATGGAGATGGAAGCACTTCGAGGTCTACCACGATTAACAGAATCAGCACGTGACATCTGCATCTTCGCCACGAAGGTCTCCAACATAGTAGCAACATTGAAGACACTGGGCTGCATCAACTACATGTACAACCCGGAAGTCTCGAAGACCGTAGTCGACAAGCTCACACCTACGCTGCGATACAGATTCTACGACTTCGCTACAACTCTGCCAAGGGACGAACCAGATTTAATGAAAATAGAAAAGTTCCTGAAGAAAGAAGCCGAGCTATGCGGACCGTATGCACTACCTGAACAGATAGTACCGCATACTCCACTACAGAAGAGGTCGCAGAAGATACACAATGTTACAGAAAAAACAGGTGATTCAAGATGTCCTATATGCCAAGAAAAGGGACATGCCTCAACAGACTGCGAACAGTTCAAGTCCGCTGATGAAAACAGAAGATGGGATATAGCAAAGACCAAGCGTCTCTGCTTCCGGTGCCTTCATTACAGAAACAAGACGCATCACTGTCGAGTCAAGCCGTGTGGTGTCAACAGCTGCAAGTACTTTCATCACAAGATGCTGCACTACAACAGAACTACAGATAGGCCGACAATGAACAAACAGAATGAAGACACAACAGTCATTTCTGAAGGTCATACCAATACAGATCAAAGGACCCAAAGAAACAGTCGACACCTTCGCCTTGTTGGACGATGGGTCAACAGTCACTTTGATAGACAGCAACATCGCCGACCGCATCGGAGCAAGAGGGCCTACGGAAACTCTCAAGATAGAAGCCATCAACGAGTTGAAGACAACAGAAACAGCCTCAAGAAGGGTCAACGTTCAACTTAGGGGCCGTAATGGATACGAAGAAAGAATACAAGCACGCACCATCACAAACTTACAAGTCTCGTCTCAGCAAGTTCCAGTGAGTCTGCTCAAAGGATGCCGACATTTAGAAGACATCAGAGGACAGCTCACTTATGAAGAAGTAAAACCGAGAGTGCTGATAGGTCAAGACAACTGGCATCTCCTACTGACATCGGAAACAAGGAAAGGTGGAAAGGACCAACCAGTGGCTTCACTCACACCACTGGGTTGGGTTCTGCACGGAACCTATAGTAACACCTTTGGGAGAACCATGAACGTCGTATCGCACATCACAGAAAAAGCTGAAGACAGCCTTGAAGATTTAGTAAGACAGTACTTCGAGATGGACGCGCTGAGTCTGAACCCTAAGAAGCCCAAGTCAGATCCAGAAGTCAAGGCCCTGCAAATCCTAGAGAAGACCACGAAGAAAACGGAAACAGGCAAATATGAAACCGGTCTACTCTGGCGTAAGGAAGATATAAACTTTCCCGATAACTACGACAACTCGTTGAAGCGTCTCCTCAGTATAGAAAAGAAAATAGATAGAGAACCCGAGCTCAAGAGAAAATACACAGAACAGATGGAAGCTCTCATCTCTAAGGGATACGCTGAACTCGCTCCGAAGAATACAGTTCCTGGCAAGACATGGTACTTGCCTCACTTCGCCGTCGTGAACCCAATGAAACCGGAGAAACTACGAGTAGTCCATGACGCTGCAGCCAAGACGAAGGGCGTATCTCTGAACGACATGCTGCTTAAAGGCCCAGACCTTCTACAGTCGCTACCCGGTGTCATCATGCGTTTTCGTCAACATCCGATCGCCGTGACAGCAGACATCAAAGAAATGTTCATGCAAGTCAAGATACGAAAGGAAGACAGAGACACACTGCGGTACCTATGGCGCGGCAGCCGACGAGATAACCAACCACCAGATGAATACAGAATGACCTCATTGATCTTCGGCGCTTCAAGTTCTCCATCAACAGCGATTTACATCAAGAACCTGAACGCTAAAGAGTACGAGCACAGTCACCCTGAGGCAGCAGCAGCGATCAACGAAAAGCACTAAGTCGACGACTACTTGGACAGCTTCAAGACGATACAGGACGCCACACGTATCACGACGGGCTAAGAGAAGTACACACAAAGGCCGGCTTTGAGCTCAAACAGTGGAAGTCGAACTCAACGGCTCTGCTCGAAGAACTCGGCGAATGTCGACATACAGAAGATCTGGAACTTTACAAACCAGACGAAGCAACAGAAAGGGTGCTGGGTGTTATTTGGAAGCTCGATACAGATGAACTCAGTTTCAACCTCAGCCTCACCCGCATCCCATCGAAACTTCTCGAAGGAAAAATACCAACTAAAAGAGAAGCTTTGAAGATAGTAATGTCTTTATTTGACCCGCTTGGTCTTGCGTCACCCGTCACCATAAGAGCGAAACAACTGCTACAGGAAGTATGGCGCAGAGGGACAGCTTGGGACACCGAGATTGACAACGACTTAGCCGAAGAATGGAAAAATTGGATGGCTCATCTGAACAGTCTACGTAACGTTTCAATCCCACGACAGTATCTTAGCTACAGTGACACTACTTCGCTACAGCTTCACGTATTTACCGATGCCAGCGAGTCAGCATACTCCGCAGTCCTATTCTGGAGAACGGAGAATGCCAGCGGCGAAGTCAACCTGTCGCTAGTTATGGCCAAAGCGAAAGTAGCACCGTTGAAGTTAACATCGATCCCAAGACTAGAATTACAAGCAGCCGTTATGGGGACAAGACTTGCGGAAACAGTAATAGAAGAGCACGAGAGGAAGCCTGACTGCAAGGTGTTCTGGACAGACAGCAAAACAGTGCTCACCTGGATACGAACCGGTTCAAGGTCGTATAAACCCTACGTTGCTCATCGGCTAGCAGCTATAGAAGAGAGCTCCAAAGTCAACGAATGGCGCTGGGTGCCTACCAAGAAGAACGTGGCAGATGATGCCACTCGCGACGTCCCAGCTGATTTCGGAAAGAACCATCGCTGGTACAAGGGCCCCGACTTCCTCTACGAGACAGAAGATCTTTGGCCTACTGAACCACAGACAGCGGAGCAACAGATATATACTGATGAAGAGAAAACTCATCACATCAAACTGAAGACAGAAAAGAAGCTCGCAAATAGCCTACCAGACGTCTCTCGTTTCTCAAACTGGGATAGACTTCGGTATACAACAGCAAGAGTCCTACAGTTCATTCGACTTTGCAGACCACATAAACAGGTAGTCTGCTACAAGAGGACCAAGAAAAATACAGAGGAGGATTCAACATGGAAGAAAACAGTCAAACCCTCCGTCACTCAGACTGAATGGAAGAAAACAGCGTCATCACAAAATAAACAGTTCCTCCGAACCTCCGCAGAAGACCTCAGATTGGCCGAAGAATTATTAATGCGTGCCTCACAAGAAGACTCTTTCGCCGTCGAAATAGAAAATCTTAAGAATGAAAAACCGATCGACAAGGAGAGTCGTCTTCGACAGTTGAGCGTCGTGTATGAAAGCGGAGTCATCAGATTGAGAAGCCGTATCCAAGCCGTTCAAGGCATCACAGAAGAACTTAAAAGCCCTATGATCCTTGACGGTGCACACCCAACAGTCAAACTCTGGATACAGGCAGTACATCGTCAGCTACATCACTCTGGAGTCGAAGCAACAGTGAACGAGTGCAGACAACAATATTGGGTGCTAAGAATAAGACCCATGACTCGCACTCTACTCCGAAGCTGCCTGTTCTGCCGAATGAAGACTCAAACACCGCCTCACCCGAGAACAGGAAACCTGCCGGCCTGTCGCCTAGCTCACCACAAGCGACCCTTCACATACACAGGGGTTGATTACTTTGGTCCCCTCACAGTGACCGTCGGAAGAAGTCACCAGAAGAGATACGTGTCAATATTCACTTGTCTCACCACCCGAGCCATACATTTGGAAGTCGCTGCCTCCCTCAACACGGACTCTGCAGTGATGGCCCTAAGAAGAATGATGGCACGCCGTGGTTGCCCTACAGAAATCTGGTCAGACAACGGCACTAACCTAAAGGGAGCGGACAAAGAAATTCGACGTGGCATCGACGAAGCAACGCAGGCAGAAGCAGCCAAGAAGACAATCTCATGGCGCTACATCCCCCCTGGAGCCCCATTTATGGGGGGGGCTTGGGAACGAATGGTCCGCTCAGTGAAGACGGCCTTAACAGCAACGTTACATGAACGCTTTCCTACAGAAGAAGTACTCGTCACGCTATTAACAGAAGTCGAGTACACAGTCAACAGTCGCCCACTGACACATGTATCAGTAAACGAAGAGGATCCAGAAGCCCTGACGCCCAATCACTTCCTACTGGGGGGCCAAGGGCGAGTACCGCAGCCTGGGTCATTCACCGATCAAGACACAGTATCAAGGTCAAGCTGGCGGGCTTCACAACGCCTAGCAGACCTCTTTTGGACACGCTGGTTACGAGAGTATCTCCCTGAGCTTCAACACCGGCGGGAGCCCCACGGACGAGGACAGCCAGTACAGAACAACGATCTCGTACAGATAGTCGACGCAAACCTTCCTCGCAACGTGTGGATACGAGGCCGAGTTATCGCCACGTACCCTGGACCGGACAACATCGTGCGGACAGTGGACATCGCGACCAAAGGAGGCGTCCTGCGGCGGCCGGTGAAGAAGCTGATAGTACTACCCGTGTCAACAGACGTCGCGCCCGTACTCGAAGATAATGCAACATAGTTGCACGGCGGGAGAGATGTACGGGACGACTTGAAGATCGCATAGTACAATGATACCTACGTATCTATAGACTAGTACGTACAGTACTTGTGGTTTCGATTTGTTTTGTTTACATGATTTATTATATAGTCTTTTTGTTGATGTTATATTTTTTATAGATGTGTAATAACGTAGTAAATAAGAAAATACATAGTTTATATACTTTTAATTAGATTTTAAGGTAGAAATCGACAAAAATGTGCCGCGGCTCTCGTTACGGTAAAGTTTCGAAGTAGCTTAGTAAAAATTTGTAAATATTGTGTAATTACTATTGGTTAAAATGTAGACATTCTGATTGGACTTGTATTTTTGTCCAATAATAAATAATGCGAAAATTGAATAAATACACGACCCACTTTGGGTATCGACACAGTCAACCGGCAACAGTAACCAGGAACAGTCCTCAGGAACAGAACAGTCCACTACAGAAGAAATCCTCAAGAATCCTGAAGAAATCCTGGACCAGAAGAATAGTTCTAGCAAGAATTTACTGTGGCAGATTGTGTGGCAAGAATAAACGGACAAGCACGATCTGGCATTGCGGTTTTCATTTAGTACTTCACCAACCCCAGTCCCACCGAACACTACAGCGGGGTAAATAGTGCTCCTCACGGTGCCCTGCTGTACAACTACCTTGTTATCTTTCGGAAAAAGAAAATGGCAGTCAGTGATGGCGACCGGTGACTGCCAAGAATCAGGTCGCTTATTTGTGACGGATAGGAAGACGAAGACCCGATTTCTTGTTGACACTGGAAGTGATGTATGTGTATTTCCTAAATCAACTGTTAAATACCAGTGTAATAAAGTAAATTATGAACATAGTGCAGCTAACGGTAGCATTATAGATACGGCTATACATATTTAAATTTAAACATAGGCTTATGCCGCGATTTTATGTGGAAATTTATTGTTGCAGATGTAACCAAAGCAATAATAGGAGTTGATTTTCTTTCCTATTATAATTTAATCGTTGATGTACGCAATCAGCGCCTTATTGATGGCGATACGTCACTTGCGATCCCTGCTTTGCCTGCTCGTCCTGCCGATATTGTTTTATCAGTCAAGGTAAGATATGGAGACACTACATATCACAATATACTACGTGAATACCCCGACGTCACTCGTCCGTGAGGTATTCATCGTACGCCTACTCACAATACTAAACATTATATACGTACTACACCTGGGCCACCAGTGTCATGTACACCACGACGCCTGGCCCCAGACATATTAAAAATCGCTAAGGAGGAGTTTGAAACTATGCTCGCCAGTGGTATAGCCATACCCGCCGACTCGCCGTGGGCTTCACCATTACATATTGTCTCTAAAAAGGATAACAGATGGCGACTTTGTGGGGACTACTGGATGCTGAATGCTCGGGCGGTACCCGACAGCTACCCCATTCGTCATATCCACGATTTGTCACACAATCTGGCCGGCTGTCAGGTATTTTCTACTATCGATTTAGTGCGCGCGTATAACCAGATACCAGATCCAGATGATGTACCTAAGACCGCGATAACGACACCTTTTGGATTATTTTCCTTTCCATTCATGAATTTTGGTTTACGTAATGCTAGTCAGACGTTTCAGCGTTTTGTGGACGAAATGTTGCGCGGGCTCGACTTTTGTTTTACTTAGATGATTTTTTAATATTATCAAAAAATATCATTTGCGTCAGGTATTCTTTAGACTACAAAGGTACGGAATGGTCATCAACCCTTCAAAATGTGTTTTTGGAGTAACAGAAGTTAAATTTTTAGGTTAAAGCATATCTGCCCAAGGTACAAAACCTTTACCCTCAAAAGTTGACGCAATCAACAACTTCTCTACCCCCAAAACAGTTAGAGACCTGAAAAGATTTCTAGGGATGATGAATTTCTACAGGCGGTTCATCCCCTGTGCCGCGCAACATCATGCGTGCCTTTTGCCAGGCGTCAATGTTGGCGCACCCTGAGCACAAGCGCTACATTAGCTTTAGTGACAGATGCTTCAGATACAGCATTAGGGGCAGTTCTCCAGCAGCTTAGAGGCGATGGTTGGGAGCCTTTAGCTTTCTTTTCAAGTAAGCTAAGCCCAGCCCAACAGAAATACTCCCCATATGATCGAGAACTGATAGCAGTGTATGAAGCAATTAAATACTTTCGACATATGGTTGAGGCGAGAGAGTTTGTGATCTACACAGATCACAAACCCCTCTGTTACGCGTACCGCACTCGTAAGAATAATAGTTCGCCAAGGCAATTCAGACACCTAGAATTCATTGCCCAGTTTACCACAGACATTAGACATATCTCAGGTAGGTACAACATTGTTGCTGATACTTTGTCCCGTGTTAAAGAAATTGTCCAGCCCTTAAATTTAATTGAGTTAGTCAAATCACAGAATTCTGATTTAGAATTGAAACAGCTGTTGGAAGGTAAGTCATCACTTCACCTGAAGAAGGTAATACTGCCAGATTCATGCGCTGCATTATACTGTGATGAAAGTACCAAAACGCCAAGGCCATATGTCACTAAGGAGTTCCGGCGACAGGTGTTCGAAAGCTTACATTCTCTCAGTCATCCGGGAGCAAACGCTAGTGTGAAATTGGTTGCTGAACGTTACGGGTGGCCTGAAGTTAGGAAAGACTGCAGAGAGTGGCGAGGAACTGTATAGCTAGTCAACGTTCAAAAATCACCCGCCACGTCTCTGCGCCATTAAGCACGTTCAAGTTACCACGCTGTCGTTTCATGCACAATCACATTGACTTGATCGGACCCCTACCTCAATCACAAGGTTTTCAGTATTGCCTCACAGCTATAGACCGTTTCACATGATAGCCAGAGGCTATACCAATTAAAGACATTACAGCTGAAACTGTAGCAAAAGCAAAAAAAAATTCATGGATGGATTGTAAGGTTCGGCTGTCCTACACAAATTGTCACTGACCGTGGAAGACAATTTGAGTCGTCACTCTTTAAGCACTTGTCAGAGTTAGCAGGTTTCGATCATAGGAAGACTACCGCTTATCATCCAGCCGCGAACGGGATCATTGAACGTTTTCACAGGCAATTGAAAACATCCATTACTTGTCATGGTAACGGAAATTGGGTGGACATACTTCCCCTAGTCCTTCTGGGAATATGTAACGCCTTAAAGGAGGATATTCAAACGACGCCAGCTGAATTGCGTATGGCGAAACGTTACGTTTGCCTTGAGACTTTTTCGATCACGAACCGCACGACAACACTAACGTGACAGAGTTTGCAGGTAGATTACGCATGTTTGCCAGGAACTTGCAACCTTTACCAGCGTCACGTCACTGTGATAATCGAACTATATTTGTTTTCAAGGATCTGGCAACAGCGTCTCACGTGTTTTTATGAGACAACGCGTCCTCTGGTACTTTTAAACCCGCATACACAGGTCCACATAAAATTGTAGAACGAGGCGACAAATGTTTTAAACTCCTCGTTAGCGGAAAGACAGTTACAGTTACGATAAACCGAATTAAACCTGCCTACATACTTCGTGACTCACAGTCTACCACTACTAACACTACTCACATGCACACTAAACCAAACACTAACAAAATACAACCTACGCCACCACTACACCAGTCACCATTTCTACGCCTGAAGCTGAGAAACCTAGTATCAGAAGGACGAAATCAGGCCGTAGGGTGCGGTTCCCTGATTATTATCGCCCGTAGGTTAGGCTTAAGGGGGGGGGGTGATGTGGGCGTAGGTCATTTGTAATTAATTAATAATTGTTAATTTAGTTGTAAGCAAATTGTATATTCCAAATTTTTATAAATTTTATGAATAATTTGCGTAACCTAACATATAGTATAGTGCCTATGTACATATTTTTATTAAATTTAAAAACATTATATTGTGACAAACAGACAGCGCAATATTTTGTTACTAGCGGGAGCCGTCGCATCATGTTGTCTAGTCGCTCGGCTACGTCATCGAGCCGCACATACTCCAGCGCGCGGCGCACGCTTCAGAACGCTAAAGGCAGTCCGGGCAGTCGTTAAATACTACTAGACGCGGAACGCGGCTAGTCGCGAGCGAATTCGTATATCACGCCCGGCGTGCGAGTACTTAAATTCTATAAGTTTATATTGTGCTATTTTCTAATATACTATATATTTCTTTTTTTTTTTCTAATACCCTCTATCATCTTCGTATGTGTTGTTCTTATTTCTTATGCTTTCTGTCGTGAAAATACTGTGCCATCATATTTCCAATAAACACTAAATCTATCGTTTCCGCTTATACATTTTTTTTACTTGTCTACACCTTCTCGACGAGGAAGAGTATTTGCTTGAGGCATCCTGTCTGCAGCATTATCTACTCCTTCACCTATATAATCACCGCGCCAGCTATTATAAATTTCATGTTAGGTATCGCATGAGAGTATTATGATATGGAACACACATGTTGGATTATAACCATACTCTATACTATGTTATCCCGTGTAAAATGTGTTCAAGTTTTTCTTCATAATTAATATTTAAACTTGTTCAAAGCGTAACCAATTTTAAGACCAGTTAGTCAAAAACCGAAAATATTTGTCAATAACTCATTTACTAGTAATAATATACCTAATATATTGGCGAACTTCGTATCGCCATAGAATTTGATTTTTATTTCTTAGACTGCTCTTCGGGGCGGAGACAAATTGAATAAATTAAAGATCACATATGCTCACCCTTGTTTGAATTCCCAGTTCCCATCCTCAACTTCCAGTTCCCATTTCTCATTACTAGTTCTCATCGTCAATTCCCATTCCTGCTTCATGCTCCCATTCCCTTGATTTTTTTAAAACGACACGGGGTACATTATGGATTTCAAAATTAACCCGAAATTCGTACTCTGCATACCAAAAGACCCCTTATACGATACCTACTCAACATGAAATTTTAAAACCACGGCGCGGCGGCCATATTGGATTGCAAAATTAACACGAAATTCGTACTCAGCATGCCAAAAAGCCCCTTTATACGATACCCATCATGAAGTTTTATAAGAATGGTTCGGCGGCCATATTGATTACTAGAAACCCCATAATTTTATATCTACTACGCAGCAGCCATTTCGTAAACGCTTTCTCATAAAAAAAGGGAATATTTTTGTCGATAATAAATTGATTTAATCACTACATATTATAAAACAAAGTCGTTTTTCGCTGTCTGTCCCTATGTATGCTTAGATCTTTAAAACTACGCAATGAATTTCGATGCAGTTTTTTTTTAATAGTTGGAGTGATTCTCATAGAAGGTTTTTATGTATAATTTGTTAAATTTTTGCATACATTAACTTAATTATAACGTTATAATGTTGGGGGTGTTGGAAAAAATGAGCCGTCTGGGAGCTTTAACGAAAACGCTGCCTAAACCCTTTCAGATATAACAAAAAAATGTACTGTGGAATTATGTATCTAATATAGATCTACAAAAAAGTCCGCAATGGTATATGTCTATCTCTTAAGGATAACACACTATATCCATTTTTATACTTTAAAAAACAGCAATTATAAAGCAATAGTTTGAAGGCTATTTACACAAATATATTATTAGTCCTTATCGTTTTTAATATGTTGTTGGTTTCAGCATTTTATGAAGATTATTTGGCCCTTTACACCTTTCAAATTAAATGCATATCTTTGGAAATATGTCGAAATCCATCACGCCTTATCCCCGAAAGGGTGGCAGAGGCATATTATATGCCCACTTTTCACCGTGTGGATTCCTGTCCCACGTAATAGGTGGTGAGCCCATTGCCGTGTTGAAATAGACAGAGGCAGGTTGTGGCTACCTGCTGTTGAAATTTTTTAAGCCGCCTTTAAGGCCTTCAACCAGGCTTAACGACTGCCATTTTACTGGCAACCAGGACCAACGGCTTAACGTGCCTTCCGAAGCACGGAAACGCTCGCAAATGTAAATGCCACAAAGTGGTCACCCCATCCGACGACCAGCCATAGTGAAAGTTGCGTACCTCAGTGATCGTTTACCGAACACTGAGACCGCGGGGCCACGAGCGCTTCTTCTTCGTCTTCGTCGAAATCAAAAGAAAAAATGCATAGAAATTAATTTCGTGTAACCAAATACGACCGGGCCGTGCGAGCGAAGGAGTAGATAATCAAGTAATTTGGAAAATGTTTATACATTATTGTGAAATTAGTAAACGAGGGGATTAAATGGGTGCCACGGGGTTCGAAGTATGTCACGGGCGAAGCCGGGTGGGACAGCTAGTATAAATATAAATTAAGTGTCCGTGGTTTGTTCTCGATGAACTCCTAAACTACTTAACCGATATAGAATGTGCACTACGGCGAAAATATCGGTCCGCGCGAGAGGGCTCTCGGTGGTAGTGTGTCCCTATATTAATTAACGACCATGACAAAACAGAACACAGGATAAATTGTTTGAACGATTGATCGAACCTACCTAATTTATAATTTATAAAGCAAATAATAAAATAAATAATTAAAACATGGTTTGCATCTTTTTTTGGAATCTCCATCACGTACCCAATACGTGGGTTACGGGTCGGAAGTATTTTTGTTCCTGCTTTTATAATCGATATCATCTCACTACCGTTTGTAGTAAGTTTATAACTAGTGTACTTTAGAGTGTTTATGTGTCAACATAGTGGATCCTGAAATATTACCGCTTTGATAACGTGCACAAGTGTGGTGAAATTGGATAACTCAGTAGAACGCCGGTTATTCTGTTACTTTCTATACTTTACATATAAGTAAATATATATTTTTGGGACATTCTAACACAACGCTGTCTAGACCAATATATGTATATTTATTAGTATATTATGTGTTTGAGCAAATATATATATGTATAAGTTTCTGCAATGTGATCTTGACAATTGATAAACATATTACTGATTAAATATATAACATAGTAAACACCCAAACTCCTTGTTAAGGTTATTTGTCCCGGCCCAGGATTTGGAAGTGCCGGTAAAGTTTCCATCGCTTTACTGGAGTACGTTTTGTACAAACTTGTACATGTATACGCTGCTATCTAGAAGAATATATTTCTAATAAATGAAGAAGTTTCATAATATTCAAGTTAAAGACTTGAAAATAGATATTTTTGAATACTATAAATAGCTATATAAACACATCAACACTGTCTAGGGATATTTCATACTCAATTAAATAACTCGAAAAGTACTGGCCGCATTGGGATCTTTTATACACCGATTTGTTTGTAATTTATCTCAGACTTATTCCAAATTCAAATTTTTGAAAATTCTTTTATTTCGGTGGCATAAAAATGTCTTGATGTGTAGGAGAGGGAATTTTCATTTGTGCGAAATTTAGAAAACAATACGAATTACGTTTAGTTACAGTTTTTTTTCATTTTTAAACGAAAGATAAAGTTAAAATTGAGGTATTGTAGCCATGCAACGCCAACATTTGACGAGGGCGGAGATGTTACGAGCTGTGGGAATGCTGGAAGCTGGGTCTGTTCAGCGTAATGTTGCTGAGGCCATAGGGACCCACCAAAATGTAATTTCAAGATTGTGGACACGCTATCGTGCCACAGGTGAAGTAGCGGAGAGGCACCGGGGGCCAAGTCGCATCACTACCCCCAGACAAGACCAATTTTTGCAAATTACTGCGCGAGCTCAACCAAATGCAACGGCGACTCAATTGGTCCAAAGGCTGCGAGTGGAACACCAAGTGCTTGTGAGTGACCAAACTGTAAGAAGGCGACTGCATGAAAGCAATCTACGCTCTCGTAGACCACTCCGGGTCCCACCTTTACGGAGAGGCAATCGTGAACGACGATTAGAATGGGTTCGGAACCACGTGGACTGGGGCCGTGAGCAATGGTCCAATGTGCTGTTCACGGATGAATCCAGGTTCGGCTTCCATCCAGATTCACGAAGGACGCGTGTTTGGCGAGTTCCTGGACGGTGGAGCCGTCTTCAGAACCCTCAGGAAGTTCACCCATACCAAGGAGGAACAATTATAGTTTGGGCAGGAATTCGTCTTGGAGGACGGACGGATCTCGTTTGGGTGCGGGGCAATATGACGGCAGAACGATACGTCCAACAGGTGCTGGGGCCCGTAATCTTGCCCCACAGAACACAAATGGGGCAAGATTTCCTGCTCATGCACGACAATGCCCGGGCACACACGGCGAGAACGGTAGTGGTTACATACACACAATGTTAGGGCCTTAGACTGGCCTGCTCAATCGCCAGATCTAAATCCCATTGAGCATGCGTGGGATATGCTGCAAAGAAGAGCTCTGAAGGAAGTTCCTGAAAATCTGGCTACAGAAGATCAACTTTTTGCGCACCTCAGAAGGACATGGGACAATATTCCGCAGCAAGACATTGACAACCTTGTTCTGAGCATGCCGAATCGTTGCCGATGTGTTATGAACATCATGGGCACTTTCTCAGACTACTAACTTCAAGTTTATAAACACAAATTAAATGATTTTTCTATTTTTTTCAGTTTTTACTCATAAATTAAAAGTTAATTCATGTACGGTTTCCGTCTATGCTTCATTTTTTTCCATAAAATCCTGAAATTTTAATCGAAGTACCTTAACCATTATTAAAAAATGGTAGAATATTAAATAACATATCTTTTAAATATATACATGTCATATAAATAATTAACACATTGATAATAATTCGCTTTTTTAAAAATATCCCTAGACCGTGTTGATGTGTGTATTATATGGAAGATTCAATTAACACCGTTGTGGCGAAGTCAAAACATAACATAGCCAAAACCAGTAATAAAAAAAAATATTGCTTAAAGTTTAGGGTCACCATGAATTTTGATAATCAAACATTTTTATATTTGATTATCAAAATTCAATTCTTACATAAAGAGCAGTATGGGTTCACAAAGGGCCGTTCTACCATTCATGCAGGTGTGACACTTCTAAATCATATATATATAACGCCTGCGAGAATAGACAAGATGCTATTGGTGTATTCTGCGATCATTTCTCCAAAGCATTTGATTGCGTTGACCATAAAACACTATTGCGAAAACTATATTATTTTGGTATCGAAGACTCTGCACTGGACCTTGTTGCCTCCTACCTAAATGATCGAATACAACATGTTGATGTCAATGGAATTAGCTCCTTTGGAGCATCTGTACCTGGGCGTACCGCAGGGATCAATTCTAGGTCCGTTTCTATTTTTAATTTATATTAACGATCTGCCATTCTGTATACAGAACTTGTGTGACATTGTTATATTTGCTGATGATACGTCACTTATTTTTAAAGTTGATCGCACGCTTACTGATTTTAACGGCGTAAATAGTTCACTTGCCCAAGTTGTAGATTGGTTTATGACCAATAATTTGCTACTAAACGCTAAGAAGACAAAATGTATCAGATTCAGCATGCCTAATGTCAGGAATTGCGGAACAAATATAACATTGAACGGTGATACCCTTAATCTTGTAGAATCAACTGTATTTTTGAGGATCACTTTAGATAGCAAACTGCAGTGGAACGCCCAAATAACGTGTCTTGCAGGTAAACTCAGCTCGGCAGCCTTTGCCGTGGGAAAAGTCAGGCAGCTCACTGATGTGGAAACTGCCAGGCTAGTATTCTTTAGTTATTTTCATAGTGTCATGTCTTACGGCATTTTGCTGTGGGGCAAAGCAGCTGATATACAAGTAATTTTTGTACTCCAGAAGAGAGCTATAAGATTCTGAGTTCTTTACAGTGAGCTGTGGCGTAAAGCAAGACTGCGTACTCGCACCGACTCTATTTACCTTGTACTTTGCAGTTGTAGTTAAGGATGCCCTACAAGATTTGTCTGATGGTATTCGTATTCGTTTCCGCACTGATGGTAGTGGAGTCTTCAACTTATCAAGACTAAAAGCTCGCACCAAGGTGTCTCTCACGACTATTACTGAGCTGATGTATGCGCATGATTTGTGTTTTGTGGCGGAGTCCCCAGAGGGTCTACAAATGCTTATGTCGAGACTAGACGATTCATGTCGCAGGTTTGGCCTTAAAATAAAAGTTAAAAAGACTGAAGTAATGGCCCAAACGTTGAATAGTGCTCCAGTTGACATAAAACTCGGCGACGTCTCACTCAAGAAGGTAGACAAGTTCAGGTATCTGGGCAGCACCGACACAGGATTGCTTGATAACGAAGTCAACAGTAGAATTGGAGCAGCTGTTGCAGCTTTTGGCAGGCTCCGTTCAAAGGTATTCCGTTCACACGACATAAAGCTCCCTACGAAAGTATCTGTGTACATGGCGATCGTTTTGCCAAACCTCTTGTATGCGTCAGAAACGTGGTGTTTGTACCGCAAACATATCCGTACATTAGATAAGTTGCACCTCAAATGCCTACGCGACATTATGAACATACACTGGTCGGACCGTGTTCGAAACACGGAAATTCTACGAAAAGTAAATGTTGGTGGAATCGAAGCCTATCTAATGAGACGGCAGCTACAGTGGTGCGGTCATGTCTCCCGAATGTCAGACGACCGAGTGACGAAGCGTATTTTCTACTCTGAACTGCAGGATGGCAAGCGCAAACTAGGTGGCCAACTCCTGCGGTACAAAGATAGAATATAATAGAGTAAACTTTATTGCACACCATTATAAAAATAAATCATACAAAGAGAGAACAAATTTATAAATGTACAGAGGGCGGCCTTATGGCTAAAAAGCAATCTGTTACCGGCAATCTTTGGATGGAGAAAATTGTTAAAAACCACGTAAGAAAAATGGGTAGTCAATTACTGTTCAATATTAAACAGGATTTAGGAAATAATACACGTTAAAAATTTTCTTAAACGTTCAAAGTCATCAAAACTACATGACGATAAATACATACATACATAAATATATACATATACAAATATATACATACATAAATATATACATATATACAGCTAGTACAGTAAAGGATTTGCTTCAAAAAAGATGTGCTTAAAAGACACATGAAGCGATGTGATCTCGATCCCTCACAGTAGGAGGCAATGGCATCGGAACGGCCACGATGGAGGCTCACCGTACACACCAAGGTGATTGAGTTAGAGTCGAGGCGGAGAAAAGAGCTCGATGCTAAACGAGACGAGCTCAAGGCCCGACCACCCGCGGCCATAGATTATAATTATATTGGAGGGGTACTGACTTGTAGCGTGTGTAATCGTACATGCGCTTCAAAAATAGGTTATATCAGTCACCCGAGAGCACACCAGCGAAGCTCTCAATAGTAGCAGTAGTAAGTCGCTGTGGCCGAATATATATATACTCTCCTGACCGTATTCGGTGACAGCGACTTACTACTGCTACCATCACGATGATATATGTATAGAGAGAAATTTAAAGAAATTGGCATTTTAACGGTTGCGTTACAGTATATATTAATGATTATTTAATGATAAAAATAAATGGAAATGAGTTGCTTGCTCTTCGCTCGATTTATTTAGGTTTCGAATGACTCTTGTGTTATTTTGTACTTGTCTTGAATCTGCAAATATGTTGTATTTTTACATTTCTACATTGTGAATAATTTGAAACGTCAGACAACTAAAGGTTTCTAAATTGGCTGCGTTTAGTCCCGGTAATAACTAATATACATAATTAAGTGTAATATTAGTTTGTTATTGTGTGAGCACCAAAGTAGACTTCTTTAATATTTTGAAATTGACTTGATAGTTGCTGTGCAGTTTTTGGGTATGTCATGCTCGCCTAAGTGTCCTGGCAGTGGTGGCGTATGTATGGGGTTGCCTTATTCCCTATAATACGGTTGAGTAGGGCGATGGCTGATATAATGCGTCATACCCGTGAACGGGTGCTGTCTGTCGGGACTAGTCAGCTCAAAGCTGTTATAGCAATTATTACAAATAATATTATTTAAATTTAAGGCAAACTAAGTTTAGTCGACTGTTCTCACATAAATCCAAAGGAAAAATGTAAGTGTAATTTTAATGTTGCAAGCCACATCTACATTTTAAAAGAGCATCCATTGACTTTCTTGCTAGATTCTTCTTAAAGTGTGGCTGCCCTTAGAACTGGCAACTAGAATAGCTCTAATTTTGATATCATTTTAAACACAACATTGATTTTGTTTTTGTTTTGTTTAAATTAATTACTATATAATTGTTCAAACATGATGTCATCATCAAACTAATGTAATTACTGGTGGTAAGAAAAGAGTGGCCATGAGTTTTATTGCCAGGTTCTTCCTCAGGCTCTACCTATTGCTTTGCGAATCTGGCAGTAAATGTAAATGTAGAAGCAATAATCTTGACGTTCATAAGTGTTACTATATGATGACCTACATGAATAAAGATATTTCATATCATTTCAGATACAGACAAAGTTTTGGTTAATTTTATACTTACAATAAATTTGGTAGATTCGATCAATCGTTTAAGGAATTTGTCCTGTGTTCTTTTTGGTCCTGGTCACTTATTTAGAAAGGGACACACTACCACCGAGAGATTTTTGCCGTAGTACACAGTCTAGTTATAAGTATAATGTCTTTAGGGCGAAGACAACTAACAACAACTGTAAGTGATTCTCCGGGGGAAAATTGACAAGTGCGGACGCTTGCTGTATATTTTTCTCTAAAACTAGTGCATTTATCTTGTTTTATTTGTATATAATAGTATAAGAAAGCACAACTCCCGCACGAGTTGTGGTTTCTTAGACATAAAAGTTGTGTTAACTGCTATAGTGAAAGACTGTGATATATATGCAGCGAAATGCGATTTACTTTCTTGCCACGTAAAATCCACTGAAAACCTCAGTGTAAGAACCACTATTATTCTGGGGTGAGACTGACCTTGACATAAGACTAGACTTGAATAAGACGTAGAGAACGGGGACATTTTATCTAATAAAAAAGAAGTTAATAGCGGTGTTGTTTGTGTTGGTGCCAAATTTCCATAGAGAGCTGCAATAAGGGTTTTACTGCCTTAATGGGGCACGGACTAGGACCTAGGACTGAGGACTTGACATCGACAAACGACTAGACCGGACTAAAACATAATAACAAGAAAATAATAAATACTGAAGTCTAGGCTGTATGGACTAAGTCTCCTTTGCCCGCCCAAGATGTGCAAAGAAAACTAAAAAAAAAAAGTCTAATTGGTGGTTAAATCTACGTTAATTAAATTCACTCTAAACATTTAAGTTATTAAACTTCTATTGCTTAATACAATTTTATAGCCACATGCCTGTTCATAAAATTTGTCGTATATGCCTGAGTAGTGATATAAAGTTGTTTAAATATGATTGTTGCGATCTCAAGCATTACTACGAACAAGTAATGGGCTCTAAAGTAAGAATTTATAAATTAATTGATGTTTTTGCTTCAGGCTTCTATTACTATTAGTTTTAATGCCGTTAATTTTGTGAAGTAACTTCAAACTAATTAATTCTTGAATTGAAACTAAATTCTTGAATTGTAATTAAAATGTATGTAAGAGGTGTGCTAAATGTAAATTAAATAAAAAAAACAATGCAGAATGTAACCTGTCTTGATAAATATAATTTTGCATTGGAACACAATAAACCATTCCATTGACTGCCTCTGTGGCGTGGTGGGAGTGTATCTGACTGCTACACAAGAGGTTGTGGGTTCGATTCCCACCTAGGATAAAACTTTGGGTAATGAGTATGATGGTTTATTCTGTGTCTGGGTGTTATTTATCCATATTATGTATGTAGTAAGAAATATATTAAATATGTTTATCAGTTATCTGGTTACCATAGTACAAACTTTGCTTAGTTTGGAATCAGTTGATGTTGTGTGAGTTGTCGCAACAATATTTATTTCTAAGACTAACTACTAAAACGGATTATCTTCATGCCTGACAGGGTAGTCAGAGAAGACAGAATGCCAGGCTTAGCTATCCATACATACTTCATTCATTCCTGCAGATTTATACATAAGTGTCCATTTATAGCTTCCTTATAAAATGAATTCCTTATAGTCCGAGACTACCAGGACTTTAATTGGTCGTGCTAATTAGTGTCTAGCACATAAGACCTTTTAGCCTCTTTGTTACCACCTCACTAAAAAGGCATTGGGTTCAAAATTTCTTCCAAATTTAACATCTAAAATAGACACACTTTATAAATTTATTCGGCCCTTTAGACCCACCCCAGTTCCGTGCTTCGGAAGGCACGATAAGCCGTTGGTCCCGGTTGCCAATAAAATGGCAGTCGTTAAGCCAAGTTGAAGGCCATATGGGCGGCTTAAAAATTTCAACAGCAGGTCGCCGCAGCCTGTGCCTGTCCATTTCAACACGGCAATGGGCTCACAACCTGTTTTGTGGGACAAAAATGCATACGGTGAAATGCGGGCGTTTAATATGCCTCTGCCTACCCCTTCGGGGATAAAGGCGTGACAATATGTATGTATGTATGTTATAAAATGAAACAAGAACAAATAAAGCTGAAGAGTTTGTTTGCTTGAATTTGCTAATCTCAGGAACTTCTAGTTTGAATTGAATATTATCACCCTACTACCCAGGAGAGCAGAGTAGTAATCATACATGTAAAAATATTTGGCAAATCTTCATACATCATTGTAGAAATTGTGTAAACAACTGGATCAAATTAGTGCCACAGGTTTAAAATATATCACATTTGAAGCCACAGGGCTAAGCTAGTATCACATATTAGTATATGGATGATTGTTGATTGGGTTGAACTAATATTATGTATTTTAGACTACTAAACCCTGAAGTTTTCAAATGTCTTATAAAATGGCTCAGTCTGTCCATCCATCTCATCTGTACATATCTATTTCCCAGGAAGCATAAGAGATACAGACCAACAATTTTGATTTCATGAATTTATGAATATGTGCATAGGAGATTTTGAAGTTTCGTATCGGTATCGGTTTTGAAACTGGTTTCAGTTAAGAAGTTGTCCGATTCATTTGCTTTAAAATTGAAGGATGCAGTACTTGTTTATTGGCATGTAGGCACTAGTAATAAAATTATATACACTTACAGGTAAACATAAAAGATGACTTGCCACAATATTTCTGCTATGAGTGTGCTGCAATACTACACAAATTCCACAAATTTAAAGAGAAATGCCACATTGGGCAAAGAGTTATTAAAGAACTTCTACACAAGGGACCTGTGAGTGCAATTGATCATTATCATATTTAATAGTTCTGTTCCTATCCACATTTCAAATTTAAATATTCTTATATCCATGTAAAACACTTTGTAGATTGAATAAACATTAATTGAGCACATAAAGTCAACACTGCCAGTTATTGACTGTCCATTATTAATAGGAGGTCAATTTTTCAGATGACGCTGAGATCTGTGAGGCACATAAGGAGAAAGACTACCTTACTACAGTCAGCGCTCAATTTAATAACTATAAACTATAAAGTAAAAACTTATGTCATAAAAGCAAAAGCAGAGCCAAAACTTTATAAATCTGAACGAATTGAACTAGAAGGATCTGAAATTGATTCAGAAACTGCATCAGTAAATGATAATGATGATGTACTTGTTGAAAAACAAGAATCATTGCCATTACCGATACTAGTAAATGTTGACACTAAGATCAAAGATAATGAAGAGGAAAAATTTGTTGATAGAGAGAAGACTGATGAATTGAAGGTTGAAAGTGATGATATAGATTATTTTGATGAAAGAGAAATAATTGATGATGGATGCACAAGTATTGATGAACAAAAAGCAAGGTTTTATAAAGATAATACAAGTAAAAATAAAAGAAAGACAAGTATTGAAGAAAAGGAAGTTGAAACTACTGAAATTGCACTGAAAATTGAGAAACTATTTCCTGAAGATAATAGATTAGAAAGTGAGGAAGAAAACGTATTTGTGGATGATATTAAAATCCCAACAGATAATGAAGAATTTACAGAAAATGAACCTATGATACTCGCTGTAAAACAGAAAAAGAGTTTAAAAGGCAGTAAAAGGAGAAAGAAAGGAAACAATTCTGATAATGAAACTCATAGAAAAGCAAAGAAGTTTGAAATTAGTAATAAGAAAAAGACTAAATTGGACCCTAATAATTGGTTGAAGTTTAATTTGAATGAAGATGAGGCCATAGAAGAATTTAAAGCTAGAGCTCAGCACAAAAGATTTGTTTCTGCACCTTACAAATGTAATGAGTGTCTTAAAGGATTTTCAAAAGAAGATATGTTAAATAGGCACATTAAATTAAGGCATAGTGAAGTAAGCAAATACATCTTACCTTATATTGTAGTAAGTACAGAAGGTACTCTGAACAGTACTCCAGAGTACTGCATGTTTTATACATTGGCTGGTACAGCTGGCTTTTTTTCTTGTGGAAATCCCCTCAGATGTCATGCCGGACTCGAACCGGCTAAAACCACACAGTCCCTACCTTACTGTCTATTGCCGGACGCCCCAGGTAACTCCTCCGATAGATGTCCCAGAGCTCCCGGCAGACTTTGGCTACCACCCCGGTCATGGAGGCCGGTAGTATTGGGCGAAGAGAAGTCTGCGGCGTTGTCGCCGGAAACTGCGAAACTCTGAAGGGAGAGTCTTTTCCTGTTCCTTCTCCGCCGCCTCTCTCGCGCGCAGAAAGACGCAGCGGCGTCCCACTTGCTCCCGTTAATGACCATGGCTTGCACCATGGTAAAGCTGGCTAGCTTTCTTTGAACCTATGCTCACAGTGTATTTTGTTTACAGTCTGCAGGTCCCATAGAATGTCGATTTTGCTGCATGAGGTTCAAATGGAAATGTTTTCTAAGAAAGCATATGAGACAGCATTACACTAAATACAAGTGTTTACGGTGTGAACTTGTTTGTCCATTGGAGTAAGTAATTTGTAATTTTCTTTATAATGTCAATAATACCTGATTCTTAGGCATAACCTGTTCTGAGGAATAGAATCATGTGTGTTTTAAGTTGAGGAAAACATGTGTGCTAGTAAATAGTTCCAAATTAATGATATATCTTTATTCTATTATTCCACTATAACTTAAACTATATTGTAACAAGCTCACTACCTACTAACGATTATCTATTCTATAGTAATATTATAAAGCTAAAGAGTTTGTTTGATTGTTTGTTAGGTTGAACGCAAATGTATAGATTTCTGTGAACAAGTTCAATGTCTGTACTCTTTTCAGAACAACAGCCTTATTTCATGAAGAGTACCATAATGGTGTTATAAGGAAATGTGAGCATTGTGACGAAGAATTCAAGTAAGTTACTTTATTTACGAGCTTAATGCTTATTTATTAATATAAAAACTTCGTAGTATTTTCAAAATAGCTGACTAAAATGGTTAGACCAAGTTGTCAGGTAAATATATTAACAAAAATATTTACATACTAATTTCTAAGAAAATGGCACCGTTTTACTGATAAAAAGCAGTGTTGTTAAAGAATATAATTTCACTATTTGCGTTTATAACGCACGCGTTTTTATGAGCTGCTTTATGTATCTATAAAACCGGTAAAATTAGATCCACTTTAAGAGCAAGCCTTTGACCTAGATTATCTTACTGAACTTTGTTACATTATACAGTTATATAACGTCTGAAACATGTTAGAAGGTAGCAATGTATCTAACTACTAGAAGGTGTTTATCAGGGTAATATATTGGGTCCATTTTGATTGTCGTAACTTAACTATACTAGCGGCACGCTATGATGGCCATTTGACATATTACAATAAAAAAATAAAATAAATAAATAAATATCCATCACGCCTTATCCCCGAAGGGGTGGCAGAGGCATATTATATGCCCACTTTTCACCGTGTGGATTCCTGTCCCACGTAATAGGTGGTGAGCCCATACATATTACAATAGTGATGATATTTTGAAGTGCTCGTGGCCCCGCGGAATCAGTGTTCTGTAAACGATCACTGAGTTACGCAACTTTCACTATGACTGGTCCTCGGATGGGTGACCACTTTGTGGCATTTACATTTGCGAGCGTTTCTGAGCTTCGGAAGGCACGTTAGGCCGTTGGTCTGCTAATTGTGTCTGTCTATTTCAACACGGCAATGAGGATCCGTCACATAACGGGAAAACCCAATTTTGATTATTACATTGCATGCGTTATGATTTTCTAAGAACACTACTTTGTGATTTTTTGAAATCCATCCATAAATGACAAAGTTATTCAATATTTTATAGAGCCTTACAAATAAACGCGCACCTCCCGGCCGTGGATACTGATGACGTCATTCGACACGGTATTGCATGTCTACATTTTCTATGAGTTGTATTTGCAGTTGTATTTATATTGGTTGTGGAACAAAACAATATATTACACATAAATAATACTGCGTGTGCGTGTATTCATGAATATGGCTATTTATAATCATGTGTATAAATGAATGAATGAACGCTCGTGGCCCCGCTGACTCAGTGCTCTGTAAACCATCACTGCGTTAAGCAACATTCGCTATAGGTGGTCCTTGGATGGGTGACCACTTCGTGGAATTTACATTTGAGCGTTTCCGTGCTTTGTAAGGCACGTTTAGCCGTTGGTCGCGGTTGCCAGTAAAATGGCAGTCGTTAAGCCTGGTTGAAAGCATTATGGGCGGCTTGAAAAATTTTAACAGCAGGTCATTGGACTCACCACCTTTTCCGTGGGACAAAAGTGCATACGGTGAAATGAGGGCGTATATGCCTCTGCCTACCCCTTCGGGGATAAAGGCGTGACAATATGTATGTATGTATGTATGTATGACCAGACACCTGACGACGTACTACACGCACCTGCGCTCGCACCGCAGCGCGCACGTGTGCACGCTGTGCGGCGCCTCGTTCGTCAGCGGCGTCGGCCTGCGCATCCACCAGAAGATCAAACATCTCTCCGCACAGCCGGTGAGTACTCGCCACTACTCAATGGCCGAACAAACCACCTACTACCGCACCCTTTTTCTTTTTTTTTGTACCGTGTGAATTATTTTTTTTTTCTCTGTTTACATAACAATTTTTTTTTGTCTCAAGTGGTTACATGTTCTAATACGAATGAAACATTCCCTGTAAGTAATCTTAATAATATTATAAATGAGAAAGTTTGTATGGATGTTTGTTACTCTTTCACGTAAAAACTACTTAATACATTTTAATTAAACTACAATAATATAGCTTATACATCAGAATAACACATAGGCTACTTTTTAGCCCGGGAACAAGTTCCTGTGGGAATCGTGAACGGGAAAATTTGTCTACGCGGGCGTCAACTAGTTAATAATACTTGTGTTGGGGTAATGTTGAGATGTCATGCAGGACTCGAACTGGCTAAAACCACACGGTCCCTGCCTTACTTTCTATTGCCGGACGCCCCGGGTAACTCGTCGGAAAAATGTCCCAGTGCTCCCGGCAGACGTTTGCTACCACCGCGGCCTCACCTAGGGTTCGGGTGTTATCCGCTTCATTGGGCGATGGTTCGGGTTTTATCCCGCATTTTGGGGGCATGAGGCGTGCGTAAAATTTTCACATGTCTTGAACCTGCTTCTGTAAGGACGGCGAGCGACTCCGCCAATTATTAATCAAATACTATTATTTTAAAATTAGCCATATTTAATTTTTAAAATATTATGCCTCACATCGCTAAAAGAATAAAATAATTTAAATTGACAATGTTTACAGTTGAACATGTGAAAATAATTATTATTTTAGCATTGTTCTTCACTGTTCAATCAATAAAAAAATAAGTATTTAAATTATCCGAAGTAAATGAATTTTAAAGTTTATAATTTTTTTCAAATTAATTATATTAATTATTTTTGTATGTTTTTGCTAACTGTTTTTCTGAATATATATAAATTCTGAACTGCCAGATCAGAATGTCTTAAAAAATGTGGATGCTCTCCCAGCGACGTTCTCCTGTAACTCGTACCTAACGGTAAGGGATTTATAAATAATCATTTCATCATTCATTAAGAAATAATCATTAAGTCTTCAGTACTTGGATACTCAGAGTGGCTGCAACGCTCAAATCTATAATGAAAGTATCATAGATATTTGTAACTTTCGGTAGTGATTAATTAGAGCCATCTGTATGTTTTTATTTATTAAACTAATGAAAGTATTTGACCGATTGGAACTACACTAGACCAGTAACTACATTGGACAATTTTATACATAAAATAAATAGTAAACATATTATACAGGGTGTGACACAAAACGCTCAAGGCCAAGCGGAATACTGCAAGCGGTGCGACATTAAGTTTGAAACGAAGAAAGCGTTCGACGAACATCTCATTCAGTCTGCGATGCACACCGATGGCATTGAGTGAGTTGGATATACATATTTCTCCTCTACTTTCTTCTTCTTCTTCATTTCAGTGTATTGCCAGTTGCTCTGCAGCAACAAGAATTTATTCAGGGAGTTAGATGACAGTGACATCTAGGATGTAATAGCTGTAACTACATAATAGATTGAAATGAAATAGTAATTTTTTTTTCTTAACTTACCTGGATTTAGAGTCGTTTATATTTCGATTCGATCGTTTGTATTTTAAAGGCGTGACAATGTGTATGTATGTTTAGATTGTAGTCATTTACCCACATATCTCTTAATGTGCCTAGTTTAAAACAGAACTTATAGAATGGGTCGTACAAACGTTTTGTAGTTTAAATGCCAAATAAATCTACAAAAATGTACGAGAAAAACGGCGTTTTTAGTTTTTAATATTTCATAAGAATGCGCCTTGTCACAGTTTGTGCGAGGCGTGACGTCATAATGGGCCCGCTAAATCTTGAAAATTCAAAAAGGACTCAAACTTCTCGTCGTTATAACTTCGCAAATACTGCATGTATTGAAGTGAAATAAAAATTGATGTAATATACATCAGCTACGCTAGCTGTATTTGACAGTAATCTTTTGACCCTTTTGTGTTCTCTAATAACTGTTTAATTCACAGAGATCCAGAAGATCATACTTCGCTGGGACCCAAGCCGAGAAAAGGCCGAATGAAGAGGCACCATCGCATACCAACTGCTTGTCACATTGTATGTAATTGATTTAAGATTGTTGTTGAAAAAGTACGTAAGTGGTGAAGTATTTCCGTTCCAGTTTCCCACAGGAACTTATTTCCGGGATAAAAAGTAGCCTATGATTCATTCTGAAGTTTAAGGTATATTTATTGTAAAGTTTCATAGAAATCCATTATGTAGTTTTGCGTGAAAGTGTAACAAACCTACATCCACACATAATTAAAAATTTTCACTTTTATAATATTAGTAGGATGTTAAAAACATAACTGAAAAATGAATGGGTTAATTTTTTATTGTTCCTGTTTTTTTGAACACATTGCCTGGTAATTTATAAATTATTTTATTTATTTTTATGTCTCTTCTTCTTCACGGGTATCTTCTTTTTTTTTTCTTATGTAGATACCCGGTCTTTTGGTAGGCTTACATGGGGACATATTGGTCCAACACGCAGAGGCCCTTTGAGAATTTTAATCTAATAGGAAATGGGACCCCCACTAAAGACAATCCACGCCCGCCTTATGTAGAAGAACGGTAATGGACTACCTCCAATGGGAGTTAAACTATTGTGAAATATGCTAACTACAAAATGGGCTATTGAGTTGGGTGTTAGATGTACTAGGTGATATGAACTATTGATTAAGACGGCGTCTGCCATTTTAATATATCATTATCAAAATGTTGGCAGACGGTGACTTGCCAACTCGCTAGATGGGCCCCCTATACAATCGCCATAGGCATGATAAGCCTGTAAGGCGACAGAGGGCAACACCGGTGTGAGCGGCTTGGGGTGTCGAGCGGTGCGGCGCCGGTTTCACCTTCGCGGGCCAGGCCCGGAGCGGGCTTCCCCGTAGTTATGCCCTTGAAAATGACACTTCCACCCCCGAGCATATAGCTCTGGCTCCCTCCCTCTGACCGGCCACTTAAGGCAAGCCAGAGTTGAGATTTGCTGCACTCCCGGGAGTAGCACTCTCACTGCTCTCCCGTTAGGCCATTAAATCCTAACCGGTGCAGAAGGGCAACAAAACTCTGAGGAATCGGGACCGATGTGTAGCCACGCACATTCAACTCGCCACAAGCTGCCCTGCGGATGTGAGCTTTTCTATAACTTACTGATACATTTTTTGTTGGTATCAGTATTATTTTATTATTAGTAATAAAATAAAATGTATTTTTTTTTAAATAATTTAAAAATGCTCTACTTGTCTACTACCACAGAAGTTAGCGGCTCGCTGTGACCCAGCGAACCCTGAAACCTGAAGACCCTGCGAAGTCTTCGTGGCGCGGCGTATATATATATATATCATATGGATATTCTTTATATATATATTTTTTATATGTGGCCCGTCAAATGGCGTCGCCCGCCTGATGGTAAGCAAAGACGACGACCCGTGATTGGGGCCGCTATCTCAACCCGCGCAGGGCTCCGATAGCGACCCTCATCTTGACGGCCCAGAAATATGCCTTTTCACGCTTTTCTTAAAGGACCCAGGATTGTAAGAGGAGGGCAACGCGTACGCTGGCAGAGAGTCCCATGTTTTTATGGTGCGACCTAAGTAAGATTGGAAATCATAAAAAAAAATGTTTGAGTAAAAATATGTTGAGAGATCACTTACAATGACGCTCTCAGTGAAGCAATAAAGTGGCGAAGTGAAGAAACAGCCCAGACAAAACAATAAACATGTTACTATGAGACTGCCTCGGTGGCGCAGTGGTAGTGCATGCGACTGCCGCCCCGGGTTCGATACCCGGGTCGGAAAAAATATTTGTGTGACCTACAAATGTTTGTTTCGGAGTTTGGGTGTTTCCTATGTATAATATGTGTGTATTTAGAAATATATAAGTATGTATATCAGTTGTCTAGATCCCATACCACAAGCTTATAGCTTAGTTTGGATGGTGCTGTGTAAAACAAAATGTTCCACAATATTATTTATATCAAAAGTTTTATTAATTTTCTTTATGTCCACGCTTCCGAACCCTACCTGGATTCGACTGCTAGGAGAGCAGCTATCCGCTTGGCTTCTGATTTTTGGTGTTGTTTAGGAGCACTTGCTTTCTGACCTGCGTGAGAGCACACGAGTCCGGTCCGCAAGTAAGGTCGCTTTGCCTCGGAAATGTTAGTGGGAAATCCCTTATCAACACTTACAAGTCTTAAAGGTAGTTTTATAACTTTGCAGTGCGGTAAGCAGTTCTCGACGCAGGCCGCGTACCGCAAGCACCACCTGGCCGAACACCCGCGAACTTCCTTCTTCGCGCCCACGGAACGGCAGATCTGCGAGATTTGTGGCATCTCGCTCGCGGTCAGTCACACTCACTATTTTTTTTATATTACTAAGGTGGCAGACGAGCGTACGGCCCATAAGTGGTCACCGTAGCCCGTTTGCAACTCCCCTACTATGTCATTGTCACTATTATATGATACCTATCTGTACTATGTATGTCCCACTGTGTGCAACAGCCGGGCAGCGTGGCGAGCCACCTCAACACGCACACGCGCGAGAAGCTGTACTCGTGCGACACGTGCGGCCGCTCCTTCAACAGCAAGAGCGGCATGAACACGCACCAACTGGTGAGTTTTCCTTTTTTATGTGGGCTTTGTCGCAGAATGTTCCTTTCACAAAATGTCCCCTAGGTCCAGGGAATCCTCTAGGTCCAGAATATCCCTTTTACAAAGAGTCTCCTAGTCGCTGCAGTGCGAAAGGGATATTTTACTACTGGGGAACATTTTGCGAAGCGTAAATTTTACGACGGGGAACATTTTGCGAAGGGGATATTTTAAGACTGGTAAACATTTTTCGAAGGGGTTATTTACGACGGGGGAACATTTTGCGAAGGAGATATTTTACGACTGGGGAACATTTGCGAGGGGATATTTTACGACTAGGAAACATTTTGCGAAGGGGATACTTTACGACTGGAGAACATTTTGCGGGATATTTTACGACTGAGAATTTTTTATACGGTGTGTCCGTAAATTCTGCCAAACCATAAAGTTTCACCGATTTTACTAGAAACTTAACTGAATCTAATCTTTACTTTTTTCCAGACCCATACTTCTGAAAAGCCTGTACAGTGTACACTTTGCGAGAAGCGCTTTAAGCAGAACAGCAGTATGAAGCTCCACTACAGGACCTTCCATCTCAAACAGCCGTATCCAAAGAGGTAAATTTACTTATGTTATTACTAAATAATTGTTTGTTCGAATTGTTTTTTTTTTGTAGTAGATAGCGCATTTGTCAAGGAAGGGCATAGGCTATGTATCATTACGCTACTACGTAGGAGAACGGAACAGTAATCATAAATGGACATCCATTCAAAGATCGGCGATAGCGAAGGTTGCTTGACAGTGATCGTTGTTTGACTGCCTCGGTGGCGCAGTGGTAGTTTACGATGCGACTACCAGGCTGAGCTCCCGTGTTCGATTCCTGACTCGGAACAAATATTTGTGTGATCCACAAATGTTGGTTTCGGAGTTTGGGTGTTTCCTATGTATGATATGTAATGTATGTATTTAACTACAAGTATGGAAGTATGGAATTTAGACAACTGATACACCAGTTGTCTAGATTCTATACCAAAAGCTTATATTAGCTTACTTTAGGTTAGATGGCGCTGGGTAAAAAAGATGTCTGTAATGTATGAAGTCGGTGTTCTAGTCCCTGTTTGGGCGCCAAGACTTCATAAATCAAAAATAAGTAAAAATTGCTCCAATACGTAAAAATCGGCCCCAACTTATTATAATGTGATATTTTTGTGTGAATTTCAGGAACAGAAGAAAGAAACTCGAAGAAGTATCAAAATTGGACGAGTACCCGCCCGAGGATTTGGACGACAACCTTACTCTCGATAGATGGCGTTGTACTACGTAGTGGCTTTGTGTACATACTAAAATACTCTTAAAATGACGACTTAAAAATATGGTGGAGAATTTCAACTTGATTCAATGAATAATGACATGAAAAATTTTAAGTCCAACTACATTACTAAAGACCATTGAATTTGTCACACCTCTTCCGTCATAAGGCGATGAGAAAACTGTTTCTAATGAGATTTTAGTGAAACAATGATTCAAATCAAATCAATAGTTTTTGGTTTTGCAACAAACAAACAAACAAACCGATTGTCACCATCCTCATGAAGGCTTCCGGATGAAGCCGAAACAATTGTAGATCGTTATCGTAATTACGTCGTTAATGTCGTAAGTGTTTTTACGCAAAATCCCGTTTATGTTTTTAATTATTTACAATGTGCGTTAGTTTTAATAAAACCGATTCTCTTGAAAGTTTTACTTTTAAGTACATTGTACTCGTTCATTATTATTATTTCACTACAGACAAGTATTATAAGCCGCAAGAACGGGAATTGACCGGCTGCTGTAGTGAGAGCTAAATTATGATAAAATCATGCTAAATGCGAATATGCCTATTGGGTTGCCTAATGGACAGTAGCTATGGATAGAAAGGCGTCTGACATTTTAATATCAGTTATCAAAGATTATTATTATGAAGTACTAGGTGACCCCCACAACAGCCTCGCCGGTGGCATAATTCGAACTCCCGTCGCTTATAAATTCTACAATACATAAACAAACATAAAATGGGCTATCTAACACAACAATATTTTTTCAAATCCGACCAGTAGTTCCTGAGATTAGCGCGTTCAACCAAACAAAGAAACAAACAAACTCTTTAGCTTTATAATATTAGTATAGATTAGTACTTTGCTAAAAGTTTCAGTATATAAACATGTAGTAAATACTATAGAAATATGAATGAAATGACGGTGAGACTAGTCACTAAACTTATGGATCAGTCCAATCTGTCCACTTACGTGATCTGTCCCCCAACTATCAAAGAGGAGACAGTTCTAACTGTTAGGTCAGAGAAATATTAAACTAAGAAGTAATAAAGCACATTATAAACTATTTTTATTTGATGGCCTATTTACAAATTAATGCTATTTCACTTTGCCAGCAGATCATTTCCAGGTAGTCAAACAAAACGTATAATTTTGGGTGGTATTATTACTTCATACCGCACGCTTAGTGTTATAGTGACCGAATTAAAAAAACATGTTTTTTTGGGAAAACGCAACAAAAGTTTTGCAATTAAATATAAATAAATAAATAATAAATATCCATCACGCCTTATCCCCGAAGGGGTGGCAGAGGCATATTATATGCCCACTTTTCACCGTGTGGATTCCTGTCCCACGTAATAGGTGGTGAGCCCATTGCCGTGTTGAAATAGACAGCTTTTTATTAGCCAGACACAGAATAAGCCATCGTGCTCATCACACAAAGTTTTATCCTGGGTGGGAATCGAACCCACGACCTGAAATCTCCATGAGCGTTCCAGTGCTTGTTTCAGGATCAACGGAGCTTGCACAGGCTTTTATCACATTTAAAAAGGTGTGAGACAGGGTTGTGTAGCGTCGCCGTGTCTGTTTAACCTTTACATTGTAGTTAAAAAAAAAATATCCATCACGCCTTATCCCCGAAGGGGTGGCAGAGGCATATTATATGCCCACTTTTCACCGTGTGGATTCCTGTCCGTTGTTTTGTTGTATTGTTTTGTGTTACATTGTAGTTGCTTAAAAGAACTGCATGAGAGTGCGTATGGTTTGAGAATGAATTAATTAACCGTCAAATGTTATACGCTGATGATCAGGTAATAGTGGCATTATCGGTGGAGGAGTTGCAGTTGATGGTTAACATTATGCATGATGCGCTAAAAAGGAAAGGAATGAAAGTGAATGTAAACAAGAAGAAAGTAACGGTTTTTGAAAAAGAGAAAAGCATGACGGATTGCTCATTTTTTGTTCAAGGAAAAAGAGTGTCACAGGTGAAAGAATTTGTATATTTAAGTTCAAAATTTGCGAGAGATGGAAAGTGTGACTATGATATTGAGAGAAGAGTTTTGGCAGGAAATGAAATGAATGGACCCATGTACACCTTTATGAGCAGTCGGAATGTGTCTAAGAAAACAAAACTGGCTGTACATAAAGGAGTGCTTGTCCCTACGCTTATGTATGGCAGTGAAAGCTGGGTATGGCAGAAGAAGCTTAAAAGTAAAATAAATGCAGTGGAAATGAGAAGTCTACGAGGTATAGCTGTAGTGAAGTTGACGGATAAAGAAAGAAACAGCGTGATAACGGAACGTTGCGGTATGACAGAAGATGTACTGACTAAGATAGAAAAAGGAATGCTTAGATCTCATCACGTGTCCGAACGACACGTGTTAAGAATGGATGAAAAGAGATTGACTAAGCAGATCTACGTAGCGAGAATGAATGGGCAAGCTGGTAGGGGTCGACCTCGCTGTACGTATGTCAATCAGATCGATGACGTTTTGGAAAAACGCCAGGTCAAAAGCACCCTTAACCGGCGGGCGTGTATGAAAACACTTATGAAAGTAGGAGAAGCTAAAGTTGTATGCCAGGATCGTAGTTAGTGGAAATCCATAGTTTCTGCCTGCCCCAATGGGAAACAGGCGTGATGATAAGTATGTATGTATGAATCTCGAAGAAGCGAAAAAAGTATATATGGATCGCGAAGCCTGGCGATCTGTCCTCTCTGACTACCCCGTCAGGGATACGGCGTGAAGATAGTTAGTTTTTTATGTAATAACAATTATATCTTAATGGTAGCAAAGCTAGAAAAAGTAAGTATCTTCAACACTTAAAATAAGTAAGTATATGAAAGAGTATTGAATATTTTTTACATACCTCGAAATCAGAACTTTGAGTGGGAATTAAATTATCATCAGTTTGAATAAAATCTAGATTTTTTTCTTGAATGCGAAGATTCATTTTAATAAAAAATGATTTAAGTCTACAAGTGAAACTTCTTTTTCATTCTTTACTTAATTTTGAAGTGACTCAATCTTGAACTTAAATCACGTAAAAATTTCTGAACAAAATGATAGTTTTTTAGGAAAGCACAGATCCAATACTGAATTTTACTAAAAATAAGTTATTATTATTTGTAATAAACAGTATTAAAACTAAATCGTACAAGATGTACAAATAAATTTACTAGGGATGTATTTAAGAATAGACTTAATCAATAATGTGTTTTAAAATTATCCAAATCTTTTAGTTTTAAAAAGTTCTAAAATTCTTTACGCATTGCGTCAATTAACCACAAAAATTATCGATAAAACTTACCTTTCTTTCACTGATAAACAATCTTAAATATTAATTGGTCACTTTTAAAACAAATGAACAGATGTTTACTTTGAACTGGCTGGAAGAATAATGAATGTGTCAGTGTAATGTCAAAATGACGTCTTGAATCTTATAAGTGTGAAAGGGACCGAAAACTTGTAGGAGTAGTATAACACTAACTTTTTATGATTTTATCAAGGTATGCCACAGATGACGTTGTGTTGAGTATTACAGTGTATTCAACTCATTTTCGACTGATTTTGAATTCAGTCACTTTAATACTAAGCGTGCGAACATATTTTTCAATTATTATTTCTTTCGTAGTTTTGTGTAGGTGGGTGGTAATTTTTTTTATTAAGTCCAGACCATCATCTTCGAAGTCGAAGCTTTATTGTAAATTTTAATAAGCTTGATACAGAAATATCTTGTTTGACTTCATTTGTCAGACAATAGTGCATGAAGCAATATAGTTGAAGTAACACAAAGTAGAAGTAATATTGTTTATAGTACGCTATTATTACTTCTAAGAATCAATAAATTTGAATGGATGATGACAAACAAGAATAAAATGTTCCATCTGTCCCTATATCACCGTTAGGGACAAAATAAACGGATAAAGTTCGAACTGTTCCCTCGTTGCTAACAAGGGTACAAACCATACTTTTTTCGATCTGTCCCCCTAAGGGATCAAGGGGACAGATTGGAATAATTCCAATCTGTCTCCTTGAAATGTTTCTGTACGCAGTCTTACTTATAGGTACGTATGTATATTGTGCCCAAATGCCCCTAACCAGTTCAGCACTGGGCCCTTTCTAAGTTGTAAATAGTTGCATACTATACAATTAAGTATAATGTATAAATAAACAATACATATTGGTTTAATATACATATAATTTTGTAAAACAATTATTGTTCATGTATGACAATTGTGTAGTAAACCATAATTTATTTAGTTGTGTTTATTTCTCAAGTGTTCTTATCCGGACCACGCACGCATCAGCAACGCCACCTGTATGTCCTGAACTGGACAGAGTCTGCTATTTAAATCGTGTCGAAATAGAATTGAAGTCGTTCAATAGAGAGCCACCGGTACAATTTTGACAGTTTTTCGTAGTCTACGACGTACAATCGTACTCCAATTGTCTTCTACTAACACGTACCTCGCCTGTGGCCCTAAGTCAGTTGCATTTTTGATAGTCTACTAACATTTTGACAGCTAAAAACAGCGATTCTGGTTTTATTTTACGACTTGTTAATAGTAGACTCTGCCCCCTGTTCACTATTACTAAAAATCTCATTTACTTTGTGACTTTATCAGGATACCGTTTATCAAATAAACGACAAATTAAATAGCAACAAATGCCATTTAATATGTCGTTTATTTAGAGAGGAATTACAGAAATAAAATTTTCAAGTGTGAAATCAAAGTACGACTCTAAATGCTGCTGGATAGCTTCTACATGCTGCATGTTTGAAGCTGGATTGGGCTGGAATTGGCTCTCTAGGTGGTTCGCGAAAATCTCGGCTCGGACTTCCGCGCGGTAACGTGGGGTCCCGTCACCGGCTAAAAGCGGCCTAATCGGCGGTGGTTTCCCAGAGAGCTGACAGGCAGAGGCCGTGAATACCTGACCAATCGTCACCAGCTCGCTCAATGGTCGTTGCCACGATTCGGTTGCGGCTGTCTCCAGCTCGGCCGTAATCTTCGCAGCCAGAGCGTTGAGCTGAGTTTTCATGGTCGGGCATCGGGTTTGCTGCCATTGGGGTCTCAGCTTCCTTTTCCTCTCGATCATCGCCAGGATGTGCGCTGGGATTTGCGGGGGCCTTCGTGTCGATGCGATTTCTAGCCTCGATTCTCGAAGTGCTGCGTTGATGACAGCACTGAGGTCGTCTGCGAGCGCATCGACGTCATCGTTGGACTCAATCCGACGGTAGGGCGAGTTTTCCGCCATATAGTTGGCGAAAATTCGCCAATCCTGGCGGTATCGAGGGGACCTTAAAGCAGTCTGGGCTGCTATATGCGACACTGTTAGCAGGACAGCTTGGTGGTCCGAAAGGAGATGATCATCTAGGACGTCAATCGATGGAGCGGTCGGTAACCCGCGAAAGAGCGACAGAATGATGACGTCCGGTAATAAGGCTGCCTGGTACGAGTAGTGCGTCGGGACCTCTGGTCCAAGCACCTCGTATCCGTTGCGGTCTGCATCGTTTAAAAGGCGACGACCGTTTGGGCAGATGCCAGTGGAGTTCCACGCCGCGTGCTTCGCGTTAAAGTCGCCCGCGATGATGGTTGCGATCGGCGAGTCCAGCAGGGTGTGGACATCTGCCATCGCAAACCGGACGGCTGGCGGCTTATAGAAAGCATATACACGGGTGGGCTGTCTCTCGATGCAGACCTCCACGCCGATGGCGTACGACGACTGCAAATTAGGTACTGGCAGCGGTTGGTGGATGATCCTTCTCTTCACTAGAACTGCTAATCCCCTACGCAGTTTCAGTTGGGGAGATGTGGTCCTCTCGGTATACATGATACCCTGGCATTCGAAGTTTGGTGATTGGCTTGAGGTGCGTCTCGTTGATGAGGGCAATATCAACCTGCGATAAGTGCTCTCAAAAGCCTGGCTTTCTCGGGGGACAATACGTCAGCATTCCAGTAAATAATACGTAGGGGACTACCGGCCATAAGCACAAAGATCTCCCACGCACTTTAGGATGAGAGGGACTGGATCTCGCCCCTCCTGAATGGCCACAAGCACTTGGTTCAGCACTCCAATAGCCAGGGTCACGACCAGGCTACTCTAGCCGTTGCCGGCATGGCGACCACGGGTGCTGTAGATTGTTCCGGTTGGCTGTCCGGCTGCGCTGTCGTCGCAGTCTGCTTGCTCCGGGGCTTCTTCTTTTTGCGTATCTTGCCATCTCTACCTGCCTGGACTGGGTTGTCGGCAGCCATAAGCGAGCCGGGAGCGTTAGCTTCGCCTTCCTTGGCAGCAGCGACTGGCTTGTTGGAGTTTCCCAGTACGAGCAACTGTACCGGCCCTCTTGTTTCGGGCTTCTTTACGGAACACCGGGCACGTGGCATTATTTGCTGTGTGGGGCCCTCCGCAGTTCGTGCAAGTCGGTGGCTCTTCAAGTGGCCTGGAGCAATCTCGTGCAGCGTGCTCCTCTCCGCAGCGCACACACGCTGGCGGCCTATGGCAGTTATGAGAGGAGTGACGAAATAGCTGACATCGGTGGCATTGGGCTGGGCCACGTTTATCGCGCCACGCTTCGATTTTCACGCCGGGCATACAGAGTAACTCCGTCACATCTTATATACCCGGTGTAAGATCTGGGGTGCGTTTAAGTTGTGCGGGAAAAAGACACCCCGGGCGTCCTGGCCTAGCTCTGATCGCGCGCACGTATTCAGGCTCGTATCCGAAATCTTCCAGCTCCCGAATGATGTCCTTGACATCGGTATTTACAGGTAGCCCTCTAATGGCCACCTTTAGGCTGCGTTCTGCGGGCAGTGAGTAGGAAAACCAAGATAACCTGGTTTCCTTCTCCAGCCCAGTCAGGTACCTCTGAATGGTGCGGTACTCTGTTTCCGTCTTAGGCATGAAGCGGACTCCCTTTCCAAATGCTCGTCCATTAGGTGCGTGACCCAAGAGTCTTTTCAGCTCTCTAAAATGCAAGGGCCAGTTTGGCAGAACCTCCACCACGAGTGGTGGGTATCTGACTGGAGCTTTAGGTGCTGAGGTAACTGCGGTAGCTCCCGTCCCGGTGACGTTTCCAGTGGATTCGGCTGCTGAGCGTGGACCTGCCGCATTACTTAGCGGTGGGCTGCGAGCTACCGAGCCGGTGCCGCGCCTCACGAGCGCCAAAACGTTCTCTTTCCGACTCCCGTGGTAGGTGGGAGGAGCGGACGGGTCGCTTTGCGTAGCGGCGGGAGATGTGGTGGCGAGGGTGGTGGCATGGCTGTATCATATTCCACAACCTCAACGCAATTAAGGAGCTATTCTATTTATAGGACTGTCTCGGCGCGACCTCTGTTGGTCTCCTCGGCGTGCGCCATTGGCCCCGGCCAACCGGCCCCCGGACTTACCGCTAGAGGTACGCCGGGGACCGCGATATGGTCAGAGTCACCGGTAGTCCGAGGTGAACAACGAGAAGCAATAGGTGTATAGAACAACATTTTAGGCCCGCGCGCACAGAAGCGGAGCGGGAAGCACCCCCCCGCGCAAGACAGAAAGCTTTCTATGTCAGGTAAGTATGCTCTACGGCACTGGGTCTTCTCACCATTCCCCTAGGGGTACCGGGGGTAACCGTTTTTAGGCTACGCCTATTTCGGTGGTGTCACCGCCGCCTGTCACGGCGGGTCGCTGGGTGGGTGGTCTGACTGCCACCATGGAGTCTTTTCCGGCCTGCCCGATCTACGAGCTAGCGGCGAATTGACAGAGATGGTACTCATGACATCGGCGAGGTCGAGCCTGTCCGAGAGGTCGCCGACAGGCGCCCATCAGCCGATGTCATTGAGGAGCGTCATTGAGGTGTAGCTGCAGCGGGTATTAGGTCTCTCGGCAGTGGTCGTTCCGGTGGGCGACGATGGTAAGGCGCTAGCTCCCGCAAATGGCGGAAGGTGGACCCCTCAGTGCGGGTGAACATGTTGGCACTCAGGCGACCGATAGAGTCGTCGAGGCTCTCCATGCGTAGATCCCTGGAGATGGTGCTATTCCTCACGTAGCGAGGAGCGTCTACAACGGTGCGCAGGGTAAGCGACTGCTGCGCGCGCAACTGTTTGCGGTGTGTTTCCGCAACCAGCACGTACCACGCTGGGGAGGCATATGTTAGGCGCGGACGGATGTATGTCTTGTAGACGCTCAGCTTCGCACGCAAGGGTAGGCTCTACGCAGCGCAAACCTGGCAAGTGATTCCGTTGCGGAGAATCTTGACGACATTTTAATTTCTCTGTGCTGCCATCTAGGTATATTCTGTCTAAAACTAATGTTGTTTCGACCGTTGCAAGATAATTATTTCTTTAGTAGACTTGAAAAAAATAATGAAATTTACACAATACACAAACCTTTGCAACCTATTACATTTCAAAGCCTCAACTTGTATCATATATGTCAACTATACTGACCTAGGACGTGGAACCGAGTAAGTGTCCTATATTTTTTGCATATTAATATTGTATAGAAAGCAAAGTAACACTACATGCCAATGTTTATGCTATACTATCAGTAATTTATAGTATCTTACTTTAGCAGTAGTGATAGTTCGACATTTAATCAATAGAAATGTAAGCTATTGATTTTATTGATCATGTTTCGAAGTCACTATTGATAGATGTGCTGTGTATCATTACATACTACGAACAAATTAATAATTAATCACAGATGGCCTTAAGGGAGTTGTCCCAACGACATTTATTTATATAAAATAATATTTATTTTTTACAAAAATAATTACACAGCAAGAAATTGTGAAATTAAAAAATACTAGTTTAAATATTTTATAGACATTTAGTATTAGTAAAGAACTATTATTATTATGAATGAAATTTCTAGTGGAAATTAACGCTACATTCCCTACAATTATATTATATGGATCGTAGTTGCACTCGGTGCCAGCTTATGGTGTCCCAGTTCAAACCGAATGCTGGAACAGTTGAAACTTAGTTAAAGATATTAAAATAGAATGGAAATTCATTGATTTGGTAATATGACAACATTAGTATAAACAGAAAAGAAGCCATCAAAAGGGATTACAATTCAGCAAACAAGTCAGTTACCTTAATGGCAACCCAACAAACAATTTGGCTGCAAATAGAGCTTATCATATAACCTTAAGTGTTATGAAAGTAGAGTAGTAGCTGCTATAATTGCAGCTACTACTCTACCTTCATAACATTGCTTGACGGCAAAATAGAGTTAGTGATAAAATATTACGCTTACAGTGACAAAGCAAGTTTATAAGAGCAATTTGTGAAGGTTAAACGCGTAGTGCAGCGATTATTATCCCTACAGTAGAGACCAAAGCTTCTGTGTTATAGCTTTGAGTGAATCTTACTACTATAAGATCTATATTAGAAATTAAGATTTATTATTGACTTCTAAAGTTCTAAGCAAGCTACCATAAACTCTTTTAAATCTCTTTCTTAATTCATTTAACAAATTATAAGAAAAAACTAATGAAAAATATATTCTTAGACGCTGTAATTTCCTATTGTAGATCCATACTGCAACTCAAGGCGTTACAATTTACCTCATTACCCTTTAACCGTTAAAACCGTAAGCAAGTTACATCACAGATCTACTATACCCCTCCCGGAGTTTATATTCATTAATTTACTCTCTTTATAACGCTCAAAGAGTCAGTAAGCTGCACGTAGCTCTACCATACCGCTTAAGAAGTTAATGGTCACCAAAATACTACTCTTACAGCGCTTTAGGTCTTAGTTAGCGCTACTGTTCCTCCACAATTGCTCTTCTATACCTCTTAAATTCATTCTATAACTCCACTACATTGCCATAGTGGAACCTAAGATATTAAGAATTTGTGCCCAATCCGGGGGTATAGTAGAGTTATAGCTTGCTATAACTCCTATGTGATAGCACTTATTGATGACCTCAGGATCTCTTTAGCTCTTTTATATATCTGTTCTAACTCTTATAGTAACGCCTAATGTTAGTTGGGAAATGACGCTGATTTTCAGCTGCAACCTAGTGCAAAACACATTAACTCTTAAATTACTAATAAAAGTGATATTAAGTTTATAACTAAGTAATTACTGTAAATATGAATTACGCTACGGTAACCATTTTCCATTACGTGGGCTGTACACTTTTCCGTAAAAAAATAGCATTGACCATAGTAGTGATGGGTATAATATACAGATATACTTAAATTAAGATATAACGTGGTTTATGAGAAAATAGGATATATGAGATTAAATAAATAAGCAAATAGTCAACACAGTCGGCAAAAAAACCTACAGGTTGTTTGGGATTGGTTGGTTCTCAGTGGCCTTCTGGTGCTGTAGGAGTATATTAGAAATTTATATTGAAGTGCTGTTCAATTTAACCACATCGGGGTCACCAAATTCTCCAATACCTTCTGATCAACTAAGCTGGTACTTGACGTTTAAAAATTATCATAGAGATTGTATTTGTAAATTTTGATTAATTCTAACTAACTATCTTCACGCTGTATCCCTGACGGGGTAGTCAGAGAGGACAGATCGCCAGGCTTCGCGATCCATGCATACTTCTTTCGCTTCTTCGAGATTCATCAATCGCTTCATACACGCACGTCTGGGTATCCGAGTGCTTTTGACCTTTCCGTTTTTGAGCAATCTGCTCACGTGGTCTTCATATGTAAGTCTCGGCCTACCCTGACTCCTTCTACCCTCTACTTTTGAACAATATATATTCTTCGTCAATCATTCCTCACTCATTCGTTGGACGTGTCCAAACCAACGGAGCACGCCCTTTTCCAGCTTAACGCTGACACTTTCATTCAAACCTGCCATATTGCGTATCACTTCGTTACGTATTCGGTCGGCCAAGGTAACGCCGCACAATTTTCGAAGTGATCGCATCTCCACAGCATTCAATTTACTTTCATGCATCTGCTGACATACCCAGGTTTCACTACCGTAAAGCAAAGTTGGCACTAGCACTGCGTTATGAATCGCCATTCGTGCTTCTTTTACGATGCTTTGTCGCTTTACTAACTGGGACAAAGCACCGTTAACTTTGTTTCCGGCAGCTACTCGCCGTTCTACATCCGAATCACATCTTCCATCCGCGCTAAACATACTTCCTAAATACACAATTTCATTCACTTGCTCTAGACGTTCCTGGTTTACCCTAATCTCGCATTTAGTTCTTACGTCACCTCTTTCAAATACTAGAACCTTAGTTTTACTTGCATTCAAGCGGAGACCCTTACTTTCACACCCCTCTTTCATATTAGTGACTAATGCCTGAAGGTCGGCTTCTGATGAGGCCATGAGCACCGCATCATCAGCGTACAGCAGACAGTTTACTGTAAAGTCACCCAAATTCACACCCATATTAAAATCTTTCAACTTCTGCAGGCAACTGTCCAGATACACTATGAACAGCCAGGCGGACATGACACATCCCTGTTTGACGCCTGTACAGACATCAAAAAGAGGTGACACATCCCCCCCCTACTCGCACGCAAGCCTTACAGTCCCTATAAAGCGACTGCATTGCCCGCAGCAGCGAGCCGTCCACACCATATCCTGGCAGCAAGTCCCACAGCGTTTCTCTCACAACGTTATCAAATGCTTTCTCTAGATCCACAAAAGCGCAGAAAACGTTCTGGCTAAGAGCCAGAAACTTTTCCGCGATCATGCGGAGAGAAAACACTTGATCCATGCAACCTCTTCCACGTCGGAATCCGCATTGAGCCTAAATACCTTTCAGACTTTTCTTGCATTCGTGCCGTTATAACCTTTGCATACACCTTACTAGCTAAGCTGACCAAGCTGATCGCCCTGTAGCTGGAGCAGTTTAGGCGCGAGCCTTTCCCTTTGTAAATAGGTACTACAACTGCTACTCGCCAGTCATCTGGGACCTCACCCGTCCGCCAGCACAAGTTGCATAACAGACATAGTATGCATCATCATCATAGCAGTATCATCTCAGCAGTAACTCTGTCTTTTCCCGCAGCCTTTCCACATTTCATACTTCTTATCGCTTGTTCTATTTCTTTCATACTAATGACTTCAATGACATCGGGATCCGGAGCATCGAAGTGAGCTCCACTTCCCGATGTGGCATCTCTGTCTTTTCTTGCATACATCTTTCCATAATATTCACTCCATCTCTGCAGGACGTCACTTTGGTCTGTTAGGACGTCATTGTTAACACTAAGCACTTTATTCATACTGCAGATTGCCGAACAACTCCGGGTCTTGCCTACCTCTTTCCAGAAGAGCTTGGCATTATCCCGGAAATTGGACGACAACCTTTCATCCGCTTTCATTCTGCACCTTTCACGAGCTTCTTCTATCAGTGCCTTCGTGTTAACTTTCTGCAGCTTATATCTCTCTTTCATATTAAAATCATTCCGCGAGGCTAAGTAGTCTAGCCATGCTTTCTTCTTCATTCGAACTGCTTCTTTCACTTCCTCATTCCACCATGCATCACGCTTATTACTACTGCCTCTTTTCGTTTCTCCACACACTTCCACAGCGGCATTTATCATACTATCCCTAAGGTTCTGCCATACACTTTCCACATTCTCACTGCTTACATTGACGTCGCCAAGCTTTTCGGCTGCCCTTTCATTATATTTATCCCTAATGGATGCATCCTGCAGCTTCCAGCTTTTGATGCTATAAGTCGGCACAGGTTCAGGACACTCGGTACGATGACGCCAACCCGCGGACAGACCCCTAATCCTAGTTATGACTAGGTAGTGGTCTGATCCCAGCTCAGCGCCTCGATAAACCCTTGTGTCCATCACCTGTTTACGGAGCCGACTATCCATTAGGAATAGATCTATCATGCTTCTCTTTGACTTACATCTCCTCGTATACATATGAATTTGTTTCTGGTTGAACATTGTGTTCGCCACAAACAAATCCTTTTCCTTACAAAATGCCAGTATTAGCTTGCCAGCGTCGTTCACTCTTTTATCCCCATACTTCCCGAGTACCGACTCAAAACCATCGCGAGCGGTACCCACCCATCCATTCAAGTCTCCACATACTATAAGTCTTTCATTTCCTTCTATCACATTTAGAGCTTCTCTCATACTCTCCCAGAAGTCCTCTAGCTCACTCGCGTTCGACGAAGATACTGGCGCGTAAGCAGCTACCAGGAAAATCTTCGTCAAACCAAGTTTTACACGGATCCAGAGGATTCTAGGACCTACCAGTTTGTACTCATACATACCGGAGGCCAATCGCGAGGACAGCAAAATTCCAACCCCCGACTGCCATGCTCGCTCTCTGGTACTCCAGACCAAAGCGCGAGCATCCTACCCGGGAGCTCCAAGACTTCGCTGCCCTTGCGCTTGGTCTCTGTCAAGCACACTGCATCTAACTTTCTCTCATTCATAACATCCATCAACTCATTCATCTTATCTGTCATTCCTCCCCTAACATTCCACGCAGCTACCCTGCACTCCATCCTCCACTTCCCGCCGTGTCGGGCCGCGCGTGTAGGGTGGCGGTCCCCTACGCCACTCTGGCTCACACTTTTCGCACCAGCGGGGACGAACTGGTGCGCGTCGCCTCGGGGGCACGCCCTAGCATCATTCGTCCTGGTGGCACTCGTGTTGGAGTAGAATTGCAGCCGTAGCTGGCAGGGATGGCGACGTGCACGCTTCTACTCTTCATCCCCATTTAAATTAATTCTACCATTAAATTTCGATAATTTCTACCATTTCATATCACATCATCACTTTTTCTTTGTTGGTTTCTGATCATTTAAACATCCACTGACATTTTCTGACATTGTTACCAGCGATAGATTCTTTTCTTTTTTTCTCACACTGAAACAAAATTAGGTAAAAGTTGGTAAGTATAGATGATATACAATACCCATTATAATGTCACCTTATTTGTGTAAATGCCATAGCTTATACTTCCCGATGTTTCGACCGGATTACACCAGCCGTGGTCAGTCTATAATATTTTGATGTTCTAATATTCAGTCAACCCGCGTCCACGAAACGTCCGCGAAACGTCGGGAAGTATACGATAGGCTTTGTACGACATATTGGATTTACACCGTCCATTCATTCATTCAAGGTGTAATTCCTGCTGAGGAATGTTTTGTGATGATTCGTTGAAGTTATGTGTGATTATATTATAAAAAAAAAAAAAATAAGCATAGGATTCTTTCCACGTCAGTTAAGCAGCCCAAAATTTGGGAAGGATGCGCCGAAATATTAGAACATTAAAATTAAGTTTTAATGTTCGCAGAAGTTCAGTTTCGCAATTACTAGATTAGTAAGAACGACAGTCCCCACTACCAAAAATTCTTCACTAAAATGAAGTAATCTTTTTCAATTTAAGCTCTACGCAGCGCAAACCTGGCAAGTGATTCCGTTGCGGAGAATCTTGACACCGACATTTTAATTTCTCTGTGCTGCCATCTAGGTATATTCTGTCTAAAACTAATGTTGTTCGACCGTTGCAAGATAATTATTTCTTTAGTAGACTTGAAAAAAATAATGAAATTTACACAAAACACAAACCTTTGCAACCTATTACATTTCAAAGCCTCAACTTGTATCATATATGTCAACTATACTGACCTAGGACGTGGAACCGAGTAAGTGTCCTATATTTTTTGCATATTAATATTGTATAGAAAGCAAAGTAACACTACATGCCAATGTTTATGCTATACTATCAGTAATTTATAGTATCTTACTTTAGCAGTAGTGATAGTTCGACATTTAATCAATAGAAATGTAAGCTATTGATTTTATTGATCATGTTTCGAAGTCACTATTGATAGATGTGCTGTGTATCATTACATACTACGAACAAATTAATAATTAATCACAGATGGCCTTAAGGGAGTTGTCCCAACGACATTTATTTATATAAAATAATATTTATTTTTTACAAAAATAATTTTACAGCAAGAAATTGTGAAATTTATAAAATACTAGTTTAAATATTTTATAGACATTTAGTATTAGTAAAGAACTATTATTGTTATGAATGAAATTTCTAGTGGAAATTAACGCTACATTCCCTACAATTATATTATATGGATCGTAGTTGCACTCGGTGCCAGCTTATGGTGTCCCAGTTCAAACCGAATGCTGGAACAGTTGAAACTTAGTTAAAGATATTAAAATAGAATGGAAATTCATTGATTTGGTAATATGACAACATTAGTATAAACAGAAAAGAAGCCATCAAAAGGGATTACAATTCAGCAAACAAGTCAGTTACCTTAATGGCAACCCAACAAACAATTTGGCTGCAAATAGAGCTTATCATATAACCTTAAGTGTTATGAAAGTAGAGTAGTAGCTGCTATAATTGCAGCTACTACTCTACCTTCATAACATTGCTTGCGACGGCAAAATAGAGTTAGTGATAAAATATTACGCTTACAGTGACAAAGCAAGTTTATAAGAGCAATTTGTGAAGGTTAAACGCGTAGTGCAGCGATTATTATCCCTACAGTACAGACCAAAGCTTCTGTGTTATAGCTTTGAGTGAATCTTACTACTATAAGATCTATATTAGAAATTAAGATTTATTATTGACTTCTAAAGTTCTAAGCAAGCTACCATAAACTCTTTTAAATCTCTTTCTTAATTCATTTAACAAATTATAAGAAAAAACTAATGAAAAATATATTCTTAGACGCTGTAATTTCCTATTGTAGATCCATACTGCAACTCAAGGCGTTACAATTTAGTCATTACCCTTTAACCGTTAAAACCGTAAGCAAGTTACATCACAGATCTACTATACCCCTCCCGGAGTTTATATTCATTAATTTACTCTCTTTATAACGCTCAAAGAGTCAGTAAGCTGCACGTAGCTCTACCATACCGCTTAAGAAGTTAATGGTCACCAAAATACTACTCTTACAGCGCTTTAGGTCTTAGTTAGCGCTACTGTTCCTCCACAATTGCTCTTCTATACCTCTTAAATTCATTCTATAACTCCACTACATTGCCATAGTGGAACCTAAGATCATAAGAATTTGTGCCCAATCCGGGGGTATAGTAGAGTTATAGCTTGCTATAACTCCTATGTGATAGCACTTATTGATGACCTCAGGATCTCTTTAGCTCTTTTATATATCTGTTCTAACTCTTATAGTAACGCCTAATGTTAGTTGGGAAATGACGCTGATTTTCAGCTGCAACCTAGTGCAAAACACATTAACTCTTAATATACTAATAAAAGTGATATTAAGTTTATAACTAAGTAATTACTGTAAATATGAATTACGCTACGGTAACCATTTTCCATTACGTGGGCTGTACACTTTTCCGTAAAAAAATAGCATTGACCATAGTAGTGATGGGTATAATATACAGATATACTTAAATTAAGATATAACGTGGTTTATGAGAAAATAGGATATATGAGATTAAATAAATAAGCAAATAGTCAACACAGTCGGCAAAAAAACCTACAGGTTGTTTGGGATTGGTTGGTTCTCAGTGGCCTTCTAGTGCTGTAGGAGTTTATTAGAAATTTATATTGAAGTGCTGTTCAATTTAACCACATCGGGGTCACCAAATTCTCCAATACCTTCTGATCAACTAAGCTGGTACTTGACGTTTAAAATCATCATAGAGATTGTATTTGTAAATTTTGATTAATTCTACCATTAAATCTCGATAATTTCTACCATTTCATATCACATCATCACTTTTTCTTTGTTGGTTTCTGATCATTTAAACATCCACTGACATTTTCTGACATTGTTACCAGCGATAGATTCTTTTCTTTTTTTCTCACACTGAAACAAAATTAGGTAAAAGTTGGTAAGTATAGATGATATACAATACCCATTATAATGTCACCTTATTTGTGTAAATGCCATAGCTTATACTTCCCGATGTTTCGACCGGATTACACCAGCCGTGGTCAGTCTATAATATTTTGATGTTCTAATATTCAGTCAACCCGCGTCCACGAAACGTCCGCGAAACGTCGGGAAGTATACGATAGGCTTTGTACGACATATTGGATTTACACTGTCCATTCATTCATTCAAGGTGTAATTCCTGCAGAGGAATGTTTTGTGATGATTCGTTGAAGTTATGTGTGATTATATTATAAAAATAAAAAAAATAAGCAGAGGATTCTTTCCACGTCAGTTAAGCAGCCCAAAATTTGGGAAGGATGCGCCGTAATATTAGAACATTAAAATTAAGTTTTAATGTTCGCAGAAGTTCAGTTTCGCAATTACTAGATTAGTGAGAACGACAGTCCCCACTACCAAAAATTCTTCACAAAAATGAAGTAATCTTACTACTGCCGTAACGTAAACAGTGTCTCTGTATATTTTTATATAGAAAAATTATAAAATTTAAAGTATAAAACCCTATAAAAGTGTTTAAAGTACAATTTAACACCTAGAAAATTATCGTAAATAATATTATATTAAAGCACAAGGCGAATACGAAGTTATATGTGAATTAAGTGATCGATCATAAATTTTGAAAATTTTTACCGTTGTGAAAAATTAAGTGAACGAAAGTATACCTACAAAAAACTGTTATTAGTGATCAAAAACTTCATAAAAACAAACTAATATTGTGAAACGAATATAATCAGTAGAATTACGTTTATAGTAATCTGTAAAAAACAAATATCGAACATAAAATTTTATGGTAGGGTACCTAGTAGCTATATGCCCTACTGAACAAACATCACATCACATACACTTATTTACTAAAACACAAGTACACTCTTCTGGATTTGATTTACCTATTATAGATTTTTTTTTTTTTTGTGAAATTGGAAATGTAATCATAACTTAGTATCATTTAAAGCGTAATGTACCTAGTTCTATATTGATTTGGATGATAATTATGCTAAGTACCTAAACAATTCAATTTAATATCTAATTTGAATATATTATTTCAAATATATTGGGTTTGTTGAAGACATTGATACACACACATATACTACAGGTTTTTATCTTTATAATAGTCTTGTCAATTGTGTTTTTACTGATATTAGCAAACAAAATATAAAAAATGATGACCCGTAGTGCTGTATCCCGTGACTTGCAACAGAAGTTTAACCACACTATAAAGGAACTGGAGATTTGCAAAAATCTCAACAAACAGTTGTTAGAGGAACGGGATGACAGTGAAAAGGAAATACTAACTGTAATTGAGAGAAACACCCAACTCAAACAAGAGTTGGCTGAGCTACATACACAGGTCACACTTCAGCGGGATCACCTCCAGTCAACAGTGAGGGGTCTAGAAGAGTGTAGCGACACCCATGAACGTGCTTTGAAACGTATAAGCGTTTTAGAGTGCGAGCTGAGTGATGTTCACAACTCCATCACTCTTAGGGAAAATCTTAAATCGGTTGATCAAGCAGACCTTTCCAACAGTCTGTATAATGAACTAATGTGTAGGAGGACAGAGACAGATTTTGATGAGCCCATCACCTCGCACCCAATACAAAACTCAGCATTGAATATTCCTATTACAGCAATAGACAAAACCGGTGACCACTTGTTATTGCCGAACACCAGTACATCATCATCATCAATAAGATTAGTAAGTAGTAGCAGGAATAAATTAAAAAAATACATAAAACTCAATAAATTTATTTCTAAGTCACAGAAAAACATGAAAAAGCTTAGAATAGGAGCGAACAAATATCTTAAGACTTGTAAATCAAATGTACAGTTAAAACAACTAATAGAAACAAGTAAAAAACAATTATACACCCAAACAGAGCAATATGAGACTGATATACATCAATTACAGACAGAAATTATGTGTTTACATGATTCCTTAGAGTCTATAACTTTAAAATACAAAACATCACAGAAAGAAATTGGGGAGTACATTAAGGCATTGAATAGCTTGGTGGAGTCTTGTCACAGCAATGAACAAAGGTTCTATTCACTTGAGAAATTATATAATGAAACACCTGACTGTGAAAAATCCCTGCCATGTTCTTCCTTGTCTATAACATCCCGGGACGAGTCAACATCTCCAATGGTTGACTCTGTGGGCAGTATATGTGACAATATTATAAACACAAATAACACTTGCTGTAATAGTCCTGTAACAAAAATTACACAACCTTTAAACGTTGGAAAGACTGTTGTTTATTGTGATGAAATAGGCAAAAGTTTAGGTTATCACTTAGTTCAACATCTGGGTAATTCGGTCATAACCCTTTCATTTCCTGGGGCATCCTACTCTCAAATAATTAATAAGGTATTAACCAGTACACATTGCCCACAAACAACAATAGTGATACTTATTGGCAGAAGAGATAATGTAAACGCTAAAACTATCATTAAATTTTACGAACAGTTATCAAACTTGCAAGTTAAACAGGTTATACTGTCAACACTGCCATATAGCAAATCTTTTACACAAATTGAAAACAACATTAGATACAATATGAATAGAAAATTACATACCTTGACCACATATTGTAGGAATATAGAATTATTTGACTGTAATCTTTTATTACAGAATAATTACTTTTTGACATTAGATAGTTATTTACTATCAAAATTTTTACGACGTCAGATAGCTGTATTGTTATCAAATTTTTTATTGAATAAAGCCAAATTATTGGCTTATAAACCAGCTCCTTTTGAGCTTAGTAATAATGACTTATTAACTTGGGATATTATCTCAAAAAACTAGTTTGTAAGACAACAGGTAAAAAATCTGGCCATGGCTTTAGGTCTTTTGAGCCCATTCGGTCTACTTTTTTTAAAGACACTAATAATAATAATGGTTGTAATAATTCTGAGTATATTAACAATACTTCTAGTAGTTTAAACTTAGTTCACCAAAATATTGAAGGCATATCTGAAAAACTACTACAAATAGAACTTTATATAAAGGAACACAATGTTCACATTTTTTGTATTACAGAACATTGGTTAAAAAGTCATGAACTATTGTTCAACAATGAATTTTATTCACTTAGCAGTGCGTTCTCAAGAAAGAAAGCCATTCGTGGGGGCTCTCTTATATTTGTATCTAATAATTTAAAATGTAAAGAACGTAAAGATATTGTGGCTCTTTCTATTGAGCGTACTGCTGAATTTTCCTGTGTTGAGCTTGAGCAACTCATTGTCCTCTGTGTCTACAGTCCTCCAAAAAGGGATTATAATTTATTAGAATCTGTAATGGAAAATGTATTGAAGCGTTTGTTTACTAGTAGAAAACATGTTGTGGTGTGTGGGGATTTTAATGTTGACATACTTGTGCAGTCTTCGAAATGTATCAGATTTATAAATTTGTTTAAGTCTTTTGGCTTACAAAATTTATTTTGTGAGCCAACTAGAATCACCTCACATTCTAGAAAATGTATAGATAATATATTCTGCAACTGTGCAACAACAACAAGGGAGATACTAAGTAACTTTCCATCAGATCATCTTGGTCAAAAAGCAGCGTTTCCTATTAATGTCACTTCCAAAGGAAATAAAATTGTATGTAGGCCAATGAGTGCATATCGACTTAAACAATTTAATGTTAATGTTTCAGCAAAAGTCACTAATATTGATTTTAATCAGAAAGATCCAAACGGCTTATATAACTCCTTATTTAATACAATTAAAGCTGAGTACAACAATATATTTAAATCAAAAACATTTTATAAAAACAAAAACCTGCAATTTTGTGAGTGGGCAACTACAGGTATTTACAAAAGTAGGGCTAAGTTGTACGAATTATATGGTATGAAGCAATTTAATTTTGATCCTGCTTTTATTCAATATGTAAAAAAATATTCCAAGACCTTCAAAAAGACCTGTGCTGCTGCCAAGTCGTTACATATCAGTAATAAGATTAAAGATTCAAAAAATAAGGTAAAAATGACTTGGAATGTAATCAGTACTGAAACCGGTCGATTACTACCCCGTGATAATAACTTTGAGTTAATTATAAATAACAAGGTGATTAATAATAAATTAGATGTAGCACAAACTTTTAACAACTATTTTATAGACATACCCGCGAAAACAACTAGCTCCTTAAATTCTTGTCCAATCAAAGCTCAACGCATACTTGGGGGCAGCGTAGATCAGTGCAATGTCTTATTTAGCTTTAAATGTGTTAACCCCAACGATATCGTTAAAGTATTCAAGTCGCTTAACTCAAAAAAGACAGCTGACTTGTGGGGTATTTCTGTGAAATTGATACAGTCTATTATTGTTAATTTATCTCCACATCTAGCTGAAATATTTAATAAATGTATCGATAAAGGAGTGTTTCCGGATTTAATGAAACACAGTAAGGTAATACCTCTATTTAAGTCTGGATCCAAAACTGACCCTGGTAATTTCAGACCTATTTCAATATTACCTGCCATTAGCAAAATTTTTGAAAAAATTATATTGCAACAACTACAAGCTCATTTTAATTCAAATATGCTACTACATAAAGAGCAGTATGGGTTCACAAGGGGTCGTTCTACCATTCATGCAGGTGTGACACTTCTGAATCATATATATGACGCCTGGGAGAATAGACAAGATGCTATTGGTGTATTCTGCGATCTCTCTAAAGCATTTGATTGCGTTGAACATAAAACACTATTGCGAAAACTCTTTTATTATGGTATCAAAGACTCTGCACTGGATCTTGTTGCCTCCTACTTAAATGATCGGATACAACATGTTGATGTTAATGAAATTCGCTCCTCTGGAGCATCTGTAGCTATGGGCGTACCGCAGGGATCAATTCTAGGTCCGTTTCTATTTTTAATTTATATTAACGATCTGCCATTCTATATACAGAACTTGTGCGACATTGTTCTATTTGCTGATGATACGTCACTTATTTTTAAAGTAGATCGTACGCTTACTGATTTTAACAGCGTTAATAGTTCACTTGCCCAAGTTGTAGATTGGTTTACGACCAATAATTTGCTACTAAACGCTAAGAAGACAAAATGTATCAGATTTAGCATGCCTAATGTCAGGAATTGCGGTACAAATATAACATTGAACGGTGATACCCTTAATATTGTAGAATCAACTGTATTTTTGGGGATCACTTTAGATAGCAAACTGCAGTGGAACGCGCAAATAACGTGTCTTGCAGGTAAACTCAGCTCGGCAGCCTTTGCCGTTAGTAAAGTCAGGCAGCTCACTGATGTAGAAACTGCCAGGCTAGTATACTTTAGTTATTTTCATAGTGTCATGTCTTACGGCATTTTGCTGTGGGGTAAAGCAGCTGATCTACAAGTAATTTTTGTACTCCAGAAGAGAGCTATACGTGCAATATATAAATTGAGTGCTAGAGTGTCTCTTAGAGAGAAATTTAAAGAAATTGGCATTTTAACGGTTGCATCACAGTATATATTTGCAAATATCATGTTAGTTAAACAGAACATACATTTATACAATCGACACAGTGACATACATTCGATAAATACTAGAAATAAGCATAAATTAATTGGAACGCATCATCGTTTACAAAAGGTTCACGACTCTTTTGCAGGAATTGGCGTACGCCTATATAATAAAATTCCTTTAGACATTATGAACCTGCCGTTACATAAATTTAAGGCGGAAATTAAGACGCACCTTTTGAAAAGGGCTTATTACACAATTAATGATTATTTGAATGATAAAAATAAATGGAAATGAGTTGCTTGCTCTTCGCTCGAGCTATTTAGGATTCGAATGAATCTTGTGATATATTATCTACTTGTCTTGAACCTGCATATATATGTTGTATTTTTTTTTTTACCTTATTTTTGTTTACATTCTCCAGTATAAATAATTTGAAACGCCAGGCAACTAAAGGTATGCCTGCGTTTAGTCCCGGTAATAACTAATATACATAATTATATGTAATTTGACTTTGTTATTGTGTGAGCACTATGTAGACTTATTTATTATTTTGAAATTGACATGATAGTTGCTGTGTAGTTTTTGGGTATGTCATGCTCGCCTAAGTGTCCTGGCAGTGGTGGCGTATGTATCGGGTCGCCTTGTTCCCTACAATACGGTTGAATAGGGCGATGGCTGATATATGCGTCATACCCGTGAACGGGTGCCGTCTGTTGGGACTGGTCAGCTCATAGCTGTTATAGCAATTGTTACAAATAATATTATTTAAATTTAAGGCAAACTAAGTTTAGTCGACTGTTCTCACATAAATTCAAAGGAACTATGTAAGTGTAATTTTAATGAACTCAACATTTATTTTGTTTTTTTTTTGTAAAATTTCTTTACTGTATAATTGGTCAAATATCATGTTAATCAAACTGTGTCAAATGGCGGTTAGAAAAGAGTGGCCATGAGTTTTATTGCCAGGTTCTTCCTCTGGCTCTACCTATTGCTTTGCGAATCTGGCAGTAAATGTAAATGTAGAAGCAGTAATCTTGACGTTCATAAGTGTTACTTTGTGACCTACATGAATAAAGATTTTTGATTTTGATGTTGATTTTTGCATTTAAGCTCTACGCAGCGCAAACCTGGCAAGTGATTCCGTTGCGGAGAATCTTGACACCGACATTTTAATTTCTCTGTGCTGCCATCTAGGTATATTTTGTTTAAAACTAATGTTGTTTCGACCGTTGCAAGATAATTATTACTTTAGTAGACTTGAAAAAAATAATGAAATTTACACAATACACAAACCTTTGCAACCTATTACATTTCAAAGCCTCAACTTGTATCATATATGTCAACTATACTGACCTAGGACGTGGAACCGAGTAAGTGTCCTATATTTTTTGCATATTAATATTGTATAGAAAGCAAAGTAACACTACATGCCAATGTTTATGCTATACTATCAGTAATTTATAGTATCTTACTTTAGCAGTAGTGATAGTTCGACATTTAATCAATAGAAATGTAAGCTATTGATCATGTTGTGACTGTATTTCAAAGTCACTATTGATAGACGTGCTGCGTATCATTACATTCTACAAACAAATTAATAATTAATAAATGTTTATGGAGGGGACAGCGCGTACGCAGTCCCCACTACCAAAAATTGCGCATCCGAGTTATCCACATTAGGGATAATCGCAGGGGTCAACCCGACCGCAGTGCAATGGAAAGGTCTCGCCCTGGGGGAACCGCCTTATTGATCACGGTATCCCCTATGCCAGGTAAGTATGCTCTACGCAACGCAAAACGGGCAAGTGATTCCGTTGCGGAGAATCTTGCCACCGACATTTTAATTTCTCTGTGCTGCCATCTAGGTATATTCGCATAAAAAGTAATGTTGTTTCGACCGTTGCATTAATTATATAATAGAATTGCAAAAAAAATAAAAACAATTCTTCGCAAACCTTTGCTACTTTACATTTCAAAGCCTGATCTTGTACGGGATCGTCTTTACCTGTAGGGGCATATCAAGAAATTTTCGGATTTTATACTCTTTACTTATAGCCTGTTTGAAACCAACGATTTTGGATTCTGAATCAATGACAGTATTCATAAAAAGTAGTAATTTGAAGAAAAAAAAATGGTTTAAAATATAACACTTGTCTCTAAATAAATATCTCATTTGACAAAACGGGTCTAATAAATTAGATTGTCAATGCAGTGTGTGTTACGGGTCCTTCGCGTGAAACTTTAACTTTAGCTCACCTCTCGTCGATTCGTCTATATTGCAATAGCCGATGTCACGAGTAGACTTAACACGTTAACATTTTCTAAATATATCTTATATTACACGAAAAAGACCCGAAACCCACAATTACAAGTCGTGTGAGTTTATGAAACGTACTTATGAAAGTATATGTAAATGTAACTAACTTAGATCTAACACATAATGTTACGAACAATATGGAAATTGTAGTCTGAAATAAATGAATTATTATTATATAATTGTTCATGTTTACAATTGAACGTGGGAAAATTGTTATTTCAGTTAAGTCTTCGCTAATTTGTGTCTACAACAAAAAAAATCTTTTCTTTTCTTCACGCTGTATCCCTGACGGGGTAGTCAGAGAGGACAGATCGCCAGGCTTCGCGATCCATGCATACTTCTTTCGCTTCTTCGAGATTCATCAATCGTTTCATACAAGCACGTCTGGGTATCCGAGTACTTTTGACCTTTCCGTTTTTGAGCAATCTGCTCACGTGGTCTTCATATGTAAGTCTCGGCCTACCCTGACCTCTTCTACCCTCTGCTTTCGCACAATATATATTCTTCGTCAATCGTTCATATTTTTATATTCTTTTCTAATCATAATTTAATCTATTTTAGTATAAATATACTAATCTCGCTCCAAAACGTATATATTTAGATCATTTCGAACAACCGATTCCGAAAACAGACTTATTCTTAAAAGGACACTTTCCGGAAATGTCAAAAATTCCTAAATTTTACTAGTAAAAATAAATAAAAACCCAATTATTATGGGTCGATAAAATAATGTCATAAAGTAAAAATGTTCACTATCAAAACGTCCAAAATTAAATGATCACCACATCTTAGTTTTCCGATAACACGCAATAATTTTACTTGGCACTTGGCACATTGATGTATAGCGCTACTATACATCAATGTGCCAAGTGCCATGTAACGAATATATTCTTAATAAGTATAAATATTATAATACAAGCCACATGTATTCATAATAGGTAAACGAATTTCATTTAATAGGTAACCAGATATTAGTTTGTTGCATAGCAAAGTGTCGAGGCCACGTGAGTGAAAAAGAGAACAATACGATTCGTGTTTCATAAAGCGTTTGATTCTGTAATGTATTTGGAATTACCTGTGATATACATAAATATTATCGAATATTTTTATTTACACTAACACGAATTATGCGGATATTAGTTTCTATTACTATTATGATGTATTTGGAATTACCTGTGATATTCATGAATATTATCGAATATTTTAATTTATACTAATACGAATTATGCGGATATCAGTTTCTATTATTATTATGCATTGTTCTTGTATTATTGGTTTAGTTAGTGTGATTTTTAAACTCGTTGTAAGTAAAATTTTATAAAATTTATTGTTGGGTATCGTAGGGGTTTTTTGGTTTGCTGACTACGAATTTCGTGTTAATTTTGCAATCCAATATGGCCGCCGGGCCGCGGTTATAAATTTTCATGTTGGGTATCGTATAAGAGGTTTTTAGAAACTAAAATAATATATTTTTCTCATATTGATTTATAGAAACTTAAATAATAAATTAAACCTGTATTTTTCTGATACATATCAATAGGAATTCAAAAAGCCACTCAGACAGCGACAACGCCCCTCTCTCCCCGAAGGCAGCGAACGATCATCGAGGGCTGGCGGCACGTGCACCACCGCCCGCCTCACGCTCAGGGCGCCGCGCCAAGTCTCCTCATCGCGGCTTGCGAGGACTCACGTAGAGTGAATGTCTCGTGAAGAGCTTACTATAGAAATGATCCTATGAAGTAAGGTCTTGCCTTGGCCGGCCGACGCACGCCACCTCATTCGCTTATGGAGAATCTTAACACCGCGCTGCAGAAAGTGACGTCATATCAGCAGTGCCATCTAGCGAATGTGGATAGGAACTAAATGTGACGTTAGTGAATACATTTGTCATTGTGACACTGACTGATGTGAAATAACCTAGCGCGTGCACGTGAATGCGCAGACGTCACATACGACCATGACCATTTTTAAGGTAACAACCTTTGAACCAACAAACGAACTGAACAGTTATTTTTTGATTAATTGGTGAAAGCTTTGTATACTGAATTGAAAAAAAAAATTTAATGGATTAATTTAAAAAGGCGTACCTATGAAAAGTTGTACTTTTTATATTAGTACTATACAATTTTCTCTGGTGTTGCGCTCGGCATAACTTAATCAGACGATTAATTTCTTAATATTATATCAATGATTTTTGTATCTTCTACCTACCCCCATGGGGAGGAGAAATACACTAAATTATTATGAAAGTATGTTTATATTATATGATATACTTGAGCATTGAACCGTTATTATTTTGGTAATTAATTTTAGGATTATTTAATTGTGTGATTAAATAAAGTTATAATTTTATCTTTTTCATTACAATTATCGACATAAAGAAATTATATTAGAAGTATATTATAAGTGCGTTAATTAATTAATTCTAAACTAAGCTAATCACTACTAGTATAAAACAAAGTCGCCTTTTCTGTCCCTATATCCCTATGTGCGCTTAAATCTTTAAAACTACGCAACGGATTTTGATGCGGTTTTTTCCAATAGATAGAGTGATTCAAGAGGAAGGTTTATATGTATAATACATGCATCATATACTAAGGCAACATTGCTAATTTTAGAGGTTTCTAACGTGATGTCGTAAACTAACCTATTTTTTTGGGCTTATTTAGCAATTTAGCAAAAACGCTGCCTAAACCCTACGAGTTAGATCAAATTAATGTACTACAGTATTGTACACCATAAAAAGGTCTACAAAAAAGTCCGCGATGGTATATGTTTATATTTTAGGGTTAACCCACATTAACCATTTTTATTGTTTACTTTTTACGTGAAAAAATGGCTTATTTACGAAGCTATTTTAAGCAATACGGCATTAATCCTTATCGAATTAAGTACCTTAAATACAGTGTGCAATTAATATAGATCAATATGGTTCCTTACAGCATGTAAATTAAACAAATATTTTCGGAGATATTACAAATTGTTAATAATCCGCGGGATACAACATTGACATCATTTTTCAAGTTATGTGCTCAAGATGATTTCGCGAAAACACTGACATATGACAGAGTTCCAAGTTACTATACATGGAACCAGAGTTCTAAAACTTTTCAACGGCGAAAACAAGGTACTGCGGTTAATGGTTTCCCCGGAGTAAAAAAAACGGATGCTCTTGGCAGAGTCTACACGATTCATCCCAACAACAGTGAATGCTTTTATCTGAGAATGTTACTGCATATTGTAAAAGGCCCGACAACCTTTGCACGCCTTAGAACTGTGTTGTTTACAATACTTATCAAGCAGCATGCAAAACTATGGGGCTCTTGGAAGATGATTCTCACTGGGAAAATACATTATCAGAAGCAGCTATTTGTAGTTCAGCTACATCATTAAGATATTTATTTGCTGTCATAGTAGCGTTTTGTCAAGTAACTGATTCTGTTAATCTATGGAATAAATTTCAAGAAAACATGGCCAGTGATATTCTGAATCGACGACGGCGAGAGTTAAACTCAGATGATATACAATATGATCAACACATATTTGACGAAGCATTATTTGAATTGAATAAAGTACTGCAATTACTTTCGGGTAAATCGATCAAGGATTTTGGGCTGCCGATGCCAGCTAATACTACTAACTCAGATTTAACTAACAGTGCCGAATACACAAGAGAAATATCATACGATCAAACAAGACTTTTACAAAATATAGCTAAAGATGAGCCACGATTAAACATCGATCAGAAAAAAGTATTCACTGCATTACTATCAACAATTGATAACAATGAAGGGAAATTGTTTTTCCTTGATGCCCCAGGAGGTACAGGAAAAACATTTTTTATCAATCTGCTTTTAAAAAAAGTGAGATCTACCGGAAAAATTGCGTTAGCTGTTGCGTCATCCGGCATTGCCGCTACGCTTTTAGAAGGAGGTCGAACCGCACACTCCACATTTAAGCTCCCGCTGAAAATCGCCACCGATGACAATATCAGCGTCTGTAGTGTTTCTAAACAGAGCAATACAGGAAAATTGATGCGTGACTGCTCATTAATAGTCTGGGACGAAGCTACCGTGTCAAACAAGTCGTCTGTGGAAGCACTGGATAGGACAATGCGCGATTTGCGCAACAAAAATTCACCTATGGGTGGATGTACAATTCTGTTTTCAGGAGATTTTCGACAAATCCTACCAGTTGTGACTCGAGGAACACGTGCTAACGAAATAAATGCTTCCCTAAAAAGATCAAACCTTTGGCCACATGTCAATAAATTAGAGCTTAAAACTAATATGAGGGTTTCGTCATCTTCACGTGAGAACAGGCTATTTCCAGAGATGCTGCTAAAAGTTGGCAATGGAGAATTAACACAAAGTGAGGGAAGGATTAACCTTGAAAACCTTTGTGTTTTGATAGACAACATCCAAGAGTTAGTCAACAAAGTCTATCCTGACATTGATGACATAAGTTACAAGACAATATCTTGGTTTAAAGAAAGAGCGATTCTGTCACCAACTAATGAACAAGTAGATAAGGTAAATAACTTGATTCTTTCAAAGATTGATGCGCCGACGAAAATATACTACTCGGTGGATACTGTTCTCGATTTGGAAGAAGCTGTTCATTTTCCTACAGAGTTCCTAAACTCTTTGAACCCGTCTGGACTCCCTCCTCACAAAATGGTGTTGAAAGTAGGTTGTCCTGTTATTTTATTAAGAAACCTGAATCCACCTAAACTTTGCAATGGCACGCGTTTGCTGATAAAATCACTGAAAACTTTCATAATAGAGTGCACAATACTCACAGGATGTGGTACCGGAGAAGATGTATTGATTCCCCGAATCCCTCTGATACCATCGGATTTACCCTTTCAATTTAAACGTTTACAGTTTCCGGTAAAGACATCTTTTGCAATGAACATTAATAAATCGCAAGGTTAAACCTTCAACGTTGCAGGCTTAGATTTGAGCGTTGACTGTTTTTCACATGGCCAACTGTATGTCGCTCTAGCAAGAGTAACCTCAAGAGAAAACATGTTTGTATTGTCTAATGACAAGAAAGCTGTGAACGTTGTGTATAAAGACATCCTGTAATATATTAATTGTTGTAAAAATAAAATAAATACCTAGGTAAAAATGTAAAAAGTAAATAAGTAAAAATGTGTAATGTAATAAAAATTGTATGAATTTAGATATCTCAAAGATAGCAGGAAATCTTCATAGTAAGTATAGGGAAAGAGGAATTGTTTTACTCCAAATTTAATGCGTGCAGGCCAAGGGCAGTAATGAATGAATCAAAAATACTGGATCAATTTTAATCATGTTTTCATTGAGTGACATAGGCATATATATTTTATGCCCGTGCAAAGTCGGAGCGGGCCGCTATGTTTTTATATACAACGTTCATAGTTTTTCTGTAGTGTATTTAATTTAGTATCAGCATTGCACCCGTGCGAAGCCGGGGCGGGTCGCTAGTTACAAATAACTAAAAACCAAAAACCTAACATACGTCCGGTCTCTTGCCGTCGTCGCGCGCCAAACCATTTCGTTTCAAGTTTAGCCGACAAACCGGCGGCGACAAGAGCACGTAGGATTAAGTCGTTTAGGCTCGCGGGCCGTGGTTTTCGCCTAGCACTCCTGCTGCAAGACAAGCCATGATCGCCGACTACTCCACAATGACACTGGTGCGGAGAAACTCATGGCGTACCCAAACGACGACAACGAGCAATGCGAAAGTTATAATCGTCTAACATGGTCCCTATGTTCGGGCAGGCATTTTTCCAAGCATTAACTGCTCAATCTTACACAGTATTTCCCAGGAATTAAATAGTGTAGGTGCGAGAATTTTCCTAGGCCTCCACACTGTGCACTGAGGACAGGAACGCTGGTAAACTAATATCGGAAAGTTTAAAATAAGTATATATATTTTTATATTACAATGAATATTATATATTTTTCTTATTGTACACAATAACACAATACCCAAGAAATAATACAACATAGTTTTGATCAATTATTCAGATGGGCCCATGATTTAGGATTGGTGATAAACTCTACAAAGACAAATGATTTAAAAAAAAATTCTTTATTTTGCATAGACCATTTCAACGGCGCTTACAAAATGTCATACAATAAAACTAAAGAAAAAAATTGTATATTTAAAGTGACCACCGGTTCGGAACGCGGCCCACCTGAGAAGAACCGGCAAGAAACTTAATAAGACTTTTTTTTTAAGGCCTATTTACAATTTAATATATCATCACTATAATATTTTATTTGCCAGCAGATCATTTCCAGGCATCCCTGTCCTGTAAATAGTCTTGAATAGAGTAAAAACCTTTTTCACAAAGCTTTCTTTTAATAAACTTTTTAAATTTATTTAATGAAATTTCTCAGGTCATTCATTCATATACAGTCTCCACACAACAATAGTTTTACAATACCGACGGTGCTAGTACACCACCACTCTTGTTTATATGACTCATCAAAATACTGCAGTGTCCTGCGATGGAAGTGGTAGATCGGCACATGTATATTGGGCTACTGATCGACAGCAGCTTTTGCTGGGGCCCACACAAGGACTATGTGTGCAATAAGTTAAGGTCGGTGCTAGGTAAACTTAAGATTTTAAAGTACAAATTGCCTTTTAAAACACTGAGAATGCTATACATGGCCCTAGCGGACTCTGTTGTGGGTTATGGGCTTAGTAGTTATGGACAAACCTACCATACATATCTGACCGAAATTTATAATTTGCAATTAAGAATACTAAAAACTATTACGGCAAAACATATTTAAAAAAAAATTGAGAATAAATTTGTAGAACTTTTTAAACACTGTAATGGCATGAATGTGTACAATAAGGTACAATTTCTTACACTCACGGAGGTTAATATGCCCGAGCTGCGGAAAATACAAGACCTGATCTTTTACGACCTATGACACATAAAAACAAATACATTCTACCTAGGTATAATACCGTGTACGGAGCGAGAGTTGCAGAGTATTTGATGCCTTATTTTCTTAATTAACTTCCAGAACAATTACAATCACTATATATGGGCAGTTCGAAATGTTTCAAATATAAGTCCAAACGTTACTTTATTGCAAACACATTGATATGTATGTTTAGCTATAAGTACCTATAGTCTCGACGCAAGCTATGTAAACACCAAAATGAACGACTCGCCAACACACAGATACACCGTGAGAGGTTTGTGTTTGTGGCATTGATCATTTTTAATTGTAAATAAATTGATATGAATAAAAATAAACAGTATTTTCTCATTTGAATGTTTTGAGACCAATCCTTAAAATTTTAAATTATAATATTTGCAAGATAAATAATAAATAACTTTCACTGGTTCATTTGAACATTAACAATTTTTTTTTCTTTTTAAAACCGAGTCCAAATTCGTTGGTTCCAAAACGACAATAAATTCATGGAGTATAAGAAAATTATCTACTACGATGGTTAGATCCCGGTGACTATGAATCTGACTACCTAGCGAAGGGAGGTCGGTTTGCTGTAGTTGATGACTCAACTTTTGATTTTTTGATGAAGATTGAGATTTTTGATGAAAGGAAAAAGGGTTCATCAAAAATCGCCAACGTATCCTTGTAACGGCGGGTATAAAATATTATTGAATTTTTGGAAGTTAGAACTACACAATTGCTGAACTTTTCTCAGTTACAATTACATGTTTTATTGTCTAAATGTCCAAAGATGGATATTTTACTATTATTTACTTTCACTAATACTCGTAATCCATTGTAAAGAAAAGATCCAATATCTGTTCTATAAAACTGAATGTTGCGGCAGTGGACCCTTTCCCTTTTTCAACACTAGGGATGGGGGTGGACCGGTCATAACTCCTTTGACCTTGACCTTTTGCAACCGCATTGATGCGCGCACGTCCATCTTTAATTCAGGCATGCAGTACGTGACGAAAAAGAGACCCAGGAGTTGTTGTAAGCGAATCCAAGAGCGAAAAATTATGACGAAGCTCGAAGTTTCAATGTACGATAGTACTCGCTGCGCAACGAATTGCCAAAAGTGGTAGAACAAACGTTATTGGTTATGACCTTAGCTATCCACTCCTAGCAGGTTGCTGGTGTTTTATAAATGACCCTGTATATTTGAAGTCGATATTTTAAATTTTTATGTGATTAAAGTTATATATTATATATTTTTTTTTACATGTGTAATAAATTCTACGTCAAATTAACCCGTCGCGCATGGTTCCCGACGCAAAGGTGCCCATGACACAGGCGGCATTGCCTCTCTGAATAGCAATGGCTAACCTTTGCCTCAGGAACGACCCGGAACGAGGGTCACCATTATTTTGACGCATCCGTCGGCAGTCTTTTTAATTATGTCACCTCACTATGAATCAAAAACTGACACTTGTCAATTGCGGCCTATTATAACGACTCAACTATAGTAGGTTACATGCCACTTACCGCTTCGGGTAGGGTTGTTTCAAGTGAAAAGTGCGGTGATGTAGTTGCATGCTTATTTTTTGAGTGAACCGTTTGTCACAAAGCGGACACTTAAACGGTTTCTCTCCAGTGTGCACCTGAAAGTACAAGAAACACTATGTATCTATGCCACGGAATCTTTGAACATGAGTTGAAACTTTGTAGACTTATCAAGGACCGATGACAAAGCAATAATTTGTATAGTTTATGCCATTACCCCTACCAGGATCCTGCCGGCCGCCTGATTGAAAGCAGAGACGACGACCTGTGATTGGAGGCCGCTATCATAACCGGCAGGGCACCGAAAGCGGTCCTCAGGTTGACGACCCAGAAATATGCTCTTTTACGCTACTTTTAAAGGACCTAGGACTGTGAGAGAGTAATACGTGCACCGGCAGAGTTTAACAAAATGGTGAAATGGCCGGTGATAAAATGTAGGTAAAAAACTATTTTACAAAGTGGTAAAATATAGATAAAAAACTATCCTACAATGCCGTAAAAAACATTCTACAAAGTGGTAAAATATAAGTAAAAACCATTCTCCAAGGTTGTAAAATGTAGCTAAAAATCCATTCTATAAGGTGGTAAAATGTAGGTAAAAACCTTTCTGCAAGGTGGTAAAATGTAGATAAAAAACAATACAATACACACTATGTATCTATGTCACTCGTATATGAACTCGTGCGCCGAGGGTTCCGTAGAAAATAAGTATGTCTATCAGTTGTCTAGATCCCATACCACAAGCTTATATTAGCTTACTTTGTGTAAATACTCTTTATTGTACACCATAAACTTAAAAGTAAAGTACAATATTACAAAAAAAAAATAAAAAAAATATCCATCACGCCTTATCCCCGAAGGGGTGGCAGAGGCATATTATATGCCCACTTTTCACCATGTGGATTCCTGTCCCATGTAATAGGTGGTGAGCCCATTGCCGTATTACAATATTACAATGATATTATATTAAGTACTACAAATTACAGGGTACAATCGGCGGTCTTATCGCAGAGCGCGATTTCTTCCAGACTACCTAATATGGATAGGGATCAATGAATTTGTGTCCCTATGGACACGCCTGATTGAAAGCAGAGACGACGACCTGTGATTGGAGGCCGCTATCATAACCGGCAGGGCACCGAAAGCGGTCCTCAGGTTGACGACCCAGAAATATGCTCTTTAACGCTACTTTTAAAGGACCTAGGACTGTGAGAGAGTAATACGTGCACCGGCAGAGTTTAACAAAATGGTGAAATGGCCGGTGATAAAATGTAGGTAAAAAACTATTTTACAAAGTGGTAAAATATAGATAAAAAACTATCCTACAATGCCGTAAAAAACATTCTACAAAGTGGTAAAATATAAGTAAAAACCATTCTCCAAGGTTGTAAAATGTAGCTAAAAATCCATTCTATAAGGTGGTAAAATGTAGGTAAAAACCTTTCTGCAAGGTGGTAAAATGTAGATAAAAAACAATACAATACACACTATGTATCTATGTCACTCGTATATGAACTCGTGCGCCGAGGGTTCCGTAGAAAATAAGTATGTCTATCAGTTGTCTAGATCCCATACCACAAGCTTATATTAGCTTACTTTGTGTAAATACTCTTTATTGTACACCATAAACTTAAAAGTAAAGTACAATATTACAAAAAAAAAATAAAAAAAATATCCATCACGCCTTATCCCCGAAGGGGTGGCAGAGGCATATTATATGCCCACTTTTCACCATGTGGATTCCTGTCCCATGTAATAGGTGGTGAGCCCATTGCCGTATTACAATATTACAATGATATTATATTAATTACTACAAATTACAGGGTACAATCGGCGGTCTTATCGCAGAGCGCGATTTCTTCCAGACTACCTAATATGGATAGGGATCAATGAATTTGTGTCCATAGGTAGTCCATTGGTGCACAGAATTTACAAGATATTTATAAGTACACACGACTAAACATAATTCTTAATACATAGGTATAATTATTTTGACTGCCTCGGTGGCGCAGTAGCAGTGTATGCGACTGCCGCGCCGGAGGTCCCGGGTCGGAAAAAATATTTGTGTGATCCACAAATGTTTGTTTCGGAGTTTGGGTGTTTTCTATGTATAATATGTATGTATTTAGAAATATATAAGTATGTTTATCAGTCGTCTAGATCCCACAACAACTTATGTTAGCTTACTTTGGGCTAAACAACGCTGTGTAGAAAAAAATGTCCCACAATATTTATTTATACAAACTTATACATACATACCATATAATGTATAATATATACATACACACATATATATATATATATATATATATATATATATATATATATCCCGGGCGGTTCCTTTCTTATCACATTAACTGAAATGCCTGATAACACTCCCTAATATAAACCTAGTCATATCCATAGAATATTATTTTTGAGAAAAAAATAAAAATGCATTTTTCGAATACCATAAATAGAATAAAAATAGTCGAAAGTTATAACACCCCGTTTTTGTTTTTTATAATGGAAATTATAAAAAACACTGTGTAGCTGTACCCCGTCCTTTCCTAAAGCCTGACTGCTTGTCAGGAAGGATGTTATTTTCCTCCAGGTATTCCATGACCTGCATGTAGACAACCTTTTCTAACACTTTAGATAGGCAAGGCAATATACTAACAGGTCGAAGATACTGGGTAGTATTAGGGTTGCTAATTTTTGGTATTGGCCGTACCCGAGAACATTTTCACTGCTCCGGAAAAGTATTGGTTGCTATGGATACATTCATTATCTTTCACTTAATTTTTTTAAGAGTTACCTACTAAATCGCACCCAGCGAGTTAAAATAGGCAAACACCTTAGTGACGAAGAAACAGTAACCTATGGCGCCCCATAAGGAAGTATACTAGGCCCAATTTTATTCCAAATTTATTTAAACGACCTATGTAATTTGGTACTACCATCCGCCAAAATGATTACATATGCTGACGATACCGCTATTATAGTTTCCGGACCAACATGGAATTGTGTGAAAAGCAACGTTGCCCAGTTGCGTCTCGCGACGCCCGGGGTCCGCTTTCCTACATTTTCGAGACCATTGGCACGCATGTCATCCCTTACGACGTCAAGCCAGCACTTCTTGGGTCTTCACGGGACCCGGCGGGGCTGACATGGCCAGACATTTGTTACCTACGTAGCCCGGCGGTTGCCGCAAGACGTGACCATACTAACGAAGGCGACACTCTTGCAACTTGTCTGCAATGTCACGGACGTGAAGACTGCCGCGGATGCGAGTTTCTCACGCGGTCCATCCGCGTGACCCCACACATCCACCGCAGCATCTTCATTTCCGTGACACGCAGCTCCTGCTTGTGTCGCTCCAATATCGGCCACGTCTCACTGCCATGTAAAAGGACAGGTCTAATAATGGTTTTGTAGACCTGTCCCTTCAACCGGATCGGCATTTTAGGGAAAGATAATAGTTCCATGTTCTTGTCCAAATCTCGCAAGAGCGGAGAATGTGAGGTACCTGGGAGTGCAAATTGATTCAGGCTTGCGGTGGGATAAGCACCTGGAGACCCTAACAAACAGAATCATGAGACTCATCTACATCTTTAAAACACTCAGATGCTCAGCAAACCCTGATACTTTAAAGATGGTCTACAGTACACTGTGTCAATCTGTATAGGCCTATTGTATCCCTGTTTGGGGAGGGGCAACAATGACCACCTTTCTAGGAGTGGAAAGAGCACAGAGAGCTATACTTAAGGTTATGACACGAAAACCATTTCGCTATTCTACTAGTCAGTTATACCATGATTGTAAAGTCTTAACGGTTCGTCAACTTTTTGTGCTCCGGTGTATTCTAAGGAGACACACCAGCGTGCCTCCTTCCAACCCGAATAAGCGGACAAATTTCCCAAAAGGCCAACGCCATAGAACCACATTTGCCAAACATCAGTTCTATATATTAAGCACACATATTTATAAACAAATAAATAAAAAGCTAAATATTATTGACCTAAAAAGTAATGACTTGAAAACCTTAGTGTCACAATGGCTTTTAAAACAGGACTATTCACAAACAGAAGCTCTTCTTACATATATCGTATAATTAACCCGAAGTTAGTTACCAAATGTAAATGGTGACAACACACACATACACACACAACCACCTACATACACAGTCAAACACACACACACACACTCCACACACACACACATGTACACCTCTAGATACGCATACATGAGCAAATAAATACATAATATAGAAACATACATGAAAGCATACATTACATTCATTAAAATATAAAACGATCGAGCGAAACAATTCATAAATACAACTTTGATTTGTATAAATTTTTGTGCCGAACACTGTCCCTTATAGTACAGGTTGCCCTAGTTTAAGGGACAGGGTTTCCAACGTTTGTTAACATCAATTAGTAGGTAATTGAATACTTTTATATACCTTGTTTTGCTGTACTAACTTATGTTAACTGTACATCCTTTATGTAATAAAGTTATTATTATTATTATTAATAGTCCACAACGAATCTGGGAGCATAAGTGTTGCATACTAATCTTATTAACACAACATTAAATTTTCAGTATAACATCTGATGTCACAGGTCTAAGTGTAAAACTCAAATTGGGATTATATTTATTAACTTCGTAATAACCTAGTTTTGACATGCCTACATTACTCTCTTGGCACATCCAAGAAGGCTCTATTTATGACATTGGGATTGTCAAAATACTGTGGCAGGCAATCATCACCATGAGTGGGAAGCACCTGGGTTTTTAAATTCTTCCACATGGCTTTAGGATCCTGGATGCTTTCATTAATACTTTTAGAAAAGTACACAGTTTTTTCATTGCGCAATGCAGCCACAGCTTGATGCTTAAACTGTAGATAATATTGTTTTTTCGTCTCTATGCCGGTGTTTTTATAGACAGATCTTGCTGTATCTCGCAACCTGAACAGTAATTTTACATTATCTGTTATCCAAGGAACAGGTTTTAACCTAGATATCTTTTTTTTTCAAAGGTGCATGTAGGTCAAACAATGTCCTAACCCAAGTAGAGAAATCCCCCTCATTATTTTGTGTCACAGTATTTTGTGACATCAGTAATTGCCATGGAACCTGCTTCAAATCAGTATCAAAATGATCTGACAGGATATCCCCATTATATTACCCACTTAGTTTTCTGTTTTACTTTTTTAAATTTTGTCTCACATGTTACTATTGCATGTCTCCCCAATTCGGGTACATGCGTCACTAGTACATTCTGAACACTGATATCTATACATATCACATCTATAAGACTACACCTGTCCTCTTAAAAAGGTGTTGGTGTGCGTACCACCTGTAGCAAGCTAGTATAATCAAGAAACTGTTGTAATTTTTTTGTGTCTTCCTCCCATGGCTTCAACATATTTACATTTAAGTCCCCTAAAAAAATTATGTGATATGGGGCTAAAGCACAGATACTAGCAGTCAAACTGTCTATGACTGTACTAATGTTCATCCAAGGCGGACTGTATGCTGTGCTAATTTTTTTTTCCCCATAATGGTGAGGATCACCCAGTATTCTTCTACTAGGGGATTACTTGGGTGACATCTGGTTCTTACAGTAATGCCATTTTTTATATGAAATCCTACCCCTCCACCTCTTCCGTTCTTTATAGAGGTTGGTCTTGGAGTATGCCTCAGTTTATAACCTGGTACTGAAGACGCTTTACCAATTTGGCCCTCCTGCAACCATGTCTCATTAATAGCCATTACATCAACGGAATGATGGTCCATTGCTATTAAAAATTCATCATGATTATTTCCCAATGATTCTGCGTTAAATAGTCCAAATTTCAGATATTTATTTTTAATCATTTTTCCTTATTTTTATTTAAAAATAGCAAATACAACCTTAACCTAAAAAAACTAGACAAATCATTCAAAGAGAGAAAGATCATTTTATTAAAGATTACTTTATTATTTTAATAATTATTATATCATATATACTTTTAGCACTATAGCTCATAACTGCAATTTTAAATCCAGTATATACATTTCCCATCAAGTATTGGTGATTCGTTTAAATAATCAAAGACAATATATATGCTTTCTTTAACTACAATTTGTTACTAAACACTGTTAGGTGTTGCACACCATTCACATTAAATTTCCTACAACCTGAGATATATGTAGCTCCTGACTCACATTCGCAACTTGGACAGTCCCATACCATCCATAACAATTCATTATAATACTGTACACAAGAAACACTAAAAATCAAAGTCAACATTGCAAAACCATATACTGACAGATCCAAATAATCAAATAAATTTAAAACCATTTGTACAACAAATTTATAAATTATAACCATTCATATATAGTATAACCATTTCGTATATGGTATTACCCTTCGTATTTAGGTAAATTTTATAACTTAGTTCTACAAATAGCTTAGTTCTACAGCCATCTAAGAACTTCTGTGTCATTTGCATTCGTAAAATTAATTCTATCATAAGAAATATAGTATAAGCACCCACCATTGCAATACAAAACATAAAAACAGCAGCACCTGTGACAATAGAAAAATACCAAACAAAAACAAACATATAAATCAAGAAAGTATTCCTTTCACACAGCAGTCCAACATAAAAAATAATAATCTTTAGATTGATTGACAGCATTACTGCCAAAAACCCGCTCCACATCAGCCTCTGAAAGGATCGTAAAGGTACGCGAGCCAGCCGTCTTCTTCGTGAATATTTTACCCCGCTTCGTCCAAGTAAATTTCCAGCCGAAATGTGAGGCCCTTTGACGGGTAAGGTAAAATAATTGGTTGTTTCTCCTTGTCAACCTATCATTGTAGAACCGTCGAGGTGGAGCGTCCAAGCCGAGGTAAGCCGATGTAGCCTATCGTCTAACTCGTGCACTCTTCAGCAATTCATCACGTAGACCTCTTCGCGAGAGACGAACAACAATATGCCTACATCTTGTGTCTGCGCTAACTGTGCCGGACAATTTCGCCCGCTCCACCCGAGGGCCCACGCGCTCTGCAAACACTATATCACGATCTTCCAGTGCGATACCCAACTTTCTAGCCACCTGTTCAACTGTGTGGATTACATTCTCACCTTGTCCCTCAGGAAGATTAGAAATCTCTATGTCCGAGAGTAGTAGGTCTTGTTCCCATTCATAATTTCACACTGTAAATTGTGAATGGTATCCTCCATTATCATTCATCTTGCAAAGTCAAACTTTATTAAAAATAAAATTTCTAATTCTGTGAATAAAATAAAAATGACTTGGAATATCATTAACTCTGAATGCGGTAGAACTATGGTGACAGAAAGGGATTTCCACTTAAAAGTAAATGATTGTCATATTACAGGGGACCTGGAAGTGGCGACGGTATTTAAACATTTTTTCGAAAATGTACCTATTTTTACGACTAAATCTCTGCAAGCGTCTTCCAGTTTCTCTGAACATTTATTAGAAGAATCTGTTCCTTATTGCAGGGATGCATTTGTATTCACAGATATTTGCGCTCGGGATATTATAAAAACTTTTAAATGTATTGAAATTAAGAAAACCGCGGACCTTTGGGGATTATCAGTCAAAACTGCATCATGTATCATTGAGGTCATTGCGCCGCATCTAGCAAATGTGTTTAATGACTGTGTTTCCAGTGGTATATTTCCTGATTTAATGAAACACAGCAAAGTCATACCCTTGTTCAAGGCTGGCAGCGCTACAGACCCGTCTAATTTCCGACCAGTGTCAGACTTTGAGCAAAGTATTTGAAAAAATAATTTTCAATCAAATGCTATCCCATTTTGATATTCATAAAATATTTCATACAAAACAGTTTGGTTTTACGAAAGGGCGCTCAACTTCCGATGCTGGTGTTGAGTTATTAAAATGTATTCATGAAGCCTGGGAAGACAAGCAAGATGCATTAGGTATATTCTGCGATCTATCCAAGGCTTTTGATTGCGTTCAACATGAAACATTGTGCAAAAAATTACATCACTATGGAATAAGAGGCAAATCTCTCGACCTTCTGTCTTCATATTTGAACAATAGAATACAAAGGGTCGATATTAATAGTACACGTTCTGTAGGATCCATGGTTACAATGGGTGTGCCACAAGGCTCGATACTTGGGCCATTCTTGTTCCTCATTTATATTAATGATTTACCATTTTATGTAGGGGACAGGAATAGGATTGTTTTGTTTGCAGATGATACCTCATTGATTTTTAAAATTAGAAGACAATTAGATAATTATGACGATGTAAACAATGCAATCACGAGAGTAGTTCATTGGTTGAGCTCAAATATTCTTTGCCTAAATGAAAACAAAACTAAATGTATTAAATTTACTCTACCAAATGTAAAACAAGTTACGGCCAATGTTCAACTTAATGGACAAGTGTTAGAGTTTGTGGAATCAACTGTGTTCCTTGGTATAACTATTGATGCCAATTTGCGGTGGGGCCCGCACATAGAAAAGATGGCCTCTAGGTTAAGTTCGGCTGCATACGCTGTAAAAAAGATCAGGACTCTAACAGATGTAGATACGGCTAGAATGGTTTACTTAGCTATTTTCATAGTATATGTCTTACGGTATTCTCCTTTGGTGGAGTGCTGCAGATGTAAATAACATTTTTGTTCTTCAATCTTCTTACCCAAATCAATCAATCATCAAATCTTCATCCCAAAAGCGGGCTGTACGCGCTATATATAATTTGGGCCCCAGAGTCTCCCTCCGAGAAAAATTCAAAGAAGTAAATATTCTAACCGTAGCATCACAATACATTTTTGCCAATCTTATGTATGTCCAGAAAAATCTATCACAGTTTACTAAACTCTGTGATATAGATAATATAAACACTAGACATAAAAACAATCTTTTAGTTCACCACAGTCGGCTGCATAAGATTGGCGATTCTTTCCAGGGTAACTGTATACGCTTTTACAACAAGCTTCCCTGTGACCTGAGAAATTTACCATTAAATAAATTTAAAAAGTTTATTAAAAGAAAGCTTTGTGAAAAAGGTTATTACTCTATTCAAGACTATTTACAGGACAGGGATGCCTGGAAATGATCTGCTGGCAAATAAAATATTATAGTTATAATATATTAAATTGTAAATAGGCCATCAAAAAAAAAGCCTTCCTAAGTTTCTTGCCGGTTCTTCTCAGGTGGGCCGCGTTCCGAACCGGTGGTCACTTTAAATATACAATTTTTTTCTTTAGTTTTAGTGTATGACATTTTGTAAGCGCCGTTGAAATGGTCTATGCAAAATAAAGACATTTTTTTTTTATTGTGTGGGGCAGCGATAGGCAGTCCTGAGAACTCTCGAGTTGCACGAGCCGGTTTTCAAATTTTTCAACGTTTTTCTTGCAACAAACTATGGACTGTCTTAAATCTGCCATCTCAAGCCTGTATTCCCTCAACTCAACAAATGCATCTCATGTACCATATCCGAAGTAGGGGATGTCAGTTTATCACTGTCCCCCGAGCATACTGTGTACTGAGAGGATTCATTTTGACTACTGGGTGGTGAAACATCATTAGTACTAACATGCTGCATGTGAGTGGACGAGGCGGCTTTTTGATTTTTAGATCCTACAGAACTTGCGTAGACTGCCCCTTGTGACTTTGATGGCTTCACTTTATTCGAGAATTTACAGCATGCTGCCCCTTCCTTTGATGATAAAAATTTCCCACAAGCCATACACTTGCCTGTCATCTTTTATGCTGTGCTTTAAACGATTGAATAAGATAATACAATTATTATATTTGTTTACTCTGTACAACGTCTTGATAATAGATGGCGCTGTTATCACTTTCAAACAAATAAGATGGTTCCATTACTCCATTATGACTGTAATTTCGCTGGAACTGTAGTCACTGCACTGACACAATTATTCATGTGTATATTTATTCATATATTTAGTTTTTATATAAAAATAATAGTTTTAAGGTTCATTAATCTTGGTTATAGGGTAGATTGCAATCACTATTGTTTTCATCAAAATTTATATTGTTTATTTTTCCTTAATTATCACTGCTGTATACCACTTGATTAAAACTGGTTTCTTAAGTAAAATCAATGTCTTTTAATATCGTTGAATAACACCGAGCACAATCACAACCAACGACGTCAAACGTCAAAACTCTCAAATTATATGTGTAGATTATTATATCCTATTATATATATATATATATACAAATTATATAACGTTAGTTTTCTAGTTAAAAACGTGTCGAAATCGTCGCTCAATAGAAAGTCAATGCTACAATTTTGACAGTTTTTCGTAGTCTACTATTACAACCGTACTCCAATAGATTTCTATCGGTCGGCCGATAGAATTCTACTAACACGTACCGCGCCAGTGGCTGCTAGTCAGTTGCAATTTTAATAGTCTACTAACATTTTGACAGCTAAAAACAACGATTCTGGTTCTATTCTAATTCTACGGCTTGTCAATAGTAGACTTGGCCCCCAGAAGTTAATGTTTCTTTTTGAGTGGAAATCCTCATAGATGACTACCATCGACGAAAACTACACGGTGTCCTTGCATCTGCCAATGGCCTTCTTTGGGGGAAATATGCCCGCTTCTTCGGTGGGGTTCAGATGATCCCCCAAATAAGTGGGATGACAATATCCCGCTTATTTGGGGGAATTAGGGCGATATCACGCTTCTTTGGGCATTAGGATGATATCCCGGTTCTTTGGGGAGAGAAAAATATTGTTATTATAACTTCCTTACCCGTTGATGTCTGTAGACGTTAGCCAAGTAGTTGAACTGCCTGCCGCAAATCTTACACGAGTATTTTTTATTTGTACTTTTTTCGTGCACGGACATGTGTTTCGAAACATCCTATGTGACAAATGTATTAATGTAAATTACCAGTAAATGAATTGAGGTGTAAGAGGGCCCCACCAAGATCTCTGGGGTCCAAGCTAACTGACCTACTAGTGGTGCACTGCTGACTGACGGACGAGGCAATGACGCCCGGAACAGGGTTAGGAGGTCAGACGGCACTCGCTCCTAACTCCTCCTTTTTAACTCCGTTAATAACTGGACTATTTCACACAAAAAAAAAAAACATATTTTAAGTTGTTAGTATGTTTCAATAATTAATGGTTTTGTTAAAAATAGTTATATTAATGAAATAAATTTTTCCTTACGAGTGAAAACAAACATTAATTGTTCGACCACTATAACTTTTACACCATTTCACAGCACATTTCGTCATATTTTCTTTATAAATTACCCTCCGAACATGTACGATAGACTGAGTCCGCGGAACAGCGACTTAGCTAAAAATGCTTAGCAAATGGCAGGCGGGGTATAGGCGCAAACGGTATTATAGCGCGTCCATTGGTTAAATCGTCCTAGCTCGCCCGTCATAGATATTATCTAGATAATAATAATAATTAGATTACTATATTAATCTTACCCTGACAGTTACGCCGCAGATTTCACAAATCTCCGGGAATTCGTACGCGTAACGCGGCACCGGTATATCTTTGTGTTCGGCCTTGTGGTGCTTCCAGCACCGGGTCTGAGTAGGGAACGTTTTATGACACTGGAACGAAAAAGAAAATGTTTTCTCGTCCCGTCGAATCAATCATCCGAACAATCTCTGTCACAAACAAAAAAAAAAGAAAAGAAGCTCTGGTGGCCCCGCTGACTGTGTCTGTAAACGATCATTAAGCAATTTTCGTTATGGCTGTTTACTGATAGATGATCGTTCTGTGGTATTTCCCTGTATACGAGCGTTTCCGTGCTTCGAAAGGCACGTTGAGCCGTTGGTCCCTGTTGCCTAAAACTTGAAAAACGTTAAGCCCAGTTGAAGGTCTTTTGGGCGTTTTGAAAACATTCAACAGCAGGTAGCAACAACCTGCGTCTGTCTATTTCAACACGGCAATGGACTCACTACCTTGGGACATTAAAAAGGGCGTGTAATATGCATCTGCCATCATATAGATCATCATATCATATGGATGCGCCATGACTTTACATCAATCAACACCATCCGAGCGTCTGTCCCAGTTGCGTCTCGCGACGCCCAGGGTCCGATTTCCTACTGTTTCTCCTCCACTTCGCACAGTCGTTGGCATCCCCTGTAGTGAGACCATTGACACGCTTGTCATCTCTTACGACGTCCTGCCAGCACTTCTTAGGTCTTTCCCTTTTACCAGGACGGCGTTTCCCACGTAGCGGTGGCCGTGACTTTACGCTAAGATAAAAAGAATGTGCTGTTGGACATAGGCCTATTCCAATTTCAGTTAAACGGGTTAGTAAGGGTTTTGTTTTGAGTTTTCCTTGTCTACGCAATGACCTCGTTCGTTAGTCAACAGGTGCACCAGTCAAATGTAAAGCTGGCTTGGTCCCTTCAGTTCTCGGTATAGCACCTTCGTACCTGGAAGAAGAATGTGTACGATGCTTACCACAGCGCATTCCGTTGTACGAGAATTTTTAACGCGATTAAAGGGTTTGACTCCTTTGAAATATGATGCTTCTTCGCTTGTCCTTAGAAAAATAAAAAGCACACTTTAGTTATACCACAGATAATTTTAATAGTAACAATTTTGAAAAGCAATTAGTATGCTAACTATATCCTTAATATAAATTTAAGAGACTGAAAAAAAATTTTACGCCCTGACTGCAGAGATATTTATAAAGGAGTGCAACAACTGTTCTGGCAGCTGTAATATTTAGTTTTGAAGGACAGAAGGTAATGTTAGATATACCCTAACTCTCTCCTTATTCGTCCTTGTCCCATCCCTAAATCCTTTTCCTAACTCATCCTCTTCCAATCCTCCTTCCGCCAAGCCAATGGTTGCCTTGCCTACGTGCTGCGTGGCTAGGGGCGAGCCTAGTCTGAACGTGCCTTATTGCACTGGGACGTGCCCGTAATCATGGGAACGCAATAGTTTTAAAAAATAAAATCCAGAGTGGCGGCGACCTGGTTGGGCCCCAACACGTCTCGTTTCCCATCGAGCCGAAAAGTGGACTGGCGATAGCCACTTTGCTACTTTGAATGTTTTGATGTTCTGGTTTTGGGGGCTGTCTAGTCCTTTTCGATATATACCTAGTCAGGTCATAAATTCTGTCACATGTTTAATATAAAATAATTGAAACAAGTTTATTCATTATGTAACCATTTATATATCAAAATGAACTTAATAAAACATAGATTCTTATGACAATAAAGTTTATTCAAAATGACCTCCGTGATTTTGAATACAGGCCCCTTCAATCTGCGCGGCCAGTCGTCTATCGCAGCACGAACGAGGTCCATGTCAATATCGGCGGCTGCCTTAATCAAGGATGTCTTGAGTGACTCCAAATTGGGATGAGGCTTTGAGTACGCCTTTTCCTCCAAGTGTTGCCATATCTTGTAATCTAACGGACTCAAATCTGGACTGAAGGAGTGCCAGTCTTCGTGCCGGATAAAGTCGATTTCACGCGCCGCCAGCCAGTCTTGTGTGCTCTTCGCTCTATGAGCTGGCGCCGAATCTTGTTGGAATACCCAGTGCCTGTTATTGAACATGGTATGAGAAATAGGTTCCACAAGGCTCGTCAGGACTGTATTTTGATACACAACTGCATTCGTTTTTACACCTTTCTCACAAATATGTACCTCTGTTAAGCCCCAATAAGAAACTCACAACCATACCATGAGCGAGGGTGGAAAATGACCTCGTTGGACACGCGGAATACGGTTGCTCGCTTCTTCACTACTGTTTGCGTACACCTTATCATTTTGTTTGTTGTAGCTCTGTTCCACGGTAAAAATTTTTTCATCCGAAAAAATAACTTCCCGATATTTTTTTCCCGCGTACCGCTTCAACAAAGCGCGGCATCTCTTCAGTCTCAGGTCCATTAGACGAGCATTTAAACGATGTCCTGTTTTTCTTCGATATGACCGAAGCCCTAAGTCTTCATTTAACACCCTTTTCACCGTGGTTCTGCTTAACCACATCTGAAGGGTCAACAGTTTTTGCTTACGTTTGGGATTTCTTTGAATTCGCGCCTTCACAGCTTTTATCACGGCTGGAGTCCTAACAGACCGAGGGTTACCACTTCTTGACCTGTGTAAACGATACAATGAAGACTCTAGTGTAGATACACTAGAGTCAAACATCAAACGATACAATGAAGACTCTAGTGTATCTACTCTAGAGTCTTTATTGTATCGTTTGATGGTACGATAAACGAATCTTTTGGAAATATTCAAATATTTCAATATGTCAAAAATTTGAATTGGCGCGTAACCGCAACGATGCAACGCAATAACTGCAACACGGTCTTCTTTAAGCGTCCACTCCATATTTAAAAATGAGTAAAATTCTAAAAAGTATACATTTTTATTTTCATGAACAATTCGAAATTCGAATTCAATAAACTTTTTTGTGGCCAGCATTCTAAAAGAAAAGTTTTTGCTGTGTGACAACCTGACTAGGTATATATATATATTATGTTATGTGGGTTCCTACGCCCTCTATTAAGTAGGACTCGAATGCTTGAGATGCCTGAAATATAGAATTTTTTTATAGGTTGAGAGACCAATACCATTAATGATTGTTTTTAAAGGTTTAGGTAATTAATAGTACATGGTAAGTGAATATAAAATTTAAGAACTCACCAATTTAAAGTTTTTGGAGACGGGTGTGCTGTTTCTATGGTTTTGTAGTTTGTAAGATTTAGAGCGCTCGTGACTCCGCGGTCTCAGTATTCTGTAAACGATCACTGAGTTACGCAACTTTCACTTTGGCTGGTCCTCGGATGGGTGACCACTTTGTGGCATTTACATTTGCGATCGTTTCCGTGCTTCGGAAGGCACGTTAAGCCGTTGGTCCCGGTTGCCAGTAAAATGGCAGTCGTTAAGCCTGGTTGAATGCCTTATGGGCGCTTGAAAATTTTCAACAGCAGGTAGTCACATCCTGCGTCTGTCTATTTCAACACGGCAATGGGCTCCCCACCTATTACGTGGGACAGGAATCCACTCGGTGAAAAGTGGGCATATAATATGCCTCTGCCACCCCTTTGGGGGTAAGGCGTGATGGATATTTAATTATTTTATTTATTTACTTAGACATAGGTACCTGTATAGCATTATATTCGATTATTATTTTACTTGTGGCCATTTAACAGTGCAGACGCCGGCAATTGTTAAATATAATTCATAATATTCTCTATGTTGAATATTTTTATAATGACTAGCGACGTCAAATGACAATTATTTTTAGGTCGACACAGAATATCAGTGCTGTAATGGGAGCCGTCCATTTACAGAGTATGCTGAGTGTCGAACCGTATTGTAAAACACAAGCTATGGTTGAGCTTCCAATAAATATTGTGGGAAATCTGATAAAGATTGTGATCGCACGTCAGCAATTTATTTATTTACACGTCGCCGTCGATGAAACCACGTTCACAAAAACTGTGTCATGACCGTCCGCCATATTTTTTTGTTTTATAATAATTAGTTTTTTGTGCATGAAGCCACTCCGGCGGGCTTGGGGTCACTATACATTCAGTCAATTGATTCCTTTTCTTTTGATTTTTATACATATTATGGCTGTTTGGTTTGTCCATTGTTTGGGATTTTCTTTTTTATATATATTATTATTTTTTATTTTTGTATAGCTTGTGGTTTTTGGCAATAAAAACTTTCTCTTTCTTTCTTTCTTAGAGGAGGAATGAAAGACAAAATTGAAGAGGTATGCGAGATGATGCGAAGGAGATGAATTGATGTTCTGTGGGTGAATGAGACAAAAAGGGAAGGGTGTGATACCACCCACACATGGAACCCTCACGGCATACTGGTCAGGTGTCACTACTGCCAGTCCAGCGTGCCAGGGTGTCGGTTCTACTTTCTGTAAGAATGAATGAATGTGTGACTGAATATGAATGTGTGACTGAATGTGGGACTGAATATGAATGTGTAAGCCCAAGACTCCTTTGGTTGAGGTTGAAGGTTGGACTCACCCGCATCTTTGTTGTAGGAGTTTATGCTCTGCAAGATGCGCGGTGGCGTCGGTCGCCAAAAGACAAAAGTGAGAGACAGGCTTTATGGGAGAGTGTGAGTGATGTTTTGAGTAGATGCAAACAAAATGAGAGGATTGTAATGTTAGGTGACTTAAATGGTTGGGTTGAAGTGAAGCGTGATGGATATATTAAGTGCATTGGGAAAGTTTGGTGACAATCGAGTAAATGAAAATGGAGAAAGTCTGCTTGAAGTATGTTTGGAGAGGTAAAAGATATCCACTTGTTTACGAGACATGAAGGAAATCAGAGAAGTATGATGGACTTTGTAATTGTAGATGCAAGGATGAGAAAGAAAGTGTTAGACACCAGGGCATACCGCGGTGCCGGGATTGACACAGACACCTTCTTGGTTGTTAGTCGAGTAAGAGGTCTGTTTCGAAGGTGGCGGCATCGTATGTATGAACCTGTTAGTGTATTAGAGCGCATAAAAGTCGAGAATTTGCAAGAGATAGGCATTAAAGAGGAATTTATGAGTAAGCCGAGCAAGAAATTTGAAAATTCTGATGATGTGTGCGAGATCGAAGACGTATGGAAGTAATTTAAGGAAGAACTCGTAGAAGTTGCGATTGAACTGTGTAAGGTAAACAAGAGTAGCCAGCGATGTAAGGAAAAGAGAATGAGTGTAGGAGTCCGAATGGCATTGTCTGATAAGAAGAAAGCATGGTTGGATTGGCTGACTACAAAAGTCAATCAAAGAATGCAGAAGGCAACGGATGTGGACCTAAAAATTGCGAAAGAGGAGTACAAAAGGCATAAGCGTGTTGCAAAAGAGGTGATAAAAAAAAAAGAAAGAGAATGACAGAGATGATTTTATAAAAGGTTATCTGATGACTTACAACAGAATATACATACTAGTTTTTGGGAAATTTGAGAAATCTGGAAAATCTCAAAAAGCCTATGGACGTTTGCAAAACCAGAGGTGCAGCACTCGCGCCTTTATAAACCTTCTAAGACCCTTTTGAAGAACCCCATACTGTTAATAGCAACCGGGACCAACGGCTTAACGTGCCTTTCGAAGCACAGATGCTAACTATATCATAAATTTAAAGTGGAATGAAACCTTAAGACGGTAAGAGATGGAAAGACTCTCAGTTTCGAGTGTTCTTAGCTTAGTTGGCATCTCACCCGGCAAGAGAGAAATCGCTGGCTCTATTCCAGCACGAGGCTGAAATATGTTCCCCTTTAATTTAAGATTAAGATGGTTTTAAAGACTCTCAGTTTCGAGTGTTCTTAGCTTAGTTGGCATCTCACCCGGCAAGAGAGAAATCGCTGGCTCTATTCCAGCACGAGGCTGAAATATGTTCCCCTTTAAATTTAAGATTAAGATGGTTTTAAAGACTCTCAGTTTCGAGTGTTCTTAGCTTAGTTGGCATCTCAACCGGCAAGAGAGAAATCGCTGGCTCTATTCCAGCACCAGGCTGAAATATGTTCCCCTTTAAATTTAAGATTAAGATGGTTTTAAAGACTCTCAGTTTCGAGTGTTCTTAGCTTAGTTGGCATCTCACCCGGCAAGAGAGAAATCGCTGGCTCTATTCCAGCACGAGGCTGAAATATGTTCCCCTTTAAATTTAAGATTAAGATGGTTTTAAAGACTCTCAGTTTCGAGTGTTCTTAGCTTAGTTGGCATCTCAACCGGCAAGAGAGAAATCGCTGGCTCTATTCCAGCACGAGGCTGAAATATGTTCCCCTTTAAATTTAAGATTAAGATGGTTTTAAAGACTCTCAGTTTCGAGTGTTCTTAGCTTAGTTGGCATCTCAACCGGCAAGAGAGAAATCGCTGGCTCTATTCCAGCACGAGGCTGAAATATGTTCCCCTTTAAATTTAAGATTAAGATGGTTTTAAAGACTCTCAGTTTCGAGTGTTCTTAGCTTAGTTGGCATCTCAACCGGCAAGAGAGAAATCGCTGGCTCTATTCCAGCACGAGGCTGAAATATGTTCCCCTTTAATTTAAGATTAAGATGGTTTTAAAGACTCTCAGTTTCGAGTGTTCTTAGCTTAGTTGGCATCTCAACCGGCAAGAGAGAAATCGCTGGCTCTATTCCAGCACGAGGCTGAAATATGTTCCCCTTTAAATTTAAGATTAAGATGGTTTTAAAGACTCTCAGTTTCGAGTGTTCTTAGCTTAGTTGGCATCTCAACCGGCAAGAGAGAAATCGCTGGCTCTATTCCAGCACGAGGCTGAAATATGTTCCCCTTTAAATTTAAGATTAAGATGGTTTTAAAGACTCTCAGTTTCGAGTGTTCTTAGCTTAGTTGGCATCTCAACCGGCAAGAGAGAAATCGCTGGCTCTATTCCAGCACGAGGCTGAAATATGTTCCCATTTAAATTTAAGATTAAGATGGTTTTAAAGACTCTCAGTTTCGAGTGTTCTTAGCTTAGTTGGCATCTCACCCGGCAAGAGAGAAATCGCTGGCTCTATTCCAGCACCAGGCTGAAATATGTTCCCCTTTAAATTTAAGATTAAGATGGTTTTAAAGACTCTCAGTTTCGAGTGTTCTTAGCTTAGTTGGCATCTCAACCGGCAAGAGAGAAATCGCTGGCTCTATTCCAGCACGAGGCTGTAATATGTTCCCATTTAAATTTAAGATTAAGATGGTTTTAAAGACTCTCAGTTTCGAGTGTTCTTAGCTTAGTTGGCATCTCAACCGGCAAGAGAGAAATCGCTGGCTCTATTCCAGCACGAGGCTGAAATATGTTCCCCTTTAAATTTAAGATTAAGATGGTTTTAAAGACTCTCAGTTTCGAGTGTTCTTAGCTTAGTTGGCATCTCACCCGGCAAGAGAGAAATCGCTGGCTCTATTCCAGCACCAGGCTGAAATATGTTCCCCTTTAAATTTAAGATTAAGATGGTTTTAAAGACTCTCAGTTTCGAGTGTTCTTAGCTTAGTTGGCATCTCACCCGGCAAGAGAGAAATCGCTGGCTCTATCCCAGCACGAGGCTGAAATATGTTCCCATTTAAATTTAAGATTAAGATGGTTTTAAAGACTCTCAGTTTCGAGTGTTCTTAGCTTAGTTGGCATCTCACCCGGCAAGAGAGAAATCGCTGGCTCTATTCCAGCACGAGGCTGAAATATGTTCCCATTTAAATTTAAGATTAAGATGGTTTTAAAGACTCTCAGTTTCGAGTGTTCTTAGCTTAGTTGGCATCTCACCCGGCAAGAGAGAAATCGCTGGCTCTATTCCAGCACGAGGCTGAAATATGTTCCCCTTTAATTTAAGATTAAGATGGTTTTAAAGACTCTCAGTTTCGAGTGTTCTTAGCTTAGTTGGCATCTCAACCGGCAAGAGAGAAATCGCTGGCTCTATTCCAGCACGACGCTGAAATATGTTCCCCTTTAAATTTAAGATTAAGATGGTTTTAAAGACTCTCAGTTTCGAGTGTTCTTAGCTTAGTTGGCCTCTCAACCGGCAAGAGAGAAATCGCTGGCTCTATTCCAGCACGAGGCTGAAATATGTTCCCCTTTAAATTTAAGATTAAGATGGTTTTAAAGACTCTCAGTTTCGAGTGTTTTTAGCTTAGTTGGCATCTCAACCGGCAAGAGAGAAATCGCTGGCTCTATTCCAGCACGAGGCTGAAATATGTTCCCCTTTAATTTAAGATTAAGATGGTTTTAAAGACTCTCAGTTTCAAGTGTTCTTAGCTTAGTTGGCATCTCAACCGGCAAGAGAGAAATCGCTGGCTCTATTCCAGCACGAGGCTGAAATATGTTCCCCTTTAATTTAAGATTAAGATGGTTTTAAAGACTCTCAGTTTCGAGTGTTCTTAGCTTAGTTGGCATCTCAACCGGCAAGAGAGAAATCGCTGGCTCTATTCCAGCACGAGGCTGAAATATGTTCCCCTTTAAATTTAAGATTAAGATGGTTTTAAAGACTCTCAGTTTCGAGTGTTCTTAGCTTAGTTGGCATCTCAACCGGCAAGAGAGAAATCGCTGGCTCTATTCCAGCACGAGGCTGAAATATGTTCCCCTTTAAATTTAAGATTAAGATGGTTTTAAAGACTCTCAGTTTCGAGTGTTCTTAGCTTAGTTGGCATCTCAACCGGCAAGAGAGAAATCGCTGGCTCTATTCCAGCACGAGGCTGAAATATGTTCCCATTTAAATTTAAGATTAAGATGGTTTTAAAGACTCTCAGTTTCGAGTGTTCTTAGCTTAGTTGGCATCTCAACCGGCAAGAGAGAAATCGCTGGCTCTATTCCAGCACGAGGCTGAAATATGTTCCCCTTTAAATTTAAGATTAAGATGGTTTTAAAGACTCTCAGTTTCGAGTGTTCTTAGCTTAGTTGGCATCTCACCCGGCAAGAGAAAAATCGCTGGCTCTATTCCAGCACGAGGCTGAAATATGTTCCCCTTTAAATTTAAGATTAAGATGGTTTTAAAGACTCTCAGTTTCGAGTGTTCTTAGCTTAGTTGGCATCTCACCCGGCAAGAGAGAAATCGCTGGCTCTATTCCAGCACGAGGCTGAAATATGTTCCCCTTTAAATTTAAGATTAAGATGGTTTTAAAGACTCTCAGTTTCGAGTGTTCTTAGCTTAGTTGGCATCTCAACCGGCAAGAGAGAAATCGCTGGCTCTATTCCAGCACCAGGCTGAAATATGTTCCCCTTTAAATTTAAGATTAAGATGGTTTTAAAGACTCTCAGTTTCGAGTGTTCTTAGCTTAGTTGGCATCTCACCCGGCAAGAGAGAAATCGCTGGCTCTATTCCAGCACCAGGCTGAAATATGTTCCCCTTTAAATTTAAGATTAAGATGGTTTTAAAGACTCTCAGTTTCGAGTGTTCTTAGCTTAGTTGGCATCTCACCCGGCAAGAGAGAAATCGCTGGCTCTATCCCAGCACGAGGCTGAAATATGTTCCCATTTAAATTTAAGATTAAGATGGTTTTAAAGACTCTCAGTTTCGAGTGTTCTTAGCTTAGTTGGCATCTCACCCGGCAAGAGAGAAATCGCTGGCTCTATTCCAGCACGAGGCTGAAATATGTTCCCATTTAAATTTAAGATTAAGATGGTTTTAAAGACTCTCAGTTTCGAGTGTTCTTAGCTTAGTTGGCATCTCACCCGGCAAGAGAGAAATCGCTGGCTCTATTCCAGCACGAGGCTGAAATATGTTCCCATTTAAATTTAAGATTAAGATGGTTTTAAAGACTCTCAGTTTCGAGTGTTCTTAGCTTAGTTGGCATCTCAACCGGCAAGAGAGAAATCGCTGGCTCTATTCCAGCACGAGGCTGAAATATGTTCCCCTTTAATTTAAGATTAAGATGGTATTAAAGACTCTCAGTTTCGAGTGTTCTTAGCTTAGTTGGCATCTCAACCGGCAAGAGAGAAATCGCTGGCTCTATTCCAGCACGAGGCTGAAATATGTTCCCCTTTAAATTTAAGATTAAGATGGTTTTAAAGACTCTCAGTTTCGAGTGTTCTTAGCTTAGTTGGCATCTCAACCGGCAAGAGAGAAATCGCTGGCTCTATTCCAGCACGAGGCTGAAATATGTTCCCCTTTAAATTTAAGATTAAGATGGTTTTAAAGACTCTCAGTTTCGAGTGTTCTTAGCTTAGTTGGCATCTCAACCGGCAAGAGAGAAATCGCTGGCTCTATTCCAGCACGAGGCTGAAATATGTTCCCCTTTAATTTAAGATTAAGATGGTTTTAAAGACTCTCAGTTTCGAGTGTTCTTAGCTTAGTTGGCATCTCAACCGGCAAGAGAGAAATCGCTGGCTCTATTCCAGCACGAGGCTGAAATATGTTCCCCTTTAATTTAAGATTAAGATGGTTTTAAAGACTCTCAGTTTCGAGTGTTCTTAGCTTAGTTGGCATCTCAACCGGCAAGAGAGAAATCGCTGGCTCTATTCCAGCACGAGGCTGAAATATGTTCCCCTTTAAATTTAAGATTAAGATGGTTTTAAAGACTCTCAGTTTCGAGTGTTCTTAGCTTAGTTGGCATCTCAACCGGCAAGAGAGAAATCGCTGGCTCTATTCCAGCACGAGGCTGAAATATGTTCCCATTTAAATTTAAGATTAAGATGGTTTTAAAGACTCTCAGTTTCGAGTGTTCTTAGCTTAGTTGGCATCTCAACCGGCAAGAGAGAAATCGCTGGCTCTATTCCAGCACGAGGCTGAAATATGTTCCCCTTTAAATTTAAGATTAAGATGGTTTTAAAGACTCTCAGTTTCGAGTGTTCTTAGCTTAGTTGGCATCTCAACCGGCAAGAGAGAAATCGCTGGCTCTATTCCAGCACGAGGCTGAAATATGTTCCCATTTAAATTTAAGATTAAGATGGTTTTAAAGACTCTCAGTTTCGAGTGTTCTTAGCTTAGTTGGCATCTCACCCGGCAAGAGAGAAATCGCTGGCTCTATTCCAGCACCAGGCTGAAATATGTTCCCCTTTAAATTTAAGATTAAGATGGTTTTAAAGACTCTCAGTTTCGAGTGTTCTTAGCTTAGTTGGCATCTCAACCGGCAAGAGAGAAATCGCTGGCTCTATTCCAGCACGAGGCTGTAATATGTTCCCATTTAAATTTAAGATTAAGATGGTTTTAAAGACTCTCAGTTTCGAGTGTTCTTAGCTTAGTTGGCATCTCAACCGGCAAGAGAGAAATCGCTGGCTCTATTCCAGCACGAGGCTGAAATATGTTCCCCTTTAAATTTAAGATTAAGATGGTTTTAAAGACTCTCAGTTTCGAGTGTTCTTAGCTTAGTTGGCATCTCACCCGGCAAGAGAGAAATCGCTGGCTCTATTCCAGCACCAGGCTGAAATATGTTCCCCTTTAAATTTAAGATTAAGATGGTTTTAAAGACTCTCAGTTTCGAGTGTTCTTAGCTTAGTTGGCATCTCACCCGGCAAGAGAGAAATCGCTGGCTCTATCCCAGCACGAGGCTGAAATATGTTCCCATTTAAATTTAAGATTAAGATGGTTTTAAAGACTCTCAGTTTCGAGTGTTCTTAGCTTAGTTGGCATCTCACCCGGCAAGAGAGAAATCGCTGGCTCTATTCCAGCACGAGGCTGAAATATGTTCCCATTTAAATTTAAGATTAAGATGGTTTTAAAGACTCTCAGTTTCGAGTGTTCTTAGCTTAGTTGGCATCTCACCCGGCAAGAGAGAAATCGCTGGCTCTATTCCAGCACGAGGCTGAAATATGTTCCCCTTTAATTTAAGATTAAGATGGTTTTAAAGACTCTCAGTTTCGAGTGTTCTTAGCTTAGTTGGCATCTCAACCGGCAAGAGAGAAATCGCTGGCTCTATTCCAGCACGACGCTGAAATATGTTCCCCTTTAAATTTAAGATTAAGATGGTTTTAAAGACTCTCAGTTTCGAGTGTTCTTAGCTTAGTTGGCCTCTCAACCGGCAAGAGAGAAATCGCTGGCTCTATTCCAGCACGAGGCTGAAATATGTTCCCCTTTAAATTTAAGATTAAGATGGTTTTAAAGACTCTCAGTTTCGAGTGTTTTTAGCTTAGTTGGCATCTCAACCGGCAAGAGAGAAATCGCTGGCTCTATTCCAGCACGAGGCTGAAATATGTTCCCCTTTAATTTAAGATTAAGATGGTTTTAAAGACTCTCAGTTTCAAGTGTTCTTAGCTTAGTTGGCATCTCAACCGGCAAGAGAGAAATCGCTGGCTCTATTCCAGCACGAGGCTGAAATATGTTCCCCTTTAATTTAAGATTAAGATGGTTTTAAAGACTCTCAGTTTCGAGTGTTCTTAGCTTAGTTGGCATCTCAACCGGCAAGAGAGAAATCGCTGGCTCTATTCCAGCACGAGGCTGAAATATGTTCCCCTTTAAATTTAAGATTAAGATGGTTTTAAAGACTCTCAGTTTCGAGTGTTCTTAGCTTAGTTGGCATCTCAACCGGCAAGAGAGAAATCGCTGGCTCTATTCCAGCACGAGGCTGAAATATGTTCCCCTTTAAATTTAAGATTAAGATGGTTTTAAAGACTCTCAGTTTCGAGTGTTCTTAGCTTAGTTGGCATCTCAACCGGCAAGAGAGAAATCGCTGGCTCTATTCCAGCACGAGGCTGAAATATGTTCCCATTTAAATTTAAGATTAAGATGGTTTTAAAGACTCTCAGTTTCGAGTGTTCTTAGCTTAGTTGGCATCTCAACCGGCAAGAGAGAAATCGCTGGCTCTATTCCAGCACGAGGCTGAAATATGTTCCCCTTTAAATTTAAGATTAAGATGGTTTTAAAGACTCTCAGTTTCGAGTGTTCTTAGCTTAGTTGGCATCTCACCCGGCAAGAGAAAAATCGCTGGCTCTATTCCAGCACGAGGCTGAAATATGTTCCCCTTTAAATTTAAGATTAAGATGGTTTTAAAGACTCTCAGTTTCGAGTGTTCTTAGCTTAGTTGGCATCTCACCCGGCAAGAGAGAAATCGCTGGCTCTATTCCAGCACGAGGCTGAAATATGTTCCCCTTTAAATTTAAGATTAAGATGGTTTTAAAGACTCTCAGTTTCGAGTGTTCTTAGCTTAGTTGGCATCTCAACCGGCAAGAGAGAAATCGCTGGCTCTATTCCAGCACCAGGCTGAAATATGTTCCCCTTTAAATTTAAGATTAAGATGGTTTTAAAGACTCTCAGTTTCGAGTGTTCTTAGCTTAGTTGGCATCTCACCCGGCAAGAGAGAAATCGCTGGCTCTATTCCAGCACCAGGCTGAAATATGTTCCCCTTTAAATTTAAGATTAAGATGGTTTTAAAGACTCTCAGTTTCGAGTGTTCTTAGCTTAGTTGGCATCTCACCCGGCAAGAGAGAAATCGCTGGCTCTATCCCAGCACGAGGCTGAAATATGTTCCCATTTAAATTTAAGATTAAGATGGTTTTAAAGACTCTCAGTTTCGAGTGTTCTTAGCTTAGTTGGCATCTCACCCGGCAAGAGAGAAATCGCTGGCTCTATTCCAGCACGAGGCTGAAATATGTTCCCATTTAAATTTAAGATTAAGATGGTTTTAAAGACTCTCAGTTTCGAGTGTTCTTAGCTTAGTTGGCATCTCACCCGGCAAGAGAGAAATCGCTGGCTCTATTCCAGCACGAGGCTGAAATATGTTCCCATTTAAATTTAAGATTAAGATGGTTTTAAAGACTCTCAGTTTCGAGTGTTCTTAGCTTAGTTGGCATCTCAACCGGCAAGAGAGAAATCGCTGGCTCTATTCCAGCACGAGGCTGAAATATGTTCCCCTTTAATTTAAGATTAAGATGGTTTTAAAGACTCTCAGTTTCGAGTGTTCTTAGCTTAGTTGGCATCTCAACCGGCAAGAGAGAAATCGCTGGCTCTATTCCAGCACGAGGCTGAAATATGTTCCCCTTTAAATTTAAGATTAAGATGGTTTTAAAGACTCTCAGTTTCGAGTGTTCTTAGCTTAGTTGGCATCTCAACCGGCAAGAGAGAAATCGCTGGCTCTATTCCAGCACGAGGCTGAAATATGTTCCCCTTTAAATTTAAGATTAAGATGGTTTTAAAGACTCTCAGTTTCGAGTGTTCTTAGCTTAGTTGGCATCTCAACCGGCAAGAGAGAAATCGCTGGCTCTATTCCAGCACGAGGCTGAAATATGTTCCCCTTTAATTTAAGATTAAGATGGTTTTAAAGACTCTCAGTTTCGAGTGTTCTTAGCTTAGTTGGCATCTCAACCGGCAAGAGAGAAATCGCTGGCTCTATTCCAGCACGAGGCTGAAATATGTTCCCCTTTAATTTAAGATTAAGATGGTTTTAAAGACTCTCAGTTTCGAGTGTTCTTAGCTTAGTTGGCATCTCAACCGGCAAGAGAGAAATCGCTGGCTCTATTCCAGCACGAGGCTGAAATATGTTCCCCTTTAAATTTAAGATTAAGATGGTTTTAAAGACTCTCAGTTTCGAGTGTTCTTAGCTTAGTTGGCATCTCAACCGGCAAGAGAGAAATCGCTGGCTCTATTCCAGCACGAGGCTGAAATATGTTCCCCTTTAAATTTAAGATTAAGATGGTTTTAAAGACTCTCAGTTTCGAGTGTTCTTAGCTTAGTTGGCATCTCAACCGGCAAGAGAGAAATCGCTGGCTCTATTCCAGCACGAGGCTGAAATATGTTCCCATTTAAATTTAAGATTAAGATGGTTTTAAAGACTCTCAGTTTCGAGTGTTCTTAGCTTAGTTGGCATCTCAACCGGCAAGAGAGAAATCGCTGGCTCTATTCCAGCACGAGGCTGAAATATGTTCCCCTTTAAATTTAAGATTAAGATGGTTTTAAAGACTCTCAGTTTCGAGTGTTCTTAGCTTAGTTGGCATCTCACCCGGCAAGAGAAAAATCGCTGGCTCTATTCCAGCACGAGGCTGAAATATGTTCCCCTTTAAATTTAAGATTAAGATGGTTTTAAAGACTCTCAGTTTCGAGTGTTCTTAGCTTAGTTGGCATCTCACCCGGCAAGAGAGAAATCGCTGGCTCTATTCCAGCACGAGGCTGAAATATGTTCCCCTTTAAATTTAAGATTAAGATGGTTTTAAAGACTCTCAGTTTCGAGTGTTCTTAGCTTAGTTGGCATCTCACCCGGCAAGAGAGAAATCGCTGGCTCTATTCCAGCACCAGGCTGAAATATGTTCCCCTTTAAATTTAAGATTAAGATGGTTTTAAAGACTCTCAGTTTCGAGTGTTCTTAGCTTAGTTGGCATCTCACCCGGCAAGAGAGAAATCGCTGGCTCTATTCCAGCACCAGGCTGAAATATGTTCCCATTTAAATTTAAGATTAAGATGGTTTTAAAGACTCTCAGTTTCGAGTGTTCTTAGCTTAGTTGGCATCTCACCCGGCAAGAGAGAAATCGCTGGCTCTATACCAGCACGAGGCTGAAATATGTTCCCATTTAAATTTAAGATTAAGATGGTTTTAAAGACTCTCAGTTTCGAGTGTTCTTAGCTTAGTTGGCATCTCACCCGGCAAGAGAGAAATCGCTGGCTCTATTCCAGCACGAGGCTGAAATATGTTCCCATTTAAATTTAAGATTAAGATGGTTTTAAAGACTCTCAGTTTCGAGTGTTCTTAGCTTAGTTGGCATCTCACCCGGCAAGAGAGAAATCGCTGGCTCTATTCCAGCACGAGGCTGAAATATGTTCCCCTTTAAATTTAAGATTAAGATGGTTTTATAGGCAATGGGCTCACCATCTGTTACGTGGGACAAAAGTGCATACGGTGAAATGTGGGCGTATAGTATCCCTCTGCCTACCCCTTCGGGGATAAAGGCGAAACAATATGTCAACGTCTATGGTTTTATAATAATAATAATGAATGATAACCTCTTACCCGACTTTCTCCTGATCATCCTGAGATTTCACATTGCTGGCATGCTTAACCGATTGTCGAAAATGTTCGTGGTAAGCAGTTAAAGTTTCAAATTTGATATCACAACGTTCACAATATGTATTTTGGTCTTCATTTTCGTTACAAGTCTGCGGATTCATTTTCTGAAAATAATAAAATTCGTAAGTTCAGTCATCTAGATAGTTAATCAACTAAAATAAATATAAGTTAACTGATAGACGTACACCGTACGATCTTCGAAAAAACATTTTCGGATCGCACAAAGTTTGCTACAACCCTGGAATCGAACCATTGAACGTATCGAGGCGGTCGACCATAGTTTCCGTTGCAAATAGCAAACAGATGCATAATAAAAACAAAACGTATATTTACTTATTTATCACCACATTATGTACCACATTTGATATTTGCCATTATCGCCTGAGGTAAATAGGTATTTGTTCAACAAGTGAGCAAAAGTATTTTTTGCACCGAGTGTTAGTAATTAGACTACTGAGTACAGTGAGTGATTTAAAGGCACGAGGTAAAAATTAAATAAATTAAATTAATCGAATTAAAAACCATCTAGATTTTTTAAATTCCCGCTTTGTCCACAGATTATACAGATTATTCTAGAGCTGCAGTCCGAAATTACAAGGCATGTAAATTATTGAAAAATAAATACTAATTATTTTTTTTTTTGTAACGCGACATTATTGTTTACTGAATTATATAGTTATTATTATTTTTCTATAAAACGTTAAAATAAATAAATAAATAAATATCCATCACGCCTTATCCCCGAAGGGGTGGCAGAGGCATATTATATGCCCACTTTTCACCGTGTGGATTCCTGTCCCACGTAATAGGTGGTGAGCACATTGCCGTGTTGAAATAGACAGACGCAGGTTGTGGCTACCTGCTGTTGAAATTTTTTAAGCCGCCTATAAGGCTTTCAATCAGGCTTAACGACTGCCATTTTACTGGCAACCGGGACCAACGGCTTAACGTGCCTTCCGAAGCACGGAAACGCTCGCAAATGTAAATGCCACAAAGTGGTCACCCATCCGACGACCAGCCACAGTGAAAGTTGCGTACCTCAGTGATCGTTTACCGAACACTGAGACCGCGGGGCCACGAGCGCTTCTAAATTAATATAGTTATACCTATAAACTAAAAAAAAAAATACATAATTGTACGGCTCGCGCTAGTCTTGAGTTTCGGACCGCGCCATTACCAATTTCAAAGTTATTTAAAAATTTACTTTTCCTCACGTTCGCAGCAAAAGTCGCTTTTCCTTCGAGATTACACGAAGCAAAAGTGCCCTTTTGCTAATGATGAGCTGATATTGATATTGTTATTATTAAGAAGAAAACTTACAGAGTGTTGTTTGAAGTGCATCAGCGATCTATGCTGACGCAGGCCCTGTTGGCTGATGAAGGCTTCCCCGCACAGAGCGCACACGTGCTCGCTGCGGTGGCACAGGCGCATGTGCGAGTAGTACGTCGACCGATGTCTGCACAGGTATTTCAAAATTATTCGAACAGGTCACACTTATGCCCCATTTACTAGAATTTTATCAATAGATGTATAGCATTTTTACAGCATCCGAAGGTACGCGTCTAAACCACAAATCTAACGACATTTCAGACAACCCTTTGCGATTTAGAGTTTTTTGTGATAATCGGTATTTTAACTTTTCGTCAATTGGATATTTTTTTACACAGCACCATCTAGCTCAATGTAAGCTAATATAAGCTTGTGGCTTGTGGTATAGGGTCTTTATATATTTTTCACCTAGCCACCTAGTTCTAGGTCACCTAGCCTATGGATGTCAGCAACACCAGAGGTGCGGCACTCGCGCTGTCGATCCTAATGAAGAACCCTATACTATAGCCGTTCTGAAAAAACCCAGGCAAGGAGTTCATCCACAATCTAAACGTATCGGGGGCATCATATTAAAAAGAGTACAAACCGTTGTACAGGCGATAAGAAGACGAATTCTCTCCTGTGGCGAAAGGTTTCGACACCGCCTGATAGTAGAGGATGGTTGATAATCCTCAAAGCTCGCCTTTATACCGAGTTGAAAAGTCGAAGCTGGTATCAGCTGCACCAGACCAAAAGGTGACAATCCATGTGTGGCCACTTGCGACTTATAGAATAGCAGTGTTTGCACCGCATTAAAATACTGCCGCGCCCTGTTGAGCATTCCTAGCTTTTTGGACGCCAGCTTGGCCTTATCCTCTAAATGACTATGCAATACATGGTGAGCCTATTGCCTCGATTCGACGGTCATCAGAGGTCTTAGTGACATACTTCTAGTTTTCCCAGGAATATTGGATACAAACTGTGCCCCACGGCTTCACCTGTGACATACTTCGTACCCCGTATCACCTGTTTAACTACGTTCACATTTATTATTACTAGTTCACTTTCCTTCTTCTTCTTTCACTTTCCTTGCGGAGTAAAAATAATAAATGGATAATTTGGCTTTGTAATAGTGAAAGAATTTTTGAAATGGATTCAGAAGATCCACAGTTAATCGACTACAAACAAACACGGCAATGGGCTCACCACCTGTTACGTGGGACAAAAATGCATACAGTGAAATGTGGGCGTATAGTACGTCTCTGCCTACCCCTTCGGGGATAAAGGCGTGATAATATGTATGTATGTAAACAAACTAATCTTTCCTCTTAACAGTATCAGTAAAGACTAGTGAGAAGGCTACCTGATGCCGAGTGTTTAGTCCTTTACCGGTCAACACTAAAGGTCTTTGGCACATACCTAAATACCAATTTACATTGTTTGCACGGTATAGTCACCCCGCTGTGGTACACGTTGTGATTGGCTGCTGATATTCTGAAATAAATAAATATATTGAAACATTTACCAGGATTATGAATTGACGTTGACCACAGAACAAGCCATCACGTGCAGGTTGCAGGTGAAATTAGGGCCAGGTGATTTTGGTACGAGCCCATTTTCATATCAGTAATAATATTGCCTTTACTAGTAATAGAAAGTATTTAAGCCAAGTTGAATGTATAGGCGGCTTGGAAAATTTGAACAGTAAGTTGCAATAATCTGCATTTATCAATTTCTACACAGTAATGGGCTTACCACCTGTTACGTGGGACAAAAACGCACTTGGTGAAATGTGGGCTTATACATAATATGCCGCTGCAACCCCGGGGATAATCAAACAAACAAACAAACAAACAATACTTACCTCTGAAATGTAAGGTTACAAATGAGGCACTTGTATTGTTTGTAGTGATCTAACAGGTGTTGTCTTATTACGCGCTTCGATTTATAACGCCTACGGCAAAAGTTACACTCGATTTGTCCACGGGACTGGAAATAAAAATTAACTTTGAATTTATAGTAGATTATGTAATGTACGTATCAATGTATTAAGGCTTCAGCACACTGAACGCAGGTCAGTAGCAACGCAGGTCAGTAGCAGCGCAGTTTGAACACAGGCCCGCACAAGTTGTAACACAAGAAACTCTTTGAAATGCATCACACCAATTTAGAGCGCGGGACTGCGCTCAAGCTGCTCCGCGACCGCGCTGCTCTGCAACTGCCGGACGACAGGGCAGAAGCAGCGCGTGCGCGGCGCAACTATGGCGGCCATGTTAGCATGACACACCGCGGGCAGGGCGTTCGCAGTGCAGCGCAGCACGTCGAAAGCAGCTGAAGATTTTTGTATTTTTTTACATCATGACTTTCCAACTCTCTGCATAGACGATGATATTCCTCATATTCTTCTCTTCTTGTATTGATGTCATGCACTCAAATTCTTTTGTTTCACCTTGGAGCCAAAAGCAATATCAATTCTTCTACATCCGAGTCTGTGTCGTTCGACATCTTGCAACCAGTAGGCAGGCAGTAGCCTGCCTAACCCGTCACACTGAACGCGGTTTAAGCGCAGCCCCCCGTTGCAACTGCTTTGTAAACTGCCTCTGCGTTCAGTGCGTCGACTCTTGCGCTGCTACTGACCTGCTCTGCTACTGACTTGCATTCAGTGTGCTGAAACCTTTACTGGGGTGACGTCAGTCTGCTATTAAAACTTATACTGCGAACACACTTGTTTATTTACGATACCAATGAATAGTTTAATAGCGATGAACCTGGGATTAAGTATAATAAAAATGCCTCAAAAAGCCAAAAAAATGTCAAAAAAAGGTCGATAAAATTTATGAGTTTGATGTACATAAAGGCGATTGTATTTTGAACGTCTAGAACAATATGTGGTGAACGAAGTGAAGCAAGTAATATTTACGTCAAAGTTGATGAAAACTGTCATGCGTGCATCCACTTACGAACTTTTAGAAATTTACATAAATAGTAGATATTATGGACAAACAACTTCAACCCAAACCGAGTGAACTCGCAGACAGGTATAAGTTTAGAAAGCGAACTCAACAAGACGGGGAATCGATTGCAGAGTATATGGCGGTACTTAAGGAAATGTCCAAAACATGTGAATTCGGTTCGTGGCTTGAAGAAAGTTTACGTGACCAATTGGTACGTGGTTTCAGCTGTGCTGTGAGTCTATTCGCCAGCGATTGTTTGCGGAACCTAAACTAGATTTCACGAGAGCATATAGTTTAGAAATTAGCCTAAAATCAGTTGCAAACACGCGACCATCGTAGTGCAAGAGCGCAAAAAGGCAGGTGCGGTGACGTTAGCTACAGATTGCCTGGCTATTGAAAACACACAATGGCGAAGGAAAGGTGCTGTATTACTACGGGCGAGAAAGCAACCGCAAGTCCTGCCAATGAGACGAGAACGAGTGGAGCGCGTCGAGGTGGCAGTCAGCACGTTACACATCAGGGGTGGCGGGCCAACATCAGTGTGAAGCGTGTGGCGGGCCTATTATCTGCTCTTGGTTTTGTTGGACTATTCTCGTGCTTTTGACACTATAAGTATCCCGATTCTGTTGTCTAAAATGCCATTTTATGGATTCGACACAAAAACAGTTAAATGGTTCGATAGTTAACTAAGCGGACGACCTCAATTTGTTGAAATAAATGGGAAACCCAAGAATGTGGTGTCGCCGTTAGGACGGTCGGTGACTAGGGGAGTACCGCAGGGTTCCATTTTGGGACTGATCTTGTTTATATTATATTGCGCCGATATAATCAGCATCAAGCAGGGTTATGAGTACTTAATATTTATTTATGGAATTGAAAAAGCATTAAATCTTACCTCACAATGATTTAACTCCATGTGTCTATCCATTACTTTTTTATTAGAAAATGCCTTATAACATGAATTGCACTTAAATACAGCATTTAAATACTTAACATCTTGAGCCTTTAGTTTGAAATTATCTAAAGCATGTTTCTCATTCAAAGTAATTACATACCAATTTTTTGGATCTATGAACATCAATTTACCCTTTTTTTTATCACCTTTTTCACATTTTATATTATTTTGAACTTCATTAAGTTTTTTATGTTTAGATTGATTCATATCACATTTGGTTTTGCGCTTATTATTAACTACTTTTTCTTTATCAAGAACTTCTACAGTGTCATAGTTATTTTGAACTTCATTTACTTTTTCATGTTTAAATTTGTTTACGTCAGGTCTGGTTTTGAGCTTATTATTAACTATTTTTTTTTTATCAAGAACTATTACAGTGTCAAGATTTTCAGTACTATTAATGGTATTTTTTTCAACAACACTTTGTTTTTCATTTTCTTTTTTAACATCTTGGACTGGATTTTCAAGTACTGTCTCTTTATAAAGAACTGCAAAATGTTCAATACTACAGTCACTATCACTATTTCCTTCCACATTGCATTGTTTGTCACAATTTTCCATTTCATTTTTGATATCTTGAAAAGGGTTCTCTTCCTTAACTTCATATTCAGAAAAATCATTTTCAACAAAATATTCCTCAGTATCAACCGTTGTTATAACTTCAGTTTCAGTTTTAACAGTTGTTGATAGCAAGTATTTGCTCTTTCTGTCCACTTGAGATATGGTGTCTAATGTAATCTAAAAAAATATGTAGGTTTAGTAATAAATATAGGTTAACATTGTGATTAGAATTTTTGACAATATTGGGTCTCAAAAATTCCAATTGCTTTGTTGCTAGTTTTCTTCTTCCTCACATCCAACGAATTTGAGATATGTAGTCAAGGTCTACTGGGTCATTACTCTAACAGTTGTCATCTGGTTGTCAATATGAAAGTTGCAATACCCAGTAAAGTGTTTGGTTGTTTTACAATGTTGTTGTTATGATGGTCTGCATTCAATGTGACAATAAATGTTGGCACACACCGAAAACAGCAAATCCGAGCCACTACTGTTTGAATTGGGGGACACACTGGATGACCGTCACTATACTATTTAGACCTTATCTTGACTTAGTTCCTAGAGATTTATTAGTTCATATACTCACAGGCCCTTTTCTCAGTAGCTCCTCGAGTGTATCCTGTCCAGTATGACACTTCTGTTTAAATTTATGGAACTTGTATAAGAGTGCTGCACACTCATAACAGAAGCAACAAGATAATTCATGTGTTATCTGAAATTTGTACAAATTTACATATTATTTATAGTCTTAAACTACATATTAGGTCTTTACCTATGAAATTGCCGTTTTGTATGAAAAACCTTAAATGATATTTTTTCATGTATATTTTATTTGTATTAATCGAAGTAATCACCCATGTAATCAATGCATCTTTGCCAACGCAGTGGTAGTTTATTGATGCCCTTCTTAAAGAAATCAGCTGGATGGTATACAAATGCTGGCTACAAACTCTTCAAAGGCATTTTGTACAGCCTCTCTGGTATTGAATTTTTTAATTCTGGAAAAAGTAGTAGTCTGTAGGCGCAAGGTCTGGTGAGTAGGGCGGATGACGGAGAGCTTCCAACCCCAGTTCTTGCAACTTGGAGACCGTCTGCTGTGCAGTATGAGGTCGCGCGTTGTCGTGCAGGAGCAGCGGAGACGAGCGATTGACCAATGCTGGTTGGAGATGTGCCAGCTTCTCCATCATTGTGTTCAGTTCTTAACAGAAGTTTTTTAACAGGTCGAAATTTCCAGAACGGAAGCAGGCAAACCAACAACAGGTGGTGCGTTAGCTCCGTAAACGTCCTTGATGTTGACTCATATTCCATAATTACTCGAATTTTTAACATATCCATGATGACGAAAAAGATTAAAATGCGATGAAAATGTAACACTAATCAATAATCAAATGACTACTGTTGGAAACAGACTTCCATGTCATTAAAATAAAATTAATTTTTAGTTAGAATTCTTAGCCAAACAAAAATGATTTTGATTTGAAATGGCCAGTACTGCAGAACGGCAATTTCATAGGTAAAGACCTATTATATAAATAATAGTTTAATTATTGCAAAGGAACGCCGATCCGTAGGCGAGGACTTCACTAATACGCGACAGGCAATTGCCATTCCTGCCGAAGCATATATAGTGCTTTTCTCAAAAGAATGCATGGAAATATAACAAAAGTATTATATATTTAATTTCATATAATAAAAACCGCCTAATGTTACCTACTTCTTGCATGACCTTCCACTCCAACAGCCCACGCGTTATGTCCATAAAAATATTTAACCAACTTTCAAATTCTATAAAAACTGAAGCCAGTACTAAATTATTCTTAAATAAAATAAAAAACATGCTCATTGAAAAAGTATATTATGAATACTTAAATGATAAAGAAATAAATCAATACTTATTCGAAATTCAATAATAATAATAATAAATTCAATAAAAAAAAATAAAAAATGGCAGACGCCGTCTTCATCCATAGTTCTTATCACCCAGTTCCATCTAACCCCCAACCCAATAGCCCATTTCGTAGTTAGCACATTTCACAATAGTTTAACTCCCATTGGAGGTGATCCATTACCGTTCTTCTACATAAGGCGGGCGTGGACTATCTGCAGTGGGAGTCTCATTCCCTATTAGATTAAAATTCCCAAAGGGCCTCTGCGTGTTGGACCAATATGTCTCCATGTAAGCCTGCCAAAAGACCGGGCATCTTCATAAGAAAAAAAAAAAGAAGATTGTGAAGAAGAGACAATTCAATAATAATCATAAATACAATAATAATAATAAATTCAATGATAATCATAAATTCAATAATAAATGTAATAATAATTAAAATAATAAATGTAATAATAATTAAGCTTAGTTTGGAATCAGATGGCATTGTGTGAGTTGTCCCAACAATATTTAAATAAAATAAAATTAAATTAAATTTTGCAATAATTTAATAATTTTAATAATTATAATAAATTTAATTGATTTAATAATAAAAATTGAATACTTAATAATAATAAATAAACAATAACGACTTTATTTTATGTAAATTGTCAATAAATAGAAACTGTGAAATACTAACCAAAGAAATAAATAACATATTATCAAGTACCGAATACATGCAATAATTTAGAAAAATAAGTAAATCATATTTTCTTGTTTTATTAATTATATCTTATACATATACGATGCTTCCTCCTCTCTTCTTCTCTTCTACGTTCCGTGCCCGACAGGGTCCTTACTGTACCTAATTATTCATATTCATAAACATTAGCCATATTGGGCAATTACCTACATAAAGAAAATATTTTTGATTTTCCTTCAGTGGATTATACGCAGCAAGATAGAAAATCTTAAAAGGAAGTATATGCAACTGCTGCACCCCAGCGCACACTAGGGTTCGATTAGGGAAGGAAAAAATTTGTTCTGACCAGGGGGTCAGAACAAATTTTTGTGTGATCCATAAATGTTTGTTTCGGCGTTTGGGTGTTTCCTATGCATAATAAATGAATGTTATAAAAAAAATTAAGTTTCTTTATCAGTTCTCTAGACCCGATAGCACAAGCTTATAGCTTAGGTTGGACTAGATTGTGCTGTGTGATAAAGCGTCCCAGAATATTCCAGTACTATTTACAGCATGTTGACACCACTTTTATGTCCCAAAATCCAACACACCCACACATAAAACAAGTTAAATGCACTTATTTTAGATAATACTATACTTACAGTAAGCGTCCGCCGAAGAAGAATGATAAAGAGATTCAATCAAAGAGACCCAGTGCGCCATTTCGTACAACATTGCTGGAGCGTTGTAATGTTCCAAATTCAAAACACGGTCCAGCAATTAATTTCATTTTCTCTGTCCGTAAATGTGATACTTTGCATATTCTTTTTTCGAAATAATGACAGTATTTTCATGCATGTTTGAGAAAAGGTATTTTGTCTATCATAGTCAATTTGTGTATTATTGTCACTAATTGTATGTTGTCTGTTCTCCCTAGACACTTATATATATTTTTATTTTATATCTTGTTGTTTGGAATAAATAATTGGACAAGTTACTTATTAGAGACAAAGGGCCGTATTCCAGAACGTTTATCAATACTCAAGATACACTTAAGAGTAGTATTTAAAAGGCCAAAACTAGCCTCAAGGGTTGATTGAATATTGAGAAAAGTTCTGGAATACGGACCTTAAACTTTTAGCAACAAATTCCAAATCCCTTTCCCTTACTCTACAAAGGAAAAATTATATAAATCCTTATTTGGTTGATATATTACAGAATTATTAGTAACTAGTTTTTACCCGCGACTTTGCTCGCGTGGTGATTTGTTTATGTGAACTTATTTCTATGGGTTAACAGACATGCATAAGAGTTACTTTTAAATAAAATAATTTGTCTACACTCACTGATAATTAACTTTATATGTCCATAATTTTTTTTCTGTAATTCAATTTTGATGAAAATATCCTATGTTGAACCAAATAAGAGCTTAATCTATTTGTGACAACCGCACGAAAATCCTTTCAGTATTATCGGACATTAGCGAATACATACAGACAGACAGACAGACAAAATGTAAAAACCCCATTACTGTGTTTTACTGGTCTTTTTATATAGCCTCCACAATTTTTTTTATAAATCTGACACAACAGACACGATTTTTTGTTTTGGGTGTTATTTATCTATAATATGTATGTATTTAGAAATATATAAGTATGTTTAATGGTTATCTGGTTACCATATTACAAGCTCAGCTTAGTTTGGAATCAGATGGCGTTGTGTGAGTTGTCCCAACAATATTTATTTATTCATTTTCATTTATGTATTATTATAGTATAGATTACTCTTTAGATGTGGGCGTAGAATACTACAAACAGTTCTAATTGGAATTTATTGAGACTATAATACTCACTTTTGTATTCATAATTTCTTCATAATAAAGTTTTAAATTATACTCATTCATATTGTAAATCTTCACATCTTTCGATAAACAAACACGGCATATTCTAAGATCCGACATCGCATATAATGCACGCAATACTTTTCTGCCTAGGAAAAATAAAGTCTGGAATTCAATTGAAATGAAATTAAAAATATAGCAAGAACTATTTTTTTTTTAGTTGTCTTCGCCCATCTTGGGCAGGCAAAGGAAGTCCATTCACCTTGTCTTCAGTATTTATTATTTTCTTGTTATTTAGTTTTAGTCTTGTCTAGTCGTTTGTCGATGTCAAGTCCTCAGTCCTAGGTCCTAGTCCGTGCCCCAGTAAGGCAGTGGATCCCTTATTGCGGCTATCTATGGAAATTTGGCACTAACACAAACAACACTGCTATTCTTTGCAATATATCACTTTCGTTCACTAATGCACTTTTCCGAACTCTATGTATAATATTCCACCATTATTAAACACAAAAACACGAATTTTACACTAGTTTTTGAAAATAATATACGACAAACGTGCGTCACCGCTCGTGTTGGCGCCAAATATCTAGCAAGAACTATATAAACTTGTTTTTTTTTTTGTTTTGGCGATGTCCGGCTTGTACTTGGCCACGCCGCAGTAAAAGGTTAGGAAACGGTTAATATATGGAAAGGATTCCGGAATTTCGGGAAAGGATCAAAATGGTTTGAAACAATACATTTTTAAAGTAATATTTAGATTTTGAAATGATTAACAGTTATAAATAAAGATATGGTTTTATAAATATTAATACTGAAAGTTTAAAATTATGTTCTGGATTAAGCCAGGTTTCTTGTATAGCTATTAAAGATGGTTCATATTTATTAATCAAGTAAATTAGTTCACTTTTTCTGCGGCTTATGCTGCAGCAGTTCCATTGCATTAGGGAGAACCTGATCCATTATTAACGATGTTATTTACTTCTGTATCTGATAGTATAGCAGCGTTGGGCGGTAATTTAATTATATTACATTGTTGTAAAGACTTGATAAGAGTTAAAATTAATTGTTTAATGGGAATTTCAGATAGAGAATAAAAAATAAATACATATGAAGACCACGTGAGCAGATTGCTCAAAAACGGAAGGGTCAAAAGTACTCGGATACCCAGACGTGCGTGTATGAAGCGATTGATGAATCTCGAAGAAGCGAAAGAAGTATGCATGGATCGCGAAGCCTGGCGTTCTGCTCTCTCTGACTACCCCGTCAGGGATACAGCGTGAAGATAGTTAGAGAATCATTATTACAGTTATTGAGAGTGCCAATAGAGGGTAAAGGAATTGTATAATCTTTTGTTAAGTTAGAATGGGCTAATTGATCATATCCATATCTTTCAAATTTTTGAGGTTGCTTCGGTTTCAAGAATACTGTTTTCTTGTATGAGTTATTATGATGAGTATGATCTGGAATATTTTGTATTGACCTATGTTGAGGAGCAGACATGAGAGTATCAGAATAAGGTTTGCTAACAGGAGGGTGTAACTTCAAGGCTTCAGCATAAGAAATACAACTATTGGCCATTGATTCCTTAATCCCCTTTTGCCTAGAGAATTCAGTGTCGCGAGTACGCGTATTTAGTGGAAGCTTATAGTTGAAACATATGGCTAATGATTTGAAAAATAAAGACTTTTTTTTTTTGTTCGTTTTTTTATTTTTTGTTCTTGTGGCTATAAAAAAATAAAGACTTAGTTGGACACAAAACATTTTAGCAAATTTTATTTTACATTGACACATACGACATTACATACATCAGACAACCACTTTTTCCTAAGTGACATAACATACACTGAAAAGAGTTCTCGCTTGATGCTATGCAACCTCTAACACTTTCCCTCATTAATCAAGCGAATGGCATTATATACCTAGGGCATCCCTGATTGTGACTAATCTTGGCTTAGGAACTGCCTTGGTCATACAGTGAGTGAGCTAAATACTCTTTGAAGCCAAACAAGCTCACGAGCACCTTCACTTGCTGCTACTATTTCAGATTCAGTGGTAGAAATAGCGACTGAAGATTGTCGTTGACTTAGCCATGATACTATTCCTCCAGCAAAGAGACATGCAACTCCCGTTGTAGTGTAGAGCGTCCTGTTTGCTGGTCTCCTCCATGATCAGCATCACTATAGCCTTGTATACGATTAGATCCATGTTCCGCTTTATACGTTATACCATAAGAAGAACTCCCTTTTATGTATCGCATAATCCGCCTAACACGTAGCCAATCGTCATGTATCGGGTTTTCCAAACTTCTTGAAACTAATCCGACTGCGTAAGCTATGTCGGGTCGCATTCCTGTCGTTAGGTACGCTAAAGCCCCTACAGCTTCTCTGTATGGAAATTTCTTCTCTTCCACCTTGTTAACTTTCCCTGCTTGAGAAGTCGTTTCTATTGGCGTTGATACTGGATTGCATTCTGCCATCTTGAAACGTTCCAGTATTTTCTTATCGTACGATTCTTGTTTAATCGTAATGGAGCCATCTTTCGACTGTTCTATCTCAAGTCCAAGGTAATAAGATGCTGGCTTGCTGGTGATCTTTAGAGTATTCCCTAACTCTCTAAGGAATTGGTTTGCCAAATTTTGATCTGTAGCAGCTCCAAGCCCATCTGACTGCCTCTGTGGCGCGGTGGGAGTGCATCCGACTGCTACGCAAGAGGTCGTGGGTTCGATTCCCACCCAGGATAAAACTTTGTGTGATGAGCACGATGGTTTATTCTGTGTCTGGGTGTTATTTATCTATAATATGTATATATTTAGAAATATATAAGTATGTTTATCAGTTATCTAGATCCCATAACACAAGCTAATATTAGCTTACTTTGGGCTAGATGACGCTGTGTGACAAGTGTCCCACAATATATTTATTTATCTACGTACCGAGTTATCAGGATTTTCTTATCACCTATCTTTTTCGTGAGTAGACAACAATCTGCTGCGTTTTGCTTAAAACCTTTCTCTAATAGATACTCCTCAAAGCACGAGTTCCAGCATCTGGGTGCCTACTTGAATCCATATAAACTCCTTTGAAGGCGACATACTTTTGAAGTTCCATCGCTGAACCCATCCGGCTGATGCATGTAAATTTCTTCCTTTAGCTTGCCGTTGAGGAATGCCGTCGAAACATCAAACTGTGCCAAATATAACTTTTCTTTGGCTGCAACACTTAATAAGGCTCTAATGGTGGCCATTCTAGCAACTGGACTGTAGGTCTGTTCATAGTCAATCCCTTTTTGTTGCTTAAACCCTTTTACTACTAGCCTAGCCTTATATTTGTCAACACTGCTGTCTGGGTTTCGCTTGATGCGAAAGACCCACTTGCAAGGGAGTGCCTTCCTTCCCTTCGGTAGCTCACAGAGTGCCCAAACATCATTTTGCTTTAAGGAGTTCATTTCACTCTTCATAGCTTTGATTCACCCTGCGCAGTCATCTCTTTCAATCGCTTGTTTATATGTCTCAGGGAAACATTCTGTACCTACGAAACAAACGTAGTCATCATATTTCTTAGGACGTAAGAGGGTACTTCTGTCGCGTTAGTCGTATTGCTATCTCGGGTTCAATAAAAACAGTACTTACCCGTGGTACTACCGGTGGTACTACTGGTAGTACCACGGGAAATATTTTTTGCCCGTGGTACTACTATGACGTATAGTAGTGCCACGGGAGATTTTATATTACCCCTGGTACTACTTAATAAATAATATACAATAATTGTAAAGTATTTTATTTATACTTAAGTTATCTAAATTAAGTAAAAATAAAATACTTTATGTTTTATGTATCTACATAAATCGCAATCGAGAGCCTATACCCAGCGCATAACGCGGCTTCGCCAGGAGCTTACCTCGCATCCAACGGGTAGCCGTGAATATGCAACTGGCCAAAGCCGTGCAATCTAACTTCTGCCGACCTTCGCTGCCACCGTTGCGGTACCCTAACGGAACCCTGGCTCATAAGGCTCGAGAGAAGGTGGACTTTTTAGCCAATCTCTTCGCGGCCAATTCCCGGATCGACGACCGTGGCAAGCAGCCTCCGATAGTCGTGAGTTGTGGTAATGCAATGCCAGATATTATTATCAAGCAGTGCGACGTTCGGACGGTGTTGCGGTCGCTCGACGTCCGTAAGTCCAGTGGCCCCGATGGTATTCCTGCGGTGGTTCTTAAGAGGTGTGCAGCGGAGTTTACTCCAGTGCTAACACGCCTACATCGCCTGTCCTAATCTACGGGTAGTGTGCCGGATGCGTGGAAGGAGGCTAACGTGCAGCCGATCCCCAAAAAAGGAGATAGGTCAGACCCAAGCAACAATCGCCCCATAGCCGTCACCTCAGTCATCTGTAAGGTTTTTGAGCTCATCATAAACAAGCAGCTCATGCGTTATCTGGAAGATCACTCCTTAATAAACGACCTGCAATACGGATTTAGGCCGAAACGGTCAACGGGTGATCTTCTGGCATACGTTACACACCTTTGGGGTGAGGCTATGGACAAGCATGGCGAGACATCGCCAAGGCTTTCGATAGTGTCTGGCATGCATCATTTCTTTCCAAGCTTCCGGCATATGGCCTGCCACCTCAACTATGAACACGGCTCGCCAGCTTTCTGCACGAGCGCCGTATTCGGGTCCAATGCGACGGTCAGGCCTCAGACTGCCTGCAGATGCTGGCGTGCCACAGGAGTCCGTTTTGTCGCCTACTCTCTTTCTTTTGCATATCAATGATATGTTGTCCCTGGGCAACCTACATTGCTATTCAGATGATATATGATGCATGATGACGATCAGCACATGCGATTTATGTGCATAGGAGCAATATAAGTCACCCGTCGGCAAAGCGGACTCTTTATCGGGATTTTAAAAATTTGACAAACTACTATTTGTTGTGGTATTGTTCATAAATTTGGATTAACCTAGCCACAAACTGCCGCGCTCAGCTGCACAAAATAGTCTTCTTACCGGTCAATTCATATTGATGGGTTGCGAGCTCAAAGAGTTTATAAGCTCAATACCCTCACTCTACATTTCATACGTACAAGAAAAAACTCCAGCTATCTTATATTATAATCCATTAAAATATTTTTTTTAGTTTTAGTCTCCTATTTTTTTCTCCTGTTTAGGTTGCAATTTATGCGCTGGGTATCTGCTCTCGATTGCGATTTATGTAGATACATAAAACATAAAGTATTTTATTTATACTTAATTTAGAAAACTACCGAGTGTCCTGAACCTGAGCCGACTTATAGCATCAAAAGCTGGAAGCTGCAGGATGCATCCATTAGGGATAAATATAATGAAAGGGTAGCCGAAAAGCTTGGCGACGTCAATGTAAGCAGTGAGAATGTGGAAAGTGTATGGCAGAACCTTAGGGACAGTATGATAAATGCCGCTGTGGAAGTGTGTGGAGAAACGAAAAGAGGCAGTAGTAATAAGCGTGATGCATGGTGGAATGAGGAAGTGAAAGAAGCAGTTCGAATGAAGAAGAAAGCATGGCTAGACTACTTAGCCTCGCGGAATGATTTTAATATGAAAGAGAGATACAAGCTGCAGAAAGTTAACACGAAGGCACTGACAGAAGAGGCTCGTGAAAGGTGCAGAATGAAAGCGGATGAAAGGTTGTCGTCCAATTTCCGGGATAATGCCAAGCTCTTCTGGAAAGAGGTAGGCAAGACCCGGAGTTGTTCGGCAATCTGCAGTATGAATAAAGTGCTTAGTGTTAACAATGACGTCCTAACAGACCAAAGTGACGTCCTGCAGAGATGGAGTGAATATTATGAAAAGATGTATGCAAGAAAAGACAGAGATGCCACGTCGGGAAGTGGAGCTCACTTCGATGCTCCGGATCCCGATGTCATTGAAGTCATTAGTATAAAAGAAATAGAACAAGCGATAAGAAGTATGAAATGTGGTAAGGCTGCGGGAAAAGACAAAGTTACTGCTGAGATGATCAAGTACGGTGGGTCGCGTGTCTGGGACACACTATATCTGTTATGCAACATGTGCTGGCGGACGGGTGAGGTCCCAGATGACTGGCGAGTAGCAGTTGTAGTACCTATTTACAAAGGGAAAGGCTCGCGCTTAAACTGCTCGAGCTACAGGGCGATCAGCTTGGTCAGCTTAGCTAGTAAAGTGTATGCAAAGGTTATAACGGCACGAATGCAAGAAAAGTCTGAAAGGTATTTATGGGAGGCTCAATGCGGATTCCGACGTGGAAGAGGTTGCATGGATCAAGTGTTTTGTCTCCGCATGATCGCGGAAAAGTTTCTGGCTCTTAGCCAGAAGGTTTTCTGCGCTTTTGTGGATCTAGAGAAAGCATTTGATGACGTTGTGAGAGAAACGCTGTGGGACTTGCTGCCAGGATATGGTGTGGACGGCTCGCTACTGCGGGCAATACAGTCGCTTTATAGGGACTGTAAGGCTTGCGTGCGAGTAGGGGGGGATGTGTCACCTCTTTTTGATGTCTGTACAGGCGTCAAACAGGGATGTGTCATGTCCGCCTGGCTGTTCATAGTGTATCTGGACAGCTGCCAACAGAAGTTGAAAGATTTTAATATGGGTGTGAATTTGGGTGACTTTACAGTAAACTGTCTGCTGTACGCTGATGATGCTGTGCTCATGGCCTCATCAGAAGCCGACCTACAGGCATTAGTCACTAATATGAAAGAGGGGTGTGAAAGTAAGGGTCTCCGCTTGAATGCAAGTAAAACTAAGGTTCTAGTATTTGAAAGAGGTGACGTAAGAACTAAATGCGAGATTAGGGTAAACCAGGAACGTCTAGAGCAAGTGAATGAAATTGTGTATTTGGGAAGTATGTTTAGCGCGGATGGAAGATGTGATTCGGATGTAGAACGGCGAGTAGCTGCCGGAAACAAAGTTAACGGTGCTTTGTCCCAGTTAGTAAAGCGACAAAGCATCGTAAAAGAAGCACGAATGGCGATTCATAACGCAGTGCTAGTGCCAACTTTGCTTTACGGTAGTGAAACCTGGGTATGTCAGAAGATGCATGAAAGTAAATTGAATGCTGTGGAGATGCGATCACTTCGAAAATTGTGCGGCGTTACCTTGGCCGACCGAAAACGTAACGAAGTGATACGCAATATGGCAGGTTTGAATGAAAGTGTCAGCGTTAAGCTGGAAAAGGGCGTGCTCCGTTGGTTTGGACACGTCCAACGAATGAGTGAGGAACGATTGACGAAGAATATATATTGTTCAAAAGTAGAGGGTAGAAGGAGTCAGGGAAGGCCGAGACTTACATATGAAGACCACGTGAGCAGATTGCTCAAAAACGGAAAGGTCAAAAGTACTCGGATACCCACACGTGCGTGTATGAAGCGATTGATGAATCTCGAAGAAGCGAAAGAAGTATGCATGGATCGCGAAGCCTGGCGATCTGTCCTCTCTGACTACCCCGTCAGGGATACAGCGTGAAGATAGTTAGTTAGTTAGTTAGAAAACTTAAGTATGAATAAAATACTTTACAATTATTGTATATTATTTATTAAGTAGTACCATGGGTAATATAAAATCTCCCGTGGTACTACTATACGTCATAGTAGTACCACGGGATAAAATATTTCCCGTGGTACTACCAGTAGTACCACCGGTAGTACCACGGGTAAGCACTGAATAAAAATGGATCGACTACCTCTATCTCCTCATCAGCGTCAACGAACTCTTCGTAAGCGTTTTCATCCTCTCTTCTTTCGTTCCTATCTCCTAAAACATCTACATGTACATGATCATCTTCTCTATCTCCCTCTAGAGCTTGTTCATGATCAGTTTATGGCTCTATTTCACTTTCAGGCTCTATAGCAACTTCTCTCATGAACGTTTGGTTATTTCCTCTGAACTTGAAGTCGTAGGAATTTCCGTACTGATCCGGAACTCAACGTCAGTTTGAAAGGTTATATCCCTCGATCTTTGCGTTTTGTTTCCATCCCAAATACGGTAACCATCATCGTTGTCATATCCTATAAGTCTGCCTTTAATAGCCTTGGCCAGCTTCTTCCGTTTTTGTTTTGGAACATGAAAATAGCATTCACTTCCGATGACTCTCAAGTGACTTATCTTAGGTTTCTTCCCATGCCAGAGTTCGTAAGGTACTTTACCCTCAACTCTCGATGGACCTGTCCTGTTAAGTACGTACGCGGCAGTATTCACCAGTTCTGCCCAGAGTATTTGCGGTAGTTCTCCTCTTGCGTGTAGCATAGATCTCGCAGCTTCAACTAGCGTACGGTTTTCTCGCTCACTACATCCGTTCTGCTCCGGAGTGTAAGGCATTGTCAGCCGTTGTTGAATGCCATATTTCTTTAAAATATCTCGTACCTCTTTGTTGTCAAACTCACCTCCTTTATCACTGAGAATTGTTTTGATGTCATAACCGGCGGTCTTGGCTTCTTGAAGCATTTGAAGGAGTTTATCCTTAACCTCAAATTTGTTCTTAATAAAGTAGACCATGCGATAGCCAGAGTAATCATCCTTGAAGAGCACGTAATATTTAAATTTTGAGATACTATCGACAAAGGGACCGCAAACATCGGTGTGAATAAGCTCTCCTGTAGCTTTTGCTCGTTCCCTTTTTCCAAACGGTTTCCGGTGTGACTTTCCATAAATGCAGCCTCCACATTTGATGTTATCAAGACTCAACTGCATCTCTAGCTCTCTTTTTACGAGGCGGATAACATGTTTCTTGTCCTGATGAGCAAATCTTTCGTGATACAACTGTAGCATGTTAGAACCAGTTATAGCATTGACCTCTAGGACTCTTGCCTTGTTTGGCATCACTGTCTTCATACTCAGTTTGTATAAGCCGCCACAATGGTCTCTCCTTCCAACAACTCTAGTCGTGCCTCTAATATCGAGTTTGCACTCTCTTGTTGTAGAAGTGAATAAACTGTTCTGCATTTTATCTTGCGCAACAAGTGGTGAACATAGATTTTTCATCAGCGATAGTACCAACCACACATCTTTTAGGATTATTAACTCCCTCCTGCCACCGACATTTGACTCTACCTCAACGGTACCTTTTCCTATTGCTGGTATTACGCTACCGTCTGCAGTCGATATTGTGTGGTCAGATTCAAATTCGTGAAACTCTTGAAAGAAGTCACTCCTAACAGCGATGTGAGTTGTGGCTCCATTATCTACGAACCAGCTTTCTCTGTCTTGAGTTCGTCCTGCTGCACAAGCATTCACTAGCAGAGAAATGTGTTGCACTTGCTTTGACGTAGCTTCTGATGTGCCTGGCGTGGGCTTAGGTGGCCTCCCATCCTGTATCCACTTTTTGCATTTTCGCACTCTATGTCCTTTGCCGGAACAATAGTTGCAGATCAGCTCTTTGTCGCAGCTTTGCTTACTCTTATGTTGTGTCCGTGTTGCCGCTAAGGCCTCTTTCTTTATATCCTCTTTGCTACCAAGCGCTCTTTCAAATGCGCACAAGTGACTTGTCAAATTATCCACTGTCCGTTCACTTTGGTTCAGTAATAACCAGCTCGATTTGAATGCAAAATATTTATCGTCGAGCGTATCTAATATTTTGCAGATGAGGAATAATTCCGGCAGCTTTACTGTAACGTCCTTCTTTGTGATTTCTGCATTCATATTTATTATTATTATTATTTTTTCTTCATGGCAAGCGGTGTCAACATGTCACTGATGACGACTCTGCCAATGTCAGATGTGTAATGGAAATACGTGTGATTACTTAAAAAACAACATCCAATAATTTTGCAGATACATATTATGTGTTTCTCTGTATGCATCAGATTTGTTAAGTTTGGTTGAGAAATAGGAACCTTTTATGATACACTACAGTTGAGGCTAGGTTTTAGCCAAGACTTAAGTTACAGGAATGTTTTTGTTGAAAAGGAATGAGAGGTCATGCTTTTATAATACATGCTCCGCACATTCAACCGAAGGAAGACCAGTGTTAGGGCCATTATTATGATTAGAGAGGAGAGATATTAATTGCGAGGCAGCGTTGGACGGTGATTGGGTGATATTATGAGCTGAATGGGGGGATTGGGCAGAGTTAGAAGTAAGATAAGTAGTTAGAAGTTGAATTAAGAGGTCAATAATTGGATTTTTATTGTCTGCAGAGGGGATGGCATGGCCATTTGGTTGAGTGGGTTCTGGCTGAGCTACATTTTGGCTATGAGTAACCCTGTCGTATGATGGACCAAGAGGAGCTTGAGATTTCGGTTTTAACGAAATGGTCTTGTAGTAGGACTGAGTTTGTGGGATGGATTTTGTAGCTTGGGCATAGGAGGCAGATTTGGAGATGGATGGAGTGGATTTGCTTGCTTCAGCATAAGATAGAGACTGTTCAGCCATGATAGATTTTATCAACCTTTGCCTTCTGTACTCCGGGCAATCCTTGCTATTGGCAAAATGATTGCCAAAGCAAAGAATACAAAAGGCGTCATCTTCGGATGAATCACATCCACTGCCAGGATGGTCATGCCCACATTTTAAACATCTAGGTTTAGATCTACAAATTGACTCAACGTGACCAAAGCGACAGCATTTCCTACACTGAATAGTGGGATAGATGTATTTCGAGACTGGAAGGGACGTATAGCATAGAAAAACTCGACTTGGAAGTACTTGACCATCAAATGTAAGGACGCATGTTTCTGTTGGCTTCCACTCCAGTAAACCGTCATTAATAACTTTCCTATTAATACGTCTGACTTTTATAACAGTACCACAGCCAGAAGGGGTAGATAAATAAGCCTTAGCTTCTTCTTCTGTCATTTCCGTAGGAATGCCAGATACAACACCCATACGGGTTACATTATATGATGGAATTGAAACGACATACTTATTGTTACTGAGTGTTTGGTTGATACGAAATGCATTGGCATCTTGGTATGTTAGAAATTCAACCGAAATGCGGTTCCGGCCTACTTTCTTGATACCACCTTTAACGATATTCGCAAAGTTATTCTTAATGAGAAAAGATCCAAAAGATACAGGGTGGAGAGTAGTACCCGCATTTGGTTGTGTTTCTAATCGAGAAACATGGACAAGGAATGGGCCCTTATCATCAGACGTATATTTATCTCTTGCAACTTGACTCCTTAGCTGCTTTGATGGGCGGGGAACACTAATGTCATCATTACCGTGACGCTTTCGCGGTCGGGTTTGAGTTATATCGGAATTAGCAGGAGGTTGGTAAGAGCAGCTTCCGCTAATTGAGAAAGGGGGCTAGATGGTATTAGAGACAGATATATTGGGGGAGTCGAAAAAGTTGGCGTAGATGGTCTACTATTAGTGGCAGGGTCAGGAGGATCAGGAGGATCGGGTGGTTTGTCGGCCATTATAGCCTATTAACGGATAGAAAATAAAATATTAACTCTTTTATTTTCCCAGTACCAGGGGCAACCCAAAATAACAAAAAAAAACACAGAAATAAGATCAGATGCACAAAATAATTCTAAAAAGCTGTCACCATTACTATTCACACGTCTTGACCAAACAACCAAAAACTGCATTCATATTAGTCCAGATGTTTTTCAGTTTTGACATGTGGGTAGAAACATCATCCTCATGATTACGTTTTAAACTGAAGAACTCAGAGCACAAATTGTACGCTCTATCATCAGATTGACCGTCATATAACCTGTGCAGCTCTTGCCAGACCTCCTTAGCTGTTTCAAACCGCATGACCTTTTTTAGCGTGTCCTCAGACATATTTGTGGTTAAAATGAGCAGAGCGCTACATTCGGCCTTCCTGTATTTGGCTGCAGCCAAATTGTAGGTGCCGACTTCTGCTTCACCAGTTCCTTGGATATGGGACACGGGCTTCCCCAGGGTTCCTTCGACTGCTTTAATAGCACCTTCAACACCACGTAACATAATGAAAATCTTATATTTCCATGTAGCCCAATTATCTTTCTCTTCCAAATTGCCAATTTGCAATTTCGACGTAAAATTTTCCATTTCGTCAAATGCTAGGTTTTACTATGCTGGGATCATCACATTTCGCGAGTACGCGTATTTAGTGGAAGCTTATAGTTGAAACATATGGCTAATCATTTGAAAAATAAAGACTTAGTTGGACACAAAACATTTCAGCAAATTTTATTTTACATTGACACATACGACATTACATACATCAGACTACCACTTTTTCCTAAGTGACATAACATACACTGAAAAGAGTTCTCGCTTGATGCTATGCAACCTTTAACATTCAGGACATATTTTATTCGTTGCAAGATGAGAACCTGTACAGAGGCAGCACTTAAACTCCTCAACTTTGCATGTCTCCCCAGTATGGCCTAGACCACATTTAAAACATCTTGGAGATGATCTGCATTGGCTGCAAATATGTCCATATCGGCAGCAGTTAAATCATTGTATTGTGGGATAAATATATAAATCAACAGGAAGTGAGTTATAACACATAAAAATACGTTTGGGTAGAACTTGCCCATCAAACGTTAGGACTACAGTTTCTATGGGAACAAACTCTGACTTTTCATTGCTAATTACTTTTCTTTTTAGCCTCCTTATTTTTATAATTTGGCCGCAACCTATGGGAACTGATATATTACTTAGAATATCCTCATCTCTCCAGTCAGTAGGAACATCTCTCACTATACCCATGCGTGTAACATTGACAGAAGGAATAAAAGCTTTGTAATTATTAGATTTTAATGCATCATCATCTACAAAATTGTTAGCACTTTCATGTGACGAAAAAGATAAAGAAATACGGTTGCGCCCTATTTTTTTAAGACTGCCATTGACAATGTTCGTGAATGTGTTTTTTTTAAGGAAAAAGCCAAATGCCACAGGATGAATGGAACAGATTTCATTGGGAGATGAACGAAGTTTCTGAATATGAACTGCATATGGGGCAGCGTCAGATGAGTTGTAAACATTTCGGCCAATAGGAATACGCGATGAATTCTCGTTAGCATTAGTCTTGGTAGTTTGTGAGGTGACAATTTGTGAGGGTGATGCAAATACAGTAAAAGTGTTTGTTATTGATCTACATTGGCAATCAATCTCGGTATTAGAAGAAGATTTGTGGTGATATCTGCGTTTTTTATTGCAGTGCTTGCAAATCTTTGACGAAACCGATGCTCTCTTTCGCTTATGGAACCGAGAGTTGGTCTCGGAGCCATCTGTGTCTATTAACGATCCTTCTGTATCCTTCTGTATCATCCAAGTATTATACACTGGGGGAACAATTGTCCCCCCAGGGTCTTCTCATCATCACCCATGTACTACTATAGTATAAATACAAAAAACTTACCTACTATACAGGAACTATACTGTTTACAATAATAAACTAATATATTTACACTATTAAACCTATTTGATCCTTAAATTTTAGTTGAATAATTAATAAATAATAAAAATCTCAAAACAGTCGCCCGCCTAGTTTGCCGTTTCCCGCGCTTTTTTCATAAACTTGATTTTTTTTGTAGTCTTCGCCCATTTTGGTCAGGCAAAGGAAACTTTGTCCATACAGCCTAGTCTTCGGTATTTATATTTTCTTAGTATCTAGTCCTGTCCAGTCTTTGTCGATGTCGAGTCCTCATTCCTAGGTCCTTGTCCTTGCCCTCAGTATAATGGTGATTCTTATACTGAGGTTTCCAGTGGACTTTTCGCGTCAAGAGAGAAAATAGCATTTCACTGCATATATATCATTGTCTATCACTATAGCACGTTGACACAACTTTTATGTCCAGGAAACCACCACTCCCACACATAAAACAAGACAAATGCACTAGTTATAGAAAATAATATACAGCAAACGTCCGCACTTGTCACTCTCCCGCCAAAAAGCCCTCATAAACTTGTTTGTTGTTGGTTTTTTATTTTTTGTTGTCTTCGCCCATATTGGGCAGACAAAGGAAACTTTGTCCATACAGCCTGATCTTCGGTATTTATTTTTTCTTAGTATTTAGTCCTGTTTAGTCTTTGTCGATGTCTAGTCCTCAGTCCTAGGTCCTGGTTCTTGCCTTCAGTATAATGGTGATTCTTATACTGAGGTTTTCAGTGGACTTTTCGCGACAAGAGAGAAAATAGCATTTCACTGCATAAATATAAATATTGTTTTTCACTATAGCACGTTAACGCATCTTTTATGTCCAAGAAAAATTCCATCACCACTTCCGCACATAAAACAAGATAAATTTACTAGTTTTATAAAATAATATACAGCAAGCGTCCGCACTTGACACTCTTCCCGCCAAAAGGCTCTTTTTTTTGGACTCTCTTGATTGTCGTTATTGTTTTATTCGTCCAAAGGACAGGCGAAGGTATTTAAACCACACTGTCAACTCTTGATTTTTATTTTTCTGTTTTATATATTATTTTTAAGGCAAATAATTGCCAAATCTTCTTGACAATTCCTTCTTAAGTTCGATATTCTATAGGCAAGCATGCCAAATCATTAACTTTTCTATTATAGTCTAATCCTTTTTATCTTCTCCTTGTGTGGATTTCATAAATTCATAATTCTATACTAATATTATAAAGCTGAAGAGTTTGTTTGTTTGGTTGCACGCTCTGAAACTACAGGTTCGATTTGCATAATTCTTTTTGTGTTGAATAGTCCATTTATCGCGGAAGGCTATAGGCTATATAGTATCACGCTACGACCAATAGGTGCGGAACAGCAATGATAAATGTGGCAAAATCGGGGACAAAACATTCCTTTCAATAGCTTCCGTTGCGAACGCTGCGTAAATTATTAAAGTTACGCAAAAACTATGTATTACATAATTATTCCCCTTTAAAAGTTCTAAATTAAAGTCTGCGACAGCATATGCCTATCTTTTAAGGTTAACCTATTATAATGATTTTATTGTGAAAATAATTGGTCTTAAAATGAAAAGTGAAAAGCATGGCCGATGATTTGCGATTTACGCATGCGCGACTAGCCAATAGCGAGCGAGCTCTGCGAAGTCCGCGCGTCTCCTTGGTAACTATAATAATAATAATTTGACTGCCTCTGTGGCGCGGTGGGAGTGCATCCGACTGCTACGCAAAAGGTCGTGGGTTCGATTCCCACCCAGGATAAAACTTTGTGTGATGAGCACGATGGTTTATTCTGTGTCTGGGTGTTATTTATCTATGATATGTATGTATTTAGAAATATATAAGTATGTTTATCAGTTATTCTGGTTACCATAGTACAAGCTCTGCTTAGTGTGGAATCAGATGGCGTTTTATGAGTTGTCCCAACAATATAAAAAAAACCGCCACCACGCGTTCGAAACGTCGGTGAATGTAAGTAGAATTTTGTTTCGCGTGTGAAGTCCCGAGTAGTATATAAATCATGAATATAAAAAAAAATATAAAGTTAACTACCTATACTAATATGTGTTGGATAGCGCATTTATCGAAGTCTATAGGCTATATCATCACGCTACTACCCTGAAGAGCAGGGCAGTAATCAACAAATCGGGCTAATATTCATACACAATTGTAAAAGTAGATATAAACGACGGGATTAAATGGGAGCGACAGGGATAAAGGCGTGACTGATAAAAGGCTATCTCGTCACGCTACTACCCTGAGGAGCGGAGCAGTAATCAGCAAATTGGGCAAATATTCGTACATTATTGTAAAAGTAATTGATGAATGAATGGGCGCGACGGGAATAAAGGCGTGACTGATAAACTAACGGGAGAAGCCGCGCGGGTCTGCTAGTTGAGTTATAATTGTCAGGGCAAGTATTTCCTGTAGTATAAAATACTACAGGCGGGACAATCTGATATCTCTCTAAAAACTTGTGTATAAGTATTAAGGGCTGAATACTAAAGGCCGGGAATGAAAAAAAAAATCCAGAGTTTATTGTATGTAGATGGGCCTTGATTTTACAATGTCCAAATCTCAAGCGATTAATTTGTGTGTAAAATTTTCTTAAATGAAAGACCCTTTTCTTTTTAAACCAGGGGTTACAGCCCACTTGTTTATTAACACTGGCATACTATGTTCCTTTTGATTGTATTAATACGTTTCTATGTTCTTTCCAGGTTTCTAGGTTTTGTCTTCTAAATTCTAGGATTAAGGTCTTGCCATGGAACAGTTAAACTTTTAATATTTGGTAAGACAATACTATTGGGCCGCCGCCAGTGGATAACGGCATTAAATGTACAGTTACCGCCCTTGTCGTATCACTCTGTACATTCAGTGAAAGATGAAGACTTTCATTTAGTGTTCGCGGACGGCATCGGGCGCTTCACCGGGCCGCCGGTACGCATCCACGTGCGCGAGGGCGCGCGGCCCGTGTACATGCGTGCGCGGCCGCTCGCCTACGCTGCGCGAGCCGGTGGAGCGCGTGATGCCGCAGCACGTGAGGGACGGCATTCTCACCCCAGTCGAGCGCTCGGACTGGGCGACACCCATCGTGCCGGTTGTAAAAAAGGACGGTAACATCAGAATTTGTGCAGATTTTAAAGTTACATTAAATAAAGTCCTGGAAGTTGACCGTTACCACGAGTTGAAGACTTGTTAGCTCGTTTACATGGAGGAGAACGTTTTAGCAAAATAGATCTATCGCAGGCTTACGCACAGTTAGTTCTAGACGACTCAAAAAAGTATACTGTCATCAACACGCACCAGGGTCTGTTCATGTATAACCGCTTAATCTACGGTTTAGCCTCAAGCCCGGGTATCTTCCAAAGACGGTTGGAGGAGTTGTTTCGTGACATATCTGGCGTCGGGGTGTTTTTAGATGACGTCATTACCACGGGTAAGACCAGGAGCCAGCATATACAACGTCTTTATAAGATGTTTGATCGTTTGGAGAAATACGGGCTCCGGGTTAAGCTATAGTAGTATAGGATGTTTTCGTGGTTCGTTGATACGTCGAACACCTATATTAATACGACTCACACTATGTTTGATGCGTTTATTGATAACCGCACTTGATACAATAATGTAATTACAATAAGCTAAGAACAATCTCTACGAGTCGGCGTACGTAACAGATCTTAGCATAGGTTAACCTCAGTAACATAATAAAAGGCCAAGAACCACAGATAATCAAATAATCATTCACAGATTATCTATCTCGACTCTAGTGGCGAGATTGGGAAATAAACGTCATGTCGCCACAGTAGAAACACCAGCGCCATCAAACGTATCCGAGTTAAGGTCTTTCATCGGCATGGTCATGTACTATGCAAAGTTTGTAAAAAATGATAGTACTATATTGGCGCCACTGTACGAGTTGCTGAAAATCGGTACCAAATTTGTATGGAGCCAAGCTTGCCAGAGCGCATTCGAGGCGATGAAGGCGCGGCTGGCGAGCAGCGAAGTGCTCGTGCACTACTCCCTGGAGCTGCCGCTCGTGCTGACGGCGGACGCCAGCAGCGTGGGCGTGGTGCTGTCGCACGTGACGCCCGCCGGCGAGCGGCCCGTGGCGTACGCGGCGCGCGCGCTCAACGCCGCCGAGCGCCACTACTCGCAGATAGATCGGGAGGCGCTAGCGATTATCTTCGGTATAAGGAGATATCATCAATACTTATACGGCCGAAAATTCGTATTGAGAACGGATCATAAACCGTTGACGCACATATTCGGGGACAAAGTAGGAATACCCGTGACGGCGGCATCTCGGTTACAGCGATGGGCAGTGCAGTTAACCGGTTATAATTACTATATCGAATACGTAGTATCTAAGAAAAATAGCGCGGATGCGTTGTCACGGTTGCCGGCAACCCCTAGCAGTAGTCGAGGTACTGCAAAAGACGTAACTTATGTAAATTTTGTCGAAAATTTTTTACCGGTTAAAAACGAAGACAACGGTAAAGAAGGCAACGGCAAGACACTGAAATGAGTCGAATTAAAATGTACGTAGAGTCCGGATGGCCCACCAAATGTACAGATGTCGGGCTTAGACCTTTCTTTGATCGACGACACGAGCTATATATTGAAGGTGGCTGTGTGATGTGGGGATATCGTATGATAATACCGACTGGTCTGAGGCCCTTAATATTAAAACAATTACATAGCAGTCACATGCGCATAGTCAAGACGAAGGGTTGGGCGCGCAGTTACGTGTGGTGGCCGCGCATCGACGACGATGTGGAGGCGCTGTGCCGCGCGTGCGACACGTGCGCGCTCGACGCCGCCGCCCCGCTCTCGCCCTGGCCTTACCACGAGCAGCCGTGGACACGTATACACCTGAATTTCTTGGGCCCATTCAGGGACAAAATGTATTTAGTTCTCGTAGATTCTACGTCTAAATGGCTGGAGGTTTTCGAAATGATCAACACGAATGCCCGTGCAGTTATTAAAGTTTTACGGATGAATTTTGCAAGGTTCGGTTTGCTAGCAGAGCTCGTTTCCGATCAGGGCCCACCTTTTACGAGTAGTGAGTTTGCTTAGGAAAGACCTAAGTAACAACGGGATTAGGCAAGTGTTTTCGCCAGTTTACCATCCAGCGTCAAATGGGGCTGCCGAAAATGCCGTCAAACTTTCTAAACGTGCCCTAAAGAAGGCTTATAGAGATAACGTTGATATCGACGCCGCGCTTCAGACATTCTTGTTGACCTATAGAAATACCATACATGGCACTACGGGGGAGTCACCAGCTATGTTGCTACAAAAACGTACACTTCGCTCGCGGCTAGACTTGTTACGTAATGAGCGCGCCGTACAGGATAGAGTGCGCCACGCGCAGCACAGTCAGGCCAAACGTGCGGGGGGCGTTCAACGCGACTTCACGGAGTGTGAGCCGGTGTGGGCGAGGGACTATGGTACACAGGACAAATGGGTAAAAAGCACTATAATTAACAAAGAAGGTTCACGGCGATATGTCGTGGAAAGTAGTAACGGTCAAATTCTAAAAAGGCACGTTGATCAAATTAGACGTAGATCAAGACTGTCTGATGTTGTCTGTCCAGAAGATTCTACGGGTTCTAACGCACCGGTGACTGGGGGTGAGAATGAAGTTCCGCAGCTGCCCGCGGTGGTGATAGATGGAAGTTCTCATAATGAACAGCAGTCTAGTCCTATTCCCAATAACAATAAGAAAATAAATGAAGAGACTATCCATACATCACCACAATCACAGCCTCTAGTCCGTTTAAGGCGACAACCAAAGCCAGTTGTTAGATATGGTTTTGAAAGTGATTAAGAAAAGGTTAAAATAGATTATAATAACTTAGAATATTGTATTGTTAGTTCCTATTGTTAAGTTGTATACTATTTACATTTCTTTTATTTTTTATGTACCTAACTATGTTTGAATTACATGGGTATGTAATTGATTTGTGGAGGAGGTGTAATGTCGAGTACCTACTTGCTTACTTAGCAACAAGTCGCGCGATGCGCGCGCTTCACGACGCATGCGCGCAACGCCCTTACACCCCCGTCTCCCGCGCACACCCGAGAGCGTCTTGCGGGGCGCTCGCTGGACGAACGCCATTCGGCCAATAAACACATTTGTAACCGTACGTGTCGCATCTTACTTGTCCATCCTTACCTACCAACTATAGTACTTAACACCAGTCTGTTTTTTATTTTAGCATGACAGTCTGCATTTTCATTACCTGTCACACCGATATGTGCATACGTAGACAGAGAATACTAGTATTCTCTGTCTACATGTGCATAGATTAGAATACGTACTACGTACGGTCACACGGATACAAGAACGGCAACAGCACGGCTTTTGTTTATGCTCTGCCCATCCATATTGTGTCCTTGCCCTAGTAACGCAGTGGATCTTTTACTACTATACTTTATGTATCATTATCCATCATTAATGAACACAAAATCATGATTTATAAACAAGTTTAGGAAAATAATATGCGACACCGTGCGTCATTATCCATGTTCCCGCGCCGGTCCTGTTTGACATTAGCTTTTGTTTTTTTTTGTACAGCACTTAATTTGTTATTTGTCTTTACCCATCTCAGGCTAAGGAAATATCAGTCCCTACACCCTTGTCTTTAGTATGGAAATTTTCTTAGTTTTTAAATTTAGTCATGTCCAACCCTTTGTCGATGTCAAGTCCAGTCCTAGTGTATCATAGTATTGTTTGTTAATGTAAATTTAAAACAAATTTATTGTACTTTATGGTAGGAACTCTAGGATTGGTTGCTTGGGGACACGAGCAAGATTGAGGTTTTGCCTAGCTAAGATATAGAATATAATTCTTTATCTTAGTTGCCTGGTATTGTACCGTACACATTGTAAGTTGTAATTGTTTGGTTATATTGTATAACTTTAACTAGATTGTGATTGTAACAAAATATATAAAAAACTGATAACGGTGGTTTATTTTATAATACATCTAGATCCTGTGTCCTTGTCTCCTGTAAAGCGTTGGTAATTTCACTGTAGCTATATAAGTGGATTTTAAAAGGTAACAGAAAATATTGCGTTCCTCTAAGTTATCCAATTTCACAACACTTGTGCACGTGTTCGAAGCATTGATTTTTAAAGAAACCACTATTTTTACCTAAGAGTTTTACACATAAAACTCGAAAATACACTTGTTTTGAAACAGGAGTAGCGACTGCATCCTTGTAATCCCTCCAAGGAACACCGCTGTCAGGCATGGATCTAACCCTTAAAAAAAGGTTGTAGGTACAGCCACCTACAAGTCGAAATGTACTCGCTCATTATCGTCATCCATTCCTACAATAGTCTTGTCAATACGGTAATACTTTATTTTCAATTCACTTACTCATAAAATTGCTCTAATCTCACCACAATTAGGCACATAATGATACCTATTATCAAACTGTGGGTAAAAAACAACCTAACCTAAAAAATATTCGATGTCAAATATCTTGAGAATGCCATTGTCAATACAACTGAAACTTTGGCAATTTGAATTTCATATTTTTCCCTAACTAATGACACTAGTTGGGATTCTGTACTTGTTCATCATTTATTGGGCCCAACGATGTAAGGAAGATGGGCATTCTCCTTTAAAAATACACTTTTTATTTATGTATTATATAAATGCCCATGATTTGTTGAATATAATATTGAGTCATGATGAAAATGCCTTAATGTTAATCATTTTACTACAAGGGGATCCATATGGAAGTACTTATTTTACTATTGTTTGATACCCTTCATCATCATCCGAGCGTCTGTCCCAGTTGCGTCTCGCGACGCCCGGGGTCCGCTTTCCTACATTTTCTCCTCCACTTCGCACGGTCTTCGGCATCCCCTGTAGTGAGACCATTGGCACGCACGTCCCTTACGACGCCGACGTCAAGCCAGCACTTCTTGGGTCTTCCCCTCTTACCGGGACCCGGCGGGGCTGACATGGCCAGACATTTGTTACCTACGTAGCCCGGCGGTTGCCGCAAGACGTGACCATACCAACGAAGGCGACACTCTTGCAACTTGTCTGCAATGTCACGGACGTGAAGGCTGCCGCGGATGCGAGAGTTTCTCACGCGGTCCATCCGCGTGCCACCAGCGATCCATCCATCCGCGACCCATCCACCTGTATATTGTTTGATACCCTTGTGGAGGGGAATAGCAAGTGCTCTTCAATCCCCTGGGAGAGGGAAATTGGGGATACTAGTGAAACGTGCCATCATATCACACCATCACTTTTTTTTTTAATGGTTTCTGATCATCTGAACATCCACTGACATTTTCTGACATTGCTACCAGCGATAGATTATTTTCCTTTTTTCTTACTCTGAAACAAAATTAGGTATATGTTAGTCATCATCATTACAATACCCATTATACCTAGTCAGGTCATAAGTATTGTCACACAGTAAAAACTTTTATTATAGAAGGCCACAAAAAAGTTTATTGAATTCGAATTTCGAATTGTTCATGAAAATAAAAATGTATACTTTTTAGAATTTTACTCATTTTTAAATATGGAGTGGATGCTTAAAGAAGACCGTGTTGCAGTTATTGCGTTGCATCGTTGCGGTTACGCGCCAATTCAAATTTTTGACATACTGAAAAATTTGAATATAACCAAAAGATTCGTTTATCGTACCATCAAACGATGCAATGAAGACTCTAGTGTAGACGACAGGTCAAGAAGTGGTCGCCCTCGGTCTGTTAGGACTCCAGCAGTGATAAAAGCTATGAGGGCGCGAATTCAAAGAAATCCCAAACGTAAGCAGAAACTGTTGGCCCTTCAGATGGGGTTAAGCAGAACCACGGTGAAAAGGGTGTTAAATGAAGACTTAGGGCTTCAGTCATATCGAAGAAAAACAGGACATCGTTTAAATGCTCGTCTAATGGACCTGAGACTGAAGAGATGCCGCGCTTTGTTGAAGCGGTATGCGGGAATAAAATATCGGGAAATTTTTTTTTAGGATGAAAAAAATTTACTAATACAACAAACAAAATGATAAGGTGTACGCACACAGTAGTGAAGAAGCGAGCAACCGTATTCCGCGTGTCCAACGAGGTCATTTTCCACCCTCGCTCATGGTATGGTTGGGAGTTTCTTATTGGGGCTTAACAGAGGTACATTTTTGTGAGAAAGGTGTAAAAACGAATGCAGTTGTGTATCAAAATACAGTCCTGACGAACCTTGTGGAACCTGTTTCTCATACCATGTTCAATAACAGGCACTGGGTATTCCAACAAGATTTGGCGCCAGCTCATTGAGCGAAGAGCACACAAGACTGGCTGGCGGCGCGTGAAATCGACTTCATCCGGCACGAAGACTGGCACTCCTCCAGTCTAGATTTGAGTCTGTTAGATTACAAGATATGGCAACACTTGGAGGAAAAGGCGTGCTCAAAGCCTCATCCCAATTTGGAGTCACTCAAGACATCCTTGATTAAGGCAGCCGCCGATATTGACATGGACCTCGTTCAATTATTTTATATTAAACATGTGACAGAATTTATGACCTGACTAGGTAAATAAAGTCACCGAGTCGCTTTGCTATTTGTGTGTATGCCATACTCTTATTTAGGATTTTTATACGTCATTTTGGATTTACACCGTCCATTCATCAATGGACAGTGTAATTCCTGCGGAGGTTTTTTTTTTAGTCGATTAAATAATAAATAAAACAAAATCACACAGAGGATACTTTCAAGGTCAGCTAACCAGCTAAAAACTTTGTAAGGATGCCAAAAATATTAGGAGATCAAAACTAAAGCAGAAGTAGTAGTAGCAGCTCACTTACGGTTAGATCCGATAGAGGCTTTATTTCGCGTACGCTTAGGTTGCGGAATGAGCTCCCTGCCTGGGTTTTCCCGAACGTCTACAGTATGGGGTTCTTCAAAAGAGGTCTTAGAAGGTTTTTAAAGGGTCGGCAGCGCGAGTGGTGTTGCAAACGTCCATAGGCTACGGTGACCACTTTCCATCAGGTGGGCCGTATGCTTGTCTGCCACCTCAGTAGTATAAAAAAAACTAAGAATGACTAAATAATTTAGACTTTATTCGTAACTAGACCTGTGTCGATCGCGATTGATCGAATCGTTCTGATTCGATCACAACCTGTGCGCGAGTGATCGAATCACAGATCTTTAAAAGACCCGATTATAATTGACCTGATGGGTTACACAACAAACTAAATTGAACTTTATTTTCACATCGTTACCCTAAGTAATTGCTTGCAAATAAAACTGATCGAGTCTTGCATTCAATCACGTAATGAGACGTAACAAACTAATGTTTCTATCTCTTTCGTTTACTTACATTTTAAAACACGTTCGTTTCGTTCCCACTCTTTCTCGATAATGGGGATTGTGCTTCGCTCGTGGCTGGTGAACGAACAAAGTCAAACTGTCGATCGCGTTTGAATTTTTGAGATCGAATCAATCAAATTACATTAGTTGCACCGGCGACCTATGTATGACCCGCGACATGCGCGTAAGATTGGCTTGCTGTATTGCGGTTGCTTACGTATTTTAAAGATTTATTAATGATTGTTATTTATATTAGGATAAGTTAACAAACAATTTGTTGTTTAACTCCCATTAAAAAAAATGTATGTGTACCAAAGTACACAGATGAAGTGAAACTTCTTTCCGACATTTTTTTACAGCTATAAAATTTCTCTCAACGTCGATAAAGAAGTTTCACTCCAAAAATGTCACGGAGCCGACTCTGAGTGATCCGGAGTGATCTGTTTATAGAATTTAATAAGTAGGTATAACATACAGACAGTCGACATGCCCCTAGACGTATGTACACAAAATGGTATAGAAAATAGGTAATGTTATGTCATGATTCTATCTAGCAATAACCTGCTCTGCATCCTTCACTCTGTCGTACGAACAAAACTAAAGTTCTGTGTGTGACCCAAACGATCGAATCATTTTAATTCGATCACCACCAGAGTGGGTCGTGATCGACCCGGGTTACGAAAAATGATCGATTGACACAGGTCTATTCGTAACACAAGTTAATACATTACAATTAATCATGTTTATATGGAGGGGACAGCGCGTACGCAGTACCCACTAACAAAAATTGCGCATCCGAGTTATCCACATTGGGGATAATCGCAGGGGTCAACCCGACCGCAGTGCAATGGAAGGGTCTCGCCCTGGGGGAACCGCCTTATTGATCACGGTATCCCCTATGCCAGGTAAGTATGCTCTGCGCAACGCAAACCGGGCTAGCGAGTCCATTGCGGAGAATCTTGACACCGACATTTTAATTTCTTTGTGCTGCCATCTAGGTATATTTTGACCAAAACTAGCATTATCCGCAAAACACAATGTCGATGTATGTCGTGTGCGCTAAGTTATGTAATCTTAGCGAATTTATTCCAAAATGCAACGCCTGTTGGGATTATTATTTCTTGTGTTATGATATTAATTTCAATGTTGTTATGTAGCGTAGGTTACTTTGTTTTCTATACAATAAGTAGTCGGTATGCTAAAAATATGGGACACTTACTAGCACGGGAAAAAAATATCGGGAAATTCTGTTTTAGGATGAAAAAATTTTTACCGTAGAAGAGAGCTACAACAAACAAAATGATAAGGTGTACGCACACAGTAGTGAAGAAGCGAGCAACCGTATTCCGTATTATTAGGTACCGAAAAAGTTGTTAGTTACCTAGTTGAAATTTGACGTGATTTTTGTTTATTTTCTGTTTGGCATGATGCCGCGAGTGAATTATACCGCCTCTTAGTTCACTGGCATGATCCTCATTTACGCCAAAAGCGGCCTTAGCGTTAAGGTAAGGACATACCGTGAGAAGTTCGGAAACAGTCGCACATGTCCTACTGAATCTCGCCTCTTTGTAAGTAATAGCTAGCAAAGATTGCGGGATAACCAGCACTTGGTGCCAAGGAGACCGCGGAGACCATATTATACGACGATGTCTGCGGTGCATAGACGTAAATGGTGAACATATTGAGAACATAAAAATTTAAGTTATTTAGGTATAAATGTGAAGTGTTTTAATTAGAACTGTTATAGTGGCAAGTAGTCATTTAGAAAAATAATAGTGCAGTAGGTAACTAGGTATTGGTTTGATCATTCTGCCGCCTTTTGTCAACATAAACACGCGTTGTTATGGCAACCGTAACGTTGCTAGTTTTCTCAAAGGTGAGAGTACTTTCATTATAAATAAACATAAACGGGTGTTCTAACTTTCGACTATTTTTATTCTATTAATGGTATTCTAAAAATGCATTTTTATTTTTTTCTCAAAAATATTATTCTATGGAAATGGCTAGGTTAATATCAGGGAATGTTATCAGGCATTTCAGTTAATGTGATAAGAAAGGAACCGCCCGCCCGGTATATAAAAGAAAGTCGTGTTAGTTACACTATTTATAACTCAACAATGGCTGTACCGATTCGGCTGAAAAATGGTGGGGAGGTAGCTTTGAGCCAGGAGACGGACATAGGCTACTTTTTATCCCGGGAACAAGTTCCTGTGGGAAACAGTAAAACTTGGAATGTCATAAATTAAAAATATTCAATGTTTGTTAATTAATAAAGCCCAAATATAAAATGATTTATATTTACTAACACTCGTCTTCATGAACGTCAGATTGCGCTTATATAAACTCCAATACTCTAATAAAGATTTTAATTTACTAATAAATAGGATTTCAAAAAGCCACTCAGACAGCGACAACGCCCCACTCTCCCCGAAGGGAGCGAACGATCATCGAGGGCTGGCGGCACATGTACCACTGCCCGCCTCACGCTCAGGGCGCCGCGCCACGTATCCTCATCGCGGCTTGCGAGGACTCACGTAGAGTGAATGTCTCGAGAAGAGCTTACTATAGAAATGATCCTATGAAGTAAGGTCTTACCTCGGCCGGCCGACGCACGCCAGCTCATTCGCTTTTGGAGAATCTTAACACCGCGCTGCAGAAAGTGACGTCATATCTGCAGTGCCATCTAGCGAATGCGGATAAGAACTAAATGTGACGTCAACGAAATGTTATTATTTGACATTTGTCATTGTGACACTGATGTGAGATAACCTAGCACGGCTAGCACGTGCACGTAGAGGCGCACATTGCGCACTGCGCAGACGTCACATTATTACATACGACCAATACCATTTTTAGGTAACAACCTTTATGTTATGAGATATTCGGTGGTAGTTGGTAGTGGTATTTGCCATCCTACTGAACTGAACAGTTATTTATCTGAATGATTGGTGAAAACTTTGTATAATGAATGTAAAAAAAACTCAAGTTGTACTAAATACAGTTTTGTGAAAATATTATAAGTTTAAATACTATACAAATTACTATGACGTTGGGCTTGGCATCACTTAAGGCAATTACTTTTTTAATATTATATCGATGATTCTTATATGGGGAAGAGAAATACATTTAATTATAAATTAAATTACTATACCTATATACTAGTTAACGCCAGCGGCTCTGTTTTTGCGTGAAAGAGTAACAAACCTACATCCATAAATTATAACAAACGTTCGAGTTTATTATATTAGTAGGTATATATATATATAATATAATATTGATATGGTGAGTGTTGAATCAGCATTATTATTTATATTGGTAACTATTATTTATCTATCACGCCTTATCCCCAGGTGGCAGATGCATATTATATTATATGCCCACTTTTCATCATGTGTATTCCATTGCCGTGTTGAAATAGGTTATTGCTACCTGCTGTTGAAAAATTTTAAGCCGCCCATAAAGCCTTCAACTTGGCTTAACGACTGCCATTTTATTGGCAACCGGGACCAACGGCTTAACGTGTCTTCCGAAGCACGGAACTAGGGTGGGTCTAAACGGCCGAATAAATATAATAAAAAGTGTCTATTTTAGATGTTAAATTTGGAAGAAATTTTGAACCCGTTGCCTTTTTAGTGAGATGGTAATAAAAAGGCTAAAAGGTCTTATGTGCTAGACACTTATTAGCACGACCAATTAAAGTCCTGGTAGTCGCGGACTTTATTTGTATTAGTAACTAAATAAAAGAATATTTAATTGTGTTAGTAAATTAAGTTTAAAACAAGTATAATGTATTTTGTATATTATAATGAATCTTTTTATTTATTTTATTTCTTATTGCACCCAAGTATTTTGAATATTTTGAGAGAAAGCCTTAAAATTTAGTAAAACAATAATAAATTTGCAATTAAAATAACAAATACTTTCAATGTTCATTCATTCATTTGAACATTGACAATTGTAACTAGAAAACTAACGTTATTATTACGCATTATAAATATATAAGCGAATGGGATTGAAACCGGTCGGTCTATAAACGTACGTCGTAGAACGCGAGTAATCCCGTTCTTCACTACATATTATAAAACAAAGTCGCTTTTCGCTGTCTGTCCCTATGTATGCTTAGATCTTTAAAACTACAAAACGAATTACGATGCGGTTTTTTTTAATAGTTAGGGTGATTCTTATAGAAGGTTTTTATGTATAATTTGTTAATATTTTGTATACATTTACCAAATTATAACGGTATTTGTTGGGGATGTCGGAAAAAATAAGCCGTCTGGGAGCTTTCAACAAAAACGCTGCCTAAACTCTTTGAGATATAACAAAATAATGTATGATGCAATTGTGTATCTAATGTAGGTCTACAAAAAAGTCCGCGACGATATATGTCTATCTCTTAAGAATAACATACTATATCCATTTTAATACTTTAAAAAGCCATAAATAACAAAGTGCTAATTTGAGGGCTACTTACACATATATGCTATTAATCCTTATCATATTTACTACGTTAGTTGGCTTCAGCATTTCATAAAGATTATTTTGTCCCTTTACACCTTGCAAATTAAATGAATATCTTATGAGTTATCGCAAATTCAAAATAAAACGCAAATAAATTAATTACGTGTAGCCATAATTCGCCCGGGCCGTGCGGGCATAGGTACTGGAGAGCGGAGAAGTAATCAATGAATTTGGAAAACGTTCATACATTACTGTGAAATTAATAAACAACGGGATTAAATGGGTGCCACGGGGTTCGAAGTATGTCACGGGCGAAGCCGGGCGGGACAGCTAGTTATTTATAAATAGACAATTATAGTTTTAATAACTATTTTCAACTGTATTTAGTTAACATTTTTGTAATTACTTTTATGGATTTTACTATCGATCTCGTATCCAAATTCGTCCGTTCCAAAACAATTATAAAATCCCCTTATACAGGAGAAAATGAACTCATACTACGATGTTTAGATCACAGTGACTATGAAAGTCTATGAAGAGAAGGGAGGTAGGGTTGCTAGTAACTTAGATGCCACTTACCGCTTCGGGTAGGGTTGTTTCAAGTGAAAAGTCCGGTGATGTAGTTGCAGGCTTGTCTTTTGAGTGAACCGTTTGTCACAAAGCGGACACTTGAACGGTTTCTCGCCGGTGTGCACCTGAAAGTACAAGAAACACTATGTATCTATGCCACGGAATCTTTGAACATGAGTTGAAACTTTGTAGAGTTATCAAGGACCGATGACAAAGCAAAAATTTGTATAGTTTATTCCATTATCCCTACCAGGATCCAGTCGCCAGCCTGATGGAAAGCAGAGACGATGACCTGTGATTGAAGGCCGCTATCATAACAGCAGGGCTCCGATAGTGACGGGCCAGAAATATGCTCTTTTGCGCTACTCTTAAAGGACCCAGGACTGGGAGAGAGAAATACGTGCACCGACAGAGTTACAAGTAATATTTCACAAGATGGTAAAATGACTCATTCAATACGGTGATAAAATGTAGGTAAAAAACTATTCTACAAGGTGATAAAATGTAGGTAGAAAACTTTTTTTCAAGATCGAGTTCGAGAAAACAATGGTAGTGGTGTCGTTCCGTGTAAACGAATTATAAAGAGGGTCGAACGATATATATGTGCTAGTGACAATATTTCAACCGCAGTGGCTCCAGTTACTCCGTGATCATGGCGCTTGCAACAGTGGCGAAATATCGGATGCTCGCGCGTGAAAGTGTACATAGTAAATATCCCGAAATTCAATATTTTACGTACGTAAAAAACTATTCTACAAGGTGGTAAAGTGAAGGTTAAAAAAACCTATTCTACAAGGTGATGAAAAACTATTCTACAAAGTGGTAAAATTACCCACGCTTCAGCGTTGGCGCATATCGAACTGCAAAATGCTCGCGCATGGTCGAGCTAATTGGCTGCGCACGTACACTGCACTATATTATACTAAAAGGTTAGAATTCCTCGATAGGGTCCTGTATTGGTCCCGGCTCTAGTCCGATGACTCACCACGGGACTACGACAAGTGCGACCCTTAACCCCATTCATAGATGCCATATCGGACTCCTACCGATGAAAACCACACAGTGCCCTTCTATCTGCCCGGGTCTCGGTCTCGGGTAAGCGGTCCCGGTTGCCAGTAAAATGGCAGTCGTTAAGCCTGGTAAGTCGTTAAGGCCTCTTGGGCGGCTTGAAAAATTTCAACAGCAGGTAGCCACAACCTGCGTCTGTCTATTCAACACGGCAATGGACTCACCACCTATTACGTGGGACAGGAATCCACACAGTGAAAAGTGGGCATGTAATATGCCTCTGCTACCCCTTCGGCGATAAGGCGATTTTATTTTTGTTTTGTTATCCCGCTTATCGCACTTCGTTGGGGGAATCCAAAATCAAAAATCACAATAAAAAATCTTTATTCATGTAGGTCACAAAGTAACACTTATGAACGTCAAGATTACTGCTTCTACATTTACATTCACTGCCAGATTCGCAAAGCAATAGGTATCCCGATGTTATACCGCTTCTAATGCTCGGCCAATGCCCCAAAGAAGCGGTATAACACAGGTGTTATCGCACTTCTTTGGGGAGGTAAACATAATGTTATTACTACTTCCTTACCCGTTGATGTCTGTTGATGTTCGACAGGTGGTTGAACCGCTTGCCGCAAATCTTACACGAGTATTTTTTATTTTTTTCGTGCACGGACATGTGCTTTGAAACCTCCTGTGTGACAAATTTATATATCAATATTTACATATAATATACATACATACATATTATCACGCCTTTTTCCCATCGGGATAGGCAGAGATTATGGCTTTCCACTTGCTACGATCCTGGCATACAACTTCCGCTTCTTCTACTTTCATGAGTATTTTCATACACGCTCGCCGGTTAAGGGTACTCTTGACCTGGCCTTTTTCCAAAAGATCGTCGATTTGGTTGACATACGTACGCCGAGGTCGGCCCCTACCAGTTTGCCCATTCACTCTCGCCACACATAAATCTGCTTCGTCAGTCTATTTTCATCCACCCTCTCCACGTGTCCGAACCATCTAAGCATCCCTTTTTCTGTCTTAAGTCTTTCTCTAATCACGCTGTTCTTTTCTTTATCCATCAACTTCACTCCAGTTATACTTCGCAGACTTCTCATTTCCACGGCATTTATTTTACTTTTATGCGTCTTCTGCCATACCTAACTTTAACTGCCATACATAAGTGTGGAGACCAGCACTCCTTTATGTACAACCAGTCTTGCCTTCTTAGACACGTTTTGACTGCTCATAAAGGCGTACATGGCTCCATTCACTTTATTTCCTGCCAAAACTCTTCGCTTAATGTCATAGTCACACTTTCCATCTCTCGTAAATTTTGTACCCAGATGTACAAACTCTTTCACTTGTTCTACTTTCTCCTTCCACAAGAATTGAGCAATCCGTCGTACTTACCTCTCTTTCAAAAACCATTACTTTTGACTTGTTTACATTCACTTTCATTCCTTTGTTTATTAACGAATCATGCATAATGTTTACCATCAACTGCAACTCCTCCGCCGATGATGCTAGTATTACCTGATCATCGGCGTATAGGAGGCACTTGACGGTCAGTTCATCCATTTTTATACAATACGTACTCTCTTGCAGTTCTTTCAGGCAGCTGTCCATGTATAGGTTAAACAGCAACGGCGACGCTACACAACCCTGTCTCACACCTTTTTCAATGTGAAAAAAGTCTGTGCAAGCTCCGTTGATCCTGACACAAGCACTGGAGCCCTCATAGAGAGATTTTAGTGCTCGTATTATCGGCTGTTTACTCCATACCTGGCCCGCTATATATATATATATATATATATATATATATATATATATATATATATATATATATATATATATATATCAATTACCAGTAAATGAATTACTGAGTTGGACAGTTCTTATCCTTCAAATAACATTTTTTGTTGTACATTAATGACATAATATACTTAGAACTCCAGTCGCTCCCATTTAATTCCATCATTTGTTACTCCTACTAATAGTATAAACTTAAAAGTTTGTAACAATGTATGGATGTAGGTTTGTTACGCTTTCATGCAAAAACTACTAAACGGATTTTGATGAAATCCAACCAAACATACAAACACACTCTTTAGCTTTATAATATTAGTGTAGATTTAGCTATGATAGAATATATTAGCCATTTAGATATGCCTCGGTGGCGTATGTGGTAGTGCACGCGACTGATGCGCTGAGGAGGACAAATATTTGTGTGATCCCACAAATGTTTGTTTCGGAGTTTGGGTGTTTCCTTTGTAAAATATATGTATGTTTTTAGAAGGCATAACAGTTTCAGCATAAAGTTTTCTCGCATAAATTATGATAAGCAGAGTGTTATAAACGCATAATGGTTTTATTGGCATAACTTTAACTTACACTAATTTTTTTATCATAATTTTAATCAGCATACATGTAAAGGGCATAATTGTTATACGCCTAAAGATAATTTATCATAAAATACAAAACGCATAATGGAGGTATGGATAACCGTTTAAATCATAAATGAATAATAAATTTGACTAAGAATATTTAAGAAATGATGAGACACAATTGTAAATAATCATCTCACTCATAGCCACGTTTGTAAGCTGTAACATTATAAAACGATATTTTAAGTGGTATTAATTTTAGACTAGTCTTGAGCAAAGTCGTAAATAGGTACGAAGACGAGCGAAGCGAGGAGGAGTGTTAGGTCACTTGTAACCACAACGCGCTAGAACTGAATCGCTCGTTTTAATCTACCAAGTGTCTCCATGTACACGGTAATTACCGTAGATGCACCGTAATCTGGTAGTAATCTAACGTCAAGGCAAGAACCGTATTACCGTGTCGTATATCACCGTAATTACAATTATTAACTTTTTTGTTAATTATTCATCATAATATCTATTAGGCTTACTGCTTAAATAACTAATTTCACTCTACTTAACATTTTTTGTAACTGTAACATTATTTTTCGCTGTCGGGAATCCCCCCAAACCAGAAGGTCTCAGTTTATCTCAAGACACATAGATCAAATTCACTTAACCTTCCCATTGGTAATCTATTCTCGACCTTATTTGAACGCGACATTCGAAGTGAAATGTATAATTCTTAAAATCGAAGTAAGTGTGATGGACCAATGATGTTGCTTGTTGTTTTAATTTTTAAGTTACGCTAAGAAATGACTGAGACGCGTAGAATACTGTATGACTGTATGATATACTTAACGATATTATGTCTAAATTTAATAATTTTCATTTACGAAAAAGCACGGAGACTTAAATTCAGGATAATGTTGGTAAATAACTCCATTTTTATTTAATAAAACAAATATTTTTGGGGTTAATTGCCTTAATAATTTAGATTTTTCCTTTCTAAAATTGCACGGTAATTTACACGGTATACTTATGATCGATCTACCGTAATTTTGTCTTTAAACACCGTATTTTTACACTTGTAACACGGTAATCCTCAATTTACGTATGGAAACACTGTACCTGCTTCTTTTGTACTTTATTTATATATTCTATATATAAGTGTTGACATTTTATACTTCAGTATAGTGACTATCGACATTTATAATCAGTGGGCATTTCAATCATAGACAGTTCAAGCTTAGATATAAAAATATGTACTCGTTAACATTATGGTATTCTATAGGTATGTATGACTTGTAATCTTTATGCGAGAGTGAGTGAGATGCCAATAAATGTGATGATTAGTAATAGTTATTGTAAAAAAAATTATGCCTAAACATTTTATGCGGGTATATCATTGTTTCAAAGAAGTTATGGGAAAATAAAGTATACCTAATGATTTATTCTGTTTGAACGTTATGCGAAACGAAGAGTATGCCAAAAAACTTTATGCAGTTTTAATTTATGCCTCAAAAATTTATGCAACCCAATACGGACCCGTGTGAAAAGTGTCCACAAAGTTAATTATTATTATTTATTTATTATAAAGGCAATCAAATTTAATAAATTTTACCAATATCTTGACTTACTTTGACAGTTACGCCGCAGATTTCACAAACTTCGGAGAATTCGTACGCGTAAAGCGGCTCCGGTATATCTTTGTGTAGTTTACTAGAATTACTGTAAATTATAGAAAATTATAGCTGTGAGATCTGTGCTGGTGATGTGTGTTTAAATAAATTAAAAACTCGCGATTTCTCGACGTTGTCGTTTCATGTAAAAACAATATTATTGTCAGAGGACGTTCTACTCGCGATTTGAATCTAATTAAAAAAAGGTAATGGCATACGTTATTTTAATTAAAAGTATTACGATAATTATATCTGGCTAGCGGACTGTGTACACACAAATAAATTATTTTGTTTTCCTTGTATATTATTTTCAAAACAAGATTAAATATATAAATATTTAAATAATTTTTACAAAGCGGGTGCTAAACACTAGTTGTCGAAAAAAATTATAGATTCTTGTTTAAAGTTCAAAATTTTTGGAAAAGGTAGAATAGAGTCTAGTTTGAATAGCCAGTTCAAATTATACGTTGATAGGCACAACGCAAAAGTTGATAGGAATAGAATAAATAAATTAAATAAATAAATAAATATCCATCTCGCCTTATCCCCGAAGGGGTGGCAGAGGCATATTATATGCCCACTTTTCACCGTGTGGATTCCTGTCCCACGTAATAGGTGGTGAGCCCATTGCCGTGTTGAAATAGACAGACGCAGGTTGTGGCTACCTGCTGTTGAAATTTATTAAGCCGCCTATAAGGCCTTCAACCAGGCTTAACGACTGCCATTTTACTGGCAACCGGGACCAACGGCTTAACGTGCCTTCCGAAGCACGGAAACGCTCGCAAATGTAAATACCACAAAGTGGTCACCCATCCGACGACCAGCCATAGTGAAAGTTGCGTACCTCAGTGATCGTTTACCGAACACTGAGACCGCGGGGCCACGAGCGAAGTTAGAAACTCATTTACAATCGACGTCTGGTAGCTCATTTGCGGGGTTGTCGAATAGAACTCAAAATGATCTGATTTCTAGCGTCGCGTCTGTTATGTATAATGATAGGAATAGAAATATTTTAAAACCATTGATAGACGATTTCGTGGTCATGATGAACACGCTTCATCATATAATAAAGGTAATTTTTTGGAACTTGTAGATCTGTTAGCTAAATATGACGGTAATTTAGAAACTCATTTACAATCGACGTCTGGTAGCTCATTTACGGGGTTGTCGAATAGAACTCAAAATGATCTGATTTCTAGCGTCGCGTCTGTTATGTATAATGAGATAAAAAAAGAAATAACACAATCTGATTTTGTTGCTGTTATTGTTGACGAAACTCCGGATGTCAGCGGTCGCGAAAAGTTACTTCTTGTTTTGAGATATTTTCGCAACTCAGAAATAATAGATCGATGTTAGTTCTGATCGGAGAGCTGTCACTTTAAGCTCGATTATTATCAACGTTTTAAAGGAATTTAATTGCCTAAATAAAGTAGTTGCTCAAACTTACGATGGGGCGTCAGTTTTATCTTCTGAGGTTAACGGAGTTCAAAGCATAATAAGACAAAAATGCCCACTCGCGACGTTATGTTTGGTGTTCAGCACATGTACTTAATCTTATTCTTTCCAAGTGTTTTGAAAGCGTTTCGGAAACCAAACGTATTTTCAGTATTTTGAGTTAGTTATTTTAAAAATATTACAGATCCTGTTAACGTGGCTAAATCAGGATAATAAGTAGATATGTTAATCCAGGTCTCTAGCTATCTACATACCAAGTTTCAATGCAATCCGTTGCTATATTTCACAAGCTTTCACATTTATGTTTATCAATCACGCCTTATCCCCGAAGGCAGGCAGAGGCATATTATACGCCCAATTTACACCGTATGTACTCCTGTGTCACGTAATAGATGATGAGCCCATTGCCGTGATGAAATAGAGAGACGCAGGTTATGGCTACCTGCTGTTGAAATTATAAAGTCGCCCACAAGGCCTTCATACTTGGCTTAACGACTGCTATGTTACTAGCCCCGGTTGCCAGTAACATGGCAGTTGTTAAGCCAACCAACGGTTTAAGATGCCTTGCAAAGCACGGAAACACTCGCAAATATAAATGACACAAAGTGCACGCCCATCCGTGACCAGCCATAGCGAAAGTTGCTTAACGCAGTGATCGTTTATAGAACACTGAGTCAGCGCTTCATTTCTCGCGGGGACTTCGGGTAGTTAGGGCATGCATACCCTATCCGAAGTCCTTGTGCACGCCACTGAGCACAGTAGGTAGTACATAACGACGCTCAGTCTTAAGTTAACACTTACGGGCTACACCTGCCAATGAGAATGATTATTGAAACGCACCTTTATAGTATTCAAACAGAGTATCTTTTATTCAAAATAAAACAAACATAATCGATTCTTATATAAAAACTAATGTGAAGGATGAATCTGATGCTGTTTAAGAAGTTTGTTGATATCAGGTTCCAATTTACTCAAGAACAGCCGCAAGTCGCCACGTTCGGTAACATGCAAACGATTTCTCTTTTTAGTAAGCAGCGTTGCCACAGCACTAAATCCACGTTCACACAAATATGACGATGGGAATGCTATCAAGGATCGTTGAACGATTGATCACAATTCAGGGTACAATTGCGGGATCGGTTTTTGTAGCCAAAATTGTTGATAGCCATTTTGGAACTTGATTTTTATTTCCTCGTTTGTTGTCAATTCTATAAGTTCTTCCAGCTGAGGTGAGATTGCTGTGTTGACATTTGAAAACGGATCTAACACCCAGCCTGATATTTCCAAGTTCAAAATGTCCTGGTATCGTTCGGTGAAGTCAATGTGGAGGTTTTCCAAATGTTGGCATTAGGCAAACAAGTCGTCGTTACTGCAGGATACTGATAAATTCGGAAAATTGTGAAACTCATGTCTGCCCATATTCTTTTTGTGTAGAAGCAGTTTGGCTGTGAAAGCAGCAACGACATTTTTTGTTTTAATTAAATTTAGTTCATCGCCTTGCAGTTGGAGATTCATGTCGTTGAACAATTTATACAGGTCAGTCAATTTTTGATGTAATGAGCTTGTTGCGCAATTCTGTATCTTTAGTTTCTAAGAAGTCTATCACAGAGTCAAACAGGTTGTAAAATCGATTCAGACAATTGCCTCTTGATAGCCAACGAACCTCAGTATGAAGCAACAAACGGTGGGAATCTTCGTCATTAGTAACACAAAGCTGATGAAATCATTTAAAGAGATGGTACGGATTTTATTGACTGCTTTGATGACATATTGCAGTGATTGAAATAGTCGTTCACTTAAGTTTCTAGCAACCAAATGTTGTATATGAATAACGCAATGTACAGCAAGTACATCTGGAATTTTATTTTTTAAGTACTTTGAAGCCTTTATGGCACCCTGTCATAGCCGGAGCGCCATCCGACTGATATAATATTTTTCAAGGGAATCTCTTTCTCATCACAAAACTTTTCCAATGTATTGAATATGGTGTTGTATCGGTCTCTAAACTTCTAGCAAACAATAGTTCTTCACATATTTTCTCATGTTTAATAAACCTCACGTAAGACAGCAACAATGCTTCATTAGTATGTAAAGTGGACTCATCGAGCTGAATTGAGAATTGACTAGTCTTCAGATGATAGCACAATGATCCTTCAATGTTTTCAGCCATTTCATCAATTCGTGTTTGCACAGAATTATTACTCAAAGGAATTTTTCGGATAATATCTGCGGCCGGTTTATGAAGCACAGTAGTTATTACTTCCTTTATTGCTGGCAAAATTAACTCTTCTCCGGTGTTGTGTGGTTTGCCTTTTTGAGCAATTAACAAATAGATATTGTACGAAGCTCGAAGTCCGTCGTCATCTTGCTTAGCAGCTGCCGAAAATAGTTTTGATACACTTGGCTGGGTATTATGCTTCATCTCTAGGTCTTGAAAATATGCTACATTCTTGTCTTTCTTATCTGGATGCATTTTATTCAAATGATCTTGCAGTCTTGAAGGCTTCATTGCTTCATTCGAAAATGTTTTTAAGACATAGAAGGCACTGAGGCGACGATGGGTTTGTGGGATTTTCAATGAATCCGAATTTAATATATTCCACAGAGTATTGCCGTCTCTTCTTTTTTACTTCCGACATTGTTTTGTTTTAAGAAATACGTAAGTAAGTGTTGAACTTAAGTACTGCTTATCTATTACGCGCGAAACCGCAAATAACAAATAAAATAAATATTCCGTTGTTAATATAGGATTGCATAAGCAGCACGCACCGACAGGAATAAGACAAACATGCATTAACTCGTTTATCTCATTCGACGCTCAATTGTACTCAACAAGTAAGAACAAGTATTCTGGGGGGGGGGGGGGGGGGGGTACCACCGCCGTGCAGCTGTGACAAGCCCTCCAAGTAAGCAGCTGCATAGCCGGGCCCGAGGCGATGCTCGATGCAGCAGGCGAGAGACCAGCAAGTGTTTAGTGGAGTCTAGTGTGGGAGAGGTGGGTCGACCGGAGACACAAATACGCCGCCCTGACGATTCGTCTTATCTGTGTTACCCTGGCTATATCATCGAAGAGCACTTTCGAGATAAAGCCGGGGTGTGCGTTTTCGTTAGGTTAGTTTGCTGTCGCCGGTTGCGCTGCCTTGAGAACCCCTCCTATTCTGTCCTCTGGCTGCATGTGGATCATGGCTCCACGAGTCAGATCTACGTGTGCGTTTACCGTTCCCACACAGGGAATGCTCAGACAGTAAGGCTATTTCAGTACCTCAGCGAGGGTGCCGATGATGCGCAGGTGCGGTTCCCGAAAGCTTATCTGGTGTTTCTGGGGGACTTCAATGGCCACCATACCGAGTGGTTGGGTTCCCTCAAGACCGATCACGCAGGTCGAGCTGCCCACACATTCGCTCTCTCTCATGGTCTGACCCAGATGGTACGCGAGATCACGCGGATACCAGACCGGTCAGATCACACTCCGGCTCTGTTGGACCTACTGCTGACGAGTCGGTGGGCGCCCCACTGGGTACCTCCGATCACTGTATGGCGCATGCCAACATGCAGGTGCCACCTCCTGCACGTGCAGTAGAAGTGACACGGCGACTTTGGCATTACTCGTCGGCAGACTGGGATGGGCTTCGCTACTATTTTGCGTCCGTCCCATGGAGCCAGCGCTGCTTTGCAGATAAGGCTCCTTCGGACAGCGCTTCTGCCATTGTTGATAGATAAGATAAGATAATTATTTATTTGCGTGAAATATGGTTATACATTGATCTTATATAGGTACATATTTATCCACAGCACATTTCGTCTAATTTAGACATGCAAATGCCAATTTTCCATTTATAATTTGATAGAAAATCAATCAACTATTATAAATTCGATCTCAATTTTACAATTCAATAAAATTAAATTAATTATATGTATTCCAACAAAAATTAAATCAATTACCACAAAAAAAAAAAAAAAAAAAACAAAATAACAAATATCATCTAAAACATTGCCCACTTGCAGTTAAGAACTCCTCTATCGTATAAAAACATTTGTCCACTAACCACTGATAAAATTGTTTTTTAAATCTTTCCAATGTCAAATCTTTAAAATTATTAGGTATCTTATTATATATATTAATTGTCATAGGGTAACAATTTTCCCTGTAGTATGTGGTTTTTATTTTTGGTAGCACTAGTCTATCTGGATATCTAGTATTGAAATTATAATGTTCTTTAAAAGTTTTATATAAACAATGATTCTTCTTTACAAATATGGCACATTCAAATATGTACATTGAAGGTACAGTTAATATATTCAAATTTCGAAATAGAGGTCTACATGAAGTTAAAGGCTTTGCATTGCATATCGCACGTATACATTGCTTTTGGGCTACAAATACTCTGTTTATATCGATGGAGTTCCCCCAAAGAGGCAAACAATACCTTATGTTGGAAGCGACATATCCATGGTTGGCGAGATCAGTTTAGGTATGGAATACCACATTCCTTACACTGATGTCGCCAACATCCGCAAAGCTCGCCCCTGGTTTGGACGTGAGTGCGCTGAGGCTGTTCAACAGAAACAGTCGGCGTATCGCGCCTGGATTAGGGCGCGGGCTGTGCGCAGTCCGAACGTGCGCCACTTTAAGGCGGATGCCCGGCGCATCGCACGGCATTTCCTTGGATAATAAATCATTGCTTTGGTTTGCTGCCGCTAATAATAACAAGTTGAGCAAAATTTGTACATAGATATAATCACGCCTTTATCCCCGGAGACAGAGGCATATTGTATTTCACCGTATGGAGTTTAGTCCCACGTATCGGGAGATGAGCCCTGTTGAAATATACAAGCGCAGGATGTGGCGATCTGGTGTTGAAATGTTTTAAGGCCATCAACTTGGCTTATCAACTGCCATATTACTGGCAACCGGAACCAACGGCCTAACGTGACTTCCGAATCACAGGAACGCTCGCAAATGTAAACGCTACAAAGTGGTCACTCATCCAAGGACCAGCCATAGCGAAAGTTCCATAACGCAGTGATCGTTTACAGAACACTGAGTTAGCGAGGCCACGAACGCTTCGTTTAAGATAGCGGAAATCGCAAGTGGTTTTTATTTAAATTTGATGTTGTAAACTAAGTATCTATAGTAATAAAATTACGGAGTGACTCACTCATCTATCAACGCCCAACGAAACGAAACGAAAACGCGAAACGCTTAGGTACACCTAGGAACTTGAAATTTTCAAGGTAAGCTATCTTTATAATGTAATATAACTAAGAAGAGATTTTTCAAAATTCCACCCCTAAGGGTATAATATAAAAGCTATACGGTTGTTTAAAAGTTCCTCATAGTCAAAGTTGAAAATTAAATTAATGAAATGACGTATACATATTCCTCATTACAAATAAATGGACACTTATATCGCAGTTTTGTGAAATTTTAACTAGGTATTCAGAAGTGAAATAGAGGTTGTCTTCTATACTAATATTATAAAGCTGACGAATTTGTATGTTTTTTTGGTTGAACGCATTAATCTATAGAACTACTGGTCGGATTTAAAAAAATATTTTTTGCGTTCGATAGTCCATTTATCGAGGAAAGCTATATGCTATATACTATCATGCTACTACCCTGGAGAGCGGAGCTGTAATCATCAATGTTGACAAATCGGCCAAATTTTAATACATTTATATAACATTCAGCTAAAGCTCTTAGTACAAACCTAATTTTTTTAAGGTGAGGTGGTGTCATCCCTAAAGAAATGATTTTTCAAAATTTCAGCATTAAGTATTTTAAGGAAGGTTAGAAACATAAAATTAGGTACACATATTTCTGGTTACAAGTAAATAGATGTGTTTGCAGTTTTGCATAATTTTAATTTGAAGGGTAAACTAGGGGTTCAAAGTTTATATGGGAGATTCTTCATTTTCATAGATAACAACACTAAACTTCGTATATCTCCATATATTCGTATACGTTTCATCAAATAAATTAAAAAACGTTTTAAAGTTTCCCAAAATTCTACCCTTAAGGTCGTAAAATAAAGGGTGTAAAATAGGGGATGAAAGTTAGAATGAAAGTATTTCAAAACTTTTTTTGTGGGCTTTAATCAAGAAATTCCGTAAGGAAAAAAACTTAAGACGAAGGTCGAGACGAGGTCACACGAAGTTCACCGAGCATGGCCGAGCGTTGGCTTAACGTGTATGTACATATATTATATGGTACGATTGTATGAAGCTCGCACCGCACGGATTGAGACGTGAAGATAGTGAGTGTGAGAGTGAGGGTGGGGTGAGGGTGAGAGTGAGGGGTGAGGGTGAGGGTGTTTTTTCTGGGTTTTCTTGTTTGGTTTTTTTAGTGTAACTTGAATTAATATCAAAGAAAAACAAAGGTATGCTATGCAATAGCTTTACCGCGGCAGTCTCCGAGTGCCACACGTCTTTTTTTTATTTCACTGAGGTGGCAGTACGGCCCACCTGATGGAAAGTGGTCACCGTAGACTATGGACGTTTGCGACAACAGAGGTGCAACACTCACGCTGCCGACCTTTTATAATACCTTCTAAGACCCCTTTTGAAGAACCCCATACTGTAGTCATTCGGGAAAACCAGTCAGGGAACTAATACCACAAGCTAAGAGTACGCGGGATAAAGCCTCTAAAATAAAATAAAAAATGTCTATTTTGCATAAACCATTTTGACGGCGCGTACAAAATGATTCCTCACCGCTGGATTTCCACAGGGCCAAAAAGCGACCGTGGTTTAATCGGCTTTGCAGAGAAGCTAAAATTCTAAAGGACTATGTCTATAAAGCGTGGACCACGGCTCGGGCCAATAATAATAATAATAAATATTGTGGGACATTTTTTTTACACTGCGCCGTCTAGCCCAAAGTAAGTTAATATAAGGTTGTGTTATGGGATCTAGACAATTGATATACATACTTATATATTTCTAAATACATACATATTATACATAGGAAACACCCAAACTCCGAAACAAACATTTGTGGATCACACAAACATTTGATCCGACCCGGGAATCGAACCTGGGACCTCAGTAGCGGCAGTCGCATGCACTACCACTGCGCCACCGAGGCAGTAAAGTAATAATGACATCAACAGCTCTCAATGTCGCCTTGAGGGTCAGCAAAAAAGCAATTACCAGAGCTAAATTTGATTTCATCGGCTAGTGTAATAGAACATTCCATACCCGCCAAGATACCCTCAGCAACATAATCTGAAGTGAAGCAAAGCCGCCTCCACGGGTATTAATTAGGTGCAAGTGTTAGGTAAGGCTGGGAGGAAAGGGTGTGAGGCTTACAAAGGAAGTAGTATATCACGAGCAGAGCTGGGGGGTACTATCTATATTTTATAAAATAGGGGTTGTCAGTTTACATGGAAAATTCTTAGAGAATTTATAATTTTATAAAATAAATAAAAAAAAACAATTTTACATTAATCTTAGTAAAAAGAAATATATTTATCTAAATTTTAACTAAGTACGTACTTACAAACATAAGCTGGGGCCCTTCGGTAGGGTACATACCCATTAAACTAATAAATTAATTAAGAAGTTTATGAAAGTAATTGAAAACTTATAAGGGGCATGGCATGGGTCAAATGTGTGAGGTGCAACGTGTGTTCACAAGCAGAGCCGGGGGGCAAAGCAATTTTCTTTTATTGTGAAATTACGTTTAAAATTGTCAGTTGCAGTCATTTCACGATTCTTGAAAAAACATTGTTGGGCTATACAACAAAAAATTAATTATTCAATACCATTCCAGCAGTTCCTGAGATTAGCGCGTTAATCTAAACAAACTATGAAACAAACTCTTCAGCTTTATAATATTAGTATAGATCAAGAATTGACCATATTAGGATGGTCCACAATTCATCTAGATCGTTTTTATATTATTCTTAAACAATCACGTAAACTAACTCATACCGATGTTTCGGAATGAGTTAGTTTACGCGATAGTTCGCAGCGGCCCGGTATACCTCAATCGACTACGGCGAAATGAGTACTTTTTTGCTTGCGCACCCCGTACACGGCAACACATTTGTACTTATTCTGCACGTAGTGGCAACAGGTATAAAGCAAGCGGCTATGCGGGCGGTACGGGTACGCGGCTATGGCCCGCGCATCAAAGGACGCGGAACGGCAACGTCTGCAGATATCGTTAAAATTTACTTCAAAACTAACGGTAATTCCTAGTAACGTTTAACATTTTGTAACGTTAGCTAGGTATCAATTTGAAACTAACTTTAGGTAACGTTAAGTTTTATGTTAATTGGTAACGTTATCATGTCCTGGTTTGAGCAATCTCCTAATTAATATTAGTTGATGTTCAGCCGAGAGTCGTGAGCTCTGTCGGTGTCTAAGAGTCCTCCTAGCTGGAAGAAATTACAAATCGCCCCCCGAAGCCTACACAACGCCCCTTTTTTTTTTCTGGGTCTCTTTAGGCCTGCAGCGCCCACAAGGGGGTGTTATCGCCCACTTTGGGAAACGTTGGCTTAGATGGTAAAATGGTGTTAAGCCAGAAGAAGCTCGTTCGAATAAATAAAAATAAATATCCATCACGCCTTATCCCCGAAGGGGTGGCAGAGGCATATTATATGCCCACTTTTCACCGAGTGCATTCCTATCCCACGTAATAGGTGGTGAGCCCATTGCCGTGTTGAAATAGACAGACGCAGGTTGTGGCTAGCTGCTGTTGAAAATTTTCATGCCGCCCATAAGACATTCAACCAGGCTTAACGACTGCCATTTTACTGGCAACCGGGACCAACGGCTTAACGTGTCTTCCGAAGCAGAGAAACGTTCGCAAATGTAAATGCCACAAAGTGGTCACCCATCTGAGGACCAGCCATAGTGAAAGTTGCGTAAATCAGTGATCGTTTACAAAACACTGAGACCGCGGGGCCACGAGCGCTTTTCTTTTTCTTCGAATAAAGATCGAGAATAAAAAAAAAGAGCACATTAAATTAAAATTAAAAAATATATTAGTACTCCAATATCCCCTCTGTTCTCAGAGGGACGTTCGAAAGTGGCTCACAGCAGGCATAGGTTAAGCTCGTTCGGGAGATCGTGGAAGGCAGCACATCTGGCCCGACGAGAGCCTTACCTTGAATGCCCCTTAGTCGGGTCGCAGTAAATAGCCCATAGGCGTTAAGGGCACACTGGCTTCTTTTAGAAGCCGAAACCGGCAACTTAGTTGCTTTGCGGAAGTTCGAAACCGCAACTTGTTGCCAAGAGGCGGGATACCGTAGCTGCGCCCGGATGCCCGCAAGTCGCCGAAACCCGAAACAAGTTTCAAAGCTGCCGGTTTCAGTTTCTAAAAGAAGCTAGTGTGTAAGCTGTATGTGGGTAGAACAGCCCCTAAAATGACAGGAACACACACCACACCACACACCGTTCCTGTTGCTCTAGTAGAACGCATTCCCCGCATCAACAGAATATAGTAGTAAATACAGATAGCCATTTTAGTCCAAAGTGAAAAATGTGGGCGTATAGTATGCCCTATGCCTGGCCCTTCGGGGATAAAGGCCTGACAATATGTAATGTATGTACGAGTATGTATGTTTGTATATACAGATAGGAAACTCTCTGCCTTCGGCTGATCAAAATTTATCTGCCCAGCTGCCCTACGGTATAGGTGTACGCTTCTTCGCTTGTACATAAAGGAATTTGTAAAATATAATTAAAAAGCCGATTGAGAATGTAGACTTGGCCGTATATTTTAGAAAAAAAAGCTCATTGACAAATTTGACAATGTTGTACTTAAAAAGTATAAAAAATAATTATATTTTTAACAATATGTGTCACATCGAGTGATTGTGATTGCGTTGCATGTGAAGGGAACTCCACTTCACGCCCATAAGGCCTTCAACTTGGCTTGACTGGCATTTTTATGGTAACCGGGGCTGCTTAACGTGTCTTATAAGGCACGTATGCCAACAATATCATAAATTTAATGTAGAATGATGCATTAAGACTGTAAGAGGTGGAAAGATTCGTCAGTTTCGGGTGCCCTTGATAGCTTAGTTGGTTAAGCAACTTACCAGGCAAGAGAGAAGTCACAGATTCTAGTCCCGTTTGAGGTGGAAATATTTTTTACTTTAAATTTAAGGGTCAAAAGTTCACTTGGATACCCAGACGTTTATGTATGAAGCGATTAATAAATCTGCAGGAAGCGAAAGAAGTATGAATTGATCGCGAAGCGAAGATATCTTTCCTCTCTGACTACTCGTCAGGAATACATCGTGAACATAGTTAGTTAGTAAATTTAAGATTGAGATGGGTTTTAGGGAGTCTCGTCGAAGCTGAAATATTTTACACTTTAAATTTAAGATTGAGATGTGTTTATAGGGCGTTAATAATAATTTTGATCACTCACCCGACTTTCTCCTGATCATCCTGAGATTCGACATCTTCAGTGTGCTTAACCGAATGTCGAAAATGTTCGTGGTAAGCAGTTAAAGTTTCAAATTTGATATCACAACGTTCACAATATGTATTTTGGTCTTCATTTTCGTTACGAGTCTGCGGATAAATTTTCAGAAAATAATTAAAATTTGTAAGTTCAATCATCTAGATAGTTTATCAAATTAAATTTACAATGTATATTATGTATGTATTAGAAAAATATAAGAATGTTTATCAGTTGTCTAGATCCCACAGCACAAGCTTAAATAGTTTAGTTTGGGCTAGATGGCGCTGTGTAAAAAATCTGTCACAATATATTTATTTATTTATTGATATACATACATTTAATATATATCTAAATACATACATATTACATAGGAAAATCCGAAACTCCGAAACCAACATTAGTGGGTCCCACAAATATTTGTTACCGGTAATCAAACCCTCATGCGCAGCAGTCGCATACACTACCACTGCGCCACCGAGGAGTTCAATGTATACTAGTGTTTTACCACCTATATATATACTCGTATGTACCGTACCACATTTGATGCAAATATAATAGATTGTATAACTAGGGAGCAAAATGATATTTTAAAGCGAGGTATATATAGGGAGGGATTTAAAGTACATTGCCTGACGAGAAATAGTAGATTGTATATGTTGTTGAGATGTTCATATGTCTCATAAGTCTATATATATTTAATTTATTTTTTGAAGTATCGAATGTTTTTGTTTATTTTGTAAATGTTGAAATAATAATTATATAAAATAAACTTATAAATTATAATAATAGGTAATAGTAATGTTTAATGTAATGTTTGCTCTTGTAACTGAATGATTAAGAATATTAATGTGTACTTCTTTATTGGTGTATTGTTTGGACCATTGTCTTATAAGTTTACTGTAACCTGTGAAGTACCTTTCAATAAATAAATAACAAGGGAGCAAAATGGTATTTGTATGGCGAAGGCGCTACTTTTTACGATTCTAACGTAGAATCCTGAGCGCAGCGAGGGATTCAAAGTATATCGCCCGAGGGAAAAATAATTAGCTTTCGAGTTATGTCCTCTCTTTCTCTCACTTTTCATCCCCTTTCTATGAGAAAATAAATAAGAGACGCGGTTAGCTTCTATAGTTATTTTTTCAGGAGTTAATGCATTATCACTTTCATAATTCGAGGTAGTAGAACTCATTATTTTTGTAAAATACAATAAAATATGTACTGAGGTAACAAGAACAGAAAAGTAATTCGCTCGCTTTTGTTTTTTTTTTGTTAGTGCGAGTCTCCGTGCCGTGCAGCGAACACGTACCAGCCAGTAATTCATACAATTTGTGTTCGATTTCTATGAATGATATATGTTCTAAATTCAAATCTCTTTTACGCCCGCTAAAAAAAGAACTATCGGACAAGAGAAATTTTGTTCCCACTTAAATATGAACAAAGCGACACTTTATGAATAAAAGGGATGAAAATAATTTTGCCATCGAGTAATATTATACATAGGCTACTTTTCATCTCCTTGTATGAGAAAATAAATAAGAGACGCTCTATAGTAATTAATGTATAAGATTAATTTAAATGAAACAATTGAATGTAAAATGGTGTTTAGACAACTTCACCTAGTGTATCAAATATAAATATTAATTTGTAATTATTAGCATTGCCAATAATAATAAATATTAGATAGATATAGAGTTTATTATTCTTTTTAAATAATTTTAAATTTTCCGTAAATGTATCTTTGCTCCTTTTCTATATTTCCATAGAATGATCTTTAAATATTTGTCCTGAGATTGCGAAGGTAATGGGTTTTGTATGACGATGTTAGCTTTTATTTTGATTAATTCAGTATTTGATGCACTGTCACTTTCATAAATGGAACTAGAACTAATTTATTTTTACAAAATATAATCAATTCCGATTATGTAGTCCAAAAGTAATAGTTCTTTTTTCTGCGCCATTCAGCCAACACAATAACCAGTAATTCGTACAGTTTTCGTTCGATATCTATGAACAATTCATGTCCCAAATTCAAATCTCATTTCTGCCTGCTATAGAGCTACTTTGCTCCCGCTTTGAGGGGAACAAAACGGCACTTTTCGAATAGAAGAGATGAATTTTTTTTGAAAAAATTATTATTAAGAAGAAGACTTACAGACTGTTTTTTGAAGTGCATTCGCAATCTGTGCTGACGCAGGCCCTGTTGGCTCACAAAGGCTTCCCCGCACAGAGCGCACACGTGGTCACTGCGGTGGCACAGGCGCATGTGCGTGTAGTACGTCGACCGATGTCTGCATATAGATAGATAACTCTTTATTGTACACCATAACATACAGATTGCCAGTAAAATGGCAGTCGTAAAGCCAAGTTGAAGGCCTTATAGGCGGCATGAAAGATTTCAACAGCAGTTGCCACGGCCTGCACCTGTCTTTTTCAACACGGCAATGGCCTCACCACCTGTTACGTGGAACAATAAAAATGCGCTGTGAAATGTGGGCGCATAGTATGCCTCTGCCTTCTCCCTCGGGGATAAAGGCGTGACAATATGTATGTGTAATATACAGTATTGTTAAGAATTATGAACTATGGATGAGAGTACGTCAAAAGGGGTCTCAGAAAGTTTTTATAGGGTCGGCAGCGAGAGTGCCGCACATCTGGTGTTGCTATTTTTGATGAATTTGCTGAAATTAATGCTATTTTTGATTGATATTATTAGCGTGCAAATTTTCATCTTATAGCATGCGACATGCTGATGCTATGCGAATTGCTAATAGGTGTGTATTTTAAATGAACTAAATAAGTACAACTCGTAAAAACTTCGTATTGAACTTGGACTTCTTACTTAAACGATTGAATTATCGTTTTAACAGATTTACAAAATAACCAATCCTATAATAAAATAAACTACCCTGAACACATTATAATGGACCGAATATCAACCATGCACACTTTCATGCACACACTCGGTACTACGCATTAGCATCGCATCATAATGACACGATCCATTGACAAATTAGTCATGAAAATTAATTTTAACAATAAATTAGCAATCGCAGCATTTGCAGCTCGCCTGCCTAATGAATTAGTCGTCGCAGCGACGCAGCGGTCGCAGAATGCAAATTAGTCGTGAATTATGATATGAATTTTAAGAAGCATGCATGGATCGCGATCTCTGACTACCGCGTCAGGGATACAGCGTGAAGATAGTTAAGTATTTTTAATTTTCGCAATACTTTAGCTTTCGCAGATTTCGCAGCTCACCAGTCAGACGTTAGTAGCGGCGCGAATGAACGTCGATGCGCTTTAGTCATGTCTTCGCGGGAGATTGTGACTTCGTGACGAGTTGACAATAGTTACGTATTCGATGTATCTTAGCAATAATTAATTTTAGCAAGTACTGTTAATTAAATTAATGCTAATGGAGTGATTGCATTTAAATATTATTACTAATGCTAATAATTCCTACACTACTACCTAATGCCGAGTATTTAGTCATTTACCAGTCAACACTAAAGGTCTTTGGCACATACCTGAATACCAAATCACATTGTTTGCATGGCAGAGTCACCCCGCTGTGGTACACATTGTGATTGGCTGCTGATTTTCTGAAATCAATAAATATTATTATTATACATAATTCAGGCAGGCAGTTGTAGCACTGATATAGCCTGTATCCTGATGATGATGGTTCATTTCCTCGTTGTCTGCACTATATTTTTTCTTGTCAAGTCTGTTTTTAATATATTTTTACACTTGTAGCTGTCACAATATCTTCTGGTAGTTTGTTTCAACCAGAAACTGCTCTATTGGTTTTTCACAATTTACATTTATCAATTTCTAGACGGTAATGGGCAATTGAATCAGTGTTCTGTAAATGATCACTGTGTTAAGCAACTTTCGCTATAGCTAGTTCTTGGATAGGTGACCACTGTGGCAATTGCGTGCATCGGAAGCCACGTTAAGCCGTTGATCCCGGTTGCCAGTAAAATGGCAGCCGTTAAGCTCAGTTGACGGCCTTTAAAAAATTCAACAGCAGGTCGCCACAGACTGCACCTGTCTATTTCAACACGGCAATGGGCTTGTAACGTTGTCACTTCTGCCTACCATAGTTTTACGACCACGACCCTGAGCTAATGTTAATAATATCATTTCTTGAATTTCACGGGCCTTTTGGGAAGGTTATAAATTAATCGTAAAATTACTCCTTCACTATTATTTATCTCACAGGGCCATCTTTATCCTGAAACAACAGTCGTTTCATCGTTGTCACCACCTGTTATGTGGGACAAAATGCATACGGTAAAATGTGTAATATTGTCAAGCCTTTATCCCCTTTTGAGAATAAAGGCGTGACAATATGTATGTATATGTGTTTGACACCTGATACGTGGGACAAAAATGCACACGGTATAATGTGAGCGTATAATATGCGTACGACCAAATGCGAAATAGTCCGGTTTTCGTGTGGTGGACTAAATGCGAAGAGGACGAAATGCGACGAAACGGCCTCTGCCACCCCTTCGGGGATAAAGGCGTGACTGATAAACAAAGAAACAAACAATACTTACCTAATTTGAAATATAACGTTACAAATGATGCACTTGTATTGTTTGTAGTGATCTGCCAAGTGTTCTCTTATTATGCGCTTATTTTTAAAACGCTTACGGCAAAAGTTACACTCGAACTTGCCACGGGACTGAAAAATAAAAATTCACTTTGAATTCACAGTTAAAAAAAAAGGTTAAAAATGTTTAGTCGACATCACAGGAGACCGAAGAGCTGGCAGCTACCTCGGACAAAGAATTAGTCTAGCTATTCAAAGGGGGAACGCTGCCAGTATCTTCGTAACCTTGCCTAAAGGGACTTGTTTTAATAAAATATTTTAGTTATTTTAAAATCAGTATCAATAATAGAATCGTTCGAAAATATTAATTTTAAAAAATTACGATATTATTTTTTAAAAACTTCATCTTTTATTTAATAATAATTTTTTGACCCTTAGCGATGCATAATATTTTTAAAACTTAGACGATGGAACCATTGGGGGTTCACCGCAGGACGTCTTTCAGGATCTAGAAACTATTATTCCTCGTTTTAGGGCCCTGGGTCTGGAGGTTAATCCTGCTAAATGCAAGCTTTTCCTCTGCAGCGCGGAGGCTCGTGCATACGTTGAGCGCTTCGGTTCTCTTTTGCCTGACATCAAGGAACTTTGAGCTCCCCCATTTTCCCTGATGGGGTTCCAGTTGCCATCTCCTCCCATAAGGATCTTTTACTAGAGGCTCAAGAACACATAAAAGATTTATCCGCTCATGTGTCGATTGACGCAGACTGAGTCGCGAGCATGGTTGCACGCTCTGCCTTCGCCTCACCTGGGCACGTTGCTTGACGATGAATCTTTGCGGGTGGCCGTTGCGCTCCGCCTGGGCTGCAGAGTGTGTGAATCACATAGGTGCACCTGTGGCTCCACGGTGGAAGCCGATGGTCATCACGCATTAGGCTGTCGTAGATGCGCAGGTTCCCGCGGCAACATGCTCTCAACGACATAATCCGAAGGGCCTTAGTTTCTGCGGACGTCCCGTGCTTGCTTGAGCCGCCTGGTCTGAGCAGGACTGATGGCGGGAGACCGGATGGTATGACTTTGGTGCCGTGGATGGGCGGCAAATGTCTTGTCTGGGATGCCACGTGCGTGAGCACTGTTGCTCCCAGCCACCTCAGTCGTACAGTCCGTTCTCCGGCCGCTGCTTCTGGGAAGCGACTCAAGTACGAGCCGTTGCTGAGTCTCTCGTACCTTTCGCGGTGGAGACGATGGGCTGTTGGAGTCTGGAGGCCAAGTGATTTGTGGATGAGTTAGGGCGTAGACTGAGAGAGAAGTCGGGAGACCCCCGCGCCGGATCGTGGTTGGTGCAAAGGCTGGCCATTGCCATCCAAAGAGGTAATGCGACCAGTGTGATAGGCACTTTAGCACCAGGTTCGGTTAGGCTCTTCAAATAAAAATTGACAGAGGTATGAATAATACTGTTTATGTGACTATGTAAAAAAAAGCAGCCGCGTCGCTTGTTATGGTGGGTGCGCTGCATGATCCCGTCAAGAACAGCGAGGAGAGAGGCGAAGGCGAAGCCCTGACGCACGCCCGCATGTGTGTTTCGGTTTCTTTAATCAGTTTTATTTATGAGCAAGTAAATAAAAAAAATATATATATTTTGCATAGACCATTTCAAAGGCGCTTACAAAATGTCATACACTAAAACTAAAGAAAAAATAATATATTTAAAGTGACCATCGTTCGGAACGCGGCCCACCTGAGAAGAACCGGCAAGAAACTTAGGAAGGCTTTTTTTTTGATGGCCTATTTACAATTTAATATTTTAATTATGTATTTTATGACTATAATATTTTCTTTGCCAGTATATCATTTCCAGGCATCCCTGTCCTGTAAATAGTCGTTAATAGAGTAATAACCTTTTTCACAAAGCTTTCTTTTAATATACTTTTTAAATTTATTTAATGGTAATTTTCTCAGGTCACAGGGAAGCTTGTTGTAAAAGCGTATACAGTAAGCCTGGAAAGAATCGCCAATCTTATGCAGCCGACTGTGGTGAACTGAAAGATTGTTTTTATGTCTAGTATTTATATAATGTATATCACAGAGTTTAGTAAACTGTGATAGATTTTTCTGAACATACATAAGATTGGCAAAAATGTATTGTGATGCTACGGTTAGAATATTTATTTCTTTGAATTTTTCTCGGAGGGAGACTCTGGGGCTCAAATTATAATTTGCGCGTACAGCCCGCTTTTGAAGAACAAAAATGTTATTTACATCTGCAGCACTCCCCCAAAGGAGAACACCGTAAGACATAATACTATGAAAATAGCTGAAGTAAACCATTCTAGCCGTATCCACATCTGTTAGAGTCCTGATCTTTTTTACAGCGTATGCAGCCGAACTTAACCTAGATGTTTGTTGAACCAAGTGAGTTATTAGCCCACTGTGCCCTAGTCCAGTGGTGGGACTACCACCTCAGAGCTTCCAGATATGCTCGGTTTATTACGGGTATCCTCCCTAGTGATATGATTTTGATTTGAGGCGCAGAATATTCGCCTTTTGCCCCGCATCTTTAGCTCAGCTGCAACCTAGGTAGGAGGATTACGTGGATGCAGCAGGTCCTAGGGTGGATGACTTGATGGATGACTCGGACTGGTCAGAATTCTGTTAATATCAGTGTTCCACTACAAACACAGCAGACGGCTACTTGGCTTTTATAGGAAATGTTGACCTCACTACGTCAGCGATTCCGATCAAAACCATACCCCGACTTCCCTACCCCAAAAAAGATTGTTTGAAAACTATTTTGAACTTAGTTATAAGTTGTCATGGAAACACTAATCAGCTAACTTCATAGAGTCGGTTTTTCGTGACAATATGCGCGCGCATCGTAAAAATTTACTTTCATCAGTTTTCCCTAACACGACTAAAGAAGTATAACTTCAATAATACTGCGTGCCAAGTTTACGTCAAACTGTATGTGAAAATCGCATCGCCCTGTCAGTTGCTTACCATTCCTCCGTAGAAATTAGTGTATTTGTATGAAAATATGGTGACTAACTCTGACACGCTTGGTTATACTTATCACTACATATTATAAAACAAAGTCGTTTTTCGCTGTCTGTCCCTATGTATGCTTAGATCTTTAAAACTATGCAACGAATTTCGATGCAGTTTTTTTAATAGATAGAGTGATTCTTATAGAAGGTTTTTATGTATATTTTGTTAAGTTTTTGTTTACATTAACTTAATTATAACGATATATGTTGGCGGTGTCGGAAAAAATAAGCCGTCTGGGAGCTTTTAACGAAAACGCTGCCTAAACCCTTTAAGATATAACAAAATAATGTATTGTGGGATTATGTATCTAATATAGGTCTACAAAAAAGTCCGCGACGGTATATGTCTATCTCTTAAGGATACCGTACTATATCCATTTTAATGCTTAAAAAAACAGCAATAATAAAGCGGCTATTATATAGGCTATTTACACAAATACTATATTAATCCTTATCATTTTTAATATGTTAGTTGGTTTCAGCATTTTCATCATCATCATCATCCGAGCGTCTGTCCCAGTTGCGTCTCGCGGCGCCCGGGGTCCGCTTTCCCACATTTTCTTCTCCACTTCGCACGGTCGTCGGCATCCCCTGTAGTGAGACCATTGGCACGCATGTCATCCCTTACGACGTCAAGCCAGCGGTTCTTGGGTCTTCCCCCCTTACCGGGACCCGGCGGGGCTGACATGGCCAGACATTTGTTTCCTACGTAGCCCGGCGGTTGCCGCAAGACGTAACCATACCAACGAAGGCGACACTCTTGCAACTTGTCTGCAATGTCACGGACGTGAATTTCAGCCTGAAAATCAGTTGGTTTCAGCATTAGAAGGCTGCCGCGGATGCGAGAGTTTCTCACGCGGTCCATCCGCGTGACCCCACACATCCACCGCAGCATCTTCATTTCCGTGACACGCAGCTCCTGCTTGTGTCGCTCCAATATCGGCCACGTCTCACTGCCATGTAAAAGGACAGGTCTAATAATGGTTTTGTAGACCTGTCCCGTCAATCGGATCGGCATTTTAGGGTCACAAATGACACCGGTCATCTCCCGCCATTTGGCCCACGCGGCAGCAATGCGTGACTTGACATCGCAATCAATGTCACTGGACTTGTGAAAAACAGATCCCAGTAATTTAACCTGGTCCGTGCGCTCGACCAAATCACCGCCTAAGCTGACGGATGTGGGATCTGTCGAGTTTAGTGAAATATATATTACAAAACAAAGTCCTCTGCTACGACCGTCTGTTCGCGATAAACTCAAAAACTACTACACCTATTTTCATGCTGTTTCCATCAATAATAAAGTGGTTCATTAGGAAGGTTTCAGTATATAATTGTTAAGTTTTAGTATACATTGGCTAGAGTAAAACGAAAAATGTTGGAGGTGTCGGAAATAAAAGTAGTCGTCTGGGAGCTTTCAACGAAAACGTTGACTAAACCCTTTGAGATATAACAAAATGATGTATGTTGGAATTGTGTATCTTATATAGATCTATTGAAATGTCCGCGATGGCATATGTCTATATCTTAAGGATAACATAGCTTATTATTATACGGGGAGAAACTGGTACAGGAAAATTTCACCATGCGGGTGTGGGCATCAGCTAGTGAAATATATAGAGTAAGTAGTAAGCGCATTGTAATGAGGAGCACACGAATGATATAGATTCCTTGCTCTAGTCTTCTCATCTCAGAGTAAAGTAATCATAAAAATCTATACAAATGCCATGGATGCCAATGGACAGGAATACACATGGTGAAAAGTAGGCATATAGTATCAATAAAATCAATAAATGTCGAAGTATACATGCATTTTTATAGAGAATTTTATAACCTTTAATTTTGACTCAGGTTGTGATAAAACTTACTGTTTTACTGAAAATCGCGGAAAACCATTTTTTTTGGGATTTTAGACCTTTGACCTCAAATAAAAGAATTTTATAAGCTTTAATTTTGACTCAGGTAGTTTTGTGATAAAACTTACCGTTTTACTGAAAATCGCGAAAACCATTTTTTTGGGAGTTTCTACCTTTGACCTTAAATAAAAAAAAATCCAGGTACCTGGTTGATTCGGACTTTTTGAATATAATTTTAAATTATGTTTTAAACAAGTGGAAGCATTTTCAGCTTGTTGTGAATTTATGTAACTTTACTCCTCTTTTTTGGTCAAATTTGACCGGACTATAACTGTAGTCACAGGAATTGTATTGTTACGTCCACAAGCTTGCCAAGTCACTTGTTAAAAGCCATTTGGTAAGTGCTGGCAAGGCACCCATCAGGCCTCCACATGTTTGCCAGCGCGACAGTTACTTCGTAGTCGTAAAGCATAGGTTTTTTGGTGGTACCGCCTAAAAAACCGACATAACATATAAATTGTTTTAGAACACTGCGTTAGCGGGTTATTAGTACTTCATATTTATTTATGGAATTGAAAAGTCATTAAATCTTACCTCACAATGATTCAACTCCATGTGTCTATTCATTATTTTTTGACTAGAAAATGCCTTATAACATAAATTGCACTTATATACAGCAATTAAATAGTTAATATCTTGAGCCTTTACTTTGAAATTATCTAAAGCACTATTCTCATCTAAAGTAATTACAAGCCAATGTTTTGGATCTATATATACCAATTTATCATTTTTTTCATCACTTTTTTTTTGTTTTATATTATTTTGCTCTTTGTTAACTTTTTTAAGTTTACGATTTTTCACATCAGGATTGGTTTTGCGTTTATTATTAACTTTTTTCTTTTTATCAAGAACTATTACAGAGTCATGGTTTTCAGTACTACTAATTGTATTTTCTTCATCATCACGTTGTTTGTCATTTTCTTTATAAACATCTTGCACAGGATTTTTAAGTACTGTCTCTTTATCAAAAACTGCTACATTATCAAAGTTATCAATACTACACTCACTATTTTCTTCCACATTGCATTGATTTTCACAAATTTCAATTTCATTTTTGATATCATGAAACAAGTTCTCTTCCTTAACTACATATCCAGAGAAATCATTATCAACAAAATATTCCTCAGTATTAACCGTTGTTATGAACAAGGTTTCAGTTTGAACAGTTGTTGATATCAAGTTTTTGCTTTTTCTGTCCACTTGAAATATGGCATCTAGTGTAATCTAAAAGAATTAGTAGAATGTAATAAACACACATGAACAGGACTACACGTGGTGAAAAGTGGGCGTATAATATGCCTCTGCCATGCTTTCGGGGATAAGGCGTAATTGATATTTATTTATAGGTAATAAATATAGGTTAACATTGTAATTGAAATTTTTGACAATATTGGGTCTCAAAAATTGCTTTTTTTTATTCTTCACATCCAAATCCCAATTAAGATTCAGATCTATAATTGGATTTGAATGTGAAGAAGAAAAATCTATTCTAATATAATTGTTAAAGTACTGACCCAGTAGACCTAGGCTCTGAAGCCTAGGTCTACTGGGTCAGTACTGTTTACCTTCGGTTGACCTTGTTGTAACAGGTGACCTTATTATTATTATTATATACAAATAACAAGAAAATAATAATAACAGGTGACCTTCGGTTGTCAAAATGAAAGTTTTAATATCAAGCTAAGTGTTTGGGTGTGTCACAAAATGTTACGTCGAGTCTGCACTCAATATAATGATGTAACCCACCCAAAATAGCAAAACTACTGTGTGAATTGGGGGACACACTGGTAGACAGTAACTATACTTTTACACCTAGAATTTATTAGTTCATATACTCACAGGCCCTTTTTTTAGTAGTTCTTCGAGTGTATCCTGTCCAGTATGACACTTCTGTTTAAATTTATGGAACTTGTTTAAGAGCGCTGCACACTCATAACAGAAGCAACAAGATAATTCTTGTGTTATCTGAAATCATTTGTACAATTTTTAGTCTTAGGACCGTATTCAAGAACATTTATCAATACTCAAGAAACACTTGAGAGTAGATTTTATAAGGCAAAATCTAGCCTCAAGTGTCAATTGAGTATTGAGAAATGTTTTGGAGTACAGCCCTAAAACTGTATAAATAAAGGTACTTCGCTTATTACAGGCAATTTGTGTATTATTATCACTAATTGTTCATAATCTGTTATCACAGTGACTTATATATGTTTTTTATCTATCTATTATGTTGTTTGGAATAAACTGTATAAACAAGTTATTTATTCAAGATTAAAACTGCCCTGCAACACACTTCAAATCCCTTTCCTTTACTCTTTATTTATTTATTTGCAAGATATTTCTTACTACCATATTTGGTATAGCAGATGTTACAGTATAATTTGTACAAGACATATTTCGCCAGTAACATAGGTGCATGCTATTAAGTTATAAAGTGAAAACATGACATGATAAATGAAATATCAAAGCATTCAACCAATAAGTATGTAACATTATTAAAATTAAAATTCTTTAATCCCACAAAGCTAATAAAATACATGACAAAACACCTATGTTACAGTTCATCAATACAATAAATTAAATTAATAATAATCCAGTTGAAATTAATCAAAATTTTATTAAATACATCCACATTACATATTGTCAATAAAATTTAATTAATAATATTGTAATTGAAAATAACGGCATTAAGTAAGCGTCTGAGGGAAGAAACTGCCGTCCACGTGCAGTTAGCATTCTCGCGCAAAGGCTTTCCATAGCTATTCAGTGTGGGAATGCTGCCTGCATTATGGGTACCCTACTGAGGGGACCCAGTCTAAATTTTGATAAATAGGTTAGGTAGTTTTTATTGAGGTACAGTTTTAATTGTTTGTTTTTGTTATTAAGATTAATGTTAAATTGATTTTTGGTTTTATTTTAGACTCTAATAAATTATAACACACAAGTTGTAAATATTATTAACTTTAAAAAACAGTAGTGACAGAAACGACAAGAGCTCTGTTTTAAACAATTCTTCAGTAAAATAGAAGTTCTTTTGTATTACCCCCCTACGCAATTCACCTCTAAATTTATAAATTTGGTAATTCTACTATCTATCGGGACAATGAGTTAAATATAAGAGAGTAGACACAACTTTTTCGAACTAGTTTCTGCTTAGGTATTGGCATTTTTAAAGGCAAATTATGTGTCTTGACCTTGCCTATATTTTGCAACTTCATAAATATAGATACAGCCGATACAGGGAATAGTAAACGGTCCGAGTCTTGCAGATCGATATTTTCACTGAATAATAAAATATTATTAAGTGAAAATATCGATCTGCAAAAATTCTTCAAAATTACAATTATTTCTTCAAAAGGGGAAATTTATAAAAAATCATTTCTGGTTGGTGTATTACAGGATTATTAGTAAATACTCTTTAGATGTGGGCATAGAATACTACAAACAGTTCTAATTGGAATCTATTGAGACTATAGCACTTACTATTGTATTCATAATTTCTTCATAATAAAACTTTAAATTATACTGATTCATATTGTAAATCTTTACATCTTTCGATAAACAAACACGGCATATTCTAAGATCCGACATTGTTTATAATTGTATTCTGTAATATAAGCAATGATTATTCCCTATGACAAATGAAGTCTAGAATTGAATTGAAATAAAAAATATAGCAAGAACTTTTCAAAAACATTTTCCTAATCCATTTCAGAAATTTCAGAATGTTCAGAAACCAAAGAGTATAAAAAGTACTATTGAAATAGAGAGCCATCTTTCGGAATATTTGTGCCAATGAATTTGTAGCGCCATCTACATTTCCTAACGTTCTCGTTATCTACATATTATTTGTATGTAAATGTATTACGGTTAACACACGACCGGATTTGATCCGACCAGACCGCGGATTTGATTTGCCGCCCGACCAAATCTTACCGTCTGTAATAAAGCCCTAACACACGACCGGATTTGATCCGACCAGACAGCGGATTTGATTGGCCGCCCGACCAAATCTTACCGTCTGTAGAGCAGTCCGGCGGACATAATTATTATTAATTGAGTCCACCTCGATCCGCATCGGATATGATCAATGTTGTCGTTCTAGCTACTTTGTCGTAAATTTCCCCAGATTTAATTTAATTTTTCTCCAAATAGACACTTTTTCATAATTTTTTTCCCAATGTTGCGATCTTAGTTACTTTGTCAAAAATGTCCCCAGTACCGATTTTACCTTTCCCCAAAAAATTACTTTTTCATACATTTTTTGCCAGAAAGAAAAAAGAGCTACGTTAATACATAACGTAGTGTTTATTTACTCTATGTAGAGGAATACTGCATACCAGTTATCTACATAGATGAGTGAAATTGAAATGCGTGTGTGTGTAATTTCAAATTTGCAGCTTTTCACTAAATGCATATAAAATAATATACTTTATTAGAAACTTATCATTTCCACAAAAGTTCCTTAAAAAAAATAATTTTACCCTAGTATAGGGAAAGCCCCTAATCTGAACACCCTGTCTGGTCGTCTGGTCGTCCGGTGCGGTCTGATCCGGCCGTCTGTTGCGACAACAGATTTGGTCGGCAGACTCGGCGGATCAAATCTGTCGAGGTCTGGCAGACCAATTTTGGTCGTGTGTTAAAAGCCCTAACACACGACCGGATTTGATCCGACCAGACAGCGGATTTGATTGGCCGCCCGACCAAATCTTACCGTCTGTAGAGCAGTCCAGCGGACATAATTATTATTAATTGGGTCCGCCTCGATCCGCATCGGATATGATTAATGTTGTCGTTCTAGCTACTTTGTCGTAAATTTCCCCAGATTTAATTTAATTTTTCTCCAAATAGACACTTTTTCATAATTTTTTTCCCAATGTTGCCATCTTAGTTAATTTGTCAAAAATGTCCCCAGTACCGATTTTACCTTTCCCCAAAAATTACTTTTTTCATACATTTTTTGCCAGAAAGAAAAAAGAGCTACGTTAATACATAACGTAGTGTTTATTTACTTTATGTAGAGGAATACTATGCATACCAGTTATCTACATAGATAAGTAAAATTGAAATGAGTGTGTGTGTAATTTTAAATTTGCAGCTTTTCACTAAATGCATATAAATATACTTTATTAGAAACTTTTCATTTCCAAAAAGTTCCTTAAAAAATAAATTTACCCTAGAATAGGGAAAAAGCCCCTAATCTGAACACCCTGTCTGGTCGTCTGGTCGTCCGGTGCGGTCTGATCCGGTCGTCTGTTGTGTTGTCGCAACAGACGACCGGATCAGACCGATTTGGTCGGCAGACTCGGCGGATCAAATCTGTCAAGTTCCGGCAGACCAAATCCGGTCGTGTGTTAGCTCTTTATGCAAGCATATAAGTATACCGAGTCGCACTATAAGGATTGATGTTTTTCAGTAAACCCGTATATACTTTTATGAGGATTTGTATGTAACCATACAAATCCTTATTTATTTATTATTCCATATTCATATATAATAACCAAATCAAATGTCATAAAAAATTATAAGTTTCAGAAAAAAGACGATCCTTATACTGTACTTAGACGTTGAATAGCTGCACAATTTACAACTGAAACATTAAAAACGATAAAGAGACAACAAATAAAATAATAATAAAATAATTATGCATTATTTATTGAAAATATCTTTATGCATATAGGTCAAAAAGTAACACGAGCAAAAGGACAGCGGTGAGGCATCGTAAGGATTATTATAACACACACAAAACGTATTTTTCGCTATATTCCACTAAACAAGCAACAAAACAACGAATTGAAATATTGAAGTAAAAATTTTCATAATTTGAAGTAACGTGTCATGTTCTTTTTTATGACCTTGTTGCTAATGTCAAATACTCTAATATATAAATATGATGAGCAATATAGGTAACATAAATAAATGTGATAAATCAATTAACAAAATTGATATATCATTAATAATTAATATAGATAATAAAAAAATGTAAATAGTTAAATTAATATTAGGTATTATTATTGTGATCGTTATATTGATCAGTGACATCTATCCGAGATAGTAGAATCACTTAGAAACTTGTTTCCTTTTAGGAAAAGAAGATGGTGTAACTTTCTTTACAAATAAGCAGCCTCCTTTAACTGACCCCCCCCCCCTGTCAGAAACTATAGAAGTTTTTTTTGTTGTCTTCGCCCATCTTGGGCAGACAAAGGAAACTTAGCCTAGTCTTCAGTATTTATTATTTTCTTGTAATTTTGTTTTAGTCCTGTCTAGGCGTTTGTCGATGTCAAGTCCTCAGCCCTAGGTCCTAATCCGTGCCCCAATAAGGCAGTGGATCGCTTATTGCGGCTATCTATGGAAATTTGGCACTAACACAAACAACATCGCTATTCTTTGCAATATATCACTTTCGTTCACTAATGCACTTTTCCAAACTCTTTATGTATAATATTCCACCATTATTAAACATAAAAACACGAATTTTACACTAGTTTTTGAAAATAATATACGACAAACGTGCGTCACCGCTCGAGTTGGCGCCAAAAGTCCATTAGAAGTTTTGTTTGAAAATTCTTTGATTCTTTTTTTTAGTTGTCTTCGCCCATATCGGCCCTTCTTAGGCAGGCAAAGGAAACTTAGTCCGTACAGCCTTGTCTTCAATATTAATAGTTTCTTATTCATTAGTTTTAGTCATGTCTAGTCGTTTGTCGATGTTAAGTCCTCAGCCCTAGGTCCTAGTCCTTGCCCCAATAAGATCCCTTATTGTAGCTTTCAATGGAAATTTGGCACTAACACAAACAACACCGCTATTCATTGCATTGCATACATTTTCGTTCACTAATGCACATTTCCGGACTTTTTATGTAAAATATTCCACCAGTATTAAACACAAAAACACAAATTTTACACAATGGCAGATAAGATGAATGAGTTGATGGATGTTATGAGTGAGAGAAAGTTAGATGTAGTGTGCTTGACAGAGACCAAGCGCAAGGGCAGCGAAGTCGTGGAGCTCCCGGGTGGGCGCGCTATGGTTTGGAGTATCAGAGAGCGAGCATGGCAGTCGGGGGGTTGGAATTTTGTTGTCCTCGCGATTGGCCTCCGGTATGTATGAGTACAAACTGGTAGGTCCTAGAATCCTCTGGATCCGTCTAAAACTTGGTTTGACTAAGATTTTCCTGGTAGCTGCTTACGCGCCAGTATCTTCGTCGAACGCGAGTGAGCTAGAGGACTTCTGGGAGAGTATGAAAGAAGCTCTAAATGTGATAGAAGGAAATGAAAAACTTATAGTATGTGGAGACTTGAATGATTGGGTGGGTACCGCTCGCGTTAGTTTTGAGTCGGTACTCGGGAAGTATGGGGATAAAAGGGTGAATGACGCTGGCAAGCTTATACTGGCATTTTGTAAGGAAAAGGATTTGTTTGTGGCGAACACAATGTTCAACCACAAACAAATTCATATGTATACGAGGAGATGTAAGTCAAAGAGAAGCATGATAGATCTATTCCTAATGGATAGTCGGCTCCGTAAACAGGTGATGGACACAAGGGTTTATCGAGGCGCTGAGCTAGGATCAGACCACTACCTAGTAATAACTAGGATTAGGGGTCTGTTCGCGAGTTGGCGTCATCGCACCGAGTGTCCTGAACCTGAGCCGACTCATAGCATCAAAAGCTGGAAGCTGCAGGATGCATCCATTAGGGATAAATATAAAGAAAGGGTAGCCGAAAAGCTTGGCAACGTCAATGTTAGTAGTGAGAATGTGGAAAGTGTATGGCAGAACCTTAGGGATAGTATGGTAAATGCCGCTGTAGAAGTGTGTGGAGAAACGAGAAGAGGCAGTAGTAATAAGCGTGACGCATGGTGGAATGAGGAAGTGAAAGAAGCAGTTCGAATGAAGAAGAAAGCATGGTTAGACTACTTAGCCTCGCAGAATGATTTTAACATGAAAGAGAGATACAAGCTGCCAAAAGTTAACACGAAGGCACTGATAGAAGAAGCTCGTGAAAGGTGCAGAATGAAAGCGGATGAAAGGTTGTCGTCCAATTTCCGGGATAATGCCAGGCTCTTCTGGAAAGAGGTAGGCAAGACCCGGAGTTGTTCGGCAATCTGCAGTATGAACAAAGTGCTTAGTGTTAACAATGACGTCCTAACAGACCAAACTGACGTCCTGCAGAGATGGAGTGAATATTATGGAAAGATGTATGCAAGAAAAGACAGAGATGCCACATCGGGAAGTGGAGCTCACTTCGATGTTCCGGATCCCGATGTCATTGAAGTCATTAGTATGTAAGAAATTGAACAAGCGATAAGAAGTATGAAATGTGGTAAGGCTGAGGGAAAAGACTCAGAGTTACTGCTGAGATGATCAAGTACGGTGGGTCGCGCGTCTGGGACACTCTACGTCTGTTATGCAACTTGTGCTGGCGGACGGGTGAGGTCCCAGATGACTGGCGAATAGCAGTTGTAGTACCTATCTACAAAGGGAAAGGCTCGCGCCTAAACTGCTCCAGCTACAGGGCAATCAGCTTGGTCAGCTTAACTAGTAAGGTGTATGCAAAGATTATAACGGAAATTCTTGGCGTTATAATCTTTGCAAGCAAGAAAATCATCAAGCAAGAAACGTCTGAAAGGTATTTATGGGAGGCTCAATGCGGATTCCGACGTGGAAGAGGTTGCATGGATCAAGTGTTTTCTCTCCGCATGATCGCGGAGAAGTTTCTGGCTATTAGCCAGAAGGTTTTCTGCGCTTTTGTGGATCTGGAGAAAACATTTGATAACGTTGTGAGGGAAACTCTGTGGGATTTGCTGCCCGGATATGGTGTGGACGGCTCGCTGCTGCGGGCAATACAGTCGCTTTATAAGGACTGTAAGGCTTGCGTGCGAGTAGGGGGGATGTGTCACCTCTTTTTGATGTCTGTACAGGCGTCAAAAAGGGTTGTGTCATGTCCGCCTGGCTGTTCATAGTGTATCTGGACAGTTGCCTGCAGAAGTTGAAAGATTGTGATATGGGTGTGAATTTGGGTGACTTTTCAGGAAACTGTCTGCTGTACGCTGATGATGCGGTGCTCATGGCCTCATCAGAAGCCGACCTTCAGGCATTAGTCACTAATTTGAAAGAGGAGTGTGAAAGTAAGGGTCTTCGCTTGAATGCAAGTAGGACTAAGGTTCTAGTATTTGAAAGAAATGACGTAAGAACTAAATGCGAGATTAGGGTAAACCAGGAACGTCTAGAGCAAGTGAATGAAATTGTGTATTTAGGGAGTATGTTTAGCGCGGATGGAAAATGTGATTCGGATGTAGAGCGGCGAGTAGCTGCCGGAAACAGAGTTAACGGTGCTTTGTCCCAATTAGTAAAGCGACAAAGCATCGTAAAAGAAGCACGACTGGCGATTCATAACGCAGTGCTAGTGCCAACTTTGCTTTACGGTAGCGAAACCTGGGTATGTCAGCAGATGCATGAAAGTAAATTGAATGCTGTGGAGATGCGTTCACTTCGAAAATTGTGCGGCGTTACCTTGGCCGACCGAATACGTAACGAAGTGATACGCAATATGGCAGGTTTGAATGAAAGTGTCAGCGTTAAGCTGGAAAAGGGCGGGCTCCGTTGGTTTGGACACGTCCAACGAATGAGTGAGGAACGATTGACGAAGAATATATATTGTGCGAAAGCAGAGGGTAGAAGAGGTCAGGGTAGGCCGAGATTTACATATGAAAACCACGTGAGCAGATTGCTCAAAAACGGAAAGGTCAAAAGTACTCGGATACCCAGACGTATATGAAACGAATGATGAATCTCGAATAAGCGATAGAAGTATGCATGGATCGCGAAGCCTGGCAATCTGTCCTCTCTGACTACCCCGTCAGGGATACAGCGTGAAGATAGTTAAGTTTATAATTATTAATATTTTCATAATATTTAGTTTTAGTCATGTCGAGTCCTTTGTCGATGTCAAGTCCAATCCTAGATTCTGTGTCCTTGCCACAGTAACAGTAAAGCAATAAAGCGATAGTAATTTTACTGTAGCTGTATAAATGTGGATTTTGGAAGGTAACAAAAAATGCCGCAATCCACTGAGTTGGATAATTTCATATCACTTGTGCACGTTATCGAAGCTTTTAAGTTTAAGAAACCAACACGTTTACACATAAACACTCGAAAATACACTAGTTTCGAAAAATTAATATACATATATATATGTTGGCCCGCTGGCCAAACGGGTTGGTACAGGGTATTGTCTCGATTTTTCCTTTTCTTCGTCATTACCTCGTTTTCCATTCAGTTCAGTCTCGTGTCGATCTATTTTACTGACACAGTAAAAAAATGCAGGTAAAACACTTGTTATAAATTAATTATAAATTTTATATTGATGGGGCTGATAGATTTTTGTAAAATACATATATTTTTTGTAAAATTAATATAAAAAGAGATAAACCCTAAATCCCAGACCCTAGATCTTGGACCCTGGGTCTTAGGCCCTGAAGTCTGGACTTCTCACCATCTAAGTAAGGAGACTTCAGACAGACTTAAGCCAGAAGTCCCTGGAGCGAAGACTTAGGGCCCTGGACGCCGACCCAGGATCTTGGACCTCTGAACACTGGGATCTCAATAATGTACTCTGGTGGCTGGACTCCGGACTCTCGGACTCTCGGGCCCGAAACCTAGACTCTGGACCCTAGGCGTGGGAGTCTGGATCCTGGAGCTTAGACACATGACCTACAACCCCAGACCCTCGACTATCAAAATGATGATTTGGAAAATGAAAAATGTTATTGAAAAGAGGGCGCAAAATGTTGACACCGTTTTTATACTATGTCAGTAAAATAAATCGACACGAGACTAGACAGAGTTAAAATTGGTAGGAGAGTTGGCCCTCTATTGGTCAGCAGGTGCACTATTCGAAGGTGGGGATGGCATGGACTCCGAAGATGTTGGGTGGGGCCCTATCGCATCTAAAATCTAGTTTAGAATGCTTAAATTATTGTGCGATATATTCAAAAATTAACACATATAACATAAAACGAAAACCTGGCTACGCCCGTGAATGGAACCTATGCTGGAGATTTATATGAAGATTTGGCACTAACACAAAGAACACTACTGTCAGGTGCGGATCTAACCCTCAAAAAAGGTTGAAGGCACAGCCACCTGAAAATCAGCCAATTACAAATCGATATGAACTCGATCATTATCGTAATCCATTCTCACAATACGGTAATATTTACTTTTCTTCTCAGTCTCTGAAAATTATGATTGAAGTGTCATTCTCTTCGGAATTTCATAAATAAGTAGATAATTTTTGAAAAAGATGTAGAAATGCAATCTTTAAATAATGAATTAAAAACAAAAAAGGAAGTTCGGTTGTAATGTAAATAACTACCGTTAAAAGCAAGGTTTCAATTAAGGGGAAAAAATGTAACGTTACCTTCTCTGGACTGTTGATAACGTTAATACAAAAGTATCGTTATTAAATTTAACGTTATTTCATTAGGTCATACCGGTAGTCTTTACTAACGTTCATGGTAAACTAACCAAAACTAACGTTAGTTCAATGTCAATTTGGTATCGTTAACATTGTAAATGTAGGTAGTGGGAATACAGTCATTGCGTTGGATAATAAATCATTGCTTTGGTTCGCTGCCGTTAATAATAACAAGTTGAGCAAAATTAGTTTTGCGAAATTTTAACTAGGTATTCAGAGGTAGAATAGAGGTTGTCTTCTCTGACGAATTTGTATGTTTTTTTGGTTGAACGCATTAATCTATAGAACTAAAGATCGGACTTAAAAAAATATTTTTCCGGTCACTGAGCAGGTCGTGTTCTTCCAGGTACCTCAGGAGCTGTGTATTGATTACACGCTCTATCACCTTAGATAAAACGACGGCTATAACTATCGGGCTATAATTGGACGGATCGGTCCTGTCACCCTTCTTAGACACAGGATGCACATTCACGGTCTTCCATGAAGCCTGGACTTGTTTCATAAAATAAGAAAGCGTGAAAAGACGTGTAAGTACCGGATACAACTAGGGACCACATTAGTATAGCCCAGTCGACTTATGAACGTCCAAAGACTGAAGCTCTCGCCGGACCTCCCGCTGTGTGAATTTCCAGTATGGAAGTTTCACACAACTGGATGCCAGGCGGCAAAGCGCACCCGTCGTCCATAGAGGTAAAAAAAGAACCTACATAGAAGGTCAGACTTCTCCTTGGCACCCTGAGCCAAACTACCGTTAAGTTTAAGTAGGGGTGGTAAACTAGACTGATAAAAGTTTCCCTCGGCAGCTTTAGCAAGCTAACAGAATTCACGACTCCTAGAAGGGTAGCCTGCTAGTGATTTACCAATTCTGCCGATTAAATTAAATTTGGCTCTATTAATTGCTTTTTTGCTGACCCTCGAAGCGGCATTCAGTTTGCGTTTCACTTCAGAGATGTTAATGTCATTATTGGCTCGAGCCGTGGTCCACGCTTTACAAACATAGTCCTTTAGAATTTTAGATTTTCTGTAAAGCTGATTAAACCACGGTCGCTTTTTGGCCCCTGCGGAAATCCAGCGATGAGGAATATAACATTCCATACCCACCCAGCTCAGCAACATAATCTGGAGTGAAGCTAAGCCACCTCCACGGGTATTAATTAGGTGCAAGTGTTAAAAGGCCAATGGGGAAGGTAGTGAGGGTTACGCAGGAAGTATTTTTTTTTTCCCATACAGAGGTATTATAATACGTTTGTTTAGATTAACGCGCTAATCTCATAAACTGCTGGAGCGGTATTGAATAATTATTGTTTTGTTGTATAGCCCAAAAATGTTTTTTTAAGAATCGTGAATCGACTGCATTTTTATATTATTTTAAATGTAATTGCACAATAAAAAAAAATTAATGCTTTGCCCCCCCGGCTCTGCTTATGAACACACGTTGCACCTAACACATTTGACCCATGCCATGCCCCTTATAAGTTTTCAAATACTTTCATAAACTTGAACCCCTAGTTCATTCTTAAGGGTAGAATATTTGGAATACTGGAACACATGTTTATTTATTTTTAATCACAAGCTGAGCAGATATACGAAATAAAATAAGTACTAAAGAACTCGAATTGGCACTTGTTGACTAGACTACAAAGCAGATGTTTACATATAATATGTCAGTCAGTCAGACCAAGATGTGTGATTATTATCGTATCCTGACAGTGTCAAGTTTCGACAAAGTTGGGCGGCAGCTGTTAACCAGTCACATTAAAACTCCCAAAAATATCATTTTTCAACACACTCTTAAAGAGCAGTAGGATACTACTAACAGGGGATAATAGACAGAAGATTGCATGTAAGGGGCCCTACAAAGATTTCCAAGGCCTAAGTGATCTCATCTGCTAACGGTGCACATGCTGACAGTCACTCCCAGTAACGCAAAAATCAAAAACAAAAGATGGCTCCCCCTAGTACCCAAAAAATGGACCCCAGCCGCCAAATTTAGGTAGGGTTTGAAATCGGCTCAAAATACAATTGCTATTTTTTTATATTATTGTAGTATTTATAAACGACGGGATTAAATATGTGCGACGGGAGTTCGAAGTACGTCAAGGGTACGTGGAGCCGAATAGAAGCAAAATGATACTTATGATTAAAAAAATCCTTCTAAATAATAACATTTGTGGCTATCTGGAAAGCGACTATCAAACTGCAAGTCACCGCCAAACACGAGTAAATCACAAAGAATGACTCGCAGTTTGGCGATAAAAATCTACAACAGAGTTTTGATTATGCTAACTGGTGCTGACCTAGATTTTTTTTACTAAACTAGTTGACACCCGCGGCTCCGCACGCGTGGTGAAGTCTTCCCGTTCCCGTTTCCCACAGGAACTTGTTCCTGAGATAAAAGTAGCCTATGTGTTATTCTGATGTGAAAGCTATATTATTGTAGTTTTATCAAAATCCATTCAGTAGATTTTGCGGGAAAGAGTAACAAACATCCATAATTACAAACTGTGAAAAAATCTTTTTGTGTTGGATAGATCATTTATCGAGGAAGGATATATATAGGCTATAATTATAATACATGATCACGCTACTACCTTAGAAAGCAGAGCAGTAATCATAAATGACAAGAAATCGGACAAATTTAAAACATTATTGTAGAATTTATAAACGATGGGATTAATAGATACTAATAACTCAGTATTAATTATTTTATCCCAACCCCTACCACACCACAATATACTGAACCCACAATCATACCCCTACAACTGAACCCTATATTTAGATTTAAGATTAATTAAGATTAGAATATTGCAGATCTATTTCATGAAAGCGCCGTGTGTTGACTGAATGTTACCAAATTGTTTGTGTTCACTAATCAAGAGCTGATGTAAACTTTAGCGTAAGAATGTGATGGAGCTAAGATGAGCTGTTAATTGATGTAAAACATAGCTTGTGGTTGTTGCCACCGCTTAATTTGAAATGAAAATGTATGTTTCTAAATCATATCTTCCTTGTGATATTAAATGATAAGAAATCCAAAATAATTGTGATGAATCTAAATTTCTTCAGTCAAAAATTCACTTCGTGGACTAAAATCTACTCCATGACAAGCTCCGTGGACGCAAACCACGTGAGCATATAGAAAAGTCAAAATTACTGGGATACGTAGCATGTGCACGTATAAAACAATTGAGTTGAATCTTGAGATAAATCTGCAGAAAGCGAAAGAAGTTTGCACGGATCACGAAGACTGGCGATCTATCGTCTCTGACAACCTCATCGGGAAGATAAATAGATACATTGGTAGGTAGGTATCAATACAAGCCTTTGAATCGACTGCGGGGTTAAAGCTAAATAAATTAAGGGCCGTATTACAAAGTGATACTCAATACTCCACAACTCTTTATTTTAACCTTGTTTGAAGTTGAGGCCTTTATATAAACCTACTCTCAACAGATACGTGGGACAGGAATCCACACGGTGAAAAGTGGGCATATAATATGCCTCTGCCACCTCTTCGGGGATAAGGCGTGATGGATATTTATTATTACTCTCAACAGAGTTTTGAGAAAAGTTTTGTAAGATGGACTTTATTCCTGTTTTAAAGAATACATATTTTAAATTTACCGTATTTCGTATTTTTGAAACTAAACATGGTAGGTACGTACCTACATTTAAAACTTCGAAAGGGTTCATTAATATAAAGTTTCGATTTCTCGTTACTTTGGTTGTAACGTAAGATGTATATAACGCAATGTTCATTTCCAGAACACTTAAGGAAACGGGACTACGAACGCTAGGATGGTGATAAAAATAAGCTCAGAACAATAAAGTTATCATTTTGACCAAATACGAAGCTATAATCGTGCCTTCTCTGTCATTTGCGGAGGTAATCCGGCTTTCAATCAACTTTATACGTGTGGACCGGACCGACTACGAATATATCTCCTATGTTTCCTCAGCCCCTAGTACCGCCTGGAACATGCTGATAACGTACTAAGGGTTGACAGTAGTTATGAATTTTTTTTTCTAAGGCATTTGATTGGTTTTGGGAATTCGAGGACCTACTTTGAAGCGCTCGTGACCCGCTAATTCAGTGCTCTGTAAACAATCACTGCGTGATGCAACTTTCGCTATAGCCGGTCCTTGGATGGGTGACCACTTTGTGGCATTTACATTTGTGTAATGGAAAAATTCGGAAGGCATGTTAAGCCTTTGGGCCGTACTAGTAAAATGGCAGTCGTTAAGCCCTTCAACTGGGCTTATGGGCGGCTTGAAACATTTCAACAGCAGGTCGCCACCGCCTACGCCTGTCCATTTCAATACAGCAATGGGCTTACCACCTGTTACGTGTGACAAAATGCATACGGTGAAATATGGACGTATAGTATCGCTGCTTACCATTTCGGGGATAAAGGCGTGACAATACGTATGTATCTCTACTTTGTAACTTATCTATGCGTTGCTTCCAGGCCCTACCTGGATTTAGAGCCTGGGGTTCGCATACATTGGCTTTTTATAGCAGCTAGGATTAGACTTTTTTTTCGATATTATTGAGAGCGCTAGAGTTTCTACCGTTGGCAGGGGAGTGTCACTCCGCAGTTTAGGTATATTCGGGCAGCGCACCGCTCGGAGCGGCTAATGACAGTGGGCTGCCGCTGCCGCTCGACTCGCACGACAGTCGCGCTCTAAATACTTGGTCTAAAAACTCAACATTCGCGCGCAGCTATAAGTTTCAATTTTGCTTGCAGGTGGCGAGTCTAGGTAAGTCTTCATACCTAGAACTGACTTTTGTTAGAGAGCGAAACTTCTGTACATACTATTACTTATTCTGTGCCGTTGGTTAGCACGTGCTCCACTTCCAGCTGAGGTATGGAAGTTCCTACGAATGTCATACCGTATTGATATTGAACTGAAAAAACCACACAGACCCTACCTTAATTGTTTAGCGCCGGTCGTTAGTGGTTTTAGACTTCTATTAAAGCAGAGTTATAGGTCGTACAGAGAAATGATGTAACGGCAAGTATATCAGCGTACATTGTTTATTGCTTGACAAACAAAACACATGAACATGTACACAGGCTATTTATAAACTAGTTAGAGGTAAGCATTGCCACCCACTATAGCGCTGTAGGAAATGACGTCACTAGTGTCGACTATTAAATATATTGTCTGGCGTGGCGTTACACTACCACTAAAGCTTATAATAGTCCTGTAGAAAAGTCTTGTCTAACGGCTCAGTCTGTCCATATGCGTCCGTCTGTACACATCTATTTCTCAGCAACCATAATATAGATAAGGAAAAACAACCTGTAAGTGCGTCTGGTGCCTTGAAACAGAACACGTTGGTTCAAATCCAGCTCTAGACTGACAAAAATTTCCACTTTAAAATATAAATTTAGGATATTACACTTATTATACTGATCCAGATACTGATACACTCACGCACAAAAGATTTGTTCCGTAGCTATAATATTTAGGTTAACTTCAGTACATAGTTCAGAGTCAGTCATAAATTGTTTCACCCCTCGCAGTGACCTATTTTTGTGCAACTTAACCTAACAACTCAAATAAATTGTTTAATTGCGCTTGTTCATTCAAAGCTACATTAATGACTGTACTGAGTTGACCTCGCGGAAACTAGGAGTTCTGAATTCGGTAACGAGATATTGTACACTGCATCATGAGGTGTCTATACAAGACGTCCATTGGTCCCTTCGTTGATTGTTCACACCTTGGTTTGTAATTAGTTTTGGTGTGTGTTAGCTTGGCTTGTTGTAGTGGAAAAAAGGTTTTCTACATTTATGATTACTGTTCGGCTCTCCTTGGTATTAGCGTGATGAACCTATAGCCTTCCTCGATAAATGAACAATAAAACTCAAAAATAATTTTTGACTGCCTTTGTGGCTTAAGTAGCTCCGAAACAAACATTTGTGGATCACACAAATATTTATTCCGACCCAGGATTCGAATCCGGAACCTTCGCGCAGCAGTCGCATACACAACCACTTAACCATCATGGCAGTAAGCTTTCAAAAAAAAAGCAAAATATGTCATAAACTTTGCTAATACCTTTTGTGAGAATAGACGATTAATGAACTAGAAATAAGTACTATAGCCCAGTCATTTTAGACATTTTATACCCCAATCAAGAAAACTGCATGTGGCACTTTTTGTAGATAATTTCACGACAAACAATTTTATAATGACCCGTATGGTCAATACGAGTCATTATTAAATTGTGAGACATTATAAAATTGTCCGAGCAATTTTCGCGACCTTTTGACCTTCACAACTTTTTTAGCCGGCACGATATTTCTGTCGATTTTTCACATCTTCATTACACCGCCGTAATAAAGGTGTGTACAAAAATTCAGCTCACTAGGAATTTTTCCGCAGATAAATCTAAAATGACTAGACTACTATTAGCTATTCATCGATCGTATCTGACAACCCTATAACGGTGCTCTTCACGAGACGATCCTTGTGGAAAGTTTGTACTTTGTGAGGGTCTATTCTCCACCTTAACGAGAATTTCGTCGGTGACTTGAACAGCGAGTTAATTGTGCAGCTTCTCGTGGGAAGTAGTTTGTTATTTTTAGATTTTGTTTATAATTCACGCCTTTGTCTCTGAAGGGATGGCAGATGCATATATGCCATATTTCACCAAAGTATTTTTGTCCCACATAATAGGTGGTGAGCCCATAGCCCTGTTAAAATGGTCAGACGCAGGTTGTAGCGACCTGTTGTTGAATTTGTTTAAGCCCATAAGGTCTTCAACTTGGCTTATCGACATATCATGTTACTTGCAACCGGGACCAACGGCTTAACGTGCCTTCCGAAGCTCGGAAGTTCTTTAAAGCTATTACAAAAAAAAAAATAGACAATATAAGCGTGCATCCATGCCGCAGTTTACTTTTGTGTGACAATATACAACACGTTAACATTGGGTACCTATAACTAATTAAACTAACTATCTTCACGCTGTATCACCGATGGGGTAGTTAGAGAGGACAGATCGCCAGGCTTCGTGATCCATGCATATTTCTTTTGCTCCCTTCATATTCATTACTAGATGACCCCCACAGCTTCGCCCGTGGAATATTTCGACCTCCTGTCGCACCTATTTAATCCCGTCGCTTATAAATTCTACAATAATGCATAACAATCTGCCCGATTTGTCGACATTTATGACTACTGCTCTGCTCTCCAGTGAAGTAGCGTAATGATATATAGCCTATAGCCTTCCTCGATAAATGGGCTATCTAACACAAAAATATTTTTTCAAATTCGACCAGTAGTTCCTGAGATTAGCGCGTTCAACCAAACAAACAAACTCTTCAGCTTTATAATATTAGTATAGATTCGCTTCATACACGCACGTCTGGGCATTCGAGTATTTTTGACTTTTATATATAACTATCTGTATTTACTGTGACTTACTGTTACTACTTATTGATTAGTTCATCTGGTTATTACTTATCGAGTAAATAACGTCTATAATATAAATTAACGAAATATAAAAAAATAATAACTGTCTGTCGGGAGCCCTGTGGTTATCCTTTCGAGAGCTTACCCGGTACTCCTGGCCATAGACAGATGAGAAGGGCACCGTGTGGTTTGAGTCAGTAGGAGTCCGGCATAGCGTCCATGAGGATTTCCACACAAAAAAAGGGCAACAAATGATTAAAATGACATAATATTCTGCAGGCGACGGACCGAATAAACCATAGATGAAGAATAATATTTATGTATGGCAGAAACGTCTAAAAGCTTTACATTTGACCTTCTATTCGAAAATATCCTAACTCTTTTTTACAATCTTAATCTTAATAATATTATAAATGCGAAAGTTTGTGTGGATGTTTGTTACTCTTTTACGTAAAAACTACTGAATAACTTTTAATGAAACTTTACTATAGCTTTTACATCAGAATAACACACAGGCTACTTTTTATCCCGGGAACAAGTTCCTGTGGGAAATGGGAACAGAAAAACTTCTCTACGCGGGCGAAGTCAACTCGTATCAAATAAACAGTAAGGTAGTAATTGCTCAAAAGTCTCACAATGTAAGTTATTACTTAATTAATTACCTTGTGAGATACCATCGCGAACGAATATAGCGTGGAAGTGACGACACTCGCATAATAACAAAGAACGTTGATTACAATCAAGGCACGCAAATAGTTTCTCCTGCTTGTATTTTATGTTAAGAATTTCTGGTGATGCTGTGGAATGTTCTGGAGAATACGTGGTACGTGAGACAACAGATTAAATTACTTGAAGAAATAAATTTTGTAGTGTGATTTAGAGAGTAGAGTAATAGTAGTACATGAATTTTCGTAATTATGGTTTCGTACCTATTTGTTTATTAAAGGTACAACAAAAGCAGTGGCGTAACTATACCATGCTAGGCCCGTGGCTAATTATTTGGATGGGGCCCTCACAGTAAAAATCGTCACATGGTAATTTAACTTTAATAAGTCCAAGTAGTTACCGGACACTATAACAATGAAATAGATGATGAAGCCGATGAAGCGCTCGTGGCCCCGCGAACTCAGTGTTTTGTCTACGATCATTTCCGTGCTTCCGAGGGCACGTTACGCCTTTGGTCCCGGTTGCCAGAATCATGACAGCCGTTAATGCAAGCTCAAGGCCCGGTTTGCTTGAAAATTTTCAATAGTAGGCCGCCGCAGTCCATTTCAGCACGTCAATGGATTCACCACCTGTTACGTAGGACAAAAGTGCACACGGTGAAATGGCACATATTTGGTTTGTGCGAGGTCCGAAAACAGGGGAGAAGACGCTAAGCCTTGGCGTCAACCTGTTCTACTATCGAGAAGCATTTCTCCGTGGGCGCTATCGGTTTTATGGTAAAAAAGAACCTTGTTAGCAGCGTTGTGGAAGTCAGTAGTGTCTTGGCCCGGGTAGAATATTTAATAATCAGATTAAAGATTCAAAAAATAAGGTTAAAATGACTTGGAATGTAATCAATACTGAAACCGGTCGATTACTACCCCGTGATAATAACTTTGAGTTAATTATAAATAACAAGGTGATTAATAATAAATTAGATGTAGCACAAACTTTTAACAACTATTTTATAGGCATACCCGCGAAAACAACTAGCTCCTTAAATTCTTGTCCAATCAAAGCTCAACGCATGCTTGGGGGCAGCGTAAATCAGTGCAATGTCTTATTTAGCTTTAAATGTGTTAACCCCAACGATATCATTAAGGTATTCAAGTCGCTTAGCTCAAAAAAGACCACTGACTTGTGGGGTATTTCTGTGAAATTGATACAGTCTATTATTGTTAATTTATCTCCACATCTAGATGAAATATTTAATAAATGTATCGATAAAGGAGTGTTTCCGGATTTAATGAAACACAGCAAGGTAATACCTCTATTTAAGTCTGGATCCAAAACCGACCCTCGTAATTTCAGACCTATTTCAATATTACCTGCCATTAGCAAAGTTTTTGAAAAAAATATATTGCAACAACTACAAACTCATTTTAATTCAAATATGCTACTACATAAAGAGCAGTATGGGTTCACAAGGGGTCGTTCTACCATTCATGCAGGTGTGACACTTCTGAATCATATATATGACGCCTGGAAGAATAGACAAGATGCTATTGGTGTATTCTGCGATCTCTCCAAAGCATTTGATTGCGTTGAACATAAAACACTATTGCGATAACTCTTTTATTATGGTATCAAAGACTCTGTACTGGACCTTGTTGCCTCCTACTTAAATGATCGGATACAAAATCTTGATGTTAATGAAATTCGCTCCTCTGGAGCATCGGTAGCTATGGGCGTACCGCAGGGATCAATTCTAGGTCCGTTTCTATTTTTAATTTATATTAACGATCTGCCATTCTATATACAGAATTTGTGCGACATTGTTCTATTTGCTGATGATACGTCACTTATTTTTAAAGTAGATCGTACGTTTACTGATTTTAACGGCGTTAATAGTTCACTTGCCCAAGTTGTAGATTGGTTTACGGCCAATAATTTGCTACTAAACGCTAAGAAGACAAAATGTATCAGATTTAGCATGCCTAATGTCAAGAATTGCGGTACAAATATAACATTGAACCCTTAATATTGTAGAATCAACTGTATTTTTGGGGATCACTTTAGATAGCAAACTGCAGTGGAACGCCCAAATAACGTGTCTTGCAGGTAAACTCAGCTCGGCAGCCTTAGCCGTTAGTAAAGTCAGGCAGCTCACTGATGTAGAAACTGGTTAGTATACTTTAGTTATTTTCATAGTGTCATGTCTTACGGCATTTTGCTGTGGGGTAAAGCAGCTGATCTACAAGTATTTTTTGTACTCCAGAAGAGAGCTATACGTGCAATATATAAATTGAGTGCTAGAGTGTCTCTTAGAGAGAAATTTAAAGAAATTGGCATTTTAACGGTTGCATCACAGTATATATTTGCAAATATCATGTTAGTTAAACAGAACATACATTTATACAAAAGACACAGTGACATACATTCTATAAATACTAGAAATAAGCATAAATTAATTGGATCGCATCATCGTTTACAAAAGGTTCACGACTCTTTTGCAGGAATTGGCGTACGCCTATATAATAAAATTCCTTTAGACATTATGAACCTGCCGTTACATAAATTTAAGGCGGAAATTAAGACGCACCTCTTGAAAAGGGCTTATTACACAATTAATGATTATTTGAATGATAAAAATAAATGGAAATGAGTTGCTTGCTCTTCGCTCGAGCTATTTAGGGTTCGAATGAATCTTGTGTAATATTATCTACTTGTCTTGAATCTGCATATATATGTTGTATTTTTATTTTACATTTTTTTTTTACCTTCTCCGGTATAAATAATTTGAAACACCAGGCAACTAAAGGTATGGCTGCGTTTAGTGCCGGTAGTAACTAAAATACATAATTATATTTAATTTGACTTTGTTATTGTGTGAGCACTATGTAGACTTATTTATAATTTTGAAATTGATCTGATAGTTGCTGTGTAGTTTTTGGGTATGTCATGCTCGCCTAAGTGTGCTGGCAGTGGTAGCGTATGTATCGGGTCGCCTTGTTCCCTACAATACGGTTGAGTATGGCGATGGCTGATATATGCGTCATACCCGTGAACGGGTGCCGTCTGTTGGGACTGGTCAGCTCATAGCTGTTATAGCAATTGTTACAAATAATATTATTTAAATTTAAGGCAAACTAAGTTTAGTCGACTGTTCTCACATAAATTCAAAGGAACTATGTAAGTGTAATTTTAATGAACACAAAATTTATTTTGTTCTTTTTTTTTGTGTAATTTAATTACTGTATAATTGGTCAAATATCATGTTAATCAAACTGTGTTAAATGGCGGTTAGATAAGATTGGCCATGAGTTTTATTGCCAGGTTCTTTCTCTGGCTCTACCTATTGCTTTACGAATCTGGCAGTAAATGTAAATGTAGAAGCAGTAATCTTGACGTTCATAAGTGTTACTTTGTGGCCTAAATGAATAAAGATTTTTGATTTTGATTTTTTTTGAATACTGAAGCTCACTGACGGATACTCCCTGAAGGAGGTTCAAGTGTATGCCCCGACCTCGAGAGGCACTGACGAGGCAATTAAGGTCGTGTACGATGACATAGCGACCGCATTACACGGTACTGCTAAGGCTCACTATAACGTTGTTATGGGGGACTTTAACGCCAAAGTGGGAGTACAAAAACGCGGCGAAACGATAATCGGTCCATACCACAGAACAAATAAAAACAGGTCCATACGGTGTGGGGCGCAGTAATGACCGAGGCTTAACGAAATTTTTCTGCGCTGCATATGGCCATGGGGCCTGAAAAGTTCTAATTGGAACATAAAAATCGTATCGGTCTGCTGGACACCACTGACAAAGTTCACAATAAAACCATAGAGTGGTCATAACGGTACAACAAGTGTCTCGAAAGTTTTTGTTCAAAATCACGAGCTCAAAACTCCACTTGAGAAATAGACGTGAAATGCCACAGACGCACACGCCTTCGTCAGACCAGAGGGACTTAAACATCCGAATCTGCAAGCTGATAGGACGCGACCTTAGACGCTACAACACTAGCATTGTCGAGGCTGTGATCGAGCAGAACAGGTGCTATAAGTTGTTAAACAGCGGGTGGCACAATTGTGACCTCAAGGTTCGAGATTCTCGAGGAAATCGAGAGCTTTTACAGAGATCTGTATGCATCATGGAAGAAAAGCCCACGGCACGCCACTACACCGACGACATCCCAGATGTCGACCAGGCTGAGGTCAAAAAGGCTCTCGAGCAACTTAAGGTTTAGGTTTATAGATCTTTATTATCACGAAAGACACTTGTCACTTATGTAATAACATTTTTACACAACAATAGAGGTATATCACTGTCCGTCATCACTAGACAAACTACAAACAAATAAGTTTAAAATATTAAGTAAAATGTAGGTAAAACTAAAATACATTTGTGCAAATATTTAAGGAAACAATACAATGCTAATATGGAGTTAGGTCAAATTACATATTGCACCTAACTCCAGTGAGTAGGTATATTGTGTTGAGTTTTTTTTGTTACATAATCAGGCTTTGAACATACTTCGACCCCGAGAACCAATTTAATGACCGCTATTCTTCCAAATATTTGGGTTTAATTTTGCATTTTTCATTATTATTTATTACTTTTTACATTATTATACTCGTATATATATAATAATGTAACGGCAATGGGCTCACCACCTATTACGTGGGACGAATGCATATATAATGCATACGGTGAAACGTGGGCGCCCAACATGCCTCTGCCTACCCCTTCGGATACAAAGGCGCGACAATATGTATTCATGTATGTATGTATAATATATATATATATTTTAAACAAAAATGTTTTTTTTTTAAGCTTTAGTGAGGTGAAATATTACTTACTATCTTCTATTATATATTTGGCTAATTGTTTTTTAAATGTATAAAATGAATCTAAGTTTTTTATCGAAGCAGGCAGTTCATTGTAAAATCGTGCACCTTCTGTTGTTATCATACTTTTTCCGTAATTTGTGCGGTGCCTGGGTATAATGAGATAGCTCGCTCGTCGCGTTCGGCGGCCGAGTACCTGCTTACTTTTAGTGTAAGTTATATTAGTATGGATATTCCTGTGTAAAGATTTATGGATGAAAATGCAACTATTAAATTTATATATTTTTTTTTAAATTCATTAACTTGGTTTCTTGGTAGATTTGTTTCGTTGGTGTTAGAAAATCGTACTTAAAAAGCAATTTAATGACCCTATTTTGTTGCCGTTGCAGTGCTGCCAATCTAGTTTTAGTAGCGGATCCCCAAATTTCAATCAGGTATAGTAAGTGTGGTTTAAGCAGGGCATTACAAATTGTAAAAAATAATAAATCTCCTGGGTAGGACGGAATACCAACCGAGCTACTTAAAGCGGGTGCAACTCTGGTCCTTAAAGTATTTAATTCTGTCCTCCAAGGACAAACATCTAAAGAGTGGGAAGCTAGGTGGCTCTGTTCTTCAAAAAAGGTGATAAAACCTTGCTGAAGACTGACTGTAGACCCATCTCACTTCTGAGCCACATATAAGGACGTCTTTAAGACGCTGGACTGGGAGGGATGGGATGTGAATATAAACGGCGAATGCTTCGGTTGGCAGACGACATCGTTTCGGTAGTGGAAATGCTAGAACAGTTGAGCGGGAAGCTGTACAGTCTAAGCGGAGCGTCTTGACGTGTTGGTCTCGGTATGAACTTGTATGAAACCAAGGTCATGCTCAATGAGCACGTCATACCGGGTCCAATATACGTCGAAGGATTGAAACTCGATGTTGTCCAGGAACATACCTACCTTGGGCCGGTTATTCAACGCGGCAAAAAGAACCTGAACAAGGAAATTGCAAGAAGGATACCTTGTGTGTGTCAATACCTTTTATTGGTCCTGCCGGAGCAGAGCCACAAAAGTACTTACTTTCGTGGTGAATAAATTTTTGGGGAATTACTTTAATTCCCCAAACGTCATCGCGCCTGTTAGCCCGCGTCAATATACCGCGACAAAAAATTAAGAAGCTATAGATAAGTTCTGAAATCGATCGTCTTTTTTTTTGTTTTAAATGTACTGAAATCATTATAATTAGTTTGAATTTTATACATATATTCTTAGTTTATAATTAGTTTGAATTTTATATACTCTTTGTTGCATCTCGCATTAATAGATTTTAAATACTTTAAAAAAAAATGTTAGGTTATTTTTGAATTCTTAGCCGCTGCCGCTGGCATTTTGCCAGCCCTGACATTTTGCCAGCCCTGACACCCTATAGTTACGCCACTGAACAAAAGTGTGTATATTCATCTTACATAGTAAACGTCAGTAGGGGTTAAATTCTTATATACATACCAATTAATATTGTACACAAAACTTACCGAACAAGTATTAGTCTAGTCAAGTTGTAAAATATAAAAATTGGTAAGTTATTTATTCTGAGGTAAAAACGGGACCATTTTGCCAAGACTCCAAAGTCCCCGTCTGTCACCAAGCTGTATCTCATGAACCGCAATTTTCACAGACGATGTATTTATGTTGCCGCTATAAGAAAAACAGAATAAATTAAATATTTAAGGATGTATGTCACATACAGGTAGATGCTACCTCCCCGGCTTCGCACGTGACATACTACGGACTCCCGTCGCACCTATTTAATCCCGTCGCTTATAAATTCACAATCTATACTAATATTATAAAGCTGAAGAGTTTGTTTGTTTGTGTTGAGAAGTGAAACATGAAAGTTTTGACCTACACTCAATAGAGGGCGTTGTGCTCATAGTTTTAATCGCGATATGGTTATGTTCACTTGTCTTAATTAAGTTTTACTTTTTTTTGTATTACTTAACCTACAACCATTAGTCACTTATTGTTCTGGTTTAAAAAAAAAAAAAAAGAAATCTTTATTTTGCATAGACCATTTTAACGGCGCTTGCAAAATGTCATACACTATTTAAAATATTTAAAGAGACCACCGGTTCGGAACGCGGCCCACCTGAGAAGAACCGGCAAGAAACTTAGGAAGGCTTTTTTTTTGATGGCCTATTTACAATTTAATTTTATTTCACTTTGCCAGCAGATCATTTCCAGGCGACCCTGTCCTGCAAATAGTCTGTAACGGAGTAAAAACCTTTTTCACAAAGCTTGTTTTTAATAAACTTTTTAAATTTATTTAAAGGTAAATATAGCACACAGTATAGTATAGCAAGCCGTCTGGTGGTTTTATTTTAAATCTTCGCGAATTGACGCTTCAGCGGGATCCGCAAGAACAGGGTTGTTCATTTGGTCCTTTCGAAGCCGGCTTTGGTTCAGGGCTTTCGTAGTGGATGTTCCTAGTGGAACCCACTGGCGACGCGTCGGAACGCGCACCTATGGGCAGTGGATCGCTGTTCGGGGCGCCTACTCTCCCAGGACTCGAAGACGTCACATCCTGGCCGGTGTGACAGCAACTACAGCTGGGAAGACGACGAGGTATCTTCCAAGGTACCACCAGCAAGGTGCAGCGTTGGTGGTACAGACTGAAGACATATTGCAAGTAAGGTGACTGAGGAACAACTGTGAGTGTGAACAATTATATAATTTTAAAGTACTAGTTAATCGTTGAATAGAGAATTGAATATTTCGAGACGGCGAAGCTATGCCCGATTTTTTCTAAGTGTCCTAAAACGAAAAGACTTTTAAAAACACTTAGAATATTTCGCGAAAAAATCAGGACTTAGAATTTCAAGTGTTTCTATTCAAAGTACTTATAAAAATAGCTGTTGACTGAACTTATAAAATTTAACAAGTTCATGGACTTTGATAAATAAATTCGTTGAAAGTACTATATTGAAGTTCATCGTGTACTACAAAGTATAAACTATCAATATGGATTCCTATACTAAGCTTCAAGAACACATTAGGAATAGTATATCGCGGAATAGAATCAATTTTAGAAAGTCACCTAAGGAGCGTATTACCAAAGCCTATGTCACGGTAAGATTAGAAAACCTTGAGGCTCAATGGTCTTCTTTCAACGACACAAATAGTAAAATACTGAGAGAAGTGCCTGAGGCTACTTTAAAAAAATCGAGCTATTGTGCGGAGGGAATTTATGATGCTCCAGAGGATATTGAAGGAATTTCTCATCAAACTCAATACGACTGAATCTTCTCAGGTTGTGGGACAAGTTATTTCTGGTGATAAATGTAAAGATATTTCCTGTAATGTTAGACTACCAAAAATTTCTTTGCCAATGTTTTCTCGTCAGTACTCTGAGTGGGTAAGCTTTTTATCGTTAATGCACAATAATAAGTTGTTTGCGTTGTAAAATCAGCGATTACAATATCTTAAAGTCATTTATCTGGAGAAACTGGTCAATTGCTTTAAAATGTACCTATTAGTAATGTAAACTATAAGACATATTGGGAGCAATTAAACCATCGTTACAATAACAAAAGGTTTATGGCCAATTCCATATTAAAAAGATTTGTAAGTCAGAAAAATATTGCGGTTTAATCGGCAACCGCACTTAGAGAACTGTTAGACTCTAGTAACGATTGTTTCAACGCTCTTAAGAATTTAGATATCAACGTAGATTCGTGGGATATTATTATTATACATATATTAAGTTTGAAATTAGATGCTGAATTCAGGAAGTTGTGGGAAGCTAAAATTTGTGAATATTCTGAGGACTTACCGTAATTGGAACACTTGAAAAAATTTTTAGAACAACGATTTCGCTCCCTGGAATTTCTTGATAGTAAAAGTATAAAAACTAATATAGCAAAAAATTTCCCTGTTAAAACGTTACACGTTGCTGCAATTTTGTGTGTCTATTGTAAGTCAGATCATAAGATTGGTAATTGCAAAAAAAATTGTAACGAAAATGTCACCTCACGTCGTAGTTTCGTCCAGTCCAACGGACTATGTTTTAATTGTCTAGGATCCGGTCACGCAGTTTATGCTTGTCGTTTGCCGTCAAAATGTCGAATGTGTAAAAGAAAACACCATTATTTATTGCATACGCAAGAAAAGTCTTCAGTATCGGCTGAATCAAAGGAAGATACTAAGCAATCTATAGATTCTCAAGGAAATCAAACCAGTTCAGTGACTAATTGTGCTGCAGCAGCTAGCAGCCAAGATTTATTGCCCACTGCTATAGTCAAAGTGAAATCTGGTACAGGTGCAGGAGTACAATTACGCGTGTTGCTTGACCAATGTTCTCAAGCATCATACGTAACCGAATCAGTAGTAGTAAAACTCTTTGGATTAAAGAAACATACCTGCTACAATACTTCACTAAGGCTAGGAGAAGATAATGAAGGGAAATACCTAAATTTGCAATCAATGCCTGATCCAAATTCAATTGTTTCTGTTAAAGCACATGTTCAGAAAAGATTAACTTCAATTTTGCCTTCACAGAAAATAGTTTTTACATTATGGTCAAAATTTCAACAACATCTAGCAGATCTGACCTGGAATATACCTGGAAGGATAGATATGTTACTCAGTTCTTCAGTGTATAGCAAAATTCTAAAACAGGGACTTAGCAAAGGACCACCGGGGTCCTTAATAGCACAAAATACAACTTTAGGATGGATTCTGTCGGGAGAAGTTCCAGAAAATAAAGTAGTGCCTAGCAAGCACTGTTCTTATTTAACAATCCAAGAAGGTAACAATTGGAACTGGAACGTTTTTGGGCAATTGAAGAAGCTGTAGTGCCCAAAAAACACTATACAGAGGAAGAAGAATGTACATGTATGTAATGTATGTGAATTATTGTACCAAAAAACAACTACAAGAGACTTTTCTGGCCGTTATATTGTGAAATTGCCCTTTAAGACGACGTCACAGAACTGCGTACATGGAAACAAAAGAAATCGCATTACGCAGATTCTTAAGTTTAAAAAAAACGATTGGATCAGAATATAGATTAAAAAAGACAAAATTCAGAAGTAATAAGTGAATATCTGGCTCTCGGCCACATGGAAGAGGTACCTCCTGCAGAAATCGATAGAAATGATGTAGTTTATCAGTCTCATCACGCAGTACTCAGGGTCGTATTTGATGCATCTTGTGTAGGTAAAAATGGGGTGTCCCTCAATAGTGAATTAATGACTGGCCCAACCTTGCAGGCAGACTTACGGCATATTCTGATGGCAGGATGCCAAAGCGTACTAGAAGGAAAGGAAATTTACAATCAAACCAGAAATTTACTAAAAAAGGGCGGCTTCGAAATGCAAAAATGGAGAAGCAACAGTGTAGAATTATTGGAGTACATAAATATGGACAAGCAACAAGAAGAAAGCCATGAGCTAAAAATTGACAATGGAATGAAAATTTTGGGACTTACCTGGCGCAGGCAATCTGACGAGTGCGCTTACTCGGTGAATTTACCTCCTGTTAAAATACCTGCAACAAAACGTAATGTTATCTCCCACATCTCCATGTTGTTTGATCCTCTAGGATGGATTGCACCTGTAATCATAAAGGCCAAAATATTAATACAGAAGTTATGGTTGTCTGGCATAGATTGGGATAAAGAGTTACCACCCACATTGTTACAGGAGTGACTGACTTACCGTAGTGAACTTGAAAATCTAACTTCATTTAGAGTACCAAGGTGGCTGCAAGTATCCCTAGGTGATTCTGTACAGTTGCACGGGTTCAGCGATGCTTCAAGTGTCGCTTATGGAGCAGTAATCTACATTTGCGTCGTTGATGGGCTGGGCAAAATACATTGTCGTTTGGTGACAGCTAAAACCACGGTTGCCACTATTAAGCAGATTTCAATCCCTCGCCTGGAGTTGTGCGCTGCAGTACTGCTGGTCAGGTTATTACGCGAAGTGGCAGAAGTATTCAATAAAGACAAGCATTTTATTAACGCTTGGACAGATTCTTCCATAGTGCTCGCTTGGTTAAGTAAGCATCCCTGCAATTGGCAAACGTTTGTAGCCAATAAAATATCTGAGATATTGTCAACAGTCGGTGGAAATCAGTGGGCTCATGTTAAGTCAGCTGATAACCCCGCTGATTATGCATCAAGGGGCATGAATCCAGCTGAATTAATTGCAAGTCCATTGTGGAAAGAGGATAGGGCTTCTATATGGTTGAAACATGAATCCATTGATCGCGAAAGACATGAAGAATACCAAACCAACTTAGAACAAAAGGCGAATACCATTAGTTTAGTAACAACATGTGATGAAGAATTGGCAGTATGGTCAAAATTTTCATCACTCGGGAAATTGATCAGGGTGATAGCATACTGTAGAAGGTTTATTAGATTTAAAAAACACCTTGATACACTTCCTTAATGGTTGACAGCTGCTGAGTTAAACGAAGCACTCACAGTGTGCATCAAACACTGTCAAAAACAAACTTTTCAGCCTAAAATGATTAGTCTGACGAAGCTAGGAATAGTAGAAAAGAAAAACACACTCACTTCTCTTAATCCATTTGTTGATCAAGACGGAATTCTGCGTGTTGGCGGACGATTGGATAAAGCTGCAATTGATGACTCAATGAAGTCAAAGTAATAAATCCCTATAATCCTTCCTACAAAATCTCATATTACTGAACTACTAAATGCATACGCTCATCAAAAGACTTTGCATGGGGGACCTCAAGTTATGGTTAATTATTTGAGATCTAAATATTGGATCCTTGATGTCAAGAATAGAGTTAAGTTCTTCGTACGCAGGTGTATATCCTGTGTTCGTCATGCAGATCGATTGCAAGAACAACTCATGGGACAACTACCTAAGGCGCGGGTTACACCCAGTCGAGCCTTTCAACAATGTGGAGTCGATTACGCAGGTCTGCAAAGGGCAGAGGACATCACGCATACAAGGGCTATATATGTCTTTTTGTGTGCATGGCTACTAAAACTATACAGGTGGTTAGTGATCTTACTGCCCAAGGTTTCTTGGCAGCATTTAAACGTTTTGTCGCTAGACGGGGGCATGTCGCTGATCTATACAGCGATAATGGTACTAACTTTGTTGGAGCTGTCAAGGAGTTGAAAGGGATACTAACCGCCGAAAGATCCACTGTGGTTAAAGAAATAGTGGATTGTGGGAGGCTGGTATAAAGTCCACAAAGCACCATCTCAAGCGGATTATTGGAGACAATACTTTGACTTATGAGGAGATGGCTACTCTATTGTCTCAGATCGAGGCGTGTTTGAACTCTCGTCCCATTTCTAGAATTACTGATAACAGTCAAGAGCAAGCCCCATTAATTCCGAGACATTTCTTAGTCGGAGAACCACTAGTACTTGTACCGGAATTAAACTGTGAACAAACCAACATAACCAGTTTAAAACGATTGCAGCTAACTCAGCGAATGATGTAAGATTTTTGGAGACGTTGGTCAAACGAATATCTTGTGCAGTTTCTTAATCGCTACTAATGGTGTTATCAAGTTCCGGAACCTGTAATAGGTGACATTGTTCTTGTTAAAGAAGATGGCTTACCACCAGCCCAGTGGCTTTATGGAATAGTGATACAGAAACACCCTGGGTTGGACGCAATTATAGGTGTCGTGAGCTTAAGGTGTAAAAACGCTGTTATTAAACGGCCAATTGCTAAATAATGTTTATTACCGATTGCTCAATAGTCATATACTCGTACAGTCCTCTACTAATGCTATAGATATACAGATTTTTTCGCCTAGATCTTATGTTATATTAATTTGTTTCATCTATTAACTAGCAACATGAAAGTTTAGTTTTATAAATTATATTTAAGCAATTTGTCCAATTAATAAAGCAGTTGCATCTGCATTATTCTCTGTTTATTTAAAAAAAAAAAAACTAACTAACTATCGTCAAACTGTATCCCTGACGGGGTAGTCAGAGAGGACAGATCGCCAGGCTTCGCGATCCATACATACTTCTTTCGCTTCTTCGAGATTCATCAATCGCTTCATACACGCACGTCTGGGTATCCGAGTGCTTTTGACCTTTCTGTTTTTGAGCAATCTGCTCACGTGGTCTTCATATGTAAGTCTTGGCCTACCCTGACTCCTTCTACCCTCTACTTTTGAACAATATATATTCTTCGTCAATCGTTCCTCACTCATTCGTTGGACGTGTCCAAACCAACGGAGCACGCCCTTTTCCAGCTTAACGCTGACACTTTCATTCAAACCTGCCATATTGCGTATCACTTCGTTACGTATTCGGTCGGCCAAGGTAACGCCGCACAATTTTCGAAGTGATCGCATCTCCACAGCATTCAATTTACTTTCATGCATCTGCTGACATACCCAGGTTTCACTACCGTACAGCAAAGTTGGCACTAGCACTGCGTTATGAATCGCCATGCGTGCTTCTTTTACGATGCTTTGTCGCTTTACTAACTGGGACAAAGCACCGTTAACTTTGTTTCCGGCAGCTACTCGCCGTTCTACATCCGAATCACATCTTCCATCCGCGCTAAACATACTTTCTAAATACACAATTTCATTCACTTGTCACCTCTTTCAAATACTAGAACCTTAGTTTTACTTGCATTCAAGCGAAGACCCTTACTTTCACACTCCTCTTTCATATTAGTGACTAATGCCTGAAGGTCGGCTTCTGATGAGGCCATGAGCACCGCATCATCAGCGTACAGCAGACAGTTTACTGTAAAGTCACCCAAATTCACACCCATATTAAAATCTTTCAACTTCTGCAGGCTACTGTCCAGATACACTATGAACAGCCAGGCGGACATGACACATCCCTGTTTGACGCCTGTACAGACATCAAAAAGAGGTGACACATCCCCCCCTACTCGCACGCAAGCCTTACAGTCCCTATAAAGTGACTGTATTGCCCGCAGTAGCGAGCCATCCACACCATATCCGGGCAGCAAGTCCCACAGCGTTTCTCTCACAACGTTATCAAATGCTTTCTCTAGATCCACAAAAGCGCAGAAAACCTTCTGGCTAACAGCCAAAAACTTTTCCGCGATCATGTGGAGAGAAAACACTTGATCCATGCAACCTCTTCCTCCTCCCATAAATAGCCTCCCATAAATACCTTTCAGACTTTTCTTGTATTCGTGCCGTTATAACCTTTGCATACACCTTACTAGCTAAGCTGACCAAGCTGATCGCCCTGTAGCTGGAGCAGTTTAGGCGCGAGCCTTTCCCTTTGTAAATAGGTACTACAACTGCTACTCGCCAGTCATCCGGGACCTCACCCGTCCTCCAGCACAAGTTGCAAAACAGACATAGTGTGTCCCAGACACGCGACCCACCGTACTTGATCATCTCAGCAGTAACTCTGTCTTTTCCCGCAGCCTTACCACATTTCATACTTCTTATCGCTTGTTCTATTTCTTTCATACTAATGACTTCAATGACATCGGGATCCGGAGCATCGAAGTGAGCTCCACTTCCCGATGTGGCATCTCTGTCTTTTCTATCATACATCTTTCCATAATATTCACTCCATTTCTGCAGGACGTCACTTTGGTCTGGTAGGATGTCATTGTTAACACTAAGCACTTTATTCATACTGCAGATTGCCGAACAACTCCGGGTCTTGCCTACCTCTTTCCAGAAGAGCTTGGCATTATCCCGGAAATTGGACGACAACCTTTCATCCGCTTTCATTCTGCACCTTTCACGAGCTTCTTCTATCAGTGCCTTCGTGTTAACTTTCTGCAGCTTGTATCTCTCTTTCATATTAAAATCATTTCGCGAGGCTAAGTAGTCTAGCCATGCTTTCTTCTTCATTCGAACTGCTTCTTTCACTTCCTTATTCCACCATGCATCACGCTTATTACTACTGCCTCTTTTCGTTTCTCCACACACTTCCACAGCGGCATTTATCATACTATCCCTAAGGTTCTGCCATACACTTTCCACATTCTCACTGCTTACATTGACGTCGCCAAGCTTTTCGGCTACCCTTCATTATATTTATCCCTAATGGATGCATCCTGCAGCTTCCAGCTTTTGATGCTATAAGTCGGCTCAAGCTCAGGACACTCGGTACGATGACGCCAACCCGCGAACAGACCCCTAATCCCCAAATCCAAAATATGGGGGTCATAATACATAAAATTTGGACCGGTTTGTCGACATTTATGACTACTGCTCCACTCTCCAGGCTAGAAGCGTAATGATATATAGCCTATAACCTTCCTCGATAAATGGAATATCCAACACAATAAGAATTTTTCAAATCTGACCAGTATTTCCTAAAATTAGCGCGTTCAACCTCTCAAACAAACAAACAAACTCTTCAGCTTTATAATATTAAGTATATATATAGATATTTACTTCAAAAATAAATAATTAAAATAAAATTATTAGAATTAGGGGTAATCCCATACAACAAACGGGACTTTTTATAGTTTTTCTAGATTTTTAGTTAGTAATGCAAAACTGGTACGGACCCCTTTCATCCAGTCCGACCGTGGTGAGCTTTACTCACAAAAAGAGCAATCTAAATTGGATCACAATATGCGACAAAGATACGGTAACAGAAAATAAAACTAATATAGACTTGAAGATTCGTCCTTATGTTGAAGTTATTGAAGTTTTGTAATAAGGCCACGAATTGCTACGGGAGTTATAACGCCATTGTCGAAAGTATGTCACGTCTAGTCAGTAGAATATATATAATTAAGAAGTTTGTTTTAGAGGAATCTTAGTAATGCCACCTGTTCAAGCAAACACTAGAACTGGGGGCCGAGTCTACTATTGACAAGCCGTAGAATAGAACCAGAATAACTGTTTTTAGCTGTCAAAATGTTAGTTGACTATCAAAAATGCAACTGACTAGCGGCCACTGGCGCGGTACGTGTTAGTAGAATACTATTGGCCGACTTATAGAAGTCTATTGGAGTACGATTGTAATCGTAGACTACGAAAAACTGTCGAAATTGAAAATTGTACCGGTGGCTTTCTATTGAGCGACAATTTCGATTCTATTTCAACACGATTCGATCAGGTTTGAGACGGTCGCGGATTCAGCCCCCCCCCCCCCCCCCCCCCCCGCCGCTTCGTTTCAACGGCGCGGGGCGGAAGACAATTTAATCAAGAATTTCCTCAACATCGTGTATGGCGACCGTGACATAACGTGGCGTGGCAGAACAACTAGTAGATGGAATAATAAAACAGCAAACAAGAGAATCCACGGCTAGACAGTTAAGTAATAAGTGCCCGATCTGCGGTAATAAAACATAAATGCATTATCATCATCATCATCATTATTATCACTACATATTATAAAAACAAAGTAGTTTTTCGCTGTCTGTCCCTATGTATGCTTAGTTCTTTAAAACTACGAAACGAATTTCAATGCAGTTTTTGGAACGAAGTTCCTTATGGCGCGTTGCGAAAGGGGGCTAGAAGGAAAAAATTAAGATAAAAAGTTGTAACGACACGTTTTGCTACAGTTGTAAGCCGTGCGGGCGGCGTCTGTCCCTATGTATGCTTAGATCTTTAAAACTACTACTACTTTAATAGTTATAGTGATTCATAAGGAAGGTTTTTATCTATAATTTGTTAAGTTATTGTAAACATTCACTAAATTATAACGATATTTGTAGGCGGTGTCGGAAAAATATAAGCCGTCTGGGAGCTTTCAACGAAAACGCTGCCATATATAACAAAATAATTTATGGTGGAATTGTGTGTCTAATATAGGTCTACAGAAAAGTCCGCAACGGTATATGTCTATTTCTTAAGGATACCGTACTATATACATTTTAATACTTTAAGAAAATAGCAATAATAAAGTGGTAATTTAAAGGCTATTTACACAAAAACATTATTATTGCTTGTCATTTTTAATATGTTTGTTGACTTCAGCATTTCATGAAGATTATTTTGTCGCTTAACACCTTGCAAATTAAATAAATATCTTAGGAGATATGGCAAAATAAAAAAAAAATAGCAAAAAAAATTAATTTAGTGTAACCATAATTTGACCGGGCCGTGCGGGCGTAGGTACTGGAGAGCGGAGAAGTAATCAACTAATTTGGAAAATGGTCATACATTATTGTGAAATTAATGAACGACGGGGTTAAATGGGTGCCTCGGGGTTCGAAGTATGACACTGGCGAAGCCGGTCGGGTCAGCTAGTAAATAATAAATACAATTCCATCACTAATTAATCTATAGCAACTTCGTTCCATCCGGGTGTCCCTTGACACCTCTAAAGTTTTTTTAATAGATAGAGTGATTCATAGGGAAAGTTTTTATGTATAATTTGTTAAGTTTTTGTATTCATAAACTTAATTATAACGATATATATTGGAAGTGTCGGAAAAAATAAGCCGTCTGGGAGCTTTCAACGAAAACGCTGCCTAAACCCTTTGAGATATAACAAAATAATGTATCGTGGTATTATGTATCTAATCTATATAGGTCTGCCAAAAAGTCCGCAACGATATATGTCTTAAGGAAACATACTATATCCATTTTAATACTTAAATAAACAGCAATTATAAAGCGGTAATTTGAAGGCTATTTACACAAATACATTATTAATCCTTATCACTTTTAATATGTTAGTTGGCTTCAGCATTTTATGAAGATTATTTTGTCCCTTTACACCTTGCAAATTAAATTAACATCTTAGGAGATATGGCAATATCAAAAAAATGCGCAATGAAATTAGTTTCGTGTAACCATAATTCAACCGTGTGGGGCAAGGCGCTTGAGAGTGGAGAAGTAATCAACTAATTTGGAAAATGTTTTATACATTATTGTGACATTAACGAACGACGGGATTTAATGAGTGCCACGGGGTTGGAAGTATGTCACGGGCGAATCCAGGCGGGTCATCTTGTTCATAATATATTCGAAAAGCATTAAGTGTCCTCGATATTCATTTCTACAATGTTTTCTACCATTTATAAGTAGGTATATTATAATAATACCTACTTGCAACTAAAATATAAGTGTATTGCATGTTTTGCTTAAAGTTTCAATCTGAAGCCTTTTTACCCATCTGCCGAGAGTGGGCTGGCTTTTTTTTAGTAACTAATAAAAATAAAGGTTGTAAGTCGAAAGTCGGATGTATGCATGTTAGTTAAGTACCTCATAGCTCCATAATCTATAAACCGATTTGAATTAATATTTCATTTAGGAGTATTTTTTCTATTGAATGAGGTCCCTAGCTAGAAGTATATTAATGGGTAATATACTTCTAGCTAGGGACCTCATTCAAATAGGTTTATTAAAAACATAAACTATTTAGTTTTACATATACCTACAATTATGATATTTTCGCGTTTATAATATTAGTAAGATATATAACATTTTGATTTTGTCTAATGTGCCGAACTATTGTTGTTTATGAATTTCATCACTGAAACAGGATAATAGGTCATTATACATAGGTAATAAGCGGCGCGGACGTCCGGGAAGCGCGGAACTCCCTTTGTTCCTGGTATTACGCTCCAAAGATAAATAAAGTAAATAGTTGGCTGCTTCTATTATTGTATTTGATAAAATATTTGTACTTATTATAATATGATGAGTGATGAGTTTCCGGTTTAGAATTAGTTCTAGTGTATGACATTTTGTAAGCGCCGTTAAAATGGTCTATGGAAAAAAAGACACTTATTTTTTTATTTTATTCGTTGAAGCGCTCGTAGCCCAGCTGAAAGATAATACAAATTTCTATACAAATTTTCAATTTCGGTTTAAGAGATATCAGAATATAATATTAAAAATCCATGCATACAGCTTAATGAGCCTAGTATACATTAAACGTTATTAAACTATACCTAAATAAAAAAACTACCTAACCTATTTATTAACTGTACAGCAGGGCACCGTGAGGAGCACTATTTACCCCGCTGTAGTGTTCGGTGGGACTGGGGTTGGTGAAGTACTAAATGAAAACCGCAGTGCCAGATCGTGCTTGACCGTTTATTCTTGCCACACAATCTGCCACAGTGAATTCTTGCTAGAACTATTCTTCTGGTCCAGGATTTCTTCAGGATTCTTGAGGATTTCTTCTGTAGTGGACTGTTCTGTTCCTGAGGACTGTTCCTGGTTACTGTTGCCGGTTGACTGTGTCGATACCCAAAATGGGTCGTCTATTTATTCAATTTTCGCATTATTTATTATTGGACAAAAATACAAGTCCAATCAGAATGTGTAAAAGTTAAGTGTAAAAATTTGTAAATATTGCGTAATTACTATTGGTTAAAATGTAGACCAATAGTAATTACGCAATATTTACAAATTTTTACTAAGCTACTTCGAAACTTTACCGTAACGAGAGCCGCGGCACATTTTTGTCGATTTCTACCTTAAAATCTAATTAAAAGTATATAAACTATATATTTTCTTATTTACTACGTTATTACACATCTATAAAAAATATAAAATCAACAAAAAGACTATATAATAAATCATGTAAACAAAACAAATCGAAACCACAAGTACTGTACGTACTAGTCTATAGATACGTAGGTATCGTTGTACTATGCGATCTTCAAGTCGTCCCGTACATCTCTCCCGCCGTGCAACTATGTTGCATTATCTTCGAGCACGGGCGCGACGTCTGTTGACACGGGTAGTACTATCAGCTTCTTCACCGGCCGCCGCAGGACGCCTCCTTCGGTCGCGATGTCCACTGTCCGCACGATGTTGTCCGGTCCAGGGTACGTGGCGATAACTCGGCCTCGTATCCACACGTTGCGAGGAAGGTTTGCGTCGACTATCTGCACGAGATCGTTGTTCTGTACTGGCTGTCCTCGTCCGTGGGGCTCCCGCCGGTGTTGAAGCTCAGGGAGATACTCTCGTAACCAGCGTGTCCAAAAGAGGTCTGCTAGGCGTTGTGAAGCCCGCCAGCTTGACCTTGATACTGTGTCTTGATCGGTGAATGACCCAGGCTGCGGTACTTGCCCTTGGCCCCCCAGTAGAAAGTGATTGGGCGTCAGGGCTTCTGGATCCTCTTCGTTTACTGATACATGTGTCAGTGGGCGACTGTTGACTGTGTACTCGACTTCTGTTAATAGCGTGACGAGTACTTCTTCTGTAGGAAAGCGTTCATGTAACCTTGCTGTTAAGGCCGTCTTCACTGAGCGGACCATTCGTTCCCAAGCCCCCCCCATAAATGGGGCTCCAGGGGGGATGTAGCGCCATGAGATTGTCTTCTTGGCTGCTTCTGCCTGCGTTGCTTCGTCGATGCCACGTCGAATTTCTTTGTCCGCTCCCTTTAGGTTGGTGCCATTGTCTGACCAGATTTCTGTAGGGCAACCACGGCGTGCCATCATTCTTCTTAGGGCCATCACTGCAGAGTCCGTGTTGAGCAAGGCAGCGACTTCCAAATGTATGGCTCGGGTGGTGAGACAAGTGAATATTGACACGTATCTCTTCTGGTGACTTCTTCCGACGGTCAGTGTGAGGGGACCAAAGTAATCAACCCCTGTGTATGTGAAGGGTCGCTTGTGGTGAGCTAGGCGACACGCCGGCAGGTTTCCTGTTCTCGGGTGAGGCGGTGTTTGAGTCTTCATTCGGCAGAACAGGCAGCTTCGGAGTAGAGTGCGAGTGATGGGTCTTATTCTTAGCACCCAATATTGCTGTCTGCACTCGTTCACTGTTACTTCGACTCCAGAGTGATGTAGCTGACGATGTACTGCCTGTACCCAGAGTTTGACTGTTGGGTGTGCACCGTCAAGGATCATAGGGCTTTTAAGTTCTTCTGTGATGCCTTGAACGGCTTGGATACGGCTTCTCAATCTGATGACTCCGCTTTCATACACGACGCTCAACTGTCGAAGACGACTCTCCTTGTCGATCGGTTTTTCATTCTTAAGATTTTCTATTTCGACGGCGAAAGAGTCTTCTTGTGAGGCACGCATTAATAATTCTTTGGCCAATCTGAGGTCTTCTGCGGAGGTTCGGAGGAACTGTTTATTTTGTGATGACGCTGTTTTCTTCCATTCAGTCTGAGTGACGGAGGGTTTGACTGTTTTCTTCCATGTTGAATCCTCCTCTGTATTTTTCTTGGTCCCCTTGTAGCAGACTACCTGTTTATGTGGTCTGCAAAGTCGAATGAACTGTAGGACTCTTGCTGTTGTATACCGAAGTCTATCCCAGTTTGAGAACCGAGAGACGTCTGGTAGGCTATTTGCGAGCTTCTTTTCTGTCTTCAATTTGATGTGATGAGTTTTCTCTTCATCAGTAGGTATCTGTTGCTCCGCTGTCTGTGGTTCAGTAGGCCAAAGATCTTCTGTCTCGTAGAGGAAGTCGGGGCCCTTGTACCAGCGATGGTTCTTTCCGAAATCAGCTGGGACGTCGCGAGTGGCATCATCTGCCACGTTCTTCTTGGTAGGCACCCAGCGCCATTCGTTGACTTTGGAGCTCTCTTCTATAGCTGCTAGCCGATGAGCAACGTAGGGTTTATACGACCTTGAACCGGTTCGTATCCAGGTGAGCACTGTTTTGCTGTCTGTCCAGAACACCTTGCAGTCAGGCTTCCTCTCGTGCTCTTCTATTACTGTTTCCGCAAGTCTTGTCCCCATAACGGCTGCTTGTAATTCTAGTCTTGGGATCGATGTTAACTTCAACGGTGCTACTTTCGCTTTGGCCATAACTAGCGACAGGTTGACTTCGCCGCTGGCATTCTCCGTTCTCCAGAATAGGACTGCGGAGTATGCTGACTCGCTGGCATCGGTAAATACGTGAAGCTGTAGCAAAGTAGTGTCACTGTAGCTAAGATACTGTCGTGGGATTGAAACGTTACGTAGACTGTTCAGGTGAGCCATCCAATTTTTCCATTCTTCGGCTAAGTCGTTGTCAATCTCGGTGTCCCAAGCTGTCCCTCTGCGCCATACTTCCTGTAGCAGTTGTTTCGCTCTTATGGTGACGGGTGACGCAAGACCAAGCGGGTCAAATGAAGACATTACTATCTTCAAAGCTTCTCTTTTAGTTGGTATTTTTCCTTCGAGAAGTTTCGATGGGATGCGGGTGAGGCTGAGGTTGAAACTGAGTTCATCTGTATCGAGCTTCCAAATAACACCCAGCACCCTTTCTGTTGCTTCGTCTGGTTTCTGTATGTTGACATTCGCCGAGTTCTTTGAGCAGAGCCGTTGAGTTCGACTTCCACTGTTTGAGCTCAAAGCCGGCCTTTGTGTGTATTTCTCTTACGCCCGTCGTGATACGTGTGGCGTCCTGTATCGTCTTGAAGCTGTCCAAGTAGTCGTCGACGTAGCTTTTCGATGATCGCCGCTGCTGCCTCAGGGTGACTGTGCTCATACTCTTTAGCGTTCAGGTTCTTGATGTAAATCGCTGTTGATGGAGAACTTGAAGCGCCGAAGATCAATGAGGTCATTCTGTATTCATCTGGTGGTTGGTTATCTCGTCGCTGCCGCGCCATAGGTACCGCAGTGTGTCTCTGTCTTCCTTTCGTATCTTGACTTGCATGAACATTTCTTTGATGTCTGCTGTCACGGCGATCGGATGTTGACGAAAACGCATGATGACACCGGGTAGCGACTGTAGAAGGTCTGGGCCTTTAAGCAGCATGTCGTTCAGAGATACGCCCTTCGTCTTGGCTGCAGCGTCATGGACTACTCGTAGTTTGTCCGGTTTCATTGGGTTCACGACGGCGAAGTGAGGCAAGTACCATGTCTTGCCAGGAACTGTATTCTTCGGAGCGAGTTCAGCGTATCCTTTAGAGATGAGAGCTTCCATCTGTTCTGTGTATTTTCTCTTGAGCTCGGGTTCTCTATCTATTTTCTTTTCTATACTGAGGAGACGCTTCAACGAGTTGTCGTAGTTATCGGAAAAGTTTATATCTTCCTTACGCCAGAGTAGACCGGTTTCATATTTGCCTGTTTCTGTTTTCTTCGTGGTCTTCTCTAGGATTTGCAGGGCCTTGACTTCTTGATCTGACTTGGGCTTCTTAGGGTTCAGACTCAGCGCGTCCATCTCGAAGTACTGTCTTACTAAATCTTCAAGGCTGTCTGCAGCTTTTTCTGTGATGTGTGATACGACGTTCATGGTTCTCCCAAAGGTGTTACTATAGGTTCCGGGCAGAACCCAACCCAGTGGTGTGAGTGAAGCCACTGGTTGGTCCTTTCCACCTTTCCTTGTTTCCGATGTCAGTAGGAGATGCCAGTTGTCTTGACCTATCAGCACTCTCGGTTTTACTTCTTCATAAGTGAGCTGCCCTCTGATGTCTTCTAAATGTCGGCATCCTTTGAGCAGACTCACTGGAACTTGCTGAGACGAGACTTGTAAGTTTGTGATGGTGCGTGCTTGTATTCTTTCTTCGTATCCATTAGGGCCCCTAAGTTGAACGTTGACCCTTCTTGAGGCTGTTTCTGTTGTCTTCAACTCGTTGATGACTTCTATCTTGAGGGTTTCCGTAGGCCCTCTTGCTCCGATGCGGTCGGCGATGTTGCTGTCTATCAAAGTGACTGTTGACCCATCGTCCAACAAGGCGAAGGTGTCGACTGTTTCTTTGGGTCCTTCGATCTGTATTGGTATGACCTTCAGAAATGACTGTTTCTTTCTATGAGTCCAGGCTGAGTTGATGGCTTCTGTTGTGTCTTCATTCTGTTTGTTCATTGTCGGCCTATCTGTAGTTCTGTTCTAGTGCAGCATCTTGTGATGAAAGTACTTGCAGCTGTTGACACCGCACGGCTTGACTCGACAGTGATGCGTCTTGTTTCTGTAATGAAGGCACCGGAAGCAGAGACGCTTGGTCTTTGCTATATCCCATCTTCCGTTTTCATCAGCGGACTTGAACTGTTCGCAGTCTGTTGAGGCATGTCCCTTTTCTTGGCATATAGGACATCTTGAATCACCTGTTTTTTCTGTAACATTGTGTATCTTCTGCGACCTCTTCTGTAGTGGAGTATGCGGTACTATCTGTTCAGGTAGTGCATACGGTCCGCATAGCTCGGCTTCTTTCTTCAGGAACTTTTCTATTTTCATTAAATCTGGTTCGTCCCTTGGCAGAGTTGTAGCGAAGTCGTAGAATCTGTATCGCAGCGTAGGTGTGAGTTTGTCGACTACGGTCTTCGAGACTTCCGGGTTGTACATGTAGTTGATGCAGCCCAGTGTCTTCAATGTTGCTACTATGTTGGAGACCTTCGTGGCGAAGATGCAGATGTCACGTGCTGATTCTGTTAATCGTGGTAGACCTCGAAGTGCTTCCATCTCCATTATTGCTATGGATTCTGGTCTTCCAAATCTTGACTCCAGGGTTTTCACTATTTCGGATGGGTGAGCGCTGGTGATAAGTAGGCCCTCGACCGCTTCTTTTGCCTTCCCTTTAAGGTTTCTCCGTAGTCTGTTGGTATTCTCGACCGCTGAGAACATGTGCTCCGTCTCGTAGTAGGCGGCACGGAAGGGTAACCACTCTTGATGTGACCCGCTGAAGAAGGGCAGCTCTATAAACTTCGGGCGCTGTGCGGCTTTGACAGCGCTGGTGATTGCTGCGGCTAGTCCTGCGAAGTCAGGCTGGGCAACCGTCGGTGGATGCCTTGACTGTGAGTACGGTTCCACTTCTTGCTTCTCTGCGTCTTGCCTTGAGACTACGGGAGTCTTGGCTGGGTGGTCCGTTTCGTTAGTGACCGTAGGCTTGGGTGGTTGTTCATGGGTCTTCAACCAGTGGTCGACACGTTCGTTGGCTTCTGTTCTGCTGCTCGATGAGGTCTCGTTGTCCTCTTCATCATCGGAGTCCTCGGCTTCCATCGTGGCTATCCGCGCTGTTGCTAGTTCAACTTGTAGTCGCAGGAGCTCTTCTTTTGCTTTTGCAATTTTGTAAGTCTTGTTCTTGCTGCGAGTTGACCCCCCCTTACCCCCTTTTCGGCTGGTGGCGAGGTGGTCCTGTTGTCTGCTTGGGCCCGGCAGACCGGGTGCTCCTTTATTCTGTTCCATATATAAAGGTGCTTCTGTTCTGTACGTTGCCGGCACCCTCCTTTCCGCAGTTGGTTCTTCTGTATGGGCGGAGAGCAGGGCGGCGTCGGTGACAGTCGAGACGGCGGCGATAGTTCTGGCGGCGGCAGTGGCGGCAGACCGGGTGGCGGCGGCGGCGGCGTCTGTGAGGACAAGACAATTAACATTTAGACTGGGTCCCCTCGGTAGGGTACCCATGATGCAGGCAGCATTCCCACGCTGAATAGCTATGGAAAGTCTTTGCGCGAGAAAACTACCTGCACGAGGATCGCCAGTTTCTTCCCTCAGAAGCTTACTTAAAGCCGTAAAAAGAATGGTCTTTTTACGGCTTTAAGTAAGCGATTCGAGCGATGCGAGACACCAAATGGAATGAATTCATATTGGGTACCGAGACAACTTTACTTGCCAACCTTCAGCCGCTCGCGAAGATTTGCCGCAGCGCTTGCTTTTTTGCTAGTAGCCGGGAGATAGGACGTTGCAAGAGTATCGGTGCAAGTGCCATCCCATACTAGTGCACGTCCCATTCTCCATGGTACTCAGAGATTATAACATAAAAAACTCACAAACTGCACCTCTTAATAATATTAGTATAGACTATCAGATAGCCCGCGGTTTCATCCACGTACTGACTGTTTCAGTTGGAATACGGGGATAAAATGTAACCTAAGTTAGTCCTTATAACATCAGCCTTCTGACAGGGAAAGTCCCGTTAAAATTATTCTATATGTTTCGGAGATTAGCTAGAACAAACAGACAGACTCTATCAGTCAGTGACAGAGAAAACATAAAAATTGATTATTTTATGCAAGTTCCGATTAAAATTTCATATAATGTATTTAGTTAAAAACTGTTAATAAACAGATATTTCAATATTATTTCTCTGTATAGACAACAACACATAGGCTACTTTTATCCCGGGAACAAATTCCTGTGGAAATAGGGAACGGTAAAACTTCACCACGCGTGCAGAACCGCGGGCGTCCACTAGCAAAAATATAATCTGTATAGATGTAACATAAGCTAAAAAAATGTTATAGAAGTTTTTAATATAAGGCAAACGTCTATTATATTGTGTCCGATGAATATTTGCAAATGAATAAATAAGAAATTCAATAAAATATTATTGGAACCTTAACCTTATCTTAACTGAACTTTTATAAAGAATAAAATCATGTAAATTTGCTGACAATGTACAATATTATTTGATCAAAATGTTTTTATGTATAATTTTCCATTCATTCATCGCATTACCCGTACTCAAATGATTCTCATGAAACTCGGCATAAGTTATCGTTGATTGTGCGGATTTTTTACCTTGTCAGCGATTTTTGATTGAACGGAAAATGAGAAAAAAAGGAGATAGTTTGCTGTGGTGTCTAATGTCATACGATTTGCATCAAATTCAGGCAAAATGTTTTATACTAACTTCACGTCATAAGTATTGTTAGAAATGACTTGTAAAACATGAAGCGCTCGTGGTCCCGCGGATTCAGTTTACCTAATCGATCATTGTGTTAAGCAAGTTTCGAAATGGCTGGTCAGGGATGGGTGGCATTTACAATTGCGGGCGTTTCCGTGCTTCGGGTGGCACGTTAATCCGTTGGTCTCGGTTGCCAGTACATGGCAGTCGTTGAGGGCCATATGCACATAAGGCCTTAATTACCTGACCTGACCTGATTAATAACTAGATGACGCGCCCGGCTTCGCCCGTGACATACTTTGAACCCGGTGGCACTCATTTAATCCTGTCGTTTATTAATTTCACAATAATGTATGAACATTTTCCACATTACTTGAATACTTCTCTGCTCTCAAGTACCTACGTCCGCAGGGCCCGGTCAAATATGGTTACACGAAATTAATTTCATTGCGTATTTTTTTGATATTGCCATATCTCCTAAGATATTCATTTAATTTGCTAGGTGTAATGTATTTGTGCAACTGCTTAGTAATTGCTGTTTTTTTAAGTTTTAAAATGAATATAGTATGTTATCCTTAAGACATAGACATATAGCGTCGTGGATTTTTTTGTAGACCTATATTAGATACACACTTCCACGAAACATTTTCTTATATCTCAAAGGGTTTAGGCAGCGTTTTCGTTAAAAGTTCCTTGCGGCTTATTTTTCCGCCATCCCCAACATGTATCGTTATAATTAAGTTAATGTATATAAAAACTTAATAATAAACTTAACATAAAAACTTTCTAAAAGAATCACTCTAACTATTAAAAAAAAATTGCATTGAAATTCGTTGCGTAGTTTGAAAGATCTAAGCATACATAGGGACAGACAGCGAAAAACTACTTTGTTTAATAATATGTAGTGACTAGGTAACAAACCAATTTGTACTTAACCCAATTTAATTGACCTGTAATTGGTGTACAGTTCCATTCCAATTGTAAAGCGGTTTACAATAATGAAACCGGAGAGTTTTATTGTTTGTTTATTGGAATATCATTGTCTCTGAATAAATCCTTTTTGAAATTCAATTCTCATTCTTTCCGAAGGGATGGCAGAGTCATAATAAACGCCCACTTTTTACCGTGTAATAGTTTTATGTCCTACGTAATAGGTGGTATGGGGTCACCACCACCGCCGTGTTGAAATAGACAGACGTATGTTGTGGATACCTGCTGTTGAAAATTTTCAAGCCGCCCATAAGGCCTTCAATTTGGCTTAACCACAGCCATGTTACTGGCAACCAACGGCTTAACGTGGCTTTCGAAGCACGGAAACGCTCACAAATGTAAATGCTACAAAGTGGTCACCCATCCGTGACCAGCCATTACGAAAGTTGCTTAACGCAGTGATCGTTTACAGAACACTGAGTCCGCGGGACCACGAGTGATTCATACTTATCTATTTCTAAATACATTATATATTATACGAAGAACACACCCAAACTCCGGAACAAACTATTGTAGATCACTCAAAAACTTTTCCGACCCGGGAATTGAACCCGTGACTTCGGCGCGGCAGTTGCATACACTTATCACTTACACCACCGAGGCAGTACACAATTACGCTCATTTAGCTATCGTTTGGCAAAATCTGAAATCTGATCCTAGCAGCTAAATAAAAGTATCAGTCTCCGAATTCAGACCGGGTTTGAAAGCATTTGGAATAGGGATGTTATGGATATACAATTTTATCCTGGATACTGTTACGAATATAAGAATAATATTATCATACTCTTTATAGGTCATACTCTTAAAATGACTATTAAAATATGGTGGAGAATTTCAACTTAGTTCGATACGGTTGGGGTAGTTCAGTGGCTAGAACATTGCCCTGGTTAGGCAAAGGTCACAGGTTCAATCACCGTCTCGAATCGAATTATCTTTTTACACTTTATTAAAAATTTATGAAAATAATATTATACCGGTTTCGGTTACGGATATGTAATAATTTCGGATTATCCGATAGTTTTGAATAATTTCGATTACGGATACGGGTTTAAGGAATTTAGTTAGACTCCGTCTTTATCCGAAAATGTCCGATACTTTTATATAGGATTCGGTTACGGTTACGGATAGATTATTATTTCGGATATCCGATAGTTTCGGTTACGGAGCTCCTTAACATCCCTGATTTGGTACTAGGATGAAGAGAAAGCTTAACAGATCTGGCCCAAAGGTCTTAGTAGCCAGGCCATATTATCCACAAAAAATTAGAGAGAGCTTAACGCAGTGATCGTTTACGAAACATTAAGCTACGAGTTTATAATAACTTAATCTCTTAATCTATACTAGTTCTGTGAACCGTAGACTTCAGAGTACTTTTTTTAATCTTTTTGTGTTGGATAGCTCATTTATGAATTTAAATAAATAAATAAATATCCATCACGCCTTATCCCCGAAAGGGTGGCAGAGGCATATTATATGCCCACTTTTCACCGTGTTGATTCTTATCCCACGTAATAGGTGGTGAGCCCATTGCCGTGTTGAAATAGACAGATGCAGGTTGTGACTACCTGCTGTTGAAATTTTTCAAACCGCCCATTAGGCCTTCAACCAGGCTTAACGACCGCCATTTTACTGGCAACCGGGACCAACGGCTTAACGTGCCTTCGGAAGCACGGAAACGCTTGCAAATGAAAATGCCACAAAGTGGTCACCCATCCGAGTACCAGCCATAGTAAAAGTTGCGTAACTCAGTGATCGTTTACAGAACACTGAGACCGCGGGGCCACGAGCGCTTCATGCTTCTCATTTATTTATTTTATATTTTATAATAGGTCTTTACCTATGAAATTACTGTTCTGCAGTACTGGCCATTTCAAATCAAAATTATATTTGTTTGGCTAAGAATTTTTAAAAAATTTCAAATTAATAATATTTTAAAAACATGGAATTCTTTTTCTAAAAGTAGTCCTTTGTTTATTGATTAGTGTTACATTTTCATCGCATTTCAATCATTTTCGTCATCATGGATTCTTTAAAAATAGAGTAATTATGGAATATGAGTACCGTCGTGGCAGCAACGCGGCACAAGCGGCACGCAACATCAACGACGCGACGTTTACGGAGATAACACTACAAACCAACGCACCATCTTTTGTTGGTTTACTCGCTTCCGTTCTTGAAATTACAGCCTGAAAAAGAACCTCGCGGTCGTCCGAAGACTTTGGTCGACAATGACGAATTAAAGAAACGATTGTGGAAGCTGATGATACACAATCTACGGCTGAATAAGCAACAGCTTTCGACGTTAGCGTCAAAACAAAATTGGTTTAATTGCGCCAAATAGGCAAGGTAAAAAAGCTTGACAAATGGGTGCCCCACGAACTCAATGATCGCCAGCGCGAAGTACGCGTCGAGACGTGCCTTGCCCTTCTCAACAGACACACAAATAAAGGAATTTCGAACCGCATTGTTACCTGCGATGAAAAATGAATTCTGTTTGATAACCGCAAGCGCTCAGCAAATTGGTTGGATCCTGGTTCAGCACATAAACAATGCCCTAAACAAAAATTTACCCCTATAAAAGTGATGGTTACTGTTTGGTGGTCTAGCGCCGGTGTGATTCATCACAGCTGCTTACTTAGCGGGGTGAGCATTACTGCAGATGTGTACTGTGAAGGACTGAACACAATGATGGAGAAGCTGGCACATCTCCAACCAGCATTGGTCCATCGCTCGTCTCCGCTGCTCCTGCACGACAACGCGCGACCTCATACTGCACAGTAGACGGTCTCCAAGTTGCAAGAACTGGGGTTGGAAGCTCTCCATCATCGGCCCTACTCACCAGACCTAGCGCCAACAGACTACTACTTTTTCCAGAATTTGGATAACTTCTTGGCGGGAAAAAAATTCAATACCCGAGAGGCAGTACAAGATGCCTTTGAAGAATTTGTTGCCTCATGTCAAGCTGATTTCTTTAAAAAGGGCATTAATAAGCTGCCACTGCGTTGGCAAAGATGCATCAATTGCATGGGTGATTACTTCGATTAATACAAATAAAAAATACATGAAAAAAATTAGATTTTCATGTATTTATTTCAAAACGGAAATTTCATAGGTAAAGACCTAATATAATATCATCATGGAGAACGGAGCAGTAGTCATAAATTTCGACAAATCAAGCATATTTTCGTGAATTATTGTAAAAGTTCAACTAAACAAACAAACTCTTGTGCTTTATAAATTAGTATAGAGTAAAGACAGGACAATCTCGTTTAAATCTCTTCTGTTCTAGCGCTTGTAACGGGCTTTGGTCACGTGATATACCTACATACACCTTTACCCCTTCGCCATTATTCGTCACGTCGCGCGGTATAACGCAGCCGTTTGCAATGTGGACACGTCTCCAATATCTCTGTATAGATTGGTTTTCCTCATTTTGAGGTCTAACTATGAAGAAGTGCATTATTTAAAATATATATTCTTGTATCGCACCATAAAAGCGAAGCGTGAAAAGGCATATTTCTGGGCCGTCAACCTGAGGGTCGCTATCGGGGTCCTACCGGCTGGGATTGCTGCCTTCAGTCACGGATCGTCGTCTCTGCTTTCCATCAGGCGGGTGGCGCACTTTGATGCGTCAAACATAAAAAAATAAAAAATAAATCTTGTGTAGACAAATCTTTTGCTCCCTTCATTATGTAACCTTTTTTTAACTTGTTTTGTTCGCAAAGAAGTGGGGATGACGAACTCATACAAACTAAACCGTTGAAAAGAGTATGCCTGTGTGCTTGAAGTCCCGGGTTAGTACATTCTTCACGGTAGTCCGTGAAGAATGTCTCAAGGACTTCATTATGTAGCTTAAACGCGTTTCATGATCGGAAATCTGGCAGTAAATGTAACCGTAGACGCAATAATCTTGACGTTGATTACTTTGTGACCTACATGAATAAAGATTTTCATTTCATTTTCATAAATAAGCTCTATCTTGCATCAAATATTTAATTAAATCTGCCTATAGCGGTCCACCGCTGGACGTAGGCCTCCCTCAATTCACGCCAAGTCGCAGGGACGGTGTGACAAGTGGATGTGGAAGGCGCATGACCGCGCCTTCCGCATCCACTCCGTCCCTGCGACCTTTTCCAGGTTGTCGGTCCATCTGGTGGTGGGTAGTCCTACTGGACGTTTGTTGTGACCAACTTTGTGGGGTCGCCCCCCTTGTCCCACGGCCGCCATCTTAAAAATAGGGGTTGAAATGGTTTTTACGATATATCTCTTATTTATTTTATAAAAAAAAAATTGTGAACATTTTTGCAAATTAAATTCTCTACAACTTTGATCTGTTACTTTTTGTCGTAGAAATATAAATAAAAAAGTTATAAGCGAAAACGTTCAGTAATTCGAGAAAAATAATTATATTAATTTTTTTATTTTTATTACATACTACAGACTGGGACTGAAAAAATGTGGAAAATTATTGATGCAAAGCTCTAAACCTCCAGCTCCCCATGAGCTGCTAATAAAAATTTTAACATTTCAATGGACTATATTGACAATCCGTAGAATAAAACCAAATTCGCTGTTTTTAGATTTCGAAATATTAGTACACTATCAAAAATGTCACTGACTAGCGGTCACTCGCGCGGTACGTGTTAGTAGAATTCTATCGGCCGACCGATAGAAGTCTATAGTATCGACACTCCAAGCATAACCCGCTTCAGAGCTCGCTGTGCAGCTTTGAGAGCATGTACTAACCACACCGTAATTGTCTATTATTACATGGAAAACTAACATTTGCTTGCCATTTGCAACGGGAATTTTACTTCAAGGTAACCAATGCTTTAGTAGTTTGAGGTTATTTTTTGGGTGGTGTAACCACTAAAAACCTCAAAAATACTAAAGCATTACAGTCATTTAATATAGTGCATGCATTGTGACTTGGATAATAATTATTATAACATCGACATTAGTGTTCACATTTCAAAATAAATGGCGCGTGTTCCCAGCCTGTTTCTATTTATTCGCCTTGTAACACGCCTGAAGCCATCTTTCTACAACGCGAGTGATTGTTGCAGACTCGTATCATTGTTTACAGCACAATAATCGTTTCCAAAGCGATGTTTATCTTGCTGTTCTTGAATTTGGGTGTTTGTGTAAGAATTACATGTTTCGATATGAACAAAAGGGATTTGTTTATTTATTTGACGTATGAACAAAGCCTTTTCGGCCTATTCATCCTTCTCGCGTATACGTAACTAGGTCTTAACTTATATCTTAAGGTTTAAAAAATAATCAACATTAAAGAAACAACGAGTGAAGGATTGCGCGGCCATAACTTCAAAGGCGAATATTTCGTGAAATATTGCTCTAGAGCTTATACTTCTTTTTTCGACAATTTTTGACAAATTCAATCTTTAATTGACAAAAAGAATTAGATCTCTAACCCATGTAGTTGCTGAGATCTCCGTGGCCGCGCAATCCTCCACGTTTTAGTTCGCGCGGCCAACTTTAAACCCTATTTGGACAATTTTTTGACGGAGAGTTTATTTTGATTGGACACCGTGGCGAAGCAATCGAAACGCACACGATAATTGCCTACGTTTGTTTACGCAGCGAAATTATGGTAAGAATATCATGTCAAAGAAATATGTTTACGAGAATCTCGTATTCATTTTTATCGTGTATATATAAAAAATAAAAATAAAATTCAGGTTTGAACCGTTTTGCGTTCAAGATTTGATCATTAAAGTTTAGTTATTACTGGAGTATTGCTATATTTGTATCTTTTTTTGTATAGTTCAGTAAATTTCTTGATCTAGTAGGTAGGTAAGGTAAGGTAAGTAGGTTCCTGTAAGGTAAGGTAAGATTAAAATAAGTGTAAAATACAGGTATTAACGCGATCATGCTTATTTACCTTAAATAGCTTGACGTTTCGACTGGGTTGCACCAGCCGTGGTCACAAGCAGACTGAAGAGGCGGTGTCACTCCGATTATCGGAGTATAGGTCGCGCGGCGAATGATGAGCTCTGACAAAAATTAGTGGGGATAGTTTGCGCATGTATTATCGCGCACAATATATTTACACAAAGAATCAAGTTTAATACGACTCTGCTTTGAACCATTAAACATTTTTTTTATAACATAGTTAGGTGGGTACGTAAGTAGGTTTATATTATTTACAACAAGCAAGTTCAAAGTGCGTTGAAATATTGAACCATGATAGGTATTTCATTCAGTAATCGTATTTAAAAAAAAAAAAACATTTTAATTGTAATATTTTAATGTAGAAATAGATATAAAATGTGTGTGACACTGACAATACTTATTTAAAGTAACATAAAATAGAAGAAGTCTCTGCTTACCCAGGTGAATGATAGGCGTTTTTTTTTATTTTTTTTTGTATTAAACAAATGAAATTGTCGAAAATTTATAACCTCTACAATATATATTCTTTGTCAATCGTTACCCACTCCATTGTTGGACGTGTCCAAACCAACGAAGCACGCCCTTTTTCAGCTTAACGCTGACACTTTCATTCAAACCTGCCATATTGCGTATCACTTCGTTACGTATTCGGTCGGCCAAAGTTACGCCGCACTATTTTCGAAGTGATAGCATCTCAACAGCATGTAATTTACTTTCATGCATCTGCTGACATACCCAGGTTTCGCTACCGTAAAGCAACGTTGGCACTATCACTGCGTTATATAATTATAATTGGTATAAATATTTGATCAAACAATTTACATAATAAACCATTTTTCTTTCTTGTCTAGATTGGACAGACAATTTTCTCGGGGCATCAAAACCTCAATACGCTGTTAAAAGATTTGTCAAAAAGAGTAGAATATTTTATGTGCGTGACAGTACCGAGACTAATGACAACACGTGCCGACGTATCGCGGAGTAGTGTGCAGCTGTGCCATAGTGTGCGTGTAGGATTTCGACCACTCCTGCGTCCACACTCCTACACTCCCGCCCTTCACCCCCTGTCACCCCGCCAATTAGATCTAATTTATGAGTTCTGCATTCCCCTTCCACTTTCTTACAGAGCTCATCATTCGCCGCGCGACCTATATTTTACACTTATTTTAATCATGCAACGCGAAAGTTTAAAAGTTAGTAAGGTAAGGTAAGGATGAAAATTGCGCTTTCGTAACCCTCAATTGTTTCTTCATCTTAAAATCGTAATTCAAGGCAAAAATATTTGGCATTTTTTAACCTAAAATCTTTTTTTTTCGTTACTGTTTAATTAATTCTTGTCTAAGAAGTACAGATATAAAAAACCCTTGCTCACACACTAATCTCAAAATACGATTTTTGTTTTAAAATTCTATTTAGATAGACACTATCAATATTGTATTGCGAGGCAACTGTCACCAAAGCAGAAGAGCAAAAGGTGTGAATGTTTAGACGAAGAAACTTTTTTATATTCTTTCAATTATTTTTATCTTCGAGTAGAGAAACTCTCCCCACCTAAATGGGCCTTCTCTATATCCTACTAATATTATAAATGCGAAAGTTTGTAAAAATGGATGTTTGTTACTCTTTCACGTGAAAAATTCATACACCATCTCTCACTCATCTATGTGTGTATGCAACCAGGTTCAGTTTTATTTTGCCGTGAGCTCCATCCAGCATTTTCTAAAGGTCCTGGGTCTACATAAGCTTGCTCAAGCGCAAGCTCTCATACAAGCGGTGGGATAAAGAATAATTTACAGTAATGAAGCTCAAAATATGAATCCCAACTGTTTCTATCAGACAAAGCATTACCTTGGTCCCAAAATGAAGAACTTGGGAAGATGGACTTTTTATATGAGTACCGACAGAGACTCGGTCAATGCCCACATCCAGACGGACTGAAGACCTAAAAAAGGTCGCACAGAGGGACTGGATACGAAAGGCACACTTTCATTAATTTACAAGAAACTTGTGAATGAATGAATGAATGAAATGCATGAATGAATGAAATGAAATGAATGAACAAATATAATGAATCTTACATACATACATATTGTCACGCCTTTATCCCCGAAGGTGAGGCATACTATACCCCCACATTTCACCGTATGCATTTTTGTCCCACGTAACATGTGGTGAACCCATTGCCGTGTTGAAATGGACTGGTGCAGGCTGTGGCGACCTGCTTTTGAAAATTTTCAAGCCGCCTATAAGGCCTTCAACCAGGCTTAGCGACTGCCTGGCAACCGGGACCAACGGCTTAACGTGCCTTCCGAAGCTCGGAAATAATCTTAGACTAACATTAAAAGTATTATATACCTCAATGTGAAAAATGAATGAAATGAATATATCAATGAAAATATCTTTATTCATGTAGGTCACAAAACTTATGAACGTTACAACATTATTGCTTTTACATTTACCACGAGAGGTTCGTAAAGCAATAGGTAAAGCCTGAGAAAAAACCGATCATGTTTGAACAAATTCTATAGTCATGAGTTTATACAAAAGAAACAAATCAAAATGAGAACGAATCTAGTTACCAGTTTCAAGGGGAATCCTACGCTTTATGGAGAAGAATCTAGCAAGAAACTCGATGGTAACTCTTGTTACAAATGATTCGTTGCTATCGACATTGCGTTTTACGCACAATGCTAGTTTATTCCATATAGCTACGATGGCAATACATATAACACTAATTCTACCAGAGTTATGTTATACGCAATTAGACCATTGTCTAATTGCGTATATGCTCTACCAAAGCATGGAAAAGTCTCCGACGTCGCATTTTTCTTACCAATAAACTGAAACAATGTTGCAAATTTAGAAAACAGCTAGTGAAACATTTTCGACAATGAGGAAAACGTTGCACATTTGAGTGAGAGGTCCTATTATAAGTTTTTGTAATTCGATTCATGTCATTACATGTATGAAGTTAAACGAGTCCTGGCGACAAAACTTCCTTGAAAGTAACTACCTACTTGCTTTGAAATATCTATCTCTCTTTTTCTTTCATCTCTTTATCCCTTTAGGTGAATTTACTTATCGTTTTATATTTGTAACGAGTAGAGAGTAGAATGCGTTAGATGAAACTAACTACCAACTTTTGATTCTAACAAAAACTAACCTAACTTTCTTCACGCTGTATCGCCAGACATCGTGATCTATGCATACTTTTTGCGCTTCTTGCCGATTAATTAATGTCTGCACGTGGATGTATGAAGCGTATCTGTATTTACTCGTAAATCGCGACTGGTTATCTGATTCTATCATAGCATTTGCACCTACCATTAATAAGCACTGAGAAAGGAATTCTAGATATTCCCATAGTAAAGACACTCTTGCGGATGAAACTACAAATGGCCTAGATTACTAAACATAGAAACATGAAATATGGTGAATGTATTCTTTCCCTACTTGGATGAGTACGAATAAAAGAATTGCCGATATTGTCATAGAAAAGGGTCTAAATTATTAGACATAGATACCTGAAATTTGGTGAACGTATTCTTTAGGTATCTTATATAAGAACAAAAAAGGAATGTCGAGTATTCCCACGGGAATGTATTCCTACTAATATTATGAATGTGGTTGTTAAGTGAATTATGAAGAAAAAAGTTTCAGATCGTTTAGTGTACTGTAGTCCTCTTTTATGTGGCGCTAACCAAGTTGTGCGAGTCTGCTAGTAAGTAAATAAGTTTCTAATTACCTAACCATTAAAGTGAACTAGAAAAAGACAACTCAGGCAAGACATGACTTCGACCCGTAACCTTAACCTAACTAGGGTAATACTTTAAGCTACTGAGCTATCAAAACCGTACTGAAACAAATTATAATAATAATTCTTTATTATGTTTGTAAGCGCCATAAAATAGCCATAGGTTTGCGTTGCAAGCAACAGGCTCGTAAAATACGATAGTATATTTCGATCGAGTATACTCGTATCGTATTACAAATTCTACAAATACATAGTAGTAACCAAAGAAATAACAAAGTTATCCTTTATATTACACCAATACCAAACGATGTAAGACATTTTGCGTAACATTCTAACAATATGTTATTTTGCTGTCCCTTTTATTTGTCATATTTGTTACATTTATAAGAGAGGGTAAGGATGATATGACACTCTAATAAAAGTTTTACGATAGAAGTTCGAACATTGTAATAGCGACTGATGTAATTGCGCCCTTTCACCTATTAATCTGTTGAGTGAGACGGAAGTCGGGTGAAATGTATGTCAACACGTGTAATAATCTTGAACACGAAATCGAATGGATCCGTAAATTTTCTTGAAATGAAAATAATTATTTTTAACTTAATTGTTAAATAAATAATTTTTTTCTCTATCTTAGTTTATTCCCAGTTGCCCCCAAATCCTACCTGGATTTTTAAGGTCTAGGGTTCAATTTTATTTGACTGCTAGTAGCACCTATCGATTGGTGTTTGATTTTCGGCATTGTCTGACCTTGTGACTTACGCACAGAGATGAAGGAAAGATGCATTTGCAAGAACATGAGCATTTATTAAGCAAATGAAACGTTATACAAAGCTATTTAGAAATGAATTAAGCTAAGATGATAATAGAAGAGGGGTGGGTTCGGTAGGCGAGATTGTTGAGAAACGTCCCAGGGTAAAGTGGAGAGTCACCTGATGAGCAGTTACAGCAGACGGGCGAGGCCCGCCAGTGCGACCCGTTATATATGGCGCTGCAGAGGACGTAAGGTCGTGGGGGTAAGGCACCGCTCCTGGCTCGCGCGCTGGGCCGCAAGTAGCCATGACGTCACAACCTCCCAACTCCAGGACGCCGATGTCCTACCGTTGGTCTAACCCGCTAGCAGGCGGTTTCGTTATGGCCCCAGTGATCCCCAGAGATGGGGATTTCTGGGGGATTACACTCAATCACTGCGGTAAGCACTTTACGCTATAACTTGTTTAAAATGGTCTACTTAATATAAGTGAATCAATCAAATGAGCCTATTGCAGTCTTTTGCTGGACCTAGTCTACTCTATTTTTTTCTGGCTCCTTTATGTATGTATGTTATGTATTTTTTCTGGTCAAGTTAATCAATTTCTTAGTCAAATTTCGGGGTAAGTAGGGACCTTAACGTAGGGAAGCGACACCCGGGCAAAACAAGATGCAACTGAGACAGACTGAGTCGGATCACCATGATAATCGGGGCATCGGATAGGGGTGCCCTGCAACCAATGCGGTCTCCACTCCAGAATTCGTCTGTTTCATTGGCAAAGGGGTTTTTCAAAAAAATATATGGTTTTTTAAAAAGACCTATTTTTGGAAAGGATGTATTATCATCCTTTATGATGTTCACATAGACAACATTAAATTTATCTTAAACTTATGCCATATCTAACATATTATCTATCAAAACTATTTCTATTTAAGCAAAACAAGGTCAGCACGACGATAAACTTTTACAAACATTCCTCCACAACTTGCCAAAGGTCAGTATTTCGGCAATATGCGTGGGTGTTAACAAAGCTCATTCTGATAACTTTCAGTGGCCGATGCTAGTTTATTAATATTTCGGGATAAATTTAAAGTGGATTATATTTTTGACAGACTAGACTAGAGAAGTACGTAGATATTATCTACGTACTTCTCAACTTCTCCAATGGTTGACTTTGTAGGCAGTATATGTGACAATATTGTAAGCACAAATAAAATTTACTGTGATAGCCCTGTAACAAAAAATACGCAACCATTAAATGTTGGAAAGACTGTTGTTTATTGTGATGAAATTGGCAAGAGTTTAGGTTATCACTTAATTCAACATCTGGGTAACTATGTTATAACACTTTCATTTCCTGGGGCATCCTATTCTCAAATAATTAATAAGGTATTAACCAGTACACATTGCCCACCAACAACAATAGTGATACTTATTGGCAGAAGAGATAATGTGAACATTAAAACTATCATTAAGTTTTATGAACAGTTGGCCAACATGCAAGTTAAACAGGTTATACTGTCTACACTGCCATATAGCAAATCTTTTACACAAATTGAAAATAACATTAGATACAATATAAATAGAAAATTACATACCTTGACCATATATTGTAGGAATATAGAATTATTTGACCGTAATCCTTTGTTACAGAATTATTATTTTTTGACATTAGATAGTTGTTTACTATCAAAGTTTTTACGACGTCAGATAGCTGTATTGTTATCCATTTTTTTATTAAATCAAGCCAAATTATTGGCTTATAAACCAGCTCCTTTTGAGCGTATTAGGGATGACTTACTAACTTGGGAAATTATCTCAAAAAACTAGTTTGTAAGACCACAGGTAAAAAATCTGGCCATGGTTATAGGTCTTTTGAGCCCATTGAGTCAATTTTTTTTAAAGACACTGAAAATAATATTTGTTGTAATAATTCTGAGTATATTAACAATACTTCTAGTAGTTTAAACTTAGTTCACCAAAATATTGAAGGCTTATCTGAAAAACTACTACAAATAGAACTTTATATAAAGGAACACAATGTTCACATTTTTTGTATTACAGAACATTGGTTAAAAAGTCATGAACTATTGTTCAACAATGAATTCTATTCACTTAGCAGTGCGTTCTCTAGAAAGAAAGCTATTCGTGGTGGCTCTCTTATATTTGTATCTAATAATTTAAAATGTAAAGAACGTAAAGATATTTTGGCCCTCTTTATTGAGCGTACTGCAGAATTGTCCTGTGTTGAGCTTGAGCAACTCATTGTCCTCTGTGTCTACAGTCCTCCAGATAGGGATTATAATTTATTAGAAACTGTAATGGAAAATGTATTGAAGCGTTTGTTCACTAGTAGAAAACATGTTGTGGTGTGTGGGAATTTCAGTCTACGAAATGTATTAGATTTAAAAAATTGTTTAAGTCTTTTGGCTTACAAAATTTATTTTGTGAGCCAACTAGAATCGCCTCACATTCTAGAAAATGTATAGATAATATATTCCGCAACTGTGTATCAACAACAAGGGAGATACTAAGTAACTATCCATTAGATCATCTTGGTCAGAAAGCAGCATATCCTATTAATGTCACTTCTAAAAAGAATAAAATTGTATGTAGGCCAATGAGTGCACATCGACTTAAACAATTTAATGTTAATGTTTCAGCAAAAGTCACTCATATTGACTTTAATCAGGAAGATCCAAACAGCTTATATGACTCCTTATTTAATACAATTAAAGCTGAGTACAACAACATATTTAAATCAAAAACATTTTATAAAAACAAAAACTTGCAATTTTGTGAGTGGGCAACTGCATGAATTTACAAAAGTAGGGCTAAGTTGTACGAACTATATGGTATGAAGCAATTTAATTTTGATCCTGCCTTTATTCAATATGTTCAAATTTATTCTAAGACCTTTAAAAAGGCCTGTGCTGCTGCCAAGTCGTTACATATAAGTATATTAAAGAGTCAAAAACAAGGCAAAAATGACTTGGAATGTAATCAATACTAAAACCGATCGATTACTACCCCGTGATAATAACATTGAGTTAATTATGAATAACAAAGTGATTAATAATAAATTTGATGTAGCACAAACTTTTAACTACTATTTTACAGACATACCCGCGAAAACAACTAGCTCGTTAAATTCTAGTCCAATAAAAGCTCAACGCTTGCTTGGGGGCAGCGTGGATCAGTGTAGTGTTTTATTTGGGTTTAAATATGTAAACCCCAACGATATAATTAAAGTATTCAAGTCACTTAACTCACTGTGGGATATTTCTGTAAAATTGATCGAGTCTATCATTGTTAATATATCACCACATCTAGCTGAAATATTTAATAAATGTGTTGATAAAGGAGTGTTTCCAGATTTAATGAAACACCGTAAAGTAATACCTCTATTTAAATCTGGATCCAAAACCGACCCTGGTAATTTCAGACCAATTTCAATATTACCAGCCATTAGCAAAATTTTTGTAAAAGTTATATTGCAACAATTACAAGCTCATTTTAATTTAAATATGCTATTACATAAGGAGCAGTATGGGCTCACAAGGGGTCGTTCTACCATTCATGCAGGTGTGACACTTCTGGATCATATATATGACGCCACGTGAATAGACAAGATGCTATTGGTGTATTCTGCGATCTCTCCAAAGCATTTGATTGCGTTGACCATAAAACACTATTGGGAAAACTCATTTATTATGGTATCAAAGATTCTGCACTGAAACTTGTTGCCTCCTACCTAAATGATCGAATACAACATGTTGATGTCAATGTAATTCGCTCCTCTGGAGCATCTGTTGCTATGGGCATACCCTAGAGATCAATTCTGGGTCCGTCTCTATTTTTAATTAATATTAACGATCTGCCATTCTATATACAGAACTTGTGCGACATTGTTCTATTTGCTGATGATACGTCACTTATTTTTAAAGTTGCACGCTTAGTAATTTTAACGGCGTAAATAGTTCACTTGCCCAAGTTGTAGATTGGTTTACGACCAGTAATTTGCTACTAAACGCTAAGAAGACAAAATGTATCAGATTTAGCCTGCCTAATGTCAGGAATTGCGGTACAAATATAACATTGAACGGCGATACCCTTAATCTTGTAGAATCAACTGTATTTTTGGGGATCACTTTAGATAGCAAACTGCAGTGGAATGCCCAAATAACGTGTCTTGCAGGTAAACTCAGCTCGGCAGCATTTGCCGTTAGTAACGTCAGGCAGCTTACTGATGTGGCAACTGCCAGGCTGGTTATTTTCATAGTGTCATGTCTTACGGCATTTTGCTGTGGGGCAAAGCAGCTGATCTACAAGTAATTTTTGTACTCCAGAAGAGAGCTATACGTGCAATATATAAATTGAGTGCTAGAGTGTCTCTTAGAGAAAAATTTATAAAAAAATTGGCATTTTAACGGTTGTATCACAGTATATATTTGCAAATATTATGTTAGTTAAACAGAACATACATTTATACAATAGACACAGTGACATACATTCGATAAATACTAGAAATAAGCATAAATTAATTGGAACGCATCATCGTTTACAAAAGGTTCACGACTCTTTTGCAGGAATTGGCGTACGCCTATATAATAAAATTCCTTTAAACATTATGAACCTGCCGTTACATAAATTTAAGGCGGAAATTAAGACGCACCTCTTGAAAAGGACCTATTATACAACTAATGATTATTTGAACGATAAAAATAAATGGAAATGAGTTGCTTGCTCTTCGCTTGAGCTATATAGGATTCGAATGAATCTTGTGATATGCCTTGAATCTGCATATATATGTTGTATTTGTACATCTCTACATTATTAATAATTTGAAACGTCTGACAACTAAAGGTTTCTAAATTGGCTGCGTTTAGTCCCGGTATTAACTAATATACAATGTAATTTGAGTTTGTTATTGTGTGAGCACCATATAGACTTATTTATAATTTTGAAATTGACATGATAGTTGCTGTGCAGTTTTTGACTATGTCATGCTCGCCTAAGTGTCCTGGCAGTGGTGGCGTATGTATCGGGTCGCCTTATTCCCTATAATACGGTTGAGTAGGGCGATGGCTGATATAATGCGTCATACCCGTGAACGGGTGCCGTCTGTTGGGACTGGTCAGCTCATAGCTGTTATAGCAATTATTACAAATAACCTTATTTATCATATATATGACAGATTTATTTTATTATTATTTATCTTATTTATATTTAAGGCAAACTTAAGTTTAGTCGCTGTACTCACATAAATCCAAAGGAACAATGTAAGTGTAATTTTAATGTTGTAAGCCATTCCTACATTTTAAAATGGCATCCATTGACTTTCCTGCCAGATTCTTCTTCTTCAAGGGTAGGCTGCTCTTAGAACCGGCAACTATAATCGCTCTAATTTTGATATGATTTTAAACACAACATTGATTTTGTATTTTTGTTTGTATGAATTCATTACTATATAATTGGTCAAATATCATGTTAATGAAACTAATGTAATTACTGGCGTTTAGAAAAGAGTGGCCATGAGTTTTATTGCCAGGTTCTTCCTCAGGCTCTACCTATTGCGTTGCGAATCTGGCAGTAAATGTAAATGTAGAAGCAATATTCTTGACGTTCATAAGTGTTACTTTGTGACCTAAATGAATAAAGATTTATTATTATTATGTCTCTTCTTTTCTCGGGTATCTTCTTTTTTTTTCTTGAAGATGCCCGGGCTTTTTGTAGGCTTACATGGAGACATAGGTCCAACACGCAGAGGCCCTTTGAGAATTTTAATATAATTGGGAATGGGACCCCCACTGCAGATAGTCCACGCCCTCCTTATGTAGAAGAACGGTAATGGAACACCTCCAATAGGAGTTAAACTATTGTACAATATGCTAACTACGAAATGGGTTATTGGGTTGGGTGTTAAATGGATTGGGTGATTTAAGCTATTGACGAAAACGGCGTCTGCCTTTTTAATATATTATTATTAAACTACTGGCAGACGGTGACTTGCCAACTCACTAGATAGGCCCCCTATACAATCACCGTAGGCATGATAAGCCTGTAAGGCGACAGAGGGCAACACCGGTGTGAGCGGCTTGGGGTGTCGAGCGGTGCGGCGCCGGTTTCACCTTCGCGGGACAGGCCTGGAGCGGGCTTCCCCGTAGTTATGCCCTTGAAAATGACACTTCAACCCCCGAGCATATAGCTCTGGCTCTCGCCCTCTGACCGGTCAATTAAGGCAAGCCAGAGTTGAGATTTGCTGCACTTGCGGGAGTAGCACTCTCACTGCACTCCCGTTAGGCCATTAAATCCTAACCGGTGCAGAAGGGCAACAAAACTCTGAGGAATCGGGACCGATGTGTAGCCACACACATTCAGCTCGCCACAAGCTGCCCTGCGGATGTGAGCTTATGATATCAAAAAGTGGATGACTCAAAAAGCGAATCTACTATCTCATAGAGTTGCGTTAATCCTATAAATGATAACGACTGTCCTCGAGGGTTAATTATTATTATTATCTGCAGATTTGCCCGCGTGGTGATGTTTTCCTATACCCGTTTATAGTAATCTAATAGTATGCTAATATATGTTGCGCTCGTGGCCCCGCTGACTCAGTGTTCTGGAAACGATCACTGCGTTAAGTAACTTTGGATGGGTGAGCACTTTGTGGCATTTACATTTGCGAGCGTTTCCGTGCTTCGGAAGGCAAGTTAAGCCCAGTTGAAGACCTTATGCTCATAACACCTTTAACTAGGCTTAACGACTTGAAAAATTTCAACGGCAGGTCGCCACAGCCTGCGCCTGTCCATTTCATCACGGCAATGAGCTCACCACTTAATACGTGGGCTATTCAAAGCTATTCAAAGGGGGAACGCTGCCAGTATCTTCGGAACCTTGCCTAAAGGGACCTCTTTTAATAATATATTTTAGTTATGTATCATATTTTTAAGGTTATATTTAATGTTAATATTAAGTTAAGTTAAGTTGATACGTGGGACAAGAATGCACACGGTGAAATGTGGGTGTATAATATGCCTCTGCCACCCTTCGGGAATAAAGGCGTAATTGGTAAACGTGTTTCGCTTTCACACGAAGCAGAAATAATATTTTTGCTGCCAATCGTCTTGAAAATGAAAATATTTTTTCTTTACGGTAAACTATTTTCGGCATCATTGAAAGGAAAAGCGACGTAACCTATCACCCCGACTGTGGGCGTTATTATCCAACAAAAACATCTATACAGATAAATAAAATTAAAGTGTTTGCAATTTCAAATAAACCTACTTACATAAAACAAGTAACACGCCCTTCACTATAGTAGCGAAGGTATTTGATGACTTCTAAACCGACATTAGTTTCAAAACCGAAAGTGGTAGAAACTTCAAAATCGCGAAACCACTGAGGTGGCAAACAAGCATATGGAAATACCTGATGGAAAGTGGTCACCTTAGCCTATGGACGATTGCAACACCAGATGTTGACCTTCTAAGACCCCTTTTGAAGAAGCCCATACTGTAGACGTTTGAGAAAACCCAGGCAGTGAGCTCATTCCACAACCACATAGTTTCTGTAAAATAGATGCGTGCAAATGGACGGAGAGACTGAGCTGTTTTATAAGACATTTCTAAACTTTATGGTTTAGAAGTCTTCAAATCAGTTTTAATTTTTTCTGACTTTCTGTCTGTATGTTTTCGAGTTTGATGGGACTTTCACTTACAGATAGCTAATATTATTAAGATTAAATTAGACTACATTTGATCCCCAAATTCTTCCGAAAACGGGGACTATGTGGTTAGTCTAGAACATGTTTATCTCCACCCTATTACGAGTATCTCAAAAAATATTTATTTAGTGGAATTGATACTTGGTTCCACAATATAGCTATGTATTATTATATATTATTTTGCGTAATTTGTCATCCCTTAACCCTCGCCAACCTTTGCCTGATTTGATTTAACAAGAGGTAGGCACACCAAAACTTTTAATATACGAGTTTATTGAATTCGTATACGTTGGAATTTGCAGTTAGGTAACATTGGTTGTCACAAAGGGATTTATTTTAATTTTGCAGGAGAAGAATTTCAAGCTGCTTTTAATATTATACGCAGTATCACTTTCTAATAATATTATTAATAAAATAAATAAATATCCATCACGCCTTATCCCCGAAGGAGTGGCAGAGGCATATTATATGCCCACTTTTCACCGTGTGGATTCCTGTCCCACGTAATAGGTGGTGAGCCTATTGCCGTGTTGAAATAGACAGACGTAGGTTGTGGCTACCTGTTGTTGAAATTATGTCAAGCCGCCCATAAGGCCTTCAACCAGGCTTAACGACTGCCATTTTACTAACAACCGGGACCAACGGCTTAACGTGCCTTCCGAAGCACGGAAAAGCTCGCAAATGAAAATGCCACAAATTGGTCACCCATCCGAGGACCAGACCTAGTTAAAGTTGCGTAACTCAGTGATCGTTTACAGGACACTGAGAACGCGGGGCCACGAGCGCTTCAAAAAAATATTATAAATGTTATATAATAGGTATATGATTTATAGTATCTTGTAATGTAGGTACATATATAATTGAATATAATATAACTGTATATAATATAAAATAAATAAAATAAATATATCCATCACGCCTTATCCCCGAAGGGGTGGCAGAGGCATATTATATGCCCACTTTTCACCGTGTGGATTCCTGTCCCACGTAATAGGTGGTGAGCCCATTGCCGTGTTGAAATAGACAGACGCAGGCTGTGGCTACCTGCTGTTGAAATTTTTCAAGCCGCCATAAGGCCTTCAACCAGGCTTAACGACTGCCATTTTACTGGCAACCGGGACCAACGGCTTAACGTGCCTTCCGAAGCACGGAAACGCTCGCAAATGTAAATGCCACAAAGTGGTCACCCATCCGACGACCAGCCATAGTGAAAGATGCGTACCTCTGTGATCGTTTACCGAACACTGAGACCGCGGGGCCACGAGCGCTTCACCGCGGGGCCACGAGCGCTTCACCGCTTTATTATACACTACAATTATAATATAATTGTAGTGTATAATTGTACATAATAATTAAGTAAACAATAATTGCTACAGACGAATGGATGGAGTAGAAGAGCTCGTGGCCCGCTAACTCAGTGTTCTGTAAACGACCACTGCGTTAAGCAACGTTTGCTATGACTGGTCACGGATAGGTGACCGCATTTCATTTACGAGCGTTTTCATGTTTCGGAAGGCACTTTAGTCCAATGGTACGGTTGTCATTAACATGGCAGTCGTTAAGCCAAGTTGAAGGCCTTTTGAAAAATTTCATAACCAGGACGCCACACTCTGCCCTTGTCCATATCAACACGGCAATGGGCTCACCACCTGTTACGTGGCACAGAAAAACGAACGGTGAAATGAGGGCATCCCAACTAACATTAGGCGCTACTATAAGAGTTAGAACAGATATATAAAAGAGCTAAAGAGATCCTAAGGTCATCAATAAGTGCTATCACATAGGAGTTATAGTGAGCTATAACTGTACTATACCCCCGGATTGGGCACAAATTCTTATGATCTTAGGTTCCACTATGGCAATGTCGTGGAGTTATAGAATGAATTTAAGAGGTATAGAAGAGCATTTGTGGAGGAACAGTAGCGCTAACTGAGACCTAAAGCGCTGTAAGAGTAGTATTTTAGTGACCATTAACTCCTTAAGCGGTATGGTAGAGCTACGTGCAGCTTACTGACTCTTTGAGCGTTATAAAGAGAGTAAATTAATGAATATAAACTCCGTGAGGGGTATAGCAGATCTATGATGTAACTTGCTTACGGTTTTAGCGGTTAGAGGGTGGTAATAAGGTAAATTGTAACGCCTTGAGTTGCAGTATTGATCTACAGTAGGAAATTACAGCGTCTAAGGATATATTTTTCCCTAGTTTTTTCTTATTATTTTTTAATATGAATTAAGAAAGATATTACCTTTCAAAGGCATCAAATAAACATAGTGTAATGCGTTGTGTTTACGAAAATAAATGGCGGAGTTGAGTGCAAAACTTTCAACTGATTTTTAGTGCAAAATGAAGCGGAATTTTCATTGCGAAGGTAAGTAAACTGTGAATATGTGTATTTATTATTAGCAAATAATTGAAGTGCCAACTCTTTGCGGTGTATTTATCTAAAAAATATTTTGCTTCACATGGAGCAAAACATTATTTTTAGTAAATTTGTAACAAAACTTGCATATTGACTCAAAGAATCGTGACCCTGTTATTAGAATGCTATAAAAATAAATACCTTCATTTTATTATGTTACCTTTTGATTTGGAATTAAATACCTACATATTTCTTTCTAAAAAGTAAATATGGTAACATACTGCCAGTTAAAGCCTTTCAATATTTGTAGCAATGGAATGTTATTTTTTTAATGGAAGTTTGACTTTATTTCCAGCATAAACTTCTTACGTTCATAAACGAATCGTCAATTGTCTAAACTTTGCATGTGATACTAATTAGCTTTTTTGTACCTACACAGCGAGAGCAAGTCCGGCAACACAAGCAAATAAAATAAGTACCAACCATTCAGTCTCTGCCCTCCACTAAGTTCGACGTGACATTTGTTGTTTTTGACGCTGTGGTCGGACACCGCGTAAAAACTATGTACCTTCTGCTACTATACTCGTACCTTTGTTCAAGTAAGTAGCTTCGATTACGCTGTTTTAAAAGTGTCACTCTGTAAATTAGCACTAAATAATATAAAATAAAATAAATAAAGATCCTTCACGCCTTATCCCCGAAGCGGTGGCAGAGGCATTTTATATGCCCACTTTTCACCGTGTGGATTCCTGTCCCACGTAATAGGTGGTGAGCCCATTGCCGTGATGAAATAGACAGACGTAGCTTGTGGCTACCTGCTGTTGAAATTTTGTCAAGCCGCCCATAAGGCCTTCAACCAGGCTTAACGACTGCCATTTTACTGGCAACCGGGACCAACGGCTTAACGTGCCTTCCAAAGCACGGAAACGCTCGCAAATGTAAATATCACAAAAGTGGTCACCCATCCGAGGACCAGCTATAGTGAAAGAGCGTAACTCAGTGATCGTTTACAGAACACTGAGACCGCGGGGCCACGAGCGCTTAATAATACCCTAAATAATATCGTAAATAAATTGTAATAGGGTTGCTAAAATAAATAGGAGTACAAGACGACATTAACGCTACTATATTTTATTTGATTCTGTTACAATTATATTTCAATTTCAGAATGCCGTTCAAAATAGTAAGAACATTAGAGAAAGGACAATACAGCCACTGCATTGCACGCGGATATTAATCGATCGTGATGTAATTATTTTGTTTGTAAATCGATTGTGGAGCGTACAAATGATCTAACTTATAATAACACATAATGCTCGCACTGACCTAGTGTTTTATTTATGCCAATATTTACTATCGCCACCTAGTATTTGTATTAAAATATTTTTTTGGTGTTTGTAAAATAGTACGAGGATCTTTTGTTAGAATCCAAATCTGTCATTTAAGATCAACATCAAATCTTTCATAGCAGTTTGTTTAATATTATTAATAGCTCAAATCACTAAAATGAAAGATTCTTAATATAGTCACTGGTATTTTTCACATCATCACTACTCAATGAGTACTAACTGTCTGCTTCAGAAATATCAAGACTTGCAGTTGCGATTTCACTTCCATTACATACGGAACCATCATCTTATAACATTTTGAAAGGAGCTCTGTTGCGGCGCCATTTTATGCTTTCATGACCAATTAGGGGTACTAAGGTGGTAACGAACTCAATAATTCAACCTTAAATAATATAGAGGCTATACTTGAAACTATACGTTCTATTTATATGGAGAAATATCCCTACTATTCAGCCCTAAACTATACAAGGGACCTTTGTATCCCTTTAAGAGTTAAGTGTTGTAAAATATTTATAAAACACCAATGTAGAGCTAGTAGCGTTGATTGCTCCTATTGTGCCACTATCAGTGCCTTAAAGGGTTTATGGTGGCTTGCTTAGAACTTTAGAAGTCAATAATAAATGTTAATTTCTAACATGGATCTTATAGTAGTAAGATTCACTCAAAGCTATAAAACAGAAGCTTTGGTCTGTATTGTAGGGATAATAATCGCTGCTCTACGCGTTTAACCTTCACACATTGCTCTTATAAACCTGCTTTGTCATTGAAGGCGTAATATTTTATAACTAACTCTTTTTTGCTGTCGCAAACTATAATTGCAGCTACTATTCTACCTTCATAACACTTAAGGTTCTATGGTAAGCTCTATTTGCAGCCAAATTGTTTGTTGGGATATAATATGCCTCTGCCACCCTTTCGGGGATAAAGATGAGACTGATAAATAATATAAAAATAATATATATGGTGTGAACAATATTTCTAGTGAAATTATCCTACTAATTTAATAAACGCGAAAGTTTGTAAGAAATAATAACATTATTAAGATTATGTTATTAATATACCGCATATCATTATACACACCCGCCTACCTCTACGTGATTAGACGTAAGTAATTATGAAATTAATTCTCATCTATTATATTATTAGTAACTTCAAATATGCAAAACAGCCATGATGTCCTGAATAATGAATATATACTCTATATAAATATATAAAACTTAAGAGTTTGTTTGTTTGGTTGATAAATCTCAGTAACTACTCATTCCATACATTATTACATATTATATTATGTATATATTTATATTATGCCTGTTTCCCATCGGGCTAGGCAGGGACTATTTATTCCTTCATACACACTCCCCGGATAAGGGTACTCTTTACCTGGCCTTTTTCCAAAAGGTCTTCGATTTGATCGACATATGTACGCCAAGGTCGACCCCTACCAGATTGCCCATTCACTCTCGTCACATAAATCTGCTTCGTCAGTCTTCATCCATCCTCTCCACGTGTCCGAACCATCTAAGCATCCCTTTTTCTATCTTAGTCACTACATCTTCTGTCATACCGCAATGTTCCCTTATCGCGCTGTTCCTTTCTTTATCCATCAACTTCACACCAGAATTTAAAAAAAAAGTTTTGTGTTGGATAGCCCAATTATCGAGGGACGCTACATATCATCACGCCCTAGAGAGTGGAGCAGTAACTCTAATGAATTCTTGTAACAGTAGTAAACGACGGGACAAAATGGGTGCGATGGGGTTTTAAGTATGTCATGGACAAAACCGCTGGAGTCAGCTAGTTAAGTAAACAAACCTAATTATTCTTTCTAGAGTAATGTTAGCTAAAACAAGTTCATTCACCTCCTACGTTAGCTTCATGTTATTTTACTGTTTCAGTAATGATCATGTTTTCAAATTAATGTAATAGGGTGCGTTCACGTCAGGCATTGCAATTTGAATAAAGGGCCTGTGTACGATCACGACCTTCAATTTGAGACCAATATAAGATGAAATAATAAATGGCGAACTGAATACCTTTTGAGCTAATATTTAATTATTATTATTTTTTTTAATTCTTAATTGTACACCAAGAAAGAATACAAAATAAAATAAATAAATAAATATCCATCACGCCTTATCCCCGAAGGGGTGGTAGAGGCATATTATATGCCCACTTTTCACCGTGTGGATTCCTGTCCCACGTAATAGGTGGTGAGCCCATTGCCGTGTTGAAATAGACAGACGCAGGTTGTGGCTACCTGCTGTTGAAATTTTTCAAGCCGCCTATAAGGCTTTCAACCAGGCTTAACGACTGCCATTTTACTGGCAACCGGGACCAACGGCTTAACGTGCCTTCCGAAGCACGGAAACGCTCGCAAATGTAAATGCCACAAAGTGGTCACCCATCCGAGGACCAGCCATAGTGAAAGTTGCGTAACTCAGTGATCCTTTACAGAACACTGAGACCGCGGGGCCACGAGCGCTACAAAATAACATGTGTGTGAAAGTGAAAATATTGTTACAATCAAAGCAGTACAATAGGCGTCCTTATCACATAAAGCAATTTCTGCCAGGCAACCTTTGTATGGAAAAAAATACTAAACTAATACAAGGTGACCCACACAGCTTCGATTGTGACATACTTCGAACCACCATCGCAATTATTTAATACCATCGTTTAAGGACATTTACCTCTATTTTCACGTTTTTGAACTTGTTGATTAGTACATATATATTTGTGTATAGTATATACATATAACTATATATGACATACCTACTATATTTATTTTCTATAATAATTTTTGTTGTTAACTTTTTATTTTGCAATATTCCGCTTTTTAAATGTCGTATGATGTGGACACGTGCTTCGTCTACACACAAGGCACTGTCGAGACTGCAGCTCTTTCATTGTAGTTATACATGATTTTCTTTATGTGGCGCTTGATTCGATTAGTTATACTTATATATTTCTAAATACATATACATATTATACAAAGGAAAACATGTGCAGATCACACAAATATTGTTCCGATCCAAGAATCGAACCAGAACGCAGATGTGAAAGTATGTTTGGTCAAAATGAAATTGACATTTGAGCTAGGGTGTTGACCGTTTGTTTAATAAACAGATTACGTATGTCAATGACAGGCAGTATCGTCTCTGACTATAGCCAGCTCGATCAAGACACTTATTAAAAATATCACAAACATTTGTCCATGGAAGTTTTAAAAATTGTGTATAAGAACAGACTTTTGGCGGGAAGAATGACAAGTGCGGACGCTTGCAGTATATTATTTTCTATAGCTATATAGTGCATTTATCTTGTTTTGTGTGCGGGAGTGGTGGTTTCTTGGACATAAAAGTTGTGTTAACGTGCTATAGTGAAAGACAATGATATATATGCAGTGAAATGCTATTATCTCTCTTGCCGCAAAAAATCCACTGAAAACTTCAGTATAAGAATCACCATTATACTGAGGGCAAAGACCAGGACCTTGGACTGAGGACATGACATTGACAAAGACTGGACAGTACTAATTAGAAGAAAAGATTGAAGAAATATGAAATAAAAATAATATTTAACTAAAAGGTCTTTGTAACCAGGTCATAAAATAATTATTAAAAAAATGTATAAGAACACTTAAATAACAGGTTAAATGAAATGGAAACGAGTCTCCAAAATTTTGTAAAATAAACCTGTGGTAAACAAATTTTTTGCAGTACTTCACGAAATTCAGATGACAAAACAATTTCCAGCTCATAGAATCTATAATATAGATGAAACTGGTCTCAGTACTGTCCCTACAAGAAACACAAAGACATTGGCAAAAACAGGCCGGAAGCAAGTGGCTCGAGTAACGTCAGCAGAAAGAGGCGAAACCACTACGGCAGTGATGGGCATGTCTGCTTCTGGAATATTCGTGCCACCTATGCTGATTTTCAAGAGAGTCCGCATGAATTTAACTCTCATGGAAGGTGCTCCTGTTGGATCTGTATTCGCATGCAATCCGTCTGGTTGGATGAGGCTGGAGGTATTCGCAGAATGGTTTAACCATTTTTTACGCCACGTTAAACCTACTAAGGAAGACCCCGCTCTTCTTATTTTGGATGGGCATTTATCCCATACAAAAAACCTAGAGGTCATACAAAAAGCACGGGAGAACCATGTTACTATCCTATGTTTACCTCCCCATTGTACTCATAAGCTCCAGCCACTAGATGTTGGTGTGATGTTTTCCCTAAGCACATACCACAATCAAGCCTTAGAGAAATGGATGAACAATAATCCAGGACGAGTTGTAACTGTCCACCAAATAAGCAAAATTTTCAACGAAGCTTACTTAAAAGCAGCAGTGCCTCTCAATGCGATTAACGGATTCAAAAAATGTGGGATATTCCCTTACAACCCGAACGTTTTTTCAGAAGAAGATTTTATTGCTGCTCAAACCACTGATCAAGATCCAGAAACAGAACAAAATGAGGAACCTAATATAAATGCTACATTCTTCGATAATCTGGACATAGCGCAAGTCGAATCTGAAGGTCCTGTAGAACAAGACTCCGAAGATCAGATACCTAAACCAATTACTATTATAAATGCAGCATCTAAAAATCAAACGCCCTTACCAGAACTGGATAGTGCTACAGAATTAGACTCCATAGATCAGACGCCTGAACCCACTGAAAACGAAGCCGCTGTACATTCGCCGCCTAATCAAAGTTGTTTACTAGAATCCGATGGTACTCAATGTGTACTTAAAAGTCCTGTGTGTACAATGAAGATAAATGAAGGGGCGTCAACTTCGTTTTCGGTTTCTCCACGAGATCTTCTTCCACTACCAAAAATAGTCGGAAAGAGGTGTCTAAAACCAAGACAAACAGGTACAAAAATTCTCACTAGCAGTCCTTATAAAAATCAGCTCGAAGAGGAGAAGCAGCGTAAAGATGCCATAGACTTAAAACGTAAACAGAGAGAAAAAAAACAATTAAGTAAGAAAATGAAACCAAATTATAAGTTGAAACAAAAGAAACCTAAAACAAACATTAAAAAAAAAGATAGAAAGCAAGATCTTATGAACTCGGATGATGAAAGTGATGACGACACTGAATGCATCTATTGTAACTCAAAATATTCTAAAGATAAAGGAGGAGAAGGATGGATCCAGTGCTCGTTGTGCAAGAAATGGGGTCACGATGAGTATGCTGGCGTAGATGACAGTGATGTTGAACCATTCGTCTGCGAATTGTGCAATTGATGCTGTATATGAGCCATTAATCGTTTTTGTAATAAATAAATTCATAATGTGTAATATATTTGCTTATATTTTTTATATACTGTAGGGATCGTTATGCCCCATGAGCGGGATCATTTTACACACATGTGTGTATAAAATGATCCTTTGTTATTATTTCGCAAAAAGTATTGTAAATAATTAAATGTAAATAGGACACAGATCTTCATTTCTACATATTGTTGTAAATATAGCAAATCATCTATTCATGCTATTCGAATATATTTAGCCATATGTATTTGTAGCAGATATTGAATTAACCCTTAAAGGGATCATTATATACCAGTCTCCCCTACATACATATTGTCACGCCTTTATCCCCGAAGGGGTAGGCAGAGGCATATTAAACGCCCACACTTCACCGTATGCATTTTTGTCCCACGTAACAGGTGGTGAGCCCGTTGCCGTGTTGAAATAAAAAAATGTGTTAACTCTTGATAATACTTAAATATTTTGTAATATCAAAAATATTCCTATTATAACTTCTCATCTCCAATACAAGTAACTTCTGGTGTACCGCAGGGGTCACATTTAGGGCCTCTTCTATTCGTCGTCTTCATTAACAATCTTATTGAGTGTTTATTATGTGAAAATTTAGTGCGGCAATAGATTTGGGTATCTTGTTTGACAACAGACCGTCGTTTAGAGCACACTATGAACGCATAACAGAAAATGCCTGTTTGTGCTTAGATCCACGATAGCATTCAGGAACCCTCACACACTACTGTTTCTATTTTTTGCACTTGATAGGGGAACTTTGAATATGGCAGCTCAATTTGGTTACCGTACTACAGGGTGCACATAGATAGAATCGAAAGGATTCAGAGAAGGTGTTTGCGAATTATGTGTTATTGTCAACAATTGGGTCGCAACAATCGCAGTCTTAGTTACAAGAATAGGCTTACCAGATTTAACGTACCGAAGTTGGAGACCCGTCGAGTACATCGACTGCCTTTATCTATATAAAATAGTTCATTCTATACTTGATTTTTAACACAATACACAGCGCGCGAAGGTCAAACCAGACGAGTCTTTTTGCACTACATATACATAAAAACAACATATCATACTTTAACCCTATTGTTAGGATGGCTCGACAGTATAATGATGTAGCTAAAAATTATGCTTCTCTTAAAATATTTACTCATAAGATAGCAGCATACATTGAACAGCTCAAAGGTGTCCTTTATTCCACGCCCAGTAGTTAGAATTATCTATAAAATTTTCATTTACCATTATTATATTATTATTATAGAATAAAAATAAGTAAATAACACGTGAACCCCCAAGGCAGTGTTGCCATATTGTTCTCGTTATTGTTTATGTGGGGTTTATTACGAAGTTCTCAAAGAACACAAATGTTTGGATTACGATTCAGATCTGCACCGTGTGATTTAATGTTGTGTATTTATTGTACTAGTTGTAATCTGTATTGTGTTAAATAAAATAAAATAAAAATAACACTTTTTGACTGACGACGTGTATGTATGAAGCAATTAATGAATCTGCAAGAAGCGAAAGAAGTATGCATGGATCGCGAAGCCTGGCGATCAGTCCTTTCTGACTACCCTGTCAGGGATGCAGCCTAAATTTAGTTAAATTATTTTTTTTTGCTGTACAAAACAACACATCGCGCTTCGCCATAGTAACAATGACAATGACTCAAGATAACGTTTAAACGAGCCACAACAAACTATCTATCTTTATATTTAGCCTCTAGACAAAACATTTTTATTTTATTATATCTGTGATTGGCTTCAGAATCAAAATTATCTTGAAGTACGCAATATCATTTGAAAGTTATTTAACTTATAAAATGCTTTTAGTATTTTTTGCACTTTTCAGGAAATGTAACCGTAACAATAAAAAAAACAATTAAAATTGTAATATGTCGATACAAACATTGTTGAAGCGCTCGTGGCAGCACTGACTCAGTTTTTTGTAAACGATCACTGCGTCGGGATATTCGTCAACTCGCTCACAAAAAAATCGCACGGTCGTTCCAGATGGCACATTTTAATTTAAATATTTTTTTCTGGTCGTCAATTCGCACAGAGGCGCAAAGTACAATCAGATACAAAATGTGTGTAAACAAAATCTACTTCAATGTACTAAAAGTGTAAGAAATGACATTAATTCAGTGGGTACATTAGTATATATCTTTATTAGTTTTATAACGCGTCTGGGACACACTATGGCTGTTATACAACTTAAGCTGGCGGACAGGTGAAGTCCCTGATAACTGGCGAATAGCAGTTGTAGTACCTATTTACAAAGGAAAAGGCTCTCGTATAAACTGCTCCAGCTATAGGGCAATCAGCTTGGTCAGCTTAGCTAGTAAGATGTATGCAAAGGTTATAACTGCAAGAATGCAAGAAAAGTCTAAAAGGTATTTTAAGAGGCTCAATGAGGATTCCGACTTGGAAGAGGTTGCCTGGATCTCATGTTTTCGATCCGCATGATCGCGGAGAAGTTTCTGGCTGTTAGTCAGAAGGTTTTCTGTGCTTTTGTGGATCTGGAGAAAGCATTTGATAACGTTGTGAAAGTAACTCTGTGGGACTTGCTGCCCGGATATGGTGTGAACGGCTCGCTACTGCGGGCAATACATTCTTTGTATAGGGACTGTAAGGCTTGTGTGCAAGTAGGGGGATGAGTCACCTCTTTTCGACGTCTGTACAGGCGTCAAATAGGGATGTGTCATGTCCGCCTGGCTATACATAGTGTATCTGGACAGTTGCCTACAGAAGTTGAAGGATTGGGTCTGAATTTGGGTGACTTAACAGTAATTGTCTGCTGTAAGCTGATGATGCGGTGCTCATGGCCTCATCAGAAACCGACCTTCAGGCATTAGTCTGTGACGACTGTCTCATCACTTGGAACGCACCTCAAAAACCTGTCCAACAATACATCGTCGCTTGACATTGAAGTTTGACCAGGCACTCCGCTTTCGGTTTCGCTGCGGTATAGTTGCTTCGCGCTTGCTTATAATTTAACTGATTGCTTTATTTAATTAGTACTTGTCACATTATTGTATAATCATTGTAATAATTCATTCATCTATCATAATAATAATATCGTTCATTAATTCTTCGTACATTCCATTATTTCACTTCATGGACTGACATCGTTACTTACCTACTTACTACCTGTGCTACAGTGATGTAATCAGATCTCCGAACTTATCCAGCTTAGGAGTAAATCTGATCTGTGTGGTACAAGTACTAAAGGTGAGCGATTTTTATATTTGTCATGAGTGAGGATAAAGACCAAGAAGTAAATGAAAGCAACGAGGGTGTACTACGAGTTAGCGTACGAGTACCCCCATTTTGGCCAGAGTAAGTAAGTAAGTAAGTAAGTAAAACTTTATTGTACACCAATATGAAACAAATGACACAAATATAAATTGCATGAAATTGTACAAATGGCGGCCTTATCGCTAAGAGCAATTTCTTACAGGCAACCTTTTAATGGACAAAAATGATTTCCAAAAATGTGAGTAATGGGCAGTTATTGGTGTAAAATTTAAACAAAATAGTTGTTAAAAAACAACGAGTATAAAATGAGAGGATAGTTTCACAGTCATAGATTACGCTAGCCTAAAGTATATAAACAAATATATACATATATATTCTATCCATATATTACATATGCTTAAATAAATAAAAATAAAAAATACATAAATAAAAAATCTACTATAGACAAATGCATAAACAGAGACATACATATATATGATAAATAAATAAATAATAATACTACACACTAATAATTTAAGTAATGTGCTTTGACCATACCCGGACACCGGTAAAGCATTCCACAATCGCACTGCTTGCACAGTGAAGGACTTGTCATAGAACTTAGTTGAATGTTCTGGGACAGTTAATTCCAAGGACTCCGATGATCTCAAGGATCTAGAATGTGTGTCATTAAGGAACATAAACCGTTCTTTTAAATAAGTAGGGGTACAGGGATTAAACAAAACGCTATAAAGAAGCGATAGAATGTGAGCATTCCGGCGAAGGCGAATAGGGAGCCAATTGAGCTTACTGCGATTTTCAGATACATGATCATATTTGCGTAAACCAAATATAAATCTAATACATAAATTTTGGAGGCGCTCAAGTTTATCAAGTTGCTCCTCAGTGACATCGAGATAGCTAACGTCAGCATAGTCAAGTATAGGAAGAAGAATAGATTGTGCAAGCGCAATTTTGGTGGCAGTTGGTAGAAAATTACGCAATCTACGCAAGGATCCCACTGCTGCAAACATTTTGCGACTAATTTCACGCATTTGAGGAGCCCAGGATAATGTATTATCAATTAATACACCCAGATTTTTGACACTGGTACTTATTGATAGTGTAATGTCTCGGAATATTATATTAGGAAGTTGCATCCAGTCAATTTGAGATACCATCCGGGGGCTGCCAACAACAGTGACTTGAGTTTTAGATGGATTGACGTGAAGCCCATATAGTTTACACCATTTACATATTTGTGACAAGTCTTCATTGATGATTAAAATAGCCTCACTCAGTTCATGTACTGGAGCCTGCATGTATATTTGGAGATCATCTGCATAGAGGTGGTAGGATGAAAGTAAAGATTTGGAGATGGAATTTATAAATACAGCAAAAAGTTACGGAGATAAAACGCCACCCTGAGGCACGCCGACAGATATGCTACTCCAAGAAGAGAAAGATTCATCGTAACGTATACGCTGGCGACGCCCAAACAGGTAACTTTGAAACCAATCAATCGCTGTTGGAGATATGTTAAGAGAGCGCAATATTCCCAATAGGATATGGAAATCCACCGTGTTAAAAGCGTTGCTGAAGTCCAGCAACGTTAGTACAGTAAGATTACCATTCTCCATTCCAAGCCTAATGTCGTCCGTAACATTGATCAAAGCACTAACAGTGCTATGGCCTGGTCGAAAGCCTGATTGATAAGGATCAAGGAGTAGGTTTTTATTGAGGAATGAATTAAACTGACCTTGAACGAGACGTTCTAAAACTTTAGACAGGAAAGGTAAAATGGATATTGGACGATAATCAGAAAAGGAAGTTGGGTTATTTTTTTTAGGTAGTGGGATAATATTAGCCTCCTTCCAGGCACTGGGAAACACACCACAAGTAAGCGAGTTATTTAATATATGGCATATTACAGGAAGGATCTCATCGCAGAGGAACCTGCGTTATGGTTCGCTCAAGTAGAATCTCAATTTACCTTGTCACGTATAACTTTGGACGAAACGAGATTTTGGTATTTAGTTGCACAGTTAGACCATCAATACGCTCTCGAGGTTAAGGACATCATAACTAACCCACCCGCGACTGATAAGTATTTAAAACTGAAGACCGAGTTAATAAAACGCCTGTCAGCTTCTAAAGAAAAGCGTGTTAAACAACTTTTAATGCATGAAGAGCTGGGTGTTAGGAAGCCATCGCAGTTTCTGCGTCATTTATCTAGTTTAGCTGGCCCTTTAGTACCCTCGGACTTTTTACTAACTATATGGTCTAGCAGGCTCCCACGGAACATCCAGACAGTAATAGCTTCGCAGATGGATCTAGACAAGGACAAACTAGGTGAGCTGGCCGACAAAGTTCACGAAATCGCACCGTCGCACAGGTTGCAAGCACCTCTTCTACGTCATCGCCTGTTAACAACGACGTTAATCACCAGATCGCTGAATTAACCAGGCAAGTTGCTTTACTAAGCAATAAACTCGAACGCTCACAAAAATCACTCTCTAGGACTCCTTATAGGAGGCTTAACCGCTCACGAAGTCGATCCGGGCCAAGACAACCACCTCCAGATCACCCGCACTGCTTCTATAATTTTACGTATGGTGCGAAAGCTAATAAATGTAGGCAACCATGCAGCTTTCATTCGGAATACGCCAGAAGTGGTCGTAAGTAGCGGCCCACGACTGCCGTTCAACAACAGGCCGTCTGTTTGTCACAGATCGCGCATCAAAAATGCAGTTTTTAGTAGACACTGGTTCCGACTTGTGTGTTTTACCGCGATCTATCATCATGACGCCCTGCACTAAGTCTAAGTTCCAGCTTGTTGCAGCTAATAATACTATCATACACACATACGGACCTAAAGTTTTGCATTTAAACTTGGGACTACGGAGAGATTTGTATGGAGTGTTTACTATTGCGGACGTGTCCAAGGCTATCATCGGAGTAGACTTCTTGAGTTGTTATAATTTGCTTGTGGACTGTAAAAACCACAAGATAGTCGATGGCATAACAACCATGTCAATAGACCATCCTGACCCTAACGCTAAACTTGCTATAGTCACTGACGCTTCTGACATAGCCATCGGAACTGCACTGCAACAAAAGGTAGACAAAGCATGAAAACCACTAGCTTTCTTCTCCAAGAAACAGGGAATTACTCGCAGTATATGAAGCAATAAAAGATTTCCGTCATATGATTGAAGCTAAAACGTTCACGGTTTATACGGACCATAAGCCTTTAATATTCGCCTTCTTACGTAACACAAACAAATGCTCGCCTAGACAATTTAGGTACCTCGATTTTATTTCACAATTTACAACAGACATAAAATTTATATCTGGAAGGGATAACGTTGTCGCGGACGCCTTATCACGGATTGAAGAGGTCACTACCGCTATTGATTACCAAGCCCTTGCACTATCTCAGGAAAGCGACCTGGAGCTGCAAGAGCTACTGAAGCACGGTACATCACTAATACTACGGAAGATAAGCATCGAGCCGTCACGTAATGCTGTATACTGTGACGTATCCTAATTCACACTTCGTCCGTATATTACACCTGATTTCCGCAAACAAGTCTTTGAAATGCCACACAACTTACATCATCCAGGAGGTACAGCTACAGTGAGACTGGTAACACAAAGATTTGTTTGGCCTGGGATTCGCAAAAACTGTAGAGAGTGGGTTAGGCAATGTATAAATTGCCAGAAATGTAAAGATCATACCTTCTCTCCTCTATCCTCTTTCCTTCCACCTTCTTCGAGGTTCTCTCACATACACCTCGACATTGTAGGGCCATTACCTCAGTTTTCTGAATACTGGTACTGCCTCACCGTCATTGACAGGTACTCACGGTGGCCCGAAGCGTATCCGCTTCGTGACATTACTGCCGAAACTTGCGCTGCTGCCCTCGTGACTGGTTGGATAGATAGATTTGGCTGTCCTGAAAAGGTGACTACAGACCGTGGTTGTCAATTTGAGTGCCATCTCTTCAAGGCTCTGCCAGCCTTGGTAGGTGCTCACCACTTCCGCACGACAGCTTATCATCCAGCAGCAAACGGCATCATCGAGCGCATTCACCGCCAAATCAAAGCAGCGTTGATGTGCCACCCTCCATCTTTACAGTGGACCGAAGCTCCCCCGCTTGTTCTCCTAGGCATGCGAAACGCCTGGAAGGAGAACCTTCAATCTTCTCCTGCCGAACTGGTGTACGGCGAACCTCTTCGTATACCTGGTCAGTTCCTGTGCCCTAAGGATGACTACATGACTGCTGATGCCACCGAGTACGCAGCACGACTACGCGCGTTCACGGCGAAGCTTTCTCCTCGTCCTACAACTTGGCACACGTCGTCAACATTCTACAACATTCCACGTGCCACACGATCTTCACACTACGTCACATGTTTTTGTCCGACAAGATCGTCTGAGGAGCGCCCTAGAACCACCATACGCTGGCCCTTACAAGGTCATCAAACGGTACGATAAATACTTTACGGTGGAAGTTAACACCAAGACCGCTAATATCTCGATTGACAGACTGAAACCAGCGTACACGGCAAGAGAAACTCAACCTCCAGTCACGGTGGACCTGATGATGACGTCAAACGAACATCTAGCCGCAGAAGAGTCTGAATACCTAACTTTTATCGACCGAAGTCACAGTCTGCAGATTTGTTGTTGCCGCTTGTTCAATCTTTTTCATGCTAATGACTGCAATGACATCGGGATCTAGAGCATCAAAGTGAGCTCCACTCCCGATGTGGCATCTCTGTCTCTACATCTTTCCATAATATTCACTCCATCTCTACAGGACGTTAATTTGGTCAGTTAGGACATCATTGCTAACACTAAGCACTTTATTCATACTGCAGATTGTCGAACAACTTCGAGTTTTGCCTTTCCAGAAGAGCCTAGCCTAGCCTCTTTCCACTTATCGTCCAATTTCTGGGATAGTGGCACTATAACGGCACGACAACCTTTGATCCGCTTTCATTCTGTACCTTTCACGAGCGTCCTTTATCAGTGCCTTCGTATTAATTTTTTGAAGCTTTAATCTCTCCATCTGGGTCAGCTTGTTTAATAATTAAAACCCGGTGAGTTTTTACAATAGAAAAATATCTTAAAATCGAATAACCTAATTAGCTCGAGCGAAGAGCAAACAATTCATTTCCATTTCTCTGTATTATTAAATTAATCATTTATGATGTAAAGAAAATAAATCACTTACCTACTTGCTTGCGGTCACAGATATCGCAAAAATGATTTTGCACGCCTCATAAGCGAAACGTTGAGGTAGGTACTACTGTCACTTCGCGCAAAACATCTGATTTTTCAAACTTAAAATGTCTCTATTTATCATAAATTGCACTTGTAAAATAATATATACACATATATATCAAGAAAAAACACTATTTTTAACACTCATGATATTTTTTATGCATTTTTTGTTATTTAAATTGTGTAAAAAACTTCCGTCTTGGACTTCCGTGTGTCTGTATGTGCGGATTATTATTTTGTTATCACGATAACGACCGAAATACTTTACTAATCGAGTCTATTTTTTCTCTTACGCTTCAGTATAATTAGGAATAGAACCCTTTCAATTTTCACGGTCTGATTCGATGTGGTTTAATTGTTACTAAATAAACAAAAACAAAATATCGACTGTACTTCATAGTTTTTTCTTATCTATTTTTTCTATAACTATATAAGAAGACCTCTATAAAAAAATATATACAAAGCAATAATAACAAGGCCTGTTATAAAAAGTTGTGTCTTCTAATGATAAAAACAAAACATCACGTTGGATTCGTGCCAAATGGCTTTAACCGAATATATTCGAGACTGATTGGTTTTTTTTTGCTACATTTGGCATAATACTATTGCTGGAGTGATCTATACTAATATTATAACAAGAAAAGAAATGTTTGATAAGGTCCATAAACTAAAGCTTTTTTTAATCGACTAAAATCTAGTACTAATCCAACTACTGAACCGATTAAAAAAAGCTTTCACCATTAGAAAACCAAGTTTTTCAGAAGTAACATAGGCTATGTATTGTTATGTTACTACCCACAAGAGCGCAGTGAGTGCTTACAGGTTCAAAGTAGGTACGTCACAAAAGAAGCTGTTGGGAACAGCTGGTATAAAATTTATTAAAAAAATTATTATATTACTTATACTATTTAAATCCTACTAATATTATAAACGCGAAAGTTTTGTATGAATGGATGTTTGTTGTCTTTCACGCAAAATCTACTGAATGGATTTTGATGAAACTTTACAATAATATAGCTTACACATCAGAATAACACATAGGCTACTTTTTTCCCGGGAACAAGTTTCTGTGGGAAACAGGAACGGGAAAACTTATCTACGCGGGCGTAGCCGCAGGCGTCAACTAGTATAAATACTATTTTAATAATACATAGATAGATCAGTCACTGAAACGACTGATATACTTATATTATTATTAGTTGTACTTACTCCCCCAATTGAAGCACCGTGGCTCCGCGGACTCAGTGTTCTGTAAACGATCACTGAGTTACGCAACTTTCACTATGACTAGTCCTCGGATGGGTGACCACTTTGTGGCATTTATATTTGCAAGCGTTTCCGTGCTTCGGAAGGCACGTTAAGTCGTTGGTCCCCGTTGTCAGTAACATGGCAGTCGTTAAGTCAAGTTGAAGGCCTTATGGGCGGCTTGAAAATTTTCAACAGCAGGTAGCCACAACCTGCGTCTGTCTATTTCAACACGGCAATGGGCTCACATGGGACAGGACTATACATGATGAAAAGTGGGCACTTAATATGCATCTGCCACTCCTTCGGAGATAAAGCGTGATAGGTAAGTAAGTACTCCCCCAAATATATATCAAGTTGCTCCCACTGTCCAGGTGATAAGCCAACTCCTATGGTAAAACGGTCAGAGACGGGTTGTAGCCTAAAATAGTAAGCAAATTTTGGTTAATGTTACAAAATTTTCTCAATTTTTTTTTGAAAAATTTCATCATCGATGTCCCACTCTGGCACTAGTAAGTGAATTTAAATTTTAATGTGTTAAAGTTTTTTAGTCACGCGCTGGCCTCGAACCAGCGTCTCCTGGTTCAACGCACCAGACGCTTTTACCAATTACACCACCATGACCTGCTCGAAATTGTTTCTAATACTAGTAATTGAGGTGGTCATTGTCTAGGAATATGAAGATTTTGGTGGACCAGGTAAAGCCTATCTTGTTCCTAGAATAAAAAGTAACCATTATTTTAATATGGGATGTCAGCTAGCTCCACATCAAATTTAATCGCAATAGGTCAGTCGTCAGTACCCTTACAAACATTACACTATGTGTACCCTTACAAACATTACACATAGTGTAATGTTTGTAAGGGTAGGGTATGTAGGTAGTTAAGTAGGTAGGTGTGCTAGATTTTAGTCGCGCATTTGATGGCATAAACACGGACCTTTTGCTGTCGAAGCTCAGCTATTATGGAATGGACCATAAAAGTGTTTTATGGTTTCATAGTTACCTAAATAACCGTCGGCAGCAGGTGGAACTGAATATGAGCGATGGCTCATGTACAACTTCACTCCTTACTTCGATTCGAAGAGGCGTGCCCCAGGGATCAATATTGGGACCGATCCTGTTTATTTTGTATTGTTCAGATTTGGTGGCCTCTCTCAAAAACTCGCAGTATCACATTTATGCGGATGATGTGCAGTTATGTATATGGTGTTCGGTACCAAGGGCAAGATCAAGAAGGTACCGGATTCCCTTAATATTACTTTATTAGGAGAGCCTATTGGTCGGGTTTATGGTGCACGTAATTTGGGTCTATATGTGGATCCAAGTTCGAAACTGCTTTTACAGGCTCAAGATTCTGTATAGAGCGAGGCCATACCTCACTGAGGAGTTAAGAGTGCTGATAGTAGAATCCTTAGTGTTATCGAAATTAAATTACGCAGACGTCGTTTATTCCGCGTCTGCTGGCACGAACAGAGCGGCTCCTACAAAGGGTGCGCGCTTCTGCGAGGTTCTGTTTTAGGATACCGAGTAGAGGGCACGGTACGCCATATCTTAGTGCTCAAAATGAAACTTAGGCGAAAGATGCACTTGACTTGTCTTCTTTTCGGTGTCATTAGATCTGCTGAGCCTCAGTACCTTTATGCCAAGCTCGCTTGGGTTGGCAGTAGGAGAGCGGGTGATAGAAGACTTTGCTCAAGGCAGCTGTCGATGCAGCGGCATAGTTCTGCGTCATTCAGAGGCAGTTTACGTTATTCAGCCACCAAAATTTGTAACAACATCCCTCCAAGTTGGAAGTCTCTTAATTTCTTAACCACTTTTAGAAAACGTCTCCGACTATATCTTCTGGAGGCGCAACGGAGGTTGGATAATGTAAATACGAATCTGTCCCTGATTTGATGCAGACGCACGCCGCCTTTGTTCTTCACTTAGGCGTTAGATTGTTCTGTTTGTTTGTTCAGGTAGTATCGTATTTAGTATATGTGCATTATATATTTATCTATCACGGCTTATCCCCGAAGGGGTAGTGGAGACATATTATATGCCCACTTTTCACCATGTGTATTCCTGTCCCACGAAATAGGGGGTGAGCCCATTGCCGTGTTTGTGTATGTGTAGATTTGTGTATGTGTATGTATGATACCTATGTTATATGTAGTTTTTATTTAAGCATTCACTTATTCATTTTAAGCATGCACTTAAAATGAACATAGACGAAGGGCACTCAGCACAGCATCATGGGTCTCAACTGTGTAGGGGTCCAGTTCAAAAAAAAAAAAAACTTTATTTTGCATAGACCATTTCAACGGCGCTTACAAAATGTCATATACTAAAACTAAAGAAAAAATAATATATTTAAAGTGACCACCGGTTCGGAACGCGGCCCACCTGAGAAGTACCGGCAAGAAACTTAGGAAGGCTTTTTTTTGATGGCCAATTTACAATTTAATATTTTAATTATGTATAAAGACTATAATATTTTATTTGCCAGCATATCATTTCCAGGCATCCCTGTCCTTTAAATAGTCTTTAATAGAGTAATAACCTTTTTCACAAAGCTTTCTTTTAATATACTTTTTAAATTTATTTAATGGTAAATTTCTCAGGTCACAGGGAAGCTTGTTGTAAAAGCGTATACAGTTACCCTGGAAAGAATCAGCGAAAAAACCAGCATCAGGCCCTAACAGGACACTTCCTTACATATGCTGAACTTTGACACCCATGTGGTGCAAGATTAATGTTTTATTTAGATAAGAATTCAGTTTAAGTTTTCTATTTTATGTTTTATTTTTTACAACTTTTTTTTTTGTTTATATTTTATTTTTTGCACAGAATAAATATATATTATTATTATTATGTCTCTTCTTTTTACAAGGGTATCTTCTTTTTTTTCTCATGAAGATACCCGGACTTTTGGTAGGCTTACATGGGGACATAGGTCCAACACGCAGAGGCCCTTTGAGAATTTTAATCTAATAGGGAATGATACCACCACTGCAGATAGTCCACGCTCGCCTCATGTAGAAGAACGGTAATGGACCACCTCCAATGGGAGTTAAACTATTGTACAATATGCTAACTATTAAATGGGCTATTGAGTTGAAGGTTAAATGGAGTATAGGATTTATATATTATCAAAATACTGGCAGACGGTGACTTGCCAACTCACTAAATGGGCCCCCTATACAATTGCCATAGGCATGATAAGCCTGTAAGGCGACAGAGGGCAACACCGGTGTGAGCGGCTTGGGGTGTCGAGTCGCGCCGGTTTCACCTTCGCGGGACAGGCTCGGAGCAGGCTTCCCCGTAGTTATGCCCTTGAAACTGACACTTCCACCCCCGAGCATATAGCTCTGGCTCCCTCCCTCTGACCGGCCAATTAAGGCAAGCCAGAGTTGAGATTTGCTGCACTCCCGGGAGTAGCACTCTCACTGCTCTCCCGTTAGGCCATTAAATCCTAACCGGTGCAGAAGGGCAACAAAACTCTGAGGAATCGGGACCGATGTGTAGCCACGCACATTCAGCTCGCCACAAGTTGCCCTGCGGATGTGAGCTTTTCAATAACTTACTGATACATTTTTTTGTTGGTATCAGAAAGTAGTTAACTCAAAAAGCGAATCTACTATGGCCTCATTGGGTTGCGTTAATCCTATAAAAGATAACGACTGTCCTCGAGGGGACGACTGTCCTATTATTATTATTATTACATACACTCACAAATTTGTGAAAATTTTCTCTTCCTTCTCCCCCAGAAATCAATTCAAGCATAAAAATCAAATGAAATAATACTTTCACACCAAATTTTATTTAAATTGACCCGGACGTTTGAGCGTAGAAGTAATACATACACTCATAAACTTTCACATTTATAATATTAGTAGGTACTAATACAACAAATCGCATTTAAAACTCCATTAGTAGGGGAGGTAGCGTTAATGCTCACTAGGAATTTTATTCCGGCTGATAATCATAACACTAATTGTTCTTTACCAATACATAACAGATTTTACCGTCAGTCAGTCTGAACCAAAACACCAAAAAAAAGAACCAAAAGTTATTGAGACCTCCAAATTGTATAAGCGCTTATACAACTCAAAGGTCTATATTATTTGGTAAATCTGTGTATGTATAGGGTATGTATGTATGCTCGGACTGCAGAGGTCATGTAATTTATGTAAGGTGTGTTAACCACTGTCCTGACTGTTTGAATTTTTACGGATTGGAATTTCTGTATTCCAATCCGTTAAGATTATTATACCCTAATCCTAGTCCTTTTCCTACCTCATTCATTTTTCCTTATCATCTAATCCTATTCCTACCCTGTCCTCGTCCCATCCTCTCTCCGCCAAGCAAAGGTTGCCGTGCCGATGTGCTGCGTGGCTAGGGGCGAGCCTTGTTTCAAACGTACCTGATTGCCCTGGGACCAGGCGACCCCAGAATAAGGCTAGCCTTACCTAGACAAGCGGGGCTCTGTCTAGGCGGACTCTAAATTTCCCTAGCTTCTCGTGGGTACGCTATGGATATAAGTAAAAATAAAATCCGAAATGGTGGCGATGTGGTTCGCGACCCGTCACGTCAAGTTTCCCATCGAGGCGAAAAGTGGACTGGGGATAGCCGCTTTGCTACATTGCATGTAAGAGGAGGAATGAGAGACAAAATAGTAGAGGTATGCAAGATAATGCTAGAAAGACGACTTGAAATTTTGTGTGTAAATGAAACAAAGAGGAAAGCATGGACACTACACATGGACCTTATACGGTCTACTGGTCAGGTGTAGCCACTACCAGTACAGCGTGCCAGGGTGTTGGTGTGCTACTATCCGCTAGAATGAATGAATATGTGAGCCCAAAACTCTTTTGGTTGAAGGTTGGACTCACCCGCATCTTTGTTGTAGGGGTTTATGCTCCGCAAGATGAACGGTGGTACCGATCTTCAAGAGAACAAAGCATAAAAGTCGATAATTTGCAAGAGATAGGTATAAAAGAAGAATTTTTAAGTAAAGTGAGCGATAAATTTGAAAATTTAGATGAGTTATGTGAGATGGAAAAATTATAGAAGTCGTTTAAGGAAGGACTCGTGGAAGTTGCGATTGAAATGTGTGGAGTAAACAAGAGGAGCCCAGGATGTAAGGTAAAGAGAATGTGTGCAGAAGTCATAAAAGCGTTGTCCGATAAGAAGAAAGCATGGTTGGATTGGCTCACTACAAAAGTCAATCAAAGAATACCACCAATGAAAGGCAACGGATGAGGATGTAAGAATGGCAAAGGATGAATATAAAAGGTTTAAGCGTGTTGCAAAAGAGGTGATAAAAAGAAAGAAGAAGAATGACAGAGATGATTTTGACAAAAGGTTATCTGATGATTTCCAAGAGAATATAAAATTATTTTGGAAATCCATAAGAACAGTGAAAGCTCAACAGACAACATCGCAGCTCACCCATATCAGAAACCATGATGGCAGTGTTGTGAAAGGTGAAGAATGTGTGCTCAAAAGATGGAAGGAATATTTTGAAAGTTTATTTGAAAAAGAGGATATGCAAGCACATACACATCACTGGGAAGTGAGTGAAAGCAGCAATGAAAGTGATAAAAGTATAGAAGAAATTATGGAAGCATTGAAATGAAACTAGGCAAAGCTGCGGGAATTGATAGGATTTCACCAGGCATAGGATCACCGTCGGCAAATTGTATGCGAAAGTTTTGATAAAAAGAGTGATTAATGAAACTGAAGGGAAAATGTGGGATGTGCAAGCAGGATTTATGAAAGGAAGATGATGCACGGATCAGGTCTTTTCCTTACGATGCGTAATTGAAAAACTTTTGGCGAAGAGTCAAAAAGTTTATTGCGCATTCGTAGACTTGGAAAAGGCCTATGATATAATATGGTGAGGAATGAACTGTGGTCAACATTGTCCATGTATGGCGTAAGCAGCAACTTGATACGAGCACTGAAATCTCTATATGAGGGTTCCAGTGATTGTGACAGAATCAACGGAGCTTGCACAGACTTTTTTTCACATCGAAAAAGGTGTTAGACAGGGTTGTGTAGCGTCACCGTGGCTGTTTAACCTATACATTGATAGTTGCTTGAAAGAACTGGAAGAAAGTGCGTATGGTTTAAAATTGACTGATCTGACTATCAAATGTCTTCTTTACGCTGATGATCAGGTAGTACTTGCATCATCAGCGGACGAGTTGCAGTTGATGGTTAATATTATGCATGATGCGCTGAAAGGCAAAGGAATGAAAGTGAATGTAAATAAGACGAAAGTAATGGTTTTTGAAAGAGAGAAAAACATGACAGATTGCTCGATTTTTATGGAAGGAAAAAGGGTGGAACAAGTGAAAGAATTTATATACTTACCTTCTTTAATTTATACCTTTACCTTCCTCCTCAAAATTATTAATCATGACATTGACTGTTCTGACTTATTAAGTAAAGTAAATTTCAGCGTTCCATGTAAGTCGTTCCGGTTCAATCCTATACTCCATGCGCCTCTCGCGAAAACTAACTACAGGCAAAATAGCTATATGATACGTGCTAGTAAAAATTTTAGCAACTTGTGTAAACGGTATGATATTGATCCCTTTGTGGCTAGTGTGTCATCGGTAAGAAGGTGCTTAAGCCTTGATTTTTTCAAATAGTGCTATATAGTTATGTCACTGAACCTTTTTGTTTATATAGATAATGCATATTTGATTATAGGTGTAAAATCCATAGATAGTTTATAAATCTAACTTGTGTAACCTGTGTGTAAACTTTTGTATGCATAACGTGTATCTATTTAGTTACCTATAATTTTGCCTTGTGTGATCTATGTGTAACTGTAATAACGAGGTTTTTTTTTTTTCCTTTGAACATGTTTAACAATATAAAGCGCACATTTTTGTACCTAATTAGTCTGCAACTATAAGCGAGGACTTGTAAATGGCTTTTAGATAGCTAAACATAATAACTATTCAGTTATGTGCAGCTGTAAGTCTTCCATGCATTAAATAAATAAATAAATACTTAGGCTCAAAATTTGCGAGATATGGAAAGTGTGATGATGACATTGAAAGAAGAGTTTTGGCTGGCAATCAAGTGAATGGAGCAATGTTCACCTTTATGAGCAGCCAGAACGTGTCTAAAAAGGCAAGACTGGCTGTGCATAGAGGAGTGCTTGTCCCTACACTAACATATGGTAGTGAAAGTTGGGTATGGCAGAAGAAGCATAGAAGTAAAATTAATGCAGTAGAAATGAGTAGTCTGCGAAGTATAGCTGGAGTGAATTTAATAGATAAAGAAAGGAATAGTAAGGGAACATTGCGGTATGACAGAAGACGTAGTGACTAAGATAGAAAAAGTGATGCTTAGATGGTTCGGACACGTGGAGAGGATGGCTGAAAATAGACTGACAAAGAAAATTTATGCGGTGAGAGTAAATGGGCAAACTGGTAAGGGTTGACCTCGACGTACATATACCGATCAAATTGAAGATCTTTTGACAAAAGGCTAGGTCAAGAGTACCCTTAATCGGCGAGCGTGTATGAAAACAATTATGAAAGTTGATGAAGCGAAAGTTGTATGCCAGGATCGTAGCAAGTGGAAAGCCATAGTCTCTGCCTACCCTGATGGGAGACAGGCGTGATGATATGTATGTATGTATGGGGTCTATTCAACTCTTTTTTTTGACGATATTTTTTATTTGTGCTGTATTACCACGCTTTTAACCAAAATTGACAAAACTAGGTCCTAGTGAGCATTAACACTAACTCCCCTATTAATACGAGTAATATAAATTGGGGTTCGACACGTAATAAGTAATAGGCATGATTAATGTTCGTGATTGTACTTATATTATTTGTGTAAAATTTCTAAAGAGATATTGAAAGCGATGTTTCTTAAAATATTAACAGAATATTATTTTTAGCGTAATCAATGTTTTAATTTTACTTTTTTAATGTCTGATTGCTTTACAAATCTAATTAATTTTTATCTATATATCACGCCTTTTTCCCAAAGGGGCGACAGAGGTATTTTTTATGCCCACTTTTCACCATGTGTTTTCCTGTCCCACGTAATAGGTAGAGAGCACATTGCCGTGTTAAAATAGACAGACGCAATTTGTGGCTACCTGCTATTTAAATTTTTCAAGTCGTCCATAAGGTCTTCAACTTGACTTAACGACTGCCATGTAGTAACAGCTTATCGTGCCTGCTGAAACATGGAAACGCTCGCAAATGTAAATGCCACAAAGTGGATACCCATCTGGACCCAGCCATTGCGAAAGTTGCTTAACGCAGTGACAGTTTACAGAAGACTGAGTTACCGGGGCAATGAGCGGGCGCTATGGAAGTAAACATACATACATATATAATACAAATATATTGCCTTTATCACCTGAGGTCTAGGCAGAACTAAATATACGCCCATTTTCATTTTTGTCCTACGTAACAGGTAGTGAGCCCATTGCCGTGTTAAAATAGACAGACGCAGGCTGTGGCGACCTGCTGTTGAAAATTTTCAAGCCGCTCATAAGGCCTTCAACAGGGCTTAACGACTGCCATGTTACTGGCAACCGGGATCAACGGCTTAACGTGCCTTATAGAAGTAAAATCACAGTTAAATAAAAGAAACAGTCACCGGACCCTAGTTTTAACCCAGGTTTTGCTAGATTGTCATTAGTTTTCTCTTATCTAGTCTCATTAGATATCGTCCCAAATATAGTAAATTATGATACTTGGTACTAATACTTTATGTTGCATTAATTCTAAACTTATTACTATTACTACTCAAGCGTCGATTGAGTACTGAGAAACGTTCTGGAATACGGCCCTAAGAATAGTTTCAAATAAAAAATATACCCAAAAATCTCTACGTTTACTGACTGCCTATTGCTTCATCAGATTTAGATAGACTAAATCATTATTATGAATGTATAATACTTTAATAGCATTGTAATTAATGGATTGTATTGTAGGTAAAAAATCTTTAAATAAAATATTTTGTGAGCCTTATCTTTACACAGCGTCATCTCACCTAAATTTAACTAAAAAATAAAGAAGAAGAAGAGAAAGAAGAGAAATAAGAAGAAGAGAAAGAAGAAGAAGAAGAACAAAGAAGAATAAAAAGGAAAGAAGAAGAAGAATAGAAAAAAGAAGAAGAGCTGGCAGCTACCTCGGACAAAGAATTAGTCTAGCTATTCAAAGGGGGAACGCTGCCAGTATCTTCGGAACCTTGCCTAAAGGGACCTCTTTTAATAATATATTTTAGTTATTATCATATTTTTAAGGTTATATTTAATGTTAATATTAAATTAAGTTGATATTTATTAATATTGTAAAATATTATTTTTAATGTTGTTTGTGATATTAATTGTTATTGTATTTTATGTAGAATATAATATTTTCTACAATATAATTTAACTAATAAATACAAACATATTATTTGAGAGTAAGTAACCCATCTACATCTCTGGGGTACATGTGGACTTCACCTGCACACGATATCCCTGTTGATGAACCGACGAGGCAACAATGCCGACACTCAGAATGTGCCAAGTGGCACAATTTTATATACCGGTGTGGTACCACCAAACTGCAGCGGAAAGTCCCCCAAGCTGGCATAGCGGTCCTTTATCGTCGTTTGTGCCCTCCATCACGGTTTAACGTGCCAAATATATAAAAAAGGTAAAAAATACGTGGAAAACATCCTAGCTTCGAAACAAATATTTGCCGTACACACAAATAACTCTTCCGACCCGAAATTCGAACCTGAAATGTCGGCTATAGTAGTCGCATATTACTACCACAGGAGCCACCGAGACAGTGGTATAGCGCGGTTAACTTAATTTTGTCAGTTTTCTCACTGTAAGTCCGAGGTACTTGTAATGCTGTTTTTAAAATCATAATTATAAAAAGTAAGATTTCATTTGTTTATTTCTATCTAATAGTAAAATATTCATTAATCTCATGAATATCTACCACATTTACTATCAAAATCGTATTTCGATAATATATATTTTAGTTGGTATTATTCTTTGTTTGTCAATCCTACAAAAGCGGGCAGCGGGAACAAACGGAAATGTGCCTTGGGCGAGATTCGGAGTTGCGTCTTTTCGCAATGCTAAATAAAAAATAAACATATAGATTTTTGATTGTTTTTCGTGTATCAAATAATATTGAATACGTTTTATTAAATAATACACAGGTATGTGTGGTTTTGAAGCGCTCGTGGCCCCGCGGAATCAGTGTTATATAAACGATCACTGAGTTACGTAACTTTCACTATGACTGATACTCGGATGGGTGACCACTTTGTGGCTATTGCATTTGCGAGCGTTTCCGTGCTTCGGTAGGCACGTTTTAGCCATTGGTCTCGGTTGCCAGTAACATGGCAGTCGTTATGTCATGTTGAAGGCCTAATGGACGGTTTGAAAAATTTCAACAGCAGGTAGCCACAACCTGCGTCTGTCCATTTCAACACGGCAATGGGCTCACCACCTATTACGTGGGACAAGAATACACATGGTAAAAAGTGGGCTTCCAATATGCATGCCTCTGCCACCCCTTCGGGGATAAGACGTGATAGATAAATAAATATGTGTGGTTTTACATACTCATAATTTTATTTTATCAAAATTATCAAAAAATAAACAACAAATATCAACATTGGTGGTAGTAGACCTTGGTTTGTCAGAAGTTGCACGAAAGCAAATTGAAGGCTGTGGAGATACGATCACTTAAAACATTCTGCAGCGTGACGTTGTCCAACAGAGTTTTAAATGAAAGTGTCAGCATTAAGCTGGAACATAGCGTGTCCCGTTAGTTTGGACACGTCCAACGAATGAGTGAGGAACGATTGACGAAGAATTATTTAGGTATTTTGCGAAAGTAGATTTTAAATTTATTAATTTCAGACATTTTATAATACAAAAAAGGTAAACCTGATTCAAAAGTATCTAAAATCTCATCTCACATACAACATTAACCCAAGTTATTCTTAGAAGGCATTCAATAAACTTAGCTGATTTTGAATTGCAAAGCGAGTCCCTAAGAAAACCGTTCTTTATTTGTCTTTCCCCAAGACTTTCCCAAGTGTTGTGTTTGGGTTTATAAGGCTGTTTGAGAATCTCAAACAAGGAGCCGAGTCTACTATTCACAAGCCGTAGAATAGAACCAGAATCGCTGTTTTTAACTGTCAAAATGTTAGTAGACTATCAAAAATGAAACTGTCCAGCGGCCACTGGCGCGGTACGTGTTAGTAAAATTCTATTGAAATCGATAGAAGTCTATTGGAGTACTTTTGTAATAGTAGACTACGAAAATTTGTCAAACTTGGACCAGTGGCTTTCTATTGAGTTATTATTTCGATTCTATTTCGACACGAACGAAGTATTAGACTCGGCCCAAAGGACGCTCGACTTTGACTGTGTACCTGTATGTAATGTTATTTCGGCTCGCCTCTTTGTATAGTGATTAGAGTTTGAAAGTACCTATACGGAACCGGGTTTATCTTGGTAAAATTATATGGATACCTACGACATAGCATAAGCTGAAAGTACCCGAAATTATCGATGTGCTAGTGAAGATATTAAAATGATGATTGTTAGGTGATGCGCTCGTGACCCCGCCAACTCAGTGTTCTGTATATGATCACTGCTTTAAGCAACTTTCGCTATGGCTGGGTGACCACTTTGTAGCTTTTATATTTGTGAGCGTTTCTGTGTTTTGGAAGGAACGTTAAGCCGTTGGTCCCGGTTGCCAGTAAAATGGCCGTCGTTAAGCCCAGTTAAGGGCGGCTTGAAAAATTTCAATCGCCACAGCCTGCGCTTGCCCATTTCAACACGGTAATGGGCTCAAAATCTGTTATGTGGGACAAAATGCATACGGTGAAATGTGGGCGTACATTACGCCTCTGCATACCCTTTGAGGGATAAATTGCGTGACAATATTTATGTATGTATGTATTTGGGGCCAACATCTTTGGGCCCATATTTTTTTTGTTGTAATACATTATGGCCCTGGTTACTAAGACCTTTGAGTCAAATCTTAATTCATATAGCTTCAATCTTCTTTTTTACTCTACGTCTTAGTCAAGTCTAGTCTTAAGTCAAGGTCAGTCTCACCCCAGTATAATAGTGGTTGTTGTACTGAGGTTTTCAGTGGATTTAACGCGGCAAGAAAGAAAATCGTTTTAACTCCATATATCACTGTACTTCACTAAAGCACGTTAAATCAACCTTTATGTCAAAGAAACCACCACTTCCGCACATAAAACAAGATACATGCACTAATAATATACAGCAAAGCGTCCGCACTTGTCATTTTTCCCGCATAGAATCTCGGGGCCCAGGAGTCCACACCTGCTAGTGTTGCACGAGATGACTAATAGACAGGCGATGCAGGCATGCTTCATCTATTGGCCTCTGCCTCCTTATGAGGTTGGCAGGTCACTCCTAACAATGCCGAAAGCGAAAAGCCAAGCGATCTAGCCAAATAAAAGTGAACGTACGACTTCAAATCCAAGTAGGGCTGGGAAGCAACTGGGAATACACTAAGATGAAGAAGAGTGTAAGTAATGAGAGTTTTCACTACTTGTTGTTTCACTACTTGTACTTCTAAACCGTAAAGCTTCGACAATTCTTATAAAATGGCTCAGTTTGTCTGTCCGACCGTCCGTCTATACATCTGTAACTCTGTTAGCATCTTTTTTTTTAAATCATACGAGATAGAAACAAACAGTTTGTGGCATTCGATTTAGGACAACATGAATACGTGCATTGGCGATTCCGAAGTTTCTACCACTTTCGGGTTTTGAAGTCGTCTGATACCTTCGCTACAATCGTGAAGTGCGCGTTACTTTTACTGAAACAGGATGAAAAGTGGATAAACGTGCCCACTGTACGTGATAACATTGTTTCATTACACTTTAAAGTGAAAAGAACTCGAACACCGAGTGTGTGTCCACTTTAGAGCTTTGTAAGGTTCTGTGTCATAAGAATATGTCAGAGGTCTCTCCTATAAAAAACTTGCTTAAACACTATCACTTTTATTTCGTCTGTCACATTATAAACACTTTACCATAATATTACTCTATATCTATTTGATCACAATATGTGATGCTCACTCTATGGTTGCCGGAACAAGAAGGCCGAAACAGGCCCGTGTAATACCTTTTATAATTTATTAAAAAGAAGCTAACAAATAAATATAACTAAACTAACTATCTTCACGCTGTATCTCTGACGGGGTAGTCTGAGAGGACAAGTCGCAAAGCTTCGCGACCCATGCATACTTCTTTCGCTTCATTAATGTCTACATACATGCAAGTCAGGGTATCCGAGTACTTTTGACCGTAGCGTTTTTGAGCAATTCGTTCAAGAAAATGTCAAAATTTAAAAAAATCCTATGTGACTGTTTGAAGTGCGTGACTTCAAACGTCCCCTTCAACAGGGGGTAGGTAGAATCGATTTTCTACCTCCATCTCATGTTAGTGATAGATCCTCAGATTGAAACCACGATGGAAACAATTCCCAGGCTGAATCTGAGAACGGCTTACTGCCGTCCACATGACTGGATTGCAAAGCCATATTATACGCCTACATTTTACTATTTGCATTTTATCCCACGTAATAGGTGGTGAACATAATGCCATGTTGAAGTGAACAGGTGCAGATTGTGGTAACCTGTTGTTGAAAAGTTTTAAGTCACCTACATTACTGTACCTTCAATTTGGCTTTACGATGGCCAAGTCAAAAGAACTCAGATACCCAGACGTGCATGTACGAAGCAATTAATGAATCTACAGGAAGCGAAAGAAGTATGCATGGATCGAGATGCCTCGACCTGTCCTCTCTGACTGTCACTGGCAATCCGGAAAAATGGCTGAACGTGCCTTCTGAAGTACGGAATCGGTCGTGAATGGAAAAGCCACAAAGAAGTCACTAATCTCAGAACCAGTCAAAGCATAAATTACTTAACGCAGTAGTCATTTACTAAACAATGAGTTGGTGGCTACGAGCACTTCAATTATGTATTATTTTTAGAAGATTCACTTATCAGTCACTCCTTTATCCCCGAAGGGGTAGCGGAGGCATATACGCATTGATTTCAACACGAATATGACAACAGATTCAATTTTATTTTAAGACGTTGACGCTCATAGCTCATCACGCGTGCTAAAATTTTCCTGTTCCCGTTTCCCACAGGAACTTGTTACCGGTATAAAAAGTAGCCTATATATTATTGTATAGTTTCATTAAAATCCATTTTGTAAATTTTGCGTGAAAGAGTAACAAACATCCATCGATACTGTAAAACTTTCGCGTTTATAATATTAGTAGGTAGTGTACGTTACGATGCAAATTATGCGGACACGAAATAAGGTGCACCTCACCCAAAAAGAACTTTATTCGCGCCTCGAAACCGGCCCGTTTTAAAAAGATAAACTTATTACGTAACACAATGGCCAGAGGGACAATGTAATAATTTGATCACGTACTCTCTGTAATTTATCAGTAACATGAATAAAAGTAGCACAATGAGTCCGTTGATTACTTTTTAGATGCAAATATAATTTAGTTTTTTAAATGGAATGTTTTTCTTTTTTGTTGATTACGCCAAGGCAACACGTAAAGTGATAAATGCACAATAGGTATGTTAGATACTAAGATGACAAAAAAGGATAGACTTAAATCTAATAGTATATTATAGGTATATTAGTTTGAAAACAAAGAACATTCTAATATTTTTTTTTTAAATAATTTTGTTGTACCTATTCATCGTATTTCATTTTTAATTAAATGTTTAAGATTTAATTCATTATGACGTCATCAGTGGCATTCAAATCGTAGGGCCTTTGTTTAAAAAAAAACTTTAAGAAATATATGACATTGTGCTTTTTATGGCTTATTTCCGTTCTTCGGCAAAGGTGTATATACCTACGCATCCCACGCAATACTCAATCTGTCCTTCCAGATCAGTGTTCGAAAATGAAGAGGATACGATATCTAGTGCTTCTGAACACTCTTGTCTAGTCTAAATTAAGTGTAGTGAATATTACAAAGAAGGAAGATTATAGTTTTTTTTTTGTTGTTGATACACTCTTCCACTACTACCCAAGGGATCGGAGCTGTATTAGTAAATATCAACAAATAGGACAGATTTCCATACATTATTGTAAATTATCATCATCATCAGAGCGCCTGTCCCAGTTGCGTCTCGCGACGCCCGGGGTCCGCTCTCCTACTTTTTCACCTCCAAATCGCACGGTCGTCGGCATTCCCTGTAGTGAGACCATTGGCACGCATGTCATCCTTTACGACGTCAAGCCATCACTTCTTAGGTCTTCCCCCTTTACCAGGACCCAGCGGGGCCAAAATGGCCAGACATTTGTTTTCCACGTTGGCCGGCGGTTGCCGCAAGACGTGAACGTACCAGCGAAGGCGTCACGGACGCGAAGGCTGCCACGGATGCGAGAGTTCCTCGCATCCTAGAGATTATAAATACGAGCATACTATCGGATAAAACAGGTGCAAAAGGTGAAGCTTGTACAGAGTTTTAAATAATTTACCCACAGAAATTACAAAACCGTATATCATAAAATAATAATTGCTGTACATAACACAACTCGTTGTGTATATAATCATCTACTCCGGCGTCAAGTGGCGCCTGTAATTGAACGTCATAATCTACCCTAAACAGTATCACAAGATATTATGTTCCAACACAAACGAATATGATTGATCACCACTCCATATTAAATTACTAGCTGACATAAAATAATTACACTTCGTTTTATTATTTCACGCACTGAACTGGGCGACAATGATATAATTAGCTCATTTCAGCAAAAAGAGAATGAGAGTTTCTTTATTCGTTAAGAAAAAGGAATTTTCCCGAATCTTATTGTATATTTTTGTATCCTAATTGGCAGAAAAACGTGTTGCCATTATGAAACCGTGTAAACGAAAGGTATTATTTATTTTGCTCTTATAACGTCGTTTACTTCAATAATAAAAGAGCATTTTATTTTTTGTCCATAGTGTTTGGCAATGTCTACTGGGTGGAGTGGTGCCTAATACTGCAAAAATATTGTTACTAAAAAATAAATTAATCTAATATTATAAAACTGAAGATTTTGTTTATTTGGTTGAACGCGCTAATCTCAGGAAAGCTAATATTTTTGTGTTGGATAGCCCATTTATCGAGAAAGACTATAGCCTATATATATATCATAACGCTACAACCCAGGACAGCGGGCCATTAATCAAAAATTTTAACAAATCGGACAAATTTTCATTCAGTTTTGTAATAGTAAACGCAATGGGATCAAATGGATGCGATGGATGTTCAAAATATGTCACGGGCAAAGCTGCGAGGTCAGCTAGTTCTTTATAATTCATGCGTATGCTCCCATCAAATCACAAAAGATTGCGAGATTAATATCTCAAATTCTTCGCACACATAAACTATTCTAGTTTTGTTTATATTGAACTCAACTAAAACATATTAGACGATGATATGAGACGGGACAGGTATGGCCTGGCCTTATCTATCAATATATTTTGATACAAGGCAAAAGGTGTACTATTTTAGTATCACGTAAATACATTACAATGATTGAGTAGTGTTTAAAAATAGATACATCGCCTATATTAGTGTTGGGTAAGGGGTATCGAAATTCAATTTAAAGAAGAGGTATGGATTCTAAAAAACGTCTAACTAACTAACTTCACGCTGTATCCCTGACGGGCTAGTCAAAGAGGACAGATCGCCAGTCTTCGCGATCCATGCATACTTCTTTCGCTTCTTGAAGATTCATCAATCGCTTTATACACTCACGTCTGGGTATCCGAGTATCCGATCCATTGCCGTGTCAAAAATAGATAGGTGCAAGCTGTGGCGACATGCTATTGAAATTTATCAAGCCGCAATTAATAAGGCCTTCAACTGGGCTTAACAACTGCCATCTTACTGGCAACCGGGACTAACGGTTTAACGTCCCTTTCGAAGCACGGAAACGCTCGCAAATGTAAATGCCGCAAAGTGGTCACCCATATAAGGACCAGCTATGGCGAAAGTTCTTTAACGCGGTAATCGTTTACAACACACTGAGTCAGCGGGGCCACGAATACGTCATCCTTAATAGGAATCTTTAAAAATAATATTTATAATGGTTTCACGATATAAGCTAAGTGGATGTTTTTTGTACTAGAGTGATTTACGTACATCGTATTTTTATTTATCGGTTTGAATAAAGTGTCAGCGTTAAGCTAAAAAGGGCGTGCTCCGTTGGTTTGGACACGTCCAACGAATGAGTGAGCAACGATCGACGAAGAATATATATTGTGCGAAAGTAGAGGGTAGAAGGAGTCAGGGTAGGCCGAGACTTATATAAGAAAACCACGTGGCAGATTGCATAAAAACTAAATAGTCAAAAGTACTCGGATACCCAGATGTGCGTGTATGAAGCGATTGAGGAATCTTCAAGAAGAGAAGGGAATATGCATGGATCGCGAAGCCTGGCGATCTGTCCTCTCTGACTACCCCGTCAGGGATACAGCCTGAAGATAGTTAGTTAAATCACTCTAGTTGTGACGTCATGGCTACCGGCGGCCCAGAGCGAGCCAGAAGCGGTGCCTTGCCCTCGCGACCTTATGTCTTTCGCAGCGCCTTATATAACGGGCCGCACTGGCGGTCCTCGGCCCTTCTCTGCTGCAGCTGCTCACCAGGTAACGTCTCCCTCTCTATCTCGGGACACGTCTCAACAACCTCGCACTGAACCCACCCCTCTTCTTCTATCAGTCTAGCTTATCTAAAACGTAAATTCTAAATATTTTCTTATCGCTTTGTATAATATAACGTTTGATTTGCTAAATAAATGCTTATAAAATAATAAATATCCATCACGCCTTATCCCCGAAGGGGTGGCAGAGGCATATTATAAGCCCACTTTTCACCGTGTGGATTCCTGTCCCACGTAATAGGTGGTGAGCCCATTGCCGTTTGAAATAGACAGATGCAGGTTGTGGCTACCTGCTGTTGAAATTTTTAAGCCGCCCATAAGGCCTTCAACCAGGCTTAACGACTGCCATTTTCTGACAACCGGGACCAACGGCTTAACGTGCCTTCCGAAACACGGAAACGCTCGCAAATGTAAATGCCACAAAGTGGTCACCCATCCGAGTACCAGCCATAGTGAAAGTTGCGTAACTCAGTGATCGTTTAATGATGATAAATGCTCATGCTCAGTGATCGATAAATGCTCATGTTCTTGCAAATGCATCTTTTCTTCATCTCTGTGCGTAGGTCACCCTAAATTCACCCCCAGCCTACCCCCTCAACGTCATATAGTATAGAAAACATCCACTAGGTGACGGCAAATACTGTTTTGTAAATGAATATTTTTTTAAATATTAATTATACTCGTGTAAAAATTAATGAACTAACTGATAAATTGCCGAGGGTGACGTCATCAGATTATGAATTTGCTTTTCCCGCCCTTGTATTTGCGTTTTAAGGTTTTTTTACACAGTTCTGTGGAGTTCTGACCCTTAGTAGCTTACTTTTACATTATTAAATTGGTGAGATTTCTTTGACGCTGTGCGTATTCTCAGCAAAATAGTTCAGTTTGCCGTCCACAGTATAATATTGTTTGCATGAGCAAAACTTTTCAGTTTTAGAATTGCGCGGCGTTTAAAGATATCGTTAAGTAACAAAATGTTATTATTATGATATAAACTAGATGACGTCCGCGGCTCCACCCGCACGGAGAAGATTTCCCATTCCCGTTTACCACAGGAACTTGTTTCCGGGATAAAAAGTAGTTTAGGTGTTATTTTGATGTGAAAGCTATTATTGTAAAGTTTCATTAAAATCCATTTAGTAATTTTTCGCGAAAGCGTAATAAACCTCCATATATATACTCTTACTAACTTTTGCATTAATAATTTTACTAGCTGACCAGGCGGACTTCGTATCACCTTCAAATTTCAAAATGTTGCGTTTAGTTATTATTATATTGTATGGTTATGGATATTAAGAGTGAAAATCTTAACCTTAATCAAAAATCATAATCAAAAACTATTATGGAATCTTGCTATTTATTGCAAGTAAAGCGTAATTAATTATACTGAATACTTTCAATTTTATATAAAATACTTCATAAACAATCTTAACGCGTCAGGGGAGAATAGGTGCGTATTTTTTTTTAGATTTAGATTCCATACTGCTTTAATATCATATACTATGACAATGGCCTCTTTATAGCCCCAGTTCACACGTTCGACGTAAACTTCGCGTGACCACTCGTCCGGAAACTATTATTTTTTTATTTTTTACGGAACAAATGAATATTCAGATTGCGATGTCAGTATAAATCACGAATACGTAAAATTGAAACTACATACTCGCGTGTTTGTGCTTGTAAAATTAGCAACCTATTTTTATAAACAGAACGAAGGTTAGAATAATAACTCTATATATATATAGATAACTTTCGTGAACCTTGTTCTTTATTACAAACTAAACAATTATACCCATGAGTGGATTTCGGGATAGCCCGACTAGTTTCGACGTCGAAAGCTGCTCTGGCACAGCTTGACGCTCCTCTTGAAAAAGGACCTCCGGTAGGTCCGGTTTTTAGATTGTAGGGGCGTAATTCAGGTGTCAATTCAATAAAGCTGTAGGTAGATATAATATTTTCTTGCAAATGCGACTGCCTCGGTGTCACACAGCCACCGCAGTACTGAAGACCAAGGTTTGAGTCTGTAAATAAAAAAAAATGCTCTCCGGGAGTGCTGACAGAAGTGAAAACTTATTTTGGCGCGTTAGACATTTTTTAGATGTGTACTAGGGTTATTGGTTTATGAATTGTATTTTATTAATTATTAGAAACTTTAAAATACATTTATTATTCTAAGCGCTCGTGGCCCCGCGGTCTCAGTGTTCGGTAAACGATCTACGAACTTTCACTATGGCTGGTCGTCGGATGGGTGACCACTTTGTGGCATTTACATTTGCGAGCGTTTCAGTTCTTCGGAAGGCACGTTAAGCCGTTGATCCCGGTTGCCAGTAAAATGGCAGTCGTTAAGCCTGGTTGAAGGCCTTATAGGCGGCTTAAAAAAATGTCAACAGCAGGTAGCCACAACCTGCGTCTGTCTATTTCAACACGGCAATGGGCTCACCACCTATTACGTGGGACAGGAATCCACACGGTGAAAAGTGCGCATACAATATGCCTCTGCCATCCCTTCGGGGATAAGGCGTGATGGATATTTATTTTATTTTATTTATTATGAATCATCGACAACATTTTTTTTATTTATCTTCGCGTTCGCACACATGCATATATGCACACACAATAGCTGCGTTTCGTAACGGTGTGGTGAGTCCAGAGATTGTTTTCTCATCTAAAAATATGCGTACAGCGCTAAAACTAATTTTCACTAAAAAAAACCACTCATTCATTAAAAAATAGTGGATTTCCAAGTCCACTATACAAACTGAAGAGACGACGATGATAATAAATAAAATGCAGCCGTTTAATTGAAAGCCACATCGTTAGCTTAATAAATAACAAAATATCTATATTTATTGGTCCAATCTCTTTGTGCTCAATCAAAAGGTAAGGAAAATATTCTGCACAGAATGTTATTTGAGGCGAAGGAACGAAATATTGTGTTATTATAAATATTTAGTGTCAAATAATTAAATTAAATAATAAAAAAAATTCTACAAGTAAGAGTATCACGGCAAAGGACTCATCACCTGTTATGTAGGACTGGGGTGCAAACGGTGAAATGGGGGCGTGTGGTATGCCTCTGCCCACCCCTTCGGGGATGGAGGCGTTACAATATTGAAATATGTACCTATGTTATTTTTAAATTTTTAATTTCACTATTATCTGTTTTATGCTGTACAATAAAGTATATATCTATCTATATATCTATCTATGTAAGTAAGAGTATATCTCAATAAATAACATTAGTAATGCAACTAGCATCTTCGCCGTCAACCTGAGAGCTGCTATTTGAGCCATTCTAACTATGCTAGCGGCCATTAATGCTCAATGGATTGTCTTTTGTGCTTTCGATAAGCGAATGACGCCTCTTTGTCATACCAATGGTCTAAAAAAATCTACAAACGTTTCGTCCTCTTTTAAATTACACACTGCAGTAACAATTAAACAATATGTAAAACAGATGTATTAATCTCAAGACGCGCTAAAAGATCGCGTAAGTTAGCCTAAACAGGTCATTTATATGCATTTGAGGTAAAATATGACGTTCCACCCTTATTTACATACAAATTGACATCTGTCAACGGCACGTTTTGACTAACAAATAATGTTTTCGACATTTCTTTATAAAGCTTTGTCTTTGTGATACACAAAGTAAACTGGGAAAATCTATACTGATTAAATAACTGAAGAGTTTTTTTTTATGATTGAACACGACAATCTCTGGAAGTAATAGTCATCCGGGCGTTAATACCTAACTGCCTCGGTGGTGCAATGGTATTGTGTGCGACTGCCGCGACTGCTGTCCTGTGTTCGATTCCCGAGTCGAAAAAATATTTGTCTGATCCACAAATGTTGGATTCGGAGTTCGGGTGTTTCCAATGTATAATATGTATGTATTTAGAAATATGTAAGTATGTTTATCAGTCATCTAGATCACATAACACAAGCTTATATTAGCTTAATTTGGGTTAGGCGGCGCTGTGTTAAAAATGTCCCACAAAATGTCCCACAATACCGTTTACATCTTCGGCTTTCTCTTTGCTAATCATCTCTCTTGACTTAACGCTTATAGTAAGATTCAGTGCTTATAGCTTATAGTGAGACAGCACGCTTGGTATCCTTGTCACTTATCAGATGATTAGCTCCCTGCCTTGACTTTAGAAGGTGTTACTCATCCGCCATTTTGGATGTTCCTCCATGTTGGATTTAGAATGATGTCACTCAGCTAACTACTTATGAATCCTCATCCAAATCTAACATGTGCATAAAATATCAACTCAATCCTTTAGTGATGGATTTATGCTACTCAATTTATGGATCACGAAGCCTGGCGATCTGTCCTCTCTGACTACCCCGTCAGGGATACAGCGTGAAGATAGTTAGTTAGTTTAGTTAGTTAATTTTAAAGCATATGCTTCAAAATTGAGTAGCATAAATCCATACATATATACATATTGTCACGCCTTTATCCCCGCAGGGGTAGGCAGAGGCATACTGTACGCCCACATTTAACCGTATGCTTTTTAGCCCACGTAATAGGTGGTGAGCCCATTGCCATGTTGAAATGGACAAGCGCGGGCTGTGGCGACCTACTGTTGAAAAATTTTAAGCTGCCCATACGGCCTTTAATCAGGCTTAACGACAGCCATTTTACTAGCAACCGGGACCAACGACTTAACGTGCCTACCTAAGCACGGAAAAGCTCGCATGTAAATTCCACAAAGTGGTCACTCATTCAAAGACCACCTACAGCAATAGTTGCTCAACGCAGTGATCGTTTACAGAACACTGAGTCAGCGGGGCCTCGAGCGTTTAATTATTCCACCAGAACAAATATACCGCAAATTACTAAAAAAAAATTAAAATACATTTACAAAGCGAACGACGTATATTTACGAGTATCAAAAAACATGATAATACACTGAGTCGGTGTTGCCTTGGTAACTTGACAAAAGTTCTTGGAGGCTCACTGAACCTCGTTGAGCATTCTGCGTGGGTGAAGCCGTAGGCGTCACTGGTTATGAATGAAAAAAAAAACATTTCATTGAAAGTGGAGTTATGTGAGCATAACTTTGATTTTAATCAAGACGTTTCTGCTTTTTTATGGATTCCATAGATGTGGGGCGGATGTTAATTCAACTTTTGCCGACTATTGTATTTAATATAGACTTTTTATTCAGAATTATAAGGTTGGAGGTGAAGCCTTATATACCTACTATTTATAATATACCTACCTCCCTGAGTGTATGCCACACACACACCCATGATGCATGCATTAAAATACATACACATAACACACACCCATGATGCATGCATGGGTGTGTGTGTGCATTTGTTCACTTTAATAATAATATATTTAAATAGAAAACCACTATAATGTAAACCATACATAGAATGTTAAGAATCTCCTGGCACAAGTATATATTATACTTAAAAGGATGCCTCCCCTAGTATACTACATGTGCAAACAAACGCAATCATTAAAGTTAAAGTTTATTTAGTAGGTAATTAAATAATGGCCAATATGGCCAATGTAAGTTTTAATATTATAATTAAAATAAATAATATATCATCAAATATTATAATTTTTATTTATTTGTCTATCACGTCTTATCCCCGAAGGGGCGGCAGAGGCATACATATTGTGTGCACACTTTTCACCATGTGTATTCCTGTCCCACGTAATAGGTGGTGAGCCCATTGCCATATTAAAATAGCAAACGCATGTTGTGGCTACCAGCTGTTGAAAATATTCAAGCCGCCCATAAGGCCTCCAACTTGACTTGACGACTGTCATGTTACTGGCAGCCGGGACCAACGGCTTAACGTGCCTGCCAAAGCACGGAAACACTCGCAAATGTAAATGCCACAAAGTGTTTACCCATCCGAGGACCAGCCATGCTCACTATTATCTGCACTCAAAGAACCCCATCGAGCTATCGCGAACCCATCAATATTGAAAGTAAATAACCCTTTTGAATTTATAACCAATTAAAATTATAATTTCAGAACAGCGCCTTCAAAGGAAATCCTATTTTCTTAATGTTATGCCGTGGTTTTGCATAGCAAAGGCCGTATTTTGAAGAGGTGTGCCGTAGATATATACACCGCGAATGTTTTACTTACCTATGCGTTACTAAGAAAACAGAAAAAAATGTATTTGGGTGATTTTTACTTATAAATAATTTAACTTGAAGTGTCTGTTTGCGATTTCAAATTAATAGAGTTTTGCTAAATGTATATCAAAATCAATTTAAAAAAATACATTATTAAATAAAATAAAATATTTGTCACTATCTGTCTCTCTTTGTTTCGGCTAATTTCTGAATTGGCTGGACCAATTTTAACGGAACTTTCGCAAATAAGTTTCAAATCTAATATTGAAAATTGTCGTGGCATAGTGTTAGGAGATACAATAGTCCAAAACGGATGGACCGATTCTTAAGGATTTTTTTGTGTATATTTGGTAGGACATAATATATTTTTTTGATTGTATTTCTTTGTAATCTGTTTATTTTTTGCAAATCAAACCCTATTTATCTTAAATATATAATAATATTAATTATTGTGGGACACTTTTCACACAGCGCTATCTAGCCTAAAGTAAGCTAATATAAGCTTGTGGTATGGAATCTAGATAACTGCGCCATCGAGGCAGTCAAAACTTACTATATAATTACTTAAAATGCTGAAGAGTTTGTTTGTTGGTTTAGTTGAACTCACTAATCTCAGAAACTACCGGTTCTAGTTGAAAAAATATTTTGTGCTGGATACCCCAATTATCGAGGAAAACTATAAGTTATAAATTATTACACTACCACCTATAAGAGCGGAGCAGTGATTATAAATGGCAGCAAATCGGGCAACATGTCATATGTTGCCCGATTTGCTGCCATTTATAATTATAGGTGGTAGTGTAATTACCATGACAAACTTGTAAAATTAATAAACAGTAATTTACAGGATTTTTTTTGTCATGTGGGACGTCAAAATGGCGCCGCCCACCTCATCATGGTAAGCAAAGACGACGACCCGTGATTGGGGCCGCTATCTCAACCCGCTGGGCTCCGATAGCGACCCCCATCTTGATGGCTCAGATATATGCCTTTATACGCTTCTCTTAAAGGACCCAGGATTGTAAGAGGAGGGAAACATGTTAGTGGCCTAGGGGTACAAAACAAGTACCAAGTAAAGCCGCCGATTGGTTAGTCTATTAATACGTTATCGTTAGAGCTGCACTTATTACAAGTATCGATATTTGAAGTATGCCCATGGCGAAGCCATTAAGCTTTAAGGCTTCGATAAAAACTTACATTAGTTTACTTGCGGGTGCTCATTGTACACTATCAGTGCTCGATAGACCCCAGGCGAATTGTAAAGCGTAGCGTATTAAGCTATACTGTTGACTATTAGAATTGCTACAGCGTAGCAAAGTGTAGAACTTTGCTACGCCGTAGCTATTACTCACTCAACTAGCATCTCGCAACCTCGTATGTGTTTAAGATAGCTGTCATTCAATATCTTTTTGACGTTATACTTATTTTGGACCGTTAGGGATAAAGGATGGAAGTACATTTTTACGATGCGCGTAATCGTATGTTAGCTGATAAGTATTACCATGTCAACTCAACTTATAACTATATACAAAGTAGTTTTCAAAGAAGTGTGCTATAGTCAATATTTTAGTTTTTTTTATATATTATATAAAATTTTTATCTATCACCTTATCCAACGGTTTGTAGAAACAAACCGTTGGATAAGGTGATAGATAAAAATTTTAAAAAGATTTTTCATTTTGTTCCGCCATAGAATTGCGTGTACATAAAGTACCCACAAACTTTTTTTTTGCTTTGTTATTTTACAGTCAAATATATTTTATGGTAGTTGGTTTTAGGCTTTAGATAAGTTACTTTTTGCTTAAAAATACAGTTAATACCTTTGTCAATTTAATCCATTAACCTAAATAACTACAAGTGCGCGTTGGAGGCGCCGATGGAGGGCTTCGTAAAAAAATGTAGGTACATTATGTTATAAAAAACTAGCTACTACTAACTAGAATTGCGATTCTCATAGGTCCTCATTCCAGAACGTTTCTCAATACTCAATTACTGTGACTCCTGTAAACCAAGATCTACAGCAATGACCAAAACACCAGAAAAGTTACACCGAGCTCGATCTCGGTAAAGTCCCAGGAGAAGTTAGCATGTCTTGGAACCCGCAACGAAATTAATCAGAAGATAATGTGAGGAAGTAAGAAAAGAACGTAATGCCACGCCATTTTGGCGCGTTAGGGAAAAATGATGAGAGTATTTTTATATAATTTTTACGATGCGCGCGTACACTGTCAAGAAAAACCGACACCATGAAGTTAGCTTATAAGTGTTTCCATGACAACTTATAACTATATTCAAAGTAGTTTTCATTCTTTTGATGATTTTTTTTTACTAATTTATAATTTTGCATGCTGTGTTCACATCTAGTAGGGTACAATTCATAACTGATGTATCTGTATTTAAGCATTGTAATCTGTGTGTGTACTTTTGGTTGTAACCAGTTTTGTGAACCGAATAAATAAAAAAAAGTCCTGCTGCAAACAAAGAGTTGTGGTATACGAGTATGTGATGAAATCTTATTAGACTAAAGCAGTATAACTTCTAACGCGTGTACATAAGTTCACACACACACACACACTTATTTTTAACTTAGAAGTTTGATTTTTACTCAATATCTTCATGCGTTCCCTATATAAAAAGTCTTGACAGACAGACGAACGGACGGATCGACGGAGAGACAACAAAGTGATGGTATAAGGCTTTAATTCTGACTGCCTTGGTGGCGAAGTAAGTGTATGCGATTGCCACGCTGAGGTCCCGGGTCGGGAATCGAACCCTATTGGGTGTTTCCTATGTATAACATATTTATTTATTGTTAAAGAAGGCTTACAGACTAAAAACCAAAATATTTTTAGTTAACAATCAATTTTACCAAATCGCTATTTACAAGCCTCCACATTTAGATATATAGAATAATATCGATTCACAACAAATACAAGCTATACATATATAAGTATCTATTGAATACCAATATAATCATATAACAAAAACCAAACAAACTACTAAAATTGTTTTAGTTGCGTAGGATTCGTACCAATGGGTCGGCACCCCTCCCATTAAAGTAAGAATCTGCCAACTGTCGTCTGACTGTCGCTACACTGGTGTTGAATAGGTCTATGTCAAGTTGCAGCGGAAGTTTGTTAAAATACAGAACAGAACAGAACAGAAGTTTGTTAGATACACTTCTAATTGAAAAAACATTTGTCCTATAGTTGGTTGTAACCACCGATACATCTAATTCACCCCCATCACTTAATCATTGTAGTTATCGTATATGTATACAATATTTATTTACAAACATTAATACAAAACACACACACACACACACACACACACACACACACAAACACATACACACAACACTCACGTATCAAAACATACATTATTTTTGATTGATTTGAAAATTAAAATTGAAATGACCTTTCCGAATAATATTATTATCAAATTTTAAAATTGTTATTGTAAAAGAAAAAAAGTTCACCTCATCTTAGATTTAAGTAGCTGAAGTAATTTATCTTATTCTTAAAATCTAAATATATAAAAGGCAAAATCACTGACTGACTGATCACGAAATCTCTGAAACTACCAAAGCTATGAAGCTCAAACTTCGCAAGGAGATTCTTTTTGATACGTAGGTTTCAGCTTAGAACGGATTTTGCGAAATTCTACCCCTAGGGAAGTAAATAAGCGATAAACGGTTGTAGAGAATTTCGTCATTTTCAAAGTTAGAGACATGAATTTATGCACACTTGTTTTTAGTTACAAATAAATGGGTACGTGTATCGCAGTTTTGCAAAATTTTACCTAGAAGGGAGTAAATAAGGGTTGAATGTTTAAATGGAAAATTCTTCATTTTCAAACATAGCTACACCGAATTTCATATACCAGCTTCTGTATAAAAATAATAAAATACATGTTAAGGAATTTTGATAAATTCTGCCCTTGAGGGGGTAAAACAGCAGTTGTAATGACTGACTCATTGATCACGAATCCTATAAAACTAATAAAGCTACGAAGCCCAAACGTCGCATGGGGGTTCCTTTTAACACGTAGGTTTCCCCTAAGAATGGATTTTTCGAAATTCTACCTCTAAGGAGGTAAATAAGCAATATACGGTTTTATGGAAGTTCGTTCATTTTCAAAGTTAGAAACATGAATTTACGTACACCTGTTTTTGGTTAGTGTTTATTTATAAATAGGTGTATACATGTATCTCAGTTTTGGAAAATTTTACCTATAAGGAGGTAAAACAGGGTTTGTACTAACTGACTCATTGATCAAGAAATCTATGAAGCTAACGGAGCTATGAAGCCCAAACTTCGCATGCTTCTTATTAACACGTAGATGCCCCCTATGAAAGGGTTTTGTGAAATTCTAACCCTAAGGACGTAAATTAGGGATAAACGGTTGTATGGAAGATTGTCATTTTCAAAGTTAGTAACATGAACCTTCGTACACCTGTTTTAGAAGCATCTTATAAGGCTAAAAGAAAGCTTCTGTATTACCAGCGAGTTCGGTATTCCCACGGGAACCGAATATGCGGGTAAACCACGCACAGCCTAAGCATTAAACATAGAAACCTGAAATTTGGTGAATATATACTTTAAGTCTTTGAAAAACGAAAATAAAACGGTATTCTCGATATTTCCATGGGAATATTAAACAAAGTATACCTGAAATATAGTGAGATTACTTATTAGATTTACCTTGAATCAGCACTAAGAAAAGAATACCCGGTATTCCCACGGGAACGGAACTACGTGGGTAAAATCATACACAGCCTGAAATTAGGTGAACGTATTTTTTACGTACATTGAGTGATGTTACCCTATTTATATTATAAATGTACAAGTTTGTGAAGATTTCTATATTATTCGGACGTTTGTTATTTAATCACATTTAGATAAAAATCAGCATGTAGATAGAACATACAGCAACAGATAGGGCATCAACTATTGGAGATATATGAAAATTATTTTTGTAGGACTTTCTATAAATCAACCATCAAGCCGATAATACTGAATTAATTTTGGCATGATTTAGGTTTAAATACTGATATCTGCACGGTTCCCTTGCGAGAGAGGATCAAAGGTGTGTAAAATGTATATTCTGTTTCCGCAGTTTCGCCCGCGTGTATATTATTCAGTTTTAACTCATCAACAAGTATAGAAGCGCTCGTGGCCCCGCGGTCTCAGTGTTCTGTAAACGATCACTGAGTTACGCAAGTTTCACTATGGCTGGTCCTCGGATGGGTGACCACTTTGTGGCATTTACATTTGCGAGCGTTTCTGTGCTTCGGAAGGCACGTTAAGCCGTTGGTCCCGGTTGCCAGTAAAATGGCAGTCGTTAAGCCTGGTTGAAGGCCTTATGGGCGGCTTGAAAATTTCAACAGCAGGTAGCCACTACCTGCGTCTGTCTATTTCAACACGGCAATGGGCTCACCACCTATTACGTGGGACAGGAATCCACACAGTGAAAGTGAGCATATAATATGCTTCTGCCACCCCTTCGGGGATAAGGCGTGATGGATATTTATTTATTTATTTTACAAGTATTCCGATTCAGTGCTTTGTTATTAGAAAGGGGATACTTCAAAAGTTGTTTCCTAAGAATAGCCTACGCGCCACCATCTTTAACTAATCTCTCTTTGATTGTTTCTCTTATTTGGCGCAAACGAAGTTGCGCGGGTCAGCTAGTAATTATATAAAGTACATATAGCAGAGCGTGATCTCCTGGCACAAGTATATATTTACTTAAAAGGAGATCTCGGCAACGAAGATACAATATGTAATATTTAGTTACTGAAATAAATAATTTGAATTTAAATTTAATATCGGTCACTGACGAAGGCCCAATACATTAGTTAACATGTATGTATTTAGAAATTTATAGATATATTTATCAGTTATCTAGACCCCATAGTACAAGCTTATAGCTTAGTTTGCGGTAGATTGCACTGTGTAAAATATGTCCCAATTACAAAAAAAAAACCTTTTGAGGTACGAAACCTTAAAAATTTGTCTGTCGAATACACTTAAAACTGTATGAACTATATATTGGTAGATTAGATAGTCACGTATGCCTTTTGTATGCAGACAGACTAAACCTTTTATGGACATAGGTAGCCTGCATAAAAACTACATTTTATTACTCACAGCGGGACTCGGATCATTTAATATAACAATAATATAATAAATTCCTTAGCTTAAGTTACTCTGGAGCTTAAGCAGTGTTATTGTACTTATATATGAATATACTGGACAGTTATGGCAAGCTGTATTTAGTTTCAGGCTTATTTTCTTTCTTAAATTAAGCAGATTCATATGCGGGTTATTATTTAATAATATTTGCTCAAAAACGGAATGGTCAATAGTACTCGAATACCCAGACGTGCGTGTATGAAGCGATTGATGAATCTTGATGTACGGGACGGGCTGACTCGTTACGGCACGGCGAACGAGCTGCTTACGCCCCGGGGAGAGCGAGTTTGACTGTAGGTTCCGGGGGGTCGGAAACCAGGGTATGGCAGATACAAACTTTCGCGTTTATAATATTATATAATATTAGTAGCCCGTACTCATTATACTTTTTTTTAAATAATATTAAAATCATAAAATCATAATGTTATGTTCCTGTCTTCGGCAGTTAGTCATGTTGTTCTTCAGAACATATCTTCCGTCCGCGCTAAACATTCTCCTTAAGTACACAATTTCATTCAATTGCTCAAAACGTTGCCGGTTTACCCAAATCTTGCTTTTAATTCTTACTTTTTCTTTTTCAAATACCCGATTCTTAGTTTAACATGCAGCGAAGACCTTTACTTTTATATTAGTGACTAATGCACAACCCCGTTTGACAACCGAACAGAAGTCAAAAAGCCAGGTGAACATCTCCCTTGGTCGCACACAAACTTTACAGTCCGTATAAAGAGACTGTACCACAGAGTTTCACTCACAACGTTATCAAATGCTTTCTCCAGATCCACTAAAGCGCAAAAAACCTTCGCGTTAAAATGTTGGGATTATTAATTGAATGAATGAATGAAAAATCTTTATTCATGTAGGTCACAAAGTAACACTTATAAACGTCAAGATTATTGCTTCTACATTTACATTTACTGTCAGATTCGCAAAACAATAGGTAGAGCCTGAGGAAGAACCTGGCAATAAAACTCATGGCCACTCTTTTCTAACCGCCAGTAATTACATTAGTTTGAGTTACATGATGTTTGACCAATTATATAGTAATGAATTTATACAAAACAATAAAACAAAATCAATGTTGTGTTTAAAATCATATCAAAATTTGAGGTATTCTAGTTGCCAGTTCTAAGGGCAGCCTACACTTTAAGAAGAAGAATCTAGCAAGAAAGTCAATGGATGCTCTTTTAAAATGTAGGTATGGCTTACAATATTAAAATTACACTTACATTGTTCCTTTGTATTTACGTGAGTACAGTCGACTAAACTTAGTTTGCCTTAAATTTAAATTATATTATTTGTAATAATTGCTATATTATTATTAATGAATTAATTATTAGTTACATGAAACGTCATACATTGTTTAAGGCTACTAACATAAAGTAAAAACATAAATAAAAAGCGCTCGTAGCCCTACTAACTCGGTTTCTGTAAAAGATCACTGATTTAAGAAACTCTCTCGGATTTTGGATGGATGACCGCTTAGTAGCATTTTCATTTACCAGCGTTTTCGTGCTTCGAAGGACACATTAAGCTTTTTGTCCCGGTTAATAGTAGTAACGTTGCAATCGACACTCGTTAAGTCAAGTGAATACCTTTTGAGCGACATAAAAATTACAACGGCGAGTCGCTACAATCTGAGCCTGTTCATTTGAACACAGGCATTGGGCTCACCACAATATGCCTCGGCCACACCTTCGGGGATAAAGTCGTGGCAAATAAATTTATAAATATACTTAAATAATTAATACTGAAAGCATAAAACAAAGGTCTTGGATACAATTTTAATAATTTATTAAGCGAAGCTTCAATATAACAACTGCACTGATTACTTCAGCCTGTGGCAGTCGGTATGTTTAAGCTCAAATATGTTTATAGGTAAACATACATTGACCGGCCCACAGGCTCAGTTGGTTATATAACCGCCTTCTAACCTGTGGGTACCGGGTTCGATTTTATACTACTTACAGGGATAATTCTAACGCTTCTGTGAAGTGTAGGTACTTTATTTTATATTAAAACTCTCATTTATTTTATTAATCTATCACGCCTTATCCCCGAAAGGGTGGCAAAGGCATATTAGTATATGCCCAATTTTCACCATGTGTATTCCTGTCCCACGTAATGGGTGGCGAGTCCATTGCCGTATATAACTCTCATATATATACACTATATAAAGCTAACTTCGGGCGTCGCGAGATGCAACTGGGACAGACGTTCGGATGATGATGGAATGCTTACTGCTCTCATAAATATACTTTGTCATTGCGAAAAAATAGCAAGGGGAGCGCAACGAAAAAACCTAACACAGGTCCTACCTCAGTAAGCGCCAGCGCGCGACTGATCAGGCCTCAGCGTCGCGAATCTGATATTATTTAAAAATTTGTTCTATAAAAATTCAAAGTAAGCCATTATGTCTATAAATATTTAGTAGCTATAGTTGTGTATAAAAATCTGTTGTTTAGATTTGGCATTGAAAAAACATTTCGAAAGGGGGCAACTTTGGGATGTTTTTCTATCAAGTGAAGTTTATTAGATTTTGTAACAGAAAGCCATTTGACTAGCTTAAATCCTTAACTAACATATATCTCTTTTTCAGAATCAAAACCCTTTCTTCAACGATTCGCATTGTTTAAAAAAACTCAAAAGCGTGGCCTCGGCAGGAATATCAAGCCTTAACGTGAGCCGCGACAAAGCCCTTAATTAAGATTGCATAATTTATTATTCATTATCAATTAAAACTGTTATAACTCAAAAAGTATTTATGCTACATTTACAATTCAGGTACTATTTTATAAGTTTTACTAAGACCTATCGAAATATGCTAGTCTTAACTACCTATCGCTATCAGTTATGACCTAGATTCCTAAAAATCTAGCTCAGTCTAGGCAACTCCGACACATCCTACACCTTTGTATATGAATTTCTATTTATCTATAATCTGTAGGTGTAGGAGCACTATTATTCATTGGAGTTACCTAGACCGGCTACGAAATGAAACTATTCGTGACAGCGCAGGTCACGCGGTCTAGGATCTAGGTCCAAAGCAAGGTCCTAACGTAGGTAGAAAATGTACAAATTTAGAACATTACACTAACGAAATCACAAGACATTACTATTATTTAACAACAAAAAGGGAACAATAAATATCCTAAAATCAAGGTCACCTATCTCGGAACTATATGAAAACACTAGATTTCTTATCTAGGCACTATGCAAACACTAGACTGTTGTCTAGGCACTATAAAACACTAGATTGTTTATCTAGGCACTGTATAAACACTAGATCGTTGTCTAGGCACTGTGAAACACTATTTACACGAAACTATTTACTATTATCACGGTTTTTCTATTTCACTATTGTTATGTTTTAACTATTTACACTATACACATAATCACACACGTCTTCACTCGTTGGCGCGTGGATCTGTCGCGAACACTTGAAGAAGCGAAAGAACTATGCATGGATCGCGAAGCCTGGCGATCGGTCCTCTCTGACTACCTCGTCAGGGATACAGCGTGAAGATAGTTAGTTATATTAATAAATTATTGGGACATTTTTTTAAACAGTTATCTAGTAAAAAGTAAGCTAATATTAGCTTGTGGTATGAGTCTAGACAACTGATAGACATACTAATATATTTCTAAATACATACATATTATGTTTCCTATGAAACACCCAAACTCCGAAACAAACATTTGTGAATCACAGAAATATTTGTTAAGACCCGGGAATCGAACCCGGGACCTCAGGGCTGTAGTCGCATACACTACCACTGTGCCACTGAAGCAGTCAAGTTTAAAGAAATAACATCTTTATTCTACTCAGCTTAAGTGTTTTACTAGTTGCTTCCAAAACTTAGCATTGGAGTCTAAGCAATCGTTTGAAATAAAATTTCGGAATTTTTGGGAGACTGTCATCTGCACACCCAACTCCTGTGACTTAGATGGGAGGTCACCATGTTAGGCACATGCCGCCTCTAGGTTCTTAAGCTATTTTAGGTTTTGTAAGAATTGCACCGCAATGCACTGATGTATTCTAAAAAAAGTGCGTGTGTACTTATGTACACGCGTTAGAAGTTATACTGCTTTGGCGTAACAATTTAATATCTTTTGAATGTTTTAATTTTTCACCTTTTCCTACGTTTGTAGTCAAAACTAATATGTTAACTATAGCTAACTTCAGGGTGTATGAAAACTATTTTCAATGTAGTTATAATTTGATTTTTATAACGCTCTGCGCGCGTATCGTAAAAATTTACTCTCATAATTTTTTTTTTTAGGTTGCAATGGGTTCCAGCACATCTAGGCATTAAGGGAAATGAGGAAGCAGACCGTATAGCTAAGTTAGCGACAGTGGACGGCACTATGTTCAATTACCGACCGGACTATTGGGAATTAATACCTAAGTTCAAGCAGGAATGCTACAATGACTGGGTGATGCATTTCAAAAATATTTCAGTAGACAAGGGCATATGGTATCGAACCATTCAGCCGAGTCCTCCGAGACTGATATGGTTTGATAACCCTAAACTTAGCAGGAATTACATAAAACTAGCTTTGAGAATTAGATCAGGACACTACCCGTCAGCAAAGTTTGCTTATCTTATGAAAAAGTCTGAAACTCCCAACTGTTTAGTTTGTAACACAATAGAAGATGTGCAACATTTGCTGATGGAGTGTGGCAGAAACGGTACTGAACGAAATACTCTATTTAAAGAGTTGCAGTTAAATGTATTGGATGTAGGTTTAGTACAGACTATATTAAGTAAACCCAAGTCGGATGCTGCTAAAAAATTGTGTCACCTAGTTACAATAGCCAATCAACGCACTGTGTAAATAATTTTAAGCTTAGTATTAAGAATGATGTACCTATACTAGATTAAGACACGATGGAGTTGACATTTCCTTGAAGGATAAAAACTCCAAAAAAAAAAAAGATTAAAAAAAAAAAAAAAAAAAAAATTTTTCCCTACCGCGCCAAAAGAAGGATACTTATGTTGAAAATATTCAAACCGCCCATAAGGCCTTCAATTTGGTTTAACGACTGCCATGTTACTGGCAACCGGGACCAACGGCTTAACGTGGCTTCCGAAGCACAGAAACGCCGGCAAATACAATGCCACAAAGTGGTCACCCATCAATCACCAGCCATAGCTAAAGTTGCTTAACACAGTGATCGTTTACAGAACACTGAGTCGGCGGGTGCACGAGCGCTTCTTTAGAAATATATATGTTAAGCATGTTTATCAGTAGTCTAGATCCTACAGCACAAACTTATATTAGCTTACTTTGGGCTAGATGGCGCTGTGTAAAAAAAATGTTCTACAATTCTGACACTGACTTTAATTCAATGCAAGACACGAATAAGTCCATAAATCTTCGATTATGCTTATCATAATACATTAAGCTAATATCTCTAATGGCGATTGAAATAATGACTTATAATGGAATATAATTATGTAAGACAATGGTACCGATTCAGTCAGTAGAAAGATTTAACGATTTGAAGTAAAGTAAAATGAACCACCATTTTTCAAACATCTCCGAATATAACACGTTTTCAATTCGTATATATGATTTTTTTAATTTTACATGTATGTGTAATGGGTAGACAGAGAATATCCCGCAGCACCACCCATGTGATGAAGTGTGTATATATAATGACTGCCTCCGTAGTGCAGTGGTAGTTTATGCGACTGCCGCGCTAAGGTCCTAAATTCGATTCCCGGGTCAGAAATGTGGGTTTTGAAGTTTGTTTTCTATGTATAATATGTATTGTAAACCTTTAGGGTTCTACAGAACCCAGCGGGAGACAAATAAAAGGTAGTAGGTAGATTTTATAAACTATACTTCTCGACAGGTCCAAAAGTAGTCGTAGTCAGGGTCGCGGGTGACGAATTGGATAAAGTGGACTCTGCTGCGAGAGGCCACGAAAACTGGACTTATCTGAGGGAGGGCCAGGTAATCTTCCATGGGTCAGATGTTGTTCCTCTTCGTAGCAGATCGTAGGGTTCTCCGGCTAGGCGACGGCTTCCACTCCCAGTCTAGGCGCAACCAGGCCTTGGAGCAGCTCTCAGCCAACAGGTAGTAGGTAGAAGTACGGTAGAACCGTACCGTTGGAACTTTAGAATTTGAACCGTAACCGTCACCAGAAGCTCCGGGTCAAATATTTTTACCGATATTTATGTAATATTTAACCAGTTATTTGAACCTATTCAACAGGTTTAAAATACGCTATAAAATGTATGGAAATGAGTTTGCAAAATGACTGCTTAAACTGATTGATTGATTTGACTGCCTTCGTGGCGCGGTGGGAGTGTATCCGACTGCTACGCAAGAGGTCCTGGGTTCAATTCCCGGGTCGGAACAAATATTTGTGTGATCCACAACTGTATGTTTCGGACTTTGGGTATTTACTATGTAAGTAATATGTATGTATTTAGAAATATATAAGTATGTATATCAGTTATCTAGATCCCATAACACAACCTTATATTCGCTTACTTTGGGCTAGATGGCGCTGTGTAAAAAGTGTCACATGATATCCGATACTTGATAGTTCTTTAAGCTCTAATGAAAAAGCACCCTCTGTTCCTGTTCATCTTAGTAATATACCCAGTTGCTTTTAAGCTCTACCTGCATTTGAAGCCAGGGGTTCACCCCTATCTGACTGTTAGGAGCGATATGTGTCGTTGCCTCTTGTAGTAGACAGCAGGTGCTAGCAGAGGTCACTGAGGTCATTCGAGGTCGCTTGAGCCCCGGAGATCTCGGTGGGAACCCACACACCCCATTAAAAAATGCTCCCTAAAGATTAGGAAGTAAAGTTTCTATGCTGTTGATGATTTTCTAAGAAAGGTGGTTGCAGGTATTCCTATTATTGAAATGCAAAGTACTTTCTACACAATGGTTTGATATTTTAAATGATATTTCTCTGATATTACTAATTTATTTGATTCTACTTGAATGATGTTTTTTGCTTTTATAGTGTTTCTTTGACATGTACTCTTTAGTTCATGTAATATGCGAATAGTCGACCACATTAGGGGGATTCATACTACGGTAGAAAACGGAGTACTTATGTAAAACAAGTAAAATATCATCACTATTGTAACATGTCAAAACGGCCATCATAGCGGTTCACTAGTGTAGTATGCTATAAGGAATAATAATTTTGCATGCTTTTGTAGTAAGGCGAAATATGTGTCTGGCTCAAATAATATTAAATTTGCGTCTAAGGGCAGACATATTAAGTGATTTCGGGTCATATAAAAGTTGTTCAATAAATTGTCTGTGTAATTATTACGAGTTTGTAAACTTTGATATTTTAGGCGACGAAGACGATGCCTAAAGTATCAAACTTTACTAACTATTGAACAAAGAATTAGGTTAGTCGTGACCTGTTTATAACCGTCACAATTATTATTTAAAAACGTCACAGACTAACCAAACATTTTTAAAAGTAAATAGTATCCTAACTATGTCACAAATTAAAAGTTCGAACGTCGCCTAAAGACGGAAAGATGTAGATTAATTCGTAGGTTTCGAGTGGGTCTTGATAGCCTAGTTGGTTAAGCGTCTCAAACGGCAAGTGAGAAGACGCTGTTTCGAGTCCTGCTTGAGATTGATAGTGGGGTGTAAGGGGCCCCGTCAAGATTTATGAGACTTAAAGACTACCTGCTAGCAGTACACCTGCTAACAGATAAAGCAACGCAACGCAGGCGCCCTTGCGAGGTTGGCAGGGAATTCAAACGGCATTTGCCATTAAGAACATCGAAAATTAGAAGTTAAATGATAGTTGCTTCAAGTAACTAAAAAAAGGGAACCTCAATTAAGATGAGAAGGAGTTCATTCAAAAGTTATGAATAAAATCCACGAATATTGTTTTAACTAAACTAATTTACAAAGATCAAAGTGTTAATTGAGTTTTACTTTAACCTCGTTAAATGCAGCAGAGTAGAAAATTCAAGGGGCTTGCAAAATTTACTGCAAGTTTTACAAAGTGCATAATTTAAAATGATATCAAAAACTATTTAGTTAAAGACTTCAATAAGAATGAATTTGTAACCTTTTATTGATTTAACTATCACGCCTTATCGTCGAAGGGGTGGCAGAGGCATACATATTGTATGCCCACTTTTCACCATGTGTATTCTTGTCCCACGTAATAGGTGGTGAACCTATTGCCGTGTTGATATAGACAGACGCAGGTTGTGGCTACCTGCTGTTGAACATTTTCAAGCCGCCTATAAGGCCTTCAACTTGACTTAACGATTGCCATGTTACTGGCAACCGGGACCAACGACTTAACGTGAAAACGTGAAAAATGGAAACACTCGCAAATGTAAATATGGTCAACCATCCGAGGACCAGCCATAGTGAAAGTTGCGTAACTCAGTGATCGTTTACAGAACACTGAGTCCGCGGGGCCACGAGCGCTTGTTACTTTTTAGGCTGTAGTAACTATAATTTATGTACACTATCTACACTGGATCCAATGGGTTTCGACTAACTCCTTCAGGGATAAAGCCTGCCTCGCCTGCATTTACTGCACCTGCTGTCGTACAGAAGAGGTCATGACGCAGTGAAGGAATACTGAAACACAATCCTCTAACTCTACGTATACTGTTCTTGTTTTCCCACAGAATCTTGTGTCTGTGGTATCTGTATAAAAAGAAAGACAAAGCACTTAATTTTCGCAAAACATAATCGATTCAAGATAAAATAAACAATACTTTTTAAGTTACAACGTACCTTAAATCCCTCCATAAGTTACAACGTACCTAAAACCCTCCATAAGTTACAACGTACCTAAAAACCATCCATAAGAAATTAATGAATAGTAAAAAATATTAAAATTTATATTTAAATGTAAAACATACAGATGCAGGCAGCAACATATACAAAAAAGTGTGTGTGTACTTAGATATGTACACGCTTTAGAAGTTGTACTGCTTTAGTCTATTAAGATTTCATCACATAAACCACTACTCTTTGTCAGTAACAGGAAAGATAAATTAGTATGAATAAAAGAAAACATCAAAAGAATGAAAACTACTTTGAATGTAGTTATAAGTTGTCATGAAAACACTTATCAGCTAACTTCAGGCAATTTATAAATTGTCATGGAAACACTTATCCGCTAACTTTATGGTGTCAGTTATTCGTGACAGTCTGCGCGCGCATCGTAAAAAGATACTTTCATCATTTTCCCCTAATGCGCCAAAAGAAGAATAATTTCAACGGTGCGTTTATATTGTGCCCATCCAGCGCAAAGATACAGCCCCCTCACAGCGTAATACTATCAACCAATGTCAACAGCGCTGGTATTCTGAGAGAGCCAAAAAATATTGTGTATACCAAATTTCAGTTTATTTTAACTGTTTTCTGGAAGTGTAGCATGATTAAGTAACAAACGTCTTCAATAACTTTTACAATTAGTAGAATTATTCAGCATAATAATTACAAATTAAAAATTAAGTAACAAAAATAAGTAAGATAGTCAGAGACTACCAGGACTTTAAATAGTCCGAGACTACCAGGACATTTGTTTTGTTTTTTTGGTAGTGCTAATTAGTGTCTAGCACAAAAGACCTTTTAGCTTTTTTGTTACCACTTCACTAAAAAGGCAACGGGTTCAAAATTTCTTTCAAAGTTAACATCTAAAATAGACACATTTTATTAAATTTATTCGGCCCTTTAGACCCACCCACTAACTACCTTATAAGCGAAGAAGCGCTCGTGGCCCCGCGTACTCAGTGTTCTGTAAACGATCCCTAGCGTTAAGCAACTTTAACTATGGCTGGTCCTCGAATGGGTGACCACTTTGTGGCATTTACATTTGCAAGCGTTTCCGTGCTTCGGAAGGCATGTTAAGCCGTTGGTCCCGGTTGTCAGTAACATGGCAGACGTTAAGCCCAGTCGAAGGCCTTCTGAGTGGCTTAAAAAATTTCAACAGCAGGTCGCCACAACCTGCGCCTGTCCATTTCAAAACGGCAATGGGCTCAACACCTGTAACGTGGGACAAAAGTGCATACGGTGAAACGTGGGCGTATAGTATGCCTCTGCCTAACCCTTCGGGGATAAGGGCGTGACAATAGGACAAAGGTATGTATGTATGTAAAAATTAAGTACAAACCCGAGACGTTACACAACGCTGTGTCATTACATTTAATGAAGTACTTACAAAGTGTTCCTTGTAGCCTGTTTGTCAAACATGACTCCCATGCCAGGTTATTATAATGAGGAGTAAAACATAAAGCACTGGTCACACTAAGAACGAAGCACGTCGAGTTTAAGCAAGGGAGTAAAAAATGTCGGACACTTGCCGTATATTATTTTCTAAAACTAGTGCAAAGATCTCTAAAAATTTACCGTTTTATGTGTAAAAACGGTTAATTTTTAGACTTAAGTTGTGTTAACGTGCTATAGTGAAAGATAGTGATGAGTATATTGCAGTGAGAGGGTTTTTAGGGTCGGCAGCGTGAGTGCGAGTGAGTGAGTGAGACCTCTGTTGTTGCAAATGTCCACGTCCAACGGTGACCGCTTTCCGTCAGCTTCCGTATGCTTGTCTGCCACCTCATTAGTATATAAACAAAAAAGAAATCCAGTACAGTATGGTAGAGAACAAAGTATTTTTGTACTTTACAATAGTATGGGCATGAAAGGATTTGCTGAGAAATATTTATTATGACATTTTAAAACACTTTGTCTTAATAATATTATAAACATGAAAGTTTGTATGGATGTTTGTTACGTAACCCCTTTACGTAAAAACTACTGAATGGATTTTAATGAAACTTTACAATAATATAGCTTATACATCAGATTAACACATAGGCTACTTTTTATCCCGGGAACAAGTTCCTGTGGGAAATGTGAACGGAAAAACTTCTCTTGTCGGGCGAAGCTGCAGGCGTCAACTAGTTAAAATATAAAACTACAGTTTAATATTATTTTACATTAATTCAAAACTAAACTAACTAAAAATAACATTTTATTTCAATTTTTAACTTGGCTTAAAATATGTTTTTTGTGCTATAAAGATATCATTGACTTGAAAGATATAGATTACTTGACTTATGTTAAATTTCATGTCACAACACATAACCTCAGCGACCCACACTTCCAAATTAGTTGATTGCTGATTCGATTGTCCTTTTGAACCCATTCTCCCTTCGTTAACCCTTACAATTTGTTGAGGTCGCAATATTCCACTGGTATAATAATATTTCCTTACCATATATGACGTACTTGCATTTGGCATAGGTATCTTCTCGACTGGGTGGCAGCAAGAGCATACATATTGTCACGCCTTTACCCCCGAAGGGGTAGGCAGAGGCAAACTATACGCCCATATATCACCGTATGTGTTTTTGTCCCATGTAACCGGTGATGAGCCAATTGCCGTGTTGAAATGGACAGCGCAGGCTGTGGCGACCTGCTGTTGACCCAGCAACTTTATTACTTATGAAATAAAAAAAATAGTGTTATGAAGATTTTTTGAATATGATGCTTGCATATTTTGAGTTCGATTCCCGGGTTGGAGTAAATATTTAGGCGATCCACAAATATCAGTTTCGGAATTTGGGTGTTACCTATGTATAATACATATATATGTATTTAGAAATAAAAAAGTATATTTTTCAATTGTCTAGATCCTATAGCTTAGTTTGGGCTAGATGACGCTGTGTGAAAAGTGTCCCACAATATTTATTTCTTCAATTGACTGTATCGGCGTAATTTGTTGTGTTAGAAAATCAGTTTCTTCACGAAATCTCACGAAGACAATGTAAATCTTATTCTAGCTTTTTAAAGATTGGTTTGGATTCATCTTTGAAAGTCCTTCATCTTATTTTATATTACCACATATAACATAATATATGCCATAAAAGACTAAAGAGTACTCGTAGACAATTGCGATTGCGGCCAAACAAATGCAAATTTTAAGTAGTACTTTAAAACTACACAAGTTTTAAAGGGAAAAAAGTGCGAGTAGGGGGGGATGTGTCACCTCTTTTTGATGTCTGTACAGGCGTCAAACAGGGATGTGTCATGTCCGCCTGGCTGTTCATAGTGTATCTGGACAGTTGCCTGCAGAAGTTGAAAGATTTTAATATGGGTGTGAATTTGGGTGACTTTACAGTAAACTGTCTGCTGTACGCTGATGATGCGGTGCTCATGGCCTCATCAGAAGCCGACCTTCAGGCATTAGTCACTAATATGAAAGAGGGGTGTGAAAGTAAGGGTCTCCGCTTGAATGCAAGTAAAACTAAGGTTCTAGTATTTGAAAGAGGTGACGTAAGAACTAAATGCGAGATTAGGGTAAACCAGGAACGTCTAGAGCAAGTGAATGAAATTGTGTATTTAGGAAGTATGTTTAGCGCGGATGGAAGATGTGATTCGGATGTGGAACGGCGAGTAGCTGCCGGAAACAAAGTTAACGGTGCTTTGTCCCAGTTAGTAAAGCGACAAAGCATCGTAAAAGAAGCACGACTGGCGATTCATAACGCAGTGCTAGTGCCAACTTTGCTTTACGGTAGTGAAACCTGGGTATGTCAGCATATGCATGAAAGTAAATTGAATGCTGTGGAGATGCGATCACTTCGAAAGTTGTGCGACGTTACCTTGGCTGGCCGAATACGTAACGAAGTGATACGCAATTTGGCAGGTTTGAATGAAAGTGTCAGCGTTAAGCTGGAAAAGGGCGTGCTCCGTTGGTTTGGACACGTCCAACGAATGAGTGAGAAACGATGGACGAAGAATATATATTGTTCAAAAGTAGAGGGTAGAAGGAGTCAGGGTAGGCCGAGACTTACATATGAAGACCACGTGAGCAGATTGCTCAAAAACGGAAAGGTCAAAAGTACTCGGATACCCAGACGTGCGTGTATGAAGCGATTGATGAATCTCGAAGAAGCGAAAGAAGTATGCATGGATCGCGAAGTTGGCGATCTGTCCTCTCTGACTACCCCGTCAGGGATACAGCGTGAAGATAGTTAGTTTTTTTAGTTACACAAGTTTTAGATCGTTCTAAGTAAGTTAGCCCAAATTAAGTACTAATGTAATTAAGAAACTTTGTACAATCTACGGTATGTGGCCACTGCTTGAATTTAAACAGCGATGACGTCAGATTTAGACCGAGAGGTTGCTGTTTGCAACGCGGGCAAAGTTGCGACCGGGCAGCTAGTCTTTACTAATATTTTAATGAGATAAAGTTTATAAACTTAAAGAGGAAAGAAGAGGTGTTGTATAAAGAGGCAACTCAATCATATTTTTGTTAGTCGCATTAAAATCTCAGTGAAGAAAGCACGTATTTCATTCCTATATCACCCTGTCACACGATTAGCAATCTTAAAACGAGCCGGATCATCAGTGCATACGGAGCGACCGTGCCGAGCGTCGAGAACAATAGACAGCCGCATTCCTTAGATAAGGAGCGAGCCCGGATCGTCATTAGTTAATAAGTTGAAGACATTTTTTGCAACTTGTTGACAAGTTAAAATAAATCAAGAATCTACGCATCGAAACATTGATTGTTTTTGAAGAATAGTGATTTCGGGAAGTGATTTATGGCTATAAATATGTCGACATCGGAACAATTACTTGGAATCTTAGAAGAAATTGCAAAATTGTTACAAAAAACGCAAATAAATTTAAAAAAATGTCCGAAACAAAGATTTACACGTGGATATATTGAAACAAGATTGAAATGTATAGAGGAATATTGGAACAATTTTACTACTACTCATCAAGAACTCATAAAATGCACGACACGCGAGAATCGAAATACTATTAGTTATTTTGTGAACGAAGACTATTACATATGTGAAGACCTTTATTTATCTATGCAAGCGGACCTCAAAGATTTACTCTCGTCCAGCGTGAACAGTACGGCATGCAGCTCAGGTACAATTGAAAAGTCGGGTATATTTACATCACAACTGAGACTGCCTAAAATTGAACTGCCGAAATTTACAGGACGATACGAAGAATGGACTTGTTTTCACGATTTATTTGTGTCGTTAGTTCACGACAATACTTCAATATCTGACGTGCAAAAGTTGCATTATTTAAAATCAAGTATTGGCGGTGAAGCAGAGGTGCTACTCAAACCTATACAAGTGTCGGAGAAGAATTACTCGCAAGCATGGGCAACACTGAAAAAAAGATATGGACATAAACGACTTATAGTGAATGCAGTTCTTAAACGTTTGTTTAGTCAACGAAAAATTAATACACAGAGTGCGAGTCAAATAAAATCCTTATTAGACACAACCCACGAGTGTCTTAACAACCTCAATAATTTGTCAGTTACCACGGAGTCTTGGGATCCTATAATAATATTTCTAGTTGTACAGAAACTGGACCAAGATACTCACACGGACTGGGAGGAATATTCATATAAAGAAGATGAAGAGGACTTACCTAAATGGGACAGCCTGAAGAAGTTTCTTGAATCGAAGTTCCGCACACTCGAGCTTGTGTCACCTGCTACCGCTGCACCTACAAGGGAAAAACCTAAAGAAAAATCCTTTGCTGCTACTGCTACTACTGCAACTGAAAAAACGTGTGTTAAGTGCGGAGAACAACATACTTTATGCCACTGTAAACAGTTTACCGAAATGAATGTGAAAGACAGGAACGAATACGTGAAACAAAATAGATTGTGCTACAACTGTTTATTACCAGGGCACCCGGTGTTTAAATGCCGAATTCCTTATAATTGCCGCATTTGTAACAAGCGCCATCATTCTCTTCTACACGAAAAAAAGGAAGACAGTTCAAGAACACAAAATGATACAGTTACTGCAACTACAACTTCAAATGTTTCTGTCAATCATGCAATAGAAGAACGAAATGAGGCACCAATAACAATGACGGCATATTGCAACAACAGAAAAGTGACGGCGCTCTTAGCAACTGCGATGGTGAAATGTAAGAATGAAGAAGGACACACCATTGTATTGAGAGCGCTTATTGACCAAGGGTCACAAGCGTGCTTTATTAGCGAGAAAGCGACTCAGCTGCTCCAATTAAAAAGACAGTCAGGGAGAGGTAGAGTGATAGGTGTAGGATCTACTAGAACAGATGTCAAGCAAGTGGTTCAGCTACAGGTTATATCTAGAAAAGAAGACTTTTGTCTAAAAATACAAGCCTATGTGATGTGTAAAGCGTTGACCACTAAATTACCACAACACACTCTCACTATAAACAATGACTTTCAGCATCTACAGGGTCTAGACCTGGCCGATCCGACTTACCATACACCAGGGTCGATCGATCTTTTGCTAGGTGTGAATGAATATGCAGAGATTATTCAGCAGGAGCTAATCAAAGGTCCACCAGGCACACCATGCGCGCAACGAACCAGCCTGGGTTGGATTTTATTTGGAGAAATGCACAATAGACACGAAGACAGCTCTTTTATTGTTATGCACCACCAAGTGGATATGGATGAAGTTTTAAGAACACTATGGGAAGTAGATACTGAGAACAAAAGAAAATACACACAAGAAGAGCAATTATGTGAAGATATTTACAAAAGAACACATGCAAGGAATAAAGAAGGGAGATATATCGTTACGCTACCCTTTAATACACCAAGCCCTAAATCACCAGAAGGTAATACACGAGAAATAGCAATGCGTCGACTACTACAATTAGAAAGAAAATTTGCAAAACAACCTACCTTAAAGGAAGAATATGAGAAAGTTATAAAAGAATACGAAGTGCTAAATCATTTGGAAGAAGTACCTGCGGAAGAAATTAATACAAAGAAAGCTGTGTACTTACCCCATCACGCGGTTGTCCGTAGTGATAAAGAGACCACTAAAACAAGAGTTGTTTACGATGCTTCCTGCAAGGGTTCCAATGGCATCTCACTCAACGATGAATTGTTGGTTGGGCCTTTAGTTCAAGATGATCTTCGTAGTATCATAATGAGATGGAGAATGCACGCAGTTTGCTTCGTGGCTGACGTCGAAAAAATGTATAGAATGGTTCTGGTGGCAAAAGACCAAATAGATTTTCAACGTATCCTGTGGAGAACAGATCCGTCTGATCCTGTTAAGGACTATCGATTACTTACCGTGACATTTGGTACTGCCCCAACTCCCTATTTGGCATGCAGAACCTTACTCCAGCTAGCTAGTGATGAAAGTTGCAATTATCCAATTGCTGCACAAATGGTATCCGATTTTTACGTTGACGATCTCCTTTCTGGAAAGGACACGCTAGAAGCTGCTATCGAAGCTAGTCAGCAGCTGAAAAGGTTAATGGAAAAGGGCGGTTTCATTTTGAAGAAGTGGTCATCCAATAATATAGAATTCATGAAATCCATACTACCCGAAGAGAGATCTAAAAGCGCACATCTCGATTTGAATATAGATGGAAAGGTAAAGGCATTAGGAATTATTTGGAACCTGAAAACAAACAAATTAGAATATAAATTTACCTTACAACCTGTAAAAGGTGACGTAACCAAACGAAGCATCTTTTCGGACGTGCAGAAGCTGTACGATCCATTGGGGTGGTTGTCACCAAGTATAGTCACAGCTAAGGTACTGATGCAAAAACTTTGGTTAGAAAGAATAAGTTGGGATGAGAAAATTAGTCGAGAATTAGAACAAGAGTGGTTACTCATTAGAACAGACTTTGAACATATAAATGACATACATATAAATAGATGGATACATACCACAAATAAAAATAAAGAATGCATTCAGTTGCATGGATTCAGTGATGCATCACTACGTGCTTACGCAGCTGTGGTGTACGTGAGAGTAACTTGCTCCAACGGCGAAATACATACCAACTCGGTGGCAGCTAGAACTCGTGTAGCTCCACTAAAAACACTATCTGTTCCACGACTCGATTGTGTGGAGCGCTGCTGCTCTCACAATTATTAAAACATGTAGGAGAAGCAATGAAGATACCAAAATCACAAACCTTTGCTTGGACAGATTCGTCAATTGTCCTGGCGTGGTTGTCTGGCGAGCCCTGCAGGTGGAAGACATTTATTGCAAATAGGGTGGTGGAGATATTGGAGAATACAAACTGCAATCAATGGCATCACGTGGTTTCTGATGAAAATCCCGCTGATATCGCTTCTCGAGGGTTGTCAGTAAAAGAGCTAAAAGAATGTAGATTCTGGTGGAAAGGGCCAAGCTGGCTAAACACAGAAGAAATAAAATTCAGCCGCTTAGAGAACATACAAACTGATGAAGAAATGAAGACTATCAAAGATTTACATACACACTTAAACATTAATCACGTAGACAAAGACGATACAAAATTGCTCACAATGTTTAGAATTTTTAATAATTTAAAGGAACTACTTACCTCCATCTGCCATTGTCGAAGATTCCTAAACTATAAAAGTCACAAAATAATTTCCGAAGCTGAAAAACATATTACGACGGATGAATCAAAAGATGTATTACTAAATTGTGTTACTTACCTGTGGACTGTGATGATGATTCTTAATGCAATAATGTACTTACCTGATGATGCACTGTTATTCTATCACGTTAATACCTGTAAAAGAAACTTAATCTAAACCAATAATTGTATACCTGCTCACTGTTAATTAATTACTTACCTATGTTGATAAATCTATAAAGTTATATAAATCTGTACTTACCTTTGCATGTTTGAGTTAGCAAACAATGTACTAGCCTTTGTGATAACCAATATAACTTAGCTTTGTTTACAAAAGGACTTGATAGCCCTTTGGGGGCCGGTATGTTGTATAAAGAGGCAACTCAATCATATTTTTGTTAGTCGCATTAAAATCTCAGTGAAGAAAGCACGTATTTCATTCCTATATCACCATGTCACACGATTAGCAATCTTATTACAAACACCAAGAGGTAAGAAGTTAACTTTCACGGAAAGGTGACCATTTTGTGGCATTTACATCTGCGAGCGTTTCCGTGCTTTGGAAGGTACGTTGCCAGTAACAAGGCAGTCGTTAAGCCCAGTTGAAGACAAATTTCAACAGCAGTTAGCCACAACCTGTGTTTGTCTTTTTCATGGCAATGGGCTCACCACCTATTACATAAGACAGGAATACACGGTGAAAAGTGGGAATATAAGATGCCTCTGCCACCTCTTCGGGTATACGGCGTGATTGATAAACAAACAGGGTATAGTTGGTGAGTGTTATGTACTGAATTTGTAGGGGTAAACTCTGGATCTAAAGAACCGATTTTAAAACTCTTTTCATTGTTAGAAAGGTATATTATCCCTGAGGAGTGCTATAGACTATTTATCCAGGGAACAGTACGTGCCTGTGGGAAACTAGTGCGGGTAATCTTCACCACGCAGGCTGAGCCGCGTATATTAGCAAATCTCAAATAAAATCGATTGCCAAAATATCGCAGAATGGCTGCACTTAACCGTTGTTGTTGTTTCTTATTTTGTTGTTGATAGGTATTACTGGAGGACAACCGCGGCTCGGCCTAAGTAAACATCGATAAAGCACAAATAACCGTTTGCTTCTCGAGGGAATAGTTAGTTTGGTTCCTAACACCGTGAATTAAGAACCAACAAATACAGTTCTCCATTTACAATATTACTCAACCCTATGGCCGTCACTATCGGAACCCCACTATAGTGTATGGCCACTATAGCGGCCATACACGAGATTTTTGATTATTGCTACAAATTGTGTGGTAATCGAAATAATATCCAAAGAGGAATCATAGTTTGATAAGTCACAAACCTACCTCTCCTACAGCTGGTCCACTTACTGAAGCATTGTGTTTGAACAAAAGCGAGAGTAGGAGCTTGTTCGGAAAAAAAATGCTGCGGTGGATGTGTGGAGTCACGTGAATGGACTACGTGAAGAACTATCGCGTCCGCGTGACATTGTAGATAAGTTGTGAGAGTACGAGTATTGCCTTCGTTGGTATGGTCATGTCCCGGTAAGAGGGAAAAACCCAAAAAGGGATGACATGCGTGCCAATGGTCTCACTATAAAGGATGCCGACTACCTGTCAGTGGAGAAAAAGAAGTAAGAAGGTGGACCTTGGGCGCAATGAGGTGCAACAAGGACAGAAAAAGCTCCAACAAGCTCGGAAGATCATGAGAAGCGGGAGAAGAGATTATTCGAAAAACATTATATGACCACGGCTGCTGTAGTCCGGTTAAAACGTCGGGAAGTCGGCTTAGTACATAATATGTTGCGAATAAGAATGAGTAAAAATCGCGAAACATTAAAAACATTAATTATATGGAAAGGTGATCAATCTTAATTTCATTTTGACTCGACTATATTTTGACACCTCCTTAGGGAATAATTTTGAAATAAAAATAATAAAAATAAACTATTGTAAGAATTTCATATTTCTGTCTTCTGTAGTTGCATCTAGGCGTTGATGAGTCAGTCAACCATCTTCTTACATTAGATTACTTAAGCTACAACCATCCAAGCAAAAAAATGTGGCGTTATGATTTATGTCACAATCTAGGGAGTGTTACGTAGTAAGGCACTACCGGAAATTGGGCTGCCACTGTGTATTATCGTAGCGATAATGTTGATGAGTGATGTACCATCAGTAAAAGTTGATACCACTTAGAGAAAATAGTAATCCGGATAATAAAAAGGAACAGGAATTATTTAAAACTAGGCTTCGCCCGTGACATACTCGTACTTCACACTCCCGTCGCGCCTATATAATCCCGTCGTTTATAAATTCTACAATAATGTATAAAAAAAAGCCCGATTGGTCAACATGTATGGTTTCTGTTCCGCTCTCCAGGGTAAAAGCGTAAAGATATTATATAGCCTCCCTCGATAAATGGGCTATCTAACACAAAAATATTTTTTCAAATCCGACCAGTAGTTCCTGAGATTAGCGCGTTCAACCAAAGAAACTATTCAGCTTTATATATTAGTATAGATTTGTTTCGTGGTTCGGAAGGCATGTTAAGCCGTTGGTCCCGGTTGCCAGTAACATGGCAGTCGTTAAGTCAAGTTGAAAGCCTTATGAGCGGCTTGAAAAATTTCAACAGCAGGTAGCCACAACCTGCGTCTGTCTATTTCAATACGGCACTGGACTCACCACCTATTACGTGGGACAGGAATACACATGGTGAAGGGTGGGCACGTGGTATGCCTCTGCCACCCTTTCGGGGATAAGGCGTGATAGATAAATATAACAAAAATAGATTTGTTCTAAAAAGTATTAATATGTAAAATTAAAGGCAAAGCGATCATATAAGGGTTTAATTTTTCTTTTAAGGTACTGAAGCCTTATAATAAGAGATTATTATTCTGTAAAAACGTTTTATTATGTGTTCTTTAACACATTTGATGATTATGACGTTTGTATGGAACATGGAAAGCGCTAAGCAATATTCATTCCATTTTCCATTTTAATCTTTATTAAGGGTCATTTGCATGTAAATAGGTGTATATTTACTGTGACCCATCCATCCAACTCAAAAAGATACTTAAACGGCCAGCATATTTATTCGGGAACATTCACGGCATTTTTTGTCAAGAACTATGATTGTTTTTTAAATATATTGATATTGATTGCAAACCCAGGAGTGAGCGAAAAGTTTAACCAGATCATACACTATCCAGCGCCATTATTTCCCCCTGTTAGTTCGCCGCTGGTACTACGGGTTGTTAAAAAAGGTTCCCAAGTCATCCCCATTATCTTATGATAATGTAGAGTAAAGTACACTACATAGATTAGGATAACCCAATGGTGCTTTATATTCCCCATCTAGGGCAGCCAAGGTCACAAACAAATTTACCTTGTCTCCACCAGGGGCGCCACCGGGGGAGACAAGTCTACGCAGACCATCTTTCCAAAAAAAGCAAAGCGATCATATAAGGGTTTAATTTTTCTTTTAAGGTACTGAAGCCTTATAATAAGAGATTATTATTCTCTAAAAACGTTTTATTATGTGTTCTTTAACACATTTAATGATTATGACGTTTGTATGGAACATGGAAAGCGCTAAGCAATATTCATTCCATTTTCCATTTTAATCTTTATTAAGGGTCATTTGCATGTAAATAGGTGTATATTTACTGTGAACCATCCATCCAACTCAAAAAGATACTTAAACGGCCAGCATATTTATTCGGGAACATTCACGGCATTTTTTGTCAAGAACTATGATTGTTTTTTAAATATATTGATATTGATTGCAAACCCAGGACTGAGCGAAAAGTTTAACCAGATCATACACTATCCAGCGCCATTATTTCCCCCTGTTAGTTCGCCGCTGGTACTACGGGTTGTTAAAAAAGGTTCCCAAGTCATCCCCATTATCTTATGATAATGTAGAGTCAAGTACACTACATAGATTAGGATAACCCAATGGTGCTTTATATTCCCCATCTAGGGCAGCCAAGGTCACAAACAAATTTACCTTGTCTCCACCAGGGGCGCCACCGGGGGAGGCAAGTCTATGCAGACCATCTTTCCAGGGAGATACCCTGGGGCGCCCGGCACTAGGCGAATAGGTGGGACCTTGTGGTTTTAGTCGGTACGAGTCTCGAATAATATTCATTGGGATTTCCAGACTTTAAATAAAGGCGCGTAACGCTGGAGTGTTTAAGGGGTTGGGAGATCAGACGGCATTCTCAACAACGTCGAAAATGAAATACCAAATAATAGCAGCTATTATATTATTATCCTAGCAGCCAAATATAAGTGGACAGGCTCCAAATTCTGCTAGAAATTGGAAACTGCTTGGAATACAATATACACAATAAAAAATTATTGGAAGACAACTTGATTCAGGACGGGGATTGAACCCGTGACCTTTGCCTAAACACTGCAATGTTTTAGCCACTGAACTATTCGAACCGTACCGAAACAAGTTGAAATTCGTCACTATATTTTAAGCGTCATTTAAAAGTATGAGCTTGGAATATTTTAATATATAATTGGCGTGTATTTAGAAATATATAAGTATGTTTATCGGTTGTCTAGATCCCAGTACAAACTTTTTAATTGGGCTAGACACCACTTTGTGCCAATGTCCCAATTTTTTTTTATTTAATTGAAATTTTTTAAACGACGACGTTGATATGAATTTTAGAACTGTAAAAAAACGCTTTTCGGTTACGCGCCATGTAAAGAAGTTTCACTTCTTACGTGTGTACTCTGGTACACACACATTTATTTTTATACCTAGTCTCTATCATATCACGGTTAGTAGCTATGTATAAGTAGTATAATATATTATTTTGTACTAGTTGATGCCCGCGGCTCCGCCCGAGTGGTGTAGCTAGTAAAGTTTAATTAAAATCCATTTATTCGTTTTTGAAGAAAAGAGTATAAAGTATCCATATAACTACAAAATATCCATAAAATTTTTAAACTAGACATTTAACAACCTCTAAAAGCAGCCCTAGTTCACATCTCAGCTTTACGAAATTGCCTACACACAAATTTCCTCTAAGTTCGTTCCAACCAACTTCTTAGCTGTTTATTTTTACTGGACAAGTCAATTGAAGCGCTCATGGCCCCGCTGACCCAGTGTTCTGTAAACGATCACTGCGTTCAGCAACATTCGCTATAGGTGGTCCTTGGATGAGTGATCACTTTGTAGAATTTACATTTGTGAGCGTTTCCGTGCTTCGAAAGACACGTAAAGCCGTTGGTCCCGGTTGCCAGTGAAATGGCAGTCATTAAGCCTGGTTAAAGGCCTTAAAAGCGGCTTGAAAAATTTCAGCAGCAGGTTGCTACAACCTGCGCCTGTCTATTTTCAACACGGCAATGTTACCTGTTACGTGGAACAAAAATACATGCTTTGAAATGTGGGCGTATAGTAGCGCGTATAGAGGCATACCTTTGCTTACCCCTTCAGGGATAAAGGCGTGGCAATATGTATGTATGTATGTAAGTTAATTGAAAAATATTCGGGTCTTATCTTGCAATACCTTCCCAAATTATTTCAGACTATCCTACATCAAGATGGCTGATATCCACTTAATCATGGTAATAGACTCGCTTCTTATCACGAGGATCCCATAACTGCCCATATACAAATTTTCCTTACATTGTTCGTTCCATCATCAACCTTTTTTAACAATACTGAAATTCTTTTGTTATTGAATCTTATAGAGAATTACTTTGAGTGTTTTACCGTGGCGAGAGGCTTTAGACAGTAATTTAGAAAGGTTTACAATCCTTAACAGAAAATAGACCCTATTTTGTGGGTCATAAGGTCGATTTAAACCTTTTAAGTGTCACTTAGAGTGGTAATCAAATTTGTGGAATGTAATATGATTTTAAACGTGTTCAAGATTTTTTTTGTCTTTTTACAAAGTTAAAGAACTTATTCGACCAATTTGCATTTTAATATAACCTTTTTAGAGTGAACAAGAAAAATTTACTCAATCAATAGGTACTGTCTTAAATGGGGATAATAAATGAGGTTTTGTTTTTTAAAGAGTTTGTAAAGTGTCATTTGAATACTTTACAAAGTACGGATAGATTGTCAGAATCAAAATAAGTATCTTTTATTATTCATGTAGACCATTTTAGGCACCTATGAATAGTCACGACAATAGACAATAGTCATGAAAAATGAATAGTCATGACTATTCATAGGTGCCTAAAATGGTTTATAAAAATAAATAAATATCGTTGGGACAACTCACTCAACGCCATCTGATTCCAAACAAAGCAGAGTTTGTACTATAGTAACCAGATAACTGATAAACATACTTATATATTTTTAAAAACATACATATTATAGTTTAATAACACCCAGACACAGAATAAACCATCGTGCTCATCACACAAAGTTTTATCTTGGGTGGGAATCGAACCCACGACCTTATGTATCAGTTGAATACACTCCCAACGCGCCACAGAGGCAGTCATGTGAGAGGTCCTAAATGAGAGCGATTCGGGCAGCTTACCTTTCATGGAGAAGAATCTGGCAAGAAACTCCATAACCGCTCTTTTAAAGTGTAGGTATAGGTTACAACTCGTAACTTACATTGATCTTTGAAGTTATGTGAGAGAGTCAGCGCATTATAAGATGAATCCGGAATAGGAGGTAGCCGCAGCTTCCCATGTTTAAAATCTCTGATTTGCAAGCGTTCATAGGCTATCGTTACCACTTTTGATCTGGTGGACTGCTTGTATAACATCTTATTAATATAAAAATTATAATATGGGTGTAAAGTGTGGCCAAGGTAGTGTAAGTGGTATTGTAGGTATACCTACGACTGGTCTGGGGTTGGAATCCCGGATCGGAATAAATATTTTTCTGATATGTGTTTCGGAGCTTAGATGTATAATGTATGTATTTAGAAGTATATAATTATGTTAATCAGTTATCTAGATTTCGTTTCACAAGTTTATTATTAGCTTACTTTGGGCTAGGTAAAAAAGTCCCACAATTTCATTTTTGTTTTACTATAACCTGAGGGTGAAGGTCTCCGGAAGGTGTAGTCTTTCTTGACGAGGCTAGCTGAATTGGTTAAAGTTGTTGTTTGATATTGGAGAGACCACAATGAGGTCAGTGACCTCTTTTTGTTTATACAATCCAGTACTTGTTATGGTTCCAGCAGTGACGCATTTCTGACGGATATGGAACTGTCACATTCAATAGTCCCATCTAACTCTTCCTCATCTCTTCTCCTACTCTCCTCCCATAACTTCTAAGATTACATGTAGAGCCTCTAAATTCTTCAAATTTTCATTGAAAATTGAAATTATTGAACTTAAATTATTAGGCATATTGTATGCCTACTTTTCACCATGTGTATTCTTGTCCAACGTAATAAGTGGTGAGCCCATTGCCGTGTTGAAATATACAGACACAGGTTGTGGCTACCTGATTTTTTTCCAAGCAAATTTTAACAGCAGGTCGCCACAGCCTGCTCCTGTTCATTTCAACACAGCAATAGTCTCACCACCTGTTACGTAGGACAAAAATGCATTCGGTGAAATATTGGCGTTTAATATGCCTCTGCCTACCCCTTCGGGGATAAAGGCGTTACAATAATATGTATAAAACATAAGCGCTTGTGGCCCCGCTAACTCGGTGTTTTGTAAACGATCACTGCGTTAAGCAACTTTCGCTATGGGTGGTCCTTGGATGGGTGACTACTTTGTGGATTTACAATTGCGAGCTTTTTCGTACTTAGGAAGGCACGTTAAGCCGTTGGTCCCGGTTGCCAGTAAAATGGCAGTCGTTAAGCCCAATTGAAGGCATTATGGGCGGCTTGAAAAATTTCAACAGCAGGTCGCCACAGCCTGCGCCTGTCCATTTCAACACGGCAATGGGCTCATCACCTATTACGTGGGACAAAAATGTATACGGTGAAATGTGGGCGTATGATAGTGTGCCTCTGCCTACCCCTTCGGAGATAAAGGCGTGACAATACATATGTATGTAAGTATGTATAATACATTAGTATGTCTATAAACATCTTTTCAAATTAAACCGTAGTAACAGTAAAATTTTACGTTCCCTACAAAATTTTATTATGCTCAAATTCACTTGGTTTTTAACGTTAGACATCATTTTAATATTAGCTCAGACAATAGCGAGGGTTAAGTTAAAAAGAATAAAACACTTCAACTCTGTAAAAAACTTACGTTTTTATTATTACCATGTTTTTATTCACTCGCTATCTTGTGTGTCTATCCAAATGGAATTTTGTGACTGATTTTAAACTAAATAAAGAACAACTAGATACTTTAAATATGGAACACAGTTCAAATGTTGATAATAATGCATGAACTTGTGAAAAAAATAAGTAGAAAATCGTAAAAAGAGGAGATATAGCCGAAGAAAACGAAAAAGAAAGCAAAACAGCAAAAATAAAAAACAAATGATAAATTAAGTTTGTTCAGGAGTGGAGTGAATATTATGGAAAGATGTATGCAAGAAAAGACAGAGATGCCATATCGGGAAGGGGAGCTCACTTCGATGCTCCGGATCCCGATGTCATTGAAGTCATTAGTCATTACTATTATATTTAGTAAATATAAAATCATTATTTTATATCAATGGTTACAAAAAGAATGGAAACTATCTTTACCCTGCTAAAGAAAAGCTGCTTTAGGAAATAACAACATTGATGGTGTTGTAAAATTTTTGAAAAACGCAAAGTTACACAGCAGCACCGGACAGGAGGAGTACATGTTTCGCAGTTCCAGCCTGAGAGCATAGAGTACAGTCATTTCCACGAGGCCATGAAAATGTTTAGCGCAATATATCCCACCACTCTTGAACACATCACTGACAAACTGATGCGGAAAGCGCCGTCTGTTCTTGGAGAGTTTATCAGCGGCAACAGTTTGTAAGAGGCTGCATTATCCGTATCCCACGGTAACAACTACACGTGGCGTTACAAACAATAAGTGTATTTGTGGTGTATTTTTTATTATTTTATTTTTTTATTGATTTATACGTGTAAGTTTTAAGTTTATCCATATATGTTGCAAGACTGCGGTGATGGTGGCATTTTGAATGTAAGTAGTCAACCGACCTCGTCTCTAAATTGCTTGGTTCGCTGTCCTAATTGTTCCCAAGCTCGTTTTTTAAGGGTCAGCGAGGTTTGAAAGTACATTTTGGGAAGGTACATAAATCCCAAAATGTACTTTCGAACATATCAACGTTTGAGGCCCAGCAGATAAAAATTTCTTTTTGGCAAACTATTTCTAAATATAAAAATTCTGTTCCGGTTTTAAAAAGGATTCCTCGTGCTGCAAGACCTGCAGTGGCACAAAACCTAGCCCACTGTATTGGCCTTGTAGTACGGGAGAATTCTACTTTTGCTTGGGAGCAACTACTTAACTTTTCTTATAGGATTCTACATATTTCTAAAAATCAGACAACCAATAAATCTTTGACTAGCCAAATTAAAGAAAACTGTAATTCGTCGCGTTTATTTGACCCCAAATTCACAACCTTCCATAAGAATTCCATTTATCATTATGTAGAATCTAAATTAAGAGAAGGTGACATAAGAGGAGCATCCAGGTTATTATTTAGTAGCGACGTGGTGGCGCCTTGCTCTCCAGATACTCTTGCTGATCTGAGGAGCAAGCATCCTGCGCCAATAGATGACTTGTCCTTTCCCGATCCTCCAAATTCTGAATCTGACTTTTTGATTGTTTCAGCCAAGGAAGTTCTGACAGCTGTTAACTCCTTCCGTAGTGGTTCTGCTGGTGGCCTTGATGGTTTGACTCCACAACATTTAAAGGACCTATTGGGTCCGGCCGCTGGGGAGGCCGGCGAGGCACTCTTGAAGGAGCTAACAGGTTTGGCTAACCTTATGTTGTCCGGCAATGTGGACGAAGGCATCATCGACATCCTTTATGGTGCCAATCTGTGTGCTCTTCGCAAGAAGGAGGGTGGAATTCGTCCCATTGCCGTGGGATGTACTTTCAGGCGTATGGTAGCCAAAATTTGCTGTCAGTTTTATAAGGAAGAACTGTCTGGCAAATTCCAACCCATACAGCTCGGTTTTGGATCAAAAGGGGGTTGTGAAGCTGCCATACATGCCCTGTCTACTATTACGGTACTGGCTGCGGGAAAGGAGAGGTCATTCTTAAAGTTGACTTGAAGAATGCCTTTAATTCAGTAAACAGGGACACTTTGTTGACACAAGCCAAATTGGAAACACCCAAAATTTTTAATTTTCTTTGGCAGTGCTACAGAAACCCATCAAAATTAATGTATAAGGAAAATATTTTAGATTCTGCAGTGGGTTGTCAACAAGGTGACCCTCTCGGGCCACTCATTTTCAGCTTATCAATACACCCAATAATTAGCCAGTTAAATTCTAAATTTAACGTCTGGTATTTAGATGACGGCACTCTAGGAGGAGATGTAGACACAGTTTTCAGAGATTTGGCATTGATAAAAGATAAATTTAAATTAATTGGTTTGGATCTGAATCCTTCAAAGTGTGAAATTTTTCTAAATGACAATATTGATAGTGTTTCTACTATTTCAAAATTCAATGTTTTGGCTCCAAATTTGAAAATCCTTCAGAATTGTTCTCTACGCCTCCTTGGGTCTCCCGTTCTAGAAGATGCCTATGAATCTTTCATTGAGGAAAAGATCAAAAATTTTTGTGAAGTTTCGGATCGACTCCTTCAAATAAATATACAATCGGCCTTTACAATTATTCGGTATTGTCTTTTCGTCCCAAAATTAACTCATGCCCTTCGCTCATCTCAATTTTTTAAACATCCGACCCTTTTGGAAAATATGGACAAAATTATTCATACCACGCTTTCCAAAATTTTGAATGCAGATTTGGACAACCGAGCATGGCTCCAAGCGTCTTTACCAATACGCTGGGGCGGCCTCGGTGTTCGTAACATCTCTGATATAAGTTTACCTGCATTTTTGTCTTCAGTACACGGCACTGATGAATTGACCAGGAAAATTTTAATTCCTACACTGGTCAATTCTGAAGTGCCAGGCAAGATTGAAGCCATAAATGTTTGGAAACTTAAGTGCCCAGATACTGTTTTACCGACCAACCCGTGCTCCCAGAGGCAGTGGGATAGGCCGCTCTGCAACGAGGTTAGAAAAAATTTATTGAACACGTGTTCGAATGTTGCAGAACGTGCTCGCCTATTGGCTGTGGGAGAATGGGAGTCAGGTGTTTGGCTTCAGGCTCTTCCATCGCCCAACATAGGTACTATGTTGGACGACACTACATTCAGAATTGCTGTCTGTCTTCGTTTAGGTGCTCCCTGCGTTTCTCCGCATTGCTGTCAATGTGGTGAAGTAGTCGACAGCCTTGGGCATCACGGTCTCTCATGCAGCAGGAGTGCAGGTCGCAGGTCACGTCATGCATACCTTAATGACATTATCCGTCGGGCTCTTGTCACCGCCGGTGTTCCAGCCGTTCTAGAACCTAATGGTTTGGCGCGTGACGATGGCAAGAGGCCAGACGGTATGTCATTGGTGCCATGGAAGATGGGAAAGCCTTTAGTTTGGGATGCAACTTGTGTTGACACCCTGGCTCCTTCTCATCTTCATAGCACGGCGAGTTGCGCTTGTGCTGCTGCTGCATCCGCCGAGACTCTCAAGCGGCGCAAATATAATAATTTAATAGGTAATTATATTTTTGAGCCGTTTGGGGTCGAGACACTGGGCTCGTGGGGCCCAAGTGCTCGTTCACTGTATAGTGATATCGCAAAGCGACTGGTCGATTCTTCTCGTGACCATAGGGCTGGCCTCTTTCTCGCTCAGAGAATAAGCATTGCCATACAACGTGGCAATGCGGCCAGCCTTATGGGAACCTTACCGGTTGATTTTGATGGGGAGGAATTCTTCGACACCTAGTCGGGGCATCATTGTCAGTCTTGTAATAATTCCCACCACCCGCCCCCTTCTTTTTGTATTGTTTTCTGTAAATATGTTAAATTTTAATTTGTTAATAACCATGTAATTATTATTTCATTTTTTTAGTATGAAAGAAATAGAACAAGCGATAAGAAGTATGAAATGTGGTAAGGCTGCGGGAAAAGACAGAGTCACTGCTGAGATGATCAAGTACGGTGGGTCGCGTCGTGTCTGGGACACACTATGCCTGTTATGCAACTTGTGCTGGCGGACGGGTGAGGTCCCAGATGACTGGCGAGTAGCAGTTGTAGTACCTATTTACAAAGGGAAAGGCTCGCGCCTAAACTGCTCCAGCTACAGGGCGATCAGCTTGGTCAGCTTAGCTAGTAAGGTGTATGCAAAGGTTATAACGGCACGAATGCAAGAAAAGTCTGAAAGGTATTTATGGGAGGCTCAATGCGGATTCCGACGTGGAAGAGGTTGCATGGATCAAGTGTTTTCTCTCCGCATGATCGCGGAAAAGTTTCTGGCTCTTAGCCAGAAGGTTTTCTGCGCTTTTGTGGATCTAGAGAAAGCATTTGATAACGTTGTGAGAGAAACGCTGTGGGACTTGCTGCCAGGATATGGTGTGGACGGCTCGCTGCTGCGGGCAATGCAGTCGCTTTATAGGGACTGTAAGGCTTGCGTGCGAGTAGGGGGGGGATGTGTCACCTCTTTTTGATGTCTGTACAGGCGTCAAACAGGGATGTGTCATGTCCGCCTGGCTGTTCATAGTGTATCTGGACAGTTGCCTGCAGAAGTTGAAAGAGTTTAATATGGGTGTGAATTTGGGTGACTTTACAGTAAACTGTCTGCTGTACACTGATGATGCGGTGCTCATGGCCTCATCAGAAGCCGACCTTCAGGCATTAGTCACTAATATGAAAGAGGGGTGTGAAAGTAAGGGTCTCCGCTTGAATGCAAGTAAAACTAAGGTTCTAGTATTTGAAAGAGGTGACGTAAGAACTAAATGCGAGATTAGGGTAAACCAGGAACGTCTAGAGCAAGTGAATGAAATTGTGTATTTAGGAAGTATGTTTAGCGCGGATGGAAGATGTGATTCGGATGTGGAACGGCGAGTAGCTGCCGGAAACAAAGTTAACGGTGCTTTGTCCCAGTTAGTAAAGCGACAAAGCATCGTAAAAGAAGCACGACTGGCGATTCATAATGCAGTGCTAGTGCCAACTTTGCTTTACGGTAGTGAAACCTGGGTATGTCAGCAGATGCATGAAAGTAAATTGAATGCTGTGGAGATGCGATCACTTCGAAAGTTGTGCGGCGTTACCTTGGCTGGCCGAATACGTAACGAAGTGATACGCAATTTGGCAGGTTTGAATGAAAGTGTCAGCGTTAAGCTGGAAAAGGGCGTGCTCCGTTGGTTTGGACACGTCCAACGAATGAGTGAGGAACGATTGACGAAGAATATATATTGTTCAAAAGTAGAGGGTAGAAGGAGTCAGGGTAGGCCGAGACTTACATATGAAGACCACGTGAGCAGATTGCTCAAAAACGGAAAGGTCAAAAGTACTCGGATACCCAGACGTGCGTGTATGAAGCGATTGATGAATCTCGAAGAAGCGAAAGAAGTATGCATGGATCGCGAAGCCTGGCGATCTGTCCTCTCTGACTACCCCGTCAGGGATACATCGTGAAGATAGTTAGTTAGTTAGTTAAGTTTGTTCACTATTTTATACGTTTTTTGTCTGATAAGCATGGTACTTTAATTTTTATATTTAAATACAAAATTTACCATGTATTGTTCCTAATATTATTAGTAAAATGAAAAAAAAAATATTGTGTATATGTCCACGCGTTAGAAGTTATACTCTTTGGCGTGACATAAAAATCTTTAAAAAATTATGGTCTTTTGCCTTATCCTAAGTTTGTAGAAAAAACTACGTTTAAAAACTACTGATTGATTTGATTTTAATGCTAATGATTCTATTTTTTATCTTTTTTTTTTGGCTTCGCACGATGTTGCGATTGCCAAGAACAAAGACGTATTACTTTGTTATTTAAAGTTTTAATAGTTAAGTATTAATCATAGGAATGTTGATGTCCGCTACATGATAATTACCTGTGTCCTCGATTTCTTTTTTTAAACTTTTGCTGACTGAAAATCATTTCGAATATAATTTAATGCAACCTCAATCCGTTCCATAGTTTTATCGATTCCGATAGACATCAAAGTCCGTGAATAATTTTTGACGTAATCATTTTTTCCAGCTCTGATTTCTACGTGTTTGCCTTCATAAATGAGGTTTGATATCTCTCTTTGTTTAATTAATATTTTGTATGTAATGTATTTTTTGAATGTAATTTCGATTTCACTTGTTTATGGCTCTATGATAAAATATTTCAATGTGAAATAGCTTACCTGTTGTGGTTATAAAGCTGATATTGAACTCTTCCAATTACATCAGAGTCACCATAGTCGAGAAACGTGGTGATATTTTCTTCCAAGAGAGAATAGGTCCTGGAAACTAGACTCAAGATCTTAAATAATAGGCCTCGGAACTTTAAGTGTCGATACTTTACCGACAGTAAAAACATTAAAAATAAGCGTAATTATTTAAAAAACTACCATCAAATGTATTGACTACATTTTTATAGAACTTCAGTAAAATAGATCAGCAACGAGATGGAATCGAGTAAACATTACCACAGAATGAATCTTCGGGTCGAAACGTCTGGTTGGTACTGTAAATATAAAGACGTAGTACAATTAAAGGGTTGAAAGTCTAAAGAGTCTAAGTTCCATTTTTATTATTTACGGTAATAATAAAATAACTTCTATTCAAGCTTTATATTTTGTTTACGTTTTTGTTTTGTTATTCTGCTGCAATTTTATTCTGATGATGAAGCGTCCATTTTACATACGTGCCATTAGGCCCTCTAAGGGTGCTCGAATGCGTTAGAGTAATTATTAGCGCTCACCGCGGCCTCATCCCGCGTGCACACAAGCGTCCGAAATACAAGTACACCGGCATTTAGGGCCGTATTCCAGAACGTTTATCAACACTCAAGAAACACTTGAGAGTAGATTTTATAAGGCAAAATCCAGTCTCAAGCGTTGATCGAGCATTGAGAAACGTTCTGGAATACGGACCTTAGACTGCACATCTAAGTTTTCGATGTGTGTGTAAAAATTGAATAGCATAGGCACTTAGATCCATTCGAATATTGTTAGGCTTGGATCTTAGACTGTATTTCGGTAAAGAAACGTAATTGTGATTTTTCACTTTAGACTTTCAACCCTTAATGATTCAATCCTCAAATACGTACGCTGTGATATACAAACGGTGCGATGCGATGTTTCTGTTCTTTTGTCTATGGTTTACCTACATAAAAACCAGTACAGAAAGAAAACAATGCTGGAACACAAACTCTTGTGCACCGTCGTATTCATAAGGGAATGTAGAGCGTCTAATATATAGAGAGTACGTAGATATTTTACTATCTGTACCTAGTGACAACGTTATATCCGTCAACCAAATTCGTACAAATAAAGGCTGCAAACTAAGTATTACAAGTTGAAATTCTCCACCATATTTATATCGTCATTTTAAGAGTATGACCAGAGCCATCTATCGAGCTAATGAAAAACTCGATACCAACGAACAGTGTTACAACTATTTTTAAACATTGATGCAATGGACTCCACTCAGTATATTGATAAATTTTTAAAGCAATTATTTGCTAAATTTCTCAAAAATGTTTAATAAAGTGGAAAAAGACAATCCGTTGTAACACTGTTCATTGGTATCGAGTTGTTCATTAGCTCGATAGATGGCTCTGGTCATACTCTTAAAATGACGATATAAATATGGTGGAGAATTTCAACTTGATTCGATACGGTTCGGGTAGTTCAGGTGGCTAGAACATTGCCCTGGTTAGGCAAAGGTCACAGGTTCAATCCCTGTCTCGAATCGGATTGTCTTTTTCCACTTTATTAAAAATTTATGAGAAATTTAGCAAATAATTGCTTTAAAAATTTATCAATAAGTATTACAACTTACATTACTAGTATGATCTTTCGCCTGTGCATATAGTGCTATTACTATTAATAATAACTTAAAGCTTATACTTCCTACATGCTGTTCTGGTGTGCATTCAGGTATAAAGTTGGTTTAAACCTGCTCACTAAGAGGTATCTAAGGCTTTTTCTTTTTTTTTGATGCGGGGAATGCGTTTACGCGCTATCATTCCTGCTGCAGGGGCAGCAGAAACGGCATGTGGGACTCCCGGCCTTTAGGGGCCATCCTACTCACTAAACCCCGCTGTGTTTCGCCTTCTTCCTAACCGGGTCGCAGGAAAGGCCTGAGGGCTATTTACCGCGGCCCGGCTAAGGGCATGCCCCAATATGAGACTCTCCGTGGGGGGATAGATGTGCTGCCCCTCACAATCTCCCGGAGGAGATTAGCCTATGCCCGCTTCGAACCGTCTACAAACGTCCTTCGGCGAACAGAGGCATGGAGAGCGGCACGATTGCTCTCCACCCCTCTGTTCACTAGAAGGCACCCCGGAACACGAGGTAACTAAGGTGTACTAGCACTCGCAACATCACAAATATATCTAGTAGTGTTAAATGTCTAGACATGTAAATGTGTAAATACTAGATAAATGTAGTATATACTAGATTTATGTGGCCGCACACCAGTACAACAAGTAGGAAGCATACCAACATATGCTGTAAGAAACACACTAGAAGCATTTGCTTGCTAAATACTCGTAAGTAAATGTTTGGGTTGCTATAACTGGTTTGCAAAATATAACTTCGTCAACGAAAGTGACATCCATACAGATAGCTTGACCATAATGAAAATCAACTCTATCGAGAATATATAGGAATTCTTCACACTTTGTAGCATATGCATCTTCGATACACGCAGCTCCTGCTAGTGTTTTAATGAACAAAATAAAGAAAAAGATTGTGACAGTTTTCTAAACAATTTGTTTATGTTTTGTTTTACAGTTTAGATAAACGTAAATTAATCTCGATATCTAAACACATATTAACCTGTCGAGTGGAAATTTATTAACATCTAGACAAATTTTTAAATCGGAAAGTGGATTTGTTTTGTACCGAACCGATTTGGCTTGTACCTGACATCATGAAAGAAAAAATAGAATACTTTTTACGCCGGTACAAGAAATCAACTACTTACTTGACAGAGCGGGAGGAGTCACGGGCGTCCTCTAGTATTGTATAGACCACCTTAAGCCCACGGTGGAAATTATTTTTTTACCAAAAAGCAGATTTATTTTTACGTGTTATAAGATATTATACATGCCCGTTTAACTGCATCCGACACATCATGATTTTTCTCCAATATTTTTAAGCTATTGCATAGTTTTTATCACGGGCTTTGAGGGGGCTTTAATCAAGAAATTCTGTAGGGAAAAAAAACCTAAGACGAAGGTCGAGACGAGGGCACACGAAGTTCACCGAGCACGGCCGAGCGTTGGCTTAAAGTGTATGTACATATATTATATGGTACGATTGTACGAATCACGCACGGATCGAGACGTGATGATAGTGAGTGTGAGGGTGAGGATGAGAGTGACTGTGAGAGTAAGGGTTGGGGTGAGGGTGAGGGTGAGGGCGTGGGTGAGGGTGATTTTTTTTTTAATGTATCTTGAATTAATATCAAAGAAAAACAAAGGTATGCTATGCAATAGCTTTACCGCGGCAGTCTCCGAGTGCCACACGTCTTTTTTATCTATTATGCAATGCATTCTCTCTTGACAGTTTGGATAGCAGTGAATGTGAATGGCTTGAATAAAAACGTTAAAAAAATAATCATGTCAGTTTTCATGTCTATTAATTGCTAAGGTCTATGGCACATAGATTAGTAGCGCCGGTTTCAATGTACAGAAGAACAGATACTGTGACATCGATGACGTAGATGCAGGGAAAAAAGACGACATAAATAGAGAAAACATAGTATATTTAAAAAATATTTTGCCTTTCTTTTCCGTAGTTTCCTATATGCCTTATATAGATAATAGAAAAAAATCGAACTTTATCCCCTAGGGGATTTAATACCATTATAGATCTACAAAAATATTTTCTTCTCAGTAGATCTGGTATTAATATTTGGTCTTTACCTATGAAATTGCCGTTGTATATAGTTTTTTTTTTAACTTTTTATTATCATGTATTTTTTATTTGTATTAATCGAAGTCATCACCCATGCAATCAATGCATCTTTGCCAACGCAGTGGCAGTTTATTGATGCCCTTCTTAAAGAAATCAGCTGGATGGGAGGCAACAAATTCTTCAAAGGCATTTTGTACTGCTGCCTCTCGGGTATTGAATTTTTTTCCCGCCAAGAAGTTATCTAAATTCTGGAAAAAATAGTAGTCTGTAGGTGCAAGGTTTGTTGAGTAGGGTGGATGACGGAGAGCTTCCAACTCCAGTTCTTGCAACTTGGAGACCGTCTCCTGTGCAGTATGAGGTCGCGCGTTGTCGTGCAGGAGCAGCGGAGACGAGCGATTGACCAATGCTGGTTGAAGATGTGCCAGCTTCTCCATCATTGTGTTCAGTTCTTCACAGTACACATTTGCAGTAATGCTCACCCCGTTATGTAAGAAGCTGTGATGAATCACACCGGCGCTCGACCACCAAACAGTGACCATCACTTTTCTAGGGGTAAGTTTTCGTTACGGGCATTGTTTAGGTGCTGAACCAGGATCCAACCAACTTGCTGAGTGCTTGCGGTTATCAAACAGAATCAATTTTTCATTGCAGGTAATAATGCGGTACAAAATTCCTTAATTTGTGTGCCTGTTAAGCAGTGCAAGGCACGTTTTGACGCGTACTTCGCGCTGGCGATCATTGAGTTCGTGGGGCACCCATTTGTCAAGCTTTATTACCTTGTCAATTTGACACAAATGGACCAATATATTGTTTTGACGCTAACGTCTAAAGCTGCTGCTAATTCAGCCGTAGTTGTGTATCATCAGCTTCCATAATCGCCTTTAATTCGTCATTGTCCACCAAAGTCTTCGGACGACCGCGAGGTTCATTTTTCAGGTCAAAAATTTCCAGAACGGAAGTGAGCAAACCAATAACAGGTGGTGCGTTGGTTTGTAGTGTTAGCTCCGTAAACGTCGTTGATGTTGACGGTACTCATATTCCATAATTTCTCGAATTTTTAACGTACCCATGATGACGAAAAAGTTTGAAATGTAACATTAATCATAAAACAAATGACTACTTTTGGAAAAATAATTCCATGTTTTTTAAATAAAATAAATTTGAAATTAGAATTCTTAGCCAAACAAAAATTATTTGATTTGAAATGGCCAGTACTGCAGAACGGCAATTTTATAGGTAAACACCTATTATATTGGAAACTGATGAGATTTTGTTACTATTGGATTTCTATGCTATATTTATGTTAAAATGAATTGGATCTATCGATGTGTCTAGATTCACTAGATTGAACTATGTAAAAAAGATATGTAATATCAGGCTTAAAAATTTCAACAGCAGGTAGCCACAACCTGCGTCTGTCTATTTCAACACGGCAATGGGCTCACCACCTATTACGTGGGACAGGAATCCACACGGTGAAAAGTGGGCATATAATATGCCTCTGCCACCCCTTCGGGGATAAGGCGTGATGGATATTTATTTATTTATTTAATATCAGGAAATTATACTTTATTTAAGCATGCCATTGGGCTCAGCACCTGTTCCATGGGCCAAAAATGCGTACAGTGGAACGTCGGTATGTGGTAGGTATACCCCTGTTACCACTTCGAGGATAAAGGCATGAAACTAAAGTACTTAGTACTTTTTTCCAAATGGCCAATGTTACGTAAATTTCATATCTATACTAATTTTATAAAGCTGAAGTTTGTTTTGTTTCTTTGTTTAGTTGAAAGCGCTTATCTCAGGAACTACTGGCTGGATTTGAAAAATTCTTTATGTATTATATAGCCCATTTATTGAGGAAGGCTCTAGGCTACATATCATCACGCTACTACCCTGGAGAGATTTCGAAAAATAGGGCAATTTTTTATGCATTATTGTAGAATTTATAAGCGCCGATTCCTCAGCACGTACAAACTTTCATTCACTCTTGATTTGGACAAGTACAATATAACTGTGCGTAAATAATAAGGGCGTGTTCCGTTGGTTTGGACACGTCCAACGAATAAGTGAGGAACGATTGACGAAGAAGATATATTGTGCGAAAGTAGAGGGTACAAGAAGTCAGGTAGGCCGAAACTTACATATGAAGACCACGTGAGCAGATTGCTCAAAAACGGAAAAGTCAAAAGTACTACTGCATGTATGAGACGATTGATGAATCTGCAAGAAGCGAAAGAAGTATGCATGGATCGCGAAGCCTGGCGATCTGTTCTCTCTGACTACCCCGTCAGGGATATAGCGTGAAGATTGTTAGTAGAACTGTAAATTTTTTTTAAAAAGAGATCCTAGTGAACAGAAAGTTAACCTCTTACATTATCCCATCAAACGGTTTACACATTATTTTACTTCGTGCTATCTATAAATATACCAAATTTGACCAAAATCCATTCAGTCGTTTGTGGGTTGAGCACTGTACGTTGATAGATTAAAGTTTTCTTTTATGTAGAAAGGGTAGACAGAGTCGTTATAGATTGAAAGTGTATGCTACAAAATTTTTTTCTGCATTTGGCGGAAAAAAAGGTAAACATACATTGAACGGCCCACTGGCTCAGTTGGTTATATAACTGCCTTCTAACCTGTGGGTACCGGGTTCGATTTTATACTACTTAGAGGGATAATTCTAACGCTTCTGTGAAGTGTAGACACTTTATTTTATATTAAAACTCTCATATATTTTATTTATCTATCACGCATTATCCCCGAAAGGGTGGCAGAGGCATATTAGTATATGCCCACTTTTTACCATGTGTATTCCTGTCCCACGTAATGGGTGGTGAGTCCATTGCCGTATATAACTCTCATATATATACACTATAAAAAAGCTAACTCCGGGCGTCGCGAGATGCAACTGGGACAGACTCTCGGATGATGATGGAATGCTTACTGCTCTCATAAATTATATTCTGTGCCATTGCGAAAAAATAGCAAGGGGAGCGCAACGAATAAACCTAACACAGGTCCTACCTCAGTAAGCGCCAGCGCGTGACTGATCGCGAATCTGATATTTTTTAAATATTTGTACTATAAAAATCACTGTATATAGTCAAAGTAAGCGATTATTTTTGATGATTATTAGTGTATAAAAAAAATCATGAAAATTAGTTCTCTGTATAATCTGTAGTTTAGATTTGGCATTGAAAAAACATTTCGTAAAGGAGCAACTTTGGGATGATTTCCTATCAAATGAAGTTTATTAGATTTTGTAACAGAAAGTCATTTTGACTAGCTTAAGTAATAAACTTACAGGCAAAAACTCAAAGGCGTGGCCTCGGCAGGAATACCAAGCCTTAAATCGACGTAGGTATTGTACCTTACAACAAATAATCAATCTGTTTAAATAAAAATGAATCGCAAAATATGTTGCTAAACACAAAACTCTAAGATGGCTGGACCAATTCGAGTAATATTTTTGTTTATTCCTTGAACTTTAAGGAGATAATGGAGAAAAAAATTGGAAAATTTTTAACGGGAAACAAAAATAAAAAATAGTCGAATTAGTCCAGTGCCAGTAGTTGCCAATTTTTGAGTTTAGCTACACATTTTTCATTCATTTTTAATACATGATGAAAAATAAACAATGCATTACGTTTTAAAATGATTTATTTTGTACAAGAAATTATCATTTATTAAATAACTTATAAATTAATAGTGCTAACCTTATATTTATGTGTAATAGTAACGACACATACTTATAATAAAACTATGACATACTTACAATAACGACACATACTTACAAAAAAATAAACACAAAATTTAATACATAATTCAAATAGATCGAAACTGTTTTACTTAATATTTATAAGTATATACAATGACTACAATTTTTGAAATGTCCAGATTTTCGGAGAGATGTAAGAAGGGCATTAAAACCAGTCTCTTTTTAGCGAATGTTTAAAAAAGTACGAAATGACCCCTATAATAAAAAAAAATTCAAAATTTTAAACATAACTCAAACAGATCGAAACTTTTATACTTTTTTATAAGTATTTTCAATGTTTTTTTTTATTATGTTTAGATTTTTGGAAAGATTCATTAAGAAGTGCAACCAAATCAGTTCCTCCTTCTAGTTGATGCCACCTTTTATTCGATAGGCGAGACCCTGGCTTGGGAGGATGCAAAAGAGGTTAAGTTACAGTTTTTTTTTGTCCCACAATATTTTTCATCTATTTGATTAAATTTACCTTTTACGGCTGTACAGCTAAGTAAAAAAGACAATTGATTCAACTTACCTTTTACTGCGGTACAGGTAAGTATAAAGGACAATAGATTAAAATTTACCTTTTACTGCAGTACAGGTTAGTGGAAAATTCAATTGATTCAATTTACCTTTTACTGCGGTACAGTAAAGAGTACAGTAGAGAGTACTTTCTTGTACCTTTGTCTTTTTTGAATTGTACAGGCAAATAATTGTTTGATTTAATAGCAGCCTTTTAAAGGCTTCGTCTTTTTACAGGTTAATTTTGTTCATATGTATGTTATGAATAAACTCTTAGACTAACATATATGCTTAGGTAACTAGACATATTTGTACAAAAATACGTTCATTAGACTTAATACTAGATAGGATGATGTCAACAATGAAAACATGAAACGAATACATTTAAAAAATATATAATACAGTTACTACGTGTGTTTAGAAATAATTTTCTTTATGATGCAAAGCTATTCTAAGTAGAGGTCAGTTCAAAAATACCTACTTTTATATGAATACCTATACCTAGGTTAAAAATATCTATTCATACTAATCATGTCACAAGATTCTTTAAGGGTCATTTATTAGGACATTCATTCATTAGCAAACACCCAAACTCCGAAGACAAGATTCTCTTTTGTTTGATTCGTTGTTTCCTATGTATAATATGTATGTATTTGGAAATATAAAAGTAAACTTATCAGTTGTCTAGTTTCCATACCACAAGCTTATATTAGCTTACATTTGGCTAGATGGCGCTGTGTGAAAAGTGTCCCGAAATATTTAAAGTGTCCCAAAATATATATATTTAAACAAGATTAACTTTTTGGATCATATAGGCCGATCAGTTTAAGCTGTGGTAATATAGCTTTTTCAGAGGTGCGAACCGTTCGCCGAAAGCTCTTTGGTCTGTCCATACCTCATTGAAAAACCCGAGTAATTCGGTTTATTTATATATAAAAAGTAGGATAACATCTGAACCTTTGGCAAGTCTGTCCGAAACCAAAGTCAGCTGGTAGCCCTGGGACATCGTTCTGAAGGAGTTACACGGGGCGCCCGGCGCTAGACGGATAAGCAGAAACCGTGTGGGTTTTAGTTCGTTCGATTCCGGCATGATTACCGTGGGTATTTACCCTTACTTATCAGTCACGCGTTTAAGGAATAGACCCTTCGAGAATAAAAATAGGCAGAGGCATACTTTACACAAACATTTTGAGTGCCTCTGTGGCAGTTTTATCCTGGGTTCGATTCCCACCCTGGATAAAACTTTGTGTGATGAGCACGATGGTTTATTGTGTCTGGGTGTTATTTATCTATAATATGTATTGTATGTATTTAGAAATATATAAGTATGTTTATCAGTTATCTGGTCACCATAGTACAAGCTCTGTTTAGTTTGGAATCAGATGACGTAGTGTGAGTTATCCCAACGATATTTAATTAAAAAAAATCATTGCATATGCACTGGTAAAATATTGCATATAAACATTGTATATTCACTTACAATATAGCAAAACCGTATCAAGAAACAGAGTAAAATATTTCCACGTTCATTTTGAGACATTGTCACATTAAATCGGCTCCTAACGAGAAAAAGAAATACGACACAATTTTGTGAATGAAACGGTACAGACGTTTTTAATTTAGGACGGTTCAACGAATTACCGTCTTGTAGATTATTTGCAACACAAATCACAATTAATGTTGGCAGATATGAAAACAACTTGCAAATTTTTATGGCATTTTTTGTAACTGTTGTTATATTCGTGTAATTATTTTGACAAAAAAAAAAATGTTAATGCTTTTTATATTTCGATACACAACAACAAAATATACATAAATGATATTGAATAGGTATTTTGGCCTAGTTTTTTTCAGTGCTTTGTACTGGTTGACTCGATTATACAATATAATATAGTTTAGTCCTTACACATTCATTTAAAATAATCTGCTGCAGTGTTTTTTACATTATTTTTGACTACATTATTCGTAATAATGTATCATCGTTAAAAAAATCAAATTTTTTGGGTATATATTTATGGCTTTCCAACATTAGAATACAAAGTCAAATCTGCTTATGGTTAGATAACTCTATAATATAATATTTATACAAAATTATGGATTAACAAGCAAATTACTTAAAATAACACTTTAAACGTTATGTACAATAAAAATGCAAAATTTTACATGTTTAGCTTTGGTCATATTATATTATAAACAATAGATCTTTGTAAGTGATGTGGCATACATACTGTGCTATATAGCATATATTTATGACGTTCGCTAGCAAATTTTGTGACAAGCTGACTAGCCACCATGTTTTTCAGAGTAGGTATGCTTCACATTTTCAAACCTCTTTGTTTTACTTACCTAGTAATTTTTTGAGAAACTTTCTAAATAACTGTGTACTTTTTGATAAATAATGAAATACTAAATTGGGGCCCCATATGCACTACAATTTAAAATAGACTTGCATTCAAATTTAATTTCTCATTATGACATTATAATACGAGTATGTTACATTACATTTCTAGTAGATAAATAAATAAATAAAGTAGTTGCATTCACAGATGAGATCTTGGGCTGGGTGCAGTACACAATATCAATGTAATGAAAAGAATTAAATATTCCCTGTCAAATTACAATTTTACAGTGATCTGCCAGAAGCATTGTGTCCGTCTCCGTACATGAAGTTCGTATTCCAGAACGTTTCTCAATACTCAATTAAAAATAATAGCCTTATAAAATATACTGTCAAGCGTTGATTGAGTATTGAGAAACGTTCTGGAATACGGGCCTAAAATTGTGTTTTTTTTTAGCCAATGGCTTCACTCAACAGCTCTACTTATTTTTAAATTCTTGGTAAAAATTTCTTTTGATGTTTGTAATTATTTAAAGTAATTATTGACAGATTTTTATCGAAAAAAATATGTTCCTGTAAAAAATTTAAAATTACTCTTAAATTATATTACTTGAAACATTTTCATCATTAGTACTATGTATTTTATATAATTCATTATCAAAGCGTAAATAAAATAGTATTAATAAATGTTTTGTAATATAATTTCAAGTAGGGTGGCCTCGATTTTCATTATTTGGTTTATTTACGACCTAAATTAACCACGCATTTTTACAGCACTTTTAACCCGTGTATTCGACTTTTAATTATTTTATATGCAAATTCCTGATACGCTTTTCTTGTATAGAATACTAATCCTGTACCTACCTATTAAACCGTAATGATAAAAGCAGTTCCTTATGAGGTAAGTGCCAATAAAGCTAAAGCTCCAAATTGTATGATTACCCATACAGGTTAGAGCTCTATGTTAAATGGTATTTATTTACACCGCGTAATATTCAATTATTTTTGAAGTGAAACTTCTTTATCGACGGTGAGAGAAACTTTATAGCTGTAAAAAAGAAAAATCGTTACGTTTTTCAGTTACGCGCCATGTTGTTTTAAAGTTTTGAAGTCGAGTCCGAGACTACCAGGACTTCAATTGGTCGGGCTAATTAGTGTCTCGCACATAAAACCTTTTAGCCTCTTTGTTACCACCTCACTAAAAAGGCAACGAGTTCAAAATTTCTTCCAAATTTAACATCTAAAATAGACACATGTTATTTTATTTTATTAAATTTATTTGGCCCTTTATACCCACCCCAGTTCCGTGCTTCGGAAGGCACGTTAAGCCGTTGGTCCCGGTTGCCAATAAATGGCAGTCGTTAAGCCAAGTTTAAGGTCTTATGGGCGGCTTAAAAAATTTCAACAGCAGGTCAACACAGCCTGCGCCTGTCCATTTCAATACGGCAATGGGCTCACCACCTGTTACGTGGGACTAAAATGCATACGGTGAAATGTGGGCATTTAATATGCCTCTGCCTACCCCTTCGGGGATAAAGGCGTGACAATATGTTTGTATGTATGTTGTTTTCATCAGAGACAATCATACCACATCACAACGCGGATAGCTCTGAGATAAGTGCCCGTTTCTGGCATTACCATTTACGAGCATTTCCGTGCTTTAGAAAGCACGTTAAGTCATTAATCCCGGCTGCCAGTACCACGAAAATCGTTAAGTGACGCTGAAGGCTTTATGGGCGGCTTGAAAATTTCAACAACAGGTAGTCATAAATCTGGCCCTAGCCGTTTCAACAGAGTAATAGCCATGTATTATGTAGGACAGAATATAACTGAAAGAATAGTGTGCGTATAGTATATCTCTGTCTACTGCTTTGGGAAAATACCTGCTGGTATCAAAACTGACTGACAGTGAATACATGTATTAAAAATGTTTGCACTTAATAAAAAAAAAATGTGTGTACACAGGTAAGAAGTGAAACTTCTTTACGACATTTTTTAACAGCTATAAAATTTCTCTCATACGCCGATAAAGGAGTTACACTTATAATAAAGAATTATCACTTCAAAACTACATGGCGCGTATCCGAAAGCGTATAGTACGAGTATACCTCTATCTTCTGCTTCGGAGAAAAACCTACTGGTATCAAAACTGACTGCCTGTGAAAACATGTATTAAAAATTTATGTAGTTAATAAAAAAATGGGTTACAACTTAAACATTTATTTTAGCCATAAAATTTCTCTTAACGTCGATAAAGAAGTTTCACTTCAAACATCAATACAACACAATTGTTATTTTTATATCGCGAGATTTTTTAATTAGATTCAGAAATGTAAATATATTAAGGATGCATACAAAACATTATGTGAACATACATTCTTGGCAGATATAGTTTTATTCTATTTTTATGTGTAAAAAAACTATTTACTTAAAAATTCTTTTAAATATATCATAATCAAAACTTATTTCCCTTCATTTCCAAAAAAAATAACCATTACGTCACAGATTGGTTTGCAAATATAAATCTACTAGATGACCCCTACAGCTTCGCCCGTGGAATATTTCGACCTCCCGTCGCACCTATTTAATCCCGTCGCTTAAAAATTCTACAATGATGCATAAAAATTTGGCCGATTAATCGACGTTTATGACTACTGTTCTGCTCTCCAGTGTAGTAGCGTAATGATATATAGCCTATAGCCTTCCTCGCTAAATGGGCTATCTAACTCAAAAAGAATTATTCAAATCTGACGAGTAGTTCCTGAGATTAGCGCGTTCAACCAAACAAACAGACTCTTCAGCTTTATTATATTAGTATAGAAGTATAGAATCCGTCCTTTATCAGGATCTGTTTTAACGGAATAGAATGTATAGTTTGCTCGAAATCCTCTTTGTCAAAGTTCTGATCTTCAATGTGGTATACAATATCCAAGTGCTTATATTATTATTTGCAAAAGTATCTATCAATACTGTAATCTCTTTAGCATCCCTCTGCATTTCAAAGTAATACTAAGACATTTATTCTCGGATTCGCATAATGTTAAATGTATCTTTATCCTTTTTGCTGTTGTATTTTTTTATTAATAAAATAAAATAAATAATAAATAAATATTGTGAGACAGTTTTTACACAGCGCCATCGAGCCCAAACTAAGCTACAAGCTTATTCTTTGGGATCTAGACAACTGATATACATACCTACATATATTCCTAAACACATACATATTATACATGGGAAACACTCAAACTCTGAAACAAGTGTATCACACAAATATTTGTTAAGACCCGGGATACGAACCCGGGACCTCATGCGCGGCAGTCGCATACACTACCACCGCGCCACCGAGCCAGTCAAACAACAAACAAACTAACACTAAGGTTAAGCAGACAAGCCACATTTTCGAAAGTGGATACCGTTACCGATGGATGTTCGCCAATCCTTATTTTCGAAACAGTTTCCCCTTCCTGTATAAAGAGGAGCATTCGTAAACGCCTAAAATCTGTCTCTTAGCGAATTTTAAGTATCCTATCTACCTATCAATATATATAAAAATCAATGCCACTTTTCGTTGTAATTTTATAACTCAAGAACGGGATCACCTATCCAAACCAAATGTTTAGGCTTTGTCCGGAAGATTTAGTAGATTGTTTATTTTAAGTTTGCACAAAATCGGTCGAGCGGTTTTTCATGTATCACATTTTTGGTGGCGCTAACAAAGTTGCGCAAGTCAGCTAGTATAAACATAAAACATATTATTATAAAAATGAAAAAACACAATCTTGTTTAGGACGGGGGTTGAACCCGTGACCTTTGCCTAAACAGGGCAATGTTCTAGCCACTGAACTATCCAACCGTTAAAAATAAGTTTAAATTCTTAACTATATTTAACCGTCATTTAAGAAATTACGAGAAAGTTAGCGTAGAGTTGATTAAAAAAAAATCCATAAAACATATAGGTGTTCGTTTTACCATTTATAACTAAAGAACAGGTGATTTTAATGATACTTGATTTGTCTCTACCCCGAATAACGAAGTAGAAATAATCGGAAAATGTTAGAAAAAAAAACAGAATTATGAAAAAAATAATCTATATCTTCACTATCCCTGACGGGGTTTAAGAAAGAAATATGTTTCTTATACATAATAAATAAATAAATAAATATCCATCACGCCTTATCCCCGAAGGGGTGGCAGAGGCATATTATATGCCCACTTTCCACCGTATGGATTCCTGTCCCACGTAATAGGTGGTGAGCCCATTGCCGTGTTGAGATAGACAGACGCAGGTTGTGGCTACCTGCTGTTGAAATTTTCAAGCCGCCCATAAGGCCTTCAACCAGGCTTAACGACTGCCATTTTACTGGCAACCGGGACCAACGGCTTAACGTGCCTTCCGAAGCACGGAAACGCTCGCAAATGTAAATGCCACAAAGTGGTCACCCATCCGAGGACCAGCCATAGTGAAAGTTGCGTAACTCAGTGATCGTTTACAGAACACTGAGACCGCGAGGCCACGAGCGCTTCACATATTCTTCTTATACATGTTCTATAGAACAGGAATATAAAGCGGTGCAAAGCTTGCCAGGATCATTAGTAACCAATATAAATATTCGTCGCCTAAAAAAATTTATAAACATCTGCTTAGTTACATTTTTATGTTATGTTACACACGCACCGATGTTTAAATAAGATGAATAAAGAAATACTCACGAAACCACTGGAAGTTAATTCTTAATTAAAATATACCACCCAACAGCTCCGTAGGGACATGACATACAGTAAGACGAGGTTATAAAGCTTGCTAGTTTTGATATACTTCACACATTTGTATCCAACCAAAAAAAAGGAAATTAAATATCCAAATGTAAATTTTAATATTGTTTGAATAGACAAGTAATACTTATCGTTTTTTTTTTCTACTTTAATCGATTCTACTTTTGATAATCATTGTGCAAATCATTCTGGACACACGTAAAGAACAAGCAAAGTACTGGCACTTTTCCTAAGGTAATGTACTACCGTGATACTACTGTGAATACAGGAGAAGATATTAGCAACCTATTTGCGAAATATTTTCAGTCCACCTTCTCAGTACCTGAACCGACTGTTGGCTACAGATAAACTACCGGTGAAACAGATAATAATACTGCTATGTCGGTAACAACAGTTGATATAAATCATTCACGCACCTTAAAGCAGCCCAAGTCATTGGATATCACCAAATCAGGTGGACCTGATTTAATACCTCCAATATTTATAATCAACTGTGCTGACAGTCTTGCCGAACCTGTGTGTATGCTGTTTAGGCAATCTCTCTCTGAAGGCATAGTTGCGCAAATTTGGAAATCTGCATTCGTAACCCCGGTGTATAAAAAGGGTGAACGAGCTAATGTAAAAAATTATCGACCTATATCAAAAATATGCTTATTTTCGAAAGTACTAGAACGTATTGTTCACACTGATGTATACACTGCTCTGAGGTCCAGTATTGCTGACGAACAGCATGGTTTTGTAAGAAATCGCTCCACAACGTCTAACTTACTTCTTTCACTTGAATTCATCACAAATGGCATGACAGACTGACGTAATTTATACGGACTACAGCAAGTGTTTTGACCGTATTGACCATCGAGTGCTTCTGGACAAGTTAATGCTTGCTGGAATACACGGAGACCTGTACCGATGGTCTTCTTACATAGAAAATAGAACACAGGCTGTGGTTCTTCAGGGCTATGCTTCCGGTTGGAGCACTGTTCCATCGAGTGTTCCCCAGGGCTCCATTCGCGGACCTTTATTGTTTACTCTATTCATTGCAGATGTCAAAAAGTGCTTCCATCACTCTTACATTTTGCTATATGCCGACGACATGAAAATTCACAAAGTCGTGCGAGGCATTTCCGATGCTCTTGAGCTACAAGATGATTTACGAAGGTTTGAAAGGTATTGTAATCGAAACAAGCTTCAATTAAATGTGTCTAAATGCTTTCAAGTAACATTTTCACGTCGCACATCCCTAATTAATTACAAATACATATTAAACAATTAAGTAATTAGTACAGAGAACAGCATTCGAGATTTGGGGATTGTTCTAGACAGTAAGCTTCTCTTCGATCAACACATTCACAATGTCGTTAAGAAAGCTACAAATTGGGATTCATACTGCGAGCCAAAGCCTGTTTTAAGTCTTTAAAACCAGTTAAAATTCTGTATTGTTCTTTTGTACGCAGCCATTTGGAATATGCATCGCAGGTTTGGAATCCTCAATATGAGATTTATAAGTCACGTATTGAGGGTGTCCAAAGAAAATTTCTTCGTTGCCTTGACTATAGGGCACAGGTATTTTTGGTAGACTATGAACATCACTGCAATAGATACCACTTCTTACCGTTGGAAGTGAGACGCAATATTGGTGACATATGCTACCTATTAAATGTCGCAAACTGACTGCCCGCAGCTCATGACCAATGTGTCGCTGCGAACTAATGTATTGGGCCTTCGTCAGCGACCAATATTAGATGTACCGGTAGTTACAACCAACTATAGGTCAAATGTTTTTTTTTAATTAGAAGTGTATCTAATTTTAACAAACTTCCGCTGCAACTTGACATAGACCTATTCAACACCAGTGTAGCGACAGTCAGACGACAGTTGGCAGATTCTTACTAATCCTACGCAACTAAAACCATTTTAGTAGTTTGTTTAGACCTTTTGGTTTATGTTACCTGATTATATTGGTATTATTCTAAATATACTTATGTATGTATAGCTTGTATTTGTTGTGAATCAATATTATTCTATATATCTAAATGTGGAGGCGTAAATAGCGATTTGGTAATATTGATTGTTAACTAAAACTATTTTGTTTATTAGTCTGTATGCCATCTTTAATAATAGTCGTAATCTGTATGTAAAAAGTGAAAGCCCATGTACAGCAGAGACTGTAGGCGTCAAGACTTGCAGATGGCACGTAGTTTAGAACTGCAAGTCTGTATGTGATTAGCAATAAAGTATATGCTGTTTTGTATCCCGTGTAGTTTAAAAGACGTAAAATAGGAGAGCGAAAATTCGGCGCCATAATGGTAAAATGATAAGTCAAGTAATAGCTACTCCCAGCAGCCAATAAAAACTGCACCAAGCTCCAAATCTAAGTACGGTTTAGAACCAATCGAAAATAATCTAAGATGAAGAGAGTAAAATAAAAGCGTACCCCCAAACTCAAAATCAAAAATATTTTAATTCATGTTGACCATTTTAGGCGTTTATGAATAGTCACGACAAAAATTAAAAAGAGAGCGAATCTAGTTGCCAGTTCCAAGGGCAGCCTACCCTTCATGGAGACAATTCTGGTAAGAAACTCCATGGATGCTCTTTTAAAATGTAGGTATGGCTTACAATAATTAATTTACATTGTTCTACAAAGTCCGAGATTATCAGGGCTTAAATTGGTCGTGTTAATTAATGTCTAGCACATAAGACCTTTACCACCAAAAAAAGGCAACGGGTTCAAAATTTCAGACACATTTTATTTTATTTTATTAAATTTATTCGGCCTTTTAGACCCACCCCAGTTCCGTGCTTCGGAAGGTACGTTAAGCCGTTGGTCCCGGTTGCTAATAAAATGGCAGTCGTTAAGCCAAGTTGAAGGCCTTATGGGCGGCTTAAAAATTTTCAACAGCAGGTCCTAGCAGCCTGCGCCTGTCCATATCAACACGGCAATAGGCTCACCACCTGTGTTACGTGGGACGAAAGTGCATACGGTAAAACGTGGGCGTTTAATATGCCTCTGCCTACCCCTTCGGGGATAAAGGCGTGACAATATGTATGTATGTACGTGAAGCGGGTTGTGTCGTCATCAATAAGCAACTGACTATGCGTAGAAGAATTGAAAGTTTATTGTAGTATAGTAGCACAGTACAGATAGATTAGAGACACAGTTCGTAAGAGTAGATAGAAGGAGAATTGAGTGACAGAACAGAACTAGAAACTTTACAGTATAGACTTTAAAATTAATTTTAAATAGTTCGCGGAATGCATATGTTCTAAGCGCAGCCGACATTCACTAGGCGTCGAGGTATGTTTTTTTGATGTATGTTCTATAAAGATATGTGAGAACATTAGAATAATAACTGTCGTGAGCGTTGTTCATTATTACTAAGTAAACGGCTGAGTACCAGCGCAGCTTCCGACGTGGCTTGACGCTTCTCTTGAAAAAGGACCTCCGTTAGGTCCGAAACTAGTCGGGTGATCCCGAAATATACACATGAGTACAACCGTTTACTTAGTGATTATTATGTGAGAACAGTCGACTAAACTTAGTTTGTCACCTTTCACATTAATGGCTGTAAAATCCTAACTGCACACATTAATGAAATTAATTTAATAAAAAGCTTACGGATTCAAAATTTTCTGATAGGATGAAAAAATTATATGCTCACCCATATGCCGTCACACTAAATACTTTATACAAAGACAAACATTCTATTTAAACTTAAGCAACTTGTTGCAATTTATCAAGTATGTTGAATTTTTGTGTCAACCGCATTTTAGCAAATCTATCACGGAAAGTGTTCTAAACTGCTCTTCAGATTAATCCCACCCTCATTGATCCCTTACATAGCGTGCCAGGCAGAAGTGCTCTTACGGAGAAAATCTTAAGGTATTGGGAATATTAATTTATTTACTGACAGTAACTCTGCTGGACCAAGAAATTCGACATATTAATCAATTTTAAAAAAATGTGTGTGTGTGTACCAGAGTACACAGTTACGAAGTGAAACCTTATTTTATGACATTTTTTACAACTTAAAATTTCTCTCATACGTCGATAAAGAAGTTTCACTTATGATAAAGAAGTTTCACTTCAAAACAACATGGCGCGTAACCGAAAAACGCTATAAAATTTCTTTCAACGTCGATAAAAAAGTCTCATTTCAAATATATTCTTCACATTCATTGAATTGCAAAGAATCCTCTCAACTTTGATTGCAATAACTTACCTAGTTCTAAGTTAAGAGGGAAAAATGTTCATTGTTTTAAAACTGCGAAATAAATGTCCGTTAGGTTATTCACGAGATGAAATTTGTAAGCGTTTCCGGGGTTCGGAAGGCACGTTAAGCTGTTGGTCCCGGTTGTCAGTAAAATGGCAGTCGTTAAGCCTGGTTGAAGGCCTTATGAGCGGCTTAAAAAATTTCAGCAGCAGGTCGCCACAGCCTGCGCCTGTCCATTTTAACACGGCAATGAGCTTACCACCTATTACGTAGGACAGGGATATACATGGTGAAAAGTGGGCATATAATATGCCTCTGCCAGCCCTTCGGGGATAAGGCGTGATAGATAAATAAAATTATACTAAAATTGAACTGCACGGTTTAAATCACTTGTGTTCCACTCTTTATATGTCCTAGCTTGCACTATCCTGTCAACAGCAGACGACGAATTTCTGTTCCGTGACGAATCCAATACGATTTGATATAGCTGTGATCTAAAAATTGCAACTATTCACCTTCAAACTGTTATTTTTTGTATAACGTTCATTGAATTTAGCATTTTACTGTTATTTTGGATTGTTATGGGGCCCATGCTATAGTATATCAAAAACTTAATAAGCAGTAACTTTGGGAGACGTTTAAGTCCAGCATTGGACACTGATTTGACAAAGGTTTGAAAATGCCGTAAAGCGAAACCGGTCAGGTTAAAAAGTAAATTATGTGGAAAAGTACAAGTGTTTTATTCAAAATATGTAGCAAGTTCCACCAAGTGCTATCAATCAACAGTATGAATTGATTATTTTAAACGATGAGATGGATTTCTCTGTAAAATTAGTAAACGATGTGATATATGGGTCAAAAAAACCGGAGATAAAAAAATATCAGTACAAAATTAATAGCAATGGCATAAATAATAAATATACATTACGAATTAGAAGATGTTTTTGACAAAGATTACTCATTTTAAATTTTGATTTCCAAGATAGTATATTATATACATATATGTGCTACAGGGTGTAGTAGAAGCATACTACTACTTCATTCGCCTGAAAATGATGTACTTACTGATCTACGAGGCTCTGGTATTAAAGCCTTTTAAAGATTGGGTGGTCTTACCGTAGATACTTATTATAATGTCGAAAATAAAATAACCTAACCTATTACTCGACAGCTGCTCTTAGCAACCAAATTCCAAATCCAGGCAGCATTCGGAAACTACTGAGAAGATGATAAAAGTAAAAAGAACAGGGCTAATTACTTAAAAATTTTAAATGGTATCTCAATACTAAATGTAAACAGCTAAGAAAATAATTGACTTTCTTTAAACTCAATAAATATTAATCTTTTTCTTCTGTTTCATTTGACAACTGTTCAAACTACGGTTAAATTTGAATTTAAAACTATTTTTCAAATCATCATCACCGAAATCTATGGACTTATCTACATGTCTATAATCAGCGTTGTCACTATGTCTTTCCTCTATCTTTCCATCTTTAAAACAATCATAGTGAGGCTTACAATCGATACTGTTTGTACTTCTAGCGATATATATCTCAATGTCATCTCTGTTACGTATATCAGACAGGATATCATTGCCTAGTTGTCAATCTCTACATCCATCTGCAGCTAAAGTGAATCTGGTAGCCGATTCGCTGATAGAATCGTCCCTGATCTTCGGTCTTCGGTTTCCATTCATTTGTTCAATGAAAGAGGTATTTGTGTTTCTTATATAGTCTCTGTGAATGTTATGATTGGATGGAGACATGTGGGTAAGGCGATAACTAACGTATGAATCGTTGCGTCGAACTACAGTTCTTGTAGTTCCAGCACGGGAGCTTCCTATTGGTGCAAAGGAAGTGCCGTTTTGATCCGCAGATGCCGAAGAAAAGCAGCAGCAGAAGCATTTGAAGTAGGATCTGTGAAATTCTCTTCGGAATTTACCTGGAACAATACAAATTTTGAATTTATAGGTACAACTTTAATGAACAATGTGCATTAAAAATGTGAATATTTGGGCATTGTTTATGGATACGTTCCTATTTCCTATACGTGGTGAAAATAGCTTTGGAGTGGATTGAAAATGAGCAATATAAGGCTGGTTAAAAAAAATTAAGACATATTTTTAATATATACTAATATTAATATGCTTGAAGAGTTCCTTTTGTTTGTTTGGTTGATGCGCTTATTTCAGAAAATACTAGTTCGAATTTAATTTAACTTTGTGTTTGATAGCACATTTATTGCGAATTATATATCATCACGCTACTAAACAGAAGGAGTGGAGCAAATATCATAAATGTTAACATATTCGACAAATATTTGTACATTTTTAGATATAAATTATTGTGTGCCACCGGATTTTGAACTAAGTCACGGAAGAAGGCGCGAGGTTCATCTGGTTTATGTATATAATAAACTTTAAATTAGGTACGTAAGTGTATAGGAAAATATGTGTTGCATACTTTAACTAAGTAATATTATAAACGGGAAAGATTGTAAGAATGGATGTTTGTTACTCTTTCACGCAAAATCTACTTAATGGATTTTATGGAACTTTACAATAATATAGCTTATACATCAGAATAACACATAGGCTACATTTTATCTCTGTAACAAGTTCCTCTGGGAAACGGGAACGGGAAAACTTCACCACGCGTGCGATGTCGCAGACGTCAAATAGTCTTCTATATAAATAAAAATGAATCGCCAAATGTGTTGCTAAGCGGAAAACTCGAGAACCACTGAGCCTATTTTAATGAAATTTTGTGTGTGTGTGTCCGAGTAGATCAAATGATGGTTTTCAATTACATTTGGAGTCGGCGTAATACAGATATGGATTAATATAGTAAAGATTTAAAAAATCGCGTATGGCAGCTAGAATATAAATACAAATTGAAGATTAGCTAAGGCAGATGTCCATTGGGCATCGGTGCTTCAGGGAGTACGTGTATTTTATAGTCCTGGAGTCATTGTGTAAATGCCAGTACCGCCGGGGCTATCCTGTAAATCACTCAGTTCAGCGTAGAGTGTGCTAAGACGTGCCCTTAAGACTGCCGCCGAAGTGAAGAGCGTCACATTTCTGGCCATGGGCTAAGTCATATTCAAAAGTGAAAGTTCTAGGAATACTACCACCATTCGTTCTACGAGGTGAAAAGTGTGAAAGAGGCGGTGAAAAAGAAGAAAGAAATTGTGCTTCTTGACGGGTGAGTAGACTACTAAATGCTTTAATGTGCCAGGGTTGTTGAAACGTTCAGTATAGTTCATGCCTTTATAGTTTTGGGGACATACTCCACGGGAGTACTCAGGTCTTCGGGCACACAGCCAGAAAGAAGACACCGTGCTGTTTAGTCGGTACACCTCGCCTATAGCTCATGACGATATGAAGTCCATTCTATTTATCACGCCCTATCTCCGAAGGGGTGGCAGAGGCATATTATATACCCACTTTTCACCGTGTGTATTTCTGTCCCTCGAAATAGGTGGTGAGTCCATTGCCCTGTTGTAATTGACAGACACAGGTTGTGGCTACCTGCTGTTGAATTTTTTCAAGCCGCCCAGAAGGCATTCTACTTGACTTAACTTCTGCCATGCTACTGGCAACAGGAACCAACGGCTTAACGTGCCTTCCGAATCACAGAAACACTCGCAAATGTATCCTGTCGATCTGTATACTTGTTGATCATCTTGTTATATACACATACATATTATCACGCCTTTATCCCTAAAGGGATAGGCTAGGCATACTATATGCTCACATTTCACCGTATGCACTTTTGTCCCACAACACTACCAGGTGGCCCATTGCAGTGTTGAAATAGACAGACGCAGGTCGTGGCGACCTGCTGTCGAAATTTTTCATACCGCCCATATGGCCTTCAACTGAGCTTAACGACTGCCATGTTACTGGCAACCTGGACCAACGGCTTAACGTGCCTTCTGAAGCACGTTAACACTCGCAAAAGTAAATGCCACCAAGTGGTCACTCATCCGAGGACCAGCCATAGTGAAAGTTGCTTAACGCAGTGATCGTTTACAGAACACTGAGTTCGGGGGACCACGAGCGCTTCTCATCTTGTTAGTGTAAAATATAAAATAAATAAATAAATATCCATCACGCCTTATCCCCGAAGGGGTGGCAGAGGCATATTATATGCCCACTTTTCACCGTGTGGATTCCTGTCCCACGTAATAGGTGGTGAGCCCATTGCCGTGTTGAAATAGACAGACGCAGGTTGTGGCTACCTGCTGTTGAAATTTTCAAGCCGCCCATAAGGCCTTCAACCAGGCTTAACGACTGCCATTTTACTGGCAACCGGGACCAACGGCTTAACGTGCCTTCCGAAGCACGGAAACGCTCGCAAATGTAAATACCACAAAGTGGTCACCCATCCGAGGACCAGCCATAGTGAAAGTTGCGTAACTCAGTGATCGTTTACAGAACACTGAGACCGCGGGGCCACGAGCGCTTCAGTGTAAAATATATGAATACAATTTCTATAATATAAAACTGATAACATTGTGATAGACGTCCATTAACGTAGTAAAAAATAATTTTGTAGAGAATAAAAAAAGCGATGTACGAGTACATGAAAAGTGAAGTGACATGATTTTGCACTTAAGGTAAAAAATAATGTTTGGTTTTTGAACGTTTGATAGATACATTAGATTACGTAAATGGTTTTATTTACTTTGCTTGTTTAAGGGGGCCTTTTATACTAGATACAGTATATAATTAACAGAAAATAAATAATATCAGGAATAAGAATATAATTTACTGCCTTGGGTGTGTAATTTGGTAGTGTATATGACTGCCGGGCTGAGAGTCTCCGGTTCGATTCCCAGATCACAACGAATGTATCTTAAGGGTTTGTCGGAGTTTAGATGTTTCCTATATTTAATATGATGTATGTGTTTAGAAATATTTAGTATGTTTATTACACATCCCATCCTTACTAATATTATAAATGTACCTCTATCTGTCTGTCTATCGCGCTTTAATAGAAAAACTACTGAACTGATTTAAATGAAATTTGGTACAGAGAGAGTCTAGAGCCCGAGAAAGGATATAGGCTACTGTTTATCCCGAGAATGAAGAAGTTCCTGTGGGAAATGGGAACGGGAAAGTTTTATTTCGTGGTATCAATTAAAAGTACATATTATTGGTTAATTTGGGTCAGATGGCACTGTCTTAAATAGTGTCCCATTTTTTTTCTTTTAATAAAAATACGACAAGTCCAAGACTACCAGGACTTTAATTGGTCGTGCTAATTAGTGTCTAGCACATAAGACCTTTTAGCCTTTTTTATACCACCTCACTAAAAAGGCAACGGGTTCTAAATTTATTCCAAATTTAACATCTAAAATAGACACATTTTTTTTTATTTAGAAAATTATTCGGCCCTTTAGACCCACCCCAGTTCCGTGCTTCGGAAGGCACGTTAAGCCGTTGGTCTCGGTTGCCAATAAAACGGCAGTCATTAAGCCAAGTTGAAGGCCTTATAGGCGGCTTAAAAAATTTCAACAGCAGGTCGCCGCAGCCTGCGCCAGTCCATTTCAACACGGCAATGGGCTCACCACCTGTTACGTGGGACAAAATTGCATACGGTGAAATGTGGGCGTTTAATATGCCTCTGCCTACCCCTTCGGGGATAAAGGCGTGACAATATGTATGTATGTATTATAAAAATACACACAGTCCATTACAAAACCATACATTACATGCACCATGCAATACATTAAACTCACCACTTGTGTTTTTTCCAGTTATTACACTATATTACACGGATTAAAATGTTTGTGGTAAGAATCCGAAAGTGATTGAATAAGACGGAAGGTTTGTTCTGGCACAGTTATTTTTTTTAATAATGATAATATTTCATTTATCTGTCACAATGTTGTACATTATCGAAGTTCTACAATTATATTTGACCATTCTATTCTACTGTTTCCAGTGTACAAATATACCTATAATAATATATTTTAATAAAATTGAGTCAGTTTTCGCAATGTATCATTTAGAAAGTCATCAGTTGAGTAGTAGCTTTTCTGTAGAAGAAATTGAAAAAGCTTACTTTTAAATTTCTTTAAGGTTAATGATTTTAAATATTCAGGTAGTTTGTTATAAATGGATATAAATATGTATCCGTATGTGGGAACGGAACGTAGTTGAGATGTATGCATGAGCTGGAACATGAGATCGAAGGATGATTGAAATAATGAAAGGAATGACTGAACGAAAGAACGGTGTACGTGTAGATGAATGATAAGCTCTCTCAATCGATTGATGTGTGCGAGTACGACGACGTGTGACAAACTGACGAGTACAAGTATCCTTTAAATTTTCAAAAATATACGTGTTAACTTCACCAGGTATTTTTTTTGGTCAAATCCCACACGTATTTATAACAAATTCGTCTCTAAGTGATTATGATGCTATCCAATATCAAGGAACTGCTATCTCAAGTTGTATCGTAATCTGATAGTGTAATTACAGAAAGAGAGTCCCCAGGATCGTATGGCGAACGTTCACTCCTAATTAGCTGCGTTGTGGGTTAAATTGGATCCCCTAGTGTTGAGTAGTATAATGAGCTCATTATTTACATACGTTATTTAAAATACAGAGGAGGCGGCAGAGACAAAATAAACGCCTGCAATTATTTATAGTAATACACACACCGGCACAATTAGCAGAACTAAAAAATTTTTCAAAACAAATTTATTTTAAAAATCAATAAACGTCATTCGCTATCATAAATAAAATGAATAAAGAGCTGCGTGTCACGGAAATGAAGATGCTGCGGTGGATGTGTGGGGTCACGCGGATGGACCGCGTGAGAAACTCTCGAATCCGCGGCAGCCTTCACGTCCGTGACATTGCAGACAAGTTGCAAGAGTGTCGCCTTCGTTGATATGTTCACGTCTTGCGGCAACCGCCGGGCTACGTAGGTAACAAATGTCTGGCCATGTCAGCCCCGCCGGGTCCCGGTAAGAGGGGAAGACCCAAGAAGTGCTGGCTTGACGTCGTAAGGGATGACATGCGTGCCAATGGTCTCACTACAGGGGATGCCGAAGACCGTGCGAAGTGGAGGAGAAAATATAAGAAAGCGGACCCCGGGCGTCGCGAGACGCAACTGGGACAGACGCTCGGATGATGATGATGCTATCATAAATAAAATGCCATATTTTAAAATTAAGAGGTACTACTTATATACTTACTTTACTTTATTTGTTGCAATTTAATTGAGAAAAATAAACATTACGGAAAAATAAACATTCCTGAATTTTCATGGTGACTAAAAATATTTAAAAAAACAATTAAACATTTTATTTTTCATTGGAATAAAGGATAAATCAGTATCGAGTATTTCCTCCACGTGCCCTTATCAAAGTTTCTACCCGTCTTGGCATGCTAAGAATGATGTTGTATATCGTTTCTTGGGAAAGTGTCTGCCATTCCTCCAATACGGCGTTTCGCAGTTCATCCAAAATCACAGGAGCGGGTATTCTGGATTTCACCCCACGTTTTAGTAAGTTCCAGACATGTTCAATCGGATTCATGTCTGGTGACCTTGCTGGCCACTCCATTACTGCGATGTTCACATGATTAAGGTACTCGCGAGTTCGCAGTGCCGTATGAGGCCGAGCATTATCTTGCATCAACACAAAGCCGTCACCGATAAAGGGGCAAATAGTACCACGTTTTCTTCAAGAACCTCCCTTATGTATCGATCAGCAGTCATACTCCCTCTATCGAACACCACTAAGTCCGCGCTAGCTTCCAAACATATCCCCCCCCCAAACCATTGTGGACCCTCCGCCGTATGCTACCGTAGTTTCAAAATTTAACTGATTGTATCGTTCCCCTTCACGTCTCCATAATCTTTGACGTCCATCAATTAGATTTAAAAGAATTCTACACTCATCACTGAACAAAACTTTACTCCATTGGTCCGTGGTCCAAAGACAATGCTCTCAAGCGAAATTGAGTCTGTTTCTGCGATGATGTACGTCGAGTTTTGGAGCCTTGGCGGGCACGCGTGAACGCAAATGCACTTCTTCGAACCGTCTTCGTACCGTTCGTTCACTTACTGCTACTCCTCGAACTTTTTGAAGAAGATTTTTGGCTTGCACAGCCGTCAAATGCGGATTCCTTAGAACACGCAGCTGAATAAAATGGTCATCTCTCCTCGATGTACGCCTATTTCTGCCTTGCCCGCGACGTCTAACGAGAAATTAGTCTCCCTGTATCGCTGGACACTGCGATGAATTGTTGAAACAGATCGACGAAGCATCCTGGTGATATCTCTGTAAGTTTGATTACTGCTTCTCATCTCAAGTGCCCTGACAATTTCAGTTGGGGTTAAATCAGGCATAATGATTCCCTTATCCTTCAGTAAGATTTAAGGAACATAAAAAGTTCAAAAAGTCTTGAATTAAATAAAAAAATAAGATCTTTACATACAAACTTGTGCACCCGTAATATGGAACACTTACTCGAAATTATTAAAACGTCGATTAAAATTAAAACAATCAGAGAAAAAAGTGACGATCAACAGTGTTCTGATTTTAAAACATTTTATTCTAAAATAAAATAGTCATAAACCAGCCAGCAACATTAAATGAAAAGGTTTCACTCTTTTTTTATATGAAAAATAAAAAAAACATATTTTCACGCCTTTATCCCCGAAAGGGTAGGCAGAGGCTTACTATACGCCCACGTTTCACCGTATGCTTTGCTTTTTGTCCCACGTAACATCGTGGTGAGCCCATAAGCTCTCAACTTGACTTAACGACTGCCATGTTACTAGCAATCGGGAGCAACGGCTTAACGTGCCTGAAGCACGGAAACGCTCGCAAATGTAAATACCACAAACGGTCACCCATCCGCGACCAGTAATAGCGAAAGTTGCTTAACGCAGTGATTGTGTACAGAACAAAAGTCCGCGGGACCAAAACCGCTACACTTCAAATAAAATTGAATTCTGGTAAGGTTTGGAAGCAATTGGGAGTACACTAAGATGGAGTCGAAGATTTTCGAAAGTTTATCCCCAAAGTGGTGGCAGAGGTACTATACGCCTACTATATACTACATTTTACCGTAAGCATTTCCTTTTCCCCGTACGGCAATGGGCTCACCACATGGAGCCTATTGCCATGTTGAAATTGACATGCGCAGAGTGTAGCGATCTGTGGGCCAAGTCTACTAAATCAATCGCGACAGAAAAGAATAAAAATCGTCGCTCAATAGAAAGCCACTAGTACAATTTTGACAGTTTTTCGTAGTCTACTATTACAATCGTACTCCAATAGACTTCTATCGGTCGGCCGATAGAATTCTACTAACACGTAGGTCGCATTTTTATAGACTACTAACATTTTGACAGCTAAAAACAGCGATTCTGGTTCTATTCTACGACTTGTCAATAGTAGAATCGGCCCCCTGTTGTTACATTTTCAATCTGCCCTTTAACTTAGCTTAACGACTGTCACGTTGCAGACAACCAGGACCAACGGCTTAAGGTGCTTTTTGAAGAGCGAAAACTCTCGTAAGCAGAAATGCCACAAAGTGATCTGTCATCAGAGGATCAGCCATAGCATATGTGGACAGGGGCAGTTTGTAATCTTTCAAGCTGTCCCATCGTATGGTTTTCGCCTTGGTTTAAAGTCCATAATTTTTCTGACAGCCGTACCAACGAATTAAATCTAAAATGAAAGTACGTCAAACGGTCACCTATCACAGAACTAACCGTATAGTAAGATGCTTAACGCTTTGATCATTTACAAGACACTGTGCTAGCTGGGCTACAAGAGCTAGGGTCGACAGCGTGAGTACTGCTCCTTTGCTTTCCGTCAGGTGGGCCGTATACTTGTCTGCCACCTCAGTGGTATATAAAAAGCTTTCTATTTTTATAAGCTTTTTAATACCTGCAATGTTTTTGTTTGTGAAGAATTTTGCAATTCGATTTTGAAGCAGATACTTATCTTCAATCAATTGAGCTTAATACCTAAGAAGGCAAACTAGTTATTTTAAAAATACCATTTGAGTATCAAATGAAAGGGCTTGCTGAAAATATCTTAAAAACTGACATCACTCTGAATCCAAAATATAGAACTACTAAAGATGCTATCTTCACGCTGTATGCCTAACAGGGTAGTGAAAGCAGACAGATCGCCAGGTTTCGCGATCCATGCATACTTTTTTCGCTTCCTGCAGATTCATCAATCGCTGCATTCATGCACGTCTGGGTTTCCGAGTAATTTTGACCTTTCCGCTATGCTGGATTAGGCCTTTTTATACCTTCTTACAATGTGGGCATCAAATGAAAGGACTTGAAGAGAATTATTCTGATATTTCACGAGATCTTTTATTTAAGAGATTTTTCACTACCTATTTATTAAATTTATTTAATACTAGCGAACGCTTTGTGGTTACATCCACATGATGCAATTTAAATATGGATATGAAATGTAGCCTAAGTTACTCCTTATAACATCAGCTATCTGTCAGTGAAAGTCAGTTCAGCCGTTTTAGTGATTAGGCGGAACAGACAGACAGTAAGTACAGTATATACTTTTATATGCATTTAGTAAGCTGTTAATTTGAAGTAAGAAATATACACTTAACTTTTATATAACTGTATTCAATAACGTGAAAATTGTGTTTGTCTTTTCTATATTCCATAGCACAATGTCAGTTGTCTAGATCCCATAGTACAAGCTTGTAGCTTAGTTTGGGCTAGATGGTGCTGTGTATAAAGTGTCCTACAATGTTTATTTATTTAATTTGGCACTAACGGTGTTGTGTGATAATGTCTAAAATTAAATGAATAGTATATATTTTTTCTAACTTCGACGTATGTCAATTACGATTTGTTATACGGAATGGTGATACAAGGTATATTCATTAACCGAACCACGATACATTTTTATATTCAAAAATACATATTTGTGCACTTACGGGATGTCCCTTAAGCATTAACTGTTAATATTCGAAGTTAAACAGAAAATTCCGTTCATTTGGCTGGGATATTTTATTTATTTTCTGCATGTCTGTCTATTTGCATGATCCGTTGGCAAATAGTTGATGTTATTAGGAGTAATTCAGGCTACTTTTTATTCGCATATTCCCACGGGAAATACTACGCGTGTTAATAACCGCTTAGTTATTTATTTATATAAAGAGGTCCAAAAAAGATACAGGATTTCTGCCCTCCCGGAATTACACGTGATGCAAAGCGGTGACATAACGCTTTAAAGCAAAAAACATTGACTTAGTGTGCGCTTAGGCTTTGCAAAAAGCCTCTAGTGCAAAGTATAACTTCTTTAACGTCACTGAGCGTGCTGTGAAAAAACGAAATTAAATCTGTTTACTGACCTGAAAAGCCTGGGAAGCCTGAAAGCAGAATGTTAGTGACGTATTTTTCATGTTTAAAGCGAGTTAAATAAATAAGAAATAAGTATAATAATAACTAAAATATGGATGCAGTAGAACGGTATCACTAATAAATAAATAATGACTTAAATGTCCGGCCGACAGGTTTTGGGGTCAGAGGTCATATATGACAGTAAAACCCAGAATGTTAATAGCCATGTTATTTTAATAATCGAATCCAGGGCTAATCATCGGCACTCGAGGCAAGGCAATCTAACGCAATCAGTTTACTGGATTCTTTAGACAGAATGAATGAAAACTCTATCTTTCAAGACCGTTAAATTTTGGAGCACTATTTTATCTATGTGGTTTACAATATCTTTAAGTCACCTAACCAATTTTTTTAATTTTTCAATTCCAAGTTTTCAATTTCTCATCTAAATGTCTAGATTGCATTCAAAATAGTTACTCTGAAACTGAGGTACTGTTCGATTGGCTACTAGTAACAGTCGTGATTTGACAATATTTGGACTAGAAACGCTCTTCTAGAGCATACGTGTTTCCTTCATCTTAGAGCGCGTTTTTGAGCTTGAAGAGGCACATTAATGGGCCGCTAACTTGAGGGCAACTGTCAAAAGTCTTGTTGATTATGAGAGCGATCCTCATAATATGAGGATCACTCGCATAATCTACAAGACACATTATATTATTATCACTAGATGTCTCCATGATTTCCATCAGGCGGGTGAAGTCATTTTGCCGAGATAGATATATTAAAATCGGTATTCCGGAATGCCGCTGCTTACCCCTTCGGGGATAAAGGCGTGACAATATGTAATGTATGTAATTTCGGAAAAAGGTCAGAGGTCAGAGGATTGCCCTCTGATCTTTGACCTGTTTACTTTAATACCGATTTTGTTATATCTAGCTCGCCACGATAAACAGAAAATTACGTTAATTTGACTGGACTCTATTATTCATTATATATGTCTGTCTGTACGTTCTGTTGGCAGTTGGCTGATGTTATTAGGAGTAACTTAGGCTACTTTTGATTTCCATATTCCCATCATATTACTAGATGTTGCCATTATTTCCATCAGGCAGGTGATGTCATTTTGGTCTAAGGATTGCCCTCTGACCTTTGACCTGTTTATAGGCAAACGCGCTCAAGCCTCCATCATAGCAAGTTTCATCAAGCTTTAAGATGAAGTTTGGACCTTGTAGATTTGTCGGGAATTCTTTTGTAGTACAAAAGGACAACTTGGTTGAGAACGGCATTTGAACCCTTGACCTTTATTTAGAGAGGCAATCTTCTTAGATTCTGAGCTATCGGCATCTACATTCTGACATCTATGACATTCTGAGCAATTATGTACACAGTATCATAAAACGGTAAAATAAGATTAATCATGCTGTAATAGTTAAATTACATGACCTAACCAACATAACCTCTGACCTGGGTCAGGTCAGAGGTACCTTTTGAGTATTGGTATTTTGTCGTAATATTAGCATTATTTATAATAATTTTTTATATGTACTAATTATTCTATTACTAATAGATCGCAAAGCTAAAATGAGGTTTATGTCGAAATCCGTGGTTTAGCTGGTTAGGTCATGTAATTCAACAGTTACAGCATGTTTAATTTTTATAACAGAATAATTTAAGGAGCTAATTATATGTGTTGCAAGTCATTATAAAAACCTCCTAATAACAGTGAAATTGAAAATGGAAACGGCATGTTGCAACAATGAGTACATTTCGCTGATATAACTCTCTCGTTGTGTCATTCAAAGTAGCCGAGTTGGCCAATTTGGCCCACACATTGTTGGCGCGCTACTTCTCAAAATGTTTGTCAACAATTGTTGGCGCCAAACATGTGGGTAAATATTTATTTTGTCAAATCCATTTTCATGTCAAATCATACAGGCACGAGAGTAAATATTGTTTGTCAAATATTTAAATCTAATCTAATCTGTATATTTGGAGTTAGTAAATATTGTTAGAAAGTAGCTAAGTCACAAAATAATAAGTACACTTTGTTTTCGTCCATTTCGGTAATTCTAGAGTTTGTTGTGCAATCATGGTCATGACAAGTCATAGCTCCTGTCATGATGATCATGAAACCATAGTGAGGGCCCTGAACTAATAATGAAAGAAGCAAGTCGGGGAAGAACACTTCCAATTGGTCCCACCCTCCCCCTTCCGTTCCTCAACAACACGGGCGGGACAGAGATATCATAATTTTATACTGTGGACACCATCGTGCTGGAACCGAAAGATTTCGTAAATCTTCTATATGTCGGAACATAAAAGCAGGGAACTCCCTTCCAGCGCACGTGTTACCCTCCTCTTAATCCTGGGTCTTTTAAGAGAATCCTGGGTCCTTTCTGAGCCGTCAAGATGGGGGTCGCTATCGGAGCTCTGCGGGTTGATATAGCGGCCCCAGTCACGGGTCGTCGTCTTTGCATACCATCTGGCGGGCGACGCCATTTTAAAGTGACACATAAAGAAAATTAAAATAGGGGCGAATAGGGGCTCTCTACCGAGCAGCGATGAGCGCGTGATGTTAATCGGAAAGATTTGATAAAAGTTTTGAAATAATAAATTAAACTGAAATATCTTTCCGATTCGAACCGACAATTTTTCCGTTGCCGTGTAAGCTGTTTAACTAACTAAAGCTATCGAAGACACCCGATATTGATGGAATTTTCCAGCTCTTATGTCTTAAGGTGATGTAGGCGCCATCTGAGGGCCAAGACAACGGCGAAGAAAACTGTCAAATAGTTCATTGTAGAGGGCGCCAAATGTTTATTACAAAGCAACTGTCACTCTTCATACAATTTCGTTCGAAATACGTGTTTTTAATTATTTATTAATGAATGGGTCGTTGTATGACTTTTAAATGTGACTCTTTTTTATTTTTTTTTGATTCCTCATTTAATTCATTGACTCGCCAGGTATACATGTTGTAAAGCTTAATTCCACCATAAAAAAGAAACTCGGAGCAAAAACAAAACGCATGACGAAGCAGACTATAGGTTATGCTATGAAACATAACGTTTTCTGTATAACACACACACAGCGCCCTCTAAATAACAGTTTTGCGTTTTCTTTCCCATTGACGGTCTCTTAGTTACACGGTATAAATGATGACACGGGCTTGCCAAAATATATAAACGTCTATATCTGTACTAAAAGCTGATAGATCGTTTGTTTGTATGGTTACTACTGGTTAGATTTGAAATGGATTGCCCATTTATCAGTTAACGATACTACTCAGGAGAGCGGAACAGTAATCTAATATATCTACAAATCAGTCAAATTTGTTATACAATATTGGAAAATTAAGAAACTACGGGATATTGTGGGTGCCACAGGGTTCGAAGTACGTTACGGGCGAAGCCGCGAAGGTCAGTTAGTTAGATATACTCGTAAGTTTGTAAAACAATTAGTAAATTACCGCGCAACTTTACTTAAAGTTTTCTTTCCTGTTTCTTTAATAAACCGATTACTTTCTTTATTTCTTTCTCACTAGTTCTTTTAGGTAGTTCTACGTTAAGACTAATATATTTCTAGATGATATATTGCTTAGATTATACGAAAGGGAGTGTCGTTATACATACACTAGATGACCCCCACAGCTTCGCCCGTGGAATATTTCGACCTCCCGTCGCACTTATTTAATTCCGTCGCTTATAAACTCTACACTGATGCATAAAAATTTGCCCGATTTGTCGGCATTTATGACTACTGCTCTGCTCCCCTGTGTAGTAGCGTAATGATATATAGTCTATAGCCTACCTCGATAAATGGGCTATCTAACACAAATAGAATTATTCAAATCCGACCAGTAGTTCCTGAGATTAGCGTGTTCAACCGCACAAACAAACAAACTCTTCAGCTTTATAATATTAGTATAGATACATACATATTATCACGCCTGTCTCCCACCGGGCTAGGCAGAGACTATGGCTTTCCACTTGCTACGAGCCTGACATATAATATTCGCTTCTCTCATGACATACAATCTTCATCTTCTACTTTCATAAGTGTTTTAATACACGCTCGCCGGTTAAGAGTACTCTTGACCTGGCCTTGTTGTCGTGTCGTTATAGTAGTTAATTAATGTTGGTAATAGAATAACACAGAGCTCCGACATGATGCTGCGGTTTCGGGAAGCCGCTTATAACGAGCTTAAACCAATTATGGAAGTCCTCCTTCATATGGATTATGTACCGTCATCACTGCTTATCACTTTAGAATACTTAGTAGTATTATTAAACTAAATAAATAAATATTGTCGATTTAGACAACTGATATACATACTTATTATACATTTACTATTTAAATATATTATTGACATTATTTGACTGCCTCTGTGGCGCGGTGAGAGTGTATCCGACTGCTACGCAAGAGGTTTCGGGTTCGATTCACAAATGTGTTTCGGAGTCTGGGTGTTTCCTATGTATAATATGTATGTATTTAGAAATATATGAGTATGTTTTTCAGTTATCTAGATCCCATAACACAAGCTAATATTAGCTTAATTTGGGCTAGATGGCGCTGTGTGAAAAGTGTCCCACAATATTTATTTATTTATATATTATCAACGTTATTATAATTGTTTTTTTATGTGCCTGAATAATTAATTGTTTGTTTTTTATATTTTATGCTTTACCAAGTAACTGTAATTACATAAGCGTTTGAACATAATACTTTACTCTTAATTTATGTCAACAATGCTATTAGTTTAATACTAGCAGTGACAACGATTGAGCGAATATAATTTTCGAAGAAAATCGCAGACGTTTGTGGGCATTATGTTGCTCTTTGACAACTGTTTGTATATTTCTAAGTAATATGATTAATGTAATAATTACATTTTTAGCGAAAAATGGTTAACTTTTAAGTACCAACCTAAGAAATATAATATTTTCAAAACACTTACTCATAATATGGCTATAATCTCACCGCAAGTAGACACATAATGATACCAATTAACACGAAAAACCGACGACATGAAGTTAGCTGATAAGTGTTTCCATGACAAGTTATAAACACCCAAAAGTTGACTGATAAGTGTTTACATAACTAAATACATAGATATTGTAACGCCTTTATACCCGAAGGGGTAGGCAGAGGCATACTATACGCCCACATTTCACCGTATGCATTTTTGTCCCAAGTAACAGGTAGTGAGCCCATTGCCGTAACAACTTATACCTAAATTAAAAGTAGTTTTCATTCGTTTGTTTTTTTTTTTTACTAATTTATCATTCCTGTTACAAACAAAGAGTCATGGTATATGTGATGAAATCTTATTAGACTAAAGCAGTATAACTTCTAACGCGTGTACATAAGTACACACACACCTATTATATTTAACTAACTAACTAACTTCACGCTGTATCCCTGACGAGGTAGACAGAGACGACAGATCGCCAGGCTTCGTGATCCATGCATACTTCTTTCGCTTCTACAAGATTCATCAATCGCTTTCTACACGCACGTCTGGGTATCCGAGTACTTTTGACCTTTCCGTTTTTGAGCAATCTGCTCACGTGGTCTTCATATGTAAGTCTCGGCCTACCCTGACTTCTTCTACCCTCTACTTTCGCACAATATATATTCTTCGTATATCGTTCCTCACTCATTCGTTGGACGTGTCCAAACCAACGGAGCACGCCCTTTTACAGCTTAACGCTGACACTTTCATTCAAACCTGCCATATTGCGTATCACTTCGTTACGTATTCGGTCGGCCAAAGTAACGCCGCACAATTTTCGAAGTGATCGCATCTCCACAGCATTCAATTTACTTTCATGCATCTGCTGACATACCTAGGTTTCGCTACCGTAAAGCAAAGTTGGCACTAGCACTGCGTTATGTATCGCCAGTCGCGCCTCTTTGACGATGCTTTGTCGCTTTACTAACAGGGACAAAGCACCGTTAGCCTTGTTTTCGGCAGCTACTCGCCGTTCTACATCCGAATCCCATCTTCCATCCGCGCTAAACATACTCCCTAAATACACAATTTCATTCACTTGCTCTAGTCGTTACTGGTTTACCCTAATCTCGCATTTGGTTCTTACGTCATCTCTTTCAAATACTAGAACCTTAGTTTTACTTGCATTCAAGCGAAGACCCTTACTTTCACACTCCTCTCTCATATTATTGCCTAATGCCTGAAGGTCGGCTTCTGATGAGGCCATGAGCACTGCATCATCAGCGTACAGCAGACAGTTTACTTTAAAGTCACCCAAATTCACACCCATATCACAATCTTTCAACTTCTGCAGGCAACTGTCACAGCGTTTCTCTCACAACGTTATCAAATGCTTTCTCTAGATCCACAAAAGCGCAGAAAACTTTCTGGCTAACAGCCAGAAACTTTTCCGCGATCATGCGGAGAGAAAACACTTGATCCATTCAACCTCTTCCACGTCGGAATCCGCATTGAGCCTCCCATAAACACCTTTCAGACTTTTCTTGCATTCGTGCCGTTATAACCTTTGCATACACCTTACTAGCTAAGCTGACCAAACTGATCGCCCTGTAGCTGGAGCAGTTTAGGCGCGAGCCTTTCCCTTTGTAAATAGGTACTACAACTGCTACTCGCCAGTCATCTGGGACCTCACCCGTCCGCCAGCACAAGTTGCATAACAGACATATAGTGTCCTAGACGCGCGACCCACCGTACTTGATCATCTCAGCAGTAACTCTGTCTTTTCCCGCAGCCTTACCACATTTCATACTTCTTATCGCTTGTTCAATTTCTTTCATACTAATGACTTCAATGACATCGCGATCCAGAGCATCGAAGTGAGCTCTACTTCCCGATGTGGCATCTCCGTCTTTTCTTGCATACATCTTTCCATAATATTCACTCCATCTCTGCAGGACGTCAGTTTGATCTGTTAGGACGTCATTGTTAACACTAAGCACTTTATTCATATTGCAAATTGCCGAACAACTCCGGGTCTTGCCTACCTCTTTCCAGAAGAACTTGGCATTATTCGGAAATTGGTCGACAACCTTTCATCCGCTTTCATTCTGCACCTTTCACGAGCTTCTTCTATCAGTTTTAGCCTTCGTGTAAACTTTTTGCAGCTTGTATCTCTCTTTCATATTAAAATCATTTCGCGAGGCTAAGTAGTCTAACCATGCTTTCTTCTTCATTCGAACTGCTTCTTTCACTACCTCATTCCACCATGCATCACGCTTATTACTACTGCCTCTTTTCGTTTCTCTACACACTTCTACAGCGGCATTTACCATACTATCCCTAAGGTTCTGCCATACACTTTCTACATTCTCACTACTAACATTGACGTCGCCAAGCTTTTCAGCTACCTTTTCTTTATATTTATCTCTAATGGATGCATCCTGCAACTTCCAGCTTTTGATGCTATAAGTCGGCTCAGGTTTAGGACACTCGGTACGATGACGCTAACCCGCGAACATACCCCTAATCCTAGTTATGACTAGGTAGTGGTCTGATCCCAGCTCAGCGCCTCGATAAACCCTTGTGTCCATCATGGCAAAGGAAATGCTATAAAGCGGTCACCCATCTGAGAACCGGCCATAGCGAAAAATGTTTAAAACAATGAGCTACGAGCAATTCAACACCAATAAAAATAGGCGGAGAGACACTAAGCTAATCTTAGCGTGGAAAGATCTAGAGTAAACCCGGGATGTTTAAATCAGTATTAATCCCAAAGGTCTAATATGCTCGTAACAGAATTATTATTACAACGACTGGCCATAAAGGCGATATAAGGCATCGTAATAATATAAACACGGCGGTTGAACTCGGGGAAATGAAACAGGGAGTGCGTTCACCCTTATAGATTTATTGTGTATTGTAAATTTTATGGCGCCGGTGCGACTGTTAATTGTTGTGATAAGCTACGATGTCGACAGAAAGGTATTTATATTTCTTAGACAATTTTATTATAATAAAAATATTAATACAATTATCGAGTGACACACTAACCGATCTGCACTTAGACAAAAGCCTTACTTACGCCTAGAAACTTTTAGGGCTTATAATATAGGCACCCACTAAGAAAGGGCTTTCAAGTTCTAGCCCAAAGGGGTGAAATAGGGTATTAAAGTGTATAGCGATTACGTAAACGGTTAGGGCTACACGCTCTGATTTGCTACACATTATAATAATATTAATATGCTTTATTGTACTTACTAAATCACACACATTACAATCATTAAAAAATACTACGAGTATACAGTGGTTTCTTAAAGTTAAGTACAATGGGCGGCCTTATTGCACACAGCAATCTCTTCCAGGCAACCTTTGGATGAACAGGAATACATACAGATACAGAGTCATAGTGGGTAGTACAATTAAATTGTCTAATCTACACAAGTAGATATATTATACACAAGGTTTTACATACTCGTAAATATATACACCAATACACATACAAATATATATTTATAAATATATATATACAAAAATATACATAATATATATACATACTATACTCATATATTCACTTATATTATAAATACATAAGTTTATTTTGAGTCTGATATATCTTCAAAATCAAAGTGCCAGATAGAGTTATTAAACCATTTTTTTAAAAGACACCACGATTTGAGCTCGCCTAATAGAAATTGGCAGTGCATTCCACAGCCTTGTTGCCTCTATTGAAAAGGATTTATCTGCAAACTTAGAAGAATGCACTGGTATTTGCAGTGTTAAATTCTCCGAAGCTCTCGTGACTCTCGAATGGGTATCACTTAGAAATTTAAAACGTTCTTTAAGATACGGGGGCGTGAGGGGGTTAAATAAGATATTATAAAGTAAAGAAAGGGTATGAGTATTCCGCCGAAGACGAATAGGGAGCCACTTGAGTATGTTGCGGTATTGGGATACATTATCATATTTACGTAAGTCAAATATGAACCTTATACAAAAATTCAAAAGGCGCTCAAGTTTATCAAGTTGCTCCTCCGTAAGATTGATATAGCTGGTATCTGCATAATCTAAAATAGGAAGTAAGAGAGACTGCGCAAGAGAAACTTTAGTGGACGTAGGCAGGAAATTTAGGGACGAACTGGTGAGCGTCGCCTCGCGTATTATATTTACATTCTCTAAAGTTAAATTTGAAATTTCGTAGTCTCCGCAAAGAGCATGCCGATGCAAACAATTTCCGACTAACCTCCTGTAATTGCGGGCCCCAGTTTAAAGTTCTGTCGATACATATTCCAAGATTTTTGGCCACATTGCTAATCTGTAGCGGCATGCCATCAAAAATTACCTGTGGAAACTGCGTTTAATCCACTCGAGATATCATCCATGGACTACCTACCAGAATAAGCTGTGTTTTTACAGGATTCACTTGCAGACCGAAACTATTACTCCATTCACAAATTCTCACTAAATCACAGTTAACAGTGAAAAAAGCTTCATGAATTCTATCAAGTGATGCTTGTGCGTAAATTTGCAAGTCATCTGCGTAAAGGTGGTAGGACGAGACGAGTTGTTTTGATATGGAATTAATAAACATTGCGAAAAGTAAGGGAGATAAAACTCCACCCTGCGGTACACCGACTAACATATCACACCGAGACGATACTGAATCATCAATGCGAATGAATTGACGGCGACCAGACAGGTAACTATGAAACCAATCCAAGTATCCCAAGTAACACCTGAAAATCTACTGTATTCACTGCATTGCTGAAGTCAAGGAGCGCTAGCAGTGTAAGATTTCCTATCTCCATCCTAATGTCATCCGTCACATTGATCAGAACCGTTACAGTGATGTGCCCTGGACGGAAACCGGATTGAAAAGAATTTCATAGTTCGTTTTTACACAGAAAGGAGTTAATTTGGGAATAGACCAGTCGTTCAAGAACTTTTGATAGGAAAGGTAAAATAGAAATAGGACGGTAATGAGAGTATGATGAAGGTTTAGACTTTTTAGGTAATGTATGATTTGAGCCTCTTTCCAGCTCGAAGGGAATATTCCACTTGAAATAGAGAAATTAAATATATCACAAATGACTGGAAGTATTAAATCTAGGATAGGTAGGATCATTTTTCTACTTATATTGTCATTTCCCATAGCATTAGAAGAAATTGATAGGATACTCTTCTTAACATCACAAGCTTTGAATTGATCAAAGACAAAAGAGGGGTAGTCGGGAGTTGGAAGAAGTGAAAGATTTTGACATTAGTTTACTACAATCTAATAAAAGTATTTTACCGTTCCATTTTCCGTTTTATTTCATTTTCATTTTAAAAATGTAACTATCTTTACACTATTTTCTTGACGCTCAGATATATATCGCTTCACGATCCATGAATACTTTTTTTACTTCCTGCAGATTCATTAATCGTTGTATACATGCTGCCTATGTTCGAGTCCTTTTAACTTTTTAGTTTTTGAGTAATATGCTTATGTACGTATGTAAGCCTCGGTCTGACTTAACTTATTCTACCTATCACATTCGCACAGTAAATATTACTACATACATACATACATATTGTCACGCCTTTATCCCCGAAGGGATAGGCAGAGGCATATAAAACGCCCACATTTCACCGTATGCATTTTAGTACCACGTAACAGGTGGTGAGCCCATTGCCGTGTTGAAATGGACAGGCGTAGGCTGAATTTTTTAAGCCGCCCATAAGGCCTTCAACTTGGCTTAACGACTGCCATTTTATTGGCAACCGGGACCAACGGCTTAACGTGCCTTCCGTAGCACGGACCTGGGGTGGGTCTTAAGGGCCGAATAAATTTAATAAATAAAATACAATGTGTCTATTTTAGATGTTAAATTTGGAAGATATTTTGAACCCGTTGCCCTTTTTAGTGAGGTGGTAACAAAACGGCTAAAAGGCCTTAAGTGTTAGACACTAATTAGCACGACCAATTAAAGTCCTGGTAGTCTTGGACTACCAGGTAAATATTACTAAATACATATAATATTCATTCGCATAATGAAATACGTTTTCTGAGCTATTTAAATCTTTGATAGTTGTACAAAATAGTAGACAGACGCAGGACAGGATTACACATGGCGAAAAGTGGGCATATAATATGTGTCTGCCATCCTTTCGGGGATAACACATGATAGATAAATAAATAAACAAAATAGTATACTTAAAAACATTGAACGATTGCAAAACTTAAACATACGCTTTATTTTCAATAAAAGCAAGTGTGATCATGTCTCGGAATTTTGTAAGAAACTAAAGTGGCTCCTAATCAGACTCTGTAAAAATACTCGGATATTGTATATCCTCTTTAATATCCTGCACAAGCCTTTATGTCCTTCCTACCTACTAGGATGTTTTTCTTATATTCATACACCTGATGCTCCTTGGAGCTTACTTTTCTATCTCAGAAAACTGATTTTTACTACTATTTCTACAACATTCATGCGGGGAGGCTGTGGATCCCTCTCCAGCCGAAGATACAATCTTGCCAAACTATTTCTTCAAAAGATAAGTGAAATAACGTTACACCTTCTCTTTGCTATTGCTATTTCTATAAATACTTAAGTCAACAGCTAAGCGCTGTTAATAAAAATAGTTATTGCAGCCAGGTAGCTTTATCTGCCAACAAATTGGGGGCCAAGTCTACTAATGTAATCGCGTCAGAATAGAATAGAAATCGTCACTCAATAGAGAGCTGACAGAAAAATTAACAGTTTTTGTAGTCCACCATTAATATATTGGCAGCCAAAAACAGCTATTTTGTCTCTACTCTGCAGCTTTAGAAGTGTGATTGTAAAATTAATAATAGTTTTTGTAGTCTTACTAGTTTTGGACTAATCGCAATAGAACCGCTTTAAAATAAATCTAGAACGGTTTTCTATTGGAAAATAGTAGACTCGGCCCCCTATAATACAGTTTGGTATGATTGAAGTATGATTTTAATAAAGTGTGAATTTTACTTTGGACCTATAGTGTCAATGTGTACATCACAATACAGTGTTTGACGTGATGGAGCAATTATGTCAACTTTGATTTGTTTCCTTATACTTAAAATAAATAAATAAATTTCCATCACGCCTTATCCCCGAAGGGGTGGCAGAGGCATATTATATGCCCACTTTTCACCATGTGTATTCCATACTTAAGATTTATGTTTTATTTGAGACGACATCCCGCGATTTCACCAGAATAGTGACTGTTCCCGCGGGATAACGGGGATAAAATGTAGCCTAGGTTATATTATAACATCATCATAAGCTATCTGCCAATAAAAATCCCGTTAAAAACGGTCCAGACATTTCAGAGATAAACTTTGAAAAACAGAGAGACAGAAATTTATGTATTTAAGAACCGTATATTATACTTTCATATACGAGTATGCATTTAGTGAATGGCTGTCAATTTAGAATTACTAACAGACATATCAGTTTATCTCTATAGATATAGATTTTTTAGGAATTGACGAATTTCCTATTATTTCGTTGGTGCTTGCGTCTCTCTCAGTCAGCATGGTAGACGGTAAATCAGACAGAGATAGAAATATACAAGCTATTTGTTCGACCCCTATTACACTTTCATAGAAATAAATTATCTTAGATAATGTAAGTAATTTTTAAATGAAGATCATTCACAGTTTACTAAACTCTGTGATATACATAATATAAACACTAGACATAAAAACAATCTTTTAGTTCACCACAGTCGGCTGCATAAGATTGGCGATTCTTTTCAGGGTAACTGTATACGCTTTTACAACAAGCTTCCCTGTGACCTGAGAAATTTACCATTAAATAAATTTAAAAAGTTTATTAAAAGAAAGCTTTGTGAAAAAGGTTATTACTCTATTCAAGACTATTTACAGGACAGGGATGCCTGGAAATGATCTGCTGGCAAATAAAATATTATAGTCATAATATATTAAATTGTAAATAGGCCATCAAAAAAAAAGCCTTCCTAAGTTTCTTGCCGGTTCTTTTCAGGTGGGCCGCGTTCCGAACCGGTGGTCACTTTAAATATACAATTTTTTTCTTTAGTTTTAGTGTATGACATTTTGTAAGCGCCGTAGAAATGGTCTATGCAAAATAAAGACATTTTTATTTTTATATTTATTTATGACGGTATAATAACTACATGTGATTCATATTGTCTACGATCATAGTTTTGGGATCCTATTTGAAATCTAGCGTACAAGTAGAATCATATCTATATCCGTCTACAAATAATCTCACAAAATGTCGTCTTCGGAAATCAAAGAGTTTCGACTGGAATATCGAAACTACAAAAACATGAATTATGTAGTAAAAAGTGATCCGTAGATATATTTTGTAAGACTTTTAAGCTATTGCATAGTTTTTATCGCGGGCTTAGAGTGGGCTTTAATCAAGAAATTCCGTAAGGAAAAAAACCTAAGACGAAGGTCGAGACGAGGTCACACGAAGTTCACCGGGCACGGCCGAGCGTTGGCTTAACGTGTATGTACATATATTATATGGTACGATTGTACGTGAGGGTGAGGGTGAGGGCGAGGGTGAGGGCGAGGGCGAGGGCGAGGGCGAGGGCGAGGGCGAGGGCGAGGGCGAGGGCGAGGGCGAGGGCGAGGGCGAGGGCGAGGGCGAGGGCGAGGGCGAGGGCGAGGGCGAGGGCGAGGGTGAGGATGAGGGTGGCTTTTTTTTTTTGAACCAGATCGTTTAACTATATATTTATACTAATATTATAAATCTGAAGAGTTTGTTTGTATAGTTGAACGCGCTAATCTCATAAACTACTGGTCGGATTTAAAAAAATCTTTTTGTGTTAGATAGCCCATTTATCGAGGAAGGCTATACTATACATCATTACGTAAATTTTTATGCATCATTGTAGAATTTATAAGCGACGGGATTAAATAGGTGCGACGGGAGGTCAAAATATTCCACGGGCGAAGCTGTGGGGGTTATCTAGTAAAATATAGAGAGATGCCAAGTATAAAATCATATAAATAAGATTTAAATATAATAGTATAATAAAGGCCTTCAGAATATCGGCTCAAAGACAACACAATCATTTAGGTACAAGTGAACCCATCTCAATGCACAGATATGTTCACGACATTTTATCAATACGGTGCCATAGTTAATTAATACCTAACAATGCTTTTATCATATTACACTATGAGATATAGGGACCCTTAGTCTAAATCTTACCGTAATTACGAGTACATATCGTAAATTCGTAACTAGGTAACCTCAAGCCTTCGCCCATGAAGCGAATTTATCCAGAAGATCAGAGCAGTAATCATAAATGTCAACAAATTGGGAAAATATTTATACATTAAAATAAATAATTGACTGCCTCTGTGACGCGGTGGGAGTGTATCCGACTGCTACGCAACAGGTCTTGGGTTCAATTCCTACCTAGTATATAACTTTGTGTGATGAGTACGATGGTTTATTCTGTATTTGGGTGTAACTTATCTATAATATGTATCTATTTAGAAACATATAGGTATCCTTTTCAGTTATCTGGATACCATTGTACAAGCTCTGCTTAGTTTGGCATCAGGTGGCGTTGTGTGAGTTGTCCCAATAATATTTCTATATATTAATCTCGTCATTCTTTCGCTCTCCAGTGGCGTAATGATATATTATTATAGTTGAACGCGCTAATCTCATAAACTACTGGTCGGATTTAAAAAAATCTTTTTGTGTTAGATAGCCCATTTATCGAGGAAGGCTATACTATACATCATTACGTAAATTTTTATGCATCATTGTAGAATTTATAAGCGACGGGATTAAATAGGTGCGACGGGAGGTCAAAATATTCCACGGGCGAAGCTGTGGGGGTTATCTAGTAAAATATAGAGAGATGCCAAGTATAAAATCATATAAATAAGATTTAAATATAATAGTATAATAAAGGCCTTCAGAATATCGGCTCAAAGACAACACAATCATTTAGGTACAAGTGAACCCATCTCAATGCACAGATATGTTCACGACATTTTATCAATACGGTGCCATAGTTAATTAATACCTAACAATGCTTTTATCATATTACACTATGAGATATAGGGACCCTTAGTCTAAATCTTACCGTAATTACGAGTACATATCGTAAATTCGTAACTAGGTAACCTCAAGCCTTCGCCCATGAAGCGAATTTATCCAGAAGATCAGAGCAGTAATCATAAATGTCAACAAATTGGGAAAATATTTATACATTAAAATAAATAATTGACTGCCTCTGTGACGCGGTGGGAGTGTATCCGACTGCTACGCAACAGGTCTTGGGTTCAATTCCTACCTAGTATATAACTTTGTGTGATGAGTACGATGGTTTATTCTGTATTTGGGTGTAACTTATCTATAATATGTATCTATTTAGAAACATATAGGTATCCTTTTCAGTTATCTGGATACCATTGTACAAGCTCTGCTTAGTTTGGCATCAGGTGGCGTTGTGTGAGTTGTCCCAATAATATTTCTATATATTAATCTCGTCATTCTTTTTTACTACTCTGCTCACCGCTCTCCAGTGGCGTAATGATATATTATTATAGACTTTTTCTATAAATGGGCTATAAAAAAGCTTCTTACTGACTACTGGCTACTTCAGTTTTATATATTAAAGTATATATTATAAGGAAGCAAAGCTAGTGCACATCTAACACCAATTCAGTCAGCGCTTGTGTCATCTATAGTCAGTGCACTCAAAGCATCTTAGAGTTCTTTGTATGAAAATATAGAAAATCTATGAACCTAACCGCTGAACACGTACCGTATTGCACTTTGCGCTACATATAAGCGAACAAAAGAATGACATTGAAAGAAAGTAAGATAAGGTAGGCACAAAGGCACTACATGCATCTGAATAGAAACTACATACTTGTCTATCATAAGGAGTAAATGGAAGATCAAGCTCAATAGTAGATCTATAATTGAATTTAAATATTAGGAATCTGGTATCTGTAATAAAAAAATGTGGTATCGAGGACCTCTGTCAGAAACAAAATTTCTTACATATTTAATAAATAAATAAATAAATAAAAATAAACATGTACGAGTATATAATAAACAGTGACGGAAATGTCGACGCAACGTTTTGAAAAAATAATTAATTTATTTTGAATGTAAATAAAATCAAAAATATATGTGTCACGGAGTAATTTAATAAAAAGACACAGGGACAGAGAGAAAAGAAAGAGTTGCCGGCTGACTCGCTCGTATGCTCATTTGCTTCTAGTAGCCTCGATACACACACGCACACACACAGCATTTCGTTCCATGACGATTTCTACTAAATTGTTCTATCCGTAAGCCGCGTTAAGGTACTTCGTTCCGAAAATCTGTCGAGCAACTCGTGTCTCTTAAACATACACACACAGAAAATGGTTACAAAGTGAAGCATAAAATTTTAAACACGAGTACTTAAAAGCTCCATTTTATTTTACCCGTCAAAATATCTATGAAAAAAAATTGGCGGCGTAAATAAATTCAAGACACCACTTTTACAAGTGGCGGCCTAATGATGTGCCTCTTCACGCTACGCTTGAAGAACCCGGGATTGCAAGAGGGATTCAAGTGCACTGGCAGTTTCCTAAAGTTTTCTCTACAAAGTGTCTCTTACGATTGTTTAAAGAAAGAGAACTGTAATATCAGGTTCTGTTCCACAATATATATTTCAAGATCTGCGTAGTATATCAACAAAATACTTCAACAAGACCTCTCACCAATATGTTTGAGGCTCGTGTCAATCGCGCCTACAAGTCTATTCGATAGTGCTTCTACTGTTTTTCTAATGAGAATGATACTATAATAGGAATCGAATACAGTCAATAATGAATGAAAATTAATGGATTTTTAATAATGAATAGGCAATTAAAAAGGTACTATAGGTAGTCACTTAGATAATTCATAAAGCTATGAGAAGATTGAACATAACCAAATACTTAAGCAGGTGGTAACCTAATAGACTATTACACTTTCAACGAGAAGAGAACTACTAGAGGATAACAGGAATATTATGAAATAAAAACGGTTGCAATTATAATTTAAAAAAAACACGCACGCACTCAAATATGATATGGATGTTACCACATAGAAATCTTAAAAGAATTGATGATTTTGATCACAGAGCAAGGAATATTGCTTGCTGCCTCTCAGTCGAGCCCTAATAAAGACGAAAGTAAAAATATAACCGCATGCATCTGCATGCCAAATTTACGTCATGACTGCCATACGTCTGTAGTATTTAGTGTATTTGTATAAGTGAAAATGAAAACATGAATAAATATATTTTCTTTATTCATGTAGGTCACAAAGTAACACTTATGAACGTCAAGTTTACTGCTTCTACATTTACTGCCAGATTTGCAAAGCAATAGGTAGAGCCTGAGGAAGAATCTGGCAATAAAACTCGTGGCCACTTTTATTAAATCGCCAGTAATTACATTAGTTTTCGTTTACATCATAAAAATGTTCTTTTTTTAATTTTAAACTGTATTGACAATAACATTAATATTTACTGTTTCTTTATTATTATTTTTCTATTTGTATATCTATGTGTGTTGAGTAGAAGGTGACTACCCTGTGACACGTTTAGTTGTATGTATATATAGAGTAAGGCGTCTTTATACGAGCGTGAGAGGCTTTAATTCCTTGCTATATGATATAATAGATAGAAACCATTTAAAATAATAAAATAAGGAAGGAAAACATAAAATAGTTCAAGGTATACATACCACTCATGAAGTTGTATATAAGAGGGTTGACGGCTGAGTTGGCATAGCACATGACGTGGCTGATGAGGGCGATACATGTCATCACGTCGGTTTGCTGCACGTCGTAAGCGACTCTGTACAATAAAATATAACTTAACTTAACTTTACGCTGTATCCCTGACGGGGTAGTCAGAGAGGACAGATCGCCAGGCATCGCGATCCATGCATATTTCTTTCGCTTCTTCAAGATTCATCAATCGCTTCCTACACGCACGTCTGGGTATCCGAGTACTTTTGACCTTTCCGTTTTTGAGCAATTTGCTCACGTGGTCTTCATATGTAAGTCTCGGCCTACCCTGACTTCTTCTACCCTCTACTTTCGCACAGTATATATTCTTCATCAATCGTTCCTCACTCATTCGTTGGACGTGTCCAAACCAACGGAGCACGCCCTTTTCCAGCTTAACGCTGTCACTTTCCTTCGGTCGGCCAAAGTAACGCCGCACAATTTTCGAAGTGATCGCATCTCTACAGCATTCAATTTACTTTCATGCATCTGCTGACATACCCAGGTTTCGCTACCGTAAAGCAAATTGGCGCTAGTACTGCGTTATGAATCGCCAGTCATACTTCTTTTACGATGCTTTGTCGCTTTACTAATTGGGACAGAGCACCGTTCACTCTGTTTCCGGCAGCTACTCGCCGTTCTACGTATTTTACCTAAGTGTAACTAAGTAATTTAAAGTTCAACCTTTAAGAAGGGTTTCAACTTAAGGAGTTAATTATCCATTTACCATCCACTCAAATGAAATAAAAAAATAAAATAAAAATATTGTGGGACACTTTTCACACAGCAGCGCCATCTAGCCCAAAGTAAGCTAAATAATAGCTTGTGTTATGGGATCTAGATAACTGATAAACATACTTATATATTTCTAAATACATACATATTTTAGATAAATAACACCCAGACACAGAATAAACCATCGTGCTCATCACACAAAGTTTTATCCTGGGTGGGAATCGAACCCACGACCTCTTGCGTAGCAGTCGGATGCACTCCCACCGCGCCACAGAGGCAGTCAATGGTTGTCACCTCAAGCTCAGTTAGCGATATTCTATCTAAGGGCCGTATTTCAGAACTTTTCTCAATACTCAAGAAACGATTAAGGTTAGTTATCGCTTTATAATAGGTACTATTCTTAAGTGTATCTTGTTTATTGAGAAATGTTTTGTATGACGGCCCTAAGTCTATTATTGCTTTCTTACATATCTTAATCGCTCATATAACTCTTCTCTATTACTGTTATAGAACTTAAAGCAAAAAAAACGTGTAATTAAGGTGTATAGTACCTTATTTTAGTTCCTAAGTATTTTTAGCACTAATTAATTAATCCAACTATCGTATATAATCCATAAAGTAACATGAAAAAAAGTTTGTTTAGATATTTAGTATAAAATCCAGTTGCCCCGCCGTCTGTATGCTTAGATAGTTTTTAACTACTCAACAGATTTGAAAGCAATTTTCAGCAATACATAGATTCAAAAGGAATGTTTATATAACCCGAATTATACTCGTATGACGCTGGGTCGGAATAAATAATTTCAACTTAACCGAATAAAGAAATGTCTAGCATTCTATTCATCTTTTTATGATATGAATGAAGGCTTGTGTAACATTACGACCAGTGAGGCAAGGTCAAATAAAATATATTCCATAAAACTTGACTAATTTATATTCAAAGCATGTATGAACAAAATTAGGGAACTGTTTTTCCAGCCAGTATTGTTTGCGATCATTTATTTTTCAGCAAATAATTCATCAAATAAATACGTGTCTGTTACTTAATGAGTACATTATGTATGGCTGTTTTGCTTTGATGGTTGGCATTACTGTACAGTACGTTTAGTATCTCTTGGCACTTAGCCACATCGGCAAAGCGATTGCCAGTTCGTAAATGTCACTTTGCTAACTAGTGCCGCTGTCAGTGATATCCAAATGCCAAAAGATTCTTATCGTATGGAAGTTGACTTGCAATAAATGTGGTTGATGGATTTTAGCTTGAAATATTTTTTTTTAGAATTTTTTACTGTTTTTTTTTTCATGTAAAGTCCTTTGACGATGTTTGTGTATTTATGTATGTTTGACAAGTCAAAATGGCGCCGCCCGCCTGATGGAAAGCAGAGACGATGATCCGTGACTGAGGGCCGCTATCCCAGCCGGTACTCAGAATGACGGCCCAGAAATATGCCTTTTCACGCTTCTCTTAATGGGCCCAAGATTTATAATTATTATTTTTATTATATATAAATATTTTCATCATTTAAAACTTTGTTGTTTTTAGGTTCGGTTCAATAATACGCACGTGTCTTCTTTAATGGGGCCAGCTGAAAATCAGCGCTGCTTTGCTACTTTCGTTTGGTTACCAATGCATTATGCCGAGATGGCGAACAAGGGTGCATGAAATTGTTTCAATGTACCGCCTTTTTGTTCTTTTCACCTGTGTGTGAAATGTTAAATATTTAGGGAGTGACACGTACCTACATAAACTTCAAAATGCTGAATTAATCTACTTTCTTTTAAAATCCAAGTTCAATATTTTCTATGCTACGGTCGACTGACGCCCGCAACCATTGAATCACCCTTTGTAACTTTCCACCTAAGTAAGGCTCGTGGTCGTTGCAAGCGATTGCTTGACGTCATGCTTGACGTCACTGTTCGCGACCGCATCGCGCCCACTTTGCCCACACATTATTGATGGGTCCGAGTGGGCTTATAGCGCACAAAATGCGTCGATGGCGATGTGGGTGTTAAGTGGAACGAACTCAATGATTTTTTGAAATATTTTGCTTTAAAAATGCCTACTAGACTACTTTAAAGTAAAAGAGTTTGCGCGTTCAGCTCAGTCTTTTATAGTTGCAACCACATAGCAGCGCGATGCAGGACTTTAACCGCGTTGTCAATAAACCAAGTAATGGAAACGTGTGGAATTGGTTTGTTCGTTCAGCAAAGTACTCTCCTCGCGCTTAATAATTTTCAACTGCTCTAATAAGCACATTTGTATGTGCAAATTCAAAACAAAAATGATTATAATTCTACGTTGGATTTCCGCCATGTGAGTATGTGACACCTAATTCGATTAGTTATTCAACATATTCTGTTTCTGGAGAAGAAGATAATATGTTTATTAATCACACCTAATCATGGCAAAAAATGCAATGGCATATATTTGCGCCCACTTTTCATCGTGTGTATTCCTGTCCCACGATATATACGATAGACGGTGGTGAGCCCATTGCCTTGTTCAAATAGATAGATGCAAGAAGATAATATGCATTTTAATACACAAATATGTTTATCATTCACGCCTTAGCCCCGAAGGGGTGGCAGAGGCAAATTAAACGCTCACTTTTCACCTTGTAATACAAAAATATCACGATCAAATACAAAAAAAACTTGAGAGGTGTCAAGGGACACCCGGATGGAACGAAGTTCTTAAAAAAAATGAAAAAATAACTAATAAATTAACTATTAACTGTTTATTAACTGTTATTACACAATGAAAATATCTGGCTTGCCTTCTATAAGAGAGAGAGAGAGACAGACAGAGAAACATGCGACGCCGCACAGCTTACAATAGCTTACTATAGCAAAAAGTGTCGTGACAACTTTTCGTAAGAATTTTTTCCGTCTAGCCCCCTTTCACAACGCGCGATAAGAAACTTCGTTCCAAAAAAAAAAACTAAACGAGATACGCGTTTTTGTTAACACAAATGTATTTTTCAGAAATCAACGAAACATCTCGATTATATAAACGTTTATTCTAAAGGAGTGGTCTCAAACTAAGTCTTGTGCGTTAATTTCAAAACGCTTTTTCACCACCATGCGAAAGAATTTGGATTCTATTGTCAGGGTTCCGTACTAAAAGAGTAAAATAGGTCCCTATTACTAAGGATCCGCTGCTCGTATGTCACCACGCTGTATCTTATCAACAGTTAGACAGTTGAAATTTTTTACAGATGATATATTTTTTATAAAAGCAGAATAGAATAAATATTTTAAAGGGGATTCCCATATAACAAACATGATTTTATTACGTATTTTTGCTCGATATTAATAACAGCAAGGGCTACCCCTTGCTGTTATCAATATCGCAGCACGAAGAATATTTTGATTATATTCTCAGCGCTCGCTGAGAATACGCAGTGCTTATTGCCCGCTTACTCAGAGTTCTGTAAACGATCACTGGGTTAAGCAACTTTCGCTTTAACTGGTCACGGATAGGTGACCACTTAGTGTCATTTATATTTGCGAACGTTTCTTTGGAAGGCACGTTAAGCCATTGGTCCCGGTTGCTTGTCGAAGGCCTTAGGCTTGAAAAATTTTAACAGCAGGTCGCCACAGCTTGCGCATTTCCATTTCAACACGACAATGGGCTCACCACCTGTTCCGTTGGACAAAAATGCATACGTGAAATGTGGGCGTAAAGTATATTATTACGTATTCACTTTAAAAATAAATAACTAAATTAAAATAAAACAAATATTTTAGGGGGGGCGGGGGGGCTCCTATGCAACAAACGATATTTTTTTGTAATTTAATATTTAATGGTGCGGAATCATTCGTGCACAAGTCAAGTCACACTTGAGCAACTTTTTATCGTACACCTAAGCCTCAATCGTAGCCGTAAGCTTAATGGTAAATCAATGTTCACGAAACCCGCTATCAAAGTAGAATATGTGATACTTTAGGGACCACTACCCATTTAAGTACGGATAAACGCTGCGCTGTTCAGGATATTTGTAATTTGAAGATGTGACAGTTTGCTTGTGCAGGTCACGTACTAGCCACATGTGTACGTATTTTATTAGTGCTTTGTTTCACTGTTCCTCGGATTCGCACACGTTTGGCATTAGTCTACATTGTATTACCTACGTTATATAATGAAAACTGAGTATGCGACGTAATATTTGCGAGAGTATGACAGGTAATCGTGTAAAGGATATTATTCTCCTCGGTGCTGTAAAAATAAAAAAATATAAGTAAATTGGTTTACGCTTGCGGCTCCGCCTGCGTGGAGAAGTTGCTAAAGTTTTCCCACACACATGAACTCGTTCCCGGAATAAAAAGTAGCATATTTGTAATTCTGATGTGTAAGCTGCTTATTTATAAAAATCCATGCAGTAGTTGCGCCAAAGAGTAACAAACATGCATCCATACGTCCATACAATCCGACAAACTTTTGCAATTATTGTATTAGTAAGGTATCTGGAAAAATTAAAATGAATTTTTTTTTTTAGTTACCCGGTGATTCTATCCGACAATTAAAACGTTCTTAGTTCAAAGCTATCTTCTCACTAAAATAAAATAAATAAATAAATATAGTGGGATACTGGTGCTAATTCTGTTGTTGAAACCACTAAACTAAATTTCTCTAAAATTTTCTTATTTTTATTGAGAGATTGCCAAATGCTATTCTGTTATTATGTCGAACTAAACTTGGTGATATCATAAACAGCACTAAATTTGTATTTGACATCACTAAAATTGCATTTATGTGATAAAATTCAACAAAACATGTATTTAGATGCCGACTAACTTAGTGATTGAACTGTCTATGTACATTTTTCACTTTTTGTTGAATTTTATCACATAAACTGAATTTTAGTGATATCAGATACAAATTTAACGTCACACAAAATTTAGACGTTTTCACTAATTTTAGCCTAAAGTCTAATTTTAATGGGACGTTTATTAATTTTAGTAACCGTTAACGTGAAAACGTTGTAACGTGATTTTTTTTTACATATTTAATCACCAAGTTAGTCGGCATGTATTTACATTCGACTGTCTATGTACATTTTCCACGTTATAACGGCAATCTCTTAATAAAAATAAGGAAATTTTAGAGAAATTTAGTTTAGTGGGCTCAACAACAGAATTAGCACCACTTTCACACTTATTCTGAAATGAAAGTACCTTTAAGTTGAAAGCTATCATTCCAGTTATTCCATTTGGTAATATTAATAGTATGCTAGCGCACATGTGTAGTTTACTCTTTTAATTTCCGCTCCGTTCGTGTTTGTGTGTAATATGCTAATATTATAAACAAACACTTCAATTTTATTTTTCTGTAAATATAATAATGTAATGTCCTTTTTTAAAGAAATCTTTGTTATCAGAACTATTCTATCCAAATCAGACTTTGTCAGGCAGTATCACGTGCGATGGTTTCAGCGGTATCGCACGACGCCCGAACCCGTGAAAATACGTTCCGAAGTTGTCGTACAACTATTTGTATGGCAGTTTACGCACTAGATCCGATTTGTGTCATACTAATTCTCTATGTCATCCGTGAATTTCCATTTCGGAATAGATATTTGACGTACCGAAGTAGTAATAGTATTATTTGTATAAACATTTGTTGACTGCCTCTGTGGCGCGTTGGGAGTGTATCCGTCTGCTACGCAAGAGGTCCCGGTTCCCGGGTCGGAACAAATATTTGTGTGATCCAGAAATGTGTGTTTCGGAGTTTGGGTGTTTCCTATGTATAATATGTGTGTATTTAGAAATATATAAGTATGTTTATCAGTTATCTAGATCCCATATCACTAGCTAATATTAGCTTACTTTGGGCTAGATGGCGCTGTGTGAAAAGTGTCCGACAATATTTATTTATTTATATTTATATTTGTGAACGCTCGCGCATGGGAGACGGATGGTTCAGAGTTTTATTTCGAGTTATTTCTGTTCATTGCCATGCCCTCGCCCCTTAGGCAGGACCACTTTGCAGGCTGGATTGGACCCTAAAAGACCTCGCTACGGACCCTGTTATGGGTCCGCATTTTTGCTGCTCAGCGCAGCTAATCAGCATTTTTGTTTCCCTTTATTATTTTAAGTTATAAAATATTCTTGCGATAGTGTGATATGATAGAAGTAATAATAAAACTGTGCAAGTAATATGACAGGACATGGTTGCCAGTAACATAGCAGTCGTTAAAGCCGAGTTGAAGGCCTTATCCCCGGAAGGGTGGCAGAGGCATACTATATACGCCCATATTTCACCGACTGCATTTTTACGGGATTTTGTGACATTTTTTTTACACAGCGCCATATGGCACATTGTAAACTTATATAAGCTTGTATTATGGGATCTAGACGACTGATAAACGTACTTATATATTTTTAAATACATATTATACATAGGGAACATCCAAACTCCGAAACAAACATTTGCGAATCACACAAATATTTTATCCGACCCGGGAATCGAACCCGGGACCTCTTTCGCGGTAGTCGAATACACTACCACTGCGTCAAAGAGGCAGTCAAACATAAAAGGTGAGCCCATTGCCGTGTTGAAATAGACAAGCGAATGTTGTGGCGAACTGCTGTTGAAATTTGTCAGGAATTCAACTTTATTTAACGTCTGCCGTTTTACTGGCAACTGGGACCAAAAGCTTATGGTGCGTTCCGAAGCACTGAACACTTTGCGTTCGAAATGCTCACATACGGTTAGGTCCGATAAAGACTTTATTCTGCGTACGCTTAGATTGTGGAATGAACTCTCTGCCCGGGTTTTCCTGAACGTCTACAGTATGGGGTCTTTCAGAAGTGGTCTTAGCAAGTTTTTAAAGGGTCGGCAGCGCGAGTGCTTCACCTCTGGTGTTGCAAACGTCCATAGGCTACGGTGACCACATTCTATCAGGTGGGCCGTACGCTTGTCTGCCACCTCAGTAGTATAAAAAAATGAAAGGCTTTACAAAGAAGTCTTACCTTAAAACCGAAAGTAAATGCACAGGAAAATAGCAGACTGCAAACATGACGACCACAGCGACTAGCATCTTGGCTGCCTTCCTCCTAGACCGGAGCTGACCTTCAGTGGACGCGTTGGTGTGGATGGAAGGTGTGGCGCGACGGTTAGCGGCCAGCCCTAAGAACAGCGTCTTTTTTTGACTGTCTGTCGAAAATATATTGAATAGAGAAATAATGTAAAAAAAAAATTGTGTGTGTACCAGAGTACACAGGTAAGAAGTGTAACTTCTGTACGACTTTTTTTACAGTTTATTTCTCTCATACGTCGATCAAGAAGTTTTACTTATGATGAAGAAGATTCACTGTTGGGGAAGATTAGACCGCAAGGGTGGTTTTTCGATTTAAATAAAACTGTGCGACGTGGTTACATAAAACAGGTAGATTTATTAGAGGACTAAAAAATTACAGCAGGTTAGGTACTTAACGCCTATACAAAGTGCATCGACTGCAGTTAATAATTATACACCGTTGCTGTATTCAAATTTTAAGGCGTCAACATGCCCCCGGGCGGTGAAAACCTTATTTTCACCCAGATTCAGAAGAAACAGGTAAAGGGCAAATTTTGCTAAAACAACGTCGAATGACACCACTTGACGTCCGTATATCAGCAACACGGCTAATACCGTCAGTTCCGGGATGCAAGGCCGCTATTCTTCCCAATTTCCACTTCAGTGGTGGTAAGTGATCCTCCTTAATAACAACTAATGTATTCAAACTGAGGCCGTCCTTGCAGGACCGCCATTTAACTCGTTGCTGCAACTCTGCGATATATTCTTTACTCCACCTCTTCCAAAAATGCTGTCGAAGCTGCTCAATTCGTTGATATCGTGATAAATGACTTGTGCAGCGATCTTGGTAATCTGGATGTGGTAGACATGTCAAAGGCCGACCAATAATAAAATGACCAGGCGTCAGCGGAGTGCAGTCTGCAGGATCGGATGACAATGGAGTCAACGGTCGGGAGTATAATATAGCCTCGATTTGGATTAAAGTGGTGTTAAGTTCTTCATATACTAAGTTACAATTGCCCAACACTCTTTGCAAATGATATTTAACTGACTTAACGCCAGCCTCCCAGAGTCCGCCCATATGTGGACTATAAGCCGGAATAAAGTGAAAATCAATACAATCCTGTGCTGTACTGGCACTTATAGAATCGCAGTTACGTTTTAAAAAATTAGAAATGTCACTACATGCTCCGACAAACGAGGTACCATTATCAGAGTAAATATTAAGAGGCTTTCCTCTTCGAGAGATAAATCTGTATAGAGCCATTAAAAAGGTTTTGCTCGTCAAGTCACCAACTAATTCTAAATGAATGGCTTTAGTACTAAAGCAAACAAAAACGGCTATATACACCTTTACTAATTTGCAACCTCGGCCATGACGATTAGCACACATAACAGGGCCTGAATAATCTACGCCGACATTTTCAAATGGAAAGCTACTTGGTTGTACTCGTTGTCGAGGCAAGTTTCCCATTAACGGAGTGATCAGCCTACCTGCCATACGACAACAAAGAACGCATTGACGAAAACACGCTTTAGATAATTTTCGACCACCGATAGGCCAATAGTGTTCTCTGATGGAAGCTAAAAGCAATTGTGGGCCTGCATGCATCAGCTTTCGATGCTCATAATTAAATAATAATTGTGTAAAAATATGTGTGGACTGTAAAAGTATAGGATGCTTCTTATTAAAATTAAAATCAGAATTATCTATTCGACCACCAACACGCATTATTTTATGCTCATCTAAATGAACATTAAACTTTAGCAGTGGACTCTTTTTAGGCAAACACTTATTGATTAATAATAATTTATATTCGGGAAAGGTTTCTTCTTGACATTTGATAATAATTAAATTAAGTGCTTCTTTGAGGTCACTATCAGTTAAAAATGAAGAAGTTTTAACTTTCCGTTTACAGCGATGAATCCACCGTAATACATAAGCTACGGTTCTAACTAGCCGGGAGTAATTGGAAAAACGATTAAAATCTATGAAGTTCACAGATGGCTCGGTATCAACGGTAGCGGTTGCCAATGACACCTCTACTCGGGTTTCAGGTAATTTCGCTACTTGCTTAGGTTGAGAAGGTATTTGCATAGGTTCTCTGCTTAAAAAATGAGGCCCGGTCCACCAGAGCTCCGATGTTTGCAAAACACTAATATCTACACCACGAGATATTAGGTCTGCAGGATTAAGCTCAGTTGGGATGTGTCGCCAAATACAACTGCCTGCCTTATCTAAAACTTCAGCGACTCGGTTTCGCACGAAAGGTTGAAGCTTAGAAGGAAGCATCTGCAACCACCCCAACACAATGGTGGAATCCGACCAAAAGCAAACCTCATCAAATTTTAGTCGCAAAGATTGAACGACCTTTTCATAAAGTCGGCTTCCTATTAGCGCACCGCACAATTCCAACCTTGGAATAGTCGTTGGTTTGATTGGTGCTACACGACTTTTTGCTGAAAGTAAGCGAATCACAACATCACCGCTATCGTTAACACTTCGGATGTAAGCACACGCACCATACGCACGCTCTGATGCGTCTGTAAAAATGTGTAATTGTAACACTTTATATGAATTACAAACTACTATCCGAGGAATTCGTATTTTCTTTATTAATGGCAAGGTTTTCAAAATATCATACCACAGTTTATGAACTTCTGTAGGTAAAGGATCATCCCATGATATTTTTAGTAACCACAACCTTTGTAGTAACATTTTCATTTTTACCACACCAGGAGCTAGTAAACCTAATGGGTCGAATATTTGTGCAATAACAGATAACACATCACGCTTGGTATTACCTTTTGATTGCAAAGAGCCTATCGGAAAGCAGAATTCGTCAGAATCTGCGTGCCAACCAAGCCCTAGTAACTTGCTGGACTCATGAGATCCGATATTTAAATCTACAAGGGTTTCCGAACGATCCGAAACCAATTGAGGCTCGTTAGATTGCCACTTTATTAAATGCATACCAGCTGATGCAAGCGCATTCGTTATTTCCTTTCGCACGTTCATGACGTCAAATAAATTGTCCCCACCAGTTAACAAATCATCAACGTAAAAGTCATGTTGATTGATTTCTGAAATTTTATGGTTACTACAATCAAGCCCTATCTGTTTTAAACACCTTGTAGCAAGATATGGAGCGCTTGCTGTCCCGTAGGTAACCGTGTTTAACTGGAAGACTTTGAGGCATTCATGTGGTTTATTTCGCCAGAGTATTTGCTGTAGATGTCTGTCATCAGGATGGACGACTATCATACGATACATTTTTTCCACATCAGCTGAAAGAATGTATTTGTGTTGCCGAAAACGTAATAATATAGATAACAAATCATCTTGAACCGTTGGACCCACCATCTGAATGTCATTAAATGAAATTCCGGACGTTGTCGGACTACTCGCATTATACACCACTCTTAGCTTGGTCGTGGTGCTCTGCTCACGCTGAACGCCGTGATGTGGAATAAAATATGCGACGTTACTACCTCTTGTACCAGAATTATGATACTCAGACATGTGACCCAGAGATTGGTATTCTGACATAAATTCATAATATAACTTACTTACATCAGGTTTTGTTTTTAATCTACGCTCAAGCGAAAACAAACACTGGGAGGCCCTATTAAAAGAGTCTCCTAAAAGATCAGGGTCATGCTTCAAAGGAATACGAACACAAAATCGACCGTCACTAAGACGAGTCGTGTTTTTCACAAAATGTTCTTCACACTTTTTCTCTTCAGGAGAATAATGAGATGATGAGTATGAATTGATTTCATCTAAATGCCAAAATCGCGTTAAATCAATTCCACATTCATTAGAGTAGTCATGTTGTGTATCTGACATTTTAACTAAATTACATTTAAAGTCACTACAAATTAAGGAGATTTGACTACTAGAAATTGGGCCTGAAATAATATAACCTAATTTAGTTTCACAGAGCATGGGCCTTTTGTTACCAAGCCTTATCCTGTGTGACCCTAACAAATCCCAAAAAAGATCGGCGCCTAGCAAAAGATTAATAGCAGCAGGCTTAAAAAAGGTAGGGTCAGCTAAACAAATATTTGATGGTATATTAAGACCACTGATGTCAATCTCACGACTGGGTACATTATTAGTAATTGAGGGTAAAACAAAACAATAAAAGTCGAAAGCATGCTTATTATCCAAAGACTTCATGCTTACCCGACAAGTTTTACCTACGTGCGAAATCACGTTATTGATACCCAATATGGATTTATTTATTTCAAATGGTTTCAAACTTAATTGATTATACAAACTTTCTGTCATCACGCAAGATGTCAAGGACTGCTCGTACGACATTATCGCGATTATTATTGTCGTACAGTTTAACTAATGCAGTAGACAACAGAACATCCAACTGTTCTGAGGAATTCACATTGGCAGATAATGTGCACGCATTTTGCGCATCATTAGACGATGAAGAAGTCGCATTTTCAGATTGGTGAGCATTATTACTATTATTCTGTGTATTATTAGAATTAGGTTTGGGTTCAGCGACGTGTATGAGACTATTATGACGGCGTTTACATATATTACAACCTACCTTTTTGCAATGATTGGCGTAATGACCCGATTTAAAACAATTGAAACATATTTTAAAAGTGGGCAGTAACTTTAATCGGGCTTCATTGCTGAGCGCTAGAAATTGAGGACAGCTAGATAATGGGTGCTCACCCTTACACTTTGGGCACAATTTGGACGATACCGTCGACGGGTCTGAGCTACGCTTATTGTTTTGTTGTATTGTGACCATTGATTTAAACTTAATGTTCGATTTTGAAGAATGATTGTGGGAAAGTTCCAAGGTTTCTAATAAGTCAGCTCGATTTTGCAGAAATTTAGTAAATGCACAGAATTTGTTTGCATTTTCTTCATCTAACTTACCTTTGTATTCCTCCCACTCACGGTATGTCTTATGGTCTAGCTTTTTTGTAATTATATGTATCAATAAAGTGTCCCATTGATTGACAGGCTCACCGAGGGCTTCTAGCGCGCATAAATTCTTTTTTATTTGATCAATCAAACGCTTTAATAAGACAGAAGATTCCTTACCTAACTGTTCAAGATTAAATAAAGCCGACACATGGTTTTGTATTAACAATCTTTTATTGTCATACCTCTCACACAACGTTTTCCAAGCTACAGCATAATTGCTGGCAGAAAATTCAGTGGATTGAATCACAACAGCAGCTGATGATTCTAAAGAGGTTCGTAGATAATGGAATTTATTTATGTCGTCTATTTTATCATTTGAGTGAATTAAACTAGCAAAGGTGTCTCTAAACTCGAGCCAATTCTCATAAGAACCGTTAAATTTAGGAAGCTGAATGGTTGGTAACTTGACGAGTTGACGGTTACTTACACTTGCTACACTTTTATAACAATTCGACTGCTGATCGTTTATTGAACCGAGCATATCCTGAGCGAATGCCAAAATTTTATAGTATTGTGTATCAAACTCTGAACGTACATTATGTTGTGATGAGTAGTCATCAACGATACATTCAATCTTCAACTGTACCTCGTCAAATCGGTCATAAAGTAACTCAATCTTACCCAAACGCAATTGCAACTCCTTAGCATCAGTAGTAGATAGTGGCGTCTTTAGACCTTTACAATAATTAGCAAAGGATGTAACTTGACCTTTAAAACTACTTCTCCTTCTCTGCAGTTCTTTAATTTCAACGTCAGTATCGACAACAGACATTCTGGGAAGTTGGCGACTATCACCTGGAATTTATATAATGAACTAATTTAATTACTAGGAAATATAACTCAATTCGTTGTTACTGCCTACTCCTAATGGTAACAGGCGTGAAGATATGAATTAGTGACAACAATATACTAAAACTTTTACATTTATTTTAAATTACCTACTCCAACATAACCTTTACTCACTTGTTATTGTGTACAGTAAAAGCGTGAATATAAAAAATATAGCTTCGTACCAAATCTACAAACTATTGTCAGACTGAATTTTTTAACACTAATTGCGTTCAATATTTTGAAATTTGAAAAATCTACAATAATACGATGCTATATAATTGAAAACTGATTAATATGAGGTTAATGTGAACATAAAAAGTTAATAGCCAGGTAGTAATCAATATTATAGCTCGCGTATCAAGCTATGTAACAGAGACCTAATGGTAATGTACAAATTTATATCAAATAAATGCAACTATTCAATGAGTGACTTTTGCAATAAAACTGTACCTTTTAGACCAAGATTGAAACAATGTTATTGTGAACTTTAACAATAATGTCTACACAAATATAATGACTGAATTAAAATAATGCAGCTGTGCGCTAACAATACCTTTACTTAGATACAATTCTAACTCAAATATAAACCACAAAGTTGTTCACAATACAACAATATACTGTTGGTATGGTACCTACCTACTTACTTAACATAACGGAAAAATAATAGGTATTAAATTATTTACTGACCTTTTTAACAGAGTTACTTTTAATTATATACCTGTAAGAGAGCTGGGTTCGCATATATAAACCAATCCAGACTTAACACCAATAAATTATTCCACATTCCAACGTTGCACGTACTGATGATTTCAACCGAGCGGGCGACCTCCATATATCACGTATATCTTCCTTTAATTTTATATATTTTTGCTTGATAACGCTAATCCGTGATTATTATATCATCCGGTTCGTATCCAGGACCAATGTTGGGGAAGATTAGACCGCAAGGGTGGTTTTTCGATTTAAATAAAACTGTGCGACGTGGTTACATAAAACAGGTAGATTTATTAGAGGACTAAAAAATTACAGCAGGTTAGGTACTTAACGCCTATACAAAGTGCATCGACTGCAGTTAATAATTATACACCGTTGCTGTATTCAAATTTTAAGGCGTCAACATTCACTTTAAAACAATTTAGCGCGTAAACGAAACGAAAACGATTTTTTTACAGCTATAAAATTACCCTCTAAGTCGATAAAGAAGTTTCACTTCAAAAACTATCCTTACGCTGTATCCCTGGCATAAGAGAGGACAGATCGCCAGGCTCCGCGATCTATATATACTTCTTTCGCTTCCTGCAGATTTATTCATCGCTCCTTACATGCACATCTGGGTATTGCACTTTGACCTTTCCATTTTTGAGCAATTACTTTCATATAAACTTGATCTCATATTTTACAGAAAATCCTGAAATACGTATATATTTATTTTTATTCGGAAGTACTCGTAGGTATGCGAAGTTTGGTGTTGCTATCTTTAAAAATGGAGAATCACCCATTTAAATTAGAACCCCAACTTTACCCTATATGAAGTAAAATCAGGCAAAACAGCAAAATACGTGTCCATTAATTTGTAACCAAAAATGCGTGTACGTTATTTTATGTTTCCAACTTGGAAAATGACGAACTTTCATAAAAAAGTTTATAAATATAAATAAAGATCCATCACGCCTTGTCCCCGAAGGGCCACCCCAGAGGCATATTATATGTCCACTTTTCACCGTGTGGATTCCTGTCCCACGTAATAGGTGGTGAGCCCATTGCCGTGTTGAAATAGACAGACGCAGGTTGTGGCGACCTGCTGTTGAAGGTTTTCAAGCCGCCCATAAGGCCTTCAACCAGGCTTAACGACTGCCATTTTACTGGCAACCAGGACCAACGGCTTAACGTGCCTTCCGAAGCACGGAAACGCTCGCAAATATAAATGCCACAAAGTGGTCACCCATCCAAGGACCAGCCATAGTGAAAGTTGCGTAACTCAGTGATCGTTTACAGAACACTGAGGCCGCGGGGCCACGAGCGCTTCTAAATAAAAAAGTTTGTCCCCTATTTTACCCCCTTAGGGTTAGAATCTCAAAAAAACCTTTTTATAGTGGGAACATACTATGTAAGGGTACTTTACCCTAAAAAAAATAAGTTCGTTGGTCTAAGGGCTTCGACTGAACATTGATTATAAGAATGAGTTACCCACAAATTTTATCAATAAAAGACAACCTCCATTTCACCTGTTTAATGGTAATAATTAGCAAAACCGTGATACACGTGTCTATTTATTTATAATGAGGAATAGGTACACGTAATTTCATGTCTTTAACTTTGAAAACAACGAACTTTCATATTTTTTTTTTTTTTTTTTTTTTTTTTTTTTTATAAATAAATATTGTGGGACACTTGTCACACAGCGTCATCTAGCCCAAAGTAAGCTAATATTAGCTTGTGTTATGGGATCTAGATAACTGATAAACATACTTATATATTTCTAAATACATACATATTATAGATAAATAACACCCAGACACAGAATAAACCATCGTGCTCATCACACAAAGTTTTATCCTGGGTGGGAATCGAACCCACGACCTCTTGCGTAGCAGTCGGATGCACTCCCACCGCGCCACAGAGGCAGTCATAACCGTTTATGCCTTATTTTACCCCATTAGGCGCATAGTTTAAAAAAATAATTACTTAGTAAGTGCCAACATTATAAGGTAGTTTACGCTGAAAATTCCAAGTTCCTAGGTGCAAGGGTTTTTTTCTGGGCGTAGATAGATGAGTGAGTCACACGTAATTTTATTAATATAGATAAATAGCTGTATGTATATTCAGTTATTTAGATACCATAGTTAGTTGTCTGACTAGTCCATCAGGGATATAGCGTAAATATAATTATAGTTATAGTTTATAGTGAGATACCATAGCGCAAGTTTATATTAACTTAATTTGGCTAAATAGCGATTTTTTTTAACAAGTGGACTTCCCCTCTAATGTCATGCCGGACTCGACCCGGCTAAAACTGGTCACTGTTTATTGCCGGACGCGCCGGTAACCGCGCAAAAATTTCGTACGTCGCCATGTCGGTAGTTGTTTGATCATCCGAATCTCCTCTTTGAGTTCTTGAACCGCATTGTTTTTTGTTCGTTTTCATATTTCCCACAATTTTTACCATACCCTGTAGTGAAACCCTTGGCATACCTACATGTAATGGTAGAGATAGTTTTAATTTAGTGCCTTTTTGATTTTCATAGCAAACTTATTGTGAGTGTAATTTTATCGTCTCATAAAATATTATAAAAGGTGGATAAAAAAATATTGTTGAATATTTTTTTTTATAGCGTCATCTAGCCCAAAGGAAGCTTATATAAGCTTGTATATGGTTTGGGACCTAAATAATTCTCTAAAAATATATATTTCTAAATACATACAAATGATACATAGAAAAGACACAAACTTTAAAACAAACATTTGTGGATAAATAAATAATAAAATAAATATCCATCACGCCTTATCCCCGAAGGGGTGGCAGAGGCATATTATATGCCCACTTTTCACCGTGTGGATTCCTGTCCCACGGAATAGGTGGTGAGCCCATTGCCGTGTTGAAATAGACAGACGCAGGTTGTGGCTACCTGCTGTTGAAATTTTTAAGCCGCCCATAAGGCCTTCAACCAGGCTTAACGACTGCCATTTTACTGGCAACCGGGACCAACGGCTTAACGTGCCTTCCGAAGCACGGAAACGCTCGCAAATGTAAATGCCACAAAGTGGTCACCCATCCGAGTACCAGCCTTAGTGAAAGTTGCGTAACTCAGTGAACTCGGTGAAATATTTATAACTCGGTAGAAGAGCTTTTAGCTATAATCAACCTGTATAAATTATATTATCTTACAGTTATTGGTTCCTTGCTGAGAGGAGCACAGCGTATGTGACTCCGTATGTCCTGGAATGTTGTCTGACCTCCACAGCACTCTGACGATCTGACAGTATGCGATCATCATCAGGAATAAAGGAAATCTGAAACAAAAAATATGTCATGTAAATAAAAATTTAAAATGGCACTCGTTAAGCCTGGTTGAACGTCTTATGGGCGACTTGAAAAATTTCAAAAGCAGGTCGTCACAGCCTGTGCCGGTCCATTTCAACACGGCAATGGGCTCAACACCCGTTACGTGGATCAAAAATGCATACAGTGAAATGTGGGCGTATAGTATGCCTCTGCCTACCCCTCACACAACTACAACCTAAACACAGGTATAACAGTGACCATGCTTATTTATCTTGAACTAGCTGATCCTCACGGCTTTTACCGTCACATAAATCCCTGTCGCATCCATTTATAATAGTTGCTTATTACTCTTACAAAAATGTATGAAAATTTGCCAGGTTTCTTCTATAGCCTTCCTCGATAAATGGACTATCCAACACAAAAATAATTTTTCAATTCAGACCTGTGATTGTTCCTACATACAAACAAACAAACTCTTCTGCAATATCAGTACCTATAGATTCGTATTTTATATACTACTTGGAACTTCACGTGAAACAATATTCTACTTATATTCACCAGTAGTATATAAAATATGAGTATACACCGAAGCGCTCGTGGTCCCGTGGACTCAGTGTTCTGTAAACGATCACTGCGTTAAGCAACTTTCGCTATGGCTGGTCACGGATGGGTGACCACTTTGTGGCATTGACATTTGCGAGCGTTTCCGTGCTTCGGAAAGCACGTTAAGCCGTCGGTCCAGGTTGAGGCCCAGTTGAAGGCCTTATGGGCGGATTCAAAAAATTCACCGGCATTTAGCCACTATCTGCGTCTGTCTATTTTCAACACGGCAATGGACTCACTACCTATTACGTGAGACAGGAATACACATCGTGAAAAGTGGGCATATAATATGCCTCTGCCACCCCTTTGGGGATAAGGCGTGATAGATAAAAAAAATAAAGAAATAAGTATACACCGTGAAGGTTTTAAAATAACATAGTATAGATTTGCTTATAAAATTTTCACTTTGTTGAAAAAGTTGTGGGCAAAATCTGCTTTGGCTTTTTGCTGCATTTGCTAAAACCAAAGCGAATTCAAGAGAAATGAGCATGATGGCGTTTTATTTCTGATTCATATTTATTTGTTGAAAGTTTAAAAGTTAGTGCGAACTTAATGTCATACAATTCTGACTGCCTCTGTGGCGCGGTGGGAGTGCATCCGACTGCTACGCAAGAGGTCGTGGGTTCGATCCCCACCCAGGATAAAACTTTGTGTGATGAGCTCGATGGTTTATTCTGTGTCTGGGTGTTATTTATCTAAAATATGTATGTATTTAGAAATATATAAGTATGTTTATCAGTTATCTGGTTACAATAGTACAAGCTCTGCTTAGTGTGGAATCAGATGGCGTTGTGTGAGTTGTCCGAACAATATTGTATATCAATATTATATTATATATTATTATTATATTATATTGTCCGAACAATAATATATTATATTATTAATTACGGTGTGAATAATAATAATTTATTTTATTTTCTCCCATATACATTTCAACATTATGTAGTTATTCAACATATTTTTATTGGGAGACTGGCTTCCAAGCTAAGTAAAAACTTGTGATATGGATAACCAGGTTTCCATTCCACTGTAAAATCTTATTCTGAGACAATTTTACTGTACAACGGTCTGTGCTCTGAGGAGTTGTTTGACATGATGCCCACGGCTACCTTCTATCATCGCACCGCTCGCCATAGACAGGGTGTTCACCCTCACACTTTGCGGCCGGAGCGCTCTCATACGAGATAGAGGCTTTATTCCGCGTACGCTTAGATTATGGAATAAACTCCCTGACTGGGTTTGCCCGTACGTGTACAGTATGGGGTCCTTCAAAGGGGTTTCAGAAAGTTTTTAAACGGTCGGCAGCGCGAGTGCGGCACCTCTGGTGTAGCAGACGTCCATAGGCTACGGTGACCACTTTCCATCAGGTAGGCCGTCTGGGGTATGTCTGCCACCTCACCGGTATAAAAAAACACTTAATCATATTTAAAATTTGTCCGTAATATTATTGCCATTAACAAGAGCGTGGAACGGTCAAAAATACTTTTTATACCCAGACGTGCATGAATCTGCTGGAAGCGAAAGAAACCATGGATCACAAAGTCTGGCGATTTGTACTCTCTGGCTACGTTGTCAGGGATACAGTATAAAGATCGTTAGTTATTCCATCCACTTTTTGACATCATCTTCACATTTGTTTTATAATAGAATATAAATGTTACACATTTTCAATTGCGATAATTAATTTACTTCATAAAGAATACCTCAATGGAATGCATACACATAAATATCTCTTTCCTCAATTCAATTAGGATTAATTAAGGCTTTACAGAAAGCTTAATTCCTTTCATTGAAAGATCAAGAAATTAAAAAAGTTTATTACATTTAAAGAAACCCGCTCAGGATTTAAAAAGTGTAATAGTAAGGAAAGGTGAAATTATATTTTAAAATGGATTTGTGAGAATTGGTTGTGATTTATAATTTTGTGATTGTATTTTATGTTAATGTTTTTAAATTTTCGCGATTGTCACTCATATTTATGATATTTCGGGTCTTATTCGCGACGTATATTATTAGGTACAAAGCCTACTGCTCGACACTTCGACTGTATTACACCAGCGGCTTTGTACCTAAAAATATATGTCTCGAATAAGACCTGAAATATCATAGATGTGTATTTTATGTTGTATTTTAAGGATCAGAAGCCAGTTGCTCCAATTGTGTAAGGGCCCCATCATAAACTCCGGCGCCCAGCTACTCCCAACTATGTCGAAAATTAAAAACCAAAAAAAAAGGCTCTACTAAATAAAACCCTGTGCTAAAATCGATCTCACCTGCACGAGGTGCACCTGCTGATCAAAGGAATGGCGCAGACACTTAGAATTGGTTAAATTTTTAAAGCAATTATTTTGCTAAATTTCTCATAAATTTTTGATAAAGTGGAAAAAGACAATTCGATTCGAGACGGGAATTGAACCCGTGACCTTTGCCTAACCAGGGCAATGTTCTAGCTACCTGAACTACCCGAACCGTTTCGAACCAAGTTGAAATTCTCCACCATATTTTAACCGTCATTTTAAGAGTATGACCAGAGCCATCTATCGAGCTAATGAACAACTCGATACCAATGAACAGTGTTACAACCATTTTTAAGCATTGATGCAATGGACTCCACTCAGTCTATGGCACAGTCAGTCTAGAACATTGCTCTGGTTAGGCAATGGTCACGGGTTCAATCCCCGTCTCGAAACGAATTGTCTTTTTCCAATTTATTAAAAACTTTGAATGGGTTTCAGCTAACACAATTAACATGAGCAGGGCGGTATCACTATATAGTCAAGAAACCCTTGGGCTATGTTTAGGGGGATCAGTGGCTGCAAGCCGGAATTTAGTAATATTGCATTTTACTGGGCTGTCACGTTGAAGGCCGATATCGTCTCAAGGTCTCCGGTTTCTAAGCGACCTCACCTGCTGCCTAAGGAAACGGCATACGACGCAGGCGCTGTGTTGGAAGGTCAGATGGCAGTCGCTCCCGACAATGCCGAAATAAAAACGAACGAAATAAAATAAAACCAGGCAACAAACCCAGGTAGGGTTTGAAAGCAACTTGTAAAACACTTTAGACGCAAAAGACCATCGAAACACTGCTGTGTACGATAGTGGCTCTGAATCACGGGTAGTATCTGCTTTACATAAGACGGGAGGCGCCATTTTGACAAGTCTAATATGTTAAAAAAATATGTGTTGACATCTTTTTTTTTTCATTGACTTTTTTTTACAGCTATAAAATTTCTCTCATACGTCGATAAAGAAGTTTCACTTTTGATAAAGAAGTTTCACTTCAAAACAACATGGCCAGTAACCGAAAAACGTGACGATTTTTCTTAAGGCTATAAAATTTCTCTCAACGTCGATAAAGAAGTGTCACTTTAAAAAATCTCCGCAACAAGAAAAACGAGAGATCTACGTCCAGCCGTGGATATATATCACGCCTTATACCTGAAGGGATGGCAGAGGCATATATACCCCCACTTATTACCGTATGTATTCACGTCCCACGTAATACGAGCTGAGCCCAGTCTGTGTTGAAATAGACACACGCATGTTGTGGCTAACTGCTGTTGAAATTTTTCAAGCCGCTCATAAGTCCTTCAACTTGGCTTAACGATTGCCATGTTACTGGCAACCGGGACGAACTGGTTAACGTGCATTCTGTAGCCGTGGATATATAATAGCTTGATTTGTATTTTGTTGTTGTTATTGTTATTTTTGGGACAACTCACACAACGCCATCTGATTCCAAACTAATCAGAGCTTGTACTATGGTAACCAGATAACTGATAAACATACTTATATATTTCTAAATACATATTATAGATAAATAACACCCAGACACAGAATAAATCATCGTGCTCATAACTAAAAGTTTTATCCTGGATGGGAATCGAGCCCACGACCTATTGCGTAGCAAACGGATAACCTCCCACTGCGCCACAGTAAAATAGTATTATTTATTTGTTCATAGTAAAACGCTAAAAGGTCAACTTACGTGTAAAGGAACAGCGCTTTGATGATATGCCACTTAAGGTCACTTTCGTCAGACCAGGTCGATGTGCACTGCATGAAGTACTGCACGTTGAAACGAAGCTGCATCTTACTCTGCACTTGTAGTACCACGAACTCTGGCACATCTGTTGGGGATAAGATAAACCAAATTGGAAAAATGAAAAATCTAACTAACTAAACTAACTATCTTCACGCTGTATCCCTAACGGGGTAGTCAGAGAGGACTGATCGCCAGGCTTCGCGATCCATGCATACTTCGTTCGCTTCTTCGAGATTCATCAATCGCTTCATACACGCACGTCTGGGTATCCGAGTACTTTTGACCTTTCCGTTTTTGAGCAATCTGCTCACGTGGTCTTCATATGTAAGTCTCGGCCTTCCCTGACTCCTTTTACCCTCTACTTTTGAACAATATATATTCTTCGTCAATCGTTCCTCACTCATTCGTTGGACGTGTCCAAACCAACGGAGCACGCCCTTTTCCAGCTTAACGCTGACACTTTCATTCAAACCGGCCATATTGCGTATCACTTCGTTACGTATTGAATGAAAATCATTCATGAAAAATCATTTTATGATATTTGAGACTTCATTGAGAGTATAAGTATAAGAAGCTCGTGACCCCGCTAACTTAGTGCTCTGTAAACGATCACTGAGTTAAGCAACATTCGCTAAAGGTGGTCCTGGGATGGGTGACCACCTTGTGTAATTTTACATTTGCGAGCGTTTCCGTGCTTCGGAAGGCACGTTAAGCCGTTTGTCCCGGTTGCCAGTGAAATGGCAGTCGTTAACCTAATGGGCGGCTTAAAAATTTCAACAGCAAGTTGCCACAGCCTGCGCCTATCCATTTCAACTTGGCAATGGGCTCATCACCTGTTACGTGGGACTTAAATGCATACGGTGAAATGTGGGCGTATAGTATGCCTCTGCCTACCTCTTCGGAGATAAAGAAGTGACAATATATATTTTGCCCGCGGCTTTGCCCGTTTTTTTATTGTAGCTAGTAGTAAACAAGCTAGTTATTTATAAAGATCAACATTTAATTTTAATCAAAGCCAATTTAATTAGGTTTATAATAAAGTTGATTGTAACGGTATTAGGATTGTTTTCTCAAACTATATTTTCTTAGAAATACGCTCAAAATAAAGCTCGCATCTCGATATTAAATGCTGTCTCAGGTGGGCAATAAAATATGTTGTAAAAAGAAATATAAAAGAAGTATTTTGGATTTATTCTTAAGCATTATTTATTTGTTACAAACTATATGACGTGCCCTTCAAGAATGTAATGATTTAAAACTATTGCTTGCTATGATAAATTGTTATTTGTGAAAGAAGATACCTTCTCACATTTTATCTTTGTAAGAAAAAATGCCGATGTTAAAGAAATTTATTAACTCTTTATTACATGTCTGCGGTTTCAATATTTATTAAACTCAATGCGGGAATATTAAAAATAAACACATATTATGGTTTAATATATACTACATAGAGAATGTCTTGATAAAAATACTTTAAATCTATATTTGAAGCCACATTGAATGTGATAATTATTTGCACAGCATAGCGACTGCGAGTAAAGTGCGATGAATCAACATACAGGGAGCCGAGTCTCATATTGACAAGCCGTAGAATAGAACCAGAATCGCTGTTTTCAGCTGTCAAAATGTTAGTCGACTATCAAAAATGCAACTGACTATCGGCCACTGGGGCGGTACATGTTAGTAGAATTATATCGGCCGACCGAAAAAATGTCTATTGGAAGTCTATTACAGTGGGTGGAAGTCTATTGGAGTACGATTGTAATAGTAGACTACGAAAAACTGTCAAAATTGTACCGGTGGCATTCTATTGAGCGACGATTTCGACACGATTAAAATAGTAGATGCGGCCCCCAGATTGACCAAGTATAACAAGTCAACCCGTAGTACCTGGTGCCGCTATTTATTACGTAGATAAGAGAAGAACTGGTGTAGATTAAGTTCCAACTTGGCTTAAAAACTAGCATGTCACTGGCAGATGGGATCAATGTCGTCATAACGTGTCTTCCGAAGCAAGTAAACACTTATAAATACCACAAATGATCACCCATCTCAGAGCCGCTCGTAACATATGATTCTTAACACAGTGGACGTAAGATTACTACGCTACCGCATCTCGGAGCGATTCAAAATAATTTGTGATTTCCTGGAGCTATAATTCGTCAATAACGTTTATCTTTTACCTTGAACATGTATCCAATATTGTATGTGGCTAGGATAATTTGCTTTTATTATTTTCGATTATCTTAGTAATCCCTTGTGATTCTAACGCAAAAGGCTGGTTTGGTTAAGATTTGTTATTTATCCGAAATACTTGGAAGTATTGAAGGCGTAATATTATATGAGTATCGTTTTCATCGAAAATTAGAAAATTTTCTTATATATTTATCTATCACGCCTTAATCCCGAAGGGTCGGCAGAGGCATACATATTGTATGCCCACTTTTCACCATGTGTATTCGAAGCACGGAAACGCCCGCAAATGTAAAAAAAGTTGTCTCCTATCCGAGGACCAGCCATAGTGAAAGTTGCGTAACTCAGTATCAAAATTAATTCTAAAGCTTGTATTATACTCACTGAAAAGTAAAGACAACAGCCATATGATGAGTATCGCGGTCTTGGCGCGGCCTGTGGTGGACTTGAACTTGAGCGGGAAGCAGATGGCGTACCAGCGATCCACGGAGATGAATGTGAGGGTCAGGACTGATACTGTCACTGATACCGACTGAAACAATAATAATAATTAATTGTTTATTGCCACAATAACAATCTAAATACAGAAATACAAAACGTACTTACAGAATGACATTTAATGGAAATATAGGTGAGATGTTTAAAACCTTATGATATAATATTATAATCTTTACAATATTACTGTTACGATAGTGATACCCTGTCTCTTGTACTAGGATAACCTGTATCACAAGAGTGAAGAGACAGTGTTCGGCTAGAGAAGATTTTAAATTTATAGCCGATAGCCGCGTGGATAAAACTGATTCGCTTCGACTTAATTTCACTAAACTAGTCTGTTAGTATTTGTGTCGTAATCACAAGTTTGTGAGTTTGTCCACCTACGAGTATGTGTGTGTGTGTGTGTGTTGTGTATGTGTCCTGTAAGAGATAGAGTGTGAATGTGAATAAGTGATTCTGCCATACATATCTTTATAAATATTATTATGCGATGTATGTTAGCAGTGCGGTTATGTTTTGAGAAGGGATGAAAGTCATGTCACTAAAAGACCTATGAATATGAAAGTTGATGGATGGAGAGCCAGAGGAAGGCCAAAGAAAAAATGGATTGACTGTGTAAGGAGTGATATGAATATGAAAGGAGTGAATGATCAGATGACGAATAACAGGGATGAATGGAAGAGGAAGACATACTGCGCCGACCCCAAGTAAATTGGGGCAAGGGAAAGAGGATGATGAATGTTAGCAGGGCTTTCGTTTGTGCGTAATCTTGTTGCAATAGCCATGTAGTCAAAATCCTTTTAAGTTCATTTTTATTGAGGTTTATTATTTACACACATACATACATACATATCGTCACGCCTGTCTTCCATCGGGGTAGGCAGAGACTATGGCTTTCCACTTGCTACGATCCTGCATACAACTTTCGCTTCTTCCACTTTCATAAGTGTTTTCATACACACACGCCATTGTGGGACACTTTTCACACAGCGCCATCTAGCCCAAAGTAAGCTAAAATTAGCTTGTGTTATGGGATCTAGATAACTGATAAACATACTTATAGATTTCTAAAAACATACATATTATACATAGGAAACACCCAAATTCCGAAACACACATTTGTGGATAGCACAAATATTTGTTCCGACCCGGGAATCGAACCCGGGACCTCTTGCGTAGCAGCCGGAGCTATTACGTGGGACAAAAATGCATACGGTGAAATGTGGGCTTTTAATATGCCTCTGCCTACCTCTTCGGGGATAAAGGCGTAACAATATGTATGTATATGTATGTATTTTTCCTTATATCTTAAATTATATTACACTCGCTGCCCCTGGCGGTTTCATCGTCCCGTCATCTATTACTTTTACAATAATGTATGAAACTGTGGTCGATTTCTTGATATTTATGACTGCTGCTCCGCTTTGGTTTTCCGATATGTAACGCCCGATTCAATTAGTATTCTTAATTTCCTTTTTAAACAAGAGTGTCTTTATCGTTCAAGTGTTTTTATGTATTTATGTAGAGTGCCTAATCAATATGTTTTCTATCTTTATACAAATTTAATTATTTTAATTCATTTGGTAAAGTATTTAACAATTCGTTGACTGATACGATACACAATATTTAACAACATTCAGTGTGAATATCAAACTAAATATATTCAAATAGGTAACGCAATCTTCACTGTTAGCGAAGGAATCAGACGACTTTTATACCAATTATACAATAATAAAAAAACCGGAATTGGCAGAAACTTAGAAATCGCCTATGCACGTATTCATGGTGTCCTTAAACGAATACTGAAAACCGTTTGCCTCTATCTTTTATAGTTACATACATAACGCCTTTAGCCCCGAAAGGGTAGGCAGAGGTATACTATACGCCCACATTTCACCGTATGCATTTTTGTCCCACGTAACAGGTGGTGAGCCCATTGCCGTGTTGAAATGGACAGGTGCAGGCTGTGGCGACCTGCTGTTGAAATTTTTAAGCCACCCATAAGGTCTTCAACCAGGTTTAACGACTGCCATTTTACGTGCCTCCTTATAGTTCCTGAGAAAAAGATGCGTACAGACGGACGAACAGACTTAGCTGTTTTGTACGACTTTTCTAGGCTTTAGAAATCTAAAATTGAATAGCGATTATACGTAACCTTTTACTTGTATATCACAATGTGATCATTTATTTTACAACGTGTACGAAATTGGTATTATAGAAACTGAGATATTTCAAAATATATTATACACAGAATATTTCAAGCCAAAATATTCTGTGTATAATATTTGAAACATGGAAATTCTGGAATAATAACTGCATAGCCTCTGTAGGTTATAAATAGTCTGTCTTTCATTCGTTTCGCATCAAATATAATTGCGAGCTTTATATTTGAATACCTTTATTTCTCTTTGATATTTTATGAATCATATTTAAGGAAACATCACTCTACTGAAAGTAACGGACCTTGATTGCTTCTGAACTTCAATAATATGCCTCCTATCATTCACTCTTCCTGAAAGGATGGCAGAGGTTAACATACTCCCACATATCACCGTAATATTTTTTGTCTATGGTATGTGGTTCTTCAAATTGGTGTCAGAAGAGTTTTGCAGATTTAATGTTCAAGCAGAGCTAGGTTAAGGATCTTACTCTAAGCCCTAAGTGACTCTTGGGTTACGTTCGAGGCTTAGTGGCTGCATCCAGGGTTTGGAGCTAGATCTGATGCAGCAGGTGTGGGAGCGCACCAACTCATAGATTAGCTTCGGCCCCTCAGACGATTCCAACTTATTATACAGAGGTTGTAAGTGGTCTCATCGGGGCTCTCTTTGTAGGCGCGCTTGGCAGCCCTGTTTGCGTAGCCGTCTTCGGGAAATCCGATAGCTTGCCACTTTTTAAAGAGATCTTTCTTCTCCCTAATAAGGCAGTGTTGCCCTATTGTTCTAATATTTGTTAATGTGGGGGTTTATTACTAAGTTCTCAAAACCACAAATGTTAGGATTACGATTCAGGTCTGCACCATGTTGAGTATTGTATATATAAATAAATAAATAAATTTTAATTGTAATTTGTATTGTGTTTAATAAAAATAAAATAAAATAAAGTCTCCCTCTGGACTGTAAGGTGATTGGGCGTATAATCAACAAACAGCTCATGCGTTATCTGGAAGATCATTTCTTAATTAACAAGACGGCCGGCCAATCTCAAAGCCAAAGCAATAATTATGGTTTTTCAAAATGGCGACTGACTTTGTAAATCTTTCATCAATAATTAAAAAAAAAAATACTCAATACTATAAGAGAAATTCGAATTTAAAACATAAACTTTAGTTGCTAATATCGATAAGATAGAAGGGTAAAAACATTAGCTTACTTTAAAAAACAAGGTGAATTTTCTAGGCTTCAGTAGACAAAAATATCGTCTTGAAAATATGTATTGGATAGGAATTTCGTTTCCAATTTTAATATTATCATTGATAAATTGAGCATTGTTCAGAAAATTTATTTATCAATTATATTTAACGGGCTTGTCGTTTTAAAATATATCTAGCTTATATTATACGTCGTAGGATCGACTTTCACTTTGAACAAAAGTTTTATTTTAAGGAACATTGGCAAAGCAGCTGGATATCACAAATTATTATCATTGGTCATTACTAAATACTCTTGTTTCATAGCATGGCAGACAAAAGACATGCATCCACCTGATCAGAAGTGGTTACATTTATCTATGTACGTTTACAGAATCTTTTGAAACCCCTTTTCAAAAACCCCAAAGATTGCCTTGTCGTGCCTGCAGAAGCATATAAACGCTCACCCTTTTCGTGACTGACAGAGGTCAGTCAATTTAAAGATTCGTTTGAACTACTGGCCTGTATTGAAAAAATATTTTTGTGTTGGATAGTCTGATTATCGAGGAAGGCTAAAGGTTATATAACATCACACTACTACCCAGAAGAGTGGAGCAGTAATCATAAATGTTAATAAATCGGTCAAATTTTCATACATTTTTGTAAAAGTAATAAGCTACGGAATTAAATGGATGCGACGGGGATTCAAAGTATATCACGGGCGAAGCCGCGATACTCAGCTAAAGTAATATAAACTTTAGAATTTCAATAATGCTTTGATGAGAGAATGTTCTCGGCGTAAATCTTGATTACGAACTATGTAGCAAGCAGTATTTATGTGACTTCAGAATTTGCCATAAAATCAAGTTCAAAGCTAAGACTTTGTCGTAGTTGTTGAATTTACTTTATTTATCCATCACGCCTTATCCCTGAAGGTGTAGCAGCGGCATATTATATACCTAATTTTCGCCATGTGTATTTCTGCCGTACGTAATAGATGGTGATGCCGTGATGATATAGACATGCTACCTGCTGTATAAATTTTTCAAGTCGCCCTTAAGGCCTTCAATTTGACTTAACGACTGCCATGTTACTGGCAACCAGGATCAACGCTTAACGTGCCTCCGAAGTACGGAAACGCTCACAAATGTAAATGCCACAAAGTGGTCACCCATCCGTGACCTGCCATAGTGAAAGTTGCTTAACGCAGTGATCGAAGGTACTGTAAAAGAAGGGAACCGGGGCCGTCAGATCAGTCTACTTTTGGTGCTCACCTTGAGAGGAGGTGCTGATGAATAAGTGCTGAGTGAGAGGGTTGTGCCCTCCAGAAATAGTGAAGTGATTGTCTGCGGTGTTGTGTGCTGTTAGCCGGCTCTGTTAAAGACGCCGACGGCTCGTTATTTTCAGCCCTCTACCTGCCTGAATTAGCGACCTGCTTCTTCGAGGTTGGCGACGTGGAGGCCTTGAGGGGTCTTGAGGCCCCTTCTTAGTGACGTGGAGGCCTACTCGAGGCCCCTTCCTAGCAACGTGGAGGCCTAATATGCGTGATCTGTTAACCGGCTCTGTTAAAGGAAGAATCAAGATCTTAATTTACCCCCGGCTTTCCTTGGTTTTATTTTTTAACATTTTTTTATTATATTAAATTAACTTTAACTTTTCTCCTTTTTCTTTTACTTTTCCTTGTAAGCCAGGACTCCTCCAGTCCTGGTGACAGTTTTCTCTTAAACTTTACTTTTTCCCCTCCCGGAAAATAGTAACGTTACAACACACATCCATAAATCAGATTATATCAGCCTGGCTGAAGCATTTTATTATTATTATTTATTAATTATATTATTAATTAGTTGGGTTGAGATATAGCGGCCCTCAATCACAGGTCGTAGTCGTTGCTTACCATCAGGCGGGCGACGCTATTTTGACGTCCCATTTTTTTTTAAAAGATGTAAAAAGCATGTTACACTGTGTGACGTGCGGTAAACCGACGTATGTAGTTTACTTATGAATTTTACAAAGTATAATCAATCATAATCAATCATAATCAAATCTTTATTTCCGTAGAATATGGTATCATGCATAGGTGTTACATTATTTTTGTTTCCAGCACATTCTGCCATGTGTGGCGTGGAAAAATTGTGTTTAAAATATAAAAAATTTATGCAATAAATTAAGTACATGTCAATAAATTTCATTAAAATTATTTATAATAATGGCGAATTCTTGAGTGCATGTCAATTACATTAAAACTTAATTAATTATGAAACTATGTAAATACAAATTAAATATCTGAATATATTATTTTATCTTCCAAATACTCATTAACATTATAATATGTTTTTTCTCTCAGTATGTCACATAGCTTACTGCGAAATAAGGATGCTCTTAGTTTTTTTAATTCATCTGGCAGATGATTATAAAGTGTAATACACATGCAATTTACATTTTTCTTTGAAGTCTCCAGGGTTACCTTTGGGATGTGTAATCTACCTTTGTGCCTCGTTCGACTATTTGGCATATCACCATTCTTTGTAAACAGATGGGGATACTTTTTTACAAAAACGCATATTTCCATGATGTATAAACAAGGTAGAGGCAAAATATTAAGACGCTTAAAGAGAGGTTTGCAACTCGTCAAGTAGTCAACCCCACACATTGCTCGGATACATTTTTTTTGAACTATGAATGCTTTACCTGCTTCCACTGAATTACCCCACATTATAATTCCATAGCGAAGAATGGAAGAGACGTATGCATGATATGTCATGATTGCTGTGTGTAAATTAATTATTTGGCTGATTCGTCTAAGAACAAAAACAAACCTTTCCACCTTGATAAGAAGTCTGTCAATGTGCGACTTCCAGTTACAAAATTTGTCCACACTTATACCCAAAAATACGCAATCGCTACAATTATTGACAATATTGCTTTCATACATTATATTAAGTTTCGATACATTAGAATTATAAGTTTGGAATTGAATCATGTTCGTTTTTGTTAAATTTATTTTTAGATTATTTTTCCTTAGCCAGACGATTGCACTACTTAGAGCTTCTGCCACTTCAGCTTCTAGTGTTTCATTCGTCTCACTTTTGACAATTATAGCTGTGTCGTCGGCAAAAAGAATACACTCGTGCTTTACCGCCTTCGGAAAGTCATTTATGTAGAGCAGAAACAGAAGAGGAGAGAGCAGACTACCCTGAGGTACACCGCATTTATTATGACGATACACGGATCTGTATTTGTTTTGCTGGTGTTTTTTAAGTTTTACGATTTCAACACACTGCATTCTTCCCTCCAAGTAGCTATCTATCCAATCGTTGGCAGTTCCTCGTATACCATAATTATATAATTTGGATAATAGCGTTTTATGGCAGACAAAATCAAAAGCCCTCGTCATGTCTAGGAACATACAAGCAATCCTTGATTTGGACTCTAGACATTGCGTGACTTGTTTAATCAAAGAGAAGCACGCAAGAGAAGTTGAGCTTGATTTTCTAAATCCGTATTGTTGGTTATGAAGTATATCACATGATGTTACAAATGACTGCAATTTGGTACACACAATCCTTTCAAAAATTTTGGCAAATATTGGGATCAAGGTAATAGGTCTGTAGTTATTTATGTTTGTCCTTTCCCCTATCTTGTATAAGGGCTTCACAACTGACATTTTCAGGCGCTCTGGAAATATTCCCTCTGAAAGCGAAAGGTTAATAATATGTGTCAGAGGACCTACTAAACTTGACGCGCAACCTTTTGACCACCTTTGTGTTGATATCATCATTACCCGTAGAGTTAGTATTCTTAAGCTTTAAAATTATTTTGTGAACTTCAAACTCATCTACTGGAGTCAAAAATATACTCTTGGTATTCTGAGTTATACCTGCCATCGCCGTCGTGCAGTCCTGGTCAGCGGTTTGTCCATAAATAGGTATGTTAGTTAAGGAAATGAAGTGATTATTAAATAGCTCACACAGTTCCTTGGGGTCTTTATACAGTGTATTATCAATGAGCAGCGAGTCAATTTCAGTTTGATTTTGTAGTGTGTTAGATTTTTCTTTGATTAATTGCCACGCAGCTTTGCAGATATTTTTTGACGATTCAATGTACCGGTGGCTATTGATTTGTTGTGCTTTAAGTATACATTTTTGCAATATTTTAGAGTAACGCATATAATTTAGTTTGTTAATTTTTTATTATTTTTACATAGTCGGTATATACTTTTTAGGACGATGATTACAGTAGATAATTTAAATTGTTTCACCTCATAGTATAAAAATATAGGCCTGTCTCTCTTCATTCATCACATTCCATGTAGCATTAATAGAACGGAATTACGAAATACTTATTAAAACGATTAAATTATGTGGTGGAACACTTTGTTTAGTTTTTGAATCCGTCATTCAACGATGAAACTGTTTGTTTTGATTTTCTTGGCTTCTGTTATATTTCATTTTCAAGTTCATTCATTTTCTACTCTTGTACAAGTCTTTTAGATGATAATTTATTTGATACAAATTTAATACAGCTTTCTTTACAGCCCAGTTGCCATTTCGAACACTAAGGTGGCTAAAAAGCGCATATTTTTTACTTTAGTAATTTGAAAAGTGGCTTTCGAAAGTGGTCATCGATTAACAGAAATAAATAAATACATATAGTGGGACATTTTTTTTAACACATCTCAGACTAGACCGTATTAAACTAATATAAGCTTGTGTTATGGATACTTAACGACTGATACACATACTAATATATTTCTAAATACATACATATTATACATAGGAAACTCCCAAATTCTAAAACAAACATTTGAAGATCACACAAATATGTTATCCGACCCGGGAATCGAACCCTGGACCACAGTTGCGGCAGTCGTATACACTACCACTGCGCCACCGAAATAGCAGCGAGCAGCGAAACCGATCAAGCAGAAAGATCAAAAAGATCAGAAGGTTGCCTATTGAAATGACATCGGGGTCATCACTTTAAGGAAATGCAGTATTGTGCCGTATATAAACGACCTCGGCAAGGAAATCACACCTAGTATCCACACCTTTTCTGCGTCGAGAATAAAATGTACGATACGGTAAAGCATTTTTCTATTAAAAAAACATAGAATCAATATGAAACTCACCTGAAAATACAGCACAATCCGGCACATCGCTGTTCCGAAGAACCACGTTTCAGTGACATCCCACAACACAGTTGGCGGCAAACATATCAGTATCACCATAAAGTCCGCCACAGCAAGATTCACAATGAAATAGTTCGTCACTGTTCGCATGGAGTGGTTTCTATACACTGCTATACACACTAACGCATTACCTATAAGTCCAATCACAAACACAATCGCATGAGTTGCTATCAACACCCATTCGTAAGGTTGTGGAAAAATGTAGTCATTCAACATTTCCAAATATTCTTCTTTTGTCATGTTACAAAACTCGCTATCTCCAACACAAGGTTCTTCTGTAAAATCGTCAGTATCATTCCCATCTTCTTCTATATTTACAAATTTCCCAAACACTGTATCATTACTACTCTCCAGTTTATAGCTGAGATCTTTATTCAGTGTTTCATTTCCAACCAGTCCGTCAATTTCGAATAAATTATCAGTTTTATTAACAGACATCTTTGGTTTATATACTAAATTTGTATTGCTATCTAATGTCGATATTGGTAACGATGTGTTCGGATTGTTATCTATATTACAAAGACAGGATTTACAGAGCAGAAGCATTGTCAACGTTGAAATAAACTTTAAAGCCATCTTATGAATTTTATGCGGACATCATCGGGCGTGGATCATTTTAATCATCTGTTGCCGGATATCTCGCCATCTGTGAAAGAAAAAAAAGTCTTTAATTAACAAAGTTGTCTCATTATTCATTCGAATTTGCGAAGCTACATAAAAGAAAATGATTGAAACAGAGTTGGAGAACTGTTAAATTCAAGAGAAGTAGACATCCGATGAAAAAGTTAATTAGGTAATTTAGTTCGCTTTGATTTTAATGAGAATAATTACTATTGCACTAATTAAAGAACTTGATGGCCTGGCTTGACGATCAATATTGATTTGACAATAGTATAAATCTAATATAGTATCTAGTTATTAAGTCTTACTAATATTGTAATTGGGAAAATAATTCTGTTTGTCTGTTATGATTTTACACCTGAATCCCTGAATTTTGTCTAGACAGTATAGAGATAGACAAGAGGAAGGAACATAATCACCTTTGTTAAATGGGATATGATATTAATTTAATTTTTATAGAATTTCGTCCGTGTCAAAGATAAAATTATAAACCAGCTTATTTTATTATATTTACTTTTGGTGAGTTTAACAGGTCCCAAATCACTTCCAATGGGGCAGAAAGGTAACCGAGGAGTTTTAGTGGGTATTTTCAGTAACACCACGATCAAGTGCTGGGCGACCCCCCACACAAGCCCATTGCTAGTAAGCAGTGGGTGGTCCGTATAATGTAAAATATCAACGAATAAAAAAAAATTGTCGAAGCCTTATAATAATATAGATCTATCGTACGAACTGACAATTCATTGTATTACATTTTAAAAAATAATATCATTGCAAAGCTTCTTATCTCATGCTATATTCTTTACAAAATGAAAAATAAGTACGCGATGAAATAAAATTATGGTATATATTAAAGCAAATTTTCAGAAAGAAATTGCAAATCATTCAAATATACCACATTATTTGATAAGACCACAAAATAAATAGATTTTCAATCGCTAAGAGTTCTCAGGCAAAATATATGTGGTGATATTATGTTTTCTTGAATAAGCCCTCTTAATAGGAGCTATCTGCTTATACTGCGCAATTTTGTAGAACCATTATCGTAATCACCTCTCTCGGCAAGTGTTTTGATTGCAGTAAGACTTTATTTAACCAAGGAGTTGAAAACAAATAACTCGATCAATTTTTGACGAATAATACGCATTGCATATTTATTTCGAACTTGCCGCGTCTCCTTACGCGTGGTGAATTTTCCCGTTCCCGTTTCCCATAGGAACTTGCTTCCGGGATAAAAAGTAGCCTATGTGTTATTTTAATGTGCAAGCTATATTATTGTAAAGTTTCATCAAAATCCTTTCAGCAGATTTTGCATGATAGAGTAACAAACATCCATACTTACAAACTTTCGCGTTTATTATATTAGTAGGATGTATAACGGTAAAGAATGTTCCCTTTTTTCTGGTGGTTGCATATAGCAATTGAAAGTGGTTATCGAAGTAACCGTTTGTAACACCAGACACTATCCGACCTCTGGGCGAGTTCAACTCGCCCAGAGGTCGGATCTACAGACAGAGTTGAAATAAATTCATATTTAACGTATTGAGGCAAAGCTCTTCAACTCCTCACGCCATTTTAAGACTACTAAAATGTATGTAGAAATAAACTAATTTTCATGTACTCGTATTATTGTAAATTGTATCAACGACGGGATTTAAGGGGTGCAACGGAGTTCGAATCGTTTCAATAGCAAGCTGGCCTCAGCTAGTTTCACAATAAAGTTACACAGATTTCTGCAAAATTATATATTATATATAGCCCATTTATCGAGGTAGGCTATAGGCTATATATCATCACGCTAATACCCTGAAGAGCGGAGCAGTTTTCATAAATGTCGACAAATCGGGAAATTTTTTAAGCATTTTTGTAGAATTTATAAGCGACAGAATTAAATAGGTGCGACGGGAGTTCAAAGTATGTCACAGACGAAGACCCTAGTATTTCATACAACCGAGCGTATTACGCGGCGTCACCCTGTTTTCATACAATTACACGAAATTACAGCGCGATAAGAGAACATATTCAGAAGATGTACTGACTAAGATGGAAAAAAAGATACTTAGATGGTTCTGACACATGAAGAGAATGGATGAAAATAGACTGACGAAGATTTATGTGGCGAGAGTGAATGGGCAAACTGGTAAGAGTTAACCTCGGCGTACGTATGTCAATCGAGTCGAAGACTTTTAGGAAAAGGGCTAGGTCAAGAGTACCCTTAACCGGCGAACGTGAATGAATACAGTTATGAAAGTAGAAGAAGCGAAAGTTGTAAAATTTATACTGTTGATTGATGGCACTTGGTGGAACTTGCTACACATGTTTAATAACAACACTTGTACTATTCCACAACAAGAGTACCTTTGAGAATGCCGTGAGGCGAAACAGGTTAGGTTTATCAAGTAAATGTTGTGGAATACTACAAGTGTTGTTATTGAAAACGAATGTTTTATGTCAGAATCGTAGCAAGTAGAAATCCATAGTCTCTGCCTACCCAGATACGAGACAGGTTTGATTAAATGTATGCACATTATATAATCACTATACATTTCAACACGGCAATGGGCTCACCAGCTGTAACGTGGGACAAAAATGCATACGTTGAAATGTGGGCCTATATGGCCTAGCTTTTCGGAGATAAAGGCGTGACAATATGTATGTATGTATGTATAATCACAATAGACCAGCGGTAGGCAACTGACAGGTCGCGTTTACGATTTGAGCATATGTCTGAAAACTTAGTACGCGGTATCATTATTATTTTCGTCTTTATTAGGTGGAACCGAGAGGAACCGACTCGTTTCCTCTTGGTTCAACCGAGCAACATTCCTTACTCTATACAGTAGGTTATTAAAAGCATCAACCTCTAAAACTTTATATACATCAAACACTTGCAATCTTGTTGTACAAGTTGTGGCTGTACATTATTGAAGCCACTGACAAGTTCACAACGAGCTTTTGAAATCAGCTCCAAGCAAAATGAATATTATAATTATAATATAAATTGATGTCTGCGGCTCAGCCCGCTTGGTAAAATTATCCCGTTTCCCAGGAACTTGTTCCCAGAATAGTAGCTTATTTTCAAATAAGTTGAATTAAAATTCATTCAGTATGTAGTTTAAATAAATCTATAATAATACGTGAAGCAGAAACTAATGGATTAAGGTGAAGATACAGTTAAAGTTAACGTAGAGAAGAAGTGCACAAAGTTATTTTTTTTTAATATTCCGACCAATTGGCGACTTATAGTATAAATATACTAGGAATGGCGAACCCAACTCCTCAAGGAACGGGATGTAGGATAGGTAAAAGGAAACCTTACCCTCCATGTTGACAAAATTCCTCCGTTACAATTAATAGAGGTTGTTCTTGACCGTTGTACGTTAGGATTGACGAATCGAGGGTGTCTGGTGGAATCCTCCTCCCCTCCTTTATTGTCGTTCTACGATCTATCGCCTAAGAGTTTGGGTGCTATCCCGCTTTTTTGGGGCTTGGTTCGGGGGTTCGCCCGCTTCTTTAGGGATTGATTCGGGTGTAATCCTGCTTCTGGAGCGTGAGGCGTGCGTTAGATTATTCCTCGACGCCTTCGTCTAGGGCCTGCTTCTGTTAGAACGGCGAGCAGTCCATCCGTCGTCCTCAGGCATTCGGACAAGGAGGCCGATAGTCTTGGGCGTAGAAAAGTCTGCAGCACTCTTGCCACAAACTGCGGAACTCGGGTGGTAGAGTTTGCTCCAGGTAGAAACTATATTTGAATAACTAGTTTGTTTGTTTATCAATCACGCCTTCACGAGGCAGAGGCAATATTTTATGCGCCCACACTTTACCGTGTGCATTCCTGTCCCACACAATAGGGGGTGAAACCGTTGCTGATAGACGCAGGTTGTGGCTACTTGCTGTTGGAATTTTCAAGCCGCCTATAAAGCTTTCTACTTGGGTAAACGACTGCCTTCCAAAGGACTGAACCGCAAGTACGATAGAAATGCTACACAGAGGTCACCCATCCGAGGACCAATTATAGCGAAGGTTGCTTGACATGGTGATCGTTCACAGAACACTGAGTTAGCGGGACTGCGAGCGCTTCTTTAGAGGACTTTGGCAACTTTTTATCCAAGGAACAAGTCCTGTGGGAACCGGGATCGGGAACTAAACATTATAAAGAAGTGTAACATCACAGTTAAACAAATAGAAGTAATCAAAAATTTATAAGTAATAGTACTAAGTACTCGTACTAAGTAGAAGCGCTCGTGGCCCCGCGGTCTTAGTGTTCTGTAAACGATCACTGAGTTACGCAACTTTCACTATGGCTGGTCCTCAGATGGGTGACCACTTTGTGGCATTTACATTTGCGAGCGTTTCCGTGCTTCGGAAGGCACGTTAAGCCGTTGGTCCCGGTTGCCAGTAAAATGGCAGTCGTTAAGCCTGGTTGAAAGCCTTATGGGCGGCATGAAAAATTTCAACAGCAGGTAGCCACAACCTGCGTCTGTCTATTTCAATACGGCAATGGGCTCACCACCTACTACGTGGGACAGGAATCCACACGGTGAAAAATGGGCATATAATATGCCTCTGCCACCCCTTCGGGGATAAGGCGTGATGGATATTTATTTAGTACTAAGTACAGAAGTTTCACTCCCTAACAAAAGTCAGTTTTAGGTATGAAACCGAGACTACCAGGACTTTAATTGGTTGTGCTAATGAGTGTCTAGCACATAAGACCTTTTAGCCTTTTTGTTACCACCTCACTAAAAAGGCAACGGGTTCAAAATTTCTTCCAAATTTAACATCTAAAATAGACACATTTTATTAAATTCATTCGGCCCTTTAGACCCACCCCAGTTCCGTGCTTCGAAAGGCACGTTAAGCCGATGGTCCCGGTTGCCAATAAATTGGCAGTCGTTAAGCCAGGTTGAAGGCCTTATGGGCGGCTTAAAAATTTCAACAGCAGGTAGCAACAACCTGCGTCTGTCTATTTTAACACGGCAATGGGCTCACCACCTATTACGTCGGACAGGAATTCACATGGTGAAAAGTGGGCATATAATATATATGCCTCTGCCACCCCTTCGGGGATAAGGCGTAATAGATAAATAAATAATAAATAATAAACCGTACCTTGACTCGCCGCTTGCAAGCAAAATTGAAACTCATAACTGCGAGCGAACGTTGAGTTTTCGTTGCGCGCTAAAATTTTATAACTGAGCTGCTAAGTCTGCGCGGGGTTGTCACTTGAGAAGTTTTTGTACCTAGTTGATTTATTTAGGCGCGACTGTCGTGCGCGCCGAGCGGCAGCGGCAGCCCATGTCATTAGCCGCTCCGAGCGGTGCGCTGGCCGAATATACCTAAACTGCGGAGTGACACCCCCCTGCCTCTAGTATGAAATATATAAAGTAAAGCGTCTCTAAAAAGATGCGAATGACAATGGTTTTTTTTGCTTAGTGTATAAAATGTTTTACATTTAGAACTTATTTTAAATACTTTGGATAAAGAACAAGCTATTTTGTCAAACAATATTAAAATCCACTTTAACAGCGTTGTAATTGCTACTTAGAAAAAAATTCAGCATTAATTGATTGTTCAAGGCCAATGTTTCCAGGCATTTTAATTTAAATCTTCATCTTTGTTAATGAAAATACCTGAAATAAAAAAAGAATTGCTACATTCAAAATCTTTTAGTAGTTCTTATTCACAAATAAATTAAAGATTGCTTCTATTTGTTGAACTGTGATGTTACACTTCTACTGTTACTTATTCTGTGCTAAAGGACCCGACAGACGTATTCCTGCAATATACCGACGTCAGTGTCATATTTTTATCATTGATTTATGAATCTAAACCATTTTAACTGCCTCGGTGGCGCAGTGGTAGTGCATGCTACTACCGCGACTGAGGTCCTGTGTCGGATAAATATTTGTGTGATCCACAAATGTTTGTTTCGGAGTTTGGGTGTTTCGTATTTAAAATATGTATGTATTTAGATATATATAAGTATGTATATCAGTTGACTAGATCCCATAACACAAGAATTTGGGTGACTTAACAATAAATTGTCTGTTGTACGCTGATGATGCGGTGCTCATGGCCTCATCAGAACCCGACCTTCAGGCATTAGTCACTAATATGAAAGAGGAGTGTGAAAGATAGGGGTTTGAATGCAAGTAAAACTAAGGTTCTGGTATTTGAGAGAGAAAACGTAAGAACTAAGTGCGAGATTAGGGTAAATCAGGAATGTCTAGAGCAAGTGAATGAAATTGTGTATTTAGGGAGTATGTTTAGCGCGGATGGAAGATGTGATTCGGATGTAGAACGGCGAGTAACTGCCGGAAACAAAGTTAACGGTGCTTTGTCCCAATTAGTAAAGCGACAAAGCATCGTAAAATAAGCACGAATCGCGATTCAGAACGCAGTGCTAGTGCCAACGTTGCTTTACGGCAGCGAAACCTGGGTATGTCAGAACATGCATAAAAGTAAGCTGAATGCTGTGGAGAAGCGATCACTTCGAAAATTGTGCGGTGTAACCTTGGCTGACCAAAAACGCAACGAAGTGATGGCAGGTTTGATTGAAAGTGTCAGCGTTAAGCTGGAAAAGGGCGTGCTCCGTTGGTTTGGACACGTCCAACGAATGAGTGAGGAGCGATTGACGAAGAATATATATTGTGCGAAAGTAGAGGGCAGAAGGAGTCAAGGTTAACCGAGACTTACAATGAAGACCACGTGAGCGGATTGCTCAAGAACGGAAGAGTCAAAAGTACTCGGATACCCAGACGTGCATGTATGAAGCGATTAATGAATTATATTAGCTTACTTTGGGCTAGACGGCTTTGTGTAAAAAAATGACCAACAATATTTATTATTATCCAGGTCGCGACCCAAACGCATACCAAAAAACATTTAAATGCCAACTGTTTAGGAGAAGTTCAGTGACATACAAAAGTACAGTAGAATTATATATAGGTATAAAGATCCCCAAGCGAGTCAGGAGGTATCACCCTTTACTTATTCGATTACACTAATTACCAAAGACAAATGGTAGGTAAACTTACAGGCCGCGTATGTGATTTTCGCCTACAGCCTGACATAGAACGCGTTATTATTATTACGTTCGTCTCAGAATCCAAGCGAGAGAGAGCAAGCAACACTCGAATTTCTATATATAGATATATACATTCTATATATAGTTTAATGTGCACTCGTGGCCACACGGACTCAGTGTTCTGTAAATGATCAATGCGCTAAGCAACAATCGCTATAGGTGGTCATTGGATGGGATTTGTGGCATTTTCATTTGCAAGCGTTTCCGTGCCTCGGAAGGCACGTTAAGCCGTTGGTCCCGGTTGCCAGTAAAATGGCAGTCGTTAAGCCTGGTTGAAGACCTTATTATTAAGGCTTGAAAAATTTTAACAATAGGTCGCCACAGCCTGAGCCTGTCCATTTCAACAAGGCAATAGGCTCACCACCTGTTACGTGGGACAAAAATGCATACGGTGAAATGTGGGCGTTTAGTATGCCTCCGCCTACCCCTTCGGGAATAAAGGCGTGACAATATGTATGTAGGAAATTATTTAGTTTAATCGTAATGAGAAACCCTTAAACAATATACCCTTATACATAGGAAACACTGAAACAAACATTTGCCGACCACACAAATAATTATTCCGATCGCGAAGTTGAACCCGAGACCTCTGTCAATCAGTCAGTCAGTACTGTAAGCAAGCGTTCATTTTATTTCAAAGAAAGTTTTGTCCTTTAAAATATTTAGGTGAGACTTCCATATATGAAGACCACGTGAGCAGATTGCTCAAACACGGAAATCACAAAAGTACTCGGATAGCCAAACGTGCATGTAAGAAGCGATTTATGAATCTGCAAGAAGCGAAAGAAGGATGCATGGATCGCGAAGCCTGGTGATCTATCCTCTCTGACTACCCCGTCAGGGATACAACGTGAAGATAGTAAAGTTAAGACATTTACATTAACACATTAACACATTTACAAAAATACATTTTTAATTTTAAATTGTTTTACTTCTGCTTTCAAAGTATTTTGTTGAAATTACAGTAGGTAAGTTAACATACTTACGTAGCTATTTACGTTGCATATTTACGTTACTACTGTTAAAATATTTCAAGCCGCCCATAAGGCCTTCAACTTGTATTGACGACTGCCATTGTACTCGTAATTATATACTTCCTTTATCTGATTGCCTCTGTGGCGCGGTGGGAGAGTATCCTACTTCTACGCAAGAGGTCGTTCGTGGGTTCGATTCCTACCCAGGATAAAACTTTGTGTGATGAGCACGATAGTTTATTGTGCGTCTGTTATTTATCTATAATATGTATGTATTTAGAAATATATAAGTATGTTTATCAGTAATCTGGTTACCATAGTACAAGCTCTGCTTAGTTTGGAATCAGATGGTGTTGTGTGAGTTCTCCCAACGATATTTATTTATTTATTTATGTATAAATTGTACTGGTATAAATTTAGATCGTATTCAAACACTGCAATATTTAAAAAACTTAATTTATTGTCTAATATTATAAATAAACATATATGTTTCTGAGCTTCGAAAGGCAAGTTAAGCCGTTGATCCCGATTGCCAGTAACATGGTAGCCTTATGGACGTTTTGAAAAATTTCAACAGCAGGTAGCAACAACCAGCATTTGTCTATTTCAACACGGCAATGGGTTCACCACCTATTAGGCTGGAGAGGAATACAGACTGTGAAAAGTGGGCATATAATATACTCCTGCCACCCCTTCGGGAATAAGGTGTGATTGATAAACATTCTAATTATATGTTTCCTTTATAAAGTAACATTTAATGTATAAATTGCGCTGGTAAAAATTTACATGTTATTTAAACTTTTCAATATTTCGAAAAATACTAATTAACTGTCTAATTGTATTAAAAAAAAATACATTCCCAAAGGCGGCAATGAATTATCTTTAGGGCAAAATGTACGCTTAAATAAATATATAATAACAATCAATCTTCTAAAAACACTTCAAAGAAGAGGGTCTATTTTAAAAAGAAATTGGGCACTGATAACTGAATTGGAAATGCTTATAAACCAGAAAAATATTTTGATTTAAAAAATATTCTCAGGTTAACAGCATATGGTTTTTACATTAAAAACTGCACACCTAGACGCGGCCCACAATGAAAAGAAAAATAAAGGGATTTTTATTAATCTATACTAATATTATAAAGCTGAAGAGTTTGTTTGGTTAAACGCACTAATCTCAGGAACTATTGGCCGAATTTGAAAAATTATTTTTGTGATAGATAGTCCATTTATTGAGGAAGGCTATATATCAACGCTACTACACTGGGGAGCAGAGCAGTAGTCATAAATATCGACAAATCGGGCAATTTTATATGCATCATTGTAGAATTTATAAGCAGCGGGATTAAATAGGTGCGACGGGAGGTCAAAACATTCCACGGGCAAAGCTGTCATCTAGTGTAAAATATAATACGTCACGGAAGACACCGAGAAACACGTAACAATTAGAAGAAAGCACAATTAGCTTACGCTACGACAGCTAAGAATGAATATAAAAAAAAGACATTTTAGAGCCAAAAATACCAGTGAAGTTTAAAAATCTCAAATACATACATATTGTCACGCCTTTATCTCCGATGGGGTAGGCAGATACATATTAAACGCCCACATTTCACCGTATGCATTTTTGTCCCATGTAATAGGTGGTGAGCCCATTTCAGTGTTGAAAATGGACAGTTTCAAAATCAGATTCAAAATTTTTGTCTCGAAAGAGAACAAGCATACGGTCTTGGAAAGTGGTCACCGTAGTCTATTGACGTTTGCAACATACGAAGTGCAGCGCAGCACTCGTACTGCCGACCTAATGAATTATGTAAAATCTAGTTGACGCCCGCGATTTAGCCTGCGTAGATAAGTTTTCCCGTTTACGATTCCCACAAGAACTTGTTTGTGGGATAAAAAGTAGACTATGTGTTATTGATATGTGTAAGCTATATTATTGTAAAGTTTCGTCAAAATCCATTCTGTAGATTTTGCGTAAAAGAGAGTAACAAACATTCATTCTTACAAAGGATTAAATTTTATAGGTAGGTCATACATATTATGAATATTGTAGGTGCATCAATCGATACCATACCATAAAATTAGTTTATAATTATGCATTCACTAGTGTATATTTTTTATAAAACTATTTCTGTATTTAGAAGCGCTCGTGGCCTCGCGGACTCAGTGTTCTATAAACGGTCACTGAGTAACGCAACTTTCACTATGGCTGGTCCTCGAATGGGTGACCACTTTGTGACATTTACATTTGCGAGCGTTTCCGTGCTTCGGAAGGCACGTAATGACGTTGGTTCCGGTTTCCAGTAACATGGTAGTCGTTAAGTCAAGTTGAAGCCTTTATTACGGCTACTATATATACGGCTTGAAAAATTTCAACGGTCAGGAATACACATAGGGAAAATTGGGCATACAATATATATGCCTCTGGCACACCTTCGGGGATAAGGCGTGATAGATATTTATTATTTATTTTATTTATTCATTGACTTTGGAAAATTCTTAGAATTTCTATAAATAAACACTGTGTGATGTGGGTTTAAATTGGGGCCTCCATGACTTGAGGCCTAAGCATGGTAGGTGGGCTGCTCGCCGTTCTTACAGAAGCAGGCTCAAGACAGCGCCAGCGGCGTACTTGAAAATTTCATGCACGCCTTACACCCCAAAAATCGGGGTATCTATCACCCATACCAACACGCAAAGAAACGTTTGTAGACAAAGTCTGTAGTAAATCCAAAAGAGTTACCAGGGATGCTCAGCGCTAGACAGATAGGTAAGGAGTAGGACCGAGTGGTATTTATTCCATTCGAGTCCGGCATAAAATTCCACACGATAATAAAAAAGGGGTTTATCTAAACTTTTCCAGGCTATGATGACCAGTTTCATTAACTAAGCAATATGTTTGTTCGCCACGGACCGTATATGAAATAAAAAGAAACTAGATTCTTAGTTCATATGGGTTCGTTACTTAAATTCTATTGAATTTAAAAAAAAGCCAGGCTTGACCTCCGTTCTTTTGTACACGTGTTTTTTTACCCTTCAGTTAAACCGTTTAGTTAGCAATATTGAACAACGCCCATAAAAGTTATTGTTATTTCAATACTTGTCAACGAAATATTTAAAGCTTAAATTTAATTAACTTAATTAGTGGCAATGTCGCTATCATAATTGCTTTCTCGTTTGACTAAAAGGTAAATTCAAAATGTATTTAATTTACAATTGAATTAATTGTACTGGCAAAACGTGACAGGTTTCTGGTGTTCGAATTGCTAAAAATATTTTGTAGAAAGCAAGAAACAAAACAGAAAGGCACATTGTGAGACTTTAAGGGCCGTATTAAAATACGGCCCTTAAAGTCACAACACTTGAGAGCAGTATTATAAGGCAAAAACCAGCCTCAAGCGTTTCTTGATTATTGAGTAACGTTCTAAAATACGGCCCTAAAAGTCTCTTAAATGTAAATGTGGTTACAGTTGCTTTTCAAAATTATGTCCACTGTTTCATTTTCCCATATTGAAAATTTTTATCCCTAAATGTAAGCGTAGTATGCCTTATCTACCCCTGTAGCAATGGCATACTATACGCTCACATTTCACAGTATCTGTTGTTGTCCCACGAAGCAAGTGGTTGAAATGGTAAGGCGAAGGTGGTGGACAGGTTATGGAGACCTAATCTTGTAAATTTTCAAACCGCCCAGAAGGCATTCAACATTTTGATTTCACAGTATTTTTATGTTGCGAATTAAAACTTTATTATTCTTAACGTTAATGCAATTGTTACAATTCTCCGTTCATCATCATCATCACTTGTCCCAGTTGCGTCACGCCGAAACTTTCAAGCAACTTCGAACCACGCAGCACGTAATTGTAGCTAATACACAGGAGTGGTCTTAAGAGTGACCCATGATAACACCAAGCCTCATACCTACAAAATTGTGAGTTAATGCCACATCTGTAGAAGAATCGATGGCCAATGGTGCAAACGAGTTCTAGAGTGGCGACTGCTAATCGACAAACCTAAGGTAGGACGACCCCCTGCCAGATGGATTGATGACCTGGTGTCTATTTTGTATATTGTTTTTATTGTGCTATAGAACGATAGATGGCGTTGTGGCGTTTGTTGTAAGTTGCACCGAAGTGTTAATATTTTATTTTTGTTAATTTTGTCTAACTAGATGGCGTTGAACTATTTTTTGGTAATTTCTAAGTCGCGGTGTAAACATGCGACAGCGATAGTATTTAAGAAGAGGAATTAAATGTTTTATGAGAACTCACTATATACGGTTGATTTTATTTGACGACAATTTTATTCTTTTTGTTAAATCCTATGTGTCTCAGTGACTTCAAGGCCACTAGGGTTGCCGGGCTTAATAGCCCAAACATTTTATGATCCTGCGAGCCGGACGACTAAGTTCGTGTACCAGTTTAACTTCACCAGTTAAACACGTGACGTCAGGGTATCCACTAGTATATGTGGCTGACTCAAGACTGAATCTGAAGGCGTAACGTCATTGCTGCGGTGACATTGACCACCGATAGAGGGCGCTACCAGTTTGAAGGAGTCAATTCGTTTTGGAGTGGAGTGACGGTGCGACGAGTGAAGTGACGATCCAGACAGCGGCGACACCTAGCGGCATTTTATGGATGCAATAAGTTTGGCAGAAATAAAACTGTAAGTAGTGAAAATTTGTTTTTTGACTTAGAAAAATCAGTGATGTAGTGACAGAAGAGTTAGGACTTTAATTTTAGTTAATTGTTTTTAAAACTTAAAAATTATCTTAGTAAAGTTGTTCGTTAGAGTTGACACATGTAAAATATTTAGTTTTAATTTTAGACTTAGAATAGTTTGTTAAGTTTTGTTCAGACGGGGAACCTATGCCCGATTTCGTTTCAAGTTGGTAGAATCAAAAACACTTGTAAAATTTTATGTTTCATTTAGTAATAGGTCAGTAGACTTTCTACAATAAGAAAACTTTTCTTGGACTCTGTTAAATTAAGCTTGTTTACATTAGCTTGCACATTTTGTTGCTTTTGTTTCGATTAGAAATAGTAAACTTTGGCTTTGGTTGTCTTTTTGTAAATCAATTAAATTGATCACAATGGAATTAATTAATTTGATAAAGGTTCAAATGAACAATAAAACTATAATTGAAAAAGCGAGAATTAATTATAAGAAATCACCCAAGGAACGTATAACGCAATCTTATATACAAACCAGATTAGAGTCTTTAGAGGAACAGTGGAAAAAATTTGTAGAAATAAATAGTTCTATTATAGAAAAGGCAACAGACCAAGATTTAGGTAAACATGTATATTTTACAGGCGATGTGTATGACACAACTGAAGACACATATATAATGTACAAGTCTGAGTTAAGGGAGCAACTGTTAACAGTGGCATGTGCGCCTACGCTTACCTCTGGTACTAACAAACTGTCTAAAGTTGTATCAAGTGTCAAACTACCAAGGATAAGTCTTCCTAATTTCTCAGGATTATATACAGAGTGGACTTCATTTCGAGATTTGTTCTTATCTCTTATACATAATAATGAAGCCTTAGATGACGTTCAGAAGCTTCATTATTTGAAGACTCATTTGTCGGGTGAAGCTGAGCTGTTACTACGACATACACCAGTAACTGCCGCTAACTATCACGAATGTTGGTCTACTTTAACTAAGCGCTATGATAATAAAAAGTTTTTATCTCACTGTATGCTAAAACGATTTGTAAAGCAGCCTGTTATTGTAAAAGAGTCTGCTACTTCTATTAAGAATCTCTTAGACACTACTGTAGATTGTTTACAGGGGTTGAAAACCCTTGGTATAGATATTTGTTCTTGGGATACTATTATAATATTCTTAATTAGCGAGAAATTGGATACGGAATCGCGTAAGTTGTGGGAGTCAAAGATTAGTGCAGATGAAAATTTGCCCACATTTTCGCAATTTAAAGAATTCTTATTATCACGATTTCGTTCTTTGGAGTTTTTAGACCGACCAACACTTCCTAAACCTAACTATAATGTTAAAACATTTCATGTGGCTTCTGATAAGTGTTTACTCTGTTCAGGTGACCATAAATTATGTCATTGTAAGCAATTCGCGAAGCAAGATTCCGACGAGCGTCGGGACTTTGTTCGAACCAATAAGTTGTGCTACAATTGCCTAGGTAAGAATCATGCTGTTTACTCCTGCCGTCAATCCACCAAATGTCACCTCTGCAAAAAGAGGCACCACACACTACTTCACCCAAAATCAACCGTTGATACTGCTGAACCTGTTGATATCGCGAGCAGTTCAGATTCTAATGTTGTGGTTGCTGCGGCAACCGCTACGTCTACCCAGAGTGAGTTTCCCACCACTGTTTGTTGTTTTACTGATGCGCTCAACCAAAGTCTGCTGGCGACAGCTTTGGTCAAGGTGGAGTCAAGAACTGGCACTGCTACGGTTTTAAGAGCCTTGATGGATCAAGCTTCTCAAGTTTCCTTCATTACGGAAGCCGCAGTCCAGTTACTTGGTCTCAAGAAATCACCTGCTCACACGGATATATTGCGACTAGGCGACGATGAGGGGATGTCAATGCCCTCTAAGTGGGTTGTTAAGTTTAAGTTACAGTCGCGCCTAGATCCAAAGTTTGTTTTGCATGTTAATGCTTACGTGTTGAACAGGCTTACCTCGCGTCTTCCAGAGAGAAAGATTGTTCAACTGCTGCCTTCTACATTTTCATACATAGAACTAGCAGATCCATCCTACCACATTCCAGGGAAAATTGATATCCTTTTAAGTTCCTGTGTGGTCGGTGAAGTTCTATTGGAAGGTTTGGTCAAGGGTCCACCTGGAACTCCGGTTGCCCAAAAGACTAAATTAGGATGGATCTTATCGGGTGAGATTCAGACTGCACCCAGATCACAAGCAGTGTGTTACAATGCTGTTGTTAGAGACAATGTTGACAATTTGCTGAGAATGTTTTGGGAGTTGGAATCAGAAAGTTCTACTCAAAGAGTCATACTGACCGAAGAAGAGCAGAAGTGTGAAGAATTTTATTCCAACACGACCACTAGAGATGCAGCAGGACGATACATTGTCAAACTACCCTTTAGAACTGAGCCTCCCAACTGCATTTACGGGAGATCGGAAGATATTGCTCGTAAACGATTTAAAATACTGGAGCGTCGTTTCATGAACAATCCAGAGTTCCAGAGGCAGTACAGTTCTGTAATTAAGGAATACATTCAGCAAGGACACGCTGAAAGTGTCCCCCAAGATAAATTGAATGGCGCAGCATTTTATTTGCCTCATCATGCTGTGGTACGCGAGGACAAAACCACGACGAAAGTGAGAGTAGTCTTTGATGCTTCATGCTCCGGAAACAAGGGAGTATCGTTAAATGACGAGTTGATGGTTGGTCCGACCATACAACCTGAATTGCGGCAAATTCTTATGAGGTGGCGTTGTTACCTATTACGTTAGTAGCAGATATTGTTCAAATGTACCGTCAAGTTAAGGTAGCTGAAGAGAACGTTGATTTTCAGCGCATTCTTTGGCGCGATAATCCGAAGGCCGAATTGCAGCATTTACGTCTATTGCGTGTCACTTTCGGAGTGTCTTCAGCTCCTTACTTGGCCGTGCGTACACTACAACAAGTCGCACGGGATGAGGGAAGAGATTTTCCTTTAGTAGCAGAGAAAATCATGACAAGTTTTTACGTGGACGACTTTTTGTCAGGGTGTGAAACCGTGTCCGAGGGTGAACAAATGATTCAGCAAATGAATGAATTACTCGCTCGTGGAGGCTTTCAGCTTCAGAAATGGTCCAGCAATAATGACGATGTATTGAATAAGGTAAACATTGGTAAAGAGACAACTAAGGATTATAAGAATATAGAATTTAAGATAGATAAAGTCATTAAAATTTTAGGGTTAACTTGGAACAGAAATAACGATAAATTTCAATACACTGTCCATCTTCCTGCCCTGGAAGCTCCTGTGACGAAGAGGAAGGTGATCTCAGATATCGCTCGGCTGTACGACCCCCTAGGCTGGCTTGCGCCGGTAATCATCACAGCCAAGGTATTTATACAACGTCTGTGGCTGTCGGGAGTGGGGTGGGACGATATACTTCCTGATCACCTATTGCAAAAGTGGATCGACTACAGGGGTGGCTTGTTTGAAGTTAGGGAATTCCAAATACCTAGATGGATACATACTCGACGAACCGATGAGCGTCTGGAGCTTCAAGGTTTTAGCGATGCCTCAACCATCGCTTATGCGGCTGTTGTCTACTCACGTGTCATCGATAATAATGGTATAGTACACGTCAGTCTAATAGCATCAAAAACCAAGGTAGCACCCGTCAAACAAGTTTCTGTACCTCGTTTGGAGTTGTGCGGCGCAGTACTGCTGTCAAAGCTTCTGCGTGAAGTTTCTGGTACCTTGGGTATTGAAAAGAGGAACATTCATGCTTGGACTGACTCGTCCGTGGTTTTGGCTTGGCTAAGCAGCCACCCAAGCCGTTGGAAGACCTTTGTTGGAAACCGCGTATCTGAGATTCTCTCAGACATGGACAGCAGCCAATGGTCACATGTGCAATCTAGGGACAACCCTGCAGATTGTGCGTCCAGAGGCGTGAACCCTAAGGAGTTTGCAGAATTAGATTTGTGGATATATGGACCTACGTGGCTTAAGGATAAAGACATCGATTACAGCAAGGGTATAGTTAACCAGACTAAATTAGAAGAAAGAAGTATAAATGTTGTTTGCAATGTACTAAAGAAGAACAAGGAAGAAAATAGCTTTATGACGAAGTTTTCATCTCTGACAAGGTTAACTAGAGTTATTGCGTACTGCAGACGATTTTTAAAATTAAGTATTTTACCCAATCAGACTAACAAGTGGCTAAGTTATCTCGAAATAAATCAAGCGTTAATAACTTGTGTTAAGGTTAGCCAGTTTGAACATTTTCAAAAAGAAATAGATAGTCTAAGAAAAACAGGCAAGATCAATAAAAAAGGAAAACTCGCCACACTTAATCCCTATTTGGATTCCGAAGGAGTTTTAAGAGTTGACGGAAGATTGCATAGGTCAAATATTGAAGAACCCGCAAAGCACCCCATTATTATACCTCACAAGTCGCATTTGACAACTCTCTTGATAGCAGATGCGCACGAACGCACACTACACGGTGGGCTTCAGTTGGCACTGAACTATTTAAGATCCAAGTATTGGATAATTGGTGCCAAAGGTGCAGTGCGATTTTACATTCGCAAGTGCGTGACATGCATACGTTATTCTGCAAGAGTCACCCCACCATTGATGGGGCAATTACCGTCAGCTAGAGTTAATGCTAGCCGACCTTTCATTAAGACTGGTGTAGATTATGCAGGTCCTATCAGTGTCAGGCCGTCGAAGGGTCGCGGCTATCACTCCACAAAAGGCTATATATGTTTGTTCGTGTGTATGGCTACACGGGCCATACACTTAGAGTTAGTGAGCGACATGACGTCGCAAGCTTTCTTGGCTGCATTTAAGCGCTTCACAGCTAGAAGGGGTCACTGCAAGGAATTGTGGAGTGATAACGGCACTACCTTTGTCGGAGCCAATAAAGAACTGCGAACACTGCTCGCACAGGAAAGGTTGGGTGTAGCAACAGACATTGCCGATTGGTTAGCAACGAATGGGACAGCGTGGCACTTCATACCACCCCACTCTCCAAATTTTGGAGGGGTCTGGGAAGCTGGGGTGAAGTCCACAAAATACCACCTCAGGAGAGTCGTGGGTACGAGCACGTTGACCTTTGAGGAGCTGACAACTGTTCTCGCGCAAATAGAGGCGTGCCTTAATTCAAGACCCATCTCAACGTTAAGTAGCAGTTCAGAAGACCCCTGCCCATTGTCCCCAGGTCATTTCTTGGTAGGAGAACCTTTGTTGCTTGTTCCAGAGTCAAATTTTGAGGATTCAAATATTACTACTTTGAAGAGATGGCACTTGACTCAACGGATGGTTCAAGATTTTTGGCGTCGGTGGTCTCATGAGTATTTGGTTCAATTTCACCATCGATATAAATGGACACATCAGACTCTCGAACCAAAAGTGGGTGACGTAGTGTTGGTAATGGAGGACGATTTACCCCCTGCAAGGTGGCTCTATGGACTTATAACAGAAAAACATATTGGTTTGGACAAGGTCACGAGGGTAGTCTCGTTGCGCTGCAAGGGTTCAATAGTGAAACGGCCCGTTTCTAAATTAATAGTGTTACCTGTAACAGAGTGAGTATTCTCGGAATTATGTTTATGTATTCAGTTTAGTTTTATGTTGCTTTCGATTTTAATATTATATCCTTAGTAAAGTTTTTGTATTGCATGTAAGAATGTAGTTGTTTTATGAATTATTTTTATGTACCTATACAGTCCACTATCTAACGACGCCCATTTTATGTAACATCCTTACCTAAGCTTATCGTGTATGAAGGTTAAGTATGTCAAGGTGGGCGGTCATAATGACTATAATTGTTAGTTTTGTTATGGACCATCCGTCCATGGTGGGCGGTATGTCTATTTTGTATATTGTTTTTATTGTGCTATAGAACGATAGATGGCGTTGTGGCGTTTGTTGTAAGTTGCACCGAAGTGTTAATATTTTATTTTTGTTAATTTTGTCTAACTAGATGGCGTTGAACTATTTTTTGGTAATTTCTAAGTCGCGGTGTAAACATGCGACAGCGATAGTATTTAAGAAGAGGAATTAAATGTTTTATGAGAACTCACTATATACGGTTGATTTTATTTGACGACAATTTTATTCTTTTTGTTAAATCCTATGTGTCTCAGTGACTTCAAGGCCACTAGGGTTGCCGGGCTTAATAGCCCAAACACCTGGAAAGGTCGCAGGAAAGGACTAAATGCCGAAGGATTGTGGCGTGAATTGGGAGAGGCCTACGTCCCGCAGTGGACTGTCATGGACAGATTTGATACAGGCAATAAACTTGGATTCACTTATAAAATCAAATTTGTAGTGTATATTAAATTAGTGGCTCGGCGAGCCTTGTCTTAAATGTCCGTTTCTTGGAAAATTGATACATTTTTCTTTTTTTTTTTCAATAATTTTACTATTCTTTTTACAAATTCCGCTACACAAGCTAGAAAAAAATCCAATAAAGCAAGAATCACAATAATCAGACCACACGTTCTTGAGTTATGTTTTCGAAGAAACCCGACTTTGTTCTATATATAATACTAGCTGTCCTGCCCGGCTTCGCCTGTGACATACTTCGAACCCCGTGGCACCCATTTAATCCCGTCGTTTATTAAATTCGCAATATTGTATAACAATTATCCAAATTTTTTGATTACTTCTCCGCTCTACGCGCCTACCTACGTCCGCACGGCCCGGTCGAATTATGGTTATACGAAATTAATTTCTTTGCACATTATTTTGGATTTGCTATAACTCGTAAGATATTAATTTAATTTGCAAGTTTAAAAGGGACAATATAATCTGCATGAAATGCTGAAGCCAACTAACGTAGTAAAAATTTATAGCATATTTGTGTAAATAGCCCTCAAATTACCGCTTTATAATTGATGGTTTTTTAAAGTATTTAAATGGATATAGTATGTTATTCTTAAAAGATAGGCATATACCTTCACGTAGACCTACATTAGATACACAATTACACCATTCATTATTTTTGTTATATCTCAAAGGGTTTAGGCAGCGTTTTCGTTGGTAGCTCCCAGACGGCTTATTTTTTCCGATAGCCCCAACAAATATCGTTATAATTTAGTGAATGTATACTAAAACTTAACAAGTTATACATAAAAAACTTCCATATGATTCACTCTATCTATTTAAAATCGTAATTCGTTGCGTAGTTTTAAAGATTTAAGCATAGCGACTTTGTTGTATGTAGTGAACATAGAGTTATTGCATACTGTGCATTGAGTTATAGTACTATAGAGTCACAATCATAAACAGACAACACTCAAAAAATGTCCGAGCGCCGTTCTACATACCTATACATTTAATATAACAAAGTTCAAAATGACATTTGCTCGAATTTAGGCGTTAGGCCGATTGCATAATGTTCAAAATCGCTCGTATGCATTGTCATCATCATTCACTATGGGCTTGCGTACGAATAGGGAACAAGTCAGCAGTGGAGACGTTATTGATACTCAAATTATTATATATTTTTTTATATCAAATTAGGCAAGCGCTTGACCACAAGATGCCTGATGTTAAGCAATGCAGTGTTCCTAGATGTAGTGCACTTGCCTAGAAGGAGTGTATAATGTAAAATGTAAAGAGTAATATATAACAAAATTAGACAGAAGCGCTCGTGGCCCCGCGGTCTCAGTGTTCGGTAAACGATCACTGAGGTGCGCAACTTTTACTATGGCTGGTCGTCGGATGGGTGACCACTTTGTGGCATTTACATTTGCGAGCGTTTCCGTGCTTCGGAAGGCACGTTAAGCCGTTGGTCCCGGTTGCCAGTAAAATGGCAGTCGTTAAGCCTGGTTGAAGGCCTTATAGGCGGCTTAAAAAAAAATTTCAACAGCAGGTAGCCACAACCTGCGTCTGTCTATTTCAACACGGCAATGGGCTCACCACCTATTACGTGGGACAGGAATCCACACGGTGAAAAGTGGGCATTCGCACATTGATAAGAAGAGTGACACTAACCAAAAAAGCTGTTTTTTCAGTAGAAGCGTTTTAAGTTTTACAAAAACGTAATGACTAGATTTGCGCCAGAAAATAAAAAATAATGATATCATGTTATGGTTTTTATTGTAGATAGCATTACACACGACTGGAATGTATTGTTTTTTTTATAAAAAAGTATTGTTAATAACAGATTTTCCGAAAAACCTTTTTTAGTGACACTATAGCATTAATCAAAGCGTTCAGTATTTCCTACTTTGTGACAACTTATCGACACAATAATAATAGAAAAAAACAATGCACAAAGAAAAATCAGTTTTTATTTAGAAAATATGTTTTATTACAAACTACTCCAACATTAAGTTGTTTGCAATGGCAACAGCTATACCTATACCTAAATCACATTTTTAATCAGACTATAATTTATAATAAAAAAACTCCAAAACACTTGGGTGTTAAAAATGATAACATAAAAATTATATAAGTACTTCACCAAGATATTAGACATCTTAAAGATAAGAACTTAAATGAAAGCTCTTATTTTTTTGTAAAAAGCTTTTCTTAAATCAAAAATAGCTCTGAAAATAACGTAATAATTATCACAAACATCTTTAATTACTTATCATAAATTCAACTTAATTAGAATTGAGATCAAGAAAATAATCAATTTGAGATCAAGAAAATTACCATGTATCAAACTTATTAAACTTATTCTTATAGGATTCTATCAAAATAAGAAGAAACGTAATAATTAGGAATGAGATTTTGATCAATTAACGATTTGATATCGTTTTTCTTTCTTTCAGCCAAAGGAAGCTTAGCTGCATATAGAGGTTTCAATAGATTGTTGGCATTAGGAACTTCGTACCTACTACCTGCCTGTTGCCTACGAGTAGCTACTCTATTAGCTTCTAGTCTAATCTCTTTAAAGTTCTGTTCTAAGTAAGATTTCTTATAAAATATTTTGACTGTAGCAGGTTCCTCCAAATCTTTCATCATTTTAATGATTTTAATATCACCTATCTTAACTTTTTCTCCTTCCGTATTCTTGGAAAATATATTCTCAGATAAACATTTAATATCGTAAAAATCACTATGGCTCATCAGATTAACATTGTATGTGTTTCCTTTTTTTCGTGCGTTCTTTATAGCTGCTATGTACTGGTCAGGAACATAAATAGGACCAGATCTTAACATTTTTTTTACTCCCCTCTCAATTGTGGAATGCACTGCATCACCCTCATTTTGTGTGTGACCTTTGATTAGAAATTTATGCGTTATAGATTTTATGTGCAAAGTCTTTACTGCATACAAATAAAGAGATAACATGAATTGATTTTTTTGTTGGCCACAACAATTATCAGAATAGAATATAAAATCGAAATCTGGATATGATAAGGACATTTTTTCTAAATATTTAAGTACACACGTCCCAATTTCATTAACGCCTCTTTGACCTTCTACTTCTGTCCAAAAAAAGCATTCAGTGTGATCTTTGCCCAGTTCAGAAATAGTGAAATTTAAACAATTCAATTTACTTTTATAATAAAAAATCGATATTTCTCCTTTAGGCAAGGTCATAACCGCCTGCAAGTCATAACAAGGCACAATGCAATTTTTCATTTTCTTGTCATTTTCCTTCTCTATTCTACTTTCATCCTTTTCTTTTAAATGATCTTGATATTTATCTTCCAAATTTTCTTTTACATCGGCAATCCTGTAAGCTGTGCAAAGATCACACTGATCTTTTTTAGGTATAAAAAAACTGATGTTAAACTCAGTATTAAAAACTTTTCTATAAATGTGTATTTTTACAAATTCGATATTTTTTTCAATGCAATCAGCTTTATAGTCTCTGTATAAATCAGCTAGCGTCTTTCCTCCGTCAATAAACTCTCTCGACGTCTGTTTTCGTAAATAGTGACTTTCTATTCGAGGTATACTATTGATGTGACGTCGCACTTCAATCAATTTATCTTCAGGAATGGTTTTTTTATTACTGTGTTTGCCTCTTTGTTCAGGGTCCACTATACCTTGCTCGTTCTTCTTGTCTATGACTGTCCTAATAGGTCGATCACCAATACCAAGCGTATTTTTAAAAAATATTTTGCACACTCGGTTTTTTTTGCCATTTACCTCGAAATAAAATGCATTCTTTGGTTTTCTATTACTATTAAGTCTTTTGTACTGATATTTAGGAAATATGTTAACTATATTATTTGCTATATAATCTCTTTGACGTGTTAGCGAGCCCAGATTCCAAAACGAGTCAAATAATCTTTTACGGTCATCTTCAGCAATAATATCACGACATTTAATTCGACACTTTTCATTACAGGGTCCTTTCATCACTCTTTCTGCAACAATTTTTGATGATGTAGAGACGTATGATTGTCCTCGATTTCTTAGAACCTGAGCAGCCTTTTTTTTATTAATTCGTCTGATTTTTTTTCGACTATTCCTATTACCTTCTACAACAGGGTTCAAAGTGTTAACACTAGCTAGTCCAGAAACTGATGTTATATTATTGGATTCTAAGGAATGCGTGACAGTACTTTGACCATCTTCATTGTAGTCATTATTAATAGTAGTAGGTTGGATTGTAGAGATTTTGTCTACAGCAACAGAAGCCAATGTCGCCAACGATGGACACTGGTTATATCTGGGTGAAGAACATTCAGAAGAACTCGACGAAGACGAAGAGCTTGACGAGGAAGAGGAACTAGACGAATTGCTCGATGATGAGTCTGAAGAAGAAGAAGAGTCTGATCGTCGACGGTTTGCAGTTGATGGTTTTAACGGTAGGTAACTTGGGTCATCGTCAGAGGCAGGTGAAAAATCACGTGGAGATGCACGACTGGAGGTAGACCTGGGACTTCTTTCTGCATGGAGTTGTTCATTAGGAGGTAAATTTTCATCCACATGCCGGAGCCTTTCCTAAAATAAGTAATAATTTTAAATAACACAATAAGTAAGAGAAATGCAGTTAAGAACTCATGCAGTGAAATTCTTAGCTGGGTGACTAGTAGAAGGACAAGGAAAAGACAATTATTTTATTTTAGGTACATATACGCTTATTGCTTCAAATACTGGTAAGTAGTGTATTCTAAATAGTATTCCTTTGATTATAAGATAGATATATTATAAGAAGATAGATTATAAGGTACGAATCTCCTACTGTTTTAGGTAAGGTAATAAGAAACCTGTTCAGCTTTCTGGCGATCTTCAGGTATGATTTCTTGGGAGGGCACTATATCAAATCCAAGATTTTGGCTAGAAATGTGTACATTCGCTGTATTTGCGCTTTCTAAATGAACAGATTCATTCTGGATACCATGACACATTCTTTTTCGAAATTCTTCTCTATCATCTTGTGTGTCCTCAAACAGTCTTCTAGAAATATTCTTCAGTTTGCTTATTCTAGTATTTTGTAAAGGCATTTTAAGTCTGAAAACAGGTAAATATGGTTAAAATTACAAAGGTTACGAAAAATTAACACTAGTAATTAATTACTAATATAGATGTGCGTTTTTAGGGTTTCGTAGCCAAATGGCAAACGGAACCCTTATAGATTAGTCATGTCTGTCCGTCTGTATGTCACAGCAATTTTTTTTTTAAACTATGAGGCTTTAGCTGTTGAAACGTGGTAAGTAGATGTATTATGTGAACCGCATTAAGAATTTTACACATAAATAGAAAAAATGCTATTAATTTTGAGGGTCTCCATACTTAAAACTGAAACTCATTTTGTTTTTCATCAAACCCATATTATGTTGTTGTTGTATCTATAGATAGGTCTTCAAAAATGCTATTGAGGTTCTTAACATCATTTTTTTCTACGGAATAGTTTGCGCGAGAGACCCTTCCAAACTGGAAACTTTTCACGGATTTGCTATGGAACCCTTCATGGGCGAGTCCGTTTCGCAATTGGCCGTTTTTTTTTAATTCTATGATCATTTACTTAATTCACTTTAGAAGCAGTAAATTATTGAAATAACTAAAATCAATATTAGAATATACCAGTTAATAACGACTTTAAACAAAATTCTTTGTTGGTTTCAGTGTTATTTTCCGTGCTTGCTATTTGGCTTAAAAGGAAGAATGACACTAAAAAAATATTGACATCCTGTATAAATCAACAACTCAAATGTTTCAAATTCTGTAACTCGAATAGAGACACTAAATAAAAAATGTCAGTATGTTGTTTCAATTGAATACAAACTCTCTGTTAGACTTAAGGGAAGAATGACACTAAAGGAATAATGACATACTGAATTAATCATCAACTCAAGTGTTTCAAATTCAGTAACTCGAAGAGAGACACTAAATAAAAAATGTCAGTATGTTGTTTCAATTGAATACAAACCCTCTATTTGGCTTAAGGGCAGAATGACACTAAAGGAATAATGACACTCTGAATCATTAATAATCGACTCAAATATTTTAAATACGTAACACGAAGAGCGACACTAAAAAAAATATGACACTATGTCGTCCCTACATAGCAATTTTTACAAAATAATATAATTAATACACGACACTTATCAAAATGTGACGGTATTCGTATTAGAGTTAATTCATACTTACGAAATGTGACCAATCCAAATCGCCTCTAACCAGAAAATGTCACTATGAAATACACTAGAATAAACAGTTTTTGTTAACATCACAGTCACGAATGAAAATATGGCGGTATGTCATAACAGATCGTATCAACATTATCGATAAAGCAGTTCGACACTAACGCCATCTACCCATAAAAATTATAGTTACAACGACAGGTGTTTTTGCAAAAAAATAGTATTTTTGCGCGCTAAGAGATGGCACTTTTAACAGGAAAACATGATTTTTCGTATAGTGACGGTCTTCTTATCAATGTGCGAATATAATATGCCTCTGCCACCCCTTCGGGGATAAGGCGTGATGGATATTTATTTTATTTTTTATTTATTTTAAAATTAGACTGTATAAAAGAGTGAGTTAAAATATACCTAGAAGAACTCCGAAACTACCATCTGATTTCAAAAAAGGTTTTAGTATTTTTATTTCATCTACCTATCATATTATTGCACTAGTAAATTAAGTAAGTAGTGGTTATGCGTGGAGCAGAGAGCAGAATAAAACAAAATTAATATGAGGAATAAAGGTTTTATGTATTAGAACTTAGAAACTCAAATTGAATCGAAATCGTCAGTTAAATATAATAAATTCATTTAAAAGGATAAATTCTTACTTGTAAAGTAGGTTTTAAATTTTTATTAAGCCTGCTAAAACCTTTCGTTGTTGTTTAAATGTCTGAAAGAGGAAAATGATTGGAGCATACAACCGTCCCTTTATATGGCTTGAAGTTTAATTAATTTCGGGCTTTTGCTATAATAACTGTCCATTCTGAGCATCTTATGGGGTTTCGAGGAAAACTAAAAAAAAAAAATTGTACTTAATTATTTATACCTTAAAATATTAAAACGCAATCGACCTATTTTTAGTACGAAAAACTAAAAAATAAAACATTCAGCAACATGGTGATACATAAGTATAAATATTTAGTTCATAAATTCAAAAAATATTTAGTGTCAATCCGCTCCATAGCTTTCCGTTAGAACACAATTTGCAAGTCACTCTCGGACGCGACACTATTTGTTTCTCTTTTACTCTTACATATTTATCTAAAGTGTGAAAGAGATACGCTTAAGACGCGATGCGCGATCGGGCGGTCAGCATTTAATTTTTGCTAAGAAAATGATTTTTTTTAAATTTAAATGTAAACACGCACTGTGGATACATAAATACGTAAATTCGTTTTGATACTTACCTAAAATATGAGACACCATCCTTTTTTGTCACGTATCTGCTGTTATTTGGGCAGGAAACAACCGACCACTTTGGCATCACGGACGTTGTACGAGGATTGCGGTCGCCTTACAACTAAACAAAAACTCTGCGCACTTCGCAGCGTGCGCCGAGTTTCGGCGCGGACATTTTATTTGTCTGATTGTGATTCTATAGTATTATAACTCAATGATACTGTGTCAAAATTTAAACTAACTCTGTAATTGGCGAGCAAATGTAATGTACAATTCGAATTGAACCTTTAAAACGGTATTTTTATCAGTTGCAAAATATTTGGAAGTTAGGATAACTGAAGCTAAATATAGTAGGACCTAAACACGAACAGTTGTAACGTACTCGTAACTAAGTTACGTAAGTAGGGACGCAGCCCGCCTACAACAATAATGTAAGACAATTTATTTTTATCCTTCGGAGGGAAGTTGGTATAAAACTGGACACAAGTAATATACATTAAGTTTAACCTTTCTTTGCAATTCTTAGAACTCTTTAAAATAAGTATTCTGGGACATTTTTTTACACAGCGCACACTGTCCAAACAATTTTCCAGCTTAACGCTGACACTTTCATTCAAACCTGCCATATTGCGTATCACTTCGTTACTTTAATTATATACATCTAAAGGAAATACCCAAACTCCGATACAAACATTTTGCAGATATATTTGCAATATTTATTCCGACCTCGGAATCGAATCTGGAACCTCAGCGTGGCAGTCGCATATACTACCACTCTTACCCCATTGAGAAAGTCTATCTGACATGTATTAACCAATAAGCGGACGCCGCGCAGCTTCCCTAGCATAGTGCCTGTTCCCATGGGAATATGGATAAAATGTAGCCTAAGTTACTTTTTCTAAGTTTTATTAAAATCAGTCATGCCGTTTCAGAGATTAGCTGAAACAAACAAACAGACAGTTTAAAAAAATTTTTTTTATTCCGATTTCCGATACTTTCACTACAACAGACACTTAAATTTAATTTAGTTTTCTTTGTTTCGACGTTTGTAGTGACAGATTGTTTAAGCTGATTGGATGAATTGTAAGATGGGAATTGAATCCGTGACCTTCGCCAAGGGAAATGTTCTAGCCACCTGAACTACCCGAACCGTATCGAATCAAGTTAAAATTCTCCACCATACTTTAATCGTCATTTTAAGAGTATGGCCAGAGCCATCTATCGACCTAATGAACACTCACAGAGGCCACGGCAAAGGTCACGGGTTCAATCCCCGTCTAGAATCGAATTGTCTTTTTCCACTTTATTAAAATTTTATGAGTTTTATGGCAAAATAATTGCTTTAAAAATTTATCCAATTGTAAGATGGTTCCGAAACATTCTGTAAAAAAAAATTTTTTTTATTTTTTCACAAAAGCTTTTATTGATCAATCTCATCTGTAAACATAAAAGGAAATGGAAAACTGACTGATCTATCAAAGGCAAAAGCTCAAATTTAAATTTTCCAATCTTTTTTGTTGTATTTGTAGGCTTTTTCTTGATCTATGTTGAAAGAAAACAACGTAATTATTATTTTTTGTTTTTCAAACATCGATGTTATTATAATTTGTTACCACAAAATAAGTAGAAGTGGCATGGTAGATTATTTATTACTTAGTTTCGGATTCCACGCGGTTTCACCCGCGTAGTTATCACTCCCGTGGAAACATGAGAATAAAATGTAGCCTAAGTTACTCCTTATTACATTAGCTATCTGCTAGTAAAAGTCGTCTTAAGATCGGTCCAACAGTTTCAGAGATATGCCGGAACAAGAAACTTAGAAAATTGTTTTTTCTTTCGTACCGTATATACTTTCATATGCATTTAGTAACAAACTGTTTATTTGAAAATACAGACAGACACTCTTATTTTATTTATATCTGTATAGAGTTTCTGCTAACTCAACCATCACGTACACAAAAAATTGTGTCATATAAAGCCTTAATACGGAGTTAATGTCCCTTTGGACTTTGATTAATGGTAGTCTGAAAAAGGTAGCATAGAGCCGCGGAACAATATAAAAAAGATGCACTATAAAAGGCATCTATGTAACAAGTGGGTATCTGTTTGAAGGGGGGGTTGGGTTGGGTTGATAGAGGTACCAGTAATGGAGGGTGTCATAACTGGTAATTACTTCAAAGACTTTCCGATACTATAATTGTATCAGTCAATTATTTATCTATACTAATATTATAAAGCTGGAGAGTTGTTTGTGTGTTTGTTTGGATCAACGCGCTAATCTCAGGAACTACAGGTCGGATTTGAAAAAATCTCTTTGTGTAAGATAGCCTATTTATCAAGAAAGACTATAGGCTACATAACATTACGCTACTACACTGGGGAGCAGAGCAATAGTCATAAATGTCGACATATCGGGCATTTTTTATGCATCATTGTAGAATTTATAAGCGATATAAGGATTAAATAGGCGCGACGGGAGGTCGAAAATTTCCACGGGCGAAGCTGTGGGGGTCATCTAGTTTATTATATACTTTATTATACGCCAAGATAGTATAACGATTTAAAATTTGATACAAAATAGCAGTACAATGGGTAGCCTTACCGCTTCAGCTATTTCTGCCAGGCAAACTTTGGATGGAAAAGTAAATTGGTAGGAGTAAACTATCTATGTTTTGTCTTAATTGCTCTGACTGTGATGCAAAACTGTATTAATCTATACTAATATATAAAGCTGAAGAGTTTGTTTGTTTAAACGCGCTAATGTTAGGAACTACTGGTTCGAATGGATACATTCTTTTTATGTTGGATATATGTTATTATATCTGTTGTTTTTATTTTTTCTTTTTATATCGGGGAAGGCAATATAACATCACGCTACTACCCAGGAGAGCGGAGCAATAATCATAAATATCAATAAATCAGGCAATTTTATATACTTTTTTGTAAAAGCTATATGCGACGGGATTAAATGATTGCGACGGGATTCAAAGTATGTCACGGGCAAAGCCGCGGGTGTCAGCTAGTATAAGATAACAATATTTGCACAACTTCTTAAGTGAATATGGTGAAACAACTATCATTTACTTACTAACAAATTAATGTACCCATGTTCTTGCAAATAATAAAGTTTCATTCGTTCATTCATTCAATTGATGTTTTTCACCTAAGTGTTTTCCCAGTTGCTATTAAACGGAACTAGGTTCTACTTATATTTGGCTGCTAAGAACAGGCTAAGACTCTTCACTTTCGGCATGGTTGGGGCGACAGAAGACAACCCACTCACACATTCTCATGCCACACACCTTACGACTCCCTACACTCTTTCCATTCTCCACCACCCCACTCGTATTACACCTCACTCTTACCACATATACCTCCGACACAACCACCGCATACTAAGATTGAGAAAAGTCCGAGAGCATCCATTAGCCCGACCGTTAACCAGCCTGCCTATGCCAATGCCTCCTCCGTTAATCACCACGTCCACAGCATATGACATCACTTGGGCCCCGAAGATCTGGGATGACTTCTTACCACACAGTCAATTATCACTGGAAAATTTGGAAAGTTTATTTAGTTGGATAAATAGACTTCAATAAATATTTCAACATAAAATGGTATTCTCTGCGATGCAGATTTTTTTTATAACGCATGTTAGGTTAGTGGTATTTTCTTTGTTTATTGTTGGCTTAGTTTAATCATTTAATATCATTGTAAGTATATATATGAGGGATTGGTTTGAAAAATGAAGCAGTTAAATTGGTTTTAACCTTTAATATGTACACAATCACAACACCTTGAAAATACTTTTACTACTTTTTATAATATTACTCGTCTTCGTCTTGCCACCGTTACCTACATTACACCTTCAAAAGCGATCTCCTCTCTATATCATTCATCCATCTCGGTCACTCCTCTCACTCACATACTCAGTACTACATTCAAACATTTCGTTGCATGCATCACGCTTACAATCATTCCCACATATATTATTAATTCCACATTAAATTATGGTATGGTCAAAATTTTAAATTGTTTTTGAATATTACAGTAATTTTAGAATTATATATTTTATAAACCGACCAGACAGCTCTGTACCAAGCTCTTATCGTCACTAACTAAAGGCATCGTAATATACCATACACCAATTACATGTTTCAGTAGCAACCTCCGAGGTGCATTATGATACCAGTTCAGACAGTTCAGTGGAGAAGGTCTAATGGCAGTTGGCAAGTATTCTGAGGGTTGCCTTCTAGCGGTCCCTTGGTTGCTTTCAGGCTCCTGCTTTCTCAAGGCAAATACAAATTAGACGGATTTGAAGTCGAAATTCGTCGGGCCGCAGTGACTTGACTTTTAAAAGCCGAGACGGGAAACGATGGAGTGAACGACTTGTGGGTATTATTTCTCCTCTCTTTTGAGGAGGAATTGAGGGGACCCGTTATCACCTTTATTGTTTAATATTGTCACAATGAACATTTGCAAATCCATTTGGACTGGCAACACTACTGCCGTAACGTAAACAGTGTCTCTGTATATTTTTATATAGAAAAATTATAAAATTTAAAGTATAAAACCCTATAAAAGTGTTTAAAGTACAATTTAACACCTAGAAAATTATCGTAAATAATATTATATTAAAGCACAAGGCGAATACGAAGTTATATGTGAATTAAGTGATCGATCATAAATTTTGAAAATTTTTACCGTTGTGAAAAATTAAGTGAACAAAAGTATACCTACAAAAAACTGTTATTAGTGATCAAAAACTTCATAAAAACAAACTAATATTGTGAAACGAATATAATCAGTAGAATTACGTTTATAGTAATCTGTAAAAAACAAATATCGAACATAAAATTTTATGGTAGGGTACCTAGTAGCTATATGCCCTACTGAACAAACATCACATCACATATCGGGATACACTTATTTACTAAAACACAAGTACACTCTTCTGGATTTGATTTACCTATTATAGATTTTTTTTTTTTTTTGTGAATTTGGAAATTTAATCATAACTTAGTATCATTTAAAGCGTAATGTACCTAGTTCTATATTGATTTGGATGATAATTATGCTAAGTATGCTAAGTACCTAAACAATTCAATTTAATATCTAATTTGAATATATTATTTCAAATATATTGGGTTTGTTGAAGACATTGATACACACATATACTACAGGTTTTTATCTTTATAATAGTCTTGTCAATTGTGTTTTTACTGATATTTATTAGCAAACAAAATATAAAAAATGATGACCCGTAGTGCTGTATCCCGTGACTTGCAACAGAAGTTTAACCACACTATAAAGGAACTGGAGATTTGCAAAAATCTCAACAAACAGTTGTTAGAGGAACGGGATGACAGTGAAAAGGAAATACTAACTGTAATTGAGAGAAACACCCAACTCAAACAAGAGTTGGCTGAGCTACATACACAGGTCATGGAGCTCACACTTCAGCGGGATCACCTCCAGTCAACAGTGAGGGGTCTAGAAGAGTGTAGCGACACCCATGAACGTGCTTTGAAACGTATAAGCGTTTTAGAGTGCGAGCTGAGTGATGTTCACAACTCCATCACTCTTAGGGAAAATCTTAAATCGGTTGATCAAGCAGACCTTTCCAACAGTCTGTATAATGAACTAATGTGTAGGAGGACAGAGACAGATTTTGATGAGCCCATCACCTCGCACCCAATACAAAACTCAGCATTGAATATTCCTATTACAGCAATAGACAAAACCGGTGACCACTTGTTATTGCCGAACACCAGTACATCATCATCATCAATAAGATTAGTAAGTAGTAGCAGGAATAAATTAAAAAAATACATAAAACTCAATAAATTTATTTCCAAGTCACAGAAAAACATGAAAAAGCTTAGAATAGGAGCGAACAAATATCTTAAGACTTGTAAATCAAATGTACAGTTAAAACAACTAATAGAAACAAGTAAAAAACAATTATACACCCAAACAGAGCAATATGAGACTGATATACATCAATTACAGACAGAAATTATGTGTTTACATGATTCCTTAGAGTCTATAACTTTAAAATACAAAACATCACAGAAAGAAATTGGGGAGTACATTAAGGCATTGAATAGCTTGGTGGAGTCTTGTCACAGCAATGAACAAAGGTTCTATTCACTTGAGAAATTATATAATGAAACACCTGACTGTGAAAAATCCCTGCCATGTTCTTCCTTGTCTATAACATCCCGGGACGAGTCAACATCTCCAATGGTTGACTCTGTGGGCAGTATATGTGACAATATTATAAACACAAATAACACTTGCTGTAATAGTCCTGTAACAAAAATTACACAACCTTTAAACGTTGGAAAGACTGTTGTTTATTGTGATGAAATAGGCAAAAGTTTAGGTTATCACTTAGTTCAACATCTGGGTAATTCGGTCATAACCCTTTCATTTCCTGGGGCATCCTACTCTCAAATAATTAATAAGGTATTAACCAGTACACATTGCCCACAAACAACAATAGTGATACTTATTGGCAGAAGAGATAATGTAAACGCTAAAACTATCATTAAATTTTACGAACAGTTATCAAACTTGCAAGTTAAACAGGTTATACTGTCAACACTGCCATATAGCAAATCTTTTACACAAATTGAAAACAACATTAGATACAATATGAATATAAAATTACATACCTTGACCACATATTGTAGGAATATAGAATTATTTGACTGTAATCTTTTATTACAGAATAATTACTTTTTGACATTAGATAGTAATTTACTATCAAAATTTTTACGACGTCAGATAGCTGTATTGTTATCAAATTTTTTATTGAATAAAGCCAAATTATTAGCTTATAAACCAGCTCCTTTTGAGCTTAGTAATAATGACTTATTAACTTGGAACGCGCAAATAACGTGTCTTGCAGGTAAACTCAGCTCGGCAGCCTTTGCCGTTAGTAAAGTCAGGCAGCTCACTGATGTAGAAACTGCCAGGCTAGTATACTTTAGTTATTTTCATAGTGTCATGTCTTACGGCATTTTGCTGTGGGGTAAAGCAGCTGATCTACAAGTAATTTTTGTACTCCAGAAGAGAGCTATACGTGCAATATATAAATTGAGTGCTAGAGTGTCTCTTAGAGAGAAATTTAAAGAAATTGGCATTTTAACGGTTGCATCACAGTATATATTTGCAAATATTATGTTAGTTAAACAGAACATACATTTATACAATCGACACAGTGACATACATTCGATAAATACTAGAAATAAGCATAAATTAATTGGAACGCATCATCGTTTACAAAAGGTTCACGACTCTTTTGCAGGAATTGGCGTACGCCTATATAATAAAATTCCTTTAGACATTATGAACCTGCCGTTACATAAATTTAAGGCGGAAATTAAGACGCACCTTTTGAAAAGGGCTTATTACACAATTAATGATTATTTGAATGATAAAAATAAATGGAAATGAGTTGCTTGCTCTTCGCTCGAGCTATTTAGGATTCGAATGAATCTTGTGTTATATTATCTACTTGTCTTGAACCTGCATATATATGTTGTATTTTTTTTTTACCTTATTTTTGTTTACATTCTCCAGTATAAATAATTTGAAACGCCAGGCAACTAAAGGTATGGCTGCGTTTAGTCCCGGTAATAACTAATATACATAATTATATGTAATTTGACTTTGTTATTGTGTGAGCACTATGTAGACTTATTTATTATTTTGAAATTGACATGATAGTTGCTGTGTAGTTTTTGGGTATGTCATGCTCGCCTAAGTGTCCTGGCAGTGGTGGCGTATGTATCGGGTCGCCTTGTTCCCTACAATACGGTTGAATAGGGCGATGGCTGATATATGCGTCATACCCGTGAACGGGTGCCGTCTGTTGGGACTGGTCAGCTCATAGCTGTTATAGCAATTGTTACAAATAATATTATTTAAATTTAAGGCAAACTAAGTTTAGTCGACTGTTCTCACATAAATTCAAAGGAACTATGTAAGTGTAATTTTAATGAACTCAACATTTATTTTGTTTTTTTTTTTTTTTGTATAATTTCTTTACTGTATAATTGGTCAAATATCATGTTAATCAAACTGTGTCAAATGGTGGTTAGAAAAGAGTGGCCATGAGTTTTATTGCCAGGTTCTTCCTCTGGCTCTACCTATTGCTTTGCGAATCTGGCAGTAAATGTAAATGTAGAAGCAGTAATCTTGACGTTCATAAGTGTTACTTTGTGACCTACATGAATAAAGATTTTTGATTTTGATTTTGATTTTTGATTCTAGGGCTGGAAGTCACCCGCGAAGTTAGTCTGTCGCTCCCCAGCAAAGTATACTTAAGTATATACAGAGGTGTCGGTAACGGTGTGGCGAGTTCAAAAGATTTATTCCCCATCTCTAAAATGTCCAATGCGCCTTGAGAAGTCTTCACTTCAGAAACGCTCTGTGTGTAACGAGCTTCACTACATATTATAAAACGAAGTCGTTTGCCGCTGTCTGTCACTATGTATCCTTAGATCTTTAAAACTACAAAACGTGTTTCGATGCGGTTTTTTTAAGATAGAGATAGATTTGATAGAGTGATTCATAAGGACAGCATTAGAAACTCGCAAGAGCAGCCACCATGGTTGTTCATGTATGCTGACAATATCGCGCTGGCAGACGCGGACAGGGGCAGTTTGGTGCGACGTGTAAAGGCGTGTGAAACCTATAGGAAGGAGATGCTTGAGAACGGCGGTCTAAAATTAAATGTGGCGAAGACCGAGTACTTGGCACTAAGCTCAACAGATCCCACATCCGTCCGCATAGGCGGTGATTTGGTCGAGCGCACGGAATAGGTTAAATACCTGGTACATCACACTTCCAGTGACATAGATTGCGATGTCACTGGACTGGATTGCGGTAAGAGGGGAAGAGCCAAGAAGTGCTGGCTTGAAGTCGTAAGAGATGACATGCGTGTCAATGGTCTCACTACAGGGGATGCCGACGACCGTGCGAAGTGGAGGAGAAAATGTAGAGATGATGATGAGTGATTCTTAAGAAAGGTTTTTTGTGTATAATTTTTGTTTTTTTTTATAAATTGACTAAATTGTAACGATATTTATCGGTGTCGGTGTTAGAAAAAAATAAGCCTTCTGGGAACTTTCAACGAAAACGCTGCCTAAACCCTTAAAGATATACAAAGTACTGAATGGTGTTTGTATGGTGGTATCTAATATAGGTCTACAAAAAATTCCGCGGCGCTATATGTCTATCTCTTAAGGATAACATACTATATCCATTTTAATACTTAAAAAAATCAGCAATTATAAAGCGGTAATTTGAATTTACACAAATACGTTATTCTTATTTATCATTTTTAATACGATAGTTGACTTTAGCATTTCATGAAGATTGTTTTGTTCCTTTTACACGTTGCAAATGAAATGAATATCTTAATAAAATAATGCGCAAAGAAATTAATTTCGTGTAACCATAATTTGACCGGGCCGTGCGGGCGGTAGGTACCGGAGAGGAAAGCAACTAATTTGGAAAATGTTCATATATTATTGTAAAAACCATAAACGACGGGCTAACGACGGGATGGGATGGGTGCCACGGGGTTAGAAGCATATCACGTGCGAAGCTGTGGGGTTATCTAGTTATACAAAAAAAAAAAGTTTTAAACAAATCTCTTTTGGCAACATTTGGACGACTGGCATATTTCCTCAGATTTGTCGACGATCATGACCCGGTTTTGATCATTCAATGCATGTGTAATGCTCGTAAATCGTAAAAGTTTAAAAAATAATTATTCACTGCTTTCAAACAAAATAATTTATGAAGCAAAATTTATACTTTACCTGCAGTTCTGTCAGGATTACTTTAAATTATGGAAGAGAATTAAATGTTTTATTTAAAATAAACTGGAACGCCTACAGAATACTAAATCCAACGTTTGTTAAAAGCTTTGTTCAAAAAGAATTTGCACACTTGTTTCGGCAAATCTCAGTATGTTTTAAACACGGTAAAGGGTTTATAATAATTTTATAGAGCATTAATTCAGTAAAACTTCAATGCTTTTACTCTTTTACACTAAAGCCGCGGTCTCAGTATTCTGTAAACGATCACTGAGTTACGCAACTTTCACTATGGCTGGTCATCGGATGGGTGACCACTTTGTGGCATTAACATTTGCGAGCGTTTCCGTGCTTCGGAGGGCACGTTAAGCCGTTGGTCCTGGTTGCCAGTAAAATGGCAGTCGTTAAGCCTGGTTGAATGCCTTATGGGCGGCTTGAAAAATTTCAACAGCAGGTAGCCACAACCTGCGTCTGTCTATTTCAACACGGCAATGGGCTCACCGCCTATTACGTGGGACAGGAATCCACACGGTGAAAAGTGGGCATATAATATGCCTCTGCCACCCTTTCGGGGATAAGGCGTGATGGATATTTTTATTTATACTTATATTACTACGTTACAACTGTCCGTGTTCTATAAAGGTCAGAATAACTAACAACTGACTACCTTTACCTGTACCTCAGAGAGGACAGATCGCCAGGCATCGCGATCAATGCTTCTTCTTCTTCTTTCACTTCCTGCAGATTCATTAATCGTTTCAAACTTACTCATTTCAGTATCCGAATACTTCTGAACTTTCTATGAAAAAAAAAATCTATAAAAAGAGGTCCGAATGGAATGGAAGCATGGAAGTTATTTATGCTCTATTTAAAGGACAGTTTTGGTTTTGCCATGGAGCAAGAAATATTGCTCATTTGCACCTGATAGAGATGAAAATAATAATAATACCGCGTGTCAAATTTACGTCAAACTGTATGCGAAAATAGCGACCTGTCAGTAGCCTACCGTTCGTTAGTAGTAATTAGTGTATCCTATACTAAAATTATATAGAGGAAAAATTTGTTATGATTAGGCTCAGAAACTACAGTGCCGATTAAAAAAATTCTTTCACAATTAGTAAGCTACATTCTTCGTGAGTTAATTCATTCAATGCTTTTACAGTTGCGTTGGTCCCGGTTGCCAGTAAAATGGCAGTCGTTAAGCCTGGTTGAAGGCCTTATAGGCGGCTTAAAAAATTTCAACAGCAGGTAGCCACAACCTGCGTCTGTCTATTTCAACACGGCAATGGGCTCACCACCTATTACGTGGGACAGGAATCCACACGGTGAAAAGTGGGCATATAATATGCCTCTGCCACCCCTTCGGGGATAAGGCGTGATGGATATTTATTTATTTATTTATTTTACAGTTGTCTAGCCTTGTCTACTCGAGCTCCTCTTATACTGTTTGTAGCGTACACACTCGACTGGTATTCGTAAAGTATTGCTATCGACTTGTATTCAGCTTTGTATGGGCAGGACATGCGACGAGCGGAAATTCTCAACCATGCGATTTGAAAGCGTGGACGGAAATTTACGAGTGAAAGGACTTTTTATGGTGCTGTGTACTAAACACGAGACAAAGACATTTTACCAGTAATTTTTTGTGTACGTTTTCAAGTCTTATGTTCGAGAATAATTGGCGTCTGAAAATCATCATCATCATAGACTTCTTCAAAAGAACTAACTAGTATTATTATTGTGTGATATGCCGAAACTTACATATGAAGACCACGTGAGCAGATGGCTCAAAACGGAAAGGTCAAAAGTACTCGGATACCCAGACGTGCATGTATAAAGCGATTGATGAATCTTGAAGAAGCGAAAGAAGTATGCATGGATCGCGAAACCTGGCGATCGGTCCTCTCTGACTACCCCGTCAGGGATACAGCTTGAAGATAGTTAGTTAGTTAACTAACTAGTATTGTACTACTAACTTACTTAAGAATTATTTCACTGTCTATCATTTAAAGTGTGTCTTGCTTTCTGTTATAGTCAACAACAATTACAACTTATTTTGCTCACTTTTTGTTATATATTGTAGCGCTATAATTGAGGACTTGTAATTAGCTGTCTGATTCTATAAATGTGTTAACACTAATAAAGTAAGCTGTAAGTCCTTCAAGGTGAAGCGCTCGTGGCCCCGCGGTCACAGTCTTCGGTAAACGATCACTGAGGTACGCAACTTTCACTATAGCTGGTCGTCGGATGGGTGACCACTTTGTGGCATTTACATTTGCGAGCGTTTCCGTGCTTCGGAAGGCGCGTTAAGCCGTTGGTTCCGGTTGCCAGTAAAAGGGCAGTCGTTAAGCCTGGTTGAAGGCCTTATGGGTGGCTTAAAAAATTTCAACATCAGGTAGCCACAACCTGCGTCTGTCTATTTCAACACGGCAATGGGCTCACCACCTATTACGTGGGACAGGAATCCACACGGTGAAAAGTGAGCATATAATATGCCTCTGCCACCCCTTCGGGGATAAGGCGTGATGGATATTTATTTTATTTATTCTATAAGTCCTTCATATCTTAAATAAATAAATCCAGTTGTGTCTCGCGACGCCCGGGGTCCGCTTTCCTACATTTTCTTCTCCACTTCGCACGGTCGTCGGCATACCCTGTAGTAACACTATAGTCTAGCACGCATAATTATAATCCTTTTTCTTTGGCGGCATAAACAATCCTGTCAATATCGGGCATAGAGTAAAGAGGTTTCGGAACGAATGACGCGATTGAGACATATATATAATGTGTTACATTTTTTTAAATATTTTGGTCTATAATATAAGCAGTTTCGCCCTTAAATCAAATTGCTAAATTTAAAAACATCTGTTTCGTTTTATCATGATGTAGGTACGTACTCGTATACCCGCTACTCGGAATACAGCAATATCATTCATCTCATTGTTTATTAAAATACCAAGAAACACTAACAAAACAATGTACTTAAGTGTTTTGAAATGAAAATATTTTTTCGCTTTCAATCTCTGAAAGAGCTTACTTGTGCAGGATATAGGCTGCACAAAATGGAATTTTGTGCACAAGTGAACAAAATCGTGATCTGAGACTTTTAGCAGCCGGAGCCAAAGCACTTTTCTCGCAATCGAACTGAAAAGCAGAGTTTATAACTCGTCCACAAAACCATTTTTTGCTAAAAGTCTCGGATGAAATTGGTTCGTTTGGTGCATCTGTTATAAATAAATATTGTGGAACTATTTTTTTACACAGCTTCGTCGAGCCCAAAGTATGCTAATATAAGCTTTTGTTATAGGATCTAGACGACTGATAAACATACTTATATATTTCTAAATACATACATATTATACATGGGAAACACCCAAACTCCGAAACAAACATTTGTGGATCACACATATATTTTTTATCAATCCCGGAACGAACCCTAGACCTCAGTCGCGGCAGTCGCATACACTACCACTGTGCCACCGAGGCAGTCGATCTGTTGTAAAATCTACTATTTAACGCTCTTTTTGTTATTATTTTAATGGCATGGTTAATAAGACCTTTTAGCCAAATCTTATTTATTTCATATTCCTTCTTATTTCTAATTAAAATATATATCTTCGTCTATTATGTCTTAGTCGTATTAAATAAATGTTAGTTTTACCCCAGTAAAGTAGATAAATCACTGTCTTTCACTATAGCATTACCCTCAAACAAGATTAATGCTCAAGTTTTATAAAATAATATACACCAACGTCCGCCATCCCACAAATCCGGTAGCATACTCCCTTTATCGCATTGGGCATTTTCGAGATGAGACAAACACTATTGAACTTGTGAGACATTGCTTACCGGCCTAAGTTGTACTTACCTGGGGGCCGAGTCTTCTATTACAATCGTGTCGAAATAAAATCAAAATCGTCGCTCAATAGAAAGCCACCGGTACAATTTTGTCAGTTTTTCTTGGTCTACTATTACAATCGTACTCCAATAGACTTCTATCGGTCGGCCGATAGAATTCTACTAGCACGTACCGCGCCAGCTGGCCGCTAGTCAGTTGTATTTTTGATAGTCTACTAACATTTTGACAGCTAAAAACAGCGTTTCTGGTTCAATTTTACTGTTTATCAATAGTAAACACGGCCCCCTGTTGTTTAGGGGTCAATTCTCAACTTTCCTCTAGAGAACACACATGTAGCACAGTAAAACCTCGCCTGTCCCATTGCAAATAGACCTTGCTATCTCGTATTCATAACCTTTACGAGACATGACGTATTATGATCCATGTGGATCCCATGGGGCAGTGCGTGATCCGTAATGAACGTAATTTTACGGTTTATTTTGCCAACTCAAACGAACCGTTTTATGGCGTTTGCTGAGTAATTTTAAACCACTTGTGACGTTTGTATGAGCTTGAGTCACTTTATGGCTGTTTGGCGAGGGCTGTTTGTTAAAACTGTATTAGGTACGTTGCCGCGTTTTTAGTTAGGTAGCTTTTTTTAACTACTTTTTCAAAGTTATATCCCATATTTTTTAAAATATTGTGGATTTTTTTTTCTAGTTACGTAGTTTAATTACTTTTTTTTAAAGTTTCATTCATCCCATAATATTTTTATTAATATTGTGGATTTTTTTTTACACAGCGTCATCTAACCGACGTCATCTAACTATTTGTAGTGATTATTTAAAAAATAACAGAAATTTAAAGGGGTTTATGAAAATCCTAAGTTGTTTAAATCTCTTTTTCGAAACAACCGATTATCGATATTCGGTTGAAATGTGGAATTCGAGACGGAAATGTGTCTGGGAAAGGAGTGAAAGTAGCAATGAAAGCGATATAAGTATGGAAGAAATTGTGGAAGCATTGAATAGTTTGAAACTGGGCGGGGCTGCCGGAATTGATAGGATTTCTGTCGAGATGCTGAAAGTGGGACAAGGCGTGGTAGCTTGCCAGCTGTACTGCCTTTTAACCTTTGTTGGAGGAGTGGCAACGTACCAAGAGATTGGTGTAAGGCTGTCATCGTGCCGCTTTATAAGGGAAAAGGGTCACAGCAAGAGTGCAAAAACTACCGCGGCATAAGCTTTTGGAAACATTATGGATCACACAATTTATTCCGACCCAAAAATCAAACCAGGAACCTCTACGCGGCAGTCGCATACACTACCACTGCGCCACCGAGGCATTCAATAAGAGAACAATAAGGGACGGAAGTAAGGTAAGAAAATAAGGGAACTAGTGGTTTAGGAAAAAAATTAAAAGGCAAAACATTCCACACTGTTAATTTCCATTAACTCATGTTTTCAATGAACGTCACTTTATTTCACCACTTCACGCCCAACAACCTATTTGATTGACGTAACCCATTAGTTACTTCATTGTTCCACTTCGTCACGTATACAACGCATTGTAAACACCTAAAAATATAACGCTCTGGAATATTTTAAGAAATCTATGACAGTATTCGATATATGTTTTCCTTTGGTATGATCAATTTGTTTTCGCGATAGTTTGAACATATTTTTTAAATAACACGTCAGATGTTTGCTAAAGTGTTTTGATTGGAGCATTCTGTGTAAATGGAACAGGTGTTTTAATGTAGTGAAATTGATGGATATTTAATCAAAGTTATTCGATTTTCGTTTTCATATTTGCCTTAAATTTAATTTCCACTGAGCAATAACATATCGAAGATGGTATCCGGTATCGAAAAAGGGAAAAGTAGTCTACATACCATGAGTATGTAGACTACTTTTTAAAACTATTTTATGATCGAAAATGTTAACGGTTTCATCTATGACTTACCTGCGAGGCCCTGTAAATCTGTATTATAGTAATTTATATCCCAGTGTTTCAAAAAGGCTGGATACCATCTTCGATATGTTATTGCTCAGTGGAAATTTAATTTAAGGCAAATTTGTAAACGAAAATCGAATAAACATTATAAAAATAAGTTTTATTTTGCATAGACCTTATATGCTTACAAAATGTCAAACACTAGAACTAATATAATTTATTAAAGTGACAACATTAAGTGTACATTATGTTTATAGAAGCGCTCACGGTCCCGCTAACTCAGTGTTTTGTAAGATGTCACTGCAGTAAGCAATTTTCACTATGGCTGGTTACGGATGGATGACTGCTTCGCGATATTTCCATTTACGAGAGTTACCGTGCTTCGGAAATCGCGTTAAGCTGTTGGTTCCGGTTGCCAGTAACATGGCAGTTGTTAAGTCAAGTTGAAGGCCTATTGGGCGGCTTGAAATAGTTCAGCTCCAGGTAGCCACAACCTGCGTTTGTCCATTTTAACACGACAATGGGCTCACCATCTGTTCAAATTTCAACAGGCAGTAGATCGCCACAATCTTGTCTAGGCAATAGGGTTACCATTTGTTGCGTGAGGCAAAAAATGTACACAGTGAAATGTGGGCGTATAATTTGCCTCTGCCACCCCTTCGGGGATAAAGGCGTAATTGGTAAAAAAAGGATCATTTCGATGTCATCTAATAATCTTCTTAAAATTGTAGTTGTAATCACTTGGCACAACTTCTACTTTTTCACTTACAGTTCATATATGATCCATTTGCTGGCTTTAAGAACAGCCATAAGATGTAATGTGTCAGTTTATTTTCAGCTGAGAGATTTATGACCTGAGTGTTTTTCAAGCTTTTATTTCACCATTTCTGATATGTATGTCGGAGCAGTGAAGTAATTTGTACTAGTAGCGCCATCTACTTAAGCTTGATGTACACAATTCGATAAATCACAGCTATCCTTGAGTCAGTAGTTCGAGTCGAGGTTGTCTATGGACGTCGCATGTTACATTTGACATCTGTCAAATGCCAAGGTGATACCAGTGTGTTAGCGACGCGACGCAGTTGACATCTACAACTCATCGACCGCGCCGGGTGTGCGCACTGATTCTAGCTAACCACGTGCAATAACTAAATATGGCGGACGCTGACGATATTTCAAATAGAAATCTCTCTGCATCTCCGACATGTATGTTTTCATCCAAAATTAATACAACTATTTCTGTAAAACCACATAAATAAAATAAAAAATTTTAGGCTTTGATTCTCAGAATTTAGACGCTGATCGCAGTGTGTAATTTCGTTTATATTTTTATCAGTTGACGCCCGCGGATTCGCACGCGTGGTGAAGTTTTCCTGTTCCCGTTCCCCGCAGGAACTTGTTCCCGGGATAAAAAGTAACCTATCTGTTATTCTGATGTGTGAGCTATATTATTGTAAAGTTTCATCAAAATCCATTCGGTCGATTTTGCGTGAAAGAGTAACAATCATCCATAATTACAAACTTTCGCGATTTTAATATGAGTGGGATGTTTGCAAGCTTCATACAATACGCACACTCTATTAGGCTGAAAATATTCAAAATAATATTTAATAACCATCAAACACAAAAGAGAAATATTTAAGGTATTTTATTTATAAGAAGGTAAAGAATATTTTATTACCTAGGTCGTACGCTAACGCCGCAGAGAGCTTAGAACAGACAAAAATCACCGTCCGTTTTTAAGCGACCTTGACACCTTCAGTAAATAAGACAGGTAAAAGTATTGACAGATTAATGGAATTGACTGAGGAGGCGAACGAAGCGAGCCGACGAAAGTCTCCGTTTTAACTCCACTGGTACGGGAAAAATGCTATTGATGCCCGACCGTCCGTCCGTCCGTCCATTCAGTCTACAGGTCGCATTTTTCATCGGATTTGCATGCAACTTGGCATGGACAATCCTTGATGTAGCCAACAACATTTAGCGAGGGGGTTTTTCGATCGTTGGGGGGGCAGGGGAGGGGAAATGGTCCCATAGTGGTTGGCAAGAGCACGCTCAAAACGAAAAAATCAAATTATATATAAAAATCTGATGTCTATGGTTTACAGAACCACTAGTTTTATTATTGACAGCGAGGAATAAGGCAATATTTAGATGATCATCATCAATTAGAGAGCCCATTGCCAACCGTGTTGAAAATAACAAGCACAAACTGTGGCGACCTGTTGTTGAATATTTATATTTCAAGCTACCCATAAGGTCTTCAATTTGACTTAACGACTGCCTTGGCAACCGCGACGTGGCTGAACGTGCTTTTCGAAATACGGAAACGCTGGAACATGAAAATGCTACAAAGCAGATACTCATCCTAGGACCAGCCATAGTGAAAGTTGCTTAACGCAGTGATCGTTAATAGAACACTGAGTGAGCGGGACTATCTAGAGATCAGTGTGGAGAATATTAATGTAAAGTCCCTTTTAAAACAATAAATTATCGTCGATGAAGGAGTCCTGATGTTTTTAAAAAACTGGATGACCCCCACAACTTCGCCCGTGGAATATTTCGATCTCCCGTCGCACCAATTTAACCCCGTCGCTTATAAATTCTACAATGATGCATAAAAATTTGCCCAATTTGTCGACATTTATGACTACTGCTCTGCTCTCCAGTGTAGTAGAGTAATGATATATAGCCTTCCTCGATAAATGGGCTATCTAACACAAAAATATTATTTCAAATCCGACCGTTCCTGAGATTAGCGCGTTCAACCAAACAAACAAACAAACTCTTCAACTTCATAACATTAGTATAGATAGATAAGTCTATTTGTTCTCATAATCTAAGGAGACTATTAGATTTATATCTAGAGACTCGTTCAGAAATACGAAAAATAGCAATGCATTCATTGAAGCAGTGATAAATTGAATGTGGAATGAGCTCCCTACCTGGGTTTTCCCTGAACGTCTACAGTATGGAGTTCTTCAAAAGGGGTCTTAGAAGGTTTATAAAGGGTCGGCAGCGCGAGTGCTGCACCTCTGGTGTTGCAAACTTCCATAGGCTACAGTATGGGGTTGTTCGAAAGAGGTCTTAGAAGGTTTATAAAGGCAGCGCGAGTGCTGCACCTCTGGTGTTGCAAACTTCCATAGGCTACAGTATGTGGTTGTTCGAAAGTGGTCTTCGAAGGTTTATAAAGGGTCGGCAGCGCGAGTGCTGCACCTCTGGTGTTGCAAACTTCCATAGGCTACAGTGACCACTTTTTATCAGGAAGGCCGTCCGTTTGTCTGCCACCTCAGAGGTATAAAAAAACTGTACTAACCAAGCTAATATTATCTGCAAGTGTTGCTTACTGCTACTGCTAATGAAAGAGAGAGTGACTTACTCATGGCTTAGTCACTAGTGAAGGTGTAAGGTCAAAGGGCAGTCGCTTTCACCATGCTGAAGAAAAATTCAAATCACAACTAACTTCAGTAGAAAATGACTACACTATCTACTATGAAAAGACTGCCTCGGTGGCGCAGTGGTAGTTTATGCGACTGCCGCGACTGAGGTTCGATTCCCGGAAATATTTGTGTTATCCACAAATGTTTGTTTCGAAATTTGGGTTTTTCCTATGTATATTAGGTATGTATTTAGAAATATATAAGTAAATATATAAGTATCTATGTCTAAAACTCATAACACACGCTTACTCTGGGCTAAACGGCGCTATGTAAAAAATAATATCCCACAATATTTATTTATTTAATTATCATCCACCTGTTACGTGGGACAAAAGTGCATACGGCGAAAAGTGGGCGTATTGTATGCCTCTGCCTACCCCTTCGCGGATAAAGGCGTGACACATATGTATATGTAATTAAAGGCGACCTCAAACTCCAATCGTAGGAATTTTAAGACGTTCAAGTGAAGAAAAAAAGGTGTTGTATTGAAGCATTGTTCTTAATACAAAAGCGTTACTATAAACTCAAATACGTCGCTAGTTAGTGATTGTTATTTTCGAACTATAGGTACTTACCCCGACCCAGTTCAATCGGCATAAACTTCCGTCTGTTAATACAATGTGAAGTAATTGTACTTTGTGAGGACTTAATTACAGACGTATGTGCTTTCTCATTCGTATTTAGAACTATTCGTCAACTCCGAAAATTTCGATGTTTCGTTGTTGGCTCTTTGGTTTACTTGTATTAACAATCATCCGCTCTTTAAGGCATGGTATTCCTGCCGAGGCCACGATTTTGAGTTTTTTAAAACAATGCGAATCGTAGAAGAAAGAGTTTATGATGCTGAAAATGAGATATATTTTAGTTAAGGATCTAGGCTTGGAAAAATCGCATTTAATTACAAAATCGAATGAACTTCACTTGATAGAAAAACACCCCAAAGTTGCCCCTTTTCAAAATGTTTTTTCGATGCCAAATCTAAACAACTAATAATTTTAATAAAATTTTCATACCCAACGATAGCTATTACATATTTATAGACATAATCGCATACTTTGACTATATACAATGATTTTCATAGTACAAATGTTAAAATAATACCAGATTGTCGGCGCTGAGGCCTGATCAGTCACGCGCTGGCGCTTACAGAGGTAGGACTTGTGTCAGGTTTTTTCGTCGCGCTCCCCCCGCTATTTCTTCGCAATGGCACAGTATATATTTGAGAGAAGTAAATATTCCATCATCATCCGAGCGACCAGTCAAGATATAGCGAGAGTTTCTTAACTCAGTGAATTTTTAGAGAAAACGTGAAAAGTGCTTGTAGAATCCTACTAAAGAGACTCTACAAGCACTTTTTTATTTACGTTTTTACTTTATGTTAGTAGGTTTAAAATAAGTATAACATTTCATGTAACAAATTATTAATAATCCCACCATTTTAACCCAAAGGTTTTCTGCGCTTTTGTGCATCTGGAGAAACATTTGATAACGTTGTGAGACAAACTCTGTGGCACTTATTCACACCAGATCCGGACAGGATATGGTGTGGACGGCCAGCTGTTGTGGGCGATACAGTCAAATTTACAGACTGTAAAGCTTCTGTGCGACTACGGGGGATGTTTACGTGGCACCTCTGTTTTGACGTCTGTTTGGGCATCAAACAGGGTTGTGTTATGTCCGTCTGGCTGTTCATATTGTATTTGAATAGTTGGCTGCAGAAGTTAAATGATTATGATATGTTGTAAAATTAGAAACTTTACACTGTCTGTTGTACGCCGATGATGCGGTAGTAATGGCCTCATCAGAAACTGACCTTCAGGCATTAGTCACTAATATAAAAGTAAAGGTATACGCTGCATGTTAACCTGAGAATCTGGTATTTGAAAAAGAAAAAGTAAGAACTAAAAGCAAGCTTTGGGTAAACTGAAAACGTTTCGAGCAAATGAATGAAGTTTTGTACTTAGGGAGAATGTTTAGCATGGACGGAAGATGTTGTACTTAGGGAGAATGTTTAGCATGGACGGAAGATGTGATTCTGAAGTAAAACGGTGACTAGCTGCGGAAGATAGGGACATAACTTTATGATATTTTTTTTTATAATTTTTGTTTTTTTAATAAAAATATTAGTATAATGATTACGGGACATTTTATTTGGTGCCTGAGGATAAAGCATAAACTTGTCATTAAATCCTACTAATATTCAACCACGGCTATTACAATATAGTCGAAACGTCGAGAGCTGAGAAAAGTCAATTTATTGTCTATATTTATATTTACGTGAAACAGACCCGAAAATCATAAAAGGCATAATATTACGAGTATTAACGCAAAACTTTGTAAGTATGGATGTTTGTTACTCTTTCACGTAAAAACTACTGAATGGAATTTAAATAAACTTTACTAAAATATAGCTTATATATCAGAATAACACATAGGCTGTTTTTTATACCGGGAACAAGTTCCTGTATAAAACGTGAACAGAAATATTTAATCACGCGGGCAGGGCCGCGGGCGTCGACTAGTATATGATAAACCTAAAAATAAAATCCAACACAATAACAGTGATGTTCTCTTTTGATTGTTCTACTGCCAATCATTTTTACTGCGGCGTGCAGCGGAAAATACATCGTCGATCTATCTTGGCGGGGGCTGAGGAAGCGTTTAGTGCCTACGCGACTTGGTCTACCTGCCTAACTGGTAATGCTCCTTAGGCATCTAAAAGACAGAGAAAGATACTGGTCTGCTCGCTCTTTCTCGTACTTGTTGATTTATTTTAAAGTTAAAGTTGTTTTAGAATCTAACCCTGCAAGTCAAAGGACGCTGGTTCGAGTTCAGCAGGAGACTGAAAATTTTTCCTCTTTATTTAGTATATATTTAGCATACTCATTACTTTTATTTTTACTCGTGAATTTTGTGCTACTTTATTTTATTTATCTATCACGCCTTATCCCCGAAGGGGTGGCAGAGGCATATATATTATATGCCCACTTTTCACCATGTGTATTCCTGTCCCACGTAATAGGTGGTGAGCCCATTGCCGTGTTAAAATAAACAGACGCAGGTTGTTGCTACCTGCTGTTGAAATTTTTAAGCCGCCCATAAGGCCTTCAACCTGGCTTAACGACTGCCAATTTATTGGCAACCGGGACCAACGGCTTAACGTGCCTTCCGAAGCACGGAACTGGGGTGGGTTTAAAGGGCCGAATGAATTTAATAAAATGTGTCTATTTTAAATTATGATATAGCCATCATCGTATTTATTTTCATAGAATTGGGTTTTAACTACAAGAACGGCGCTCGTATCCTCGGCCCCTCTGGCTCAGTGTCCCATCAGCTTTCCTGTGACCTGAGAAACCGGTGTTCACTTTAAATATTTTAAATGTAAAAGTGTATGACATTTTGTAAGCGCCATTTAAATGGTCTATGCAAAATACTTTTTTTTTAAACGTTCTCTAGTCGTTAAATTCGGCTGCCTGTAACATGAAAGGCAAGGCCATTTAGTTTTTCTAGAGGACGCTTGTAATAAAATAATGAAAAAAGAGTGTTTGAACTAGATACTGTAATTAAATAGCTTGTTGCTGAAACAAGTAAAAATAATATAAGCGTACAATATCACTGGGTTAAAGGAAAAAGAGTATTACTGATAAATTAAAAAACCGAGTGGCCTGTTTCATCTTGTTAAGGGATTTAAATAGGCACAGGAAAGATCTCATGTCCCTTAACTGAAATTTCAGTTTACTGGTAAACATTTTATAGATAGGATATCAAAGGAAATGCGTTCGAGGAGCTTTGAATAACTTTCTGGTGCCGATATGAATCGGTTCTTTGATATGTATTTCGTTGAAAAGTAATTACTTATGTTTATTTCCGATGTAAAAAATTCTTCTTTAAAATATTCTGTGGGTCGTCGCAGTTCAGAAAATGACAAAAAAAAATTTGAATGATTAGGATATGAATCAGATTATTTGATGGAAATGAATGGCGATTTCTAGATTTGGAACAGATTTATGAAGGAGAGTGAATGGTCAAACCAGTAGTGGTAGACCTCTAACTAACTATCATCACGCTGTATCTCTGACGGGGTAGTCAGAGAGGACAGATCGCCACGCTTCGCAATCAATGCATACTTCTTTCGCTTCTTGAAGATTCATCAATCGCTTCATACATGCACGTCTGGGCATCCGAGTACTTTGGACTTTTCAGTTTTTGAGCAATCTGCTCAGGTGGTCTTCATATGTAAGGCTCGGCCTACTCTGACTTCTTAGTGGTATACCCCTAATGTACCTATATCGATCGATTCGAAGATCTTTTAGGAAAACGCTGAGTAAAGAGTACCCTTAATCGGTAAAAGTAAAAAGGTAAGATAACAGGCATGGCAGGTACACAGATGACCTGTTTTGAAACACATCCTTCGCCAAAATACTTATAGTTTAAAGAACAAGCCTGCAAAATTCTATTGAACCCAAATACGATATGTCTGCTATGAGTTTTCAAAGCGTAGCGTAGCAAAGAAGAATTAGGTCGATTATCACTTAATTGTCATACAGATTATACTGAATGGTTAAGCATTTAATCGAGTAATCATACGCCAAAATTCTCTTACATCAATTTGGAAAAGAGCTGATACTTTACACTGCTGGAACGATATTAACCAAACATAAATTAGAACCACTGTCAAGAAACTAGCTTTAAAATAAAAAAAAACCGCATTGTAATCGGTCCATCCATGTGAGAGCTACGATCCACAGATAGACACACACATACCGACATCGACGTCTAACTTGTAACTACCCTTGTTTTCCGTCGGGGGTTAATAATAGAAATAGCAAATGTTATAAACAAGAATACAGCAAGTGGAATGCTTCCACGTAACTAGATAGGCGACGATAGTGAAATTAAATATTTGGACAGCCTCAAAATACAATTTGACCGTCAATTTGCAGCTCTGTGACATTCATTTCCAAGTTACGTTCTTTTTCCAACTTACTCAAACTGTCTTCTGATTAATTTCGTTGCGAGTTCTAAGACATACTAACTTTTCCTGGGACTAAGATCGAGCTCGGTGTAACTTTTGTGATCTTGGTCATTGCTGTAGATCCTGGTTTACAGGAGTCACAGTAATGGGAATGCGGGTGGGATTAGTCCCATTCCTTTCTAAGTTCCGTCTGATGAATTCGTAATTGTAAGAGCAGAGAGACTGGTAGCGTTTAAAATAACCAATTTTCAAAAATGTAAAGATTTTTTGAATTGTACGTTTCATCAACTCAATCATGGTATGAAGTTAACGCCTCTGGCCGCACGTTTTCTGCCGGAGAAAGATGCGCCAAAATATCCGCACCAAATTAAATACGAATTTGGCATTTTGGAAGATATTCACCCTTTATAGTTCATACATAAATACATATTGACTGCCTCTGTGGCGCGGTGGGAGTGCATCCGACTGCTACGCAAGAGGTCGTGGGTTCGATTACCACCCAGAATAAAACTTTGTGTGATGAGCACGATGGTTTATTCTGTGCCTGGGTGTTATTTATCTATAATATGTATGTATTTAGAAATGTATAAGTATGTTTATCAGTTATCTAGATCCCATAACACAAGCTAATATTAGCTTAATTTGGGCTAGATGGCGCTGTGTGAAAAGTGTCCCACAATATTTATATTTATTTACGCCTTTATCCGGGGGGTAGGCAGAGGCATACTGTACGCCCACACGTTATGTATTTTTGTTCCATTCACATTTACGTATGCAATTTTGTTCCACGTAACAGGTAGTGAGCCCATTGCCGTGTTAAAATGGACAGGCGCAGGTTTTGGCGACCTGCTGTTGAAATTTTTCAAGCCGCCTATAAGGCTTTACGACTGCCATTTTACTGGCAACCGGGACCAACGGCTTAACGTGCCTTCCGAAGCACGGAAACGCTCGCAAATGTAAATTCCACAAAGTGATCACCCATCCAAGGACCACAAATGTTGATAATAATAATAATGCCTATGGCGATTGTATAGGGGGCCCATCTAGTGAGTTGGTAAGTCACCGTCGGCCAGTATTTTAATAATAATATATTAAAATGGCAGACGCCGTCTTCAACCATAGTTTTAGTTACATACTCCACTTAATCTTCAACTCAATAGCCCATTTAGTAGTTAGCATATTGTACAAAAGTTTAACTCCCATTGGAGGTGGTCCATTACCGTTCTTCTACATAAGGCGGGCGTGGACTATCTGCAGTGGGGGTCCCATTCCCTATTAGATTAAAATTCTCAAAGGGCCTCTGCGTGTTGGACCTATGTCCCCATGTAAGCCTACCAAAAGTCCGGGTATTTTCATGAGAAAAAAAAGAAGATACCCGTGTAAAAAGAAGAGACATAATAATAAATCTTATGTCACAATTTCATTTAGGTCACAAAGTAACACTTATGAACGTCAAGAATATTGCTTCTACATTTACATTTACTGCCAGATTCGCAAAGCAATAGGTAGAGTCTGAAGAACCTGGCAATAAAACTCATGGCCACTCTTTTCTAAACGCCAGTAATTAGATTAGAAAAGAGTAGCCATGAGTTGCTGAACGATTACTGCGTTATCGTTGACAGAACACTGTGTCAGCGGGGCCACGAGCGCTTTAGCGCTTTATAGATCTTTTGATCAATAATTTAAAAGTAAAAAGTATCATACGTATAACTAAACTAACTAACTAACTATCTTCACGCTGTATCCCTGACGGGGTAGTCAGAGAGGACAGATCGCCAGGCTTCGCGATCCATGCATACTTCTTTCGCTTCTTCGAGATTCATCAATCGCTTCATACACGCACGTCTGGGTATCCGAGTACTTTTGACCTTTCCGTTTTTGAGCAATCTGCTCACGTGGTCTTCATATGTAAGTCTCGGCCTACCCTGACTCCTTCCACCCTCTAATAACTAAAAACTAATAACTAACAAAAAAAAAATGCTGTTTGTTTTAACTCCGAAGCTGAACACCCTCTTCAGTAAAACTGGGGGCTGAGTCTGTTATTTCAATCGTGTCGAAATAGAATCGAAAACGTCGCTCAATAGAAAGCCACCGGTACAATTTGACAGATTTTTGGAGTCTACTATTACACTCGTACTCCAATAGACTTCTATCGGTCGGCCGATAGAAGTCTACTAGCACATTTTTGATAGTCTACTAACGTTTTGACAGCTAAAAGCAGCGGTTCTGGTTCTATTCTACGGCTTGTCAATAGTAGACTCGGCGTGGAACTGTTTGGTAGAACTGTAATAGCTGATTCCACGTTTGATTGTAGAAAACACGCAACCTTGCAATTTTGTTAAAATAATTTATGATTAATTACACACATGGCGTAAATAATTTTGATATAGGAGCGTATAAGATAAATACATAAATTTTCTGTTTTCAGCAAACATATTTTTATTGTTTTGTCTGGTATTACGTAAGTTTTAATTTTGAAATCCATTCACAACAACATATATAAAAGTCTTGCATAAGATTTGTAGGCAATAATTTAAGAAATTAAAAAGTAAATGCGCCGCAAAAATAAGACTACGTGAAATATAATAAGAGCAATGCATTTATTTTATCCAGAATTCTTCAATTACCTTGAAACTATTCGAAGTGTCGTTCACAGTCACAAAGATTGCATTGTCGATAGTTGAGTTGTTTATGTATATCAAGAAATGGAAAAGGACCAAGAATAGATCCTTGAGGCATACCCTCAGAAACAAATGAACCGGATGATTTTACTGTGGCATATGATGCAATCATTAATAGTAGTATTCTTTTGGATAAGTAGGAGTTCATCACGAATATACTATGTCTTGGTTTAAGATTGTGTCGATGTATTGAATCTATACTTATAATATAACGCTAAAGAGTTTGTTTGTTTGTATGTTCGTTTAATTGTTTGGTTTAACGCGTTTAATTTTAGAGACTACTAGTTCGAATTAAAATATTATTTTTGTGTTGGATAGCTTATTTATGGCTATATATATCATCAAGCTATTATTCAAGGGAGCGGAGCATAAATCATAAGTGTCAACAATGCAGGCAAATTTATACATTATTGACATTGAGTTACAATAATAAAGAGTCACAATCATAAACAGACAACACTCAAAAAATATCCGAGCGCCGTTCTACATACCTATACATTTAATATAACAAAGTTCAAAATGACATTTGCTCGAATTTAGGCGTTAGGCCGATTGCATAATGTTCAAAATCGCTCGTATGCAATGTCATAATCATTCACTATGGGCTTCCGTACGAATAGGGAACAAGTCAGCAGTGGAGACGTTATTGATACTCAAATTATTATTATTTTTTTATATCAAATTAGGCAAGCGCTTGACCACAAGTTGCCTGATGGAAAGCAATGCAGTGTTCCTAGATGGAGTGCACTTGCCTAGAAGGAGTGTATAATGTAAAATGTAAAGAGTAATATATATCAAAATTAGACTGTATTAAAGAGTGAGTTAAAATATACCTAGAAGAACTCCGAAACTACCATCTGATTTCAAAAAAGGTTTCAGTATTTTTATTTCATCTACCTATCATATTATTGCACTAGTAAATTAAGTAAGTAGTGGTAAATTCATTTAAAAGGATAAATTCTTACTTGTAAAGTAGGTTTTGCATTTTTGTTAAGCCTGCTAAAACCTTTCGTTGTTGTATAAATGTCTGAAGGAGGAAAGTGATTGGAGCATACAACCGTCCCTTTATATGGCTTGAAGTTTAATTGATTTCGGGCTTTTGCTAAAATAACTGTCCATTCTGAGCATTTAATGGGGTTTCGAGGAAAACTAAAAACAAAAATATTGTACTTAATTATTTATACCTTAAAATAGTAAAACGTAATCGACCTATTTTTAGTACGAAAAACTAAAAAATTAAGCAACATGGTAATACATAAGTATTAATATTAAGTTCATAAACTCAAAAAATATTTAGTGTCAATCCGCTCCATAGCTTTCCGTTAGAACACAATTTGCAAGTCACTCTCGGACGCGACACTATTTGTTTCTCTTTTACTCTTGCATATTTATCTAAAGTGTGAAAGAGATACACTTTAGACGCGATGCGCGGTCGGGCGGTCATTTAAATTTCAAAAAAAATCATTTTTGCTAAGAAAATGTTTTTTTTTGAAATTTAAATGTAAACACGCACTGTGGATACATAAATACGTAAATTCGTTTTGATACTTACCTAAAATATAAGACACCATCCTTTATTGTCACGTATCTGCTGTTATTTGGGCAGGAAACAACCGACCACTTTGGCATCACGGACGTTGTACGAGGATTGCGGTCGCCTTACAACTAAACAAAAACTCTGCGCACTTCGCAGCGTGCGCCGAATTTCGGCGCGAACATTTTATTTGTCTGATTGTGACTCTATAGTATTTTAACTCAATGATTATTGAAGATAAACTTCTTTATCGACGTTGAGAGAAATATTATAACTGTAAAAAAATAGACACGTTTTTCAGTTACGCGCCATGTTGTTTTGAAGTGGAACTTAATTATCGTAAGTGAAACTTCTTTATCGACGTTTGAGAGAAATTTTATAGCTGTAAAAAATGTCGTAACGAAGTTTCACCTGTTTACACACGCTTATTTTTTTGCATAGAAGAATTAATAAAGGACGCGATCGTATTAAATGGGTGCCACGGCGTTCGCATTATGTCACGTATGAAGCCGCGGGGATCAACTAGTAATAGATTTCAGAATCATACCTGCTCATACTTCATAACTTCACCCTTCAAATGAGATCTTACTTGTCAAATGTGATTGGGGGCCGACCGTTGTTACAGAGCCCGACGATTGGGTGTCAGTAAAGTTCTACGGCCAAATATGAGTATTATTTGACTTTTAGGACCTGCTAAGGATGATCAACTGAAGCGTAGGTATAAAAGTGTCTTTCCGTTCAACGTAATCGAATATTTTACTTTAACTTAACTTTAAAAGCTTCCCTTAAGCGCTCGTGGCCCCGCAGACTCAGTGTTCTGTAAACAATAACTGCGTTAAACAACTTTCACTATGGCTGGTCCTCAGATGGGGTGACCACTTTGGGACATTTACATTTGCAAATGTTTCCGTGCTCCAGAGGGCACGCTACGCCGTTGGTTCCGGTTGCCAGTAACATGGCCGTCGTTAAGCCCAGTTGAAGGCCTTATAGGCGTCTTGAAAATGTTCTACAGCAGTTCGCCACAACCTGGGCCTGTCCTTTTTACACGGCAATGGGCTCACCCCCAGTTACGGGAGACAAAAGTACATACGGTGAAATGTGGCATATACTATGCCTCTGCCTACCTCTTCGGGGATTAAGGCGTGACAATATATCCATGTAAAAGTTTCCCGACTGTCAACATTGATGTTAGCAAATATTTTAACGAAACAGACTTTCATAAAATTTCTTAAAGATTTTCAAAGCTTTTCTTCTTGTTATGTTCTTCCTTGTTTTGTTTATTGTTGACACCTCGTAAACTTTCTCGCATTTTAATCTTATGCTATTTAATGACTTTGAAATTAAAAAAGAAACATTTCGAGCAATAAAATTGACGCAGGCCAATAAAAGTTTAATTCAAGTGTATTGTAACACTCAATTTTTCAGTAAAATTTTCATTTATAAGTTCAGATCGTGTTTACGATCAGACGTTTTCGAAGTAAAAAAAAGACATATAAATGGCATTAGCTATGGATCTTCCTGTGGAAATAGTAAAAGTGACTGAAGTTCAGGTAAGGTCTGTGGGAACAACATTAAGTTAATCCTCCTAATATTATAAACGGGAAAGTTTGGAAGAATGTATGGATATGTAATTGTTATTCTTTTACATCAAAACTAAAACTACATGATTGGATGTATGGAATAATATAGTTTACATATCAGAATAACACATAAGCTACTTTTTATTCCGAGACCGAGTTTGGGGAAACGGGAACAAAAAAACTTTACAACTAGTACTATATACATGGTTTGTTAGGTCGCCCATCTGCCCTAGAAGAGTCCAATTTCGAGGCATCCGACTACCGAGTAGCAGTGACCTAAAAGAGGCGGAACACCGTGGTGCTTTAGTGAATAGTCTGGCCCTGTTTAGTGCCCATCTAAGAGCCCTGGTTCTCTCGCAACGTGACTAGACTAAACGAAATTGTCCATGCCAAATAAGAAAATGAGAATCACACACATTTTTATTTTACGGATAATAAAATGGAAATCTTGAGAGTACTTGTCAGGATGGTATCATGACGAAATACAATTCACAACGCCAAAAAAGAGAATCACACGACAGAGAGTTGATGAAGGACTTGCTTCAATCTTTATCAATCACACCTTTATCCCCGAAGGGGTGGCAGAGGCATGCTATACGCCCACATATCAACGTAAGCACTTTTGGCCCACGTAACTGGTGGAGACCCCATTGCCGTGTTGAAATGGACAAGCGCAGGAGGTGGCGATCTGCCGTTGAAATTATGGTTTTTAACTCGGTGACTGGCAAACGGGACGAACAGCTTAAAGTGTCTTTCGAAGCACGAAAATGCACGAAAATGCCACCAAGCTTGCTTAGCGCTGTATTTTTTTACAGAACACTGAGTTAGGGCTAGCGCAAATTTACAACTTTTGCATCGACTAAACAGTTTTGTCGCAGATCGACTGTTTAGTCGATGGTATGAGCACATCAATACAATACAAAAAAAAATTAGCGTTTTATGATAGTGGTCCAACTTTTAATCAAAAGTAGATCGATACAGCTTTTTCACTTTTTTGTCGAACAACTATCGAGTTGACAGTATGCGCGCTTCAATATAGTCCTACTAGTTGACGCCTGCAGCTTCGCTCGCGTTGAGAAGTTTCCCGTTCCCGTTTCCCACAGGAACATGTTCCCGGAATAAAATTTAAAAAGTATCCTATAATCTATAAAAGGAAGTATCCTATAAAAGGATCCTATGTGTTATTCTGATGTATAAGCTACATTGTTGTAAAGTTTCATTAAAATCTGTTTAGTAGGTTTTACGTGAAACAGTACCAAACTTCTATACAAACTTTTGCATTTATAATATTATTAAGATTAAGATAGACGTATGATAAGTTGTATATACCTAGTCAGGTCATAAATTCTGTCACATGTTCAATATAAAATAATTGAAACAAGTTTATTCATTATGTAACCATTTATATACCAAAATGAACTTAACAAAACATAGATTCTTATGACAATAAAGTTTATTCAAAATGACCTCCGTGATTTTGAATACAGGCCTTCAATCTGCGCGGCCAGTCGTCTATCGCAACACGAACGAGGTCCATGTCAATATCGGCGGCTGCCTTAATCAAGGATGTCTTGAGTGGCTCCAAATTGGGATGAGGCTTTGAGCACGCCTTTTCCTCCAAGTGTTGCCATATCTTGTAATCTAACGGACTCAAATCTGGACTATAGGAGGGCCAGTCTTCGTGCCGGATGAAGTCGATTTCACGCGCCGCCAGCCAGTCTTGTGTGCTCTTCGCTCTATGAGCTGGCGCCGAATCTTGTTGGAATACCCAGTGCCTGTTATTGAACATGGTATGAGAAACAGGTTCCACAAGGTTCGTCAGGACTGTATTTTGATACACAACTGCATTCGTTTTTACACCTTTCTCACAAAAATGTACCTCTGTTAAGCCCCAATAAGAAACTCCCAACCATACCATGAGCGAGGGTGGAAAATGACCTCGTTGGACACGCGGAATACGGTTGCTCGCTTCTTCACTACTGTGTGCGTACACCTTATCATTTTGTTTGTTGTAGCTCTCATCTACGGTAAAAATTTTTTCATCCGAAAAAAGAATTTCCCGGTATTTTTTTCCCACGTACCGCCACAACAAAGCGCGGCAAAATTCAAAAACGAGCATTTAAACGATGTCCTGTTTTTCTTCGATATGACCGAAGCCCTAAGTCTCCATTTAACACCCTTTTCACCGTGGTTCTGCTTAACCCCATCTGAAGGGCCAACAGTTTCTGCTTACGTTTGAGATTACTTTGAATTCGCGCCTTCACAGCTTTTATCACTGCTGGAGTCCTAACAGACCGAGGACGACCAATTCTTGACCTGTCATCTACACTAGAGTCTTCATTGTATCGTTTGATGGTACGATAAACGAATCATTTGGTTATATTCAAATTTTTCAGTATGTCAAAAATTTGAATTGGCAACACGGTCTTCTTTAATTTTTTTTTTGTTCCAATTGGAACAGGCGAAGGTCAGAGACCATGCTGCCTAGTCATTAGTAATCATTTGTCATTAGTATTTTAAGTTCGATTACGTCTTCGGTAGTATTTTTTAATCAAGTCCATGTTCAATTCCTATATACGTAAAAACTTGAAACTCACTGTACAAATGAGTTTGTGAGTTATCTCGTCCGTTAATTAGTAGATTAAAATAAAATTCAGGTAATGTCTTTACCGGTCTTCTTTAAGCGTCCACTCCATATTTAAAAATGAGTAAAATTCTAAAAAGTATACATTTTTATTTTCATGAACAATTCGAAATTCGAATTCAATAAACTTTTTTGTGGCCAGCATTCTAAAAGAAAAGTTTTTACTACAATACTTATGACCTGACTAGGTATGTGCTAGCCCTTACGGGGTGCTTAAAAATGAATATAAATATTCACTATAATGCCTCAGTATTACAAAGTAAAAAGTTAAAATCCCTGCACGAATTCATGTGAACCGCAACATCAAAATAAAATACTTGTTGTAGTATTTCAAACAAAATGCTGAACAATACAACAACAAACACAAAGTTTGTGCATTTTGTTAATCTATACTAATATTATAAAGCTGAAGAGTTTGAGTTTGTTTGTTTGGTTGAACGCGCTAATCTCAGGAACTACTGGTCGGATTTATAAAAAATATTTATCTAGGAAGGCTATAGGCTATATATCATTACGCTACTACACTGGGGAGCAGAACAGTAGTCATAAATGTCGACCAATCGGGCAAATTTTTATGCATCATTGTAGAATTTATAAGCGACGGGATTAAATAGGTGCGACGGGAGGTGGAAATATTCCACGGGCGAAGCTGTGGGGGTCATCTAGTTAATAATAGTCTTAGTGGCCCCTATTATAGGAGTAACGTACCTACTTTATACTTCTATTGTACTTTTACATGCGTGTCTGCCACATCGGTGGTATTAAAAAAATGTGTGTGTTCACATGACATTTTATTTACAGCTATAAAATTTCTCTCATACGTCAATAAAAAAGTTTAACTTATGATAAAGGAGTTTAACTTTAAAACAACATGGCGCGTAACCGGCAAACGTGACGGTTTTTTTACATCTATAAAATTTCTCTATCGTCGACACATCAAATAAGTTTCACTTCAAAAATCTTTTTTTGAAACTCGCAATCTATGTGTCTAACAAATGAAAGAACTTGCTGACAATAATAATTTTAGCACACTTAAATAAAATTTTGTGTTTACAAAAGATTTTTAATTATTAATTTTATTAGTTTTTACGTGACAGTCTTATAGAATAAAAGTATTCATGAATCATAGTACAAACAATATATTCTTTTACAATGTATACTAATATATAAAGGTAAAGAGTTTGTTTAACCACGCGCTAATCTCAGGAACTACTTTAGCCCATTTATCGAGGAAGGAGAAATTTAGGAGAGCAGAGCAGTGATCATAAATGTCAAAGCGATGGGAGTAAATGAGTGCTGGGAGCTCGAAGTATGTCACGGGCGAAGTCGCGGGGTTCAACTATCATTCATTATGAGGTTCATAAGTGTTACTAAATTATTATGACCGAAATGAATAAAGTTTATTTAGTTTTATGTGTTCAGATTCATGTCAATAATATAATTTATTATTCTTATTATTTTTTATTCCTCGGTGGCGCAGAGTTAGTGCATGCGACTGCTGCGACAGAGGTCCAGAGTTCAATTCCCGGGTCGGAAGAAATATTTCTGTGATACACTAATCTGTGAAACAATATTTGTTATTATTATTATTTAATATAGTTTTACACAGTAAACGCTGCATGCAGGCATAATATGAACACAAAGGACTTGATAGTTAAACCACTACCAATAAATTTCATTTCCTGCTAGCAGTATTAAAGCCACAAAGGTTCACAAACAGACTCAGCTTGCTACAAACCGCCCTGAATATTCTTAGAAAGGATGTAAAAAGCTTTCACATAAACTTATATTCGACGTTTCGTGACGACCACACAATGATTACCGTCAGAATTTTACATTTTCTGCCTGATTCTAATATAAAATATCTATCTATTCAGGTAAAAAGAAACTAAATTAAACTATCTTCACGCTGTATCCCTGACGGGGTAGTCAGAGAGGGCAGATCGCAAGCGACTTGCGCTCGTGGTCCCGCAGACTCAGTGTTCTGCAAAAGACCACTGTGTTAAGCAATTTTTACTATGGCTGGTCATGGATGGGTGACCACTTTGTGGCATTTACATTTGCGAGCGTTTCCGTGCTTCGGAAGGTACGTTAAGCCATTGGTCCCGGTTGCCAGTAACATGGCAGACGTTAAGTCAAGTTCAAGGCCTTATGAGCGGCCTGAAAAATTTCATCAGCAGGTAACCTCAACCTGCGTCTGTCTATTTCAACATGGCAATGGGCTCACCACCATTACGTGGAATACACATGGTGAAAAGTGGGCATATAATATGCCTCTGCCACCCCTTCGGGGATAAGGCGTGATAGATAAATAAATAAATATAAATTCCTTGCATCTTTTTGAATATATTTGCGTGGTCATGTGTTCCCGTTCCCGTTTCCCACAGGAACTTGTTCCCGAGATAAAAAGTAGCCTATGTGTTATTCTGATGTGTAAGCTTTATAATGGTAAAGTTTTATCAAAATCCATTCAGTAGATTTTGTGGCTAAGATGAATGGATTATTTACCAGTCGGTAGATGGCGCCTACGTTGTCTTTAGACGTGTGAGCTGAAAAAATATCGTCAGTTTTGAGTATTTCTCAGTAGCTTAGTTGGTTAAGCAGCTCGCTGGTAAAAGAGGAGTTCCGGTTCGAGTCCTGTTCGAAGCTGAAAGTTTTTCTACTTTAGGTTTATGATATATTTATGAAGCGCGTGGTCCAGCGGACTCAGTGTTCTGTCAAGCAGTCCTTAAGTCAAGTTGAAGGCTTAATGGGCGGCTTGAAAAATTCTAACAGCAGGTAGCCACAACCTGCGTCTGTCTATTTCAACACGATAATGTTGTTGATATAAATAAAATATATTTTTCTAATCAAAATATATGTATACCTTCAATCCTTAAAAACTGTATAATGTCTGTGTCCACGGATAGTCCACAGACAGCAATTATTCAAATCAAGTAACTTGATCCGCCCAGAGCTAGTCGTGTCACAAATTAGTTCCACCCTTGTTTGGATGTGAGTTTTTGTAACAAAGCTATACAAAATTAAAAATGGTTGATGTTTGCGTTAGCTCTACTTTGTTTTTATAAACTACATTAAGACCAATTGTGGATCATTCTGAACTCCCTGAGTGCTGTTCGATCCACTGGTCTTAGGTCGGAAGGCGCTGTATGCTGAAATACAGGCTAAAGGCCTAGTTCCGTAACTGATGCAGATATTAGACACAATACTGAATATTAAAGCCATGAAAGAAGAAAGAAAGAAAAAATGTTCACTTCCACATAGAAAAATTAATAAAAAATAAACATGGGTTCAGCTTAACTGTGAAGTAAAAAAAAAAATAGATAAACTAGCTGACCTGCCCGGCTTCGTCCGGGACATACTTCCAACCCCGTGGCACCCATTTAATCCCGTCGCATATTACTTTTATAAAAATGTATGAGAGTTTCCCCGATTTGTTGATATTTATGATTACTGCTCCGCTCCCCTGTGTAGTATCGTGTTCAAATCGGTCAAGCAGTTTTCATGCTATGTCGTGACAACGGAAAACGGGTTTCATTTTTATATATATAGATAAAAAAAGGGAAAATAAAGTTTAAACAAAGATAATTAAATAATATCAACAATATATGTAGTCTAAGACAATATGAAACCCAAATTTCGATGTGCATCATATCTACTACGCGGAATATGGCGTTTTTCTTTTTTAGCATTATTCTTTCAGTGATAAGCTGCCCCAGGAACAAACAAGTTGCTCCCATGACAGCACTGGTTTTCAAAGAAGACCTCTTTAACCGACAAGTGCTTGGAAATTTAAATATTTTACGTGTGTGTGTGCGTGTGCGTGTGCGTGAAGGTGTGCGTGTGCGTGTGCGTCAAGGTGTGCGTGTGCGTGAAGGTATTCGTGTGTGTGTGCGTCAAGGTGTGCGTGTGCGTCAAGGTGTGCGTGTGCGTGTGCGTGAAGGTGTGCGTGTGCGTCAAGGTGTGCGTGTGCGTGTCAGTGTGTGAAAGTATCATAGGATCCACCCACACCTGTGGTGCATCTTACGAAACTCCCTGAGTGCTGTTCGATCCAGTGGTCTTAGGTGGGAAGGCGCTGGGTGCTGAAATACAAGCTAAAGGCTAAAGGCCTAGTTCAGTAACAGATGCAGATATTAGACACAATAATGAATATTAATTGTAGTACGTAAGAAATTTTGTAAACAACGATTGTGTAAGCTTTAATATTTTAGTAATAATAAACTATTATTATTATATTACGAGATGAAAGTATCATATGATCCACCCAGATCAGTGGTGGATAATTGTGAACTTCTGCGTGTTATACGATCCGCTAGTAGATTAAGATTGTGGACCTACAGGACAGAGAGAAAATACACGGTAACAATAGGTTTGCTGGAAGAAACTTTCTTTTGATTTGATTAATTCAGTATTATTAACCTGAAATTTCCTTACTGCAGCTGACAGATTTTTATCTCAGTAATGCTCTTCAAGTGGAGCATTTAAATGGATTTCTTTTGTTCGTATTATCGCTGAATATAAAACGCATGACATCCAAGGAAGTGGGATAAATTTGAGGATGAAAGTTTTTTTTTCATACGTTTTGATCTTAAATACAGTTCGGAGTTGTCCTCTTATTATATTCAGTAAGTCAATAATGGGGTTGTTTGTTATATCTGTTAGGTTCAGGTGGCGTTTTCTATGAAAGCATCAACGGCGTCGTTTTTTCGACTCTTGAACAAACAAATTTACACAAATACAATATTACATTTTACGTGAACCTTCCTGTCAAATCAACCTATTTAATTATTAAAAATCCGCATTAAAATCTATTGCATAGTTTAAAAGATCTAAGGCGTACATACATCCAAAAGGCGGTAAGTGACTTTGTTTTAAAATGTTGTTGTTTATCAATCGAGCCTAATCCCCGAAGGGGTGGCAGAGGCTTATTATACGCCCACTTTTCTCCGTGTGTATTCCTGTCCCACATAATATGGTACGGTGGTGAGCCCTTTGCATGTTTTGTGGCTAACTGCTGTTGAAAATTTTTAAGCCGCCCATATGACGTTTAACTTGGCATGTTACTGGCAACAGAGACCAACGGTTGCTTAACTTATTGGTCGTTTACAAAACACTGAGTCAGCGTGATGTTAAATTACTTTTAAAAATGAAATAAAAACACTAGAGAAATACCGTGCTTTCCGAAGCACGGAAATACTATAAACCTACTTTATACTATGTACCTGCAGATACTCATATTAATTGCCTCTGGCTACATGTGTGTACTTTTAACCAGTAATAATTGCCAGTTGTCGTCTTTAATTTCGTTATTAATTAACAGAAAAGTGGTTAATTTTCCGCAGCTCTCTGTTCTCGGAGAGCCTTTTTTGTGATATTACATAATTTTAACAGTAATTTTGAAGAATATAATGTTAGACTGAATGTTCGCGGCATCAGGCAGTTTGTTCCAGTTTTATCTGACTATTTTATATTGTACTAAGTGACCCCAACGGCTTCGCCCGTGACTTTTTTTGACCTTCCGTCGCACCTATTTAATTCCGTCGCTTATAAATTCTACAATGTTTAATAAAAATTTACTGCTCCGCTTTCAAGGGCTTAATAATATATAGCCTAGCTTTCTTCGATAAATAACTATCCAACACATAAAGATTTTTTCAAATCAAAGACAAAAGACAAACACACAAAGAAAGTCCCGTTAAAATAGGTCCAGTCTTTTCAGAGATTAGCCGGAACCGTTCTCTCTGAGACATAAAAAAAATAGAAATTGTTCTTTTGATGTAAGTCCCGTATATACTTTCCAATACTTTTATTGAAAAGCTGTTAATTTGAAATTACAAACAGATGCTTTAACATTATTTATCTGTATAGATGGCTTTAGTCGTGCAGTTTTATTCCCAATAAAGATATTATTTCGAACGTTTCATTTCATGTTTAATGAAGACGATACATTTCTGTAAGGGGTGTAAGGGCCCCATCAAGGTTTACGGGGCCAAGTGACCTTATATACAAGCGGTGCACCTGCTGACCAAGTCATTGGGAGGTCAGATGACAGTCGCTTCTGTGACGGCCTCTAATGCCCCCTAATAAATCTATACTAATTTATAAAGATTAAGAGATTATTTGTTCGGTAGAACGCGCTAATCTCAGGAACTAATGGACCCAATTGAAAAATTCTTTTAGATAGTTCATTTATCGAGGAGGGCTATAGGTTATATAACATCACGCTACTACTGAGGAGAGCGGAGCAGTAATCATAAATGTCAACAATTGGGCAAATTTTCATAAATTTTTGTTATAGTTATAAGCGACGGGATTAAATGGATGCGACGGGGAGACGGGGAAAATATGTCACGGGCGAAGCCGCGGGGGTCTGCTAGTAGTATATGTTTGTATGTGTTGTGTAATAATTAACAATATATTTGTGTAATCCTTTATCAACAAACACCTACACATTACTTCACCTTGATCAGAAAACATCACGTCTATCCGTTTTAATTGAAAGACGCACGTGTTTCCTCAGCACGTGTGACATAGGGCGACAGGTACGCCCTATGTCACAATGTACTACGAAAAAACATTCTTCATTTTATTCTTTGATTTTTTTAAATATATTCGCCTCTAATCTTGGCAAGGAAGCTTAGTCCATACAGCCTTGTTATCAGTTTTCAAATTTGTTTAGTATACGTCATGTACCGTCCTTTGTCTAAATTATGTGAAGTCCTATGTCTTTTTTTTATCGTTGGGACTAATCCCACCCGCATTCCCATTACTGTGACTCCTGTAAACAAGGATCTACAGCAATGACCAAAATACCAGAAAAGTTACACCGAGCTCGATCTCGGTGAAGTCCCAGGAGAAGTTAGCATGTCTTGGAACCCGCAACGAAATTAATCAGAAGATAATGTGAGGAAGTAAGAAAAGAACGTAATGCCTCTTCCCTTCTTTGCAAAGCGGGAGACCTGGAAAGCAACTAAGTGTAAATCTTATAGAAATAGGCAAGCACCACGGTAATAGTATATTACAGGTCCTATTTGACCTATGTTTGATTCCAGTAATATGTATGGCAGAAACGTTTAAAAGCACGAAAATTCACCCTCGATGTCACGAGATCCGCATAGTAAACTATTCCCGATGCTACTTGTAAACAATAAAGCGAATTGAAAAGGAACGAGAACGGTGACTCAACCAGCTTAAACGAATGTAATTTGCTCCTAAAATTACCATGTCCCGTAAGAAATTGAGCAACACAGTGATCAACCTCCAGCCAGGACATTCCCAGGCGTTTATGAACGTCTGAGAAAAACTGGTAGAGGTGGCGCCCTTTGATGGAAGTGTTCCAACGCAGCTGCCATGCGTCTAAAAGTTCTTCACGTACATTATCACGATACAGTCTGGCAATTCTATAGCGATCTCTTGCTAACAAAAACCTATCATCCATGCCATCTTTAGCCGAATAGTTTAAAGCTGCGCGTCTCTGAATTTCGAGGTCAATCGGGAGGACACCTGCCATCATCAGCAGAGCCTCCGTGCTAACCGTCCTGTAGGCCTTGCATAAAAATATCAATGCAAGGCGTTGACTTTGCAGTAACTTTAACCATTCAACACCAATAGTAGCCTTATCTGCCCATACCGGCGCCCTGTAACACATACAGCCTAGATAAGTGGCCCCGTAAACGACCTTCAGTGTTTTGAACGAAAGTTCCTATCTAGCAGTAGATATTCTCGACAACGCGTAAAAGCTACTTTTAGCCTTTTCACCTACAGTTTTATGTGTTCAACGAAAGCAAAATTTCTTTCTCTCAATAGAGAGCCGACGGAAAAAAAAACAGTTTTCGTAGTCCATTATTACAATTCTGCTCCAATAGAATTCTGTCGGCCGGCCGATAGAATGTTATTAACCCGTGTAGCGCCTAAAAATAGCTCTTAATTAGCATTTTTGGTAGTCTAATTAATAATAAAAAAACAGTATAATTATTTTAAAATGGATTTCCGCCATGTAACGCCTGATTTAATTAGTTAGTCTAATTAATATTTTTATAGCTTATTGCAAATATTCTGTCTCTATTCTGCACCTTAATAAGTGTGATTGTGAAATATATAATAGTTTTAGTAGACTACCTAGTTTTGGACTGATCGCAATAAAACTGCTATAGAATAGAACTAGAACGGCTTTCTATTGGAAAATAGTAGACTCGCTACGATAGTAAAAGCCACGCGCCTTTTTACTTGTTTTCCCTGATTAATCAAGTTTTCACTTTTGTAGATATTCGCGCTGTTCCGCTGATTATTTTGTATATTTGAGAAAGGCAGGGAACAAGCACAAATAAACACTGCCTGATTCTGTCTTTAAGTGATCAACATATTCACGATCACCCGACAATGCCTCACTTTCAGGTCGTTACAGTAACATACTGTTCCCGAATTCCCGATTCCCGAATCAGCATATCAAAGACAATCATTCCAACTACTTCGTCCCAACGTAGCGTAATAACGTACGCTGTGATCTGTGATTGAGTTGGAGGTCGGAAGGTGTTCATTCCAAATGCGACACAAAAATGATCTTTAGTTTTTTATTGACTGCCTCTGTGGAGCGGTGGGAGTGTATCCGACTGCTACGCAAGAGGTCGTGGGTTCGATTCCCAACCAGGATAAAACTTTGTGTGATGAGCACGATGGTTTATTCTGTGTTATAGATAAATAACGCCCAGTGTTATTTATCTATAATATGTATGTATTTTGCAATATATAAATATGTTTATCAGTTATCTGGTTACCATAGTACAAGCCCAGCTTAGTTTGGAATCAGATGACGTTGTGTGAGTTGTCACAACGATATTTATCTTATTTTTCTATCACGCCTTATCCCCTAAGGGGTGGCAGAGGCAAATTATATGCCCAATTTTCATCATTTGTTGAAATAAACAGATGCAGGTTGTGGCTGTTGAAAATTTTCAAGCCGCCCATAAGGCCTTCAACTGGGCTTGTTATATATAATTTATTTATCTATTACACCTTATCCCCAAAGTGGTGGCAGAAATTTTATATGCCCGCTTTTCACCATGTGGATTCCTGTCCTACGTAATAGGTGGTGAGCCCATTGCCGTGTTGAAATAGACAGACGCAGCTTGTGGCTACCTACTGTTGGGATTTTTCAAGCCGCCCATAAAGCCTTCAACTTGACTTAACGACAGCCATGTTACTGGCAACCGGGACTAACGGTTTAACGTGCCTTCCTAAGCACGGAAACGCTCGCAATTGTAAATGCCACAAAGTGGTCACCCATCCGTGACCAGCCATAGCAAAACTTGCTTAACGTAGTGATCGTTTACAGAACACTGAGTCCGCGAGACCAAGAGCACTTCATTCGTCTTTTCGTCATTTCTATAGTAAGGTAAGAAATACTTATGTTGGTAAAGGTGTTAGCGGTATTCCAAGCAGAAACGATTCTGCTTCCTGTACAGTAGATAGCTATGTGGCGGCACCTTCGTGAAGATCACAGTACGTTTTCTCTATTGATCTCAGGACAAACGTTTAAGCCGAGAATTGAAAGATTATTTTGCAATGGTATTATTCCGTGCTTCGGAAGGCACGTTAAGCCGTTGGTCCCGGTTGCCAGTAACATGACAGTCGTAAAGCCTGGTTGAAGGCCTTATGGGCGAATTGAAAAATTTTAACAGCTGGTCGCCACAGCCTGCGCTTGTCCATTTCAACACGGCTATGGGCTCACCACCTGTTACGTGGTACCAAACTACGGTGAAATGTGGGCGTATAGTATGTGTCTGCCTACTCCTTCGGGGATAAAAAGCGTGATGTGTGGCAATATGTATGTATGGTATTGTTCTTTTTTTAAACGGAAGGTAAAGGAATAAGGGGAGTTTAAATGTAAACTACACCGGGTCGCACCGAATCGTACTTTATATGCTTCTATCTTTTAAATTACTTAGAACCACTAGAATGAGAAAGAAAGCAGGAACTGAACGCGTCACCGATTCTACCCTGTACTATCGCACTGCCGGTTTTTTTCTCACTCTAAAACAATTATGGATACTCCGGGAGGGCCGACTGAAGTGAAAACTAAATCCCGCGTTCGTGGTTTTCACTTCAAAATTGACCGGGATCGACGTTAACGATGATGGTACCCAATTACTGTAAGAAAAAGCCAAAAAGAAATCCGAAATGATTTAAAAAAAGAGTTAATTCGAGCCCGATTTGAACCAGCGACGTATGGATTCCGATTTACGAGTATACCTATCAACAGTCCACCGCTCTACCAACTGAGCTATCTAAGGTTGATAACCCAGAAAAATCTATCACAGTTTTCTAAACTCTGTGATAAACATAATATAAATACTAGAAATAAAAATAATCTTTCAGTCCACCACAGTCGACTACATAAGATTGGCGATTCTTTCCAGGGTAACTGTATACGCTTTTACAACAAGTTTCCCTGTGACCTGAGAAATTTACCTTTAAATAAATTTAAAAAGTTTATTAAAAACAAGCTTTGTGAAAAAGGTTTTTACTCCGTTACAGACTATTTGCAGGACAGGGACGCCTGGAAATGATCTGCTGGCAAAGTGAAATAATATTAAATTGTAAATAGGCCATCAAAAAAAAAGCCTTCCTTCAGTCAAAAAGTGTGATTTGGTGCGAGCATCTACGGTGTATAGATGTAGTTGAATCCTTATTAACCTATAAACGCACACATGTGTGTTTTCTGGGTATTGCCGTCAATCAGGTTTTCAGAGCTCCATTGGGAAATGAGGTTCAGCGTGCCAACAATATCCCGTAAGTATATTAAGTCAATCTCGAATGCGGGTATTTTGCAGTCATCGCTCCGCGATACGTCACGAATGATTTAATATCTGTCATTTTATCAATGAGTTCTTAGAAAATGAAGATCTGGGGGCCTGTTTTTTCCTATTTTAATCGTGTCGAAATAGAATCGAAATCTAGATCTAGAATCTAGAATCGAAAAAAATAAAAGACATCCATTGGTAAATTTTTTTTTACAGTTTTTCTTAGTCTACTATTACAATCGTACTCTAATAGAATTCTATCGGTAGGCCGTTCCATTTTTGATAGTCTACTAACATTTTGACAGCTAAAAACAACGATTCAGGTTCTATTCTACGGCTTGTCAATAGTAGACTCGGCTCCCTGGTAAAACATGTGGGTAGCAAATTAGTGTTTGACGATTGATTCCAGACTTGTACTTATAAATAAAGTTAACTGAGAATGATGAGTACTTATTAGCACAAGAAACTCGTCAGAAATTGGACTGTGTAAACACAACGGTCGTCAGTGCTTCGCTTTTACTGCCATTCAATTTTTTTAATGTTTCCTCGGAAATTTTGTAACATTCCAGCATCTGTGATGTGTATACTTTCAGATGATTTCTAACACTCTGACAAGAAAGAGCGCGTTAATCTTATTTGTTGGAAATCAGTATAACGACGGTCTGGTATCAATCAGATAACTATGCTAGAAAGAGTATTAGTAATGCTTTGAAATAATCAAAAAATATATATACCTCGTCAGGTCATAAATTCTCATCATCATCCGAGCGTCTGTCCCAGTTGCGTCTCGCGACGCCCGGGGTCCGCTTCGATTCCGGTCACAAGGAAACAAGTTTATTCATTATGTAACCATTTATATACCAAAATGAACTTAACAAAACATAGATTCTTATGACAATAAAGTTTATTCAAAATTACCTCCGTGATTTTGAATACAGGCCTTCAATCTGCGCGGCCAGTCGTCTATCGCAGCACGAACGAGGTCCATGTCAATATCGGCGGCTGCCTTAATCAAGGATGTCTTCAGTGACTCCAAATTGGTATGAGGCTTTGAGCACGTCTTTTCCTCCAAGTGTTGCCATATCTTGTAATCTAACGGACTCAAATCTGGACTGGAGGAGGGCCAGTCTTCGTTCCGGATGAAGTCGATTTCACGCGCCGCCAGCCAGTCTTGTGTGCTTTTTGCTCTATGAGCTGGCGCCGAATCTTGTTGGAATACCCAGTGCCTGTTATTGAACATGGTATAAGAAACAGGTTCCACAAGGTTTGTCAGGACTGTATTTTGATACACAACTGCATTCGTTTTTACACCTTTCTCACAAAAATGTACCTCTGTTAAGCCCCAATAAGAAACTTCCAACCATACCATGAGCGAGGGTGGAAAATGACCTCGTTGGACACGCGAAATACGATTGCACGCTTCTTCACTACTGTGTACACCTTATCATTTTGTTTGTTGTAGCTCTCTTCTACGGTGAAAATTTTTTCATCCGAAAAAAGAATTTCCCGATATTTTTTTCCCGCGTACCGCTTCAACAAAGCGCGGCATCTCTTCAGTCTCTGGTCCATTAGACGAGCATTTAAACGATGTCCTGTTTTTCTTCGATATGACCGAAGCCCTAAGTCGTCATTTAACACCCTTAAACGTGGTTCTGCTTAACCCCATCTGAAGGGCCAACAGTTTCTGCTTACGTTTGGGATTTCTTTGAATTCGCGCCTTCACAGCTTTCATCACTGCTGGAGTCCTAACAGACCGAGGGCGACCACTTCTTGACCTTCTTGTCATCTACACTAGAGTCTTCATTGTATCGTTTGATGGTACGATAAACGAATCTTTTGGTTATATTCAAATATTTCAGTATGTCAAAAATTTGAATTGGCGCGTAACCGCAACGATGCAACTCAATAACTGCAACACGGTCTTCTTTAAGCGTCCACTCCATATTTAAAAATGAGTAAAATTCTAAAAAGTATACATTTTTATTTTCATGAACAATTCGAAATTCGAATTCAATAAACTTTTTTGTGGCCAGCATTCTAAAAGAAAAGTTTTTACTGTGTGACAATACTTATGTAGTTTGAATATTTCCGTTTTTGAGCAATCTGCTCACGTGGTCTTCGCAATGTAAGTCTAGGTCTACACTGATTCCTTCTAGTTTCGCACAATATAATATTCTTCGTCAATCGTTCCTCACATATTTTATTAAATTCAATTGTATAACAATGTATGAGATGAATAAAAACATTTATTTATTATTAATAAACGATGCGACGGGATGGTACGGTATCGTCTCGTAATATTTAGAGTTCGAATAAAACATGATTCTTCTAAATGAAGAAAGCAAATAAAATTGAAATCTCTAAACATCTTAGGCCAAGACGCAATAACAAGATTCAATATTGACTAATTATACTCTAAAACTATTTCATTTTTTGTGTGCCAGGTGGCGCAGTTTTTCGAACCACGGCATTACCACCACGGAGATGCTAAAAGACTCTCAATTTACTCTTGTTCGGGGTTTAGCGTCAGCAAGCTGAGCTGTTGCTGAGCTGAGCCATACATATTACTGGAATCAAACATAGCGTACATAGGACCCGTGATATATTATTACCGTTGTGCTTCCCCTTTTCTACAGGACTTACATCCATTTGCTTTCCAGGTCTACCGCTTTGCAAAGGAGCAAAGAGGCGTTACGTTCTTTTTCCGACTCCTTCAAATAATCTTCTGATTAATTTCGTTGCGGGTTACAAGACATTCTACCTCCTCCTGAAACTTCACCGACATCGAGCTCGGGGTAACTTTTCTGGTTTTTGGTCATTGCTGTAGATCCTGGTTTACAGGAGTCACAATAATGGTAATGCGGGTGACATTAGCCTATATAAAAAAAAATAGCTGAGCTTTTGTGTAACAGCATATTTCTGGCCCATCAACTAAAACGCCGCTATTGAAACCCTGCTGACAATGATATCGGCCCTCGATCATGGGCTTCATCTCTACTTTCTATCGGACTAGCGGCGCCATTTTGACGTGACAAATATCAAAAAGAACTTTTTATGGATGTCAAAATAAATTCAAAAGAAATCGCTAATAAAATTACAGTACAATAAAAAAACATATTTCGTGCACGAGTCAGCTAAGGTGAGCGACTCCATTACCACATTTCAAAAATATTTTATGGCTATGAAAATATGTTAATAAACTAGAGTGAAGGATCAATGGATCTGAAGTTCGCGTGCCAAAACTCAATACGCCAGAAACGAATAACATCATAACTGAAGATAACAGGCAAATATGATGTGTGGAACAAAATTTTGCCATTAAACAGCCTAATTCAAGATACACTATCAAGCAAATTTCAACTGTATCTTAGACAAATAAGGTTGATATTATATTAAAAACAAAAATAAGTTAATTCATTTCGACGCTAGTAGTTTTTCTCCTGATTATTTGTAGCTTATGCGATATTATTTATGTTGCAATGTGAAAGGATTTGTGATATATAAATTGCGTTAGAAGGGTTTTATGTTTATGATTCGTATATTATCATGTTTAGTTTAAACAAGTCGTAAATATATAATGGTTTTGCTGACCATAAATTGAGATCGTTACGTCCAGACATGCGTGTGAATAGAAGATTAGAGACTTGAGCTAAGAAAGCTCTGGTTTTGTGGCTAGCCAATAATTGACGTTATTTGAACCCGCAATTTGCGCTTGAAATACTCCGTCTTGAAATTGTTCAAAATTTAATATAGCTAGCTCGTAGCCCCGCTAACTTGTTGTCAAGATGCACCGCGTTAAAAATCTTTCGCTATTTCTGGTCCTCATACGGTTAACAGCTTTGTGGTATTTACATTATAAATAAAATTAAATATAAAATGTCTTTCTATTGCATAGACAACAATTTTAACGGTGCTTACAAAATGTCATATACTAAAACAAATTTAATATATTTAAAGTGACCACCGATTTGGAACACGGCCCGGCCCACCTGAAAAGAACCGATAAGAAACTTAGAAAGGCTTTTTTTTCGAGGGCCCATATACAAATTAATATTATTTCACTATGCCAGCAGATCATTTCCAGGCGTCCCTGTCCGAGAAATAAATCTTTTACTGAGCAATAACCTTTTTCACAAAGCTCTTTATAACTTAACTTTTTAAATTTATTTTATGGTAAATTTTTTAGGTAACATGGAAGCGTGTACAGTTTACCCTGGAAAGAATCGCCAATCTTATGTAGTCGACTGTGGTGTACTGAAAGATTGTTTTTATATCTAGTGTTTACATTATGATTATCACAGAGTTTTTTAAACTATGATAGATTTTTACAAGTACCGTGTTTCCGTGTTTCGAAATGCACGTTAACCCGTTGGTTTCAGTTGCCTGTTGCTGATAAATAACTGTAATTTGATTATTATTTCTTGATTTTGATAATAATCATGCTAACTTTGTATTAATATTTTTATTAGTATTTTTTATATTGCCGAGCAATCTTAGTGCCCCTCTTATGAAAGATAAACATGTGTCGTCACGTTGTAAATGTCACTATGTAAGCCGGAATATTCTGAAGAATATTCTTACCCTCCAATACCGTAGTCTATTAGAGGACAAAGCGAAACTAGCGTCCAAAAAGCTCGGCCTGCTCAACAGGGCGCGGCAGTACTTCACTGCGGAGCAAACACTTCTCCTCTATAAACCGTAAGTGCGGCCACACATGCACGGCACCTGAATACCAGCTTCGAACTTTTGACTCGGTAGAAGGGCGTGCTATGAGGATTGTCAACGATCCTTTACTAGCGGGCGGTGTTCCATTCCCGAACCCTTCGATTTCTGGGTCGAAACAAGTGTTTTTGTGATACTTAAATATTTGTTTCGAAGTTTGGATTTTTCCTACGTATAAAAACTATGAAGGTATATAGCATTATAAAAATATGTTTAACAGATGTCTAGATCCTATTCCACAGGCTTATATTAGCTTACTTTGGGCTAGACGACATTGTGTAAAAAGGTCCCCAAATGTTCCACAATATTTATATAAATAATTCAACCTTCAGCAGATTGCGGCAATTCTTCATAAAATCCGCAATGTTTCAAAAGTCATGGTCAACGGGCACATAAACCAACAAGCCTGTATAGGCCTAATGACAGCACATGAATCTCGTGAGGAATGCTACCTTCGACTACCCTTGAAAGGATATGTTTATTCATGAATGTTGAATAATATACGACATCTAAATTCAAAGGTCAAAGGTCACAATAGACCCCTGTAATTGTCAGTCACCAACACAAGGGTCTTGTTAGCTTGACCTTTTTGGAGGAAAATTAATTAAGTGAGTATTGACGGGTTAATTATATTATGGGAAAGGAATCCGTTCAATATGGTCGAGGGTACGTACGTAAGCCAAAAAAACAAAATACCTGGCGTGCTAAGGCGTGATAGATAAAAAAATATTATAAATATTCGAAATGGCATGGAAATATAACCATACTAATATTTTAAATATCTGAAAGTGTATTTATTTGTGTGTTTGTCGTTCAATTACACTGTAACCACTGAACCGATTTGACTGAAAATCGGTATGCACGTAGCTGATATCTTGAAAGGGAATATAGGATACCTTTTATCCCGGGACAGATCCCTGTGATCCACGCGGTCACAAAAAAAGAGAGAGAATGCTTATATTCTCAAAATCAAAAGTTAATAAAATAATAAAAACGTCCTAAACGATGGCTTCCAATGACTTTGATTGCCTCGTTGGCGCAGTGATAGTGTATGCGACTGCCGCGACTGAGGTCTCGGGTTCGATTCCTGGGTGGGAAAAAATATTTGTGTGATTCAAAAATGTTTGTTTCGGATTTTGGGTGTTACCTATGTATATTATGTTTGTATTTAGGAATATAAAGTATGTTTATCAATCGTCTAGATCCCATAACACAAGCTAACAAGTATGTAAGAAAAAAAAAGGTCCCACAATGGACAAACAAAGCATTCGTGACTTAAAAAAAAACACTTTCACATCATATTTTGGCTGTATTGAGCATGATCTTTCGCCCTCTCTCGATTGTAGGTTCATAATCAATAGAGTAATGGTCATTATCATCAATATTATTGCAAGGGCAAGGAGAAATTTACCTTGTTGTTTCGTGACGTCAGATGACCTCGGGTAGTTTCTTTGGCAATTACTTCCAGGGTTACTGTATATGTTTTTACAACAAGCTGTTAAATGTGAAAAAGTGAAAAAGTGTGTGTGTGTATAAACTTAGGGATATCCCACTAAATAAATTTAAAAGGTTGATCAAAAATGCAAAGATGTCTATTATGCCATTAAACAGGGGGCCGGTCTACTATTTTCCAATAGAAAGTCGTTCTAATTCTATTCTATAGCGGTTCTATTGCGATTAGTCCAAAACTAGGTACTCTACTAAAATTATCATATATTTCACAATGCTGCAGAATAAAGATTAAATAGCTATTTTTAGCTATCAAAATATTAATATAGACTACCAAAAATGCAAGTTAAGAGCTAACTTACAAGCGCTACACGAGATAATACTCGTAACATTCTTTCGGCCGCCCGATAGAATTCTTTTGGAGCGCAATTGTTAGTGAACTAGAGCCTTACGAGTTACTTGCCGGTTTTTCTCGGGTTGACCGCGTTCCTAACCGGTGCAGGGGTGGTCAAGTTAGTAATATTAAATATGTCTTTAGTTGTAGTGTAAAATATTTTGTAAGCACCGCTGAAATGGTCTTTTATTTATTTATTTATTGTAACAATAGATTTTTTAATATGTTACTATGCATAATAGAGTTTCTTTTTTATATAAGTAGATAATAATAAAACCGCTGGTAATGTCATTGATTGAATTATTGCATTACTAAGATATCATAATATCATCTCAGATTAGAATAACAACTTTCGTGAGCGATGTTTATTATTACTAAAGAAACTGTCACGTGAACACGAGAACCTGTCAGCAATCTGCTCACGTGGTCAAGATTTGTAGGTTAACGGTAAACATCTGAGATGATTATTACTAAAGAAACGGTTTTACTCACGTGTAAATTTCGGGATAGCCCGACTAGTTTCGAACCTAACGGAGGTCCTTTTTCAAGAGGAGCGTCAAACTACGTCGGAAGCTGCGCTGGTACTGAAACTAGTCGGGCTATTCCGAAATTTACACGTGAGTAAAACCGTTTCTTTAGTAATAATCATCTCAGATGTTTACCGTTAACCTACAAATCTTGACCACGTGAGCAGATTGCTCAAAAACTGTAAAGTCAAAAGTACTCGGATATCCAGACGTACATGTATGAAACGGTTAATGAAGCTGGAGGAAGCGAAAGAAGTATGCATGGATCGCGAAGCCTGGCGATTTGTCCTCTGTGACTACCCCGTCAGGGATACAGCGTGAAGATATTTAGTTAGATAATAATATTAGCACATACACAGTTCCATCATCAGTTTTAGTGCTAATTCTATTTTTAAACTTAAGTCGCAGTGTGCAGCGGTACCGAATCATAATTCGAATACCAAGCGAATAGAAACGAAGTACTAAATTCGATTCAATCATAAATGGGCCGCTACTGTTATGTTACTCATTCGTTCAAGAATGAACGTTAATTGCTGGACTACAGATTCTATATTAGATTGACTGTGGTATTGTGTACTAGATTGGCCCTTCCGTCCCGTATAAAGCAAATTGGTTTTGATGAAGTTTTGTGGAGTATTTTAGGTCAGTCGCAAGATTTATAGGTTTACGGTAAATATCTGAGATGATTTAATATGATATCGTATCGTAATGACTCAATCAACAAAATCAGGCTATATAGCAGTGCAATGTTTTTTTATTCAATAAAAAAAAACTTCCCGATCTTTACACCGTATCCCTGACGGGGTCATAACTAATTTATCGTATATGTGATGAAATCTTATTAGACTAAAGCAGTATAACTTCTAACGCGTGAACATAAGTTCACACACACACACACGCACTTATTTTTTAGTAACTTTTACGATGCGGCGTTTTTAGTCAAATTTTGAAAATGCCGTAAGTTGAGACCGGTCAGGTTAAAATGTAAAGTTTGTGGAATAGTCCAAGAGTTTTTATTCAAAACCAACGCAATAACTTTCCTTTTCCATGTTCAGCATTTTCAGTTACTTCCAAATCCTTCCTAGATTTGGAGCCTGGGAGCCACCTTTATTTGGCTACTACGAGCAGTTAAGAAGCGCTCGTGGCCCCGCGGACGTAGTGTTCTGTAAACGATCACTGCGTTAAGCAACTTTCACTATGGCTGGTTCTCGGATGGGTGACCACTTTGTGGCATTTATATTTTGCGAGCGTTTCCGTGCTTCGAAAGGCACGTTAAGCCGTTGGTCCCAGTTGCTAGTAACATGGCAGTCGTTAAGCCAAGTTGAATGCCTTATGGGCGGGTTGAAAATTTTTCAACAACAGGTCTCCACAACCTGCACCTGTCCATTTCAACACTGCAATGGGCTCACCACCTGTTACGTGGGACAAAAAGCAAAGCATACGGTGAAACGTGGGCGTATAGTACGCCTCTGACTACCCCTTCGGGGATAAAGGCGTGAAAGTATGTTAAGTTATGTACGAGCAGTTATCACTTTGCTGCCATCCTGTCAACCCCGTAAGGGCGCCTGCATCGTAGCCTAGTCCGTTAGTCAGCAGCGGCTTGGTGAGGATCATGGCGGAACCTACCGCAATAAGTGATTTAGATAAATGTTTAAACATTTTTATCAAAATCAAAGATAAAATAATAAAATAATATATCAGATGCATGAAAGTAAGTTGAATGCTGCGGAATTGCGATCACTTCGAAAATTGTGCGGCATAACCTTGGCCGACCGAATACGTAACGAAGTGACACGCAATATTGTAGATTTGAATGAAAGTGTCAGCGTTAAGCTGAAAAGGGGCGTGCTCCGTTGGTTTGGACACGTCCAACAAATGAATGGGGAACGATTGACGAATAATACATATACTGTTCGAAAGTAGAGGGTAGAAGGAGTCAGGGTAGGCCGAGACTTACATATGAAGACCATGTGAGCAGATTGCTCAAACCCGAGATTAGCGCGTGCAACCAAACAAACAAACTCTCCAGCTTTATATATTAGGAAAGATGAATTTGACTAATAATTATTATATCATCTGTGATCTACATTTGTAAATGATCAATTTAGAAGTCTTTCTTGAAATTTTGACACGTAAACTGATCGATTTGTGGTCGTAGATCATTGAGCATATAAACCCGGGTTAATTAAATGAAACATATAACTGTGGGTTAATTACTTGATTCGATTATTTGTACGTCAGTTTCGATTGGGTCTTGGTAGCTTAGTTGGTTAAGCGTCAGATCCGGCAAGTCAGAAGACAACTACTGAAAAAAATCTATTTTAAAGATATATAAATAAATATTGTTGGGACAAGTCACACAACGCCATCTGATTCCAAACTAAGCAAAGCTGGTACTATGGTAACCAGATAACTGATAAACACACTTATATATTTCTAAATACATACATATTATAGATAAATAACACCCAGACACAGAATAAACCATCGTGCTCATCACACAAAGTTTTATCTTAGGTGGGAATCGAACCCACGACCTCTTGCGTAGCAGTCGGATACACTCCCACCGCGCCACAGAGGCAGTCAAAAGATTTACGATTTGACTTGCATTTCTTTGCCTTCCTATTCTTAATACATCAGATAAGGTCACAAAAGAGGTTGATTAATCTCCGGTGTTCTCAATTTAAATATCTCTTCGTAAATAATGTTGTGTTGTATAAATATTTAAAGAACGTATAACCCCGCTCAGCTCAGTGTTCTGTAACCATTAGGTATCGTACCTAAATATAGCTTAACTGGAATGGTATGAATAAGTAATTCCAGTAAACAACAGTCTATTTAATAGAAATAGCCATATTAATTTTTATTTATTTATTTTTTTTATTTAATAGTTTATGTACACACATACACATTACAACAAAACTATATAGGAAAAAAGAGTACAATGGCACTGCTTATTTCTAAAAGAAATCTCTTCCAGCAGGCTTCCGGCCAGAGGAGAGTAAGAATTAAAATAATTGAAAAAGGTAGAAGTGTGAAAGAGAACTAGGTAGAATCAAGTGTTTATACATACTTTACAAACTAATACATACATACAAAAAAATACATACATACATACAAATACAAATATACATACAAATACATATATACATACAAAATACCTACATGTAAATACTTGTGCATAGTAGCAGTAAAATACACATACGTGATATTACCAAATGAAAAATAAGGACATTAGAAGTTATGAGTGGAAGAGAGGTAGTATTCACGTACTTTGGATTTGAACTTCATCAAAGAGTCAGTGTCTCTGATGTTTGGCGGCAGAGAGTTCCACAACCTAACCGCATGAACTGAGAAGGAATAGGAATAGAGGTCAGATTTGTGGGATGGGAATTTAAGAAGGGAACGAAGATGTGTCCTACAAGGAGCATCAGGAGAGCGCACAAATGAGAACCGCTCCTTCAGGTAGGTCGGGAAATTTGGGTTGCACAGTATATTGAAGAGGAGACAGAGTATCCGAGTGTTCCTGTGAAGGCGAATCGGGAGCCACTTGAGTTCTTGGCGGAAATGTGAAACGTGATCATATTTTTTGAGATTATAAATAAAACGAATGCATACATTTTGCAGCCTCTCAAGCTTGTCTAACAGCTCCTCTGTGACATCTAAGTAGCAGGCATCAGCATAGTCTATAATGGGCTGAATAATAATAATAATTAATATTTTTATTGTGATCTCTGTTTTTTAGCATTGCTGCCCTAAAGTAAGTAAGAACTTATTTTTGAATGTGTAAACTTGCCGTCCCCGGTAAAGTCGACGAGAGTCGTGCGTCGAGAGTGCACCTAGTATTAATCAACACAAACAGGAACACATTAAAAAATAGAATCGAAAATCTGACATACCACGGAGGAATAATCACCGAAAGTTCATGTTCGGAGATGGTGACGGCAAAACGCTTCGCTGTATTTAGACTCTAAATACAGCAATTCGATTCGATTCTATTTTATCTAAACCGTCTAGGTCTAGATGTCGTATTATGGGTCTAATTTGATCAAAAAGTGTTTAGTGCTTTGGGAGGAGTTCAAGGACAAAGTGAAAATCCGAATCATGGAAATCAAAGATAATGGTTAAGCCTTAAAACATATAATAATGGGTAATATGCTGTGGGTTAAGTGCTCGTAGCCTACTCAGTGTTATGTAAACGATCACTACGTTAAGCAACTTTCGCTATGGCTGGTTCTCTGATGACCGCTTTGGCCATAACGCGTTTCCGTGCTTAGAAACGCTTAGTACACTCGGCGCTCCCGAGTTCACCCGACCGAGCCTTTCACCTCAGAGCGTGACGGATCAGCCTAACTTACTACCTACGGAAAAATCTGTGTGCGGTGCGCCATACAAAGCTTTTCACTTCAAAAATGTAATCAGTAGTTCGCCACAACTTGCGCCTGTTCATTTTAACAAGGCAATGGGCTCACCGACGCCTGTGAAATGTATAGTGTAGTATGCCTCTGCCTACCACTTTGGAGATAAAATCATAACTGATAAGTATTAAGATATAGAAGAAAAAAATACTTACCTCTGCTCACACGCAATCCGCAAACAGCTCAAATTGCCACTGAAACAAACAAAAAGAAATTAAAAAATAACTTACCATATTCATGCTGTATCCCTGACGGGGTAGTCAGAGAGAACAGATGGCCAAGCTTCGCGATCCATGCATACTTCTTTCGCTTCCTGCAGATTCATTAACCGCTTCATACATGCACGTCTGGGTATCCGAGTACTTTCGACTTTTCTGTTTTTGAGCAATCTGCTCACGTGGTCCTCGTATGCAAGTCTCGGCCTACCCTGACTCCTTCTACCTTCTACTTTCGCACAATTCTTCGTCAATGGTGCCTCACTTATTCGTTGGACGTGTCCAAACCAACGGAGCACGCCCTTTTCCAGCTTAACGCTGACACTTTGATTCAAACCTGCCATATTGGTATCACTTCGTTACGTATTCGATTGGCCAAGGTTACGCCGCATAATTTTCGAAGTGATCGCATCTCCACAGTACTTTCATGCATTTTCTGACATAGGTTTCGCTACCGAAAAGCACTGCGTTATGAATCGCTAGTCGTGCTTCTTCTACGATGCTTTGTCGCTTTAGTAATTGGGACAAAGCACCATAAATTTTATTGGACATTTTTTAACACAGCGCCATCTAGCCTAAAGTAAAGCTTGTGTTATTGTATCTAAACAACTGATAAACATACTTATGTATTTTAAATACATACATATTATATAAAGAAAACACCCTAACTCCGAAACAAACGTTTGTGGATTACACAAATATTTTGTCTGATCCGGGAATCGAACCCGGGACCTCAGCGCGGCAGTAGCATACTCTACCACTGCGCTACCGAGGCAGTCGTAAAAAAAATAAACATGGGATATTTTTAAACACGGCGCGTGAAAGTCCCGTTAAAATTGGCTTAGCCGTTTCAGAGATTAGCCGGAATACAAAGACAGTGAAAAATTTAAACAACAATGTATGTACCTTATTTCATTTGCATTTTGTGAAAAGCTATTAATTTGAAATTTCAAACAGACAATCCAATTTAATTTATCTGTATAGATTACGTTTGATTATGTACAACTTCTGTATTGAGAAATTTATCAAAATCATCATAAATAAGGTACGAGGCAACAATGCAACCGCCCTTACAGGAATGAAAGATGAAAGAGACGGCTGCTGCCCCCAATAATACCGAAAACCAAAAGCAAAACAGTACCTGCTGCCAGCAGTCAAATAAACATGAATAGGTATTGTTGGGAAGGAACTGGAAATATTAGTCTCATGAGGTGGTGACGTCACGGCTCGCCCAAAGTTTCCTTCTTTGAGCCTGTTGTCCTCATCTGTTTGTCAACAGGAGCTAGGACATAAACAATCTCATAACTGACTTGTAGGTGTACTTCAGTAACAAACAGAAATATTGCGTAACCTAACCTATATTTTCAGACTTCTAAATACCAAAGTTTAAAAATGTTTTATAAAACGGGTAAGTCTGTCCGTCTCTTGTATATATGTACTACTAGCTGACGTTAGTACCATAATTTCTTTTTATCTCTTGTACTCGTAAATGAACCGCTAGACCGATTTTGTGCAAACTTCACATAAACCATCTACTAAATAGTCCGAACAAAGCCTAAACATTTGGTTTGAATAAGTGAGTTCTTGAGTTATAAAATTACAACGAAAAGTGGCATTGATTGTTATATATATTGATGTAGCCATCTTTGTCTCAAAAACTAAATAGAGAGAAACCGTTCGCGGCATTCTATTCAGAACACCATGAATACGTGCATAGGCGATTTTAAAGTTTATTTTTCCATTAGTACCTATATATTTCTCAGGAACCATAAGAGATAGGGATTAACTGTTTGCGGCATTCGATTCAGGACACCATGAATACGTAAAGGCGATTTTGAAGTTTTAACACTACCGGTTTTGAAACTGGCTTTGGTTTAGAGGCTGTCTGATTCCTTCGCTACGATAGTAATAATAATAATAAATCTTTATTCATTTAGGTCACAAAGTAACACTTATGAACGTCAAGAATATTGCTTCTACATTTACATTTACTGCCAGATTCGCAAAGCAATAGGTAGAGCCTGAGGAAGAACCTGGCAATAAAACTCATGGCCACTCTTTTCTAAACGCCAGTAATTACATTAGTTTGATTAACATGATATTTGACCAATTATATAGTAATGAATTTATACAAACAAAAAAAAAACAAACCAATGTTGTGTTTAAATCATATCAAAATTAGAGCGATTATAGTTGCCGGTTCTAAGGGCAGCCTACCCTTGAAGAAGAAGAATCTGGCAAGAAAGTCAATGGATGCCATTTTAAAATGTAGGAATGGCTTACAACATTAAAATTACACTTACATTGTTCCTTTGGATTTATGTGAGAACAGTCGACTAAACTTAAGTTTACCTTAAATATAAATAAGATTATTTTTAATAATTGCTATAACAGCTATGAGCTGACCAGTCCCAACAGACGGCACCCGTTCACGGGTATGACGCATTATATCAGCCATCGCCCTACTCAACCGTATTATAGGGAATAAGGCGACCCGATACATACGCCACCACTACCAGGACACTTAGGCGAGCATGACATACTCAAAAACTGCACAGCAGTGAAAGGCGCGTTACTTGTTTTTAAGTTAAAACTCATTTATTTGTGACAAAACCAATTACAAGAATAATAAGATACTGTCTGTCTATAAAGCGCTCGTGATCCCACGGACTGAGTGTTCTGGAAACGATCACTGCGTTAAGCAACTTTCACTATGACTGGTCCTCGAATTGGTGACCACTTCACATTTGCGAGCGCTTTCGTGCTTCGGAAGGCACATTAATCCGTTGGTCCCAGTTGCCAGTAACATGGAAGTCGTTAAGCCCAGTTGAAGGCCTTATGGGTGGCTTAAAAAATGTCAACAGCAGGTCACCAAAACCTGCGCCTGTCCACCTGTTACGTGGGACAAAAGTGGTTACGGTGAAATGTAGGCATATAGTATGCCTCTGCATACCCCTTCGGAGATAAAAGCGTGACTGTTTGTATAGACATATAGTCACGCTTTTATCCTACTTATCATTCCTACATAACATTTGACTGCCTCTGTGGCGCGGTGGGAGTGCATCCGACTGCTACGCAAGAGGTCGAGGGTTCGATTTTAACCCAGGATAAAACTTTGTGTGATGAGCACGATGGTTTATTCTGTGTCTGGGTGTTATTTATCTATAATATGTATGTATTTAGAAATATATAAGTAGGTTTATCAGTTATCTAGATCCCATAACACAAGCTAATATTAGCTTACTTTGGGCTAGATGGCGCTGTGTGAAAAAGTATCTCACAATATTATTTTACTAACAAATTTTACATAACAAACTCCTATATATCCTACTTAACATTCATAGATAGACATAGGTCTATTAATGAATGTTAAGTATATACAGACGTATACCGCAATATCAGGCAGCCATTTTAAACCTATAAAATTCGTTTAGAATATAATGAAGAGCTCGTTTTGCGTGACCACGTTTTCTATGACGTCACTCTAAAATGCGATGCAGCTTACCTATTTAAAAAAAATATATGATAAAACAACATGGCGGATGTAACGTGCCTGGCAGTTTATTACAAGATGCACCTTGTACTAAATAGATAAATAGATAAACTACTGGAAACTACATACATATAGTCATCTCTTTCATTCCAAAGGGGTAGGTAAGGGCATATTGTACACCCACATTTCACTAATTATATTTTGTCCCACGTTTTGACTGTCAGTCTATTACTGTAGACAGAAGTAGGTTGCAGCTGCCGCTTCTTAAAATTTTCAAGAGACAAAAAAAAAATTACTTGGTTTAACGTAAATGTAAATGGTTTAACGTAAATGGAAATGAGACAAAATGTAGGCAGGCAGGGAGGGACTGGACGCGCAAAACTGGAGCGTCCCCAAAATGGGCACCCGCTGGTACACAGGGAGGGTGTCCGTCGCCATGTGACCAGATTGGGTCCCCGACTTACTGGTCAGAGTCTAGTCGGGGGCGTGCAAGAAGTGACTACGTCGTCGCTTCCGCCCCGCCGTCTCCCCCGTACACGACATTTGGGGGAGACGGCGGGGCGGAAGCGTCTGTTCAGTACGCTCCCGCACCCACAAAACCTCGCGTTTTGCCGCCATCACCTCGCTAGCAAACGAGGCGACGGCGGCCCAGCACTGTTGGCTACTGATCATGGCTCGCAGCACGGCCGGCAGCTACAAATCAACACCAGTTATGCCACGTCGGGCACACGGCAAGTGTGTGCTCCACTGTGAACACGACACCACTTGGGCAGTGACGACACACGTGGTCCGGCTCCACCCCAGCCACCTCTCACAGATACTTAGCGAATACGCCATGCCCTGTGAGGAGCTGTCTGAGATGAAACGTCGTCACTCTATGTGCCCTCTCTCTACCCAATCACGTAGGATGGGCAGGACAGCCCTCACGAGGTCGTCCGTCTGTTAGCAGGTGCATCTCTAGCAGGTAAAGTAGCTTGAGCCCTGGAGATCTTGGTGGGTTACACGTCGGTTATGCTGAATTAATATTTACTAGCTTTAAGTATTTTCCGGTAGTAAATGCTCGTATTTGATAAAAAAACAAAACTATCTAAAAACTTCACGCTGTATCACTGACGGGGTAGTCAGAGAGGGCAGATCGCCAGGCTTCATCCATACATACTTCTTTCGCTTCTTGCAGATTCATCAATCGCTTCATACATGCACGGCTGAGTATCCGAGTACTTTTGACTTTTCCGTTTTTGAGCAATCTGCTCACGTGGTCTTCATATGTTAGTCCCGGTCCTGACTCCTTTTACCCTCAACTTTCGCACAACATATATATATCCTTATTTACTCGTATTTGAAATGGGTCTAATTAAGTAAACTCTCTCTCCATTTACTTAATTGAAGTTTTCATCTAATTTAAGACTTCGTATATTCAAAGGTAAAATATGTATTATTTTAAACGCGAGTCCTTTGCGCGTAAAATAGTAAATATTTTACTTTATGTGTACCCGAGGCGCTTGGCAACACTAGACAGATAGGTAGGGTCTAAGGAATTATCACACATTTAAAGAAGGATGACACGAGAAGAACTGAAGAACAACTGTTAAGGGTGTTTTTATCTAAAAATTTTGCAGAGTTCCTTTTTAAATAACTTTTCATTTTCAAGTGAGACGGTGGCTTTCAACGGCTAACTTAGTGCGAGATTTTTGACCCTAGCATTGACAATTTAATCAAGACACCGTCTTTCACCTTCTAGCTGTAAGTAAGAACATATCGCAACTTCATCCAATTTAAATTTATACGTTTCACCGTTGAGTCTAAAACACTGTTGTGACCTTATTACTTGAAAAAGGACCTCCGTTAAAGGCCTATCCGCACACAACAGTGCCAACACGGATAACGTCGTACAAAATGTGTGCAACAATATATTTTTATTCCCTGACACTGATGTATACGTTACTGATCGGCACATGTCGGCACTGTGCCGGCACTATTGTGTACGAATAGTCCTTTAGGTCCGTATTCCAATACGTGTCTCAATACTCAATCAACGCTTGAGGCTAGATTTTGCCTTATAAAATCTACACTCAAGCGTCGATTGCGTATTGAGAAACGTTCTGGAATACGGCCCTTAGTCTGAAACAAATCAAGCAACTCTAAAATAGCCTCAGGGGTTTGTACCCTCAATTTTGTACTTAGTTGCTCCCGTTTGTACTTAGTTGCTCCCGTTTGTACCTTGTTGGAAATTAATACTGAACTAAACAGTTGTCCATTTAGTTCAGTAATCATTTTCCACTAAGTTTGCTTCATTGTCATTTCAGATAACTAAACAGTAAGTTCATAAGTTTAATATACAGCGTTCGTTAGTTGAAACAACATTGAGCTGCATTTATGACGTGAACTTATCAGAAACGGGAAATAGAATAAGTTCTACACCCTACTGACATGAGAGATATAATGTTGTTGAAACTGTTTGTGTTTGGTAAATGCATGTTACAGCTTTGTATAATTACTAGTCATATTTATCTATCATGCCTTGGGTAGCAGAGGCATGCATATTATATGCCCACTTTTCACCAAGTGTATTAATGTCCCACATAATAGGTGGTGAGCCCATTGCCGTGTTAAAATAGACAGACACAGGTTGTGGCAACCTGCTGTTGAAATTTTTCCTTCAACTTGACTTAACGACTGCCATGGCAACTGGGACCAAAGGTTTAACGTGCCTTCCAAAGCAAGAAAACGCTCGCAAATGTAAATGCCACAAAGTGGTCAAACATCCGTGACTAGCCATAGCGAAAGTTGCTTAACGCAGTGATCGTTTACAGGACATTGGGTCCGCAGGACCATGAGCGCTTCCACAAATACTAACTGACCCGATTCAGTTGTTTTATCATTTATATTTTTTTAAATAGCCTACGTTCTATTCGCCAGACCTACCAAACTAGGACCACGTCTCTGCTTTCCATCTGGCACCATTTTGACGTGCCGAATATAAGAAAAATGTGTCGTCTTTTCCATTACTTTAGGTATTGTGTCTATTAAATAACAATAGAACAGAAATAATCTTCACAAAGGTTCTAAAATTGAAGTTCCACTTTTACCTCAGTTGGTTCAAACATAAAAAACTGTAACAAGAGGTTAAGGAGATGAGGAACGCACCCCTTCGATTCGTCAATCCTATCGTACAACAGTCATGGATAACATCTACTAACTATAACGAGGGAATAACATACCGAACTCCTCAAGGTAAGTAATATAGGACCGGTAGTATTTTACCTTACCCTCAGATTGTTAATTTTCCGCTTAACAACGTGACACTAAGTTGACACGTGTTTCGCTTTCTTACATCAAAACTATTCGAATTAAAATTATAGAATAAAAAAAAATAACTTATTAACTTCACGCTGTTACCCTCACACCACGTCATGAGAACAGCGTGAAGATAGTAAGAGGCCAGATGGCCAGACTTCGCTAGTCATGCAATCTTCTTCCATTTCTCACCAATCGTTTCTTAGGTGCATGGGTGACCGAGTTCAACACCCTACTTTTGAGCTTCCCGTTTATGTGCAATGTGCTCACGTAAGTCCTAAGAATTCAATTCGAAATCGAGAAAATCTAATAATAAATACATAAAGACAAGCTGAAAACTGAGAACAAACTAAAGTCAAGAAATAATAATCATAAAACAGAGAAAACATATTTGGTTTTCAACAATTTAATGGCGGGGTATTTCAAGAACAAATTGAGGGTTGAAATAATTTTGTCAATTATTGTCTAGTCACTAAACTTGAGATTACTTAGCTCAAGTCTCTAATCTTCTATTCACACGCACGTCTGTATGTAACGATCTCGATTTATAGACATTTAAACCATTAAATGTTTACTACCTATTTTAACTAAATAAGATAATATGCAAATCAAAAACATTAAACACTCGTGAGGCGATTTAATTATTGACATTTTATTTATTTATTTCAAACTTTAGCACAAAGTACAAGGCGGACTTAATGCCTTAGGCATTTTCTAACGTTTGTCAGCAAAACGTGCAATTAAACTACTGTTATGTTTGTTACTTTTTTACTTTATTTTCCTTATTTTCCGTCAAATATTGACACACAGCTGGATATTCTTACCTCAAAAAGTAAAAATAGAACCCATTTACGATTATTTTGTTGTCCTCCGTCTTTCAAAACTATTTTTCTCGGGAACGCGTGAAGATATCGAGTTGAAATTCATTTAATATACCAAGATCTACAATCCCTTGTAGCGGTGAAAAAATCAAACTTCTAAGTTAATTTTTAAATCAGTTGTGGCCATTTATGTCGCAAAAAAATATATTTTTCAACACTCTGAAGGAAATCAAAATTCTCCGGGGACATAGAAAGTTATTTATAACTTAATGTACTTACAATTTTTACGGAATCCTCAGTGAGTGAGTTCAACTCCCACTTTTCCAGTTTTATTGGAGCGAAGCAAACGAGGTCACCGCAGCTCCATTCTTCCCCGATTCAGATTTTTGATTTGTCCCCGAACTCCTCCTATACCACTCAACACTTTTTGATCAAAATTGACTCATAATGTGACATCTAGCCATTGATGGTTTAGAAAAAAAAATCGAAAAAGGAGGATGGAGGAATAATGACCGAAAGGAAAATTGACATAGACAAAAGAACTCGAAATGTACTTCATCCATATGGTCAAAACGCTGCGCTCCATTTAGTCTTACCGGGGACGGCAAGTGCACCGAGTTTTATCAATTGAATCGATACAACCTTGCCACCTGATCGCAGGTTATATGCATGTTTCAAAATCTCTACGCAAGATAAGTACTCATAAATAATATTGTATACCTACTGAAAGATTCTTATCACAGAATGTATAATGAGAGAACCCATCTGAGTAACATAGATGTACACGTAGGTAATTTTGCGTCGAAGATTATACCCAAGATAATTCTTGATACTTTAAATAGACACATAAAGATTGTAATGATAAATGTCAATACACTAATTTGCACAGATATATATACAGATAAATAAAATTTGATGTGTCTGTCTGTTATTCAAAATAAATAACATTTCACTAATTGCATATAAAAGAATCAATGTTAAAATTTATACGCTGCCTGTTTTGTCTGTCTAATCTTTGATAGGTCTGGACCGATTTTTACGGGATTTTGACTGGCCGATAGCTGATGTTTTAACGAATAACTTAAAGAGAATGGGGACCACGCAAGTGACACCGCGGGATGTCCTTTAGTAGTAAAAAAAATACTGTAGCGGTTGAATTTGGAAGCCCTTTCGATCGCATAATCTTTTTCAGCATTTAGTTTGGCATAACAGTTTCAGCATAAAGTTTTCTCGCATAAATTATGATAAGCAGAGTGTTATAAACGCATAATGGTTTTATTGGCATAACTTTAACTTACTCTAATTTTTTTATCATAATTTTAATCAGCATACATGTAAAGGGCATAATTGTTTTACGCCCAAAGATAATTTATCATAAAATACAAAACGCATAATGGAGGTATGGATAACCGTTTAAATCATAAATGAATAAAAAAATTGACTAAGAATATTTAAGAAATGATGAGACACAATTGTAAATAATCATCTCACTCATAGCCACGTTTGTAAGCTGTAACATTATAAAACGATATTTTAATTGTTATTAATTTTAGACTAGTCTTGATATTAATTTTAGACTAGTTTTGAGCAAAGTCGTAAATAGGTACGACAACGAGCGAAGCGACACTTCGACACGAGCGAACTTCAGTATAGTGACTATTGACATTTATAATCGGTGGGCATTTCAATCACAGACAGTTCAAGCTTAGATATAAAAATATGTACTCGTTAACATTATGGTATTCTATATGTATGACTTGTAATCTTTATGCTAGAGTGAGTGAGATGCTAATAAATGTTATGATTAGTAATCGTTATTGTAAAAAAAATTATGCGTAAACATTTTATGCGGGTATATCATTATTATAAAGAAGTTATGGGAAAATAAAGTATGCCTAATGATTTATTCTGTTTGAACGTTATGCGAAACGAAGAGTATGCCAAAAAACGTTATGCAGTTTTAATTTATGCCTCAAAAATTTATGCAACCCAATACGGAGCCGTTGAATTTTACGCAGTGGATCAATGTTTAGGGATCTGGCGGTAATTTTCAGAACTTACCCTTTATATAATTTGCCACTTAACAATATAGAATCGATTAAATTTTCAATAAATTGAGGAGATTGGGGAATAAATAATATATTTACAATCGTCTAAGAGAGGAGTGAAAAAGCATAATTTTGGGTCTTCAATCACTGGTCGTCGTTTCAGCTGTCTTTTAGGCAAGCGACACTATTTTGACGCATAAAATATAAAAAAAACCTATACACAATTTCAATATAAATATAATTAGGCCGTAAATTAAGATTACTTATTCATCTCACTCATCTATCAAGGCTCAGCCAAAACCCTTACACCAACATTTTCTGTTATCTACTTTAAAAAGGTTTATCCAATTGATACGAGTAACCCTAAGGAGGTTAAATAGGGAAATTGTCACGGGCAAAAGTGGGTTTGTAGAGTAAGTAAATATATAACAAGATTAATTTGAACATTTAAAAAAATCCCTTGCCAATAAATACTTGAACACAAATTCGATAGGTCTGCTGTGAGTTTTCGAAGAGTCGGGTTCTATGGAGACCATTCTCTTTGCAGCATCAGGTCGAAGTTATCAAGTAATTATCATATACCGATTTCACTGGCACGCGTTAAGCACTTAATCGAGTAATCATACGCCAAAAATGCCTTACATCATTTTGGAAAAGAGCTGATACTCTTACACTGCTGGATCGATAAGAATTAAACATAGCTAAGAAACACCGCAAGGAAACTGTCTTTCAAATAAAAAAAAAACGCAACGAAATCGCTCTATCCGTTTGAGAGCTACTTTGTCACATACAGATACACACACATAACGACTTCGACATCAAACTTAATACACCGTTCATTTTGCGTCAGGGATTAAAAGGAACCACAACACATGCGTTTTAAAATTTCTCCACAGCACATATGGTAATCCGCATGTGGTAACATCCTTAGAAGACTACCAGCCTTGCCACGTTGAACGATAATAAAAAAATAACCTCAAAAAGGAAACCAACCTTCCTAGTAATAAATAATAAAGTATGAAATGTTTACTTAAACAATAAAATGTATCAAAATTCTGATAAGGGGCGTATCAGAAACGGTGTAATGAGAAGACCCACTAGGGTAAAATAATTCACCGCGTTATTATGTCCCAAAAGTTAGTAGGTACTTTTGGATAATTCTTGATACTTTTATTAGATAATCACATTGCGGATTTGGGTGTTCGTGACATTTTAAATTTACTGCCTTATTATATAACGTGATTCAGTAATACTTGAGGGACCGAGAGTAAAATTTTTATGAAATCAGCATATTGCAAATTCAAGATGACTTATTTAAATCTTCGTAGAAAATCCTATAAGAAGTGTTCCTACCTATATTAAATCTTTACGTAAAAAATACGCTTTCTAGCCTAAATTCTGACCCGACACTTTTTAAAGTAAGAAGCGAATTTTTAGTGTAATAAGTGTGTCTATTGATCATTATGAATATCATCATCATCCGAGCGTCTGTCCCAGTTGCATCTCACGACGCCCGGGGTCCGCTTTCCTACATTTTCTTCTCCATTTCGCACGGTCGTCAGCATGCCCTGTATTGAGACCGTCTGAGAAGTGCTGGCTTGACGTCCATGCGTGCCAACAGGCATGGACGTTAAGCCAGCATTTCTTGGGTCTTTGACCATTTTATGCTTCGCCACACAAAATTGTTTCTATCTTTTAGTGTGTACTAGATTATCTCATGAACATCTAGACCAATTTTGACGGGGCTTTTACTTAAACGGTAACTAATATTATAAGGAGCAATACTTATTGGTCATAAAGTCGTCACTTTCCAATGACTAAATGAAGTCATGTGGTAGTACAAGCTATTAAACAGACCTTGAGTTTTACTGCTCACAATGATATACGAGTATTTACCTAAGTACGCTTTCAATGGAAATTATGATCTTTATCTTTGAGCGTTAGCGTCATAGGTATAGGTAGCATTGTTGTAGAACAACTTTTCAATTTAAATTCACTATCTTTGAAAACTGTTCGTTAAAATCGATTATGTTGTTTTTACGTGAAAGATTAAAAAAACATCCATTCTTACACATTAATAATATTAGTACGATAACTTTGTTTATCCATCACGACTTATCCGAAGCGGTGACAGAGGCATATTATATGCCCACTTTTCACCGTGTGTATTCCTATACCACGTAATAGGTGGTGAGCCCATTGCCGTGTTGAAATAGACAGACGAAGGCTTAACGTGCCTTCCGAAGCACAGAAACGCTCGCAAATGTAAATGCCACAAAGTGGTCACCCATCCGAGTACCAGCCATAGTTTAAGTTGCGTAACTCCGTTATCGTTTACAGAACACTGACACCGCGAGGCCACAAGCACTTCGTACGATAACTTTAGGGTTTAGAAATCTTATAAAACACCATTATATTTTTATTCTATTTCAATTCCATTGTAGTTGGTCCAAAACTAGGAAGTCTAAATAAATCAATCAATAATATTACAATCGCGCGTCACACTTAATATCTTTCGTAACATTATAAATCTCCAGTAGCATTAAATTAATACATTAAACTAGCCAGCGGCTTAGTCATTATTTAAATCTTTTACGCGTAAATTAAGGCTTGATAAGATTTATGACATTTAGCTGGAGGCTAACGTCAGCTTCGTGAGATTTTGAGTGAAATATTTTTTTTAATTTACGGTGACAGAATATTTTCACCTTCATGTTGACGATTTTTGAGAACTCGGAATATTCACTTTCCGAAGATTAGATTGGATCATACATTGTTGGTCGCGTTTTGATTGAAATTGAAAATAATAAATGGTTATTGTATTATATCGACTGCTTCAGTAGCTGGTGGTGCTGAGGTCTCGGGTTCGATTCCCTTGTCAGAACAAATATTTATGTAATTCGCAGGATATGTTAATCATACATGTATTTAGAAATAAAAATTTTTTTTCCTCCTTTGAATTTTGCTAATCAAAGGGGGAACGCAACGAACCAGTATCTTCGGATCATTGCCTAAAGGGACCTCTTTTAATAACATATTTTAGTTATGTATCATATTTTTAAGGTTATATTTAATGTTAATATTAAGTTAATTTAAGTTGATATTTATTAATATTGTATAATATAATTATTTAGAAATATAAAGGTATGTTTATCAGTTGTTTAGATCCCATACCACAAGCTTATACTTACATTTAATGAATTTCGCTAGATGGCATTCTCTAGCAAAGTTAGATTCAAGGGAGCTCCGTACTAAATTTATATAAAATAATAGTCCGATGCATTAATTTAGTGAAAAACATCTTGAAATAAGTGTGTTATTGGTAGTATATACTGTACAAATGTTAGCACAATAATCATAAACAGAACAGTGAAAAAAAAAACAATTTAAATAAACGACATTGTATCGTTATTTTCATCGTAAATACTGTAAAAGATAACATAGATTATAACCAGTGCAATTATTGATAACTATTGAAAAGAACACAGTTATATCGGATGAAACAGTGACGAACACTGCGTCCAGAAAATATGGAATGTGAAAATATTTTTGCAGCATGAGTCATAACAATGATTACCTTGAGTTTAAAAATCAAATATACTAGATGGCAGTCCGATATTTTAACTATAAGGATCAGAGTGTTTAAGCGTCTTATAAAACTTTTGCGATGGTGATGCCGACGGTTCAAACAGACAAAGTTCTTTATGTGATTTCTCAGATTCAAGATAAATTTTTGATCGTGATTGTGTATCTACCTGCAGACGTAAGAACTACTATAATAAAACTTATAAAATCCTAAAGAATTTAGGGGTCGCTTGAATAAATAGCTTGTGGAGACGGGTGTATTTGAGGTTACTGACAGAGGCAAAAAAAGGCACCACTAGTGGGATAACATACCTTACAAAGCTAAACTACTACACAACAATAATAAACTACACAGCATTAATTGATAAAAAATAATAATAACAAAAAAAGGGCACACTTGTAAACCATGGAAGAAGTTAGCAATGTTACTTTCAGACGACATATTTCAAGGACCAAATCTCTTGAAAGTCTTGAGAAACCTGATTCCCTGAACAGTATCCTTTCAGATGATTTGCTAAATGCTTACTCACGTGCAGACCTATTTAATTTCGAATTTAAGAGATTTAAAGATTGAAATTGACGAACTTAAAGGAAATCTTGAGACTACGCAAAATGAGCTCAAAAATGTAATCTTAGAAATAACGGTTTAAAGAATCACTCCCAACTTACTAAAAAAATGTACGTTCTTAAGCAATTGTGTTAGAGTCCAGGAACGTTGATTGGGAAAAGTATGCGAAAAAGTCGACAAAGCGATTGACGGATAGTTTTGAAAATAGCTTCTCTAAACAGATCAAGACACCTGAAGGATTATGCCCTCTAGTGTATTCAATTGGAAATAAAGAAATTCAGACCGAAGAGAACTCATCCTTAGGGGAAATTCAACCGATGTAAACAAATCTTTTATTGCACAAAAACAAATGTGTAAGAGAAATCTGCGGCCTGGTTCCGTGGATATCATGTAGGCCTCTATTTAAAAAGCCTAAATTATTAACTCTGCTCTGCATGTTTATTTAAAAAAATTAAAGACCCGAGAAACACTCTGGATCTGGACAGGATTGTATTATTCAAAATACTTAAAAATAAACTATTTAAAGATAACTGGTTAGCTATGGATATTAATATATATTTAATAAATACTAAAAATATTAAAGCCCTAACATACCATTTATTCAAAATGTTCAGAGAATGGATAATATAAAAATGTTTTTACTCAATAAAGGACTTCCTGACAATATATAGTAACATTTAAGTTTGTTTGTGTCGACCGTTGTTTATGAGTTTCTATGACTCAAAATTAATGTTCTCATGCCATGTATAACATGATGTACTTAGTCGTAAGACATTTTGGTACCAACTTTATAACTTCAAAACGGCCTAACGACTGCTATGTTACCAGCAACCCGGACTTAACGAGCCTTCAGAAGTACGGAAACGCTCGAATATGGAAATACCACAAAGTCAATATCAATCTGTAACCAGTCAAAGTGAAAGTATATTAACGCATTGATCATTTACAGAATTCTGAGTTAGTGGGACCTACAACAAATGGAAAATAATCTGCAACAATGTCACACACTGAACAATAGAACTAGATATGTACGTATTTCCATTTCACCTGGATCACACTTTTAAAATAAAACGACGAATGTACTTTATAGTTCATATTCAAGTGAAAACTTTAGCGAAAGAGTTTCTCTCCGATAAACTAGAAATGTAGAAGTAGGTAAATAATAAACGAACCTTTAGAATATAAAAAAATGTACTGAATTTGTAACCCGGCAGTAAAGTTACAAGTTGTAAACCTACATTACACAAAAAGCCTTTGATACTCTCAACTTATGTGGTGTATATTTAGAATTTTCTGTTTAAAATACAAACTTTTTCTTACACATTTATTTACAAAGTAAGCAGGATGTCTATTTCAAGATTTTACCTCTGATACCATTAGACCATCTAACTAACTGATACCTCATTTACACTCTCGCGCGTGGCACGAGGCGAACTGCGTTACGAGCCGCGAATGTAATCGCAGTATTATGGTGCATTTACATTCGAGCTCGCGATTCGTCTCGCAGCTCGTCTCGTGGCTCGTGCGAGAGTGTAAATGAGGTATAAGGATAGTATACACGCTGGCCGTTTGTTTAGCGTAGACGGAGCCACGACGGCGACGTGGCCTCGTGGCGGCCATAGCAGTAGAAAATCTTACTCTGTAGGTCATAGTTATGGTTATACGGTGGTCTACGGTGAAAGTGCACACTTTTTGTTTTTTGAGCACGCGATATGAGCAAAAGAGGTGCAAAAGAGTGATAGTATTCTACCGTGCTGTAAAAGACGCACTAGGCGCCGAAGATTTCAGAATGATTTCCGTCACCGATCTGTGAGTTAGGGGTGATGAAGGAGGCTCGTTGTATTTTAATGCATTCTTTTCTGTAGGGTTTGGGAGAATAAGCTCTCAATCAACAGACCAGTGGTCATCTTTGGAGGGGATATAAAATTTCCTGTGATTTCTATTCTTTTCTGACGCGATTGAATTAGTAGACTTGGCTCCCTGGTTTCAGGCAGCCGTGAAGTCGTAGTCGGGTTTTAACTAAAGGTGGAGTCGATTCAATTTCGACCTTTAGTTCCTGTGCTGAGAATCTCAAGAAGGGTTCTGCACTTAAAAATGGAATAATATTATTATGTTTCTATTTTATTCTTTTTCTTTTAATCCCATGCATTTTAAATGTTAACTAATGTGCCTTGCTACACCATTAGGTCTTGAAGACTGTCTTAAATTAATTTACTGACAATGATCTAATATTGTTGGGAAGTTTGTTATAGAATCGTATAAATTACCCCAAAAAAGAATTGTTATTTTTTCGAAATAAGTGTAAAACACGTTATTTTTACATAAATACCTTTTTTAAAAACCTGTCTCTGTTTTTGTGCATAATGTAAATTCATAAATATTGTCGTATAACGTAAAAAACATCCTAATTTTTTTGAACCTTTTCTTTAAAGATACTCTTTGACCAAGCTGGTATTTTGCTGTCAAAATTAGATTATTTAGAATTTAATTATTGCTCTCAAAATAATTAGACAGTCACCCAAAATCTATAGCAAAAGAGTATCGTGTTTAGGAGGTATTTGATTTGCGAAGTATTGTTTTAATGAACCCTTTCATTACACTTGTTCCCTTTTAATAAGTACCTAGTTAACCCTCTTATACCACTGGCATATAATGACCTGGCTAATGAAGACCTCAAAGGGATTGGGTACAAAATTGAACCCTTTTAATATAATTACTACATTTATTAGGTACAATAAGGATTTTTGGTCTAAAGATGTACAAATTATTTAACTGTTATAATCTAGTTACCCGATCTATACTAATAAATCTGAAGAGTTTGTTTGGGTAATGATATAATCACCGGAACTACTGGTTCGAATTGAATTTGTATTTCATTATTCGATAGTCCATTTATCAAGGAATGCTGTTTAAACCATCACGCTATTACCCAAGGAAGTGGAGCAGATATCATAAACACCACAAAATTCGATAAAGTTCCATACATTACTAAAATATTTATTGTTGGGATATTTACCATGTCTACTTTCATTCGCGAGTATCCGATATTTCGGAACTGCTGCAAGCGCCATGATCACGGAGTAACTGGAGACACTGCGGTGGTCTCCAGACATGTAAATATCCCGACAATCTATATTTTAGTAATGTTTATGATCATGACAGTTTAAATTCATATTCAATACATTTTTTAAAATTAGTGGACTATTATTACTTATTATACTATTATTACTTATTACTCTCTGACTACCCCGTCAGGGATACAGTGTGAAGTTAGTTAGTTAGTTTTTTTTTCAGTGGTATGGGGTTATGAGGGATGCACAGGGTTCGGACAAAGCCTCGGGGCACACTTAGTGTTTATATTATAAGTGAAATAAAAAAATCGTTCAGTTGAAGTAACATATGGCGACAAGTATACGTTCAATTGACTTACTATTTTACTATAATCGAACACTTGACTATCGAAATTAAGTTACGGACCCAACTTTGTAACACTTCTTAAGAAAGTTGTGCAAACGAATAAACTTGAAATTATATATGAAACGGCGCGGCCACTCTTTATAAATCGTTAGTTTGACTTAAAATGTTAAAAAATATTGTATATCAATTGAAACAAGATTATACGAATTTGTATTATAGAGCAGGTAACCCCGTTGAAGTTATGTGTGTCGCCATCTTGATATGCAGTAAAATTTAATATTATAGTCGAGCGTGTGGCTAATAGACGCATAATCAACGGCTTTTAATCGAATTATATTATTACTTATTTATATTTTATTTATTTATTATAAATCTTTTACATATTTCTATACATACTTCTTTCGCTTCTTCGAGATTCATCAATCGCTTCATACACGCACGTCTGGGTATCCGAGTACTTTTGACCTTTCCGTTTTTGAGCAATCTGCTCACGTGGTCTTCATATGTAAGTCTCGGCCTACCCTGACTCCTTCTACCCTCTACCTTTGAACAATATATATTCTTCGTCAATCGTTCCTCACTCATTCGTTGGACGTGTCCAAACCAACGGAAGTATGTATGGATCGCGAAGCCTGGCGATCTGTCCTCTCTGACTACCCTGTCAAGGATACAGCGTGAAGATAGTATAGTTTTTTTTTTATATTTCTATTAAATATTGCCCCACAAAACCGTGTTATCGGTTTGTCTGTAGGATCAAGTCTCCGTACATTATACTTACTATATTAAATACTACGTGTCCAGATCAGAAATCTAATAACACCTAAAACTAAGTTTATTTCCATTTATACTTATAATTATATAGTAAAATAAAGTTATCAAGATGACAGACTATCGAGATAATGTCTTTTAATTTACTTTGAAATAACTTAAAAATAAAATAATATCCATCACGCCTTATCCCCGAAGGGGTGGCAGAGGCATATTATATGCCCCATTTTCACCGTGTGGATTTCTGTCCCACGTAATAGGTGGTGAGCCCATTGCCGTGTTGAAATAGACAGACGCAGGTTGTGGCTACCTGCTGTTGAAATTTTTCAAGCCGCCCATAAGGCATTCAACCAGGCTTAACGACTGCCATTTTACTGGCAACCGGGACCAACGGCTTAACGTGCCTTCCGAAGCACGGAAAATAACAAAACATAATTAATAAACATTAATAAATAACTTAATATTACTTTCTGATACAAGTATCTTTGGCAAACCTTTCATTAGATATGGAAAACGTTTTTTAAGTGTTCTGTCATCATAATAATTCTTTATCGTAGGCACAATTAATTTCCCAGATGTCATGGAGCGTGTACCATAACTATTGCTTACTCTTTCCAAAGCATGCTCCTGACTGCCATGGTTGTTTACAGCTAATAGATATTTATGTTATAACCTAACGGGTAAAAGGTTACATATTTTAAATAATTTTTATATGTAACATTTTACCCGTGTAAGGAGGAATTTTAAAAATCTCAACTGTTATGATTCTATTTTATCTATGTATGATTTGAAAGTTAGACCATAACAATCGACCATAAAAATATTGTAATCGTCTGTTATTTTCTATGTATAACCTATATTGTGCAATAAACTACGTGTAAACCAAAGAAAAAGGAGCTCACATTTACTCCTATGCCGATGACACCGCTATAGTATTTGGTGGTCGAACCTGGAAAAATGTTTAGCATAACGCAGAATTTGCTCTTTCTAAAATAGCAGCTTGGCTTGACTTAAATCTACTAATTTTAAATACTTCCAAAACTAAAGTTATTTGTTTCACCAAATACGTGTGTTCTCAGCCTCCGCAGTTCACTTTAACAATACATAAGTGCAAACGTAACTCAAATTCAGTGTGTTCCTGCACAAAAATTAAAAAAGGTAATTATATCAAATATCTTGGCATATTGATCGACCAGCGTCTATTATGGCTCAACCACACTGAACTCTTAATAACACGGGTAAGAAGGCTAATCTGGACATTCAAAACATTGCGACATGTTACATCGGATAATCTGCTGCGGCAAATTTACATATCACTTTCACAATTAGTACTGACATACTGCTTGCCAGCTTGGGGTGGAGCCATCAAAACCAAGTGTCTAGAACTAGAGAACGCTCAAAGATCTCTGCTTAAGGTCATGTATTTTAGGCCCTTTAGGTATCCCACAGAACTCCTTTATACAGATGCATCCCTTTTATCGGTCAGAAAGCTTTATGTACTTAAAATAATATTAAAAAAACACAAATCACTGATCTTTGAACCAGGAAAAGTGACTGGTAAAAGGAAAAATTTTGTAGCCCCTACAGTATTGGTCAAATCCGTTTTCGCTGATCGACAATATCCCAAACAATCAACACGTTTGTATAATTTGATTAGCAAAGACATAGACATTTACTCCCTTACTCTACGAGCCTGTAAGGAAGCTGTAGTAGACAGGCTTAAGTCTAAAACGTATGATGATGTGGAACATATAATACAAGAAACCAATCTATAGCATACTCCAATCCTCCCACCCTCTTAAGGTACTTCATCTTGCAATATTAATATCAGCGAATATGCAAAACTAACAAACCATCCTGCGTTATACATAAACATGCACAACATCAAACATTAACACACACATGCACTCTCACACACACACACACACACACACGCGCGCGCGTGTGTGTGTGTAATAAATCGTCCTGTACACCGTAAAACTGGAAAATAACTGTTGTGGAAGAGTGGAATTTCCAAACACAAGCATTATTTAGCTTACATGGAAGTTCCTACTGAAACACATTGTAAATTTGTGATACGAAATAAACATTTTATTTTTATTTATTTTTATTATAACACATTTTTTGATCAAACACAAGTGAAACATTTTTTATGGTTGTGCGGATTTTGGAAGGGTCACCATCTCAGCATAGTGCCGCATATCATTGGTGATGACCTGCTACGCTGGTTTTCAAATTGTGCGCAAAAAAGATTTCAAAGATTTTGGATTCCTGCAAGCACTAAAATCCACGACACATAATAGAATCGTGACCAAAATATCCGCTTAGCCGATCTTATATATACTTAAAATTATATAGAGAAGAAGTCCCTAAAGCTATCTATCTATTTATCTTCACGTTGTTTCACTCATACCCTGTAGTCAGAGAGGACAGATCGCCAGACTTCGCAATCCATGCATACTTCTTTCGCTTCTTGCAGATTTATTGATCGTTTCATGCATGCACGTCTGAGTATCCGAGTACTTTTCACCTTTTTGTTTTTGAGCAATCTGCTCAAGTAGTCTTTGTATGTAAGTCTAAGTCTACTCTGACTCCTTTTACCCACGACTTACGCACAATGAATATTTCTCGTCAATCGTTAACCACTCATTCGTTGGTGGGGACAGAACCAACGTAGCACGCCCTTTTCTATAAAACTATTATTTTATTTAAAATGAATTAGTATATTTTTTATAATAAAATAATTATAGTCGAAATTCGACCAATAAGCGACTACTAGTCTATATTACTACACAGCTGACAACACTGTCTTTCTCCCCTCAGGGATATAGAAGAACCTCCGTTGACATTTCAACTATTACCGTCAATAAATTCTTGCGTTATGAATTGCTCAAAGTGCGTAGACACGTACGAGTATACTTGGATATGTAGTCACTTAAACGACTAATAATAGATGCAGTACAATGTGACCACGGAGCAAAAATAGCAATCATGGTGACGCTATTAATCGTAATAAGTGCATTAACTAAGAAAATTGAACTAGGAACTATATTTAAACTTCATTTATAATTTTTTGAGATGGATTTAGTATTTTTTATTTTGATTGTTTACGCGAGGCATTTCACAATCAAAAATATTTTTATTCATGTACCTAGACCATTTTAGGTATCAAATACAATTGCAACCTTTACTAGTCCTGGAATCAAATACATTGACTAAACTGTGTACTTAATATACTCGTAGTTTTACAGAGAAGTCCGTAATGACATAATATGTCTATCTAAGGATAACCTACTCGTTTACTATAGCAGCATAGATAAAACGAATAAGTGAGGAACGATAGACAAAGATTTTTTTTGGATTATATGGCCTGGTTACTAAGGCCTTTGGGCCAGACGAAAAATATATGTTGTGCGAAAGAAGAGGGCAGAAGGAGTCAGAGTAGGCCGAGACTTAATGAAGATCACGTGAGCAGATTGCTCAAAAACGGAAAAGTCAAAAGTACTCGGATACGTGCATGTATGAAGCGATTAATGAATTTACAGGAAGTGAAAGAAGTATGCAATTGATTCCTGGCGATATGTCTTCTCTGACTACCCCGTCAAGGATATAGCGTGATGATAGTTAAGTTAAGTTAAAAAACTCATGCCTCGGCAACGAACATGCAAATCATCAAGTTTAATAAATAATATTGATTGATTATGAGCCAAAGAGACACGAACGCCCAGTTATTGTGATAAATGATCGGCTTCACTCACTAAAATTAGTCGACTAGTTTTAAGGGGATGTAATTTTGTTTGGGGCAAGTTATAGTGTGTGGTCAAGGAGGCCTCGCTGACTCAGTATTCTGTAGTTAGGCAACTTTCGCTAAAGCTGGTTATGGATGGGTGATCGCTTTGTGGTATTTCCATTCACGAGCGCATCCGTGCTTCGGAAGGCACGTTATGCCGTTGGACCCGGTAGCTAGTAACAGTCGCTAAGCCAAGTTGAAAACCTTAATGACGGTTTGAAAATGTTAAACAGCAGGTAGCCACGATCTGCGTCTGTCTTTTTCCACACGGCAATAGACTAACCACCTATTACGCGGTACATGAATGCACTCACTGAAATGTGGGCGTATAATATGCCTCTGCCACCCCTCAGGGGATAATGCGTGATTGATTGGTAAACAAATAAATGATTTCATAATGTATTAACGAGTACTACGTTACCAAAGCTTTCCAAAGCACGGAAATGCTAGTAGAAAGAGTCGGGGTAGGTAGGGTAGAAAGAGTCGGGGTAGGTAGGGTAGAAAGATTCAGGGTAGGTAGGGTAGAAAGAGTCAGGGTAGGCCGACACTTAAATATGAAGACCACGTGAGCAGATTGCTCTAAAATGGAAAAGTCAAAAGTGCGCGGATACTCAGATGTGCATGTATGAAGCGATTGATGAATCTGCAAGAAGCGACAGAAGTATGCGTGGATCGCGAAGCCCGGCGATCTGTCCTCTCTGACTACCCTGTCAGGGATATAGCGTGAAGATAGTTAGTTAATAAATGCTAGTAAATGGAAATTATATGGATACCCATTTCGGGAATAATCGTAGAATAAGATGCGGCAAGCGGCGATCGTCTACATAACCCTGAGCTGCCGAGGATTCGAGCGCTTCAACCATATAACATATTTAATACATACATATAGTCACACCTTCATTCCAGAAAAAAATGACAGTTTTCGTAGTCTACTATTACAATTGCGCTCCAATAAAATTTTATCAGCAAGCCGATGGAATGTTATTAACACGTGGAGCGCCTGTAAGTAGATCCTAATTTGCAATTTTGGTAGTCATATTAATATTTTGATAGCTAAAAGCAGTTAACATTATCTTTATTCTGCAGTTTGAGCAGTGTGATTGTGAAATATATAGTCGTTTTAATAGAGTAACTAGTCTTGAACTAATAGCAGTAGAACCGCTATAGAATAGAATTAATACGGCTTTCTATTCTATTGTAGACTTTGCCCCCTGAAGAGGTGGCAGAGGCTTACTATATGGGCATATTTTTCTATTTAGGTTTTTCGTTACTTCTATACCGTTTACCGTGTGTATTTTTAACCTAATCGTAACAGGTGGTAATTGTTGCAATCATTGCCGTGTTGAAATGAACAAGCGCAGATTGTGATTGGCTTAACGACTGCCATGTTACTGGCAACCGGGACCAACGAGAACTATAACGTTTGCTATCTAGCAATCTGATTAAATACCTGAATATAAAATAGGACGAACGGTTTTCAATAAACGAATACCTCGATTTGACCGGGAACGAAATATATTCGCACGATCACATAGCTTCAGTCGCCTACTAGATTGGAATACCAAATTCCATTGAATTATTACGCAGGTATATCTGTAGAAATCTGGGCAATTGTTAGAAGAAATAATTATATATTACTATAATATATTTATTATATAATATATATAAATAATAATTTATTACTATAATATATTTTTGTATGAACAAGCTTTATTGAAATGTGTTAAATTGGATAATTTTCAGCTAGTCAATTTATTTTATTTGATACTTATTACATACACATACATACACCTATTGTAGGAAAGCATAAAAACTTAAGCTTTAGTTTATCAGTCACGCCTATATCCCCGAAGGGGTGGCAAGGCATATGATTATTGACATTTAACCGAGTGATTTTTGCCACACGTAACAGTTAGTGCCCCATTGCCGAGTTTAAGTAGACAGGCGCAGATAATGATTTTCGCCCATTTGGCCTTCTACTGTCATTGTACTGGCAATCGGGACAAATGGCTTAACGTATCTTCCGAAGCGCGGAAACACTTGAAAATGGATATCTATACTTAATATTATAAAGCTGTTAGAGTTTGTTGGAAGGCTATAGGCTATATATCATCTCGTTACTTCCCTAAAAAGAAGAGCAGTAGTCATAAATGACGACAAATCGGGCAATTTTTGATGGATTATTGTAGAATTTATAAGCGACGGGATTAAATAGGTGCGACGGGAGTTCATAGTATGACACGGGCTAAGCGGAGGTGGGTCACCTAGTATATATATATATATCTATATCTATGGATCAGCCATAGCGAAAGTTGATTGTTTACAGAACAATGACTTAGTTGGGCTACGAACGCTTCTTTAGATAGATAGATAATTCTCTATTGCACACCATTAAATACAGTATTTACAAGACTTAAAACTATAAGTGAGAGTACAATGGGCGGTCTTATCGCTAAAAGCGATCTCTTTCAGACAACCTTAGTATGGAAAGAGAAGATCAGGAAAACAAAGAAAGAGGTAGTTGATGGCGTACTTACATAATATATAACTATAGATTAGTATGATAGCGAGGATAATAGTTAAGTTGTACACAATAAAGAACTAATAGAAAAGAAATACTACAAGTAAAGTTAAGTACTTAGTTAGAGGACAGAAAGTGGTTTTTAACCTTGTCCTTAAAGATAGCGAGTGACTTCGCGCGACGAATATCTAATGGTAGCTCATTCCACAATCGTACGGCCAAGACAGTATAGGATTTTCCTAAGAATGTTGTGGAATGTGACGGCATTTAGTAGTCCGCCATTTTGGATTTTGAATGATGTCACTATAATTTTTTGCAAATTGCAAACTTTTTTATTTGATACCCGTTTTAGTAGCAGCTGCGTATTAAAAATTACAATCCGCCATCTTGAATATTCCAACATAATATCTATCTTCTGTCTGAGGCCTCTGACTGAGGTTGTATAATATGAGTAACCGAATTTACAAAGTATGATATCTCTGTAATTAATTGGATGTAAGTTAATAATAATAATAATAAATATTCTTTATTGTACACCGTAAAAACATTATTATAAAAACAAACCAAAATAAAAAAAGTATGTAGTACAATCGGCGGTCTTATCGCTCACAGCGATTTCTTCCAGACAACCTTTATGCGGACGTAGTTCAAGGACACATATTAAGGGTATAAGTGGTGTTATTTTAGCAGTATGAAATAGTTTTCAGTACTATAAATAACAATATAAATACATATACCTACATAAGCACTCACAATTATAATCGTACAAAATCAAATATATATATTTATAAACAATACATACACTTAAATATAAATATAAACACATAAAAACAAAAAAAAAAATATAATAATAATACACGTACATATGCTAATACATACATATAGACTCACATAGGAATATAGTCATATAAATTCATACGTATACATATGCATAAACATATTTACTAAAACCTAAATAAAGAAAGCAATCATAATACTTAAAAATAATTAACTGCAAGGCAATGACAGATAATGATTTTTAACCATTTTTTTAAAAGTATTATGCGTCTTAGCTTGTCTTACTTCTAAAGGCAACGCATTCCACAAGCGAACTGCCTTCACCGTAAATGAATTGTCATAAAAACAAGTGGAGTGTAAAGGTGTAGCCAGTTTCAAATTCTCTGATGATCTTAGGAATCTCTCATTGTTATCTTTAAGGAAGTTGAAACGGCCCTTTAGGTAATCGGGAGAAGAAGGATTAAATAAGATGTTATATAGAAGAAAAAGAATGTGAGTATTGCGGCGAAGTCGAATGGGTAGCCACTTGAGCTCAGTGCGAAATTTAGAAACGTGATCATATTTACGTAAGCCAAATATGAACCTGATGCAATAATTTTGTAAGCGCTCAAGCTTATTTAGCTGAACCTCGGTGACATCGAGATAACTAGCATCACAGTAATCTAGAATTGGAAGAAGAAGAGACTGGGCTAAAGCAGTTCTAGTGGAAATTGGGAGAAAGTTGCGAACTCTACGCAATGAACCTCCGGCTGCAAATAATTTACGGCTCGCCTCCTGCACTTGTTGGTTCCAAGATAATGTTTTATCAATAAAGATACCTAGATTTTTTACAGTGTCACTAACAGGTATGTGAATACCATTGAAATAAATTTTCGGAAGTAGCGACCAGTCAATATTTGATATTAATTTTGGACTACCAATTGCAATAACCTGAGTTTTAGACGGGTTGACCGTGAGACCAAAAGAATCACTCCATTCACAAATACGTCTTAAATCATCATTAATTTGATTAATAGCATTAGTCAGAAGGTTTACAGGAGCCTGAGCATATATTTGTAGATCATCAGCGTAAAGGTGGTAGGGTGAAATAAGTTTATGGGAGATGGAATTTATAAAAATTGCAAAGAGAAGTGGAGATAAAACGCCACCCTGTGGCACACCAGCTGACGTATTGCACCACGAAGAATACTTTTCGTCTATGCGAATACGCTGCCGGCGACCAGACAGGTAACTACGAAACCAGTCAACCACGGTTGGAGATATGTTAAGGGAGCTAAGCACGCCTAGTAGTACATCAAAATCTACTGTGGTAAAAGCGTTGCTAAAGTCAAGCAATGTAAGAACAGTAATATTACCATACTCCATGCCCAGTCTGATGTCATCCGTGATATTGATCAACGACGTAGTTGTGCTATGACCAGGCCGAAAGCCAGATTGATAGGGATTAAGGAGGTTGTTACTACATAAAAAAGTATTTAACTGGTTATGGCATAGGCGTTCAAGGACCTTGGACAAAATTGGCAATATGGAAATAGGACGAAAATCGGAATAGGATACGGGATTTGTCTTTTTTGGTAAAGGGATAATTAAAAAGCACTTTTCCACGCCGTCGGGAACACTCCACTAGAGATAGAATGGTTTAGGATGTGGCAGATGACAGGAAGTAATTCACCCAGTATGGGAAGGATCATATTACGGCTGACATCATCGCAACCAACAGCATTGGATGCAACTGCCCTAATACTCCTCTCAACATCACAAGCCGAGAACTGACTAAAGACAAATGATGGATAATCAGGTGTTGAAAGAGTAGACAACTGACACAACGTTACGCTTTTAGCAGTCCCAACAAAAATAGGCGACGCTGTGAAATGCTTATTGAGAAGATCAATATTTAGATCTTTAGGAATTTTGTCTTCAGGAGTTTTACCAACACCCATTGATTTGAGAAACTTCCAGACTTTAGCTGGGTCACTGTTTTGGACAGAGTTATGTATATGTTGGCGTTGGGCGTCCCTACACACCCTATTGCAGTGATTTCGTATGCTAACATATTTCTCCTTATTGTATATGGTCGGATTAGATTTGAATTTGGCATGTGCCGCCGCCTTCTATTTTAATAATGTTTTTATGGCATCTGTCAACCATGGTGATGGCGGATGCTTTATCTTAATCGGCCGGATAGGAGCATGAATATCATATAGCCCAGTAATAATATTATTGAAAACATCCACTTTACCATCGACAGTGCCAGATTCGAAACAAGCAGTCCAATCAACGCAGCCGGCATCACGCTTAAGATTGTCCAAATTCATCCTTCCAAAACATCGTTGAATTAAAATTTTAGGTTTCATTTTAGGTGGGCGGATTTTATAAGACAGATATATTAAGTCATGAAATGAAAAAGCAGCTGGGCACTGACCATGCTTAGCAACATGGGATAAAGAAGAAACAAGTATAAGGTCTAGAAGAGAAGATTTGCACCCAGGGAAATGGTGTGTAGCATTTAGAGGCAACACAGATAAATTACAGGAAGAAATCATAGAGATGAAAGATTTGGACCGAGTGTCGTTTTTAAGAAGACAAGTATTAAAGTCACCAAGCACAATAGTGTGCTTGTACGATGGAGATAATTTTTCAAGGACAGTTTCGAAGGATGCAAAGAAGTCTATGCGTAGTGATGGACAATAGTACATGCCGAGCAGAATCTTTATATGGTTCAGTTCCACTTTCAGGAAAATATGATCGCCAGTATTCACCGGCGTCGGCTGGGCTGATATATCAACAATTGAAAAAGGAATATGATCTCGAATATATATAGCAATACCGCCACCGACCACAACTGGGCGATCATTCCTCACCAGTTGAAAACCAGGCAATGCATATGAAGCTGATGGATGCCAAGACCTAAACCATGTCTCTGAAACTAAAATGGCAAGTATATTTTCACATTCAAAAGTTGCTAGCATCTCGGGAAACGAAGCCGGAACACTCTGTGCATTAATATGGAATACTCTGTGCAGTTAATATGTATTATTTATAATATTTCTTATTTTAAAAGGGAGTTAGTTACATCAGCCATCAAAATTTCTGAAAATACTGAATAAATACTATTAATTTTAATTATACTGGATGTCGAACGGTGTTATAATATACAAAGACAGCATTCATAGTCGTCCAAAAAAAAACTTGGTACAAAATTACGTTCAATTGAATAAAGATATTTGCTCCAAAATTGAGTTACTAGATTCAACCCGTAATAACGTCATTAAAAAGTTTGTAAAGGTTTGTAAAATTACTGACAAAATGTTGTGCTATTTACCAATTACATTTACCAATATTCTTTACTTACCACTTACTATATTATTACTCTAAAATTTATTAAAAATATGATTTAACATTAATCTTAGTTAAAAAAAAACAATTAAAACTATATCTAAATAAAAAAAAAACTACCTAACCTATTTATTATAATTTAGACTGGGTCCCCTCGGTAGGGTACCCATGACGCAGGCAGCATTCCCACGCTGAATAGCTATGGAAAGCCTTTGCGCGAGAAAACTACCTGCACGAGGATCGCCAGTTTCTTCCCTCAGACGCTTACTTAAAGCCGTAAAAAGACCATGTGCGCCGCGACCCCATGGACCTAGTGTCTCGACAACAAATGGAATGAATTCATATTGGGTACCGAGACAACTGTACTTGCCAACCTTCAGCCGCTCGCGAAGATTTGCCGCAGCGCTTGCTTTTTTGCTAGTAGCCGGGAGATAGGACGTTGCAAGAGTATCGGTGCAAGTGGCATCCCATACTAGTGCACGTCCCATTCTCCAGGGTACTAAAGACATCCCGTCGGGCCGCTTACCATCATCTCGTATAATTTGCGGTTCTAAGACCGCGGGGACATTTATACTGACAAGGGCTCGTCTCAGGATATCATTTAGTGCAGCGTGACGGGAGTGACGGCCAGCGGCAAAAGAACAGGCAAGCCCATGATGTCCGAGGTGGCTCACATAAGCTCCGCACGAAACACAAGAGTGTTCAATGCACACATCAGCACCCAACCGGAGACAAACTGCTATGCGGAGTGTAGTGGGATCAATGAAGGTGCCAGTGTTCGGAGAAGGAAAGGCGTGAAGCCATTGCCCAGACTCTGATCGAGATACAGCTAAAAGCCTTGCTCGATTAGTACCGGAAGAGTTTTCAATAAGAGTATTGAGAAAAGCAGAAGAAGCTATTGTGTCCCAGGCCCTTTGCTTTTTGAGCATCGGGGGTAAATTTGGACTTGGTCCAGCTAGCCAAGCATTCAAGGCTTCGTCCAGACTCGCAATCTCACAGTTTGAGGCTGTAGGAGCCTTTAAGACTTTACCTATGAGGTCACGAGTGCTGAAAATCGAAGACAGGAATGCTGGTAAAGCTATACTAGAAATTTTTCGGGTCCCCAAACCACCGAACCTAATAGGTAAGGAAGCTTGGGACCATGCTTGCTCATTGAGATGAATATTCAGAATAGTTTCAATTTGGGATTTTAAAACATTTTCAATGGGTAACATCAGATTAGGAAATTTCCAAATAGGGCAGCAACGGAGCAAGTAAGTAAATTTGGGCACAAATAAGCAGAATTTAAGGATAAACAAAGCGCAGTGACTACTAATTTTGACAATGCGGTCTGAATATTGATTGAATTTTGTTACCAACTCTCCTAAGAGATGAGGAATGGCGTCATCGAAAATAGGAGATCCCAGGAGATATAGGCTGTTCTTAGATAAGAGTTTAATATTTGGGCAAACTTGGTAAAAATTTTGATGAATTTGAGAAACTAAGGATGTGTTGATTTTGTCTGAAATAAATAATTCACATTTATTAAAATTTAAATGCAAACCAATAGTGTTAAATTTGTCTATAATTAAAGTTAAATCTGCAAGAACAGTCTGTGAATCACCACCTAAGGTCCCATCATCGAGATACCAAATATTTAATTTTGAATTTAAATTATGAATTATAGAATTTATAACCAAACTAAATATAGCTGGACCAAGGGGATCACCTTGCTGACAACCCACGGCTGAAAGGATTTCGTTACTCTTGTGAATTAATTTAGAAGGGCAGTGGTAACACTGAAGTAAGAAATTATAGATTTCAGGAACATGTAAATTAATTTTATTTAGCAAGGCGTCCCGATTAACCGAATTAAAGGCATTTTTAACGTCTAATTTTAAAAGAACCTCGCATTCATCGGTCTGTGCAAAGGTGCGAACAGCATGAACTGCCGCTTCACAGCCTCCGCGGGTGCCAAAGCCAACCTGAACGGGTTCAAAGAGGGTCTGCAACTTGGAGCGAGATAGTCGGACACAAACTTTGGCAGCTAAACGACGAAGGGTAGAACCCACCGCTATAGGGCGCACACCACCATCTTTTTTTGTGAGGGCTATTAGATTGGCTCCATATAAGACAGCAGTTACGTCTTGACAGACATCTCCCAGCAGCATAAGGTTTACCAATTTCGTGAGGGCAACAACGAGACGTTCGCCAGCAATACCAGTGCCATGGCATGTAAGGTCTATAAGGTGCTGCGGAGAGATGCCATCTAAACCGGAAGCAGACCCTTTAGGAAATGATGCAAGAGCTGCTACAATGTCTTTTTGCGAAGCCTGGATACAAGTCTGAGGATCAGAAGGTGGGTCAACAAAAAGTGGAGTGGAAGGGCCTGGTGGATGCTTGGACCTCAGTGCAGCTATGGTCTCCGGTGTATCAGGTGCTAATGTATCATTACAGAATAAAAGCCGCGTAGCACCTTTGAGATCGCCATCGTAAATTTTCTCTTCAATTTTTCGTGTAATGTTAAAAAGTTGTCCTCGTGATTTGGGAGCTGGAGCGGAAGAGAGCAAAGGATTATTTGCAACATTATTTTTAATTTTTTGCGTTAATGAAATGTTATTGTTATTGTTTTACCAATTACATGATTCTTGAAATATAAAATGAATCAGTACTTATTGTGTAGTACCTATATTTAAATATATTTTTCTTAAATTTTGCCACGATCGACTGCATTAATATGTGCGATCAAACGGTTGGCCACTCCTGATATAGCACTTAAAATATAAATTTATATTTCATCTTGTCATGACTGGACTAATAGTAATAGTTGGCAATCCTGCTATAGGCTGCTTATTTATCTTAGCATCTTTACGTTTTTGAGTAATCTGCGCAAGTAGTCTTTGTATATAAAGACCGTATTCCAGAACGTTTCTCAATACTCGATCAACGCTTGAGACTAGATTTTGCCTTATAAAATCTACTCTCAAGTGTTTCTTGAGTGTTTATAAACGTTCTGGAATACGGCCCTAAGTCTCGGTCTACCCTGACTTCTTCTACCCCCCACTTTCGCCCAACAAACATTCTTCGACAATCGTTCCCCACTTATTTGTAAGACGTGTCCAAATCAAACAAAGCAAGCTCTTTTCCAGGTCATAGTTTAGTATCACTTCGTTACGTATTCATCTAAGTACATTACTGCATAATTACCTACACATGATACGCTAATATAGTACGCTAATGTGTGAATTATACTACTAATATAGTACGCTAATGTGTGAATTATACTACTAATATAGTACGCTAATGTGTGAATTATACTACTAATAATGCCTTTAATACAACATAAGGCTGGATAATTTCGCGCGATATTATAAAATATAGGTCCATAAAACTATTAAACAAATGTTACAATGACCATAACTTTCATATTATTAGTTAAGTATCGGGAAACGATGTTGAACGTTCTTAGCTCTGAGGAATTTATTTATATATTTATTTATATTTATCTATTACACTGTATCCCCTAAGGGGTGGCAGAGGCATATTTAATGCCCACTTTTCACCATGTGTATTTCTGTCCCACGTAATGTGGTGGTGAGCCCATAGCCGTGTCGAAATAGACAGATGCAGGTTGTGGCTACCTGCTGTAGAAATTTTGAAGCCGCATAAGGCCATGTTACTGGCAACCGGGACCAACGGCTTCATGTGCCTTCCGAAGCAAGGAAACGCTCGCAAATGTAAATGCCACAAAGTGGTGACCAGCCATAGCGAAAGTAGCTTAACGCAGTGGTCGTTTACAGAACTCTGTGTCCGCGGGACTACGGGCGCTTCAAGGCTCCGAGGAATTGTTTGATATGATGCCTACTGCACTGCTACTTTCTATCATCGCGCCGCTCGCCATAGATAGGGTGTTTACCCTCACACTTAGCGTCCGGAGTGCTCGTATACGTTTAGGTCCGAAAGGGGCTTTCTTTCGCATACGCTCGGATTGTGGTATGAACTCCCTGCCTGGGTTTTTCCAAATGTCTACAGTATGGGGTTCTTCAAAGGGGTCTTAGAAGGTTTTTACAGGATCGGCAGCGCGAGTGCTACTCCTAACATTTTGATTGACCGTTTTTTGTATACCACAGAGGTGGCAAACAAGCATACGGCCCGTCTGATGAAAAGTGCTCACTGTAGCCTATCCAAATTTATTTTATCACCTTCTAAATGTACTTCTTCCAAAATGACTCACTTACATACATACATATTGTCACGCCTTAATCCCCGAAGCGGTAGGCAGAGGCATACTATAGGTACACACCTACATTTCACCGTATGCATTTTTTCCCACGTAAGAGGTGGTGAGCAAATTGCCGTGTTACGATACACTTACGCCAAAGAATCATCCAAACCTATTTTGCTTATTCCAGAATGAGTTCAGTTCGTCTGCCTCGGTGGTGAAGTGATAGTGTATCCCACTGCCGTGCTAAAGATCTTTCAATTTCCAGGTCAGGACAAATATTTGTGTAATTCACAAAAAATGTTTCCAAGTTTGGGTTTTTCCGATGTATAATTATGTATGTATTTAGAAATATATAAGTATGTTTATCAGTTGTCTAGACATCTGTGCTACAAGGTTTTCGGCTTTGCTGTGTGAAAAAGTTCTCTACAATATTTTATCTTTTATTTTAGTTCTCAAATTCTCTATTATTAATTTCATAATTATTAATTCAAATGTTCATTAATCGTAATGAAAGTTAATATTTAATATTCTTTTCATTATGAAAAAAGAAACATTAATTATAATGATCTTATCAAGTCTTGCCGCTGTAGTTTGTCATTAGGTTATGAAGTTGAACTCTACGAATATTATACAATCACATGTTAATTACTTTAGATTGGACAGGTCCGGCGAATGATTGAGGAATTATTGACGAAGAATCTATACTAATATTATATTCTGGAGAGTCTGTTTCTTTGTATGTTTGTTTGTTGGTTTGGTTGAACGCGCTAATCTCAGAAACTGGTCAGATTTGAAAAAAATTTTTTTGTGTTACATCCCATTTATCTAGAGATCGGAGCCGAAATAATATACTTCGACAATTGTGGTATTTTTTAATGCATTATTGTAGAATTTATTAGCCACGGGATAAAATAGGTGCGACGGGAGTTTGAAGTATGTCCCGGGCGAAGTCTTTCACCTAGTAATAAATAAATACGAATTATATAGGACATTTTTTTACACAGCGCCGTCTAGCCCAAAGTGAGCTGATAAAAGCTTGTATTATGAAATCTAGACAACTGATAAACATACTTAAGTATATATTTCTAAACATACACGCTATACATAGGAACGCCCATACGCCGAAACAAACAGTTGTGGATCACACAGATATTTCTTTCGACCCGGGAATCTAACCCGGCACCTCAGTCGCGGCAGTCGCATATGCTACTACTGCGCCACCGAGGCAGTCAAGAATAGGTATATATTTTGTGCAAAAGTAGAGGGTAGAAGGAGTCAAGGTAGTCTGACACTTACATATGAGAACCATGTGAGCAAATTACTCAAAAACGGAAAGTATTAAAATAACCAGTCGTGCTTGTTTGAGCGTGTTAATGAATCTGCAGGAAGCAAAAGAAGTATGCATAGATCGGTAAGCCCGGTAATTCGTCCTCTCTGTCTCCCACATCACGAATACAGCGTGAACTTTGTTTTTATTACTTTCAGGGGTGACAAACAGACTGCTGTAATACCGCCTTCCAACTGACAAAAGCCCAGTTAGTCAGTTAATCATACGGTTGCAAAATAATGACCTTGGATTGGCGATGAAGCCAGTAGAGGGATTCTTGGTGGAAAGGCTAACCCAGAATAATCAAAATGTTCAATCCTCAACCTAATGTGGGTATTTTCTTCGTGTTTTCTTCTTGTATTCCATTGCAGTCCACATCTAGACTTCACATCAGATGAGCCAGTGATCAATCGCAAGCTTGTCTATGGAATTATTTAATCATATCAGCCTATAGCAGTCCACTACTGGACGTAGGCCTTTCCAATTCACGACACAACTTACTGTCCTGCGCCTTCCAAATCCAGCCCCTCTCTGTAACCTTTTCCAGGTCGTCAGTCATCTTTAATTCTATTTATCTATTCAGATAAATAAAAATATGCGTCTGTTACATACATACATAGTGTCACGCCTTTATCCCCGAAGGGGTGGGCAGAGGCATACTATAAGCCCACATTTCACCGTATGCATTTTTGTCCCACGTAACAGGTGGTGAGCCCATTGCCGTGTTGAAATGGACAGGCGCAGGCTGTGGCGACCTGCTGTTGCAATTTTTTAAGCCGCACATAAGGCCTTCTTGTTTGTAATTCGGAATTTATCGAAATTCACTAAATACATTTGAACATACAAAATAAAAACAAACATTATATTTTTTTCTCTCTGTCGGTCGGTTTGTTCCAGATACTCATTGAAACGGCTAGAAAGATTTTAACGGAACATTCACGGGCAAATACAACTATTTATTTATTTATATTTATATAGAAAGCGGGGATAAAATGTAGCCTAAGTTATTTCCTATTACATGTTGATGATTTCCTATTACATCAACATGTAATAGGAAATAATTAAGGCTACATTTTATCCCCGCTTTCTAACGAGGAGAGCAGATAAACAGGTTCGAACCTATTCCGAAAGGGTAAAGAGGCAGGTGACCTACTTAAGAGTTAACTTACTGTAGAGTCAATGGTGATAATATGAAGACAATTTGAAGTTAAAATTATTAGCCTATTTTATTATGTATGGTAGTAAAAATTGCCGTTTAGGTCAGTTCATTTTCTTTCGAACGAATGATTGTATTATATTATAAGAATTTCAATAGCAGATATTTAGGTACATAGTGGTTGAGTGGTTCAAACGTTTGACCCCTTCATTATGATGACTGTAATTTATGTAGGTACAAATGTCCTTTTCAATACATGATTCATACAAAAGGATTGGGTGAAGAAATTTCGAAGATTTCAATATTTTATTGAAAACGCAAGTCTTCTTAAATTCAGCCGGGTACAATTATTACTCGTAATTTAACTAGTATCCACTTCTTCTTAATTTAATAGTGTCTCTAGTTGCTTTCAAACTCTACCTGGATTTTGATGGCAGTGGTTTATTTTTATTTGGATCTCTAACCCCTTTTTTCATCAAGGTTTTTTAATTTTTTTTGTATTTTTTTCGTATTATGTTCTCACTCTCTAGAGTGAGAACATAATTTCTCATACATAAGTTTTGTATACAACAAGTTCTAACTTGTTGTATACAAAACTTTATAAAAATACTTGTATAAAACAAATAATTCTACAAAATTGTTTTCTGACAGGTATTCTACAATAAAAATATTATTGTGAAATAAACACACTTGAACTTGACCTTTGCCTATCCAGGGCAATGTTGCCACTGATCTACCCAAACCGTACCGAAACAAGTTGAAATTCTTTACTATATTTTAATCGTCATTTAAGAATGTGACCAGCGCCATCTATCGAACTACTTAACTTACATGGCTTACAGTTTTCACTTCAATATATGTGAGAGTTACTAATTGCTTTAAAAAAATATGCAGGTGTTCTACAAGTTTTATATAAAACTAGCAGTTATAGAAGGAGCTATTAATAGACTTTTGATTTACGATATTCGGGAGATCGTAAAAGCAGTATACTTGCTGCATCGTAGCCTCAACCGCTGGTTAGCAGATAAGGTCGCATGGACCCTGAAGATTTTTCTGTGCCAGACACCAGTATCTACTGCGCACACTACATACGATTCCTTGCATGAAAAAGGTAATATTTGCCTTTGTCTTTTACTGTATAACTTTATTAGACGTTCTTTATTTCTTAGTAATTTTTGTTATGTAATTTAAAGTTTGGATTTGAAAATAAACAAATAAATATCGTTGGGACAACTCACACAACGCCATCTCATCTCAATTCAAACTAAGCAGAGTACTATGGTAACCAGATAACTGATAAACATACTTATATATTACTAAATACAAACATATTACAAAAAAAATTTCTTTATTTTGCATAGACCATTTCAACGGCGCTTACAAAATGTCATACACTAAAACTAAAGCAAAAATATAATATTTAAAGTGACCACCGGTTCGGAACGCGGCCCACCTGAGAAGAACCGGCAAGAAACTTAGGAAGGCTTTTTTTTTGATGGCTTATTTACAATTTAATATTTTAATTATGTATTATATGACTATAATATTTTATTTGCCAGCATAACATTTCCAGGCATCCCTGTCCTGTAAATAGTCTTTAATAGAGTAATAACCTTTCTCACAAAGTTTTCTTTTAATATACTTTTTAAATTTATTTAATGGTAATTTTCTCAGGTCACAGGGAAGCTTGTTGTAAAAGCGTATACAGTTACCCTGGAAAGATAGAAGAACCCTTTATTATAGATAAATATAATCCAGACACAAAATAAACCATCGTGCTCATCACACAAATTTTTATCCTGGGTGGGAATCGAAACCACGACCTGTTGCGTAGCAGTCAGGTGCACTCCTACCGTGCAACAGAGGCAGATTTTTATCTCCTTCCTTCGACCTTCGGACCTTCGATAGTAAATAAAACAAAATACACTCCGGGAGTGCCGACAAAAGTGAAAACTAAATTTATTAATAATTCATTTATCTAGACGCGTTCGCGGTCCGCTAATATGTACGTGCATATAGGTACACATTATAGCTGCGTCTCGTAACGGTGTCACGAGTCCAGAGATTTTATCTCACCAAAAAAAAACCTTACCGCGCTAAAAGATGTTTTCACTTCAAAAAGAAATTAGCTGATGTGGTAGTTCTAGCCTTGACACTAACATGAATTTATATGATGTAGGTTAATTGCTTCATAAAGCAACACCTCAACAAAACTAGTATCAAAGGGTCCAATATCAATTTAATGTGAAGAATAGTTCATAATAAACTTAATAGGAAGGGCTGTTCGTCGATAAATAGATTCAAAGCAAATTGATGTATTAAACTGGCATATTATGAAGTATTAAATTAAGCATAAACTATTGGTATAAAGGATGCTTCCTTTATGCCAATAGTTTATGCTTAATGGATCAATCTTTGAACCTGATTATTACTATCCATATTATTAGGTTTTAATGTAAGTATATTAATATAGCTGGCTGTAAAGTTTTGAATGTAATTAGACAGCAATCTAGTGTTGTGTTCTGACACAACAGATTTGACTTTCCTATTGTGTATCTATACGTTTCTATAGAGTAATACAGTACTAATAAAATTTGCTACTACCTTTTAATCCATCTTTTAACTGTTTACTTGCGTTTCACTGCGATATATGCTCTCTGCGGAAGCACCCCGCTACACATATAATGACTTTGAGTACAAGAATATTCTAGTTGACGCCCGAGGTTCTGCTACGTAGAGATTTCCCTTTCCCGTTTCTCACAGAAACTTGTCCCTGGGATAAAAAGTAGTCTGTGTCATTCTGCTGCATAAGCTATATTACTGTAAAGTTTCATCAAAATCCATTAAGTAGTTTTTGCGTGAAAGAGTAACAAACCTACATCCTTACTTACAAACTTTCTCATTTATAATATTAGTAGGATTAGTAAGATGTAAAGCCCCGGTTGTGCTAAAAGTTTTACTTAGGAACCGATACTTTATATGACCGATTATGGCTTTGCTCGATTTGTCAAGTCCCTTTAATTGTAATTTATTTGTCTCTTTAATAAAGCAAGAAAGGTTGCTTAGGACTGCCTAATAGGGACAAAAGAAATATACCGCGTACCAAGTTTACGTAAAGCTGTAGGAAATAATCGCAAACGCGGCCTACCATTTGTCCTTAGTAATTAATGTGCTCAAGGCCCCTCTAACTCAGTGTTCTGTAAACGATCACTGCCTTAAGCAACTTTTACTATGGCTGGTCCTCGGATGGGTGACCACTTTATCGCATTTACATTTACGAGCGTTTCCGCGATTCGGCACGTTAAGCCTTCCACCGATTTGGTCCCAGTTGCCAATAGCATGGCAGTCGTTAAGTTCAGTCGAAGGGCGGTTTGAAAAATGTCACCAGTAGGTAGCCACAACCTCCGTCTGTCTATTTCAATACGGCAATGGGCTCACCACCTGTCACGTGGGACGAAAATGCATACTATATATATAGCGGTTTTATTGCGATTATTCCAAAATTAGCAAGTCTACTACAACTGTTATAATTATATTACACAAAGACACTTCTCAAGCTGCAGAATGGAGATAAAATAGCTGTTTTATACTCGTATATATTATATAGACTACCAAAAATACAAATTATACAGTCGCTACACGTGTTAGTAACATTGTATTGGCTGGTCGATAGAATTCTGATGGAACGCAATTGTAATATTAGTCTACAAAAACTGCCAATTTTTCTCTATTGAGCGACTCTCTATTGAGCGAAGATTTCAATTCTTTTCTGACGCGATTGAATCAGAAATCTTTGCCCCAAAGGTGGACTGTATGCTTGTCTGCCACTTCAGTAGTATAAATATATATCTTTTAACGCGAAAATGTTCAGTTAGTACTTTGATTCTTCTAGGTCCCGAAACACTACACGAAAATCATCATATTAGAGGTTTTCACTGTAGAAACGTACATTCCATGCATAGTTCCGGTAAACTATCGCGGGATAATTTCCTAACAAGATTTTACCTATCTCGAACCCCTTTGACGTTTAACTTAACTACAATTCCTCAGTCATATTACTGAAATTTCGAGAAATTTGGTACATATGACGGAAATTATATTGTACAAGGATTCGACTGCTCACACAACAAGAGCTTTCTAGAGAAGCTAAGCGATCTAAATCCGTTAAGTAGTTTTCATACCTAATAAGGAAAACAGTTAATTTTGATTATGAAATATTTCACTATTTAAATGTCAATGTCGATACGTGTTTTGCCTACACACGAGGCATTGTCAAGATTGCTTAGAGCCCAATAATAATGATATTTCTGTATGTTTATCTGTTCTAAAATATATTAAAACATAAAAAAATATCTCTGGCATTAAAATATCAGGATCATCACCTCTTTCGCGCAAACGCAGAATATAATTTAAAAACAAAACGGAAATAAAATACTTTCGTGTCTATGGTTCCATTTTTAAATAGCGCCCTAATCTTCGCTATAAACATGAAAACAATCAAGATAAATGGCGCTGGATGGGATTGTCATCGCAATAAACTTCAAGTCTGTTTCCAGCGTTAAATAAAGCTTTTCACACCATTGCGCTTGATAAACTGGTAAAAAAATTACTGTTTATTTTTACAAGCGACCCGTGAAAGCGCTCAAAATGTTGTTTTACCAAATAAATTCAAATTTAAAAAATGTTAGATCTGCTTTTATTGCCTGAAATAAATAAACTAAAATGGCAATTGTTAAACCTCTGGTGAACTCCAATCTTGTCAGAAACTCAAGTATATCTTTAAAAATCATAACAGACGATTTGAATGGGGATATCCTTTCGAGGAGTTATCCCGGGGCACCCAGTGCTAGATAAATGTTGTTATAGGAAGGTTCAAGTCCAACATGACATCCGTGGCAAATTCCACACAAAAAAAATACCACCCAATTGAGCAAGAACGTTCGACGCTAGAAAATCAGTAAAGTCGACAACCAACAATCGAGCTTCCCAGGCCTTGTTTCAAAGCTCGTTGCAATTTACTCATCAGTATACATGTACCCATAAAAATATTAAGACAGAAACATGAAAATTGTAACAAATATAATGTTATAGACGCATTTTTTGTGTTTTGGCGGAGTAAAAAGATTTTCATTTTTTTTATTATGTAAACGATAACTAATGTTCTGTTGCGTCCCGGCAGCCCCACAAGAAAATTATAAAAATACCCTCAGAGTGTCTTACAGTTACACCTTAGGGCCGTATTCCAGAACGTTTCTCAATACTCACTTGAGAGCAGTATTTATAAGGCAAAAACTAGCCTCAAGTCGATCGAGTATTGGGAAACGTTCTGGAATACGGACCTTAGACTTATGTGAGGATGACGGCTGGCGATGAATGGGATGTACCTACTTTGTATAAGTGCGTAACGCGATGTACCGCGTAATTGATTTGAGCGTCCTTCAAAAACTTTTCGTAATTAGTAAAACCACTTAAGCCCCTTAATTGGTCAATCAATCACGTAACCATACCAATATGCTGATAGGGTTACACGGAAAATAATCAGTACTGAGTGAAACGTGTACGTCAAAATTATTAGCAAGTACTCGAAGATAAGTTAGCGTAATTTGTAAAGCAGTGATTGTGTTTTACGGCTAAGTGCTAAACAATAGCACGATTTAATATTGGATCTAATATAAGTTACTTTAAGCTTCGCCGACCGGCAATTTAGTCGCTTTTTAGAAGCTCTGTCTGCTATTTCAATCGTGTCGAAATCGTCGCTCAATAGAAAGCCACCGGTACAATTTTGTCATTTTTTCGTAGTCTACTATTACAATCGTACTGTATTAGACTTCTATCGGTCGGCCGATAGAATTATACTAACACATATCCCGCCAGTGGCCGCTAGTCAGTGACATTTTTGATAGTCTACTAAAATTTTGACAGCTAAAAACAGCGATTCTTGTTCTATTCTACGGCTTGTCAATAGTAGACTCGGCGAAAGTAGAGCGAAAGAATCAGTGGACTTCTAAACTGATTACGCAATAATACCAAAAGGTTTTGTCCACTCTCGACCCCTAATAATTAATGTGTCCACTAAAAGATATTGAAACTTAAAAATCGCCTAAGCACATATTCATGGTGTCCTGAATCAAATGCCGCAAACCGTTTGTCTCTCTGTTTTATGGTTCCTGAGAAATAGATATGTACAGACGGAGGACGGACAGACTAAGCCTTAACATTAAGTCCAAAAGTAGCTAGTCTGCGGCGGCTCTAAGTAGGTACGACTTACAAGTGTAACAAATAACATAATTTCAAATATCGAGCATCACTTTTTTTCAAAGACTGAATATTAAATTGTGAGTAAAAATCTCACATTTAAAATCACATAAAGGAAAAAAAAGGTATTGGTAAATAAAAAAGATATCACCTGGCTCGATAGATGGCTCTGGTCATACTATTAAAATGACGATTAAAATATTGTGAGGAATTTCAACTTGTTTCGATACGGTTCGGGTAGTTCAGTGGCTAGAACATTGCCCTATTTAGGCAAAGGTCACGGGTTCAATCCCCGTCTTGAATCAAATTGCCTTTCACTTTATAAAAAAAAAGATTCTTGTTTAAACAGGTTATATACTTTATAATACATCAACAATAAATTTATACTGAAACATAGTCAATGCATATAAATTATTAATTGAATTAATCAATACCCTAGTCTACTTTTTGTAGTTTTAAAATTACTTTCAATGTTAAAGTTGTCGGTCGGCACACATTGTTTATTGTATAAATTATCATTTGTGGAGATTCTATTAAACTAATTACTTAGAATATGTTAATTTTGTTAAGACGGTGTAGCTCTGATTTACAATATTTGTAGCGATTAATATACTAATAATAATATAATCCGTTCTGGTACAAGTCAAGAGTTTAGTGAAGCAGAACTAAAATGATGAAGTAGTTCACCAAATTGCAAATTGAAAATCTTTGTTGATATTTTACATTAATTTTTGAAGTTATACTTGTTTTGGCGCGTTAGGAAAAACCGACACCCTGAAGTTAGCTATAATCAACATGTTAGTTTTTTCTACAAACGCAGGAAAAGGTGAAAGATATTTTTTTTTAATATTTTTATCTTGTTACTCCAAAGAAGTGTAACTTCTAACGTATGTACATATGTACACACACATATTTTTGTAAGCTTTTCTACATATATGTTTTTTCTCAGTTTATGCTACTCGTATCTCGTAGACGTTCTAGGTATTGCATTACGTGACTAACGATTGCAGGGCATTTGCACTGACACTATACACGCAAAAATAGAAAACAAGGAAAGCGACGTTTGATCAACAAACTAATATAAATATGATAAACATAAGCCACACTTACATTAAGCTTTTAAATCATGATTATGAGTTATCACACTATAACTATTATAATGTAGTATGATCGATACAAGATTTTCCTTAAAGCTTAGAGTACACAATATGATAACCTAACTGTAAATATTTTTAATTGCTATAATTTATATAAATGACTTTTTTTACAAAACAGTGTTTTTTCGAAACAACGTTTTGTAATATTTTTAAGTATTAGGGTTCTTCAAAAGGGGTCTTAGAAGGTTTACGAAGGGTCGGCAGCGCGAGTGCTGCACCTCTGGTGTTGCAAACGTCCATAGGCTATGGTGACCACTTTCCATCAAGTACGTTAGTAGCTTAGTTAGCTACGTTAGTCTTAGTAAGCCGTACGCTTGTCTGCCACCTCAGTGGTATAAAAAAAGTTTTATTCATAAAACCTAATCGCACCAATTTCTTGTTGAAATATAACGCTGTTCCATTTGCTGCCTCTTTTTAACTCAATTATCCCACTGTAAAAATGGCGTTATAACCTGAGGGCAATTCACGGCGGCCGGCTAAGGGAATGTCCCAGTCCGAGGCTCTTCTCTGGGGCTAGATGATGATGAAGATGATGTCTGCTCTTCCTAATTTACATAAATGACCTACCAAAACTTATAAACGAAAAGTGTATATTGTTTGCAGATGATATATTTCTGCTTATCTCGTGCCATAACGGAATTAGCTTAAATCAACGACTTCAAAGTGTTTTTGACGCAATATCCGAGTGGATGAATGCACACAACCTCTTAATAAATTACGAAAAAACTAATATAATGACCTTTTACACACACCAAAAAACTCCACTTAAAATAGACTTCTCCACAAATAACATAAATATAGAAAACGTAACTGAATTCACAATATTAGGAATAACAATTGATAGGCACCTAACCTGGAAGGTCCACATAAACAATTTAAGATTAAAACTGTCAAGATTCGTCTATGCTTTCCGAGAGATCAAGAAAACCATTGATTTGCAAACAGCTTTAACCCTCTATTATGCCTACGCTCATGCCTGGCTCAGCTATGGTATAGTTATGTGGGGAAATAGTACCGACGCTCCCTCACTTTTCATCTTTCAGAAAAAACTTATTCGGATTCTTATAAATATAAACCAAGAAGTTAGTTGCAAACCGTACTTTAAGAGGCTAAAAATTTTGATATTACCTTACCGTGCATCTATATATTGGAGATCTGCAAATTCGTGCGAAACAATATAACCTTCTTTGTAAAACGTGGGGACAGACATACAGAAAGACTGGTTAGGCACGAGAACCGCCTGATGTTACCTACTTCTCGCATGACCTTACACTCCAAAAGCCCACACGTTATGTGCATAAAAATATTTAACTAACTTCCAGAATCTATAAAAACGGAAGCCAGTACTTAATTATTCTTAAATAAAATAAAAAAACATGTTCATTGAAAAAGTATATTATGATATTACCGAATACTTAAACGATAAAGAAATAAATCAAAACTTATTAGAAATTCAATAATAATAATAAATTCAATAAAATACCTGGCAACCCTACACGTCAAATGTCGTTTTGCTGATAATATTTTAAATAATATTATAAATTAATTGAAATTACTGCAGAAACTGTGTATGTATTCACTTTAAAGGAAAAAAAATGATTATGATTCATCAAATTAACGGAATAAAACCTAAATATAAATATACCATAACATTTTAATGATGATGGATAGATATGACGTTTAATGTCATGTTTTATAAGGCAAACGAAAATAAATATAATGCAACGACAAAATGATTACAAGATCCAGGAACAAACTCAAAGCACCAGTAACACCTCCGGACTCGTCGCACAGCTCCGCCTCGCAGCCCACGGTGAGCACATTAGCTACACCGACTGCTGCTGAGGCGTCGAGCTCTAGTTCCAGCGACGAGTTCTTCTCTCCGCCGTCTTCACCAACACCAGCGCGGCGGCGTGGGAGAGGCCGGCCACCGACTTGCTTGGCGTCCCGAGGCCCACAGGCTTCGAATAGGGCTCCCGCTACCGGTGGTGATGTGCGCCGCATGAGATGGATTAATTCTATAAACGAAAACGTCATGCGGGCATATTTTGTGGCTACAGAGGGGGGAATCAACCTTACTGCGTACCGTAGTCGGCTATTAACTGTGTTTCAGGATCTTGAACCAGCTGTTAACGTCTCGGCACAACGATTATCGGATCAGGTACGGGCTATTCAACGTTGTAACATGTTGGATAGTGTTGTACTTGAGCGGCTACGTTCTGAAATACGAAATAGCCTCGCCTGTCGAACTTCATCTCAGGTTGCAAGTTTAGAGGTAACAAACACACCGCATAATGATGAAGTTGTAGCTGTGGAGGCTATTGCCGTAAGTAACCAGTGCAATGATAAATTAAGGAGTGCTTTGGAAGATGCGATGCTGGAATATCGATCTATGAGTCCAGGCTGTAGACCTAGCCTACCGCGTTTGCCTATGCATAAACGAAATATGGCCCTGGTGTGTGCTCTAGATTCGCTATTATCTGAATATTTGGATAATAGTGAATACCTTAGTGATACGCACTCGATTCTATACTGTGCAGCCGTTGCAGCATGTAGAGTAGCTGGAGTATTTTATTTTTTTTGAAAAGAAACTTGCTTCTCCTCCTAAACCTGCTGTGCCAGCTTGGCAGTATAGAATTGAGCGTCGTATCGCTCGGGCTAGGGCACTCATCGGGAAGCTAATCTGTTTTAAATCGGGAAATACTCGACCGAGGGTCATGCGCTTTGTGAGACAGGCGTTCTCGGGCACTAACATCACGCCTCAAGAATTTATGAGTATGTCATGTGTCACAGAGCGCATTGACTTTCTAAAACAGAAAGTTTATGCATGGGCCAACCGGATTCGACGTTATAAAAAACGCGTAGACCGATATACCCAGAATCGCATGTTCCAAAAGGATGAAAGGTGGGTTTATCGAAAATGGGAGAAACCCGATTCCGATGTGGATGATGGACCGCGACCAAATGCTGATGCAACAAATGCATTTTGGCGTGGTATTTGGTCGAGGTCTGTTAGTCATATTGAAGGCGAATGGATGAGAGAGGTTGAGCGGGCATGTGAATCTATTCAAACAATGAACCCAATTAACATAATAGAAGACGATGTAGCAAATGCAGTCCGTTCATTGCCCAACTTTAAATCAGCGGGACCGGACGGACTGCATAATTTTTGGCTAAAGTGGTTCCGTAGTTCACATGCTCGCTTAGCAACTCAATTCCAGTCGTCTGTAGAGTCGGGCTCTCTGCCCGATTTTATAACGACTAGAATAACCCACCTTCTCTATAAATCTGGCGATGCCTTGGATCCCAAAAATTATAGACCAATCACGTGTTTACCAACAGTCTATAAACTTCTAACATCCATTTTGAGAATCAAAATTACTTCACATTTAGATAAAAATTCAGTCTTGTCTTTGTCTCAAAATGGATGTAGAGGTGGGACCCGAGGCACCAAAGAGCTCCTTATTATTGATATGACCATTAACCAACAGGTACACCGTAATCGTCGCAGTCTGGCGACATGTTGGATTGATTATAAAAAGGCTTTTGACTCTGTGCCTCATACCTGGCTTCTGAGGGTGCTGGAGCTGTACAAAGTGGATGCAACTCTTTGTACTTTCCTGCGGTCATGTATGAGGCAATGGAGAACAGACCTTTGCTATCCAGGATATCGTCAGATTGTAACAAATGGCTTGCCTATTGAACGGGGCATATTCCAGGGCGACAGTCTCAGTCCTTTATGGTTTTGTCTGGCACTGAACCCTCTTAGTACTATACTAGAGAGTTCAGGGCTAGGCTTTCAGTTGCGGAGAGAAGGTCAAGTTATATCCCACCTGCTTTACATGGACGACCTTAAGCTATTTGCCACCACCAAATTGGAACTGATAGAACTATTGAAGTTAACAAAATCCTTCAGTAGTTCTATTAGAATGGAATTTGGCGTTGACAAATGTGCAGTCATGCATGTAAAGAAGGGTGGGATTGTGGAGTCTGAAGGTGTTGAGCTTTCGGATTCCATAATACTCAGATCTCTCTCCACTACTGAGACCTATAAGTATCTGGGTATATCACAGGCATTAGGAATTAACCAATCTGGTCTGAAACAAACATTGAAGGAGCGATTCTTTGGCCGTCTGAAAAAAGTACTGAAAAGTCAGGCGGTAATAAAGTGCGTGCCTTCAATGGGTGGGTCATACCGGTCCTAATGTATTCCTTCGGTATACTTAGATGGACTCAGACTGAATTAGATGCCCTGGATAGGAGAGTGCGGTCCCTGTTGACCACATTTCGAATGCATCATCCTCGTTCATCAGTAATGAGGTTGTATATCCCTCGGAAGTGTGGAGGTCGAGGCTTTTTAAATGACAAGACCCTCCATAACCGTGAGATATGCAACCTCAGAGAATATTTTCTCAATGCTGACACGAGGTTGCATCGCGATGTGGTTGCAGTGGATAATGGACATACCCCGCTCTCGTTGACTAAAGAGAATTGGCATAAACCTATAGTACTTGGTGTTACTGATCGCAAGGAGGTATGGAAGAGTAAGGAGCTGCATGGTCGTTTTTATCAGGCCTTACACAGGCCTGATATAGACTTCAATGCATCAGTATCTTGGCTACGATTTGGTGATCTCTTTGGAGAGACTGAAGGGTTTGTTTTTGCAATTACTGACGAAGTTGTAATGACAAAGAACTACAGGAAGTATATCATGAAGGATAGTACGGTAGACATCTGTCGGGCATGTCATCGTCCCGGAGAATCCCTTAGGCATATTATTTCTGGTTGTTCGAGTCTTGCAAACGGTGAGTATTTGCATCGACACAACCAAGTAGCCGAGATCATTCACCAGCAACTTGCTCTTAAGTACAATCTTGTTGATTTAGAGGTACCATACTATAGATATGTGCCCGACCCAGTTCTCGAAAATGGTCATGTCACATTATACTGGGATCGATCTATTATCACGGACAGGACTATTGTCGCCAATAAGCCTGACATAGTGGTAATAGATCGATTAGAACGCCGTGCAATTATTGTTGACATCACCATACCTCATGACGAGAACCTCATGAAAGCCGAGGTAGACAAACAAAAGAAATATTTAGACTTGGCTCATGAGGTTGTCGACGTGTGGGGTGTGGATTCAGCGATCATTGTACCGATAGTCATATCTGTCCATGGACTTATAGCCAAGAGCCTTGACCAACACCTACAAAGGCTCGCGTTAAACAGCTGGATTAAGGGCCTGATACAGAAAGCAGTTCTTCTCGACACGGCACGTATTGTGAGGAAATTCCTTTCTCTGGAGCCCTAACCACCGGTAGCTTGGTCCCTGTACCCGATACCGGTGGATCACTATTTTTTATATTTTTAAATGTATTTTTTATTTTATAGATATATTTAAAAATGTAATTGATATGTTGTATAAATAAATAAAGAGAATTCAATAATAATCATAAATTCAATCATAATAAATTCAATAATAAATTTAATAATTATAATAAATTTAATTGATTTAATAATAAAAATTCTATACTTAATAATAATAAATAAATAATAACGACTTTTTATGTGAATTGTCAATAAATAGAAACTGTGAAATACTAACCAAAAGAAATAAATAATAGTAGTTTATGATACTGTTGCATAATAAGGGTTCTTATAAGATGAGTGTGTTTTAAAAAAACGAGCCGTAGGCGAGTTTTTTTATAGTATCACACGAGTGTTATAAGACCAAGTTATGTACAGTGTCATACACTACTTTATCTACTCTCATACTATAATACGTAAAACAATATTGCAAATAAAATGATGAATATAACAACAAATTTATTTTTTAAATGTCAAATGATGGCGCCAAGGCGCAAACATTGATTGCGCATGCGCGCTTGCGTCGCGGACTCGTTCATTGAAACCAATGATTGAAACCTTTTTTTTAAGTAGAGGTTCTACCTCCTTGGTCCAGCTGGAGGTTGTATAGGTGTATCGTTATGATTAAAAAGTTATATTATGATACAGGTGTCCATACAAGACCTGTATCGTAATTAAACTTTTTTTTTATTATTTTTGGCCTGTACATAATGTTTGTCATAAGAATTTTGTTATCAGTTTTATAATCTTTGAATTATAGTATCAGAGTAGATAAAATATTATCAAGTATCGAATACATGCAATAATTTAGAAAAATAAGTCTTGTATTATTAATTATATCTTATACATCTGCGATTCTTCCTCCTCTCTTCTACGTTGCCGTGCCCGACAGGGTCCATAATGTACCTAATTATATAATCTATAACAACTGTAATCACCTTATGGAGCGCAATAAATGCTGCTAGGGGGAAGATGAACTATATACACTTTATACACCAACCCCTCAGTATCGGTTTTTTCAAGATTAACGGTTACATCACAGTATATATTTGCAAATATCATGTTAGTTAAACAGAACATACATTTATACAATAGACACAGTGACATACATTCGATAAATACTAGAAATACGCATAAATTAATTGGAACGCATCATCATTTACAAAAGGTTCACGACTCTTTTGCAGGAATTGGTGTACGTCTATATAATAAAATTCCTTTAGACATTATGAACCTGCCGTTACATAAATTTAAGGCGGTATGTAATTACACAATTAATGATTATTTGAATGATAAAAATAAATGGAAATGAGTTGCTTGCTCTTCGCTCGAACTACTTTGTGTTATTTTGTACTTGTCTTGAATCTGCATATATATGTTGTATTTTTACATTTCTGCATATTGAATAATTTGAAACGTCTGACAACTAAAGGTTTCTAAATTGGCTGCGTTTAGTCCCAGTAATAACTAATACAAGAATAAGTAATTTGAGTTTGTGTGAGCACCAAGTAGACTTATTTATTATTTTGAAATTGACATGATAGTTGCTGTGCAGTTTTTGGGTATGTCATGCTCGCCTAAGTGTCCCGGCAGTGGTGGCGTATGTATCGGGTCGCCTTATTCCCTATAAAACGGTTGAGTAGGGCGATGGCTGATATATACGTCATATCCGTAAACGGGTGCCGTCTGTTGGGACTGGTCAGCTCATAGCTGTTATTGCAATTGTTACAAATAAAATTATTTAAATTTAAGGCAAACTAAGTTTAGTCGACCGTTCTCACATAAATCCAAAGGAACAATGTAAGTGTGATTTTAATGTTGTAAGCCATACCTACATATTTGAAAAGAGCATCCATTGACTTTCTTGCTAGATTCTTCTTCTTAAAGTGTAGGCTGCCCTTAGAACTGGCAACTAGAATAGCTCTAATTTTGATATGATTTTAAACACAACATTGATTTTGTTTTTTTTTTTGTTTTGTATAAATTCATTACTATATAATTGGTCAAACATCATGTAACTCAAACTAATGTAATTACTGGCGGTTTGAACAGAGTGGCCAAGAGTTTTAATGCCAGGTTCTTCCTCAGGCTCTACCTATTGCTGTGCGAATCTGGCAGTAAATGTAAATGTAGAAGCAATAATCTTGATATAGATTTTTCATTTCATTTCATATCCACTATTCGTCTTTAATCAGATCACTGCCAGTGATGTTAGGAGGAGCATTATATCAATCAAGTCCAATGCAGTTGGAAGTGATGGTGTGAGCCGTAATATGATCCTACCCATCCCTGATGAGATCCTCCCAGTCATCTGTCACATCCTAAATTCATCATTATCCTCTGGTATCTTCCCCTCTTTCTGGAAAACCGCTGAAATCATTCCTTTGCCTAAAAATGATAATCCTTCTTGTTTCTCTGATTATCGACCCATTTCAATATTACCATTCCTATCCGAAGTAATTGAACGCCTTGTACATAACCAACTCAGTACATTTCTAATCAAAAACAATTTATTGAATGCCTATCAATCAGGCTTTCGACCTGGTCACAGCACCGTCTCCGCTTTGGTGAATATTACGGACGATATCCGACATGGCATGGAGTGTGGAAATGTCACAGGATTGGCTCTGTTGGATTTTTCCAACGCGTTTAACACAGTGGATTTTGACATATTAATTGATATATTGCGACCTCTTTGCATATCTCCAGTGGCGACTGATTGGTTTCGCAGTTACCTGTGTGGACGCCAACAGCGCATACGCATCGAAAACACTCTCTCCTCATGGTGCAATACTTCTGTTGGTGTCTCCAATCTCTCCTGGGTCACTCAAATGCAAGAGACCAGCCGAAGATTGTATGCAGCTGCGGGATCTATGAGACATTTGCGATCTTTCTTACCGACTTACTTCTTACACTAAGATTGCGCTTGCAAACACCCTCCTACTCTCAATTCTAGACTATGCAGACGTCAGCTATCAAAAATCTCACCTAACGCCAGCTAGATAAACTCGAGCGTCTTCACAATTTTTGTATCAGATTTATATTTGGACTACGCAAATATGCTCACATTACTGTTTTTCGGAAAAGACTCGAGTGGGTACCTATTCGACTTCGCCGGAATGCTCATATTCTTTTCTTGTTATACAGTATACTGTTCAACCCTTCTACGCCTACCTATCTCAAAGGACGTTTTGAATTCCTTCATGAAACTCATTCGAAGTGCTTGAGATCATTGGAGAACCTGAGATTAAAAATGCCGTCACATTCCCCAACATTCTTAGGAAAATCCTATACTGTCTTGGCCGTACGATTGTGGAATGAGCTACCATTAGATGTACGTCGCGCGAAGTCACTTGCTATTTTTAAGGACAAGGTTTAAAACCACTTTCTGTCCTCTAACGTAATACTTAACTTTACTTGTAGTATTTCTTTTCTTTTACTTCTTTATTGTAAACAACTTAACTATTATACTCGCTATCATACTAATCTATAGTTATATATTATGTAAGTACGCCATCAATTACCTTTTTCTTTGTTTTCCTGATCTTCTCTTTCTATACTAAGGTTGTCTGGAAGACATCGCTTTTAGACCGCCCATTGTACTCTCACTTGTAGTTTTAAGACCTGTAAATACTGTATGTAATGGTGTGCAATAAAGAATTATCTATCTATCTATCTACACTTATGTGATTAATTTTGACAATTAATCACATAAGTAAAATAAATAAGTGGAACAGTACAAGTTTTTTAGTTCAAGATACTTTGAATGTAGTTATAAGTTGTCATAGAAAAACTTATTAGCTAACTTCAGGGTGTTTATAAGTTGTCATGGAAACACTTCTTAGCTAACTTTATTGTATCGGTTTTTTCTGAAAATTTACTTTTATCATAATTTAAAAAAAAAGTAAAGCTATGTCCATCAATTTGGTACAGTCTGACCATTTGGTGAAAATAACCTCACCTGCTAGCGGTGCACCTGCTGACTAGGAGAAGAGGCAACAACATAGGCCCCTTACAGGGTTGGGAGGTCAATCGACAATCGCTCACAATAATGCTAAATATGAAAAATCTACCGGCAGCTGATCCTTTTTTTTTACGTGTGAAAATCCTCATGGATGCTATGTCAGACTCTTGTCAACTAAAACCACAAGGTGCCCTTCCATTTGTCTATAGCCAGGAGTCCCTGGTAAGTCCTCGCGAGGATGGGAGGAAAGCCTTAGGGCTCCTAGCAGACGACTGCTTCTTCTAGGAACTAAATAAATGTAGACCCTAAGCTCCAAATCCAGGGTTTGGAAGCAATTCGAAATACACTATGATGAAGAACAAGAAGTACAGTATAACCGTAACTTAAATGAAACATTTTTTACCATGAAGGCGTGTAAAAGCACTTTTACTAGCAAACTTGGCAAGAGTACAAATTTAGACTTTATTTCCTTCAAATAATGTACAAAATTGTGTATAAAATACGAATCTTTCTGTAATCTTTTACTAAATTTCTTCCGTGTTCCATTTTTGATCCCTTATCTAATTTACACGTTATTTAGCAGGAAGTTAAAGGGCAAAACGTCTTACTTAACTTTCCGAAATTGCCTTTCCTAAAACTGATTAAAATTTTTAAATCCTCATAGAATACTTGACTATATAATTTTCATCTCAAATAAACAGTGTTTCACTAAATGCATACTCGTTTAAAAGTATACAGGTACATTACTTACAAAAAAATAAACTTTGCTATTGATTATTGTCTCTTAGTTTCGGCCAATCTCTGAAACGGTAGGACCTATTTTAACGGGATTTTCACTGGCAGATAGCGGATGATATAAGAGACCAAATACCTAATAATTATGACAAACTAGCGGACGCCCCGCGGCTTCACCCAAGTTGTTTCAGTTCCTGTTTGGAATAAAGGATTAAATGTACTACATCAGCTATATCCCAGTGAAAATTCCGTTAAAGTCGATATACCCGTTTCAGAGATTAGCCATACTGGAACACAAACAGAATTATTTTTTTCATTATTTCTGAAAAGTTGTTAATTTGCTTTGGAAATTACCTAATTTAAGCCGTTTGGTCTCGGTGGCCAGTAACATGGTAGTCGTTAAGCATAAGTTGTTAGGCCATATGGGCTTTTTTTTAATTGTGTGTTAGAGGGGTGTGGTAAATATAATCTGAGATAAGTCGGGCTAATGGATGCTCTTGGACTTTTCTTAATCTAAGTATGCAGTGGTAGGGTCGGAGGTATATGTGGTAAGAGTGAGGTGTAATACGAGTAGGGTGGTGGAGATTAGGAAGAGTGTAGGGAGTCGTAAGGTGGCATGTGTGTGGCATGAGAGTGTGTGATTGTATTCTGGCTTGAAAAATTGCAACTGCAGTTAGCCACAGCCTGCGTCGGTCCTTTGCATTACGACAATGGGTTCATCACCTATTACGTGGGACAGGTATGCACACGGTGCAATATGGGTGTATCAAATGCCTCTGCCATCCCTTTGGGGATAAGGCGTGATTGAAAAACTAACTGTTTCAAGCAGACATTTCAATTTTATTTATCAAAGTAGATTCTAAAGTCAATTTCAACCCAGCGATGCGTAGTGCGTAAATTAGGTTCACAAACTTCTTAAATCTAAGAATTCTTCAAAATTTGTTTATGATTTGTTTTTTGTTTATGACCCTTATCATGTTTATATTTTTTGTGTTATAAATTATTTTCACAATTTCTAGAAAATGAACAATCTTATACTTTCACGAAATGAAGCGCTTGTAGCCCCACTAGCCTCAGTGCTTTGTAGCCACCCTAAACGACAGTTTACGATTTTGTCGCATTTTAGAATGTTTATATTTATTTATTTATCCATCACGGCGTATCGCCGAAGGGGATTATGCCCACTTTTTACCATATGAATTCCGATCCTACGAAATAGTTGTTGAGCCCATTGCCGTGTTGAAATAGACAGAAGTAGGTTGTATTACAACAGCAGGTAGCCACAACCTACTTCTGTCTTCCTCTTTTTAAGCCATAAGGCCTTCAACTTCAATATTCGGTAATAAGGCGTGATAGATAAATATACAGATAGGTACGGGAAAACTTTGCCACGCGGACCGAGACGTGAGTGTCTTCTAGTAATGAAACAATATTGCTTTTTAACTGTGACTAAAAAAAACTCATTTAAAGCGCTCGTAGGTCCGCTAACACATTGTTCTGTAAACGACCACTGCTTTAAGCAACTTAATAGCATAAGTTGCTTAATGCTGATACCGAGGTTAACGCTAGGTGGAATTTTCATAATGGAGCGTATCCGTGCTTCGGAAGGCACGATAAGCCGTTGATCCCGGTAGCCGTAGATCCAATAACATGGAAGTTGTTAAGCCAAGTTAAAGGCCTTATGAGCGGCTTGCACATTTTAAAAAATTAGACACCATAAATTGCGCCCGTTTATTTTTAACGCGGTACTGGGCTCACTGTTACGTGTAATGAAAATGCGTACGATAAAATGTGAGCGTATGGTATGCCTCTGCCCACTCCTATTGGAATAAAATCGTGACTGATAAGTACTTAAGTAATAATTTTTCTTACACGACTTCTATTATACACTTTATGTTTTTCGGGTCTTTTCCGCGAAACGGATTGACTCTTTTTCTCACCTCTCGACGTTTCGGCTATATGAGCTATATTGCTATAGCCGGGGTCATGAGTAGACTGAAAGAGAAGTAGTAGAGAGGAGAGAAAATATCAAAATACATAAAATGCAAAGAACTTAAGTAAAATTTGACTTTATATATAATAGTGACAATATCTCACGTTTCTAATCGTGACTAAAAGTTCTTCAGGCCGCACCTATCCCTCCATTCATCATGTTAATACGTTTATTCTCAAAGTAAAGAGAACATTTCATACCATAAGGCCTCGAACTTTATTGGGTAACTTTAATGGGGTTTTCCATATTTATCTCAGGGACCTTTCTATCTACGCAAAGGCTCTACGTCTTTAAATATGATTATAACCTGGAAGGTACTGTAAATTAAGGTAAATGGAATTCTGTTAATTACATTAAATGCCATTGTATAATATTCTTAACTTATTTTCTTCGTTTATTTCTGACTAGTTGACGCCCGCGGCTCCGCACGCGTGGTGAAGTTTTCCCGTTCCCGTTTCTCCTTGTTTCCGGGATTAAAAGTAGCCTTGTGTTATTCTAAGGTGTAAGCTACTTGTACAGTTTCATCAAAATCCATTCAGTAGAATTTTTGTGAAAGAGTATCAAACATTCATCCATGCTTACAAACTTTCTCGTTTAGAATATTAGTAGGATTAGTGACTACCCCAGTGGTGTAACTGCGATGACAAATGTTAAAACATTTGTGGACAACAAACATATATTATATTATTATTCACATGAATAATAATATATGTATCTATATCTAGAAATATATGTATATCAGTAATAAAGGAGGAATTATCATTATATGATGGATCTCCGCCATCATCATCATCATCCGAGCGTGTGTCCCAGTTGTGTCCGTTGCTTTCCTACATTTTCTCCTCCACTTCGCACGGTCGTCGGCATCCCCTGTAGTGAGACCATTGGCGCGCATGTCATCCCTTTCGACGTCAAGCCAGCACTTCTTGGGTCTTCCCCTCTTACCGGGACCCGGCGGGGCTGACATAGCCAGACATTTGTTTCCCACGTCTGTGTCACGATCTCCGCCATGTAACCCCCGATTTAGTTGGATTTTGATGAATTTTACAATAATATAGCTTACACATCAGAATAACACTTAGGCTACTTTTTATCCCGGGAACGAATTATGTTGATCAGTAGTCTAGCTCCCATATTAGTTTTTTATTATTTTTATTATTAGTTAATATTAGCTTACTTTGGGCTCCATGGCGCTGTGTAAAAAAAAAGTACCGCAATATTGGTTGCTTGGTGCTTGCGTTATGGTCTTCTTAAAAGTATAGCATCTGATTCTATCTCATGATTCGTTTTAATGCATTCCTTTGCCGAGATGCAGTGACTTACGTTCTATCTGGCCTATCTATATATATCTTAACTAAAGAGATAATGGCAAACGCAGCATTTACTATTTGAACCTGTGTTGCCAAGTTTATCGGTCTTCCGTGACATGTAGACGTACCTAGACATAGCAATAAAATGACTGTTTATCGCCAGTTATGCATTCCATTGCGTGTTTGATTGGGAAATGATATATTTATTTATCTATCACGCCTTTTCCTCCAAGGGGTGGCAGAGGCATATCATTTGCCCACTTTTCGTGGTGAGCCCATTGCCGTGTTGAAATAGACAGACGCAGGCTACCTGCTGTTGAAATTTTTCAAGCCGCCCATAAGTCCTTCAACTTGTCTTAACGACTGACATGTTACTGGCAACCGGGAACAACGGCTTAACGTGCCTTCTGAAGCATTTAAACGCTCGCAAATATAAATGCCACAAAGTGGTCACCCAACCGAGGACCAGCCATAGTGAAAGGTGCGTAACTCAGTGATCGTTTACAGAACACTGAGTACGCGGGGCCACAAGTGCTTCATATATATTATATATCTTGAAAGCATACTAAAAAAGTAAGTGATGAGGTTCATAGTGTAGTGCGAGAGTAATTTACATATAAAGATAGATTGTTCTAGAAAGGGAGTTCATATCTTTTTAGTTAAGATATCTATAGACCTATTCTACGGCTTGGTAGAAGCCAGGGGAAATACCTTGTTGGGTTATGAGATATTCTGGCCTTTCTCCAAGGTAAAGATTCTTACAGAAATCCGCCCTGTTGCTCCTCAGCAGGGTAGTAAAGTGCCAAAAGGCAGCGAATAAAAAAACCAAAAGACACTGAGTGCAGATTAACAGGTTTTTACTGGGTCGATACAAATTAACTTTTGAACTTATTTACTATTACTTTTGGCGCGGTAGGGACAAATTATGAGAGTAAATTTTTACGATGCGTGCGCAGATCGTCACGAAAAACCGACACCATGAAGTTAGCTGATAAGTATTTCTGTGACAACTTATAATCACCATGAAGTTAGCTGATAAGTGTTTCCATGACAACTTATAACTGCATTCAAAGTAGTTTTGATGATTTTGATGTTTATTTTTTTACTAGTTTTTCATTCCTGTTACAAACAGAGAGTTGTGGTATATGTGATGGAATCTTAGCTGTATAACTTCTAATGCGTGTTCATAAGTACACACACACACTTAAATATACATATTGTGCTGATATCTTGATTTCTCTCTCACTTATGCCAATTAATTAATTCCAGAATTTTCAGGTAAGTAAATGAAAATAGTAATTAGTACATGTACTTATTTTTTTTTCTCTTAGTAAGAATTTTTTACTTTTAAAAGAAATGGATTTTTGCTATTACAATCCCTTCTTTAAAGGTTTTTGAACTAATTTTTACAGTAGTATCTCTTTTTTGTATAAAAATATATGGGTATGAAAAGTTTCCTTCAGCAATTTAATGAAAAAATCCTTTTAGTCAGACAACATAATGGTACCCTCGTGATAGAGTTCTAACAGAGTAAACTGATTAACTGGAACACTTATTCAGCAACCAACTCAATATTTTTTATTCAAGTAAAAGTATGTGTCTGTTTTTGTAAAAAGTGAACTTACATTTTGTGTACATTTGCTTTAAAAGCAGCCTAAAACAATGATAGTTTCACTAAAACAAGGTACATCACTACTTAATATAAAACAAAGTCCTCTGCGGCATCTGTCTGTCTGTCCTTTTATAGGCACTACTACTACTGTACCGTTTTTATGTTGTTTTTACTAATGAAAATTGGTTGGTTCTTAAGAAATTAGTTTATCTATAATTTCTTAAATATTTGTATAAATTGGCTAAAATATATAGATATTTGTTCAATACGTCGAAAAAAAAAACTGTCTGGGAGCTTTCAACGAAAACGCTACCTAAGCCTTCAGAGATATAACAAAACAATGTATCGTGGAATTGTATCTTCAGAAAAGTCCGCGATGCCATATGTTTATCTCATAAGGATAACATACTAGCTTACTATAACCACAGTATAAAGAGGATCTTTAGGCTGTGCTATAACTACAAGTCATACATGAAATATAACAAGACATACATACATAATGAGACCCTCAAACGCCTTAGTGCCTATTTCTTTTCAGTCACATTTTGCAGCTGCATTTTTATCATGACCTCTCTTATTTTTAAACAGGAGCAGCTCAACTTAACACAAAAAAGTTGATATTTGACATTGGTACACATTTTGATTACGTACACTGACTACAGACATAAAGACGGAGAGATTAATAAAAATACTTGTTCAACAATTGGCAATCATAGTATCAGAATTTTAAGTGGTCACGGAATTGAAAGCAATTTTAAGTGGCCACGGAATTGAAAACAATTTTAAGTGGCCACGGAATTGAAAAACAAGAGCGACATTCACTAAGGCTGATATTTTAAATGTTTAAATGTATTCGATCCATTAGCACTGATTAGTGTAGTATATAAGATAAATACATGTATTAATATCAATTGTAATATTTTATAATTAATTTGGATTTTATTAAGTAGGTAGATTTTATTTAGGTATAGCTTTTTATTTATCATCTTCCTTGTTTTAGGAACTAAACTAACTCAACTATTTCTACGATGTATCCTTGATGGGGTAGTCATATATAATTATTTTAACAATAAGATAAATAACTTCAGCTACTTAAATCTAAGATGAGATGAACATAATTATGATAATAATCAATAAAACCTAATATTATTACAACTTTTTTTTTAATAATAATTTTTTTTTCTTATAATAAACTTTTTTTTTTCTTTTACAATAACATTTTTCAAATCTATATTTATAAAAATGAAACCCGTTTTCCCTTGTCACGACATCACGAGTGAACGTCAGGACCGATTTAAAAAAATCTTTTTGTATTGGATAGCCCATTTATCGAGGAAGGTTCTTAGCTATATATCATCACGCCACTACACAAGAGAGCTGCTACTACTGCTCCAGTAATTATAAATGTTAACAAATCGGGGAAACTTTCATACATTTTTGGAAAAGTAAGAAGCGACGGGATTAAATGGGTGCCACGGGGTCGGAAGTATGTCACTTACGAAGCCGGGCAGGTCAGCTAGTTTGATAAATAAATACAGGGGTCTTGGCTCCGAATATGATTTTGTCCCATTCGGTGTCGAGACTCTTGGTCCGTGGGGTCCTAGCGCTATAAGGCTTTTTAAGGAAATTGCGATAAGGTTAGTCGACGTCACAGGAGACCGAAGAGCTGGCAGCTACCTCGGACAAAGAATTAGTCTAGCTATTCAAAGGGGGAACGCTGCCAGTATCTTCGGAACCTTGCCTAAAGGGACCTTTTTTAATAATATATTTTAGTAAATAAAATAAATAAATATCCATCACGCCTTATCCCCGAAGGGGTGGCAGAGGCATTATATGCCCACTTTTCACCGAGTGGATTCCTGTCCCACGTAATAGGTAGCCCATTGCCGTGTTGAAATAGACAGATGCAGGTTGTTGCTACCTGCTGTTGAAATTTTTCAAGCTGCCCATAAGGCCTTCAACCAGGCTTAACGACTGCCATTTTACTGGCAACCGGGACCAACGGCTTAACGTGCCTTCCGATGCACGGAAACGCTCGCAAAATGTAAATGCCACAAAATGGTCACCCATCCGAGTACCAGTCATAGTGAAAGTTGCGTAACTCAGTGATCGTTTACAGAACACTGAGACCGCGGGGCCACGAGCGCTTCTTTTATTTTATATTTTAGTTATGTATCATATTTTTAAGGCTATATTTAATGTTAACATTAAGTTAATTGATTCATTTGATAATAATATGTCGGATAGTTAATTTCAATCTTAATTTTCAAACTTATTAAAAAAAATGTTTTTTTTGTGACGTGAGAATAGAATAGAATAGAATAAACTTTATTGCACACAAATATAAAACACTCACATAAAGAGATTACAGTTTCATAAATGTACAAAGGGCGGCCTTATCGCTAAAGAGCAATCTCTTACAGGCAACCTTTGTTGACCCGTGAGTGTTTTGTGTGTGTGTGTCCATTTTTGAGCAATCTGCTTACGTGATCTCCATAATGTAAGTCTCGGTCTACCCTGACTCCTTTTACACTCTATTTTTGCACAATATATTTTTTTCGTCAATCGTTCCTTACTCAAAAATAACTGTAACTACATAATAAATTTTTAATACAATATAAAAAAGGTAAAATCACAAAGTAATCGAATTTCTAAGATTATTTTTGATTACATTGCGTTTTCAGATTTTTATTTATTAGTTTTGTGACGCAGGCACTCGAAATTAATGCGATAGATTGGTTTAGCAAACAGATGGGATCGGCAATCGTTATTCACGCGCCGGAGGGAATTCCATAAGGCTTTATTTGAATAAGTACACTTTTATTTCGTCTTTGAATGAATGTGCGTAATTCTATAAATATTACAAACCAGCCACTACCCACTGCTCTACCTGTGTAGTGAAGTATTCCCGCACTCATTTCCCACAGGAGCATGTTCCCAAAATAATGTATCTCAAATTATATCCAAATTAGTTCAGGGATTAGAGCGTGATTGAGTTATAACTAACCATCAAACAAAAATGTAATTCGAAACCTAAGCACGTACATTTAACACATTAATTTTTAAATAACGGGGCTATTTGTGAGCATAGATCATTATCTTAACTATAATTAATAATTATTAATTTAGGCATCTATGGGATAGCTGTATACATATATTAGAATGTATATGTTTGTAAATCATTCTAGAAAAACTACAAAATGGATTTTATTGAACTTAAAAATAATGTAAAAATAACATATAGACTAACGGTACTTTGGAAATCAGCCAAAATATTACATTAGTCAAATAAATGGAAAAAATTTCTATTAACTGCAAGATATAACTTATAACTGCGATGCGAAAACCGTAAGAGTTACACGAACTCGACAGCATAATAATCTTATGTAAAATTTATTTTGATCTGAAACCATTATTTCCAAAATATTAGATTCTAGGTACAATAAATCGAAAAATTTTTTTCAGTGTTTTTTATCAGAATATATGAAAAGGTCGTGCTTTGGAAGGCACATTTAGCCATTGGTACCGGTGTAACATGACAGTCGTTAAGCGAAGTTGAAGGCCTTATGGGCTTGAAAAATGACAACAGCAGGTAGATACAACCGGCGTCTGTCTTTGTTCAACACGGCAATCGGCTCACCACCACCACTTTTCACCGTGTGATTTTCTGTCCCACGTAATGGACAGGAAATCACACGGTAAAAAGTGGGGGTATAATATGCCTCTTAGGGGATAAACGTGTGATTGATAAACATATAAAAAATCTGTATATACGAACGAACCTTCATTTATATAACATAGTAACACTTATGAACGTCACAATTATTAGAATAATAACTCTTGTGAGCGTTGTTCATTATTACAAACTAAACGGTTATGCTCAGTGTTTCGGGATAACCCGTATGTATGTATGTACGATAGTTATAATTGTGTACAGGCTTCACCACGATCTTTCTCTCGAGTTTTTGAGCTTACTTAATTTATTTTAATTTTTTTTTCGTTGTTAACATTCTTAGCTTTGTTGGTTTGAAATTTGCCACAGTAAGGTAATATGATTTTTTTTCATTGCATGCAGAAGGCAAGCAGAATATGAATTATTTGTGTCCGGGTGATGTTCTCTCATATCTCGAAAATTGGTTTAATATTTTGGTACAATAAAATTAATCCGGTCAGTCCACAGAGTGTTATTGTATTTTTTTATAACATAAACTATAGACTCGTGTGAACAACAGTCGGCCGTGTTTTTATTTTATTTTAATATATTTGTGAAAAACTTTTTCATTTATGAAGCCATATATTTATAGAGTAGCGTATTGTAGTCCAGTTTTAATCTAAGTTTTATTTCAGTAAAAAGTAGTATATGTTGTTTTGAAGTTAGAAACTTCTTTATCGACGTATGAGAGAAATTTTAGAACTGTAAAAAAATGTCGTAAAGAATTTTCACTTCTTACCTGTGTACTCTGGTACACATACATATTTATACATATAAACATTCAAATATATACTTATTTATATATATAGTTTTGAAAGTAATAGACGGAGTTTTCTATAATCTTATAACTTTAAAAGCGCTCGTTATACAAAACAGAAAAATTATATTCATTTAGGAAAGAATATCTAAAACATGCCTAAAATGCCAAACACTGACTTTATTCTTTTAATAAATTAAAGGTCTAAGCCTCGTTAGGCCCACTTCATATTTCAATCAGCATGAATTGAACGAGGTTCTTTTCATTTATCCATAAATTAAATAATGTAAGATTAAGCTGAAATCGTAAGAATTAGATTGAACTGATTCGCTTCCAGAGCAAAAATAGACTGTCTTTTAATCACGGATATTATAGAAAATACCGGACGAGTGCAAGTTGTATTCGTTTCGAGGGCTCCGTACAATTTTTATGTACATACTACTACTACGGGTGCCCTTTCGATCGCATAATTTTTTTCAGCATAATGTAGTTTGGCATAATAGTTTCAGCATAAAATTTTCTCGCTTAAATTATGATAAGCAGAGTGTTATAAACGCATAATGGTACTACCCTACTACTACCCTTAAGAATAGGTGTTAAAATGGAATTGTTTTTTTAAATCTACGATTTTGATACGCCGAATGTAGCAAGTATAGATAATTATGAATAAAAAAAACCAACACGCATTATCCCTGAAGGGGTGGCAGAGGCATATTATATGCCCTCATTTCACCGTGTGGATTCCTGTCCCACGTAATAGATAATAATGGCGTATATTAAAGTTAGTAAAGTTTAGATAATCGGCGTATGTCATGTTTCTACGTGAAGGTAAGGGTTACAGCTGGGCTTTGTGATAGACGAGTGAGTGAGACACCCGGTATTTTTTTTATAAAACCTAACAAATTATCTTCAGCCTGTCTCCATGATCAGTCAGCCAGAAAGGATAAATCAGACTTCATGATCCTTGTATACTTCTTTCGCTTCGCATGACGCATCTAAGTGAAGACAGGCTAATTTAAGAGCGAAAAATATTTTTTACCTCTCCAGCAGCGAAAGGGCCCTTTTGCTTCGTGAAATTTTGAAGGAAAAGGGAGTTTTGCTGCGTAAAGCAAAGTAACTTTTTAAATAAATTTGAAATAAGAAATTATGTAATTTAATTATTTTAGTTCATCGGTGTAACTATATTAATTTATGGATGTTTTATTGAAAAATAATAAAATAGACATGCCTTGTAATTTCGGACTGCAGCTCTAAAATAATCTGTATAATCTGTGGACAAAGGGGAAATTTAAAAAAATATTGGACTTGTGTTTATGATTAATTGTGATTAAATTCAGGTATTCTCGCTGGAGAGGTGAAAAGTTGTATGTTTCACAAGAGAGCAAATTTTTTTTACTCGTGCCTTTATATCACTGACTGCGCTCAATAGTCTAATAGCGAATCACTCGCTATGCTCGTGATTCAATTTGGACTACTTCGCTGGTTCGTGATTTAACTTCAGCAGTCGGTGCAAAAAATACTTTTGCTCACTTGTTGAACAAATATCTATTATTCTCTCGAGAAACCACTTGCGGAAATGCGGGCCTCGTCCGTTGTAAAACTGAATTTTAGCTGGGTAATAAACGTGCCCGGTCCGCTTCGCAAGTTCACATACCAATAGAACTTTATTGGGGAAGTTTACAGGCAATAAAACATCACGATATACCGATAGCAGTGGACTAGTAACCCTTTAGATTTAACGAGGGTGAATTCCAGAGGGCACTAACTGTATAATTTACTAAATTAAACTGCGTAAGCGCTCGTGGCCCCACTGACTAAATGTTCTGTAAACGATAACTGCGTTAAGCAACTTTCGCTATAGGTGGTCCTTGGATGGGTGACACCGTGCTTCGGATGGCACGTTAAACCGTTGGTCCCGGTTAAAAGTGAAATGGCACTCGTTAAGCCTGGGTTACAGGCCTGATTTGCGGCTTGAAAAATTTCAACAGCAGGTCGCCACAGCCTGCACCTGTTCATTTCAACACGGCAATGGGCTCACAGCCTGTTAAGTGGGACAGGTGACTTGATGAAAAATAGGCATTTATGTTATTGGCCTTTTTCATTATATAAGTAAAGCTAGCCTTCACCCACATTATTGGTCGAATGGACCAAAAACAGAAAGAGGCTTGAAGATTTACTCAGCTTCGAAGTAGGTATAGATGATGAGTGCAGCCACGTCTGGTGTAGCAAACGTCCTAGGGTACTAATCAATTTTGATCAGGTTGAAACCCACCTGATCGAAATTGATTTAAGAAGAACTGGCTATCACCCACTGAAGTTTCCGGACAAATTGGTACATATTTTTCAATTATTTTTTTTGTGATTTATTAAAGTTTTTAGTTTTTTCCATATAGGTACGTATAGTACAAGACGTACGTACTAGCCGAATTTCATACATTTCATAGTTCTAGGTCAACGGGAAATACTCGTTATATTTTTATTATCTTGAGAGTGTTGATTTATTCGTTTTTAGTGACATAAACGGCCATATAATTAGATTTTCATTGTACTTTATTTTATTAAATATGTTATACGGTTGGTTTCTCTTTAAAATAACTAACTAACTAACTATCTTCACGCTGTATCCCTGACGGGGTAGTCAGAGAGGACAGATCGCCAGGCTTCGCGATCCATGCATACTTCTTTCGCTTCTCCGAGATTCATCAATCGCTTCATACACGCACGTCTGGGAGTACTTTTGACCTTTCCGTTTTTGAGCAATCTGCTCACGTGGTCTTCATATGTAAGTCTCGGCCTTCCCTGACTCCTTCTACCCTCTACTTTTGAACAATACATATTCTTCGTCAATAGTTCCTCACTCATTCGTTGGACGTGTCCAAACCAAAGGAGCACGCCCTTTTCCAGCTTAACGCTGACACTTTCATTCAAACCTGCCATATTGCGTATCACTTCGTTACGTATTCGGTCGGCCAAGGTAACGCCACACAATTTTCGAAGTGATCGCATCTCCACAGCATTCAATTTACTTTCATGCGTCTGCTGACATACCCAGGTTTCACTACCGTAAAGCAAAGTTGGCACTAGCACTGCGTTATGAATCGCCATTCGTGCTTCTTTTACGATGCTTTGTCGCTTTACTAACTGGGACAAAGCACCGTTAACTTTGTTTCCGGCAGCTACTCGCCGTTCTACATCCGAATCACATCTTCCATCCGCGCTAAACATACTTCCTAAATACACAATTTCATTCACTTGCTCTAGACGTTCCTGGTTTACCCTAATCTCGCATTTAGTTCTTACGTCACCTCTTTAAAATAAAATAAACGTATTAATTAAATAAATATATCTTTTACATAAGTAATTGAGAAATTTTACATTTTCACAGCTTTTAGGGTCTGTAGACTTGAGAAAATGGTTTTAATTTTGCGTTCCTGAGATAAAGGGTCTTGGCAGACAGACAGTAATGTAATCCTGTAAATGTACCGTTTTTTTTCCTTTTGAGGTACACAACCCAAAAAAAATTTATAAACACTCGAAAAGATTATAAGTGTGTTCCCCTACATGAACTCTTTGACACGATTAGCGAAGCTAAATCTAATATTATTTACATTCCATTCCATTCCAGACTTGCATGGCAACATCGACGTTCATTTTATAGCGTCAAAAATTTTGTTCTAAGCTGATTTAATAATAATAACAATAATAACCTCTCGAGGACAGTCGTTGTCTTTAATAGGATTAACGCAACCCTATTATTATATTTATATTAATAGTAGATTCGCTTTTTGAGTCATCCACTTTCTGATATCAACAAAAAATGTATCAGAAAGTTATTGAAAAGCTCACATCCGCAGGGCAGCTTGTGGCGAGCTGAATGTGCGTGGCTACACATCAGTCCCGATTCCTCAGAGTTTTGTTGCCCTTCTGCACCGGTTAGGATTTAATGACATAACGGGAGAGCAGTGAGAGTGCTACTCCCGGGAGTGCAGCAAATCTCAACTCTGGCTTGCCTTAATTGGCCGGTCAGAGGGAGGGAGCCAGAGCTATATGCTCGGGGGTGGAAGTGTCATTTTCAAGGGCATAACTACGGGGAAGCCCGCTCCGGGCCTGTTCTGCGAAGGTAAAACCGGCGCCGCACCGCTCGACACCCCAAGCCGCTCACACCGGTGTTGCCCTCTGTCGCCTTACAGGCTTATCATGCCTACGGTGATTGTATAGGGGGCCCATCTAGTGAGTTGGCGAATCACCGTCTGCCTATTGGCAGTTTAATAATAAAAAAAATTAAAAATAACTATCCATCACGCCTTATCCCCGAAGGGGTGGTATTAGTTTAATAATAATATATTAAAAAGGCAAACGCCGTTTTCATCAATAGCTTAAATCACCCAACCCATTTAACACCCAACCCAATAGCCCATTTCATAGTTAGCACATTTCACAATAGTTTAACTCCCATTGAAGGTGATCCATTACCGTTCTTCTACATAAGGCGGGCGTGGACTATCTGCAGTGGGGGTCCCATTCCCTATTAGATTAAAATTCTCAAAGGGCCTCTGCGTGATGGACCTATGTCTCCTTGTAAGCCTACCAAAAGCCGAGAGAAAAGAAGAGACAATAATAATATAATATTCTTGGTACAACTCACACAACGCCATCTGATTTCAAACTAAGCAGAGCTTGTACTATGGTAACCAGATAACTGATACACTTACTTATATATTTCTAAATACATACATATTATAGATAAATAACACCCAGACACAGAATAAACCATCGTGCTCATTACACAAAGTTTTATCCTGGGTGGGAATCGAACCCACGACCTCTTGCGTAGCAGTCGGATGCACTCCCACCGCGCCACAGAGGCAGTCAAATTGCTTCTTATCTGTATCAGAATTTGGAGCTAAGGGTCTAATTTTATCTGATTGCTAGAAGCAGCTATGTTAAACAATTGTAAAACAAAATATTGTAAAAAATATTGCTAAATATATTGTAAAACAAAATATAAAACTACAGTCTAAGATTATATAATTTAACTCTAAACTAAACCAACTAAAAACCAATATCCTAAGAAGAATGGCAGCAATGCGAGGTTGTATGTCAATGCTTAGCCTTTGTGCGAAAAAGAAACCAGCCTTCAGGGGGCCAACGCTACTAATTAAATAGCGTCAAAAGACAATAGAAATCGTCGCTCAATAGAGAGCCGACAGAAATAAATTTCAGTTTTCGTAGTCCACTATTACAATTGCGCTCCAATGGAATTCTATCGGCCATAAAATGTTATTAACCCGTGTAGCGCCTGTAAGTAGCTCTTAATTAGCATTTTTGATAGTCTATAATAATATTTTGATAGCTTAAAACATCAATTTTGTCTCCATTCTGCAGTTTAAGAAGTGTGATTGAGAAAATATAATGTTTTAGTAGACTACCTAGTTTTGGACTAATCGCTATAGAACCGCTATAGAATAGAACTAGAACGAATTTCTATTGGAAAATAGTAGACTCGGCCCCCTGGTCACGAGTAGTATATTTAATATTTTCAGAATTATTGGAAGCGATTGACGTATTTATTTATTAATTTAACAATTTATGTACACAATATCATAAGTTAGACTGGAAAAGAGCGTTCTTCGTTGGTTTGGACACGACCAAGAAATTAGTGATGAACGATTGACGAAGAAGCGCTCGTGGCCCCGCGGTCTCAGTGTTCCGTAAACGATCACTGAGTTACGCTACTTTCACTATGGCTGGTCCTCGGATGGGTGACCACTTTGTGGCATTTACATTTGCGAGCGTTTCCGTGCTTCGGAAGGCACGTTAAGCCGTTGGTCCCGGTTGCCAGTAAAATGGCAGTCGTTAAGCCTGATTGAAGGCCTTATGGGCGGCTTGAAAAAGTTCAACAGCAGGTAGCCACAACCTGCGTCTGTCTATTTCAACACGGCAATGGGCTCACCACCTATTACGTGGGACAGGAATCCACACGGTGAAAAGTGGGCATATAATATGCCTCTGCTACCCCTTCGGGGATAAGGCGTGATGGATATTTATTTAAGAATATATACATATATATTGTGCAAGAGTAGAGGGTAAAAGGAGTCAGGGTAGACCGAGACTTACATATGAAGACCACGTGAGCAGACTGCTCAAAAACGTCAAAAGTACTCGGATACCCAGACGTGCATGTATGAAGCGGTTGGTGAATCTGCAGGAAGCGAAAGAAGTATGCATGGATCGCAAAGCCTGGCGATCTGTCCTCTCTGACTACTCGGTCAGGGATACAGCGTGAAGATAGTTAATATCTAATGGAAAGATGAAAAGATTTGGAAAATAGTACAACGGTACCGCTTATTTTTTATTTTCTACCAGCAGACCGGCGAGAGGAAACTTTAAGAGATAGTTGAAGAGGTACTACTGACGTCACAACTGTAAGGGCGCCTGCATCGTTGCCTCATCCTTTAGTAAGCTGGTGCATCACTAGCAGGTAAGGTCGTTTGGGCTCCAGAGATCTTGGTTGAGCTTCTACCAGCGTTATTCCTCTGTTCAGCTTTTTTTGTTTCTCGCCTGTAGCTATTCAAATATTACTTTTTTTATTATTTACTATTTTGATAGAAGCTGGCAGAATAATCACGTACCGCACCTGTAGGCTTAATGAACGTGACCGCTCCAACTTTTAATAAACTTATCAATAAAATACGTGACAAAATGTGATATTTTATAAAAAAAATGTAATCGTTGCCGGCTGTTTAACGGCACAAAATGATAAGAATTTGATAGGATATCGTCTGTAGGTATGGCAAACTTGATGTAATGAGTATAAATAACTAAGAAATTTATTATTTCTCATACTCCTTGATCATACTCCTTTTTTATGGTACCTCAAAAGGAAAAAGTAACCCTTATACCTCATTTACACACTCGCGCGAGCCACACACGAGACAAGCTGCGAGACGAGCCGCGAGTGTAAACACAGTATAATGGTACAGTTTTTTCGAGCTCGCGGCTCGTTTCGTGGCTTGTGCGATTAGGATCATGTTGTCCGTCCATTTGTCTGTCTGTCAAGATAACGTATAGTCAAAGGTATCGAGTTGAAATTAAATTCATATTAGTACGGTCGCTTGAAACTATGAAAATATCAAACTCTGGCAATTTATGACGCAAATAACGGAATAAATTATTATTTTAACGGAACCATCGGTGGTCGAGACCGACTCGCATTTGTCCGGATTTTTCGTTTAAAGTCGTGGAGATATCCAAAGATGTTCATGAATACCATTAATAATGGCTGTAGAATGACTGATGGCAGATGGAGCAAACGAGTTCTGGAAAGGGAAACTGCGACTCGGCAAACGTACGGTAGGACAACCCCCTGCCCGATGGACCGACGATCTGGACAAGGTCGCAGAGAGGGACTGGATGCGGAAGGCGCAACACCGTGTGTAGTGGCGTGAATTGGGTGAGGCCTACGAACAGCAGTGGAGTGCTAAAGGCTGATTTGATTGAGTAAAAATGGGGCTACGAGCGATATTTTTACTACCCGAAAAGTTTCTTTTCTTTACGTCATGCAGCGCTAAGAGGCTATAATTAGATAAAGAAAATATAAAGATATTGTATGATGGATAAAAGTGTTTGACAAGTGTTAATTAGCTATAGTAATTATAAATTTATGAATGTATAAAATAAGTATTGTAATATAAAACTAAGAACCATGTATTACAACGTACATGTAACTATTATAGAGATTCTTACCTGAAGTCAAACTGTTAGAACAATTTTGCAGGATTTATTATTATTATTTATTTATTTATCACGCCTTATCCCCGAAGGGGTGGTAGAGGCATATATATTATATGCCCACTTTTTACCATTTAATTTTATATACTCTGTATGTTTTTCTTTTAATAATAAATTTAAAAAAATAATAATAAAAAGGAGAACAATGGGCAATTGAGAGAGCAATTTTTAATTAGACCCAAAGGTTAATGGATTTGGCAGATTCACTGACTCGAGTCAATGCGCTTTGTAGATATACCCACGCAATTTGATCACTTTGGTGATCAAAACTTGCCGCAAATTCGAGTTTAATTGCATTATCTTATATTTTTATCGAGATAAGGCAAATGCAGGTGTGTAACATACATTCGTTATCTGAATCATTTTGAAATGGTATTCACGAAAGCGTTAATCATTGGCTGACATAGCTGTTTACAGATAATGTTTTTTCGGTTATATAAATCACTAGATGACCCCCACGGCTTCGCCCGTGATATATTTCGAACTCCCGTCGCACCTATTAATCCCGTCGATTATAAATTCTAAAATAATGCATACATATTTGTCTGATTTGTCGACATTTATGATTACTGCTCCGCTTTCCATGATATATAGCTTATAATCTTCCTCATAAATATTTTTTCTAATCTGACCAGTAGGTTCTGAGATTGGCGCGTTCAACCAAACAAACAAACAAACTCTTCAGCTTTATAATATTAGTATAGATATATGAACCATACCGCAGCAATAGAATGTGACTATTGGACCACATAAGGAAGACCTATCAAACTAATTTGATAATAAGAATCCTGAATTGCGCTATAAGAGTTATCACTCTAAAGATACAACAGCCCAACATCAACCTTAGTGGCCGCGGCTTGCCAGGCGTGATCACTTTGCCTGGTCGGAGGATCCTTGCTTTACTTGGAAGCAGCTCTTTGTGGAGCAGGGGGGCCAGTCTACTAATTCAATTGCGTCAGAAGAGAATTGAAATCGTCACTATATAGAGAGCCGACAGAAAAAAAATACTTACAACTATTGCAATTGCGCTCCAATAGAATTCTATCGGTCAGCCGATAAAATGTTATTAACACGTGTAACGCCTGTAAGTAGCTGTTAATTTGCATTTTTTGTAGTCTATATTAATATTTTGATAGCTAAAGCAGCAATTTTGTCTCTTTTCTGCAGCTTGAGAAGTGTAGATTGCGAAATACATAAAAGTTTTAGTAGACTACCTAGTTTTGGACTAATCGCAATAGAACCGCTATTGACTAGAATTAGAACGGCTTTCTATTGGAAAATAGTAGACTCGGTCCCAAGATCAGCAGCTTCAACGCCGCCATCACTGCAATGATCATCACTGTATGATGGTTAATAAGTCACACAGCCAGCTTCTTCAGCCTACTAAAACTATCGTGTCGTGAACGCATATATCATCACTTTTACAGCGATATCTATACCAATTTATCACCAACACTAAAATACATGTCTTTTGTAGTATGTGATGCTAGATTTGCCTAAGTTGCTACAACAATTGTTATCATTTTGTTTTATAAGTATAGTAGGCTGTGTATTTCTAAGGCTTACATAGTTTAAAGTTAAGATAATAAATAACTTTGCAAGTGTTTGATACAAATAATAAAATAAATAAATATCCATCACGCCTTATCCCCGAAGGTGTGGCAGAGGCATATTATATGCCCACTTTTCACCGTGTGGATTCCTGTCCCACGTAATAGGTGGTGAGCCTATTGCCGTGTTGAAATAAACAGACGCAGGTTGTGGCTACCTGCTGTTGAAATTTTTTAAGCCGCCTATAAGGCCTTCAACCAGGCTTAACGACCGCCATTTTACTGGCCACCGGGACCAACGGCTTAACGTGCCTTCCGAAGCTCAGAAACGCTCGCAAATGTAAATGCCACAAAGTGGTCACCCATCCGACGACCAGCCATAGTGAAAGTTGCGTACCTCAGTGATCGTTTACCGAACAAATATTTTTACTTAAATACACATTTTACTCGCAAATGCATGTATTCGCTACGACTGCTTGTGACATGTAGGGTACGACTTTTAATATAAGTATCTTTATATCATATTCGATGACACGTAAAGGACTTCATGTGAGTAAATGCATATTGCTTGCCATTACTTCGAGATAAACGAGGAATTTTCAAACGATTTTACATTATAACGATATTGAAACCATACAAGTATCGAGACTATTCGACTGCGTAGGACTACAGTATCTAATATTTTTTTAATTTCTAATTATTATCAGCATGTTTTCATTGAAATAATATCCAAAATCAAGCGCTACAACAATTAATTCCCAAATAAGAATGCTTATCAATTATCTGGTTACCATAGTACAAGCTCCGCTTTGTGTGGAATCAGATGGCGTTGTGTGAGTTGTCCCAACAACAACAACAAGCATCTCATTTTATTCACGAATTATGTACACGTTTGAACGATAAGTTGCAAAACGAATAACATGGACGGTGTCACACGACTATATGACTATATCACACACAAGACTATATTCTACGGTACTCTGTTACGGTGTGTCAAATATGCGTCATCTAGAGTACACGTGCATCGCATTTTAGGGCGGCAGTAATTCGCCAAATGTGACACGCGTTTAGAAAATTTACGCGTGCATGCTCTGCGCTGCGCTTCACCATAAGGTTCTACGGCTTGAACATTCAGCAAGGCGGAAACAGTGTTGTATCCACAACACTGTTTCCGTGTCCATGTTAGACACCTGATTGATAAGGATTTTTTTTTTTGACCAGTCTTGTTTAAGAAGTTCGTTGACTTTCGGCGTACTGACGGGGTCATAGAGGATAGCCAGCTTCGCGATCTATTCATACTTCTTTTAAGTGCAACCCTGTTGAAACGTTTAGAAACTAAAAGGTATACTAACCTTTTAGTGTCATTTAGTGCCGCGTAAAATCCCGTTCGATACAAAAATAAATCTTTATTCATGCAGGAGCACAATTAAAAAAAAAATAGTTAGTAATATTTTCCACTGACCTTAACAGAGCACTTGGCTCGCGGAGTTATCAGCCGTCACGCTCATGAAACAAATCGGTGAAACACGTTTCATGGTTTCATGTGAGTAAATGCATATTGCTTGCCATTACGTCGAGATAAACCAGGAATTTTCAAACGATTTTACATTAGAACGATATTGAAACCATACAAGTATCAAGACTATTCGACTGCGTAGGACTACAGTATGTAATATTTATGTTATATTATTAATCATCCAATAAATTTATAAATATATTTTGTGGGACATTTTGTTTTTTTACACATAATCGTCAAGCCTAAATTAAGCTAATATAAGCTTGTGTTAGGGGATCTAGAAGACTGATAAACATACTTATGTATTTCTTTATACTTACATACACATTATACATATGGAAACACCAAAAAAACATTTGTGGACACACAAATATTAAAGTCTCGCTCGTGGCCCCGCGGTCTCAGTGTTCGGTAAACGATCACTGAGATGGGTGACCACTTTGTGGCATTTACATTTGCGAGCGTTTCCGTGCTTCGGAAGGCACGTTAAGCCGTTGGTCCCGGTTGCCAGTAAAATGGCAGTCGTTAAGCCTGGTTGAAGGCTTTATAGGCGGCTTAAAAAATTTCAACAGCAGGTCTGTCTGTCTATTTCAACACGGCAATGGGCTCACCACCTATTACGTGGGACAGGAATCCACACGGTGAAAAGTGGGCATATAATATGCCTCTGCCACCCCTTCGGGGATAAGGCGTGACGGATATTTATTTTATTTTTAAATATTTTTTCCGACTCGGGAATCGAGCTCGGGACCTCAGTCGCAACAGTCGCATGCACTACCACTGCGCCACGGAGGCAGTGATTTGATTAGCAGTTAGGCCAATGTCATTGAATAATCAACGAATTAATGAAAATCGTTTGACGAAGAATATCTATTGTGCTATAGTAGAGGGTAGGGAGTCACGCCTTTATCCCCGAAGGGTGTAGGCACTGGCATACTATACGCCAACATTTTATCGTATGCACTTTTTGTCCCAAAAGGTTACGAGCCTATTGCCGTGTTGAGATGGACTGTTGAAAATTTTCAAACCGCCCATAAGGCCTTCAACTAGAATTAGCGAATGCCGTTTTACTGTCAACCGGGACCAACGGCTTAACGAGCCTTCCGAAGCACGGAAACGCTTGCAAATGCATATTCCACAAAGTGGTCACCCATCCAAGCACCATCTATAGCTAATGTTGCTAAACGCAGTGATCGTTTACAGAACACTGAGTCAGCAAGGCCACGAGAGCTTCAAATTAAAATTTATCTCAAACGTCGATACAGAAATTTCACTTCAAAACAACATGGCGCGTAATCGAAAAACGATATGATTTTTTTGCAACTTTGTTTTTTATATTTGTTTCAACGTTGATATAGAAGTTTCACTTCAAAAAATATTTTGTGAACATTATTTGTCTTACAATGCTGTCTAGCCCATATTAAGATAACAATATAAACTTGTGCTCTGGGATCAAGGCAACTGATAAACATTCTTATATATTTTCAAATACATGTTATTAAAACTATATATTAGAATATATAGAAAACATCCAAACTTCGAAACATACATTTGCAGATCACACAGACATTTGTTCTGACTCGAAAATCAAACCCGAAACCTCAGCATGGCAGTCCCATACCTACACTACCATTGCGCCGTCGAGGCAGTCAAACTAGGACGATTTAACCAATCGATGCGTAATGTACTCAATAAAGTATGAAATCACCTTCAACCAACTTTCGTGCGAGGGGGAAACTACATACATATTGTTTTCTTACTCTTGCATGAAGTGTTGTCACTGTCTAACAACCAATAAAAATGTAGCTATGCAATACGAATTTGACACAATATTATTCGGCTAATTTGAGATGGTAACTCTTTGTATAATGTTTATAGAGAATAAAAGTATTTTGAATATAGGCCGATTAAGACAGCGACTTAGCTAAAAATGCTTAACAAATGGCAAGCGGGGTATAGGCGAAAACTGTAAAATAGCGAGTCCATTTGTTAAATCGTCCTAGCAGTCAAAGCAGCCAAACTGTTCAAAACTGGTCAATATAGGTATCTATAATAATAACCTAGTAAACATACAGTTTTTTTTTTCAATATTGTTGGACACATTTTTGACTGCCTTGGTGGCGCAGTGGTAGTGTATGCGACTGCCGCGACTGAGATCCCGGGCACGATTCCAAGGGCAAAAAAAATATTTGTGTGATCCACAAAAGTTTGTTTTGGAGTTTGGGTGTTTAATATGTATGTATTTAGAAACATATAAGTATGTTAATCAGTCGTCTAGATCCCATAACACAAGCTTATATTAGTTTATTTTGGGCAAGACGGCGCTGTGTAAAAAATATTGTCCCACAAAAATGTCCCACATACATAAGCTTGTACCATAGGATATAGACTTCTGTCTGTCCCTCACGCAGTAAAAAAAGCATACTTTGCAATGTGAGCGTATGTATGATCCTATTTCTACAGGGTTAAATAATAAAATAAATAATAAATATCCATCACGCCTTTACCCCGAAGGGGTGGCAGAGGCATATTATATGCCCACTTTTCACCGTATGGATTTCTGTCCCACGTAATAGGTGGTGAGCCCATTGCCGTGTTGAAATAGACAGACGCAGGATGTGGCTACCTGCTGTTGAAATTTTTCAAGCCGCCCATAAGGCTTTCAACCAGGCTTAACGACTGCCATTTTACTGGCAACCGGAACCAACGGCTTAACGTGCCTTCCGAAGCACGGAAAAGCTCGCAAATGTAAATGCCACAAAGTGGTCACCCATCCGAGGACCAGCCATAGTGAAAGTTGCGTAACTCAGTAATCGTTTACAGAACACTGAGACCGCGGGGCCACGAGCGCTTCAGGGTTAAAGGTGTGACTATATATGTATTTATGTATGTAAAAATAATATATTTCTAAATAAAATCTTACCATTTTTGAAATCAGTAACAAACATAATGAGTAGTCATAATGAGCATGATGATGCAGCATTAATGCTTTTGTCTGGCTGAAAATAGTAGCTAACTCATATATCGCGTGACACAGGTACATTTTGACGTTTGAAGACTATCATTATACTCAAATTAGGCTACATTTGCAACATTTTGCAAAAACTAGATACAAATGTATCTCTTAAAACATAGTCCCCCGCCGAGTGTATCTGCCTGTCTGTTGGCGATAAACTTAAAAACTACTGAACGAATTACCATGCGAGATTGTTACAGTGCTAATAGATAAAGTGCTTCAGGAAGAAAGTTAAGGTACATAATTTGTTTTATTGTTTGACTAGTGGACTACCGCAGCTTAGCCCGTGACATATTTTGATCTCCCGTCGTATTCATTTCATCCCGTCGCTTTTACTTTTACAAAAATGCATGAAAATTTGCTCCATTTGTAGACATTTATGATGACTGCTCCGCTCTCCTGGGTAGTAGCGTGATGATATACAGTTTTTAGCTTTCCGCAAGAAATGGGCTATCCAATACGGCTTAATCAAAAACCCTACCTAAACCCTGAAAGATTTAACAAATCAATGTACCAAAATAAACTTTTTTGTATTTTAGAGAGGTTAGACACAATTTAACACAGCACAATTTTCTAGGTAATTTAATAGTTGTGTTTAAACTGTAAATATTCTTTTAGGAATACTTATTTTATTTTCGATTCAAAACCGACTTTCATACTTGCCTAAGATCTCAAGAATTTAAAAAAAAAACTAAAAGAACCATCTAAATTGAACCTGTGAAGATTAATTTTTTTTTCCGAGCATGCTTCATAAAACGAATGAACGAAATGAATAATGAACTGTATCATATTATTATCGTCCTTGTTTATTTCACTTTATAAGGATATTCTCTTCTCTTTCTAATAAGAGTTTCTCAATTTGAATATAAGTAGGCATTCTTTATCCAACAATTTTCTCGCGAATCCACATTATTCTTTTGAAATCGTTTAAAAAGGAACACACATTCAAATTGAGAATCTCTTTCGAGGGTTTCAATTCGAGTCTTTATACTCTATTTTTGTGGTTTCTTTTGAAATACCTGCCATATTTTTGACATTGATATAGGTGTTTGCCAATTTTGTGAATATACTTATTCACAGCGCTATCTAACATACTTATATACAAGGTAGATTTTTGAAACGAAGCCTTATTGGCATTTTTTATTGGAACTTATCCCACCCGCATTCCCATTACTGTGACTCTTGTAAATCAGGATCTACAGCAATGACCAAGACTACAAAAGTTACACCGAGCTCGATCTCGGTGAAGTCCCATGAGAAGTTAGAATGTCTTGGAACCGGCAACGAAATTAATCAGAAGATAATTAGAGAAAGTTGGAAAAAGAACGTAACGCCTCTTACCTCCTTTGCAAGGCGGAAGACCTGGAAAGCAACTAGGTGTAAATCGAAATAGAAAAGGAAAGCACCATGGTAATAGTATAACCTTATTGGCATAAATTTATGGCAAAAGTTTTTGGCAACTTCTGTTATTTCTATTACTCATATCTTAAAGGGTCCAACAATAGACAAATGGATCAAAATCCACATAAATAAGAAAAATGTGGTTCAGGATTGTTCTTCTCTTCATCTTAAGTGGTTTCCCAGTTGCTTCCCAATCCTAAATGTAGTTAGACAGGGTCAGCTAGGAGCGGTTATCGATTGGATTTTAATTTTATATAAGTCTAACGTTAAGGGTGCAAAATAGGGAATGAAAATTTTTGAACATTGATTTTAAGCAAGGGTTAGAGGCGTAGTTTGTAGGTAAATATTACAAAGAGGCGGAGTTCCCAAAGCCCGAGGTAAAACTAGTAATGTTTATAGAAGACGTACAAACCTTGACAAAAAGTATGTGTGAGGATTCCTTTTTTTTATATTTAGCTCGCCAAAGTGACGCCGCCCGCCTTATAGAAAGCCATGGCGACATCTAGCAAATTGAAAGCGACTGTCACAATCCACGAAACATTATATTCCTTGCAGTTTTATTATCCTTACATTTTTGGAATAGTCTCTGCTTCGAATAACAGAATAAGTAAAAAGAACACCAAATAAAAAATAATGATTTTTTTTCTTTTATATTAAAGCGCGAGAAAGCTCCCTGGGACCACTAGTATTAATTGTTTATAAAAAAAATATTTGTAATAAAAATAAAATAAAATTATAACAAAATAAACGGTTTTACTCACGTGTAAATTTCGGGATAGCCCGACTAGTTTCGGACCTAACGGAGGTCCTTTTTCAAGAGGAGCGTCAAACTACGTCGGAAGCTGCACCGGCACTCATTTACACGTGGGTAAAACCGTTTATTTAGTAATAATGAACATCGCTCACGAAAGTTATTATTCTAATTAAATAAAATCGTCATTCTTATCATGCCTATGGCGATTGTATAGGGGGCCCATCTAGTGAGTTGGCAATTCACCGTCTGCCAATATTATAATCATGACATATTAAATTGGCAGACGCCGTCCTCATCAATAGTTCAAATCACCTAGTACATCTAACCCCAAACCCAATAGTCCATTTTATAGTTTAACTCCTATTGCAGATGGACCATTACCGTTCTTGTACATAAGGCGAGCGTAGATTGTCTGCAGTGGGGGTTTAATTTGCTATTAGATTACAATTCTCAAATGGCCTCTGCGTGTTGGACCAGTATGTCCACATGTAAGCCTATCAAAAACCCGGGTATTATCGTAAGAAAAAAAAAGAAGATACCCGTGACACAGAGAGAATAATAAATACTATTTGAATAACTAATTGAATCAGGCGTTACATGGCGGAAATCCATTTTAAAAGTCTATAATTATTTTTGTTTGGCAGCAAATCTTTTGCTGCCAAACAAAAGCCTCGTGCGTAGGCGAAACACGTGTCGACATCGTCCGACATTCTAAAAAAGCGTAATATTGCTAAAATAACATTATAAACAAAAATAATTATAGTTCTTTTTTTAAATACTATTTGCTCTTATGTCATATGATGTAATTTGAATATTGGTACGAGTTTAGTTAGATGGTCTAAGGTACGAGTATATCAAATCTGTATTTACATTTAATTATGTTGATATTCATACAATCATTTGTTCTAAACAAACGTATTCGTAAACGTTAAAGTTATTAATAAAAGCGGTCATTGAAAGCGATCATTGGAATTAGTAGCCTTAGCGTGTGGAAATCCCCTCAGATGTCATGCCGGACTCGAAGCGGCTAAAACCACACGGTCCTTGCCTAACTGTCTATTGCCAGACGCCCCGAGTAACTCTTCGGAAAGATGAATTACAAAATTTCCATAGACTACGCCAAATACCTAGATGAAACCCTTATGGATATTTGTAAGCAAATAATTCACAGACATACGAATTGAAAGCGTAGGCGAAAATTTACTAGTGAAATGTTTATTTTTTTTTGAGTTTGGAATGTACAAATGGTGCCGTCCGCCTGATGAAAAGCAGAGACGATGACCAGTGATTGAGAGCCGCTGTCTATATACAGCCAGCAGGGCGATAGCGGCGGATTCTACGCGGGAAAAATGACAAAAGGGGACGCTTGCTGTACATTAACATAACATACTGTCACGCCTTTATCTTCAAAGGGGTAGGCAGAAGCGTACTATACGCCCACGTTTCACCGTATACTTTGCTTTTTGTCCCACGTATCAGGTGGGTGACCCCATTGCCGTGTTGAAATGGAGAGGTGCTGGTTGTGGCAATCTTCTGTTGAAATATTTCAAGCCACCCAGATGGCCTTCAACCTGGCTTAACGACTGCCATGTTACTGGTAACCGGGTCCAACGGCTTAACGAGCCTTCCGAAGCACGGAAAGGCTCGCAAATATAAATGCCACAAAGTGGTCACCCATCCGAGGACCAGCCATAGTGAAAGTTGCTTAACGCAGTGATCGTTTACAGAACACTACGTCCTCGGGACCACGAGCGCTTGCTGTATATTATTTTCCCACAGGAACATGCTTCGCGCGTTTTGTTCCGGAACAGGGAGGAACCAAGTAGAAAAGTTATTCAGAATACATTTTTGTTTAGTTGGTCATGTTTTGTTAATATCAATAAAAAAATCTGTCCTCGCTGATTACCCCGTCAGGAATATAGTGTGAAGATAGTTAGTCGGTAATAAAAATAGTAGTTTTTAACAGGGTCGACGGCGCGAATGTTGCTGCTCTATATAAGTGTTGTAAATAAATGTCCATGGTCTAAAGTAATCAGTTTCCAATAGGTGCGCCGATGCTTGTCTGCCACCTCAGTGGTATAAAAAAAATCGAGGTGTGACATTTCACCAATAAATTTCTGTCTACGGTTTCATGTTATTTGGTGGAGAATCGCCACTCTTGGGTGCTACCGCACTACAACTAGTTCAGCTGGCAACCCTTTAAGAATTTCTTAGAACACATGTATGTACCAAACATCTCTATGTATGCGACTGAAAGACGCTGTTTCTATGGTCATGAAATAAATTAAAAAAAAAATTCTTAGAACACTTTTGAATTTTTCTTAGAACCCGAGGCATAATTACTTGACCATAAACTATTTTTTTTTATATTTTTACTTTTGTCATTAACATGATTGATTTATTATAAGCTAGTTGGCTCCGCACGTGTGGTGAAGTTTTCCCGTTCCCGTTTCTTACAGGAACTTGTTCCCGAGATAAAATGTAGCCTATGTGTTATTCTGAAGTATGGCCATATATATTTTTGTAAAGTTTCATCTAAATCCTTTCAGAAGATTTAGCGGGAAAGAGTAACAAATATCCATACTTGCAAACTTTCTCGTTTTAAGTTGGATGGGCAAGTGGTATTTCGGTTTTATATAATTTTTTCACAGTTGCAACACTTGAAGATGGACTAAGTATGTAGGAAGGACACATATACCTAGTCAGGTCATAAATTCTGTCACATGTGTAATATAAAATAATTGAAACAAGTTTATTCATTATGTAACTATTTATATACCAAAATGAACTTAACAAAACATAGATTCTTATGACAATAAAGTTTATTCAAAATGACCTCCGTGATTTTGAATACAGGACTTCAATCTGCGCGGCCAGTCGTCTATCGCAGCACGAACGAGGTCCATGTCAATATCGGCGGCTACCTTAATCAAGGATGTCTTGAGTGACTCCAAATTGGGATGAGGCTTTGAGCACGCCTTTTCCTCCAAGTGTTGCCATATCTTGTAATCAAACGGACTCAAATCTGGACTGGAGTCTTCGTGCCGGATGAAGTCGATTTCACGCGCCGCCAGCCAGTCTTGTGTGTTCTTCGCTCTATGAGCTGGCGCCGAATCTTGTTGGAATACCCAGTGCCTGTTATTGAACATGGTATGAGAAACAGGTTCAACAAGGTTCGTCAGGACTGTATTTTGAAACACAACTGCATTCGTTTTTACACCTTTCTCACAAAAATGTACCTCTGTTAAGCCCCAATAAGAAACTCCCAACCATACCATGAGCGAGGGTGGAAAATGACCTCGTTGGACACGCGGAATACGGTTGCTCGCTTCTTCACTACTGTGTGCGTACACCTTATCATTTTGTTTATTGTAGCTCTCTTCTACGGTAAAAATTTTTTCATGCGAAAAAAGAATTTTCCGATTTTTTTTTCCGCTTACCGCTTCAACAAGGCTCGGCATCTCTTCAGTCTCAGGTCCATTAGACGAGCATTTAAACGATGTCCTGTTTTTCTTCGATATGACCGAAGCCCTAAGTCTTCATTTAACACCCTTTTCACCGTGGTTCTGCTTAACTCCATCTGAAGGGCCAACAGTTTCTGCTTATGTTTGGGATTTCTTTGAATTCGCGCCTTCACAGCTTTTATCACTGCTGGAGTCCTAACAGACCGAGGGCGACCACTTCTTGACCTGTCATCTACACTAGAGACTTCATGGTATCGTTTGATGGTACGATAAACGAATCATTTGGTTATATTCAAATTTTTCAGTATGTCAAAAATTTGAATTGGCGCGTAACCGCAACGATGCAACGCAATAACTGCAACACGGTCTTCTTTAAGCGTCCACTCCATATTTAAAAATGAGTAAAATTCCTCAAAGTATACATTTTTATTTTCATGAACAATTCGAATTTCGAATTCAAAAAACTTTTTTGTGGCCAGCATTCTAAAAGAAAAGTTTTTACTGTGTGACAATACTTATGACCTGACTAGGTATATATATATATATATATATATATATACCTAGTTACGTTAGTATTTATATATATATATATACTAACGTACTATGTAACTACAAATATGTCCCATCTACAAATATATGCACATATATACATATAAAATAACCATGTTTTTTTTTTACTTTTTATCAATTTTATTGATTCTATAATCAAGATAAATATTCTTAGATTAATAAATTTATAATAATATATTTAAATAAATAATTAATTAATTTAGATATTAAACCTTATGTTGTTTTTGGACATTTTCAGATCTGAAACTACTTACTTCATTTTTCGGACTGGTCATCATCGAACACGCAACGCTGAACATATCCTTAACATATAATTATAATCGAAGACTTTACATACTATAAATATAAAGGAATCTAAAGAAAGACAGGAATGCACACGGTGAAAGTGGGCGTATAATATGTCTGAGCCACCCACGGACTCTTGAGATACTGGAACTTCACAAAGGGCGAACTTAGGCAAACTTTGGTTTCAAACCTATTTTATTACTAGTACTATTTTCACGTTGTATCCCTGACGGGGTAGTCAGAGAGGACAGATCGCTAGGCTTCACGATCCATACTTCTTTCGCTTCTTGCAAATTTATCAATCGCTTCATACACGCACATCTGGGTATCCAAGTACTTTCCATTTTTGAGCAATCTGCTAACGTGGTCTTCATAAATATGTAAGTCTTAAGTTATTTTATTACTTGATAAATAATGAATGAATCAAAGTTTAATAAAAATAGTATCTTAGTAGGTTATTTTTTTAATACAGTTATAAGCGCAATAAATAATAAATGTATCCTGAAAGTAATGCCAATAATTATGTGGTAGGATTTTTATAGGTACTAGAACTTAGATATTTATCAAGTAACTATGATTTCTTGATTTTTTAAACAGGGCTCTTTTGTCGTTAGTAAAATAATCTTACATTATATTATAATAAGTACTTTTTTAAAACTAATGATCGCTCCTTCGTCGAAATTGAACCCTAATTTTCTACAGGTAGGTATGCACTCTTCATATGTGACAAATTTCAGGTTCAAAGTTTCACGCAATTTTCTTAAAAAAATGTTAAACGTTTAATAAACATAAATTTAATAGATTCAAATTACCTATCTAAATAATTACTATCTTTTTCTTAGTGATATCCTTTCATATCTTTCTAAACAAAAAGGCAACATGGTGACGGAAAAATATAAAAATATATTTTATCCCTTCAACCTGCTGTGAAGCGCTCGTGGCCCCGCGGTCTCAGTGTTTTGTAAACGATCACTGAGTTACGCAACTTTCACTATGGCTGGTCCTCGGATGGGTGACCACTTTGTGGTATTTACATTTGCGAGCGTTTCCGTGCTTCGGAAGGCACGTTAAGCCGTTGGTCCGGTTGCCAGTAAAATGGCAGTCGTTAAGCCTGGTTGATGGCCTTATGGGCGGCTTGAAAATTTCAACAGCAGGTAGCCACAACTTGCGTCTGTCTATTTCAACACGGCAATGGGCTCACCACCTATTACGTGGGACAGGAATCCACACGGTGAAAAGTGGGCATATAATATGCCTCTGCCACCCCTTCGGGAATAAGGTGTGGTGGATATTTATTTTATTTTATTTTATTCAACCTGCACGTTAAACCTTCAACCCTTAAACTCTGTTAATCCTTGAACATTCAACCTTTACCCTTCAACCTAACAAATCTATTGTTATGATCACATGATTAATATTTTTGAAGTGAAACTTCTTTATCGACGTTGAGAAAAAATTTATTGCTGTATAAAAATTTCGTAAAGAAGTTTCACTTCTTACCTGTGTACTCTGGAATTGTTTTGTAAAGTAAAGGAGATAAGACTCGTTCACAAACTTCGTTCTTCTTCGTTCGCTTCATTCGCAAATAAAAAATAATTGTGAATGAAGCGATTAGAATCACATACACTTTTGTTCAATTCTCCTTTGAGGATTAATAAACGTAGAACATGTATAATAATTAAACCGTTTACTTACATTTCATACAATAATTGGCACTGTATCAACGATTTCTTAATGAACCAACAAATTTAATAACCACACACTTCAATATTAATATTACAAACAAATAATTCACTGCAACTGCTCACAAATCACAAATAATGATTATAATTGAAATATTCAACACTTCGAATTCCAAATTCTAAGTTATTTTACACTACATATCACTATAATCTTATGGATTAAAGTGTAAATGAAGTTCATTAATAATGGATTAAAAATAAAGTAATTGAACAATCTATATGAAAAAAAAAAGAAACCTATCTAAAAAGTTTTTATTATTTTTTAAACGAACCAAGGTTTTTTTTAATAGGCTAAAGCGAAATTTAGTTTCTGAAGATAACTGTTCGTTTTTCGAAAGTTTCAGAACGAACGCGCGCGTTTTCCAGGCATGCACGGTGTACGGATTGCGCGGAACGACTGAGTATCCTTCGGTGTTCGTCAGCCATATTGCAATAAATATCTATACTTGATGCAGCGTTTTTAATTATTTTACTCTTTGATCATCACCGTATGGATGTAATATTGAGGTTTAGCTGCTAGATTAAAGAGTATAATACAAAAACAGGCATTAACGTTTACTAGTGCACGCCCACGGCTTTACCTACGTGTAATTATAACGCGTACAAAATCAGTCTACTAGGCTTTGAGTTTAGCTCGTTTAGACAGAAAACGCAGTGGGTTACTTTATTTTTTAACTAGCTCCACATCGGGAAACACCCGAAACATAGATACTTTGATAAATTTTAAACACCCAAGTATTTAATTCCCATAGAGCCTTAGATGGTATTATTACCTATATTACTACCTATATGTTAACTTACACTTGTAAGTTAACATATAGGTAGGTATTAAGTTTCTAAGTCCTAGGGTTTGGGCGATGCTTGATGTTAGTTTTTTTGTATTTTATAATAATTTAATAATGATGATAGAAAAAGTGCAAGTGGCGAAAATCTGGCCGTCTCTAGAAAAATAAATTGGAATAATAAAAAAAAAACTAACTAAAAAAGTTTAAACATGAAAGAGATCAAATATATTTTTAAATTTAGAATAATACACTTACCTCAACAGCTTACCACTTTAGATGATTAGGAAACACTTTTGTGCGGTATTCAATATTTTATTTCCTATCAGGCACGCCTTTACCCCCCCCCCCCCCCTCCCCCGAAAGGGTGGCAGAGGCATATTACGTATATGCCTACATTTCATTGTGTGCATTTTGTCCCACGTAACAGGTAGTGAACCAATTGCCGTGTTGAAATGGACAAGCGTAGGTTGTGGAAACCAGCTGTTAAATTTTTTCAAGCCGCCCATGGCCTTTTAGTTTGCTTAACGACTGCCATGTTACCTACGGCTTATTGTTCCTTCTGAAGCACGGCAACGCTCGCAAATGAAAATGCCACAAAGTAGTCACCCCTCCGAGGACCAGCCATAGTGAAAGTTGCTTAACGCAGTGATCGTTTACAGGACACTGAGTCCGCGGGGCGACGAGCGCTTCAACTTGGACTGTTCTGCAGTGACCATTAGGTAAAGGTTGCATTGTCAATGGTATTCGAAAATTTACCATCGTTTCCTGAAGGTCGGTGAATGAGCTTCGGCTTTCGGATTTCGGCAGCAAAAAAAAATTTTTAACCCTCGACGCAACAAGAGGGTTGAAATAAGTTTGACGTGTCTGTGTCTCTCTCTCTCTGTCTGTGACATCATAGCACCCGAGCGAATGAAGCGATTTCAATTTACTTTTTGGAACGAAGTTCCTTACGGCAGGCTAAGAGGAGATGGGGATTTTGCTGCGCGACCGAACTGAAAAAAATGTGATAGTAAAACCGTAAGAAAAGGTCCGTGGAATAAAACCGTTAAATGATACGTGCGCAGGCGCGATAGTCGTTTGTTTTGTAAATTGTGTCGATTCTACATTAGCCGAAGGAACTTCGTTCCTACCTGGTGTCCCACGACACCACATCTTTTTTTTTTGTAATATAGGTGACTTACGTGCGAGTGTTCTTATGTTTGATTAAAATCAGTTGAGCCGTTTATAAATTGTTGGAGGTGAAACGAATGTATGAAAAATAAACTTGAATGGGATCTCAAATGAAAGTGAAACGTGAACATTACAAAATAATCTGTTAATTTTTACTTTTTAAAAGGAACTTAGGTTTTTGAGTCGGGATTTTTTTATTTAATCTAATATTATATTGTATACTAATATGCAATATAAGTAAGAACAGTAGTTTTTCTTTTATCAAATTATTATAATCGAAAACAATCAACAATGTTTTTTTATTCTGTTTTCAAAGATAACTTACACTTCTTACGCCATCTTGGGAACGCTGTAATTTTCGATAGTCTTATCTGTGTGGTCTTAGGTCTAATATAATATGAAAAGTTAGCGCGATCATTTCTCGAAGGGCAGACGCTTACTGTATACTATTTTCCAAAATTAGTGCTAGTCAAGTCATTACGTCGGAAAAATCGGGTTAGAAATGCAAATGAACCGAGAAAGCCAAATTTTGGATATTACGTGGGGAGGGGGAGGGGGGCTAGAAAAGCTTAAGTTCAAATTGTCGACCAAAATAACCTATTTCAACACGGCAATGGGCTCAGCACCTACTACGTGGGAAAGGAATACATATTGTGAATAGTGGGCATATTATATTATATGACTATATGCCTAGAGGCCTCTGCCACCCCTTCGGGGATAAGGCGTGTTAGATAGATTAATAAATAAATTATGCGTATAAATTGTAGTTTCTTAGACATACCTAAAGTTGTGTAAACGTGCTATAGTGAATGACAGTGATATATCGATAACTCGATATATGAAATGCTATTTTACATCTCGCCGTGCAAATTCCTCTGAAAACCTCAGTAACGCTTCTACCACGTTAATAGTGGTAAGACTGACTTTGACTTACACTAGCGGCACGCTATGATGGCCTTTTTGACGTTGTGATTTTGGATGAAACATGGCTTAATGCTAACCATACTGTAAGCCGTTCTTGGACAGATGGCACTGCAGCATCTACGTCCAAAGTTCCTGTTGGAAAAGGAATCACAAAAGGATTTTCAAAAGGAATACACATCACTATTGTAATAATTTCAAAACGGCCATCATAGCTTGCCGCTAGTATAGACTATACTTGATCAAAACAAAGACATTACGTAGGTATTAAGAGAGAAAATATTAAATAATTAAGATTTGGCTAAAAGGTCTTAGTGACCAGGCCATAAAATATTTACAAAATAATATATAAAATATGGAAGTATAAACTTGTGTTATACGAAGAAGGTTTGTCTCAAGACTCAACTGACTTTCGCCCTATAGCCGGCCGTAAACATCCCACTCGCTGTTATTATTACTTAGCAAGGAGCGAACGACATCCCTTGCTCTGTACTAGTGACATTATCACTTTAATATCAAAAACGTATGTTTGACCTTTGTGAAATGAAATACGAGTCAAAAATCCATTTTCATGAGCGGAAATGAAACGGCAATGAATCGTTTCATACCTAGCCTGGCAAGGTCATCTATTTTTAGCCTTTCCGAGGAAATCGGGCATTGTATCGCCTTTTAGGTTAAAAGATATCATTTTCCGGGCGTTTTATTGTAAGTGTGTCATTAGGGAGGTACCTTGCTGGGCTCTTTTATTGTGTATAAATGGAGGTGTGGTTACTAATATCTTAATGTTAACATTCGAAGTGTCCCATTGAACGGAGTAGATGGTGTTTTGTGTGAAAATCTATTGACAATAATACTTAATGTCTTTTTTATTTCAGAAGACATAAATTTTTCTTTATATTAGTTTTTATAAACTCTCTTTCTTGAAGTAGGATCTATTGGCATGTATTTATGTAATTGCCTTTATGTATTAAATGTATTTATGACAGCCATGATGGCGCAGTGGTACTGTATGCGATTGATGTGCTGAGGTCTCGGGTTTGATTTCCAGATCCGAATAAATATTTGTGTGATCCAAATGTTTCTTTTGGAGTTTAGGTGTTTCCCATGTATAACATGTATGAACTTAAAAATATATAAGTTTGTATATTAGTTGTATAGATCCCATATCACAAGCTTAATGCTTGGTTTGGGCTAGACGGCGCTGTGTGAAAAGTGTCACACAATACTTATTTATTTATTAACCTTCTTTTAAATAATGTATGCTTATCCATATGATTTTGGAATTGATTTTTAACTAACTTCCTGATGACTGAAATACTTGACGTTTAGTCCACAGCACAGAAGTTGATGACAATGCTAGAAAGTGTGAAAAAAAGAAGTACTTTTATAGTCCGTAACGTAAATATGATACCTAGATTAAATATAATGTAATAGACAAATACTGTTTAAAAAAAGATTTTCATTTTAATTGTGTAAACTAATGTGATTACTGGCGATTAAAGAGAGTGGCCATGAGTTTTATTGCCAGGTTCTTCCTCAGGCTCTACCTATTGCTCTGGCAGTAAGTAAATGTAAATGTAAAAGCAACAATCTTGACGGAAAAGTCAAAGGCACTCGGATACCCAGACGTGCGTGTATGAAGCGATTGATGAATCTCAAAGAAGCGAAAGAAGTATGTATGGATCGCGAAGCCTGGCGATCTGTCCTCTCTGACTACCCCGTCAGGGATACAGCGTGAAGATAGTTAGTTAGTTTTAGTTAACAATCTTGACGTTCAAAAGTGTTACTTTGTGACCTACATATATAAAGATATTTTAATTTTCATATACAGATTACTGTGTTAATTAGAAATTTTTTATTAGAATTTTTAATAATAGTAGGATAAGGTGTTTAATGTTTCAGAAAAACACGCCACGACGGACAGACTTATGTGATACCCACCTTCAAGCCATAATGGCTTCTTCTTGGCTTAGCTACGACTATGTTACTGCAACTCAGGGGGCCGAGTCTGCTATTTTAATCGTGTCGAAACAGAATCGAAATCATCGCTTAATAGAAACCTACCGGTACAATTTTGACAGTTTTCGTAGTCTACTATTACAATCGTACTCTAATAGACTTCTATTGTGCGGCCGATAGAATTCTACTAACATGTAACGCGCCAGTGCCTGCTATAGTCAGTTGCATTTTTGGTAGTCTACTAACATTTTGACAGCTAAAAACAGAGATTTTGGTTTCTAAGTTTAGTTAAAAATAATTTAGACGCATTTTCACGAGTATTCTTTTTTAATCTTATCTGAAACAAAAACGGTTATAAAAGTGAAATTCAACTAAATTTTCAACAAGATAGCCCGCAGGCTAAAAAAGAAAGAAAAAATAATCTGTTATATTAGTAAACTTATATTAGTATTAGTACTAGTATAGAATGCTTGGCAGGTGAACAAACCGCAAAGGCTTTGTGCCTGAACTACTTACTCGTACAAGTACGTGCAATCCAATTATTTATATATACTTTCAAGATTTTTTTATTTATAATGAATAGTGACTGCTTATATACTTCTTACAATTTATATAATACTAGTTGACGCCCGCGTCGAGTAGTTTACCCGTTCCCGTTTCCCACAGGAACTTGTTCCCGGGATAAAAAGTAGCCTATGTATAAGTTAAATTGTTGTAAAAATTCATTAAAATCCGTTCAGTAGTTTTTACGTGAAAGAGTAACAAACATCCATACAAACACACACACACATTCACATTTATAATATTATTAAGACTGGGTGAGCCGCCGACTTCGCCTGTGACATACTTCAAACTCCCGTCGCACCTATTTAATCCCGTCGCTTATAAATTCTACAATAATGCATAAAAATATGCCCGATTTGTCGACATTTAAACCTACTGCTCCGCTCTCCAAAGTAGTAGCGTGATGATAGCCTATAGCCTTCCTTGAAAAATGGGCTATCTAACACAATAATATTTTTTCAAAGCCGACCAGTAGTTTTTTACATTAGCGCGTTCAACCAAACAAACAAACATACAAACAAACAAACTCTTCAGCTTTATAATATTAGTATATTTACAGTGCAAGGAATATTACCACGACTAGAAAAGACAGTACTAATAATAATAATAAGGTAATAAATATATAATAATAAATAACGGAAAGGTCAAAAGTACTCGGATACCCAGACGTGCGTGTATGAAACGATTCATGAATCTCGAAGAAGCGAAAGAAGTATGTATGGATCGCGAAACCTGGCGATCTGTCTTCTCTGACTACCCCGTCAGGGATAGTTAGTTAGTTAGTTAATAATAATATATATAATAACATATACATATTATATAATATATAATATAAATATATAATATAATATATTATATAAATATATAATAATAAATAAACAGTACTAATAATAAGGCGTGTCATGTTTACGCGCAAAAGATTGATATATGCAACAGGGCTAATATTTCATTTCTTGCATATTGCATGGCAGACGATTAATACTATAAACATTGATTTATTTTTTATTTGTACATTGTTTTCGTTTAATTAACATAGGCCTGCGTTTGGCGCATTCCTTGAAACATCTTGTCTTTTGTTAGAAATGCATGAAATTTTGAAAACAAAAGCCAAAATCGAATCACAATCCGTGTCCCTTATCTCAGATTTTTATAAATTTATGAGTCTTCGTAAAAATCTATGGGAAAAACGAATTTTGAAATCTATCATGATTAATAGATTAATTAATCCATATTATGTTTTAGTAACGTTTACGAAAGAACAAATTGAAGTGTTGTCATACCACTTAGAAAAATGTCCCTACACTAACAAATAATAACCATTCAAAGATATTTACCGATATCCTCGCATTTACGTACGGTTATGACTAGATTAAACATAGAAGATTCTTTGATCATCACCGCCTAACAACACACGCATTAAAGAGAACAATTTTGGCTACGAAATTTTGAGTTTTCCTGCTCGAAATGTGATATGGTTCAAAATATTTCTAAATACCATTTGCATTTTAAAAGATAATTATTTCTATCAAAAAAAAAATATGAAAGAGGAGTGTGAAAGTAAGGGTCTTCGCTTGAATGCAAGTAAGACTAAGGTTCTAGTATTTGAAAGAGATGACGTAAGAACTAAATGCGAGATTAGGGTAAACCAGGAACGTCTAGAGCAAGTGAATGAAATTGTGTATTTAGGGAGTATGTTTAGCGCGGATGGAAGATGTGATTCGGATGTAGAACGGCGAGTAGCTGCCGGAAACAGAGTTAACGGTGCTTTGTTCCAATTAGTAAAGCGACAAAGCATCGTAAAAGAAACACGACTAGCGATTCATAACGCAGTGCTAGTGCCAACTTTGCTTTACGGTAGCGAAACCTGGGTATGTCAGCAGATGCATGAAAGTAAATTGAATGCTGTGGAGATGCGATCACTTCGAAAATTGTGCGGCGTTACCTTGGCCGACCGAATACGTAACGAAGTGATACGCAATATGGCAGGTTTGAATGAAAGTGTCAGCGTTAAGCTGGAAAAGGGCGTGCTCCGTTGGTTTGGACACGTCCAACGAATGAGTGAGGAACGATTGACGAAGAATATATATTGTGCGAAAGCAGAGGGTAGAAGAGGTCAGGGTAGGCCGAGACTTACATATGAAGACCACGTGAGCAGATTGCTCAAAAACGGAAAGGTCAAAAGTACTCGGATACCCAGACGTGCGTGTATGAAACGATTGATGAATCTCGAAGAAGCGAAAGAAGTATGCATGGATCGCGAAGCCTGGCGATCTGTCCTCTCTGACTACCCCGTCAGGGATACAGCGTGAAGATAGTTAAGTTTTATAGTTAAGTTATTATTTCTATCGAATAAATATCCCTCTATACGGTTTTAAACTTAAAAAAAAAATATCTAATTAAAATAACCTATTTTTCTGATATTATTGTGAATCTCATTGCTATTCTTATAATTATCATTTTTTTAAATGGAATAGTAGTTAGAAGAAATAAAAGGTAATGTTTTATAATTGAGTCTAGATATGCAGCAATGATGAAGGTGGAAATCTCCTCCGTCGTGGAGGCCAGGTACTGTCCCAGTGACCAGGCGAGAGCCAATGAAATACGCTTCGACTCTACCGGTCATGTTCGTCAGTTGACCAGTGTATAAGAAATAGCGGACGTACTGAGCCTCCTCAGAATACCGCCTGGCCCACTCGACTTATGAACGTCAAGGGATCGAAGCTCTCGCCGGACCTCCCGCTGTGTAAATTAAATAAAAAAAAAAAAATATTCATCACGCCTTATCCCCGATAGGGGTGGCAGAGGCATATTATATGCCCACTTTTCACCGTGTGGATTTCTGTCCCACGTAATTGGTGGTGAGCCCATTGCCGTGTTGAAATAGACAGACGCAGGTTGTGGCTACCTGCTGTTGAAATATTTCATGCCGCCCGTAAGGCATTCAACCAGGCTTAACGACTGCCATTTTACTGGCAACCGGGACCAAAGGCTTAACGTGCCTTACGAAGCACCAGCGAAGACCAGCCATAGTGAAAGTTGCGTAACTCAGTGATCGTTTACAGAACACTGAGACCGCGGGGCCATTGCACGAGCGGTTCAAATTTGTGTAAATTTAATTTGGAATTATTGAGAGCGATTGTCGTCTGACTTCCCAACCCCGTAAGAGCGCCTGCGTCTTTGCCTCGTTCATTGGTGACCAGGTGAACCGCTAGCAGGTGAGGTCATTTGGGTCCCGGAGATTTTGTAGAGGCTCCCTAAACCCACGCACACAGACATGTCCATACTCAATAAAAAACATAATATGTAGCGTTAAGTACCATAATGTCAACTTCCTAAAATATCCACTTCCCAAAAGGACCACATCCCAGAACGACTACTCCCAAAACGACCACTCCTCGTAATGACTACTTGCTCAGATTGAATAGTTTCCAAAATAACCACTTTCATATAAAAATTAAAATGGCCATGATATTGATATTTATCATTCAGAAAGGTAGGTATATTATTACTATTAGGCTTTGTACCTAATATTATACGTCGTGAATAAGACCCGAAATATCATTTAATATGAGTGAAATAACGAATAAACATTAAGAAAGATGGGTGTTGAAATAAGCCAATGTAATTTCAGTAAAATGTTCACGTAAAATTGTGGAATTCCCAATGAGATTCTTCCGTCAAAATAATCAAAGACATTTTTCCATAAAAGCCATTACAGTATCTGTATAAAAATTCCTTAGAATTTTGATTAAAATACTTTTTGACTTACGTAAAAAGATTGTCAATATTTGTTTTGTGTACATTATTTCTAGTTAGTAAATTCTAATAGTTAATTTATACTAGCTGTGTGGGTGGAAACAGCTAGTATACAATAAATATTTTAAAAAACGACCATAGCTGTAAAAATATTACAATTACTTACATCTTTATTAGACGAGACGATCCCACTAAACCTTGCGGTGTTCCGCCTTCTTCCTAGCCGGGTCGCAGGATAGGCCTGAGGGCTATTCAGACTATGGGAATGCCCTGATATAAGACTCTTCTCTAGTGCGATACGTGCGACGGCTTCGATAGTGGCCCTTGGTTTCCCACGCTTCTCTTAAAGGATTCAGGATTGAAAGAGGAGGTAAACACGTGCGCCGGCTGAGAGTTCTATGTTTTTATCGGACAGCAATGAAAAAACCATATAAATTTATTCAAACATGCTACAATTTGCATATAATAAAGGAGCAGCCCTATATTCCAATAATATGTATGTGTGTGTTGCGACGCAATCATCTGGAACTAACTTGAAAGAGTGGATTTTACTTCAAACTTGTCGTTGCGGTTGCTCACGCTTCGTTGAATTTTTATAGGCACCTACCTATGTTTTAAAAAGAGTCACTTGATTTTCTAGTTTCACGACTGAAGAATTTCAGGTATTTTGTGCTTATTTTTGGTATAGTTAGTCGATATTGCGCCGCATACCTAATGAATGGCGTCTTGATGAGATTAAGCTTAATTACTTCTTTTCATGCCGCGTTTAATCCAGGCTTTAGTGTGTCTGAATGCCTTAGAAATGTTGGCGTAGATTTGAAAAGAACAGCAAAAATATGTAATTGAAATGAATTCTGCATAACAAAAAGGAAAATTTAAAATAAATATAGAAGTACCACATAAAAAAGATAGACAACTCTAAAAAGTTTAAAAGTAATATTGAAAACATAAAAACAGTTTCAATTCAATTCCAATTCTCGTAACATATTCTTTTTATTTTAAAAGAAAGAATATTAAAGATAAAAAATAATAATAATAAATTAGATATTTAATGAAAGATTATTTAAAAGTAAGAAAACGTAAGAACTAAACGCGAGATTAGGGTAAACCAGGAACGTCTAGAGCAAGTAAATGAAATTGTGTATTTAGGGAGTATGTTTAGAGCGGATAGAAGATGTGATTCGGATGTAGAACGGCGAGTAGCTGCCGGAAGCAAAGATAACGGTACTTTGTCCCAATTAGTAAAGCGACAAAGCATCGTAAAAGAAGCACGACTGGCGATTTATAACGCAGTGCTAGTGCCAACTTTGCTTTACGGTAGCGAAACCTGGGTATGTCAGCAGATGCATGAAACTAAATTGAATGTTGTGGAAATGCGATCACTTCGAAAATTGAGCGGCGTAACTTTGGCCGACCGAATTCGTAACGAAGTGATACGCAATATGGCAGGTTTGAATGAAAGTGTTAGCGTTAAGCTGGAAAAGGGCGTACTCCGTTGGTTTGGACACGTCCAACGAATGAGTGAGGAACGATTGACGAGGAATATATATTGTGCAAAAGTAGAGGGTAGAAGGAGTCAGGGTAGGCCGAGATTTACATGTGAAGACCATGTGAGCAGATTGCTCAAAAACGGAAAAGTCAATAGTACTCGGATACCCAGACGTGCGTGTATGAAGCGATTGATGAATCTTGAAGAAGCGAAAGAAGTATGCATGGATCGCGAAGCCTGGCGATCTGTCCTCTCTGACTACCCCGTCAGGGATACAGCGTGAAAAAAAAGAATTAAAAAAACCTTATAATATGTTGGTTATAAAAATGCGTTGGTTATAGATGGTTATAGAAGCATCGTTGGCCCCGCAGACTCAGTGTTCTGTAAACGATCAGTGCGTAAAGCAACTTTCTCAATAGCTGGTCCTTGGATGGGTGACCACTTTGTGGAATTTACATTTGCGAGCGTTTCTGTACTTCGGAAGGCACGATAGGCTGTTGGCCCCGGTTGCCAAAAAAATGGCAGTCGTTAAGCCAAATTGAAAGACAAATTGACTTGAAAAACGTAACGTAACATACATACGGTAAAGTGCGTTAAATATGCCTCTACCTACCCCTTCGGGGATAAAGGCGTGACAATATATGTGTATGTATGTATAAAAATGCTTCTAGAGACACTCAAAACTAAGTGAAAATATGATCGTAAGTAAAAGCTTTTCGGTTCAGCATAAGAGCTAAGTGTCAAATCACTCCTCGTATTGGTTGTCAATGGAAGTCACATAGAAGTGTGTATACATTAGAATGTTTACCAATATGAATTTATAATTGGTTTTTGGGCACAATGACCGAAGTCTTATTTAGATTTGATTGATAGGTAGCCTATAGCCTTCCTTGATAAATGGGCTGTCCTTGTGTTGTTTGTGTGTTTGTGTTGTTGTGTGTGTGTGTGTTGGTATTTGTATGTGTTTTTTAATTCGGACAAGTTTTTCTTGAGATTAGCGTTCAACCAAACAAACTTTTGTGCTTTATATATTAGTATAGAGTATAAATTGTACTTAGGATATTTTTTAGCACTGCGTTATGAATCGCCATTCGTGCTTCTTTTAATAGAACAAGCGATAAGAAGTATGAAATGTGGTAAGGCTGCGGGAAAAGACAGAGTTACTGCTGAGATGATCAAGTACGGTGGGTCGCGTGTCTGGGACACACTATGTCTGTTATGCAACTTGTGCTGGCGGACGGGTGAGGTCCCAGATGACTGGCGAGTAGCAGTTGTAGTACCTATTTACAAAGGGAAAGGCTCGCGCCTAAACTGCTCCAGCTACAGGGCGATCAGCTTGGTCAGCTTAGCTAGTAAGGTGTATGCAAAGGTTATAACGGCACGAATGCAAGAAAAGTCTGAAAGGTATTTATGGGAGGCTCAATGCGGATTCCGACGTGGAAGAGGTTGCATGGATCAAGTGTTTTCTCTCCGCATGATCGCGGAAAAGTTTCTGGCTCTTAGCAAGAAGGTTTTCTGCGCTTTTGTGGATCTAGAGAAAGCATTTGATAACGTTGTGAGAGAAACGCTGTGTGACTTGCTGCCAGGATATGGTGTGGACGGCTCGCTACTGCGGGCAATACAGTCGCTTTATAGGGACTGTAAGGCTTGCGTGCGAGTGGGGGGGGGATGTTGACTTTGCTTTACGGTAGTGAAACCTGGGTATGTCAGCAGATGCATGAAAGTAAATTGAATGCTGTGGAGATGCGATCACTTCGAAAATTGTGCGGCGTTACCTTGGCCGACCGAATACGTAACGAAGTGATACGCAATATGGCAGGTTTGAATGAAAGTGTCAGCGTTAAGCTGGAAAAGAGCGTGCTCCGTTGGTTTGGACACGTCCAACGAATGAGTGAGGAACGATTGACGAAGAATATATATTGTTCAAAAGTAGAGGGTAGAAGGATTCAGGGAAGGCCGAGACTTACGTATGAAGACCACTTGAGCAGATTGCTCAAAAACGGAAAGGTCAAAAGTACTCGGATACCCAGACGTGCGTGTATGATAGCGATTGATGAATCTCGAAGAAGCGAAAGAAGTATGCATGGATCGCGAATCCTGGCGATCTGTCCTCTCTGACTACCCCGTCAGGGATACAGCGTGAAGATAGTTAGTTAGTTTTATATTTTTTGATATATGTTTGTTAGAACAATATAATATATGTTTTATATCGACATTATGTACGACTACAACTGATGCCTTTGTTGTAATGATTTTTTTAGCTTAAGATGGCTACAAATTAAAAAAGATTTGAATTGGATATCTCTGATCCATAAAGGCCGAGCATTCCATAAGTGCATAGCCTGCACAGTCAAACTGTTTCTACTGTTGATCGATGGCACTTGGTGGAACTTGCTACAGTTTTGAATTAAAATACTTCTACTATTCCTCAAAATTTACTTTTAAACCTGACCGGCCGAGTAAATTATGTAGAATGGTACAAGTGTATTAATATAAAATCTGCATTATAAACATACTTTCACGCCTCTATCCCCGAAAGGGTAGGCAGAAGCGTACAATACGCCCACTTTTCACCTTACGTTTTGCTTTTTTATTTTAATTTAAAATCTGCATTATATATGTTAAAATTGTACTATAACTTAGTAGAATGCACTGGAACCGCTAATATATACTATATGATAGAGATAGAGATGTGGTAAAACGTATTTTTTTTTTCGTGTGGAAATCCTCATGGATGCTATGCCGGACTCCTACCGACTAAAACCACACGTTACCCTTCTATCTGTCGATGGCCAGGAGTCCCGGGTGAGCCCTCGGAAGGATAAAAAACGTAAAAAACGGTAAAACGTATGAAATAACATTATCCCCAAAGGAGTGTCAGGCGTATTATACGCCCACATTTCTCCGCACGAATTTTGTCTCACGTAACAGGTCTTCTTCTTTTCGTATCGCTAACAAACCTAAATTGTTTCAGCCCAAAACTTAGCTACAAGAACAGCATTTTCAGTAGCATTCATTAGGTCCTCCTGTGTGCAGTTGGAAGGGCATGCAGAACAAGACATCAGATGTTTCATTGTCTGGGGGACAGCCCCACATATGCACTCCAGATTCAAGCCATCCGAGAAGCCCCACCTAAACAGGTTCTCCTTACTCCGGCCGATCTGTGTTCGGAGTCTATTTAAAGACTTCCAGATCGGCCATGGTAAATCATGTCCAGGCGGTAGGCTCTCAGATAATGGGACAAACGGGCTGGGAAGAGCGGAACCCTCTCGCCACAGTCTACATCTCTCCCTTGATCGGTTATCGTCACAGAGAGGAGGCACACATTTCACAAAGTTGTTTCGACTTTTCAGTCTTTGTGGAACAGGATCATGGTAAAAAAGAGGGTGCCATGTGTCCTCCAGCATTCTGGATCTCTCGGAAGAGTCAATCACCGCTCTGCGAACCCCCGGAGGCGAGATACCAGCTAGCTGGTACAACATTTTTATAGGGGTTGGCTTGAGGCATCCAATAATGATCCGGTAGGTTTCATTTAATGCTGTATCTACCATCCCGGTATGAGCAGAGCGGCTCCACACAGGACACGCTAATTCACCCGCTGAGAAGGAGAGCGCAGGACCCGTAGTACGCAAAACATCCGGTGAAGCTCCCCATTTCGTGGAAACGAGACGGCGCAAAAGGCCATTTCTGGCATGTACCTTCCGCTTGACGTTTTCGCAGTGCCTCCTGAGTGCTAGCGATCTATCCAGGGTGACGCCCAAGTACCTTGGGAAGGAGTTGTGTTCGATGGAAGCTCCTCGCCATTGAATGTTGAGCTGGCGCGCCGCCTCTCTGTTGCGGAGATGAGAAACGCAAGTTTCAGTTTTGCACGGATTCGGTCTCAATGAATTCGCATCGTAATACTATCCCAGGCTTTGCAGGGCACCTGATAGATTCAGTTCAACCTGTTCAAAACTAGAAGCTTGGGAGGTCAATGCGAGGTCGTCTGCGTAGAGGAAGCGGGACGTATAGGGAGCCAAGGGTTGGTCGTTGGTGTACACATTGAAAAGACTGGGCGCCAAGACACTGCCTTGAGGCAGGCCATTCTTCTGTGCCCTCCAACGACCCTTTTCGGAAAGAAGGTGGACCTGAAATCGACGGTTTTGCAGAAGTTCGCGGAGAACGTTGACAAACTTGATGTCATTAGTTATGGTCTCCACCTTCCACAGTAACCGTCTCAGATTGACCGTGTCGTAAGCTGCAGACAGTTCAACAAATACAGCACCAGTAACCACTCCCCTCTCGAAACCGTCTTCGATGTGTTGCGTAAGTTTAAGGGTCTGGTTGCTACAAGATTTTACGGGTCTAAATCCGGCTTGTTCGGGAATCAGCATCACGTCGATCAGTGGCGTAAGCCGGACCAACAGCATCCTTTCAAATAATTTATATGTGTGGCACAGTAATGAAATAGGCCGGAAATTTCTCGGATCATCTGTTGATTTACCCGGTTTAGGCATCGCGATGATTTTTGTTTTTCGCCAGAGCCGGGGAATAGACGCATGTTCCATGCTGGAGTTGAACATGTGAAGCAACCAGGACACCGCAACGGGGCCAAGGTGTTTAATTTGCTCCACCGAGATATCATCGACTCCGGAGGCCTTGCCAGTTTTAAGGCCTTTTATTACGTAACAGGTGGTGAGAGCACATTGCCAAGTTTTTAAATGTGTAAAAGTGTTTTTTTTTTATAATAATTAAAATAAGCCGAGTTAGACAAACAAAAGAAATATTTAGACTTGGCTCATGAGGTTGTCCACGTATGGGATGTGGATTCAGCGATCATTGTAACGATAGTCATATCTGTCCATGGACTTATAGCCAAGAGCCTTGACCATCACCTACAAAGGTATGTGTTAAACAGCTGGATCAAGGGCCTGATACAGAAAGCAGTCATTCTCGACACGGCACGTATTGTGAGAAAAATTTCTTTCACTGGAGCCCTAACCACCGGTAGCTGGGTCCCTGTACCCGATACCGGTGGGCTACTATTTTTTACATTTTTAAATGTATTTTGTTATAGATATATTTAAAAATGTAATTGATACGTTGTATAAATGAATAAAGATTATAATAATAATGTTTTCCTTTCTCACAAAGTCACAATTAAAGAATAGATCTTAAGCTAGGATATACTTTTACTAGATTAAATTCTGTGTGTAAGAGACTGCTATCTGTAGTAGGCAAAGGATACCCGTGTGACAGATTACCAGCCTGTACAGTGATAACCGTTATTAATTGGTGTGTGCCTGTGTGAATTTTGTCTATGAGTGAACATGAAGCAGATTTTCAGTTTGGTCATAGCTAAGGGACCTAAGCCAATGATAAATAATGGGTTTTACGTTTATATTATGTAAGCTGGTAAATTTGCAGATTCTCATTTAATTTATTGTATAAGTAAACTCTAGAAAGCCAAAGAACTTGCCGGAAAACGCCGTTGACGACCGATTTCCATTTTGACAGACCTTTTACTTTCTGTGTTTATGTAAAACAATATTAGACGAGTTATACGGGAGTAGTGAGTGCTGTTTTAGGACAGTGTTTAGTATATATAGTTGGCGCACCGTTAGGACATCCGAGACTTGGTAGAGATCCCTAGTAGGGTATAGAAAAGGCAAGAAGTAGCTAACCTTTAGGACAGCCCTCTGAGCTCTTTCCACTTTAATTAAACTGGATTTGCACGTACCTCCCCATACTATAATAAAGTATGTTAAAATAGGTTGAGTGTCAAAGGTCTTTCCAATAAAATTCTTGATTAAACACTTTTATTTCATCTGTAGATACACATCATAAACACCTTACTTTACTTATTATTATTTTACTCTATTTTTTCTATTTTATCACAATATGTGATGCTCACACTCTATGTTTGCCTGGAACAAGAAGGCCGAACCAGGCCCATGTGATACCTTTTATAATTTTATCAGTAAGTGGGGTTAAAATGTTGCCAACCTGAGTTCCATACTTCTGGGGCCGTATTCCAGAACGTTGATCAATACTCACGAAATACTTGAGAGTAGTATTTATAAGGCAAAAACTAGCCTCTAGCGTCGATTGAGTATTGAGAAACGTTCTGGAATACGGCGCCTAGTTTGTCAGATTAAATATTAACTAAATTATTACAACTAGATTACATATATAATAAGTATGATTATACAGACATATTTACTATATTTATCGCAGGTCGCCTGCTGTTGAACTTTTTCAAGACACTAAAAAGTCCTTCAACTTGGTATAACGACTGCCATGTTATTGGCAACCGAGACCAACGGTTTAACGTGCTTTCCGAAGCTCAAAAAACTTCGAAAATAGAAATGGCAGATAGCGGTCATTCACCTAAAAAACAGCAAAGCTAAAGATCCTTAACAAAATAATCTTTTACAGAAAAGGAACACAAGTTAACGGAGCACTTCTCGTAAAATTATTTTCCTATTTTGATAATGCTCATTATAGTAATTGTATTGTAACTTCGCTTTTAGCGTTTTTAATTAAGGAATTGTCATTTTTAGCGAGTGTTAAACAAAATGTTTTGACGATCCTAACATTCAAACATTAATGAGGCCTTAAAACTGAAGCATCAATTTGGCAGGCTCGTCGTAACTTGGCGCGCTTCTGTTAATTGGAATGCTTTTAAGTTTGGATTTTGTTATAAAAAAACTGTTCAAATGAAGATATAATAATTAAAACTTAAAGTGTTTTTTTTTTCAATCTCGAGCTGTACTCGCACCAGCGTCTTCTGGTTTACGCACGAGACGCGTTACCAACTCCACCATCGAGTACTACTCGAAACTGTTCGTAGTACGTATTCTAATCTATGCTCGAAACTGACGAATTAACTCACCTCTTTAAATTCCGTCTTGTCAACAACGTAAGGCGCCATTTACCGGCCATTTGCAAAGTTACCCGATACGAATGTTGAGAATAGCATATATAATCATTCGATTTGTGATGACACCTGCCTAAATATTAGAAACAATTTTAAAAATAAATTAGAATGCTAATTATATCCTAAATAAAAAAAAACTACTTTAAATTTAAATTTAAATTAAAAGAACATACTAATTGCTTCTGAAAATATTTTGTAATATAATAATTGTAATGTATTAAGATCAGTGTTGAGAAATATTTTTATATAGGTACATCTGTTTAGGCAAACTCCGTGAGTTGGTGTAAACCAAACCAAGATCTCCGGAGCCTAGCGACCTCACTTGCTAACAAAGGAGTTCCCTGCTGTTACACCTGCGTACACGAAATTCATCTCATCTCATCTTATCGTATCTCATCTAATCTAATCTCATTTCTTCTCATCTCATCTAAACTCATTTCATCTCATTGATTTAACGGACAAAGCAACAACGCAGGCGCCGGAGGTCAGACAGCAGTCACTCAACAATGCCGGAAATAGTATAATATAATTAATAGTCGAATTATATCTGCTTCTACCAACCAAATAAGAGTGGATTTTAAGCTCCAAATCCAGTGGCTTCACTGGAAATACTAAGATTATTAAAATAATATAACTGATTATTTATTTGCAATTTCTATTTTTTAATTATTTATCTATCTATCTATCTATCTATCTATCTTCACGCTGTATCCCTGACGGGGTAGTCAGAGAGGACAGATCGCCAGGCTTCGCGATCCATGCTTACTTCTTTCGCTTCTTCGAGATTCATCAATCGCTTCATACACGCACGTCTGGGTGTCCGAGTACTTTAGACCTTTCGGTTTTTGAGCAATCTGCTCACGTGGTCTTCATATGTAAGTCTCGGTCTACCCTGACTCCTTCTACCCTCTACTTTCGAACAATATATATTCTTCGTCAATCGTTCCTCACTCATTCGTTGGACGTGTCCAAACCAACGGAGCACGCCCATTTCCAGCTTAACGCTGACACTTTCATTCAAACCTGCGATATTGCGTATCACTTCGTTACGTATTCGGTCGGCCAAAGTTACGCCGTACAATTTTCGAAGTGATCGCATCTCCACAGCATTCAATTTACTTTCATGCATCTGCTGACATACCCAGGTTTCACTACCGTAAAGCAAAGTTGGCACTAGCACTGCGTTATGAATCGCCATTCGTGCTTCTTTTACGATGCTTTGTCGCTTTACTAACTGGGACAAAGCACCGTTAACTTTGTTTCCGGCAGCTACTCGCCGTTCTACATCCGAATCACATCTTCCATCCGCGCTAAACATACTTCCTAAATACACAACTCGCATTTAGTTCTTACGTCACCTCTTTCATATACTAGAACCTTAGTTTTATTGCATTCAAGCGAAGACCCTTACTTTCACACTCCTCTTTCATATTTGTGACTAATGCCTGAAGGTCGGCTTCTGATGAGGCTATGAGTACCGCATCATCAGCGTACAGCAGACAGTTTATTGTAAAGTCACCCAAATTCACACCCATATTAAAATCTTTCAACTTCTGCAGGCAACTGTCCAAATACACTATGAACACCCAGGCGGACATGCCACATCCCTGTTTGACGCCTGTACAGACATCAAAAAGAGGTGACACATCCTCCCCTACTCGCACGTAAGCCTTACAGTCCCTATAAAGCGACTGTATTGCCCGCAGTAGCGAGCCGTTCACACCATATCCGGGCAGCAAGCCCCACAGCGTTTTTCTCACAACGTTATCAAATGCTTTGTCTAGATCCACAAAAGCGCTGAAAATCTTCTGGCTAACAGCCAGAAACTTTTCCGCGATCATGTGGAGAGAAAACACTTGATCCATGCAACCTCTTCCACGTCGGAATCCGCATTGAGCCTCCCATAAATACCTTTCAGACTTTTCTTGCATTCGTGCCGTTATAACCTTTGCATACACCTTACTAGCTAAGCTGACCAAGCTGATCGCCCTGGAGTAGCTGGAGCAGTTTAGGCGCGAGCCTTTCCCTTTGTAAATAGGTACTACAACTGCTACTCGCCAGTCATCTGGGACCTCACCCGTCCGCCAGCACAAGTTGCATAACAGACATAGTGTGTCCCAGACGTGCGACCCACCGTTCTTGATCATCTCAGCAGTAACTCTGTCTTTTCCCGCAGCCTTACCACATTTCATACTTCTTATCGCTTGTTCTATTTATTTCATACTAATGACTTCAATGACATCGGGATCCGGAGCATCGTAGTGAGCTCCACTTCCCGATGTGGCATCTCTGTCTTTTGTTACATACATCTTTCCATAATATTCACTCCATCTCTGCAGGACGTCACTTTGGTCTGTTAGGACGTCATTGTTAACACTAAGCACTTTATTCATACTGCAGATTGCCGAACAACTCCGGGTCTTGCCTACCTCTTTCCAGAAGAGCTTGGCATTATCCCGGAAATTGGACGACAACCTTTCATCCGCTTTCATTCTGCACCTTTCACGAGCTTCTTCTATCAGTGCCTTCGTGTTAACTTTCTGCAGCTTGTATCTCTCTTTCATATTAAAATCATTCCGCGAGGCTAAGTAGTCTAGCCATGCTTTCTTCTTCATTCGAACTGCTTCTTTCACTTCTTCATTCCACCATGCATCACGCTTATTACTACTGCCTCTTTTCGTTTCTCCACACACTTCCACAGCGGCATTTATCATACGGTCCCTAAGGTTCTGCCATACACTTTCCACATTCTCACTGCTTACATTGACGTCGCCAAGCTTTTCGGCTACCCTTTCATTATATTTATCCCTAATGGATGCATCCTGCAGCTTCCAGCTTTTGATGCTATAAGTCGGCTCAGGTTCAGGACACTCGGTACGATTACGCCAACCCGCGAACAGACCCCTAATCCTAGTTATGAGTAGGTAGTGGTCTGATCCCAGCTCAGCGCCTCGATAAACCCTTGTGTCCATCACCTGTTTACGGAGCCGACAATCCATTAGGAATAGATCTATCATGCTTCTCTTTGACTTACATCTCCTCGTATACATATGAATTACACTACACACTACACTACTTTACAATATGAATTTGTTTGTGGTTGAACATTGTGTTCGCCACAAACAAATCCTTTTACTTACAAAATGCCAGTATTAGCTTACCAGCGTCGTTTACCCTTTTATCCCCATACTTCCCGAGTACCGACTCAAAACCATCGCGAGCAGTACCCACCCATCCATTTAAGTCTCCACATACTACAAGTCTTTCATTTCCTTCTATCACATTTAGAGCTTCTCTCATACTCTCCCAGAAGTCCTCTAGCTTACTCGCGTTCGACGAAGATACTGGCGCGTAAGCAGTTATCAGGAAAATCTTCGTCAAACCAAGTTTTACACGGATCCAGAGGATTCTAGGACCTACCAGTTTGTACTCATAACGCTGCCCTTGCGCTTGGTCTCTTTCAAGCACACTACATCTAACTTTCTCTCATTCATAACATCTATCAACTCATTCTTCTTATCTGTCATTCCTCCCCTAACATTCCACGCAGCTACCCTGCACTCCATCCTCCACTTCCCGCCGTGTCGAGCCGCGCGTGTAGGGTGGCGGTCTCCTACGCCGCTCTGGCACACACTTTTCGCACTAGCGGGGACGAACTGGTGCGCGTCGCCTCGGGGGCACGCCCTAGCATTATTCGCCCTGGTGGCACTCGTGTCGGAGTAGAATTGCAGCCGTAGCTGGCAGGGATGGCGACGTGCACGCTTCTACTCTTCATCCCCACACTTTAATTATTTATATTTTCTAATTAACAACATTATATTAACTAACAACATTACTATCCAATAAAACAAAGGGTTAATTTAAATTTTAAGTGGATTTTTTTTTCAGTCACGAGCTGGACTCATATAAACGTCTTCTGCTTCAACGCACCAGACGCGTTTACCAACTACACCACCATGACCAGCTCAAAACTGGCGAATTTAATTAATTTAAATTAACTGATGAATTTTATGTCGCGTTAAGACGTAAAGAGATTAATTCCAGTCCAGCTCGTGACTGATTTTTTTTTCCACATTAAAATTATATTTAGAAAATTAACATACTAATTGCTTTTCAAAATTGTTTTTAAAGGTTATTATCACATAATAAGCGTTCCACTGAGAGATAGAATTAACGACGTACAAACTGTGTGACAGACAGACATTTTCCTCTCCTGTAACAAACGAACATTATTAAAAATATAGGCGTATTGAATTATTACTTTGGGTAATTACTTGGACAATATGTAAATATGTATATGTATGTAGGTATTATTTTACTTCAACATACATTGGTCCCTATCGCTGGCCCATCGTAAAACCCCTTCACATAAGAATAATGGTATGTGCTTAGTTTCGGCAGCCTGACAGACGTTGATAGATTTCTGCAATCGCTTACAAATTTAGCTTAAACTTATAAATGTAACACACTAGGTGACCCCGCCGGCTTCGCCCGTGACATACTTCGAACTCCCGTCACACCTATTTAATCCCATCGCTTATACATTCTACAATCTTATCTAATAATATTACGTGAAAGTTTGTATGGATGTTTGTTACTCTTTCACGTAAAAACTACTGAATGAATTTTAATGAAACTTTACAATAATATAACTTATACATCAGAATAACAAATAGGCTACTTTTTAACCCGGGAACAAGTTCCTATGGAAAACGGGAACGGGAAAACTTCTCTACGCGGGCGAAGCTGCGGGCGTCTACTAGTAATGCATAAAAAATGCCCTATTTGTCGATATTTATTACTACTGCTCCGCTCTCCAGGTTAGTAGCGTGATGAAATATAGCGTTTCTTGATAAATGGGCTATCCAACACAAATATATTTTTTCAAATCTGACTAGTATTTTCTGAGATTAGCGCGTTCAACCAAACAAACAAACAAACTTTTTAGCTTTATAATATTGCTATAGCTATCAATTTCATATTATGAGCTTGAACGTTATAGCACCTATATATTGAAGGATATTACTGGTTGTAATTATTTACTAATAGTGAGGAACGAATGAGTGAGCAACGATTGCCGAGGAATATATATTGTGCAAAAGCTGAGGGTAGAAGTAGTCACCGTAGACGGCGACATATGAAGACCGCGTAAGTATATTGCTCAAAAACGGAAAGATCAAAAGTACTCAGATAACCAGACGTGCATGTATGAAGCGATTAATAAATCTGTAGTATATAAGAATATTTATTTTAAATATTTATGAGAAATTTAGCAAAATAATTGCTTTAAAAATTTATCAAATCTGTAGTAATCGAAATAAGTATGTATGGATCGCGAAGCCTGGCGATCTGTCCTCTTTGACTACCCTGTCAGGGATACAGCGTGAAGATAGTTAAGCTTTTTTTTTATTGCAATTTGTCTAGAAGGACTCGTAGCCAATTTAGTGTTCTGGCTAGTGAACAGCAATTTTTTTTTATACATAGGTAATGATTTAGAAAAAATGCCTGTCCATTTTCAGCACGTTAATTGGCTTACCACCTGCTATGTGTTACAAAATGCTTACAGTAATATGTGTAACCCCTGTGGGGATAAAAATATGACTGAGAAATGCAATTATATATGTACACAAGTAAAAATTGGTACACAAGTAAAACAAATCCTTACTAAATAGCACAAATATAAGTATATTTACCAAGTCTAATATAAGTAAACAACCATTAAAGTATCAAAAATTCTTATACCAGTTGTAATAAATATTTACTTAATTAGACGTAAGTAATTAGTTAATATAAGAATATTTATTTTAGAAAATAATGATATGAAAAGTTAAAAGCTCTCAAGCAAAATATTCAGCAAATACGAGTTTAATGCATCTATACTTATATAAACTGAACAGTTTCTGTGTTTGTTTCTTTGGTTGAACGCGCGTATATCAGGAACTACTGGTTCGAGTTGTGAAGCTCATTTTGTCTTGGATAGCTCATTTATCGAGAAGGGCAATAGGTAATATGAATGTCAACAAATTGGGTAAATTTTCATACAGTAGGTATCAGAGGTGAGTCGCTCTTTACTGAAACGACTCTGGGAGTCGTTTCTTTAAAGTGAGTCACTGATTTAAATCTTTTACACCGCTTGAAATGAATCTTTTGCTCTTTTGCTCTATTGAATCTCGGTTTCAATCGGCTCGCGGCGTTCGCTGACACGATTGAGTGATTTACACTGTTCGGAGCCCTTCGGGTCGCGTAGTCGCCGAGTCGCATCGGAGAGCGCCGACTCCATCTCTCTCTCTGATTCGCTACTAGTGGGTGATTGATAGAGACAGCAACACTAGCTCACCTATGCACGTATTAGGTATAATGATCCATTTTCAACAAAGATACGTTTTTGCCACACCTAGTAGGTATTGTTAAATCAAAAACCGACGGGATTGGGATAGTTGTCAATGGATTTAAAGTATGTCTTGGGCAAAGTCGCGGGCGTCAGCTAGTAAATCATTAAATGCTGCTATAAGATATTTTAAAGTTAGAATAATTAGACTACAACTCTACGCTTTTAAAAGCAGCCACAAAAATAGTTAAAACGTGTTTACCGAATAATTTTTTTTTAACCAAAACCTCATAATTTCTCAGTCTTTCAGCGTTTGATCCCCAAAACTAAAGAGTTTTATTTTAGGTTTGTTTTGCTTGATGTATAACGTCTGTGGTATATCGCTAATATGACATTTATTAGTGCTACATTAAACGGACAGACAGATCGTAACCATCAGTTTACGCCCCTCTTTGACCCATTTTAGATACACATAAAATTTTGCACTTTTTGAGTAAGTATTGCAAGACTTTATGTTACGACGCGTACTTAAATTTAGTATAGGTGCTCATAAGTACGGAAATAACACGAGTTATAAACGCTAAAGAAGCGATAGACCATAGCTGTTTAACAGCACATATGGATTCCTTATAAAAATGTCACGTACTAGCTGATGCCTGCCGTTCCTCAAGCGTTACGAAGTTTTCCCGATCCCGTTTATAGTATAGGAACTTGTTACTCACATAAATGGTAGCCTATTGTCATTTCTCAGGCACTAAACTAACTAACTATCTTCATGCTATATCCCGGACGGGGTAGTCAGAGAGGACAAAGCGCCAGGCTTCGATCGATCCATCCATACTTCTTTCGCTTCTTACAGATTCATTAATCGTTTCATACATGCACGCCTGTGTTTCCGAGTACTTTTGACTTTTCCGGTTTTTGAGCTATCTGCTCACGTGGTCTTCATATGTAAGTCTCGGCCTACTCTGACTCCTTCTACCCTCTACTTTCACACAATATATCTTCTTCGTCAATTATTCCTCACTCATTCGTTGGACGTGTCCAGCCCAACGGCATTTTAATGCGTTTTAATAGGTTTGATAGGAGCAACAGTCGTTTGACTTTTAGTTTTTGGCATTGTCAGGAGCGATTCTATTTGTACTCCCAAACTCGTACCTATGCTGTTGCCTCGTTTTATGGTTAGCAGGTGAAGTCGCTTGACGCTTGGGCCTCGAAGATTGTACTTTGCTTTGGTTGCTTTCGTTATTAATCATCAATCAATGTATATATTATTGTTTATATTTAAGTAGAAGCGCTCGTGGCCCCGCAGAGTCAGTGTTCTGTAAACGATCACTGAGTCACGCAACTTTCACCATGGCTGGTCCTCGGATGGGGGACTACTTGTGGCATTTACATTTGCGAGCGTTTCCGTGCTTCGGAAGGCACGTTAAGCCGTTGGTCCCGGTTGCCAGTAAAATGGCAGTCGTTAAGCCTGGTTGAAGGCCTTATGGGCGGCTTGAAATTTCTACAGCAGGTAGCCACAACCTGCGTCTGTCTATTTCAACACGGCAATGGGCTCACCATCTATTACGTGGGACAGGAATATACACGGTGATAAGTGGGTATATAATATGCCTCTGCCACGCCTTCAGGGATAAGGCGTGATGGATATTTATTTATTTATTATTTATAGTACAAAATTGGATTAGTTTCATTAGGACTCGATCAATTAATCAAGTCAGAATATAACAAGCTCAGTGCTAAATGTAGGTCTCTTCCAATTTTTTGCTGTAACACACATATGTCTCAACATTTTGAGAGAGTAATTAATAATAATAAATATTGTGGGACACTTTTCACACACCGCCATCTAGCCCAAAGTAAGCTAATATTAGCTTGTGTTATGGGATCTAGATAACTGATAAACATACTTGTATATTTCTAAATACATACATATTATAGATAAATAACACCCAGACACAGAATAAACCATCGTGCTCATCACTCAAAGTTTTATCTTGGGTGGGAATCGAACCCACGACCTCTTGCGTAGCAGTCAGATGCACTCCCACCGCGCCACAGAGGCAGTCATTAATTTTACTCTTGTGTAATTATTTTACTCTTGATGATCTGTCAGGTTTATTCGTTCTTTGTTTCGAGTACTTCTACTCAACCTGTATGTTCTGGGCTGCTCTGCTCATGCTGGACTCGGATCTTGGTAGGCCGAAGATCTGGTTTAATGGTGATGTATAAAAAAAAGATGTGTATACACGCATATTTTTTAAAGAAGTTATACTTTTTACGACGTTTTTTTACAGCTATATAATTTCAATTATAAGGCGATTAAGAAGTTTCACATATGATAAAGAAGTTTCACTTCAAAACAACATGGGACGTAACCGAAAAACGTGACATTTTTTTACAGATAAAATATCTCTGAAGAAATTACAAATGTGCCAAAATTATAAAAAAAATGGTATGTTAAAGATAGAAAATAAGATCACTTGGATCAGTAGAAGCACAAACATAAGAATAAACTTTAAACTTTAATATTGCGCTCACTTTTTTTTTTAAATAAATATGAATATTATAGATAAAACATTACAAAAACGCCATTTTCCACGTATAAATTAAACTCTTTTACTAATATTCATTTTAAATTACATTCCAATTATTATTTCAAACACATAGAAATATTCACAAGTGACTAACTCTTAGACTAAGTCACTAACTCATAAGGTCCTATTCCAGAACGTTTATCAACACTCAAGAAACACTTGAGAGTAGATTTTATAAGGCAAAATCTAGTTTCAAGCGTTGATCGAGTATTGAGAAACGTTCTGCAATACGGACCTTAGACTTAAGACTAAAAACATATTAAAGTTAGACCGCATATGCGACTGAATGCATAAGTCCATTGCACACATTCAGTCCACGGTTCTAAGATTCAGCTCCGATTTGGTTGAATCCGGTTACGTAACGAGCTATTATACTCGAATAGGGAATAATGAGATAATTTAGTTAAAGCTACTTGCAGACTGCTATATTTATTTATTTATCTATCACGCCTTATCCCCAAAGGGGTGGCAGATGCATCACAATACATTTTTGCCAATCTTATGTATGTCCAGAAAAATCTATCACAGTTTTCTAAACTCTGTGATAAACATAATATAAACACTAGAAATAAAAATAATCTTTCAGTCCACCACAGTCGACTACATAAGATTGGCGATTCTTTCCAGGGTAACTGTATACGCTTTTACAACAAGCTTCTCTGTGACCTGAGAAATTTACCATTAAATAAATTTAAAAAGTTAATTAAAAACAAGCTTTGTGACAAAGGCTTTTACTCCGTTGAAGACTATTTGCAGGACAGGAACGCCTGGAAATGATCTGCTGGCAAAGTGAAATAATATTAAATTGTAAATAGGCCATCAAAAAAAAGCCTTCCTAAGTTTCTTGCCGGTTCTTCTCAGGTGGGCCGTGTTCCGAACCGGTGGTCGCTTTAAATATTTTAAATAGTGTATGACATTTTGTAAGCGCCGTTAAAATGGTCTATGCAAAATAAAGATTTTTTTTTTATTATTATTATATGCCCACTTTTCACTATGTGTATTCCTGTCCCACGTAACAGGTGGTGACTGCCATTTTATTGGTATCCGGGACCAACGGCTTAACGAGCCGTCCGAAGCACGGAACTGGGGTGGGTCTATATTTAAAATATTGATGTTTACTAAATTATGTTATTACTTTTTGTGCCCGTTCTCGTAAGAATGCGGAGATAAAATGTAGTTTAAGTTAGTCCTTATAATATCAGCTATCTGCCAGTAAAAGTCTCATTAAAATTAGCCTGGCTGTTTCACTATAACAAACAGACAAATAAATGAACGGCTACATATATACATACATATTCCAGGTAGGCAGAGACTATGGCTTTCCACTTGCTATGATACTGGAATATAATTTTGGCTTATTTCACTTTCATAAGTGTTTTCATACACACACGCTGGTTAAAAGTACTCTTGACCTGACTTTTTTCCGAAATGTCTTTTGATTGTCATACGAGTATGTGCGTCAAGGTGGCTCATAATGAATGTCTTAAAGCACGAAAATACACCACAGATGCCACGAGATTAATAAATTACTCCCGAAGTTTGCCGTAAACTGTTTAGCATATTATATTGCTTGTTACGCCAAATGCTACACTTTAGGAAATTATTTAATTATTTCGCAGTAGCATCGTGACTTAGATATGTCCGTCGATATTGTAAAATTTAACTTAAGTAGAACTAGCATTGTTGTCTAAGAATAATGTGGTCGAAATGACATAAGTCATGTCGAAGAACAATCTTTTCAGAATACCGCATCGTATTTAAGTTGCTACGACCTAATATTGTCGAAATGGCTTAGTAGATTTAGGACCTATTCGTAAAATGGCTTACGGAGAAGAAAAGGACCTATTCTCGAAATGACTTATTCTTCAAAGGGCTTGTTCTCAAAATACCTCATTCTGCGAAAGACTCGTTCTTAAAAAGCTGTATCGAAGTTTCATGTAGTAGAAGTTATATCTTGTTACAAAACGATTTGTTGAAGTTCAGTTTGGGAGCAAAAAGTGAAGTGCAAAAAAGTGAAGAACAAATGGCTCACTAAAAGTGTACGTATTTTATATTTTATATCGTATATATTTTATATACGTAATGTTTTATTTAAACAATGACTTTAACTAATTTCAGTTCAAACAGTAAAAGGAAGAAAATACTAATAAACTTCCTAAGCCAGCCTGTATAAAGTATATAAGTATGCTTAGTACTGTACGTAAAAACTGAATTCGTGCTTCTTTGTATATTTTATGTTAATAAAGACCCTTACAAAACAAGAAAGTTCAGGAGTCCATTCTACAGCATTTAAATAATTACCCGTAGTGTAATAGCCCTTTCTTAATATTTTATAATTTTTTGTAGATCTGCGTATAGTTTATAGACTGCCTCGGTGGCGCAGTGGTAGTGTATGCGACTGCCACGACTAAGGGTTCGATTCCAGGGTCGGAACAAATATTTGTGTGATCCACAAAATTCGTTTCGGAGTTTGGGTGTTTCCTATGTATAATATGTATGTATTTAGAAATATATAAGTATGTTTATCCGTCGTCTAGATCCCATAGCACAAGCTTATATTAGCTTACTTTGAACTAGACGGAGCTGTGTAAAAAAAATTCCAAATTTTTTTTTTATTTATATTTTTATTTATATTTAAGGAATGTTGCTTCCTCTCGTATGCGCCAAATAGAGACGCATGCTACATTTACGTAAAACTGTATGTGAAAATCACATACGCTACCTGTCAAATTATCTATTTTCAACCATGTCCAGAATATGGCATGTGTGTAGCCTCCTTAATAAAGCTCAATTCAATTGATATATTCAGTGGATTTCGGATAATAACGTAAGGTTTTCTGCCGAGTTGAAAGAAAATGAAATATGTGAAACACAACATATTACCTTCAGTCATGAGATGGGATTAAAGGCGAAGATATGATGAGTAAGGTGACTATATGATGACGTTGCATACTTGTACATTTGTTTTTCCTGAAAATGTTTTTGAAGTAAAACTTCTTTATCGAAGTTGAAAGACATTTTATAGCTGTAAAAAATTGTCTTAAGAAGTTTCACTTCTTACCTGTGTACTCTGGTACACACACTTTTATTTTTAAATAGTCACGTCTTTTTGCCATAGGCATTGCAGAAATATACGATATGCTCACATTTCACCGCAAGGATTTAGTCTTAAGGAACAGCAGGTGAGCCCATTGTCGTGTCAAAAAGAACAGGCACAAAAAAATCCAACAGCAGGTAGCCACAACCTGGATCTGTCTATTTTCAACGAGGCAATAAGCTCGGGGATAATACGTGATGGATATTTATTTATTTAATATACAAAAAAGTTTAAGTTACACATAAGGCACATATAAAGCAATAAAAAAAAGTATGCAATCCGATTGCCGATGCTTATCACACCTGCTACGTGGTAAATGACAGCTTAATACTGAATGGATTCGTATTATAAGCTGTCCCAGGAATAAACAGGTCGCTGCCATGATAAAAATCATTTTCGAAGGAGACTCATTTTGCCTATAAGGCGCTATTTTCTATGTTTTTTTGTCTATTCGTGTGTGAGCGTGCGGGCATGTGTGTGTTTTCTAATGTAGCTTCGACACGACACGAAAGTATATATCATTGTAATGTTAGCTCAAAGACTAAAAAAGCTATTATATAATACTAGCTTATGCCTGGACCTTTGCTCGGTTGAAGAATTTTCCCGTATCCGTTTCCCTTGTGTTTTAAGTAAAGCTAGTATGTTAAGTGTCTTTAAGACATAGAAATAGGCTATCATGGCTTTTTCTGTAAACGTAAATAAGATACACAAATCAACGATACTCATTCAATCAAATTGCAGATTCAACTAGATGACGGCGATATACACATTGAGTGAAAGTACCATAGACACGTAACCTCTTTGTTTATATAGCACGCACACACATAAATTACCCGTCATTTCCACCCATGATAAGTGGAGCTATACCCGTATTTTTTGTACATCCGTGACACAAGATAATAAATTAAAAATAAGTATGATAACAGTACCGTTATTGTGATATAAGGATAAAAAACAATGTAAGTGTATATAGAGTCTCTGACCCATATACATAATATTTATTATGAGTACATACATATTTTCACGCCTTTATCCCCGAAGGAGGTAGGCAAAAGCATATTATTCGCCCTCATTTTACCATATGCAGTTTTGTCCCACGTAACAAGTGGTGAGCCCATTGCCGTGTTGGAATTGACAAGCGCTGGATGTGGCGAGCTGCTGTTAAATTTTTCAAGCCGCAAATAAGGCCTTAAACTGGGCTTAACGACTACCATTTTATTGGCGACCGGGACCAATAGACTTTCAAAGCACACAAACGCTCGCAAATGTAAATGCCCAAAGTGGTCACCCATCTAAAGACCAGCCATATAAGCGAAAATTGCTTAACACAGTGATCGTTTACAGAACACTTATTGCCCGAAAGGACATGCCGACAGATTTTTCTCTTACTATTATAGTAAGAGAAAAATCTGTCGGCATGTCCTTCCGGGCAATAATGTGAATGAAAACCATGAATATATTTGTTTCATAATTTATATTTACGTTCGTTTGAACGTCAAGACGTTCAAAATATATATTTAGAAAAAATTGTGTTGTTGCCTCAAGACAATTTTTCCTTGCAATATTATGACTTTTTGAAATGTCAACTGTAGTGATAATAACATCTCACAGAAAGTCTTACCAAAAATGGTAGACCACTTTCTTGGTCGACTATACTTAAAAAGCGGCGCCGCAATTGATTTTTAAGAATGGATTTTATTGTCGGACAGCGCTTTAAACTGAATTGTCGGTTCGTTGCAACCTAATTTATTCTCTGCTGTAGGTACACTTGGGGCACGAGGCTCTCAAACGAATAAATTGAGCATCAAATAGAATGTCTGCGTTCAATTTCTTTGAAAAAGAAATGGCTGATGTCGAACTACTTGTATTTGAAGGATTGTTATCAAAACCACTTTATTTTATAATAGAACTAATCATTTATCCTATCCTACTCGTACTAATATTATAAACGCGAGAGTTTGTTAGATTGGATGTTTGTTACTCTTTCACGCAAAATCTACTGAATGGATTTAAATAAAACTTTACAATAATGTAGCACATAGGCTACTTTTTATCCCGGGAACAAGTTTCTGTGGGAAACGGAAAAACTTCACAAGGTGTGAAGTGTAGTGTGTAGTTTATGATAAAGCTATTTTAACCGTATTTTTTCGCAGGAATAAGAAAACCATCATCCAAGCAAATGTCCCAGTTGCGACTCACGACGCTCGGGGTCCGCTTTCTTATTTCATCTCCTCCACATCCCACGGCCGTGTCATCCCGTATTGTGAGCGTGGCATTAGCATGTATATCATCTCATATGACGTCAAGCCAGCAATTTTATGGTCTTGTCCTTTTTACGGCGACCCGTCGGGGGTTATTTAATAATTTGTAATTAATAAAGTGGAAGCGCTCGTGGCCTCGCGGACGTAGTGTTCTGTAAACGATCACTGCGTTAAGCAACTTTCACTATGGCTGGTTCGGATGGGTGATCACTTTGTGGCATTTATATTTGCGAGCGTTTCCGTGCTTCGGACGGCACGTTAAGCCGTTGGTCCCTGTTGCCACATGGCAGTCGTTAAGCTAGTTGAATGCCTTATGGGCGGCTTGAAAAATTACAACAGCAGGTCGCCACAACCTGCACCTGTCCATTTTCAACACGGCAATGGGCTCACCACTTGTTACGTGTTACGTGGGACAAAAAGCAAAGCATACGGTGAAACGTGGGCGTATAGTACGCTTCTGCCTACCCCTTCGGGGATAAAGGCGTGAAAGTATGAAGTAACTTTAAATATATTGATAAAAGTCTATTGATAATTTAATAGGTAATGATATTTTTGAAACGTTTTAGTCGAGACATAGGTATCGTAGGACCCAAGTGCTCATTCGCTATATAGAGATATCACAAAGTGACTAGTCGACTCTTCTCGTGACCATAGGGCTGGCCTTTTTCTCGCTCATAGAATAAGCATTGCCATACAACGTGGCAATGCGGCCAGTCTTATGGGAACCTACCGGCTGAGTTTGATGCGGAGCAATTCTTCAACACCTAGTCGGGGCTTCATTGTCAGTCTTGTAATAATCCCTATCCCCTATTTTTGTAATATGTAAAATGTTTATTAAATGATAATGTAAGTAACATCTGAATACATAAATAAACTTCATAATTAGGGTAAATTTTTATGTGTGGAAGTCTCAATTACAGGTAAAACCACACGCTCCCTACCTGTCTGTCGCCGGGTTCACCCAAAATAACTTCCCGGAAGGATGTCCTTTCATCGAGTTTACTAAATAATCTCCCCACTCTCTACAAAAGTATTTCAGTAAAGTTCATCATTAGAATCATAATAATATTAAAATACTTATACGTAAGTATAAGCTTGTGTTATGGGATAACACAAGCTTATACTTATATTTATAACAGGTAACTGTTTGGTACTTTTTGAAGCAATACGCGCTCTCAATGTGGATACGCTTAATATTTCATGCCACGAGCTTCGTAACTTTATTATTTTAGGCTGCCTTTATTGCGTAGGTGGTAGTGTATGCGACTACCGCGTGAGATCTCGGATTCGATTCCCGCGGCGGAACAAAAATTTTGTGTGATCCGCAAATGTTTGTTTCGAAGTTTTGGTGTTTCCTGTATAATAAATATGTATTTAGAAGTATACAAGTACCTACGTTTATCAGTCGTCTAGATCCCATAACACAAGCTTATATTAGCATACTTTGGGCTAGACGCCGCTGTTTAAAAAAAATGTCCTACAATATTTATGGTCTAATTACAAGCATTTACGTGCATCGAGAGGCACGCTAAGCCTTTGGTATCACTTAAATTACAGTTACATGGCAGTCGCTATACCAAGTAGAAGATGAACAGGCGCGGGTCGCCACAACCTGCGCCTGTTCATCTCAACACATCAAACTACAGATTCACCACCATTTACGTGGGAGAAAAATGCATACGGCGAAACGTGACCTCTGTCGACCCTTTGGAGATAGGTATGACTGATAAAATAATAATCTGAAATCACATTTTTAACAAATAAAATCAATACAATTTACTATCTCCTTCCATTTATCAAAATATATCTGACAATTTCTCTAAATACTTGCTGACAGTTTGCCAATCAGCACTGTCAAATTACGTAGTCACAAGACAGCTATCAACGATTCCCACGGGATTTATTGGCTCGTTAACGTTTTACTGCAGTTTTTGGGCCGATCCGTTAATGGAGTAGTCGATAAAATTCCACTTTGGCAGTCTGTTGACGTATGTGATTTCAGAATGATATTTGAGTGAAGGACGTTCATTTTGATTAAGCTAAAATGAAAGATCTTTTGAAAATCTCACTTGCCCTGAAAATAATTTATGTTTCGTTTGCTTATCATTAAGGCTTTTATCCCCGGTGGCAGAGGCATATTATACGCGCACTTTTCATCATATGTATTCCAGTCCCACGTAATAGGTGGTGAGACCATTGCCGTGTTGAAATAGACAGACGCAGGTTGTGGCTTTTTCAAGCCACCCATAAAGCCTTCCACTTGACTTAACGACTGCCATCTTACTGGCAACCGGGACCAACGGCTTAACGCGCCTTCAGAAGCACGGAAATTGTTTTTATTTTTTGGTTTTTATATCATTCACATTTTATTCGTGAGCATTGTTGTCCCACGTAACAGGTGGTGATCACATTGCCGTGTTGAGATGGACAGTCGCACGTCGTGGCGACCTACTTGGAAACGCAGACACCCATCTGAGGGCCAGCCATATCGAAAGTTGCTTGTCGCACTGATCGTTTACAGAACACTGTGAAAGCAGAGCTACGCGCGCTTAAAATCTTACTCGTCCTGAATGTAATTTATAAGGTACTTTTTTAAAACATTAAATACAAACCAGCCAAAAGTCCAACATTTAAGATAGATGTTACAAATAATCATCATTCAGCCCAATCGCGTAACCTTTGAGTGATTGGTCCCCTTGACTGACAATCTACAGAGTCATTTTTAAAACACCAGCATCTTGATAGGAGTATATAGCCAAGGTCATAACTAATAACGTCTACTCTACATAGATGGCGCCACCGCGGCCATAACATCCAAAAAGTTGCAGTGCACTTGTTAATACACTTACTTAAAATTTAATTTCGCGAATAAGTTTTTTTTTTTTTTTTTTTTTTTTGATGAAATATTTATTTATTACATCATAATTATATATTACAATCTAGCTGTAAAGCTAATAAGTAACTTAGTTTTAACTTAATTTGCTAAATACTTAAGTGTTAAGAATGTGTCCATTGGCACTTTTCTTATTGTCTTTATTGAAGCGGAGAGTCACTTTCTTCATGTGTACTCTGGGCACTCACTTGTTGTTGTAGCACTCACTGCACTATTATTAATACTAACTAAACTAATTCAAATGGTTTATTCCTTTTTAACCTTCGTACTAGGTCCGTGGTGTCGAGCAGCTGGATAGCTTCGACATTCACATGTTGATGAAGCCTTTGTTGATGTGCTTCGGCGTATCTTTTTACAACTTTAGCAACAAGGTCCACCCCTAAATCTCGGTGGATATCCTCGTTTCTGATATACCAAGGAGCATTTACTATACTCCTTAGTATTTTATTTTGAAATCGTTGAATTATTTGTACATTCGTTTGTTTGGTACAACCCCAAAGCTGTATACCATATGTCCAGACAGGCATGAGAACTTGCTTGTACAAAAGTACTTTGTTATGCACTGATAAAGTGGAATGTCTGCCAAGCAGCCAGTACATTTTTTTATGGCGTAGGTCTAGTTCTTGGCGTTTTTTTTTAACATGGGCCTTCCAGCGTAACTTTACATCTAGGGTCATGCCCAGGTATTTTGCTGTATTTTCAAAGGGTATTACGTGGTTATTTATGTATATCGGTTCATAGCTAGATTTTTGATTAGTGAAATCTATATGAATCGATTTGGATTCGTTTAATTTTATGCGCCACTTCTTCATCCAACTGATAATAGAATTGACCGCAATTTGTACTTTATCTACAGCTTCTTTACGAGTTGCTCCAGTTGCCATGATGGCTGTGTCATCAGCAAATGTAGCAATTAAATTGTTTTGCGATTCTGGGATGTCGCAGGTGTATAGCAGATATAAAATTGGGCCAAGGACACTTCCCTGCGGTACTCCAGCTTTTATTTGTTTGAGATTTGAATATGCTGTCTCATGTCTAACTCTGTAGGTTCTTTCTGTTAAATATGATTCTAAAATTTCTGCAAATTGTCTTGGAAGCATTTTTCTTAGTTTATATATAAGTCCTGTGTGCCATACTTTATCAAAAGCCTGTGCTACATCTAGGAAGATTGCAGAACAAACTTTCTTTTCCTCTAGTGTTTTTTCTATAGTATTTATTATTCTATGTACTTGGTCAACTGTGGAATGATTTTCCCTAAATCCAAATTGGTAGTCGGAAATTAATTTTCTATCTTCTATGATAGGTTTTAATCGCCTCAAAAGAAGTTTTTCTAATAATTTTGATAGTACTGGTAAAAGTGATATTGGTCTATACGACGTTACTTCGTGAGGTGTTTTCCCAGGTTTAGGTATCATGATGACTTCAGCAACTTTCCATACGCTAGGCACATGTTTAAGTCGTATTGTGCCATTGATAAGGGTCTAAGGGGCGAATAAGTAAACGATATGTGTGTTTAAAATTGTATCTAATCACGTAAATAACATCAATTAGTGTTATCTAAGCATAACCATGTACCATGACTGAATTTTACAAAAGTTTGTGCAACCTATAAAATGTTAAAAACTATATAATCTATATATATAAAAGAAAGTCGTGTTAGTTACTTCACTTATAACTCAAGAACGGCTGAACCGATTTAGCTGAAAATAGGATACTTTTTATCCCGTTCGACATCATTCCCGTGTGACTTGACATGTAACGTCAGTCACTATAAAACGTGGTATAACAAAAAAGAATCAGACTTGGAATAACAAAATTGACGTATAATGACACCTATGTAATGACGTATGGATGACAATTTGATATTTGTAAGAAATCTATAATAAAACTATTTCTATTAAATAAATAATTAACATTATTGCCCAATTGCCCATTCGTATAAACAGTGAAGTGAACTATAAAACTCGGTATGGTTGAAAATTTAAGTTTTTAGGTGAAGTGAAGTTTAATTAATAATGCCGCGACCAAGACGATCGAATCTTTCCCGACAAAACCGTGATGCAAGAAGAATACGAAATACTGCAAATGAAAGGACTGAAGAAGAACAAGAAATTGCACGTGAACAGCGCCGCGATAGTATGGCTCGACTTCGTGCTTCTCAATCACGAGAGCAAAGTGAAGCAGCCCGTGAAACAGCTCGGTTGGCAATGCAGAATCGTCGAGCGAACAACAGAGGTCAACAAATAGATAATTTGCGACGCAGAACAAGATATTTATCAAGTGCTGATTTGAATCGAGCAGCGTTTCAATACGATTGCAGCAATGATTACAGCTTGCATCCTAGCGTTTGCATTGGGCAAATGGACGTAGTTTGCGAGTATTGTGGTGCATTAAAGTTTTCCGGAGAAACGCCTGGATTATGCTGCCTTAATGGTAAAGTGAAATTGCCATTGTTGACTCCGCCACCTGAGCCATTGTATTCATTGCTTTGTGGCGAAACACAAGAATCACGCCACTTTCTTGCAAATACTCAAAAATACAATGGTTGTTTCCAGATGACGTCATTTGGGGCAGATATTATCGAAGAACGGGGATTTAATCCGACATTTAAGGTATTTATTTTTGTAGGATCATTACTACCTTTCGAAGATACACAGAATAAATTTTTACAAATATATTTCATGGGCAACATGGAATAACAACTTGATCGACGCCTAGAGATCAATGCAGGAATGAAGCGAGCAATTCTTCAAGACTTGCAGTGTCTGCTTCATGAACATCATGCGTTGGTCAGGTTGTTTAAGAGTGCTTTAGAGCGCATGCCAAGTGATGACTATAAAGTTGTTATCAAAGCAGATAAACGATCATCTGGAACACACGAAAGGACATTTAATGCTCCAACAGTAGACGAAGTTGCCATCCTGATTGTTGGTGAACAATTGGAAAAACGCGATATTGTGCTTACACGTCGCGATACTGGGCAACTGCTACAAATATCTGAAACTCATCGATCATATGACACATTGCAATACCCGCTGATGTTTTGGCAAGGAGAAGATGGATATTATTTTAATATTAAAATGAAAAATCCATTGAATGGTGAGTATCAGTATCATAATTTATTTCATTTATTTGTGAAAGACACTGATTTAAAATAATGCTTATTAAAAAAATGGTTAATGTCTGTATTGTTTGCCTTTAAAATTTGCCTTTGAAATGGTTAATTATCAAATTTTTAATTTCAGGTGAAGAAACTACAAAGAAAGTTAGCCCAATGAATTATTACGCATATCGTTTGATGATTCTTCAAAATGCTGACAACTATTTGCTGCGGTTTCGTCGATTGTTTCAGCAGTATTGCGTTGACATGTATGTAAAAATAGAAACGGAACGTTTAACATTCATTAGGTTGAACCAAGCCAAACTGCGTTCTGAGGAGTACATCCATTTACGTGATGCAGTTAGTACTGAAGGAAATGCAGCTAATATTAGTCGATTAATACATTGGTAGTTCACTTCATATGCATGAATATGCACAAGATGCAATGACATATGTTCGTCATTACGGTCGGCCCGATCTCTTTATTACTTTTACCTGTAATCCAAAATGGATAGAAATTACTCAATTGCTGCTTCCTGGACAAACATCAAGTGATAGACACGACATCACAGCACGTATATTCAGGCAAAAAATTCGGTCCCTGATGAACTTTATTGTTAAACAACGCGTTTTTGGAGATACTCGATGCTGGATGTATTCAATCAAATGGCAAAAGCGAGGCCTGCCGCACGCACACATTCTTATTTGGTTAGTGGAAAGAATTCAGCCTGACCAAATAGATGATATCATATGTGCTGAGATTCCTGATTATGAAGTCGATCCAGACCTACATGATGTTGTTACTACTAATATGATTCATGGACCGTGTGGTGCCATCAATCCCCAATCACCTTGCATGGTCGATGGAAAGTGCTCTAAACGATATCCACGGAAATTAACGGCGGAGACTGTCACTGGCAATTATGGTTATCCGCTGTATCGGCATCGATCACCAGATGACAACGGTCGAACTGTCACAACGAAAGTGAAAAGAATGGATTTCGTTGTCGACAACAGTTGGATTGTTCCATATTCGCCACTTATTTCTAAATCGTTCAAGACACATTGCAACGTTGAATACTGCAATTCAGTTAAGTCCATAAAATATATTTGCAAATATGTCACGAAAGGCAGTGATATGGCGGTTTTTGGATTGCAATCCTCGAATACCAACGATGAAATTTCACGCTATCAAGTTGGTTGCTATGTGAACTGTAATGAAGTGATTTGGCGTATATTCACATTTCCCATTCACGAACGTCATCCTACTGTTACGCATTTGGCGGTGCATCTGGAGAATGGTCAACGAGTATATTTCACGGCTTCGAATGCTACGCAACGTGCTGAAACACCTCCAGCAACTACATTGACCAGTTTTTTTGCAATCTGCCAAAGCGATCAGTTTGCACGAACTTTGCTTTACTCGGAGATGCCACGTTATTATATTGGAATGCTTCATCGAAGAATTTTCAAAGACGGAAGCAAGGCGATGCGGTTCCTGGGTATCCAGATGTGCGTTCTACTGATGCTCTTGGTCGTATGTATACAGTTCATCCAAAGAATAATGAATGTTTCTATTTGCGGTTGTTGCTGGTAAATGTGCGTGGGCCAACGTCATTTGAGTCACTACGAACTGTTAATGGTGTAATATTCCCAACATATCGTGCTGCATGTGAAGAATTGAAGTTATTAGAAAACGATAGTCATTGGGATACGACAATCGCTGAAGCCATTATCTCTGCATCTCCAAGTCAGATACGCACATTATTCGCTATCATAATTTCGACATGTTTTCCATCAAACCCATGTAACCTGTGGCACAAATACAAGGATAATATGTCAGAAGATATTTTACATCAAATTCGTGTCAGTTCCAGAAATCACGATATTGAGATGAATGAGGAGATACATAATCGTGCTTTACTCTTGATCGAAGATATGTGTTACCTCATGTGCGGTAATTTATTAATCAGGTTAGGAATGCCAGCACCATATCGTGAAATGAATGACGCATTTAATCGAGAATTGCAACGGGAACGTGAATATGATCACCAGGAATTAGATTTAGTAGTTCAAACGAATGTACCCCTGTTGAATTACCAACAAAAGGAAGTTTATGATACTTTAATGAAGGCAATCGATGATGAAAATGGTGGTTTATATTTCCTAGATGCCCCTGGTGGAACTGGTAAGACATTCCTCATGTCATTAGTTTTAGCAACTGTTCGGGCGAGATCTAACATAGCGGTTGCAGTTGCTTCTTCTGGAATAGCAGCCACATTGTTAGAAGGATGCCGTACGGCTCATTCAGCATTCAAATTACCGTTAAATCTTCAAACTATTGAAGAACCAACGTGTAATATTGCAAAACACTCAGCAATGGCCAAAGTTTTAGCGGTATCGAAAATCATCATCTGGGACGAATGCACAATGGCGCATAAACGTGCATTAGAAGCACTTAACCGAACATTAAAAGATTTACGCAATGACTCGAGATGTTTTGGAGGAGCAATGATTTTACTTTCTGGCGATTTCCGCCAAATACTGCCAGTAATTCCAAGATCTACGGCTGCCGACGAAAAAAACGCTTGCCTCAAATCGTCAAATCTATGGCGCCATGTGAAGAAACTGCAACTGACAACAAACATGAGAGTTACATTGCTTAATGATACATCTGCTGAATATTTCTCGGAGCAATTGCTGACTATCGGTAATGGTCAAGTACCTGTCGATGAATCGAGCGTATTAATATCATTTCCAAATAATTTCTGTAATTTTGTCTCATCAAAAGACGAACTTATCAACAATGTATTTCCAGAAATTATTTCTAACTACAAAAATTATGAATGGATGAGTGAGCGAGCAATTTTAGCGGCAAAGAATAAAGATGTAGATGACCTAAACTACATAATTCAAAATAAGATCATTGGAACAATGCATTCATTCAAATCTATTGACTGCGTCACAAATGAAGATGAAGCCACCAACTATCCAATTGAATTTTTAAACTCTTTGGACGTGCCTGGCTTACCACCGCACAATTTACGCCTAAAGGTTGGCTCCGTAGTAATCATGCTTCGAAACATAAACCAACCAAAACTGCAACGGTACGCGTTTGGTGGTTAGAAAATTGATGAACAATGTAATTTACGCTACGATAATGATAGGAAAATTCAAAGGTGAGGAAGTTCTCATTCCGAGGATACCGATAATCCCAACCGATATGCCGTTTGAATTTAAAAGACTTCAATTTCCGATACGTCTTGCAATTGCCATGACCATTAACAAATCACAAGGCCAATCCTTAAAAGTTTGTGGTTTAAATCTAGAACATTCATGTTTTTCCCATGGTCAATTATACGTGGCATGTTCACGGGTCGGAAGACCATCTGCGTTGTTTGTTTTTGCGCCTGATAATAAAACAAAAAATGTCGTGTATCACAAGGTACTTAAATGAAGAGCAACCTATGTACTAAAATACAGAAATAATTATGAATGATTGTTGTAGAAATTTAATTTTTTTTGTATTTTTCCCAATAAAAAAAAAATCTGCTTATTTATTGACATTAAGGCGGAACAAAGTTCGCCGGGTCAGCTAGTAATGATATAAATACAACAATAAAGTAGTGAATCATAAAGAGAACCATGGTGAACATTATATTGGTGCTATATTCATGTAAATGTTGAATCAAGTTTTCAATAGACTAGAAGTTTAGTGTGAAACAGAAATCGGTTTTTTTTCATAATTCAAATAAAGAAACGATCGTACCGATGTATGCGGCCGATAGTGTAATCAATAAATAAAAGACACCTAGCATTCAGTTGCTAAACCCTTAAAAGGTTGAGTCTGATTCACATAAAAAAATAAAATATCATTAATACGTGAAAAATTACATTTATTGTTTATCAGTAAATATTTTGTAAATAAGTCAACAAGTAAGCAAAGTAAAATACCACAATATGTTGGAGGAAGATAATGTGGTGGTAATGGCGAATGAATCACTTGACATATCTTTTGATTCAACAAGATCAGAGATAAGGCGCTTCAGCTTACCTGACCTGTCTACAGGCTATGACAGTGATAAAGAGGACTTGAAAATTGAAATATTAAATCTGAAAAGCGAATTAGAAAGTGCCCATTTAGAAATAGTAAAGCTATGTCAAGAAAACGCAATTTTGAAGAACATTAGTAAAACAGAAGAATAAATCCAAACATCTTGAGTTATTGTGTTCGGGGAACAAATGCGAAAATAATTACTCATTTAAGCAAAAAAATATAAAAAGGATCTCAAGAAGATTGTCGTTTGATACTGAAGCTAATTCAAGTTATATTGACATGAAACTTGACAACGAAAACAGCCTCAGCCCCAGAAACATCCGGCTAAAGATGGCGGCACTGGGCGATCGACCGCAATAAATACAATGGTTTCTGATAGCAATAATAATGACAACCATGCTAAAAATATAGATGACGTGACTAGTTATCCGCCCACTGTTTCATCTTCTCTGTCCGATAGTTCCGATGCACAACAGAGGCTATGTATAATAAGTAGTAATCAAGTAAATAACTTACTTTCTATTGCACAAAATATGTTTCCATGTTTTAACATTTGTCACTATATTTCTACAAACTGTGGGATAAAGCAACTCATTGAAAATCTGCATTTGAAACTGACCTACAATTTTTATAAATAATTTGAACACTAATGACAATGTTATAATTTTTGACTCCAATTAATTAGCGCAATATATGCCACCACTCTTGAACACATCACTGACAAACTGATGCGGAAAGCGCCGTCTGTTCTTGGAGAGTTTATCAGCGGCAACAGTTTGTAAGAGGCTGCATTATCCGTATCCCACGGTAACAACTACACGTGGCGTTACAAACAATAAGTGTATTTGTGGTGTATTTTTTTTTATTTTATTTTTTTATTGATTTATACGTGTAAGTTTTAAGTTTATCCATATATGTTGCAAGACTGCGGTGATGGTGGCATTTTGAATGTAAGTAGTCAACCAACCTCGTCTCTAAATTGCTTGGTTCGCTGTCCTAATTGTTCCCAAGCTCGTTTTTTAAGGGTCAGCGAGGTTTGACAGTACATTTTGGGAAGGTACATAAATCCCAAAATGTACTTTCGAACATATCAACGTTTGAGGCCCAACAGATTCAAATTTCTTATTGACAAACTATTTCTAAATATAAAAATTCTGTTCCGGTTTTAAAAAGGATACCTCGTGCTGCAAGACCTGCAGTGGCACAAAACCTAGCTCACTGTATTGGCCTTGTAGTACGGGAGAATTCTACTTTTGCTTGGGAGCAACTACTTACCTTTTCTTGTAGGATTCTACATATTTCTAAAAATCAGACAACCAATAAATCTTTGACTAGCCCAATTAAAGAAAACTGTAATTCGTCGCGTTTATTTGTCCCCAAATTCACAACCTTCCATAAGAATTCCATTTATCATTATGTAGAATCTAAATTAAGAGAAGGTGACATAAGAGGAGCATCCAGGTTATTATTTAGTAGCGACGTGGTGGCGCCTTGCTCTCCAGATACTCTTGCTGATCTGAGGAGCAAGCATCCTGCAAGATGACTTGTCCTTTCCTGATCCTCCAAATTCCGAATCTGACTTTTTGATTGTTTCAGCCAAGGAAGTTCTGACAGCTGTTAATTCCTTCCATAGTGGTTCTGCTGGTGGCCTTGATAGTTTGACTCCACAACATTTAAAGGACCTATTGGGTCCGGCCGCTGGGGAGGCCGGTGAGGCACTCTTGAAGGAGCTAACAGGTTTGGATAACCTTATGTTATCCGGCAATGTGGACGAAGGCATCATCGACATCCTTTATGGTGCCAATCTGTGTGCTCTACGCAAAAAGGAGGGTGGAATTCGTCCCATTGCCGTGGGACGTACTTTCAGGCGTATGGTAGCCAAAATTTGCTGTCAGTTTTATAAGGAAGAACTGTCTAGCAAATTCCAATCCATACAGCTCGGTTTTGGATCAAAAGGGGGTTGTGAAGCTGCCATACATGCCCTGTCTACTTACCTTGGCTGCGGGAAAGGAGAGGTCATTCTTAAAGTTGACTTGAAGAATGATTTTAATTCAGTAAACAGGGACACTTTGTTGACACAAGCCAAATTGGAAACACCCAAAATTTTTAATTTTCTTTGGCAGTGCTACAGAAACCCATCAAAATTATTGTATAGGGAAAATATTTTAGATTCTGCAGTGGGTTGTCAACAAGGTGACCCTCTCGGGCCACTCATTTTCAGCTTATCAATACACCCAATAATTAGCCAGCTAAATTCCAAATTTAACGTCTGGTATTTAGATGACGGCGCTCTAGGAGGAGATGTAGACACAGTTTTTAAAGATTTGGCATTGATAAAAGATACATTTAAATTAATTGGTTTGGATCTGAATCCTTCAAAGTGTGAAATTTTTCTAAATGACAATATTGATAGTGTTTCTACTATTTCAAAATTCAATGTTTTGGCTCCAAATTTGAAAATCCTTCAGAATTGTTCTCTACGCCTCCTAGGGTCTCCCATTCTAGAAGATGCCTATGAATCTTTCATTGAGGAAAAGATCAAAAATTTTTGTGAAGTTTCGGATCGACTCCTTCAAATAAATATACAATCGGCCTTTACAATTATTCGGTATTGTCTTTTCGTCCCAAAATTAACTCATGCCCTTCGCTCATCTCAATTTTTTAAACATCCGACCCTTTTGGAAAATATGGACAAAATTATTCATACCACGCTTTCCAAAATTTTGAATGCAGATTTGGACGACCGAGCGTGGCTCCAAGCATCTTTACCAATACGCTGGGGCGGCCTCGGTGTTCGTAACATTTCTGATATAAGTTTACCTGCATTTTTGTCTTCAGTACACGGCACTGATGAATTGACCAGGAAAATTTTTATTCCTACACTGGTCAATTCTGAAGTGCCAGGCAAGATTGAAGCCATAAATGTTTGGAAACTTAAGTGCCCAGATACTGTTTTGCCAACCAACCCGTGCTCCCAGAGGCAGTGGGATAGGCCGCTCTGCAACGAGGTTAGAAAACATTTATTGAACACGTGTTCGAATGTTGCAGAACGTGCTCGCCTATTGGCTGTGGGAGAATGGGAGTCAGGTGTTTGGCTTCAGGCTCTTCCGTCGCCCAACATAGGTACTATGTTGGACGACACTACATTCAGAATTGCTGTCTGTCTTCGTTTAGGTGCTCCCTGCGTTTCTCCGCATTGCTGTCAATGTGGTGAAGTAGTCGACAACCTTGGGCATCACGGTCTCTCATGCAGCAGGAGTGCAGGTCGCAGGTCACGTCATGCATACCTTAATGACATTATCCGTCGGGCTCTTGTCACCGCCGGTGTTCCAGCCGTTCTAGAACCTAATGGTTTGGCGCGTGACGATGGCAAGAGGTCGGACGGTATGTCATTGGTGCCATGGAAGATGGGAAAGCCTTTAGTTTGGGATGCAACTTGTGTTGACACCCTGGCTCCTTCTCATCTTCTTACACGGCGAGTTGCGCTTGTGCTGCTGCTGCATCCGCCGAGACTCTCAAGCGGCGCAAATATAATAATTTAATAGGTAATTATATTTTTGAGCCGTTTGGGGTCGAGACACTGGGCTCGTGGGGCCCAAGTGCTCGTTCACTGTATAGTGATATCGCAAAGCGACTGGTCGATTCTTCTCGTGACCATAGGGCTGGCCTCTTTCTCGCTCAAAGAATAAGCATTGCCATACAACGTCGCGATGCGGCCAGCCTTATGGGAACCTTACCGGTTGATTTTGATGGGGAGGAATTCTTCGACACCTAGTCGGGGCATCATTGTCAGTCTTGTAATAATTCCCACCACCCGCCCCCTTTCGTTTTGTATTGTTTTCTGTAAATATGTTAAAATTTTAATTTGTTAATAACCATGTATTTATTTATTTATTTATTTAATTAAGGTCTACCAACGATTGTTAACATCAAAACTTACACTAAGTACATTTAGAATTACATTCTCAATGTTCCAATCACTTAGAGGCAAACACCGCACTCACAAATTAAAAGTCACAAGTAGTAAGCTTAAGCTATTAAAATAAAATGCAAAACATAACATCTATATTCAAATAATCTATGTAATCTATAATACATTCTACTCACTCAAAATCAGGCCCAGAACGATTGACTTAATCTTTGCCACAGAGTCAAAGTGAAGATCAATTTGATCACTATAACTATTAATTATCTTGCACAGCCTCGAACATGGCGAATTGGCACCCAAAACAGTTCGCCTTAGAGGTGGTACAAGTGGTGTAATTGAGTAACGCGGGATTCTAGCCGGCACTCGCAGCTTTATTAGACCCAGAACTTGTGAACAGTCCACCCTTGACGCAAAGACCTTGCTGGCAAACACAGCATCATTCAGAAGTCTACGATTAGTCAGAGACATTAAGCGGAAATATTTGAGGCGACTTCTGTACGAAGACATTTTCTTAGCCACGCCATTCGAATAAGCTAAATGCCAAACAAAGCGTTTTTGTATTCGTTCAATGCGCAATGAGTGAGTGGCATAGTGCGGCCGCCAGACTACACTACAGTATTCTAGTATACTGCGAACAAGGTAATTAAATAGTAAGATTTTAGTTTTATTGTTCTTAAAAGATTTACAATTTCTTAATACAAAACCCGATAATCTAGACGCATTTTTAATAATGTTATCTAAATGATGTACAAACGTCAACTGTGCATCGTATATCACACCTAAATCCCGAATGTGATTTACTTCATTTATTTTGTCATCCTTTATGTGGTAATCGTATAAAGTTAGGTTAATTTTCCGTGTAAATTTAAGATGGTAGCATTTTTTAGCTTCATCATGTAATTATTTAAATATCTATATTAAATCTAAAAAAAAAAAGTTAATATAATATAATATATAATAATTAAATATATTAATATAATAAGAAGATGTGTCTTGGGACACCAGGTAGGAACGAAGTTAACAAGTTCACGATTCAATTAATCATACAAAAAGTCACCGTTTGTACTAGGATTCGAACTCGGGCCTCTTGCGTCTCAGCCGAGCAGCATTCCACCCAAACCATACAGCTACGTTACTGCAATTTCCAAATTAGTGTTCACTTCACTGAGGTAAATAGACAGTTTGAAAATCGACACAATTTGCAAAACATACGACTGTCGCGCCTGCGCACGTCTGGTTTAACACTTTTATTCCACGGACTGTTTCTTACCGTTTTTTTCTTACGGTTTTACTATCACATATTTTTCAGTTCGGTCGCGCAGCAAAATCCCTATCTCCTCCTAGCCTGCCATAAGGAACTTCGTTCCAAAATTAAACAATTGTGGAATGAAGGCAATTTTCAATAACTTAAAGTGCTACATTGCTGACCAAATTGGCCTAAAAGGTAATTACTGTGAAGACATTTGTAATGAGGTAGGTGAGGAACCCAAAGGTAGTAAGCAGTTTTTTCTTGAAGGAGTCTAGTCCAGGTGAGTCTTGTGGCTTAAGGGTATCAACTCAATCCCTAAGTATTATTTTCACCAGAACATTGCAGGTCTTATCAGTAAACTCCCCTTAATAGAAACAGTTCTGAGTGAATTTAGAGACGAAATTTTTTTTTTTACATTTTATGCAAAAGGGACAACTCTCTAGCTTTGAGGCATATTAGGGAGGTAAGTATTAGGGGTAGTGTGCTGAACGGACCTGAGCAAATAGCTGAAGAATTCAATAGACACTTCATTCAGACCACAAACATAAACATTTCAAATGGGGTCAATAACACACATGTGATAGAAACTGTGGAGAATAGTATGTTCTTGGAACCTTATACTGACTCTAAAGAATACTAGAGCAGTAGGATATAATCAGATCTCAACAACAATCCTAATAGACTGTGCTGATATATTATCACCCATCATGACTCACTTAATAAATACTAGCTTTTTAGCTGAAAAATACCCTGACAAACTTAAACTGTCTGTAGTTAAACCCATTTTTAAAAAACACTGCCAAAAAGTCCTCAACAATTATCGCCCTATAACACTCATACCAGTAATTGCAAAAATATTTGAGAAGGCAATGTCCAAACGCATCAATTCATTTTTGGACAAATATAATATTATAAGTACAAAACAATGTGGATTTCAAAGGGGTAAATCGACAGCGCTGGCTTGTTATCAACTTACCAAGTCTATTGTTGATAAAGTGGACCACACGATTCCGACCACAGTTTTGTTTTTCGATATGATCTCGAGGCTAATGATATCGTAAAACATGAAATCTTGTTAAAAAAGTGTCAGACTAGGTATCAGGTATCAGAGGCAAACCTTGGTATTGGTTAAAAAGTAAACTGTCTTTACGCTGTATCCTTGCGGGGTAGTCAGAGAGAACAGATCGCCAGGCATCGCGATCCATGCATTCTTCTTTCGCTTCTTCAAGATTCATCAATCGCTTCCTACACGCACGTCTGGGTATCCGAGTACTTTTCCATTTTTGAACAATCTGCTCACGTGGTCTTCATTTGTAAGTCTCGGCCTACCCTGACTTCTTTCTTCTTGGTTAAAAAGTTACCTAGCAAATAGACAACAGTGTGTTGACATAATAGGAATGAATAATAAAAGAGAGCTTGTAGAGTACAGGTCACAATTTCTTTATAATAAATATGGTGTGCCTCAGGGGAGCATCCTCGGACCCCTCTTGTTTCTACTGTACATAAATGATTTGCCAACAATTATTGGGCTTAATTGTATATTATTTGCTGATGATGTTTCTTTATGATGAACAAGTGGTAATTACAGGACATGGGGAATTATTGGAACAGGTGAATAACACAAGGTTCCTAGGGATTACTATAGATCAAAACTGCCACTGGAAATGTCACATAGAATATTTGTGTAATAGATTGAACAGTTTCGTATTTGCATTGATGAATATTAGAAAAACAGTTGGTATTGAAGCTGCGTTAATGGCATATCATGGTTGTGTCATGAGTGCATTAAGATATGGACTTATTGTTTGGGGTAATTCTGTGGATATTGAAAGAGTCTTTATTTTACAAAAAAAATGCTTGAGTTCAGTGTTTGGAGTGGCCCCACTTGACTCATGCAGACCAATTTTTAAGACAAAGAATCTGTTGACACTGGCAGTTATGTACATCTTTGAACTAGCGGTGTTTGTATGCAGGAACCCTGAACTGTTTGAACTAGCTTAAAATGTGGTATTTGAAGCTAGTTCAAACAGTTCAGGGTTCCTGCATACAAACACCGCTAGTTACAGGGGCAACAGGATGGTAAGAGATCCAACAAAATTGGCTCTAACCAAATGTAACACAACACTTGCACAGAGAAATTGTAGCTTCATGGCAGGAAAGATTTACAATGGAATCCCAAAAGAAATTAGAGAACAGCCATTCAGAAGTTTTCAAAAAGAGCTAAAAAAGTGCCCGATTGAAATTTGTTTTTATTCTATAACTGAATTTGAAAATTATAAATGAAATAAAAAATAAATATGAGTGTCTCCATTGTTTCCATTCCGTCTATTTAAAATGTAATCTGTAATCATAGTATTTGACATATAGCTAAAGATAATGATACTTTTTTTTAGTAACGATAGTATTGACATGAATAATGATAGTATTGACATTTGTTTTATTTGTATTGACAAGGATGATGACCAGTCTTTCGAGACTAATTTCGGGACACTTGTATTTTTATTATATTATTTATATTGTTTGTGCTAGTTTCATTGATTATTATGTGAAATTATTATAAGTATTTGCTTGCCGAAGAGTAAAGTAGGTAAATAGGAAGATTCAAATCATAATTATGTAATTTTAAGAACTGTAACACCATATTTCATGCGAATAAATATATCTATCTATATACGACTTTTGACAATTCGTTACAAGGTAGAAGAAGTTGAAGTATCATACTTTGAACCGTCGAGCTGCATCATTTATATACTCGCTGTTGGATTCTGTTCAAAGAGCTCATGGATCTCTTTTTCGTCACAGATATCGAAGGAACTAGTGCCGGTCCCCCACCATCTTTTGTGATTTCCCCGAGTTGCGTAGTATTATAATACATGCAGTAGGTACATTAAAATAAAGCTAAAATTGTTAAAAAGAAAATAACAGTAGAAAAACATTTGTAGAACATTCTTTTATGATGTTAGCTACATAGTTCTAGCAGGTCTTTAGTGTTTTTAAATTGAAACTGTATAACACTTCATATTGCACGCTATAGAAATCCTTATCACAATAGTGTGCGAACTATAGAAATTAGAAAAGAAGTTTGGCCTGTTGGGTTTTTTTTTTGTTTTGTGTGGAAATCATTTCATTTCATTTCATTTATTTATTTGCTCACAAAGAATATGGTTTAAAATAAACATTTGGTGGTAATCAGTTGTCTGCGTCCTCATATTCACCATATCTGGTATGTGAGACTATAGAACACATGCCAAAAAAATTCCTTAGACCCACTGCAAATCTTACATTAATAAATTATACTTAAATAATACTTATTTTAACAATAAACATGTCGCAATTTACTATTCTACAATCATACAATAGTCCAACAGAAACATTCATTACAGAAATTATTATTATTATTAAAATTCATTATAGAAATTATTTAAATTAATGTCAATTAACAAAATAAACAATAATATAAATGCAAATACAACTATCTCAATAAATATTCTCTGGCAAAATTTAATTCAAATCACTATTCTAAATATTCTTGGATACCATAGACTTTTCCTTTAACCAATTATAAAGTGTTTTGCGGAAAGAGTTTGGAGGCAGGTCCTTTATATATTTTGGTAATTTATTAAATATTTTAATTGTCATGGGGTAGCAGCTTCTCTTATATTGTTCTGTTCTCATCGATGGTAATAATAATCTATCTGGGTAACGTGTATTGAAATTATAATGATCTTCAAACTTTTTAAACAAATACCCATTACCTTTAACAAAGTTACAGCATTCAAATATATAGACTGATGGAGCTGTAAGTAGGTTTAACTCTTTGAACAAAGGTTTGCATGATGTTAGGGAGTCAACATTACTAAGAGCACGCACACATTGTTTTTGGGAAAGAAACACTTTGTTGAATTCTGTCCAAATCCATCCAATCCTCATGGATGCTATGCCGGACTCCTACCGACTAAAACCACATGTTACTCTTCTATCTGTCTATGGCCAGGAGTCCCGGGTGAGCCCTCGGAAGGATATTACGGACCTTTTCCGCTACCGCAGGCCCTATCAGGGGGGTTCGGGTGTGTATCCTGCCTCTTTAGGGGGGTTCGAGTGTTATCTCGCTTCTTTGGGGGTTTCGGGTTATATACCACTTCCTTGAGGGAGTAAACTACGGGCGTTTAACCCTCACGCTACGCCAACTTCCCTGTCCTGCTTCTGTAAGCACGGCGAGCAGCCCGCCCACCGTACTCAGGCCCCCAATCACGGAGGCCGATAGTCTTGGGCGAAGACAAGTCTGCGGCACCCTCGTCGCAGACTGCGGTACTCGGGAGGGAGAGTACTTTCTCGCTCTTTCTCCGCCGTCTCTTTTGCGAGCATGGCTTCCGCAGCCGCAGCGGCGTCCCACTTGCTCCCACTGGAGATCATGGCCGGCTTCACCGCCTTAATTGTGGTATGTCCCCACTTAGGTTGCTCAAGTCGCACCTTCCATGTCTCCATGAGCTCCTGGCGGAGCAGGGATCGCTGAGCCTCGATTTCTCGGGGCACAGGCCTATTGTTCCGCTCCAGCGCCTCCTTGCGCCATTGATACAACAACCCAAGGCCCTTGCTTCCAGGTCCCATGGAGGGGTCCCGGCTAGGAGACAAGCCGCCTCGACGGAGATCGTGCGGTACCCTTTAATCATCCTGACTGCCATTGTCTTCAGCGGACTATGTTAAATAGCCACGTTGGTGGCCGTCAGGTTTCTCGTATGGACGGGGGCCCCATATAGGCCATGCTCCGCACGATCCCGAGGTAGAGTCTCCTGCAGGTAGCGTTGGGTCCCCTTATATTGGGCAGCAGTCGCGAGAGCGCTGCCGCCACCCTCCTTAGTTTACGTACCAAACTTCGTAAATGGTGTCCAAAGTTCCATTGGCTATCGAGTACGAGCCCCAGGTACTTCATTGAGGGCTCGATGCCGATGCTAACGCCCCTACTTGTATGCTGGATCCCGTGGGCAGCCCTTTCCGAGGTCCGTGAAAGCACAGAGCCTCAGATTTGTAAAGGGCCACCTCCAGACCCAGCCGCTGTATTCGACCCACGACTTGAGCAACACCTGCTGTGGCCCTTTGGGTTGCGGCTCGGTGCGTTGCTCCTCGCGCCGTAACGAGAGGGTCATCGGCGAAACACGTCACGTCGACACCTCTGAGCAACGGACCGCGCAACACCCAATCGTAGCCGACGTTTCACAGGAGCGGTCCTAGAACTAACCCCTGTGGAACCCCGCACGATACTTCTCGCCGTCCCGGCCCTAACCAACTGGGATAAGCTATAGCTCTCTCGGACAGATAAGCCCCGACAATGCGACGGAGGTAAGAAGGCACTCCGTGGTAAGTGAGCGCCACCCTAACGCAGCTCCAGGGTAAGGTGTTGAAGGCGTTGGCGATGTCAAGAGACACCGCCATCACCACCCCACCCCGCGATATCACTTCCTCCGACAGGGCTCTGACACGCATGATCGCGTCCCCGGTGGAGCGCCCCCGTCATAAACCAAACTGGTTATCCGACAGATCAGGCCCCACGCGTGTGAGAAACCCGAAGAGGCGTTCTGCAATTATACGCTCAAAGAGCTTGCATACCTCGTCGAGTAACACGACCGGCCGGTATCCAGATGGTGAGTCCGCCCCGCCTTTCGGATCAGGACAAGTTTCCCCGTTTTGCACACCTCGGGAAACTGGCCTTTTTCGCGGCATGCGCTAAAACGCCCTAACAGTCGAGGCCCAAGTTCTTCGAGAGCCAGGACCCATGCTCGGCCTGGAATGCCATCGGGTCCAGGGGCGGTACTCTTGCGGGATTTAAGCAGCAGCACCACTGCCCCTAGCTCACCCTCGGTGACTTCGGGTACGTCGTTCTCGTCGTAATCCGCGTCGGGCGCCTGAGACGGAGCCATACGCGGAGGGATATGTTCCTCCGCTCTCGATGGAAACAGGGAGCCCAAGACCCTCTCCAGTTGCTCCGGCTGGCGGCTCAGGGTCAGTGGGGGCGCCTTAGGGCGGATTTTGCCTCTAACCATAATTGGCCTCTTGGGTGGATAAGTGTGGCGCTATTATTGCTAAGATGTTATGATGTCATTGTAAATATGGAAGGTAGCACTTATGTAGAAGGCCCTTCCATATTAGAGCAACTGGCTACAGCGAGTCTATTACCTATATGCTAAAGTATCGAAATTGCAGACCACAAAAGCTATTCAGCTTAGAGAAACCATTATCTTATGCAATATAATTAAAAATCCAAATGGCGGTAGATAATAAAAGCTTGAGTCTTCAAGGAGGCTGTAAAATTCTATTTAATGTTTAACAACCCTCCATTTTGGGGTGGCAGTGCTAAAATGTTGCTTTTATCACCACAAAACTATATGTTCACATTGTTCAGTTTAATTCGTGGACAATTGTGTGGGTTGCATGATTGTTAATATTGTTTACCTAATATTTAATAATTGTATAATTGTATTTTATCATGTAACTGTTTTTTGTCCCCAATAAATAAATAAATTTAGTTATGATCAGTTATTTAAAAAAAACTAAAGTCAGAGAGGGCAGGTCGCCAGGCTTCGCGATCCATACATAATTCTTTCGCTTCATACACGCACGTCAAGTTATTAATTTACTGAAATACGTCTACAGTATGGAGTTCTTCAAAAGGGGTCTTAGAAGGGTTTTAAAGGGTTGGCAGCGCGAGTGCTGCACCTCTGGTGTTGCAAACGTCCATAGGCTACGGTGTCCACATTCCATCAGATGGGCCGTATGCCTGTCTGCCACCTCAGTGGTATATAAAAAAAAAAAAATTTAAGCCTCGAGCAGGACTCGATCCTGCAACTTCTCCCTTGTCGAGTGAAACGCTAAACCAATTAAGCTACGAGGATACTCAGAACTGAAGAATTTATCTACCTCTTCCGTCTGCTGAATCAAACAACAGATTAAACTGCAATCATAAACAAAAATGAAAAAAGTACTTGTATGTTAGAGTAGTATTGTGTAGTGCATCTTAGTCCAGCGATTTCTGCAAGAAAAAAGACAATTTTCTTTCAACCAAAAATGCAGACATTTTCAGATGCACTGATGTTAGAAAGAGATAGTAATACATATCATTGGCTTTCCATATTACCCCATATTGAAGATAACTTAACTTCCATTTTAAATAAAGAAGCGCTCGTGGCCCCGCGATTTGTGTTCTGTAAACGATCACTGAGTTACGCAACTTTCACTACGGCTGATGGTCGGATGGGTGACCACTTTGTGGCATTTACATTTGCGAGCGTTTCCGTGCTTCGGAAGGCATGTTAAGCCGTTGGTCCCGGTTGCCAGTAAAATGGCAGTCGTTAGGCCTGGTTAAAGGCCTTATGGCTTGAAAAATTTCAACAGCAGGTAGCCACAACCTGCGTCAGTCTATTTCAACACGGCAATGGGCTCACCACCTATTGCGTGGGACAGGTATGCAAATGATGAAAAGCATATAAAATGCCTATGCCACCGCTTCGGGGATAAGGCATGATGGATAAATAAATAAAATAAATAACTCCAATGTTCTCCTGATATAATAATACCAAGAAATACTTTTTTTCTGAATCAAGCTTTATATTATCTTTGAATAATTTAAGTTCACCTTTTAATCCAAATTCATGCTTTGGAATATACTTTGTGACAGAAATGTCCTTCTTCCTTTTATAATTTGTTATGACACTTGTCACGGGCTAAATTAAGAATAGGTAAAGTTGTAATAGACTTTGACTGTCACTTCAAGATAATTATCCATTCCGTGTTTTTATTTTGTTCGGGTTATAACGGCAAAATATTTTATACGTTTTTGGTACCTGACGTTTCGATGGTGGCTAACCTGTTCCAGTATATAAATATGATTGTATAAGTAAAATACAATTTATATATAATTTATAAGAATACAATTGATTAAATACAAATTATTAAATAACCTTAAAAATTTTATGTATAACTAAAATATATTATTAAAAGGAGTCCCTTTAGGCAAAGTTCCGAAGATACTGGCAGCTTTGAATAGCTAGACTAATTTAGTTCATATATACTCGTATATAAGTCAATTTAATTTTTTTATTCTACAATCTGCACCTTCCCATTTCAACACGACAATGGTCTCACCACCTGTTACATGGGACAAAAATGCATACGGTAAAATGTGAGCTATGCCTCTGCCTACCCTTTTGGGTATAAAAGTGTTCCAATATGTATGTATATGATCCTTAATATTTTATCATTTAGTAATAACAGTCAAGTTTGGACGCCAACGACTGAGTGGTGACCACTTGTGAAGAATAATTTTCATTGTGAAAGTAGAATATAGAAGAAGTCAGGGTAGACCCAAACTTAAACTTATTGAGTGCAGAAACGTGGCAGACGACCGGGCACACGAAGTCCCCCAGTCATCGCAGTCATTCATGAAACCATGCAAGGACCTGAAAAAGCTACTGACCTTCTGAGATTACGTCGATGAGAAAATTAAAATAGAATATAGAACACGTTCAAGGTCCAATCCAGCAGCTAAGTACGGAAACGGTCCAACTAAAACAAAAGAAATAATTCAAGTTGAAGGCCTTATATAGGTTGAAATACTTCAACATCGGGCTATAACCGAGCCGTTTTGACATGGCAACTCACCACATGTGAAGCGTGGGCATATAGTAATGATCTACCTACTTCTTCGTGGATTATATGCATGTGTGTAGATATAACAGGTATAGAACTAAAGTAACATTTTAGCGCTTTTAAAAGCGTTCAACTTTAGTTAACTAATGGTGTAATAAATTTATAGGCTTATTTTACAGACGTCGCTGAAAATCATATTTTAATATATGTAAAGTGATGTCTTGTTGAAGGTGTTTGATAGAAACATTTTAAAGCTCAGTGATTTAGTTCACTTATTGTTGATCCCGGTTACCAGTAACATGGCAGTTGTTAAGTCAAGTTGACGGCCTTATAGACGGCTTGAAAAATTTCAACAGCAGGTCTCCACAACCTGCGTCTATCTATTTCAACACGGCAATGGGCTCACCACCTATTACGTGGGACAGGAATACACATGGTGAAAAGCGGGCATATAATATGCCTCTGCCACCCCTTCGGGGATAAGGCGTGATAGATAAATAAAATACCTTAAAAGGAAGAAAAGGAACTCTTATATGATCACTTTTTTGTTCATCCATCCATGCGTCAATTTGTCCCTCTGTCTGGAACGTCTAGAACCATAATTAAAGGTTTACAGTACCTTAAAGTGGAAATTAATCTTTTTAGATAACGTTAAAATAAAAGATAATCCGTATCTTTTCTTACACCAGTTTTGGTGTTTAATAGAATAAAAAAGTGTGTGTTTACTTATGTACATGCGATAGAAGTTATACTGCTTTAGTCTAATAAGAGTTCATCACACTGATACTACAACTCTTTGTAACAGAAATGATAAATTAGTGAGAAAAAAAAACATCGAAAGAATGAAAACTACTTTGAATGCAATTATAAGTTGTCATGGAAACAATTATCAGCAGTCTCTAGGGTGTTTATAAGTTAGAATGGAAACACTTCTGAGCTAACTTCATGATGTCGATTTTTCGTGACGCAGACCGTCACGCATCGTAAAAATTTACTCTCAACATTTTTATTTTTAAATTTTTTTAGGCAACCGTACCTCAAATTGTAGAAAAAGGAATTCTTACATGTTCTTTTTCCATTCATCTCGTCACTTTTCTGCTGTCTGTCAAATACCTTTTGTCTTTGGAACGCGTAAAATTATCGACTTCAAATTAAAACCATAATACAAGTCTACAGTACCCCGAAGGTGTAAAATAATAATCTTTTAAGTATACGGCATTTATGTCGCAATATTTCGAAACTCTCAATAGAATTCGTGGGTTCGATTCCCACCCAGGATAAAACTTTGTGTGATGAGCACGATGGTTTATTCTGTGTCTGGGTGTTATTTATCTATAATATGTATGTATTTAGACATATATAAGTATGTTTATCAGTTATCTAGGTCCCATAACACAAGCTAATATTAGCTTACTTTGGGCTAGATGGCGCTGTGTGAAAAGTGTCCCACAATATTAAAAAAAAAAAAAATTCGAAGGGTATATCCCGTTCACCTAGTGCTAGCATATTTTATTTTTATCAGAACTGGTGTTTAATAAAATAGAAACATATGCTTTAATTTATATATTCTGTGGCTTTTATCAGTTTATACTATACTCATTTTACATAGAGGAAAGATTTGTAAGTTTGTTTGTTATGAATTGGCTCAGAAACTACAGGGCCAATTTTAAAAATTCTTTCACCCTTTGCTACTTTCTTCGTGAGTTACATAGGCATAGGCTACATTGGATTTTCATCAGCATCAGCTAGTAGTATAATTATATTATTAAACACAATCTGTTCTATTTCTAGTCTATTAAACTAGTTTTTAATGCTGCATATTTTTCTATTATATTATTATTATAACCCGTATTTTACAATTGCAGTCAGAGAATTATAGCGAATTTTTTTCCAAATAAACATATATCTACGCTCCGCGATTTCACCCGCTTAGTGCTCTTACATGTGGGAATACGAGAATAAAATGATACCAAGTAACTCCTTACATCATCTATCTGCCAGTAAAAGTTCTGTTTAAATCGGCCTAGCATTACACAAAAAGACTCTTCAAAGTTATTTATCTGTATCGATAGGTAGTTATGTATTTTTTTTTCTAAAATATTAAAAATATATAATAAATTGAAAGCCTATTCAACAAGAAAGCACATCACTTTTATTGATAGAAAAAATAAATTATTGAAAGTGTCTCTTAGAAAATGATAAAATTAATAAAAATCATAGCTGACTTAAAAATAAAAAAATAAAATATCCATCACGCCTTATCCCCGAAGGGGTGGCAGAGGCATATTATATGCCCACTTTTCACCGTGTGGATTCCTGTCCCACGTAATAGGTGGTGAGCCCATTGCCGTGTTGAAATAGACAGACGCAGGTTGTGGCTACCTGCTGTTGAAATTTTTTAAGCCGCCTATAAGGCTTTCAACCAGGCTTAACGACTGCCATTTTACTGGCAACCGGGACCAACGGCTTAACGTGCCTTCCGAAGCACGGAAACGCTCGCAAATGTAAATGCCACAAAGTGGTCACCCATCCGACGACCAGCCATAGTGAAAGTTGCGTACCTCAGTGATCGTTTACCAAACACTGAGACCGCGGGGCCACGAGCGCTTCTAATAGCTGACTTAATGGATAAAGACTAAAAGGATTGAAAATTTGCTACTCGATGTCTCAAAGTAAACTATAATTTAGTTTGGGCTTTTACTCGTATTTCATTTCTATGACGCAGTTATATTTAGAAACATCTCGATATATACTTTTACAATTTCTTCTCATACATATCATACCCATAAAGTAATGGGTAGATAATATTTCTTTTTCTTACTTCGATAAATAATTTATTTGATGACTACTTTTTTTTGTATTATCGTGAATTGTGTCACTTGCCTGCTCTTTTCAATTTGAAGTCCATAGAATTGCTTTAAAAAAAAGGTGCATCAAATTATCTTAGTAATGTTTTCGAGAATATTTCCACGACAGACATTCTATAAAAAAGCTTACTATCTTCACGCCGAATCCTTGATGGGGTACCAATACCAGCTCAATAGAATAAAGCCCTGTAAAAACCATAGTAGAACAAATCAAAGGAGAAGCTACTTACTGCTTTACTTAGGTAAGTCAAGTGTTTGTGAAAATATTGATTATCTCATAAAAACTCTCTAAAATTCCAGTTAGACATGTGACGCATTAGACTCATCAAGAAACAATAATAATCTATCTTAATAATAATATAAACGTGAAAGTTTGTATGGATGTTTGTTACTCTTTCACGTAAAACTACTGAATAGATTTTAATGATACTTTGCAATAATATAGCTTATATATCAGAATAACACATAGGCTACTTTTTATCCCGGTAACAAGTTCCTGTGGAAAACGAGAACGGGAAAACTTATCTACGCGGGCGAAGCCGCGGGCTTCAACTAGTAAATAATAAATATCGTTGGGACAACTCACACCACGCCATCTGATTCCAAACTAAGTAGAGCTTGTACAGAAATCTCATTTACATTCTTAGGGGGTGAGATTTCTTTGGAGCTGACTGTACTATGGTAACCAGACAACTGATAACCATACTTATATATTGCTAAATACATACTTTTAATAGATAAATAACACCCAGACACAGAATAAACCATCGTGCTCATCACACAAAGTTTTGTCCTGGGGAGGAGTCGAACCCACGACCTCATGCGTAGCAGTCGGATACACTCCCACCGCGCAAAAGAGGCAGTCAATGGAATGTAAAATAAGAAAGTAAGAAAGTAGAAGTAAGAAAGTTATAATAATTGAGACCGATAACTATTAAACGGTGCAAGTTGGGTGTAATTACACCAAAATCGCCGAGGTCAAGTAACCTCACCTATTAACGGTGCACCTACTGACTAACGGACGAGACAATGATGCAGATGCAGTAAAGGGTTAGGAGATCAGTCAGTTGTCGTTTCGTACAATGATGAGAATTAAAAGCCAAACAATGCTGCTATTAGCAGCCAAATGAACGTGGACCTCAGAATTCAATCCAAGGAGAGTTTAGAAGCAAATAAGAAAACTATTACTAAGTAAATGGTTGTACCCACGTGTATATTTCGGGATTATCCGACTAGTTTCGGACCTAACGGAGGTCCTTTTTCAAAAGAAGAGTCGTCACGTCGGAAACTGCGCTAGTACTGCGTTGCCAACGACCTCTCTGGCGAAGTGCACGCTGTTACAGCGTAGGCGTTTGGTGCTCTTCGCCAGAGAAATCGCTGGCAACGCATTACTAGCGCAGGTCCGAAACTAGTCGGGCGATCCCGAAATTTACAGGTGAGTACAACTGTTTACTTAGTAATCATGAACAACGCTCACGATAGTCATTATTCTAATCAAATAAGAAAACACTTAAGAAGAAGAACGAATAAACTGTGCAAAGTCGCAGATAGTATTTAATTGGGTCCGTATTGGGTTGCATAAATTTTCGAGGCATAACTTAAAACTGCATAACGTTTTTTGGCATACTCTTCGTTTCGCATAACGTTCAAACAGAATAAATTATTCGGCATACTTTATTTTCCCATAACTTTTTTTATAATAATGATATACCCGCATAAAATGTTTACGCATATTTTTTTTTACAATAACGATTACTAATCATAACATTTATTGGCATATCACTCACTCTCGCATAAAGATTACAAGCCATACATATAGAATACCATAATGCTAACGAGTAAATATTTTTATTAAGCTATTGCATAGTTTTTATCGCGGGCTTTGAGTGGGCTTTAATCAAGAAATTACGTAAGGAAAAAACCTAAGACGAAGGTCGAGACGAGGTCACACGAAGTGCACCGATCACGGCCGAGCGTTGGCTTAACGTATATGTACATATATTATATGGTACGATTGTACGAAACTCGCACGGATCGAGACGTGATGATAGTATGTGTGAGTGTGAGACTGAGGATAAGGGCGACTGTGAGAGTGAGGGTGGGATGAGGGTATTTTTTTTTTGGGTTTTTTTTTGGTTTATTTTAGTTTAACTTGAATTAATATTAAGAAAAACAAAGGTATGCTATGCAATAGCTTTACCGCGGCAGTCTCCGAGTGCCACACGTCTTTTTTTATATCTAAGCTTGAACTGTCTAAGATTGAAATGCTTACTGATTAAAAATGTCGATAGTCACCTTACTGAAGTTCAAAATTTAAACACTTATATATAGAATATATAAATAAAATACAAAAAGAAAGTAGGTAGATTAAAACGAGCGATTCTATGCTGGCGCATTTGTGGTCACAAGTGACCTAACACTCCTCCTCGCTTCGCTCGTCGTGGTACCTATTTACGACTTTGCTCAAGACTAGTCTAAAAAAAATAACATTTAAAATATCGTTTTATAACTTACAGCTTAAAAACTTGGCTATGAGTGAGATGATTATTTACAATGGTGTCTTATCATTTCTTAAATATTCTTAGTCAAATTATTATTCGTTTATGATTTAAACGGTTATCCATACCTCCATTATGCGTTTTGTATTTTATAATAAATTATCTTTAGGCGTATAACATTTATACCCTTTACATTTATGCTGATTAAAATTATGATAAAAAAATTAGAGTAAATTAATGTTATGCCAATAAAACCATTATGCGTTTATAACACTCTGCTTATCATAATTTATGCGAGAAAACTTTATGCTGAAACTGTTATGCCAAACTACATTATGCTGAAAAAAAATTTGCGATCGAAAGGGCACCCTATTTAATTTTAATGTGAAGTCGAATGAATCACTCTCTGTTAAGCTGAAATTAAACACGTACTATATCATATTCGACATTAAAAATGACAGTGAATAGGCACTTCATATGAAGCTGCCAATATTTATGGATATAAGATAAAATATGTCAGTAGAAATGAGAATTAAACGGGCACTTATTCCATGACTGTCATAAATCACGGAGCAGTGAAAGGTTGTGCAAGCGTGCCACGGTAATATCTTTTTCTGGAATCTGCTGCTAATAAAACCAGATATTGACTATTTTATTTTAATCAATGTCACAAGTCAGGGTTTTCCAGTCAACTATTATTTTTCATCTTTTTTCTTACTTACTCATCAGTCACAAGGGATAAATGCGTAGGCGAAGTAGGTAGAGGCATACTTATATTATTTTTTTTACACTTATTTTAGGACAATTTTTAGGACTACCTAGCGAGGAGCACCTGGTGATTGACAGATAGGAAAGGAACGGTGTAGTTTTAGTACGTTGACGTCTAGCATCACATCCGTTTAGATTTATATACATAAAAAATACAGTTCAAAAGTGTGGTTTTAGTCGGTAGGAGTCCGGCATAGATTCCATGAGGGTTTCCACACGAAAAAAAAATGCCTATAATAGTTTCAGATGTTTTAAGTTTCTCACTTAAAACATCTGAAACTGCAGAAAACTTTGCAGAAAATAATCATTTAGAACTATTTAAGACTCATAATAGGAATCTAAGCAACGAAGAAATTTATAATAATGCATTTATTCAGGACTATCTTAATAACAAATTCTAGATTTTAGCAATAGCAATGGCATTTTATAAATGACATTACAATTTTACACGACATTTATACAGCGAATTATTTAAGGACATATTTTACCTTCTAACTAATTCATACTTATAATATAATTTATTATTAACACGTCAATATGAGGCAGAATATGCAAGAACTTTATCACCAACCTTTAACACCATCATTGATTGTATACCAGCATATAAACGAATTTGAATTTGAAAGAAAAGCCTGAAAAGGCATACTTTTGGGTCGTCAACCTGATGGTCGCTATCGGAGCCCTGTTGACTATGACAGCGGCTCTCAATCAAGGGTTGTCATCTCTGCTTTCCATCAGGAGGCCGGCAACATTTTGTCGTGCCAAATGTAAAAAAGGAAACCAAAAATTTCACCACTTTTATATCAATGCAGTGTTCCCGGGTTCGATTCCTAGATCGAAACAAATATTTGTGTAGTCTATAGATGTTGGCTCCCATAGTACAAGCTTATAGCTTAGTTTGGGTTAGATGGCGCAGTGTCCCACAATATTTATTATTTATTTCTTTATTTACTGCCGCTTCGGTCACCGCGGAGACAAGACAGTGATCTAGCTACCGCGACACACCGGTCACGTCGTATAAAAATGTACAGGTGCTTGCATTTAGTTGCTTATTGTCTATACACAAAATTAATTCTTCAGAGCAGTAGTCCAATGCTTCTTGCAAACTTGCGTCTCGGGATGCGTGTTAAAATCACCTAATAAAAAAACCGCTTTCTAGATCTGCACTTTCTATTACCACAGTACTACTCGTATTAGCGAGACACTACGTCATTTCAGAAAAGTTGTCCTCACAGTCATAGGCATGTCCACACTGAACACCAACAGGGCTCGTCTTTCACGCTCAAGTTTAACCGCGACCATACTGTCGTGGTTGCACTGCACTATTTTGGCACATGAAAATATTCTATACATTGATAAACTAAATATTCTTCGATTCCACAGGAGCGCCACACTACACAATCACAATTGTTTGACAAATGCCTCACTATCTTTTGAAGTGGTACCTATATGCACTCGAAACACATATAGCGGTATAGTTCGGTCGGCGGCCTTAAAGTTAAACTGCTCCAGTGGTTGAGCGAGCCCTCTTCTATTCTGTACCATGTGACGCTTGTGTTCAATACATGTGGTCTATCCTTCCTTCATCTTATTGGGGGTCAGAAGTACTACCATTTTTTACAACATCTGCCATAGTAACCGCCCGACCCTCATCGGCTGTTATGGTTTTAGGGGTTTACATGTCATAGACTGCATCTCTCCACACCCGTCACGTTAGTCGGATCCCACTTCTTGCCTCACGCGCTCCCCACTTGCTCCAGTACCTCACCAGCATCATCGGTTAGTAGTGGTTGAAAATTGTAGACTACGCTATGTGCAACTACCTTCTTCTCACTAACATTGTTATTAACATTTTCAAAAGACTGAATAGAATTTTTTTCTGCATTTCCTTAATTTTTTCTGAACATTGTATATTGAATCAGTTCCCTCAATTGATGTTTTTCACTCTTAACTGATTCCATTTCAGCACTTGCCAGCAACGATGATGCTTCAAATCTTTCTCTTTGTAACTTGGCCATTTCTTTTTTAAATAGAGCCGTTTCTTTGAGTAATGTCGTTACGTTGATATGGTCAAAAGTAACTAGCGGTAACTAATTAAGGTCCTTAGCCACAAAAAACCACATCATTTTGGATGGTTCCACAAAATACTTGTGCTTAACTTATTATTATAATTTGTTCTGAGTTGTTTAACCTGAAAATATGTGTAGTGTCTGTGGCATCCTGAGAACATATACATTACATACATACATATTGTCACGCCCTTATTCCCGAAGGGGTAGGCAGAGGCATACTATACGCCCACATTTCACCGTATGAAGTTTTGTCTCACGTTACAGGTGGTCATCCATTGCCGTGTATACATATAATACACAAAGAACATATAATAATAGATTAAATACCTCTAGTTTTCTATCGAAGGTTAAAAACTGTTAAACTGCGAAGAAACATAAGAAATTGGTGTTTATGTTTTGATGAAAAAATTACTTTGTAAGCGACAAAGTTGTTTTTGGTTAAAATTTATTTACCCAGATGCTGATTGAGGATCCGCATTCAATATATTTAAGGAGACAACAGAGTTGGATCTTATCGCGTTGTTTGTATTTGAACTTTGAAACTGTGGTGATGTTATTCTTGTTAAGAAACCAAATAGCTTGAAATTTGAAACATAAGCGTTTTTCTTTTTCCGAGCAAATACTCGTATTTTAAATTAGCATAGTTCTCATGGTCCATTAGCTTAATGTACCTAAGGAAAAAATTATAAATACTAATTAAAAAAATATCCATAGATTGATTGGAGTTCATCCCATCAATGTATAAAAATGGTTTACCTAACACCATTCAGAATATCAGAATGGGTTTTAGCCTTATATTCATAAACAGCATTTTGCAAGCTTTATGGGTAGAGCATTGCCCTGGCCTATGCAGTGGTCATGGGTTGAGCCTCTATCTGAAATAAGTTGTCTGACCAGCGTGGCAAGTAAGGTAAATCACTCTTTAAAAATAATGTAAATTATGGCCCAAATTGGAAGAGACCTATCAGAAGTTTAATGTGATAGGCAGATTTGATGTTTTCAATAATCAGTAAAACCTGTTAGTTTGTTATATACTTAACTTCTTCGTAAGGCGTAAAAATAATAATAGATTTTGTATATCATCTTTGCTAAATAATAACACAGTGGTTACCGTAATTTTTGTAATTTAAGTTATACTGCAATAACTGTTTATATTTTAATACTTAGCACGCGAGTATTTAGATCTCGATGAACGTAACCCCTGAATGAGGTTGTTTTACAGTGCGGTGTATTCTAAAGAGAGCGTAGGGGGAAGAATAGGGGACATATTTTCAGAAAAGCACATTGTTTTTGTTTTATTGAACTCAACCAGATTATTGGAACCCCACCGACAGATGCGGACCAAATGCAATTTGGTTCTGCTCTGTTTCTCATCTATCTATTTACCAAATGTCATTAAAGTCATACCCCCCTCACCCTTGTAACTGGTTTAAAAGGCATTATTCTTAATATTATTACTCTTTCAAATTTATCATCTAAAATAGACACATTTTATTTTATTTTATTAAATTTATTCGGCCTTTTAGACCCACCCAGTTCCGTGCTGCGGAAGGCACATTAAGCCGTTGGTCCCATTTGCCAATAAAATGGCAGTCATTAAAGGCCTTTTGGGCGGCTTAAAAATTTCAACAGCAGGCCGCCACAGCCTGTGCCTGTCCATTTCAACACGGCAATGGACTCACCACCTGTTACATTGGACAAAAATGTGGGCGTTTATTATGCCTCTGCCTACCCCTTCGGGGATAAAGGCGTGACAATATGTATGTTGTACTCTTTAACGTACAAGAAAAGCAGAGACAGATTTATAAACACATAAAACCAAACTCAATAAGAGTAATACAAGTGAACACTAAATGCTTATCCCTATTAACCGTGAATAAAAATCCTATCCCTAACTTGCGCTTGTGAAATGCTATGCATAAATAGTAACAGAAACACGAAATTATAATTATCGTAGATACATCACATAAAGGAACGTATTCATCTTGCTTTTAAACTATAACAAAAGCTGAAGTATGAAAGATGTCGCCTTATATTTATGGGCACATTTTGTCAATCTTGGACCCTGAACTGAAGTTAGCATAGGACAGTATCTGACAAATGATAAGGGTACTAGTTGCAAATAACTCTCTGAGCATCCTTCTCCAATATTGTTCTGATTTTTCAATTTATTTAGGCAAACTTTCGCGGACAAAAATAAATTCGCTATAATTCAGAGACATTGAAAGACATGGGGTTCAATTTATGGGACGCTGTCTATTTTGATTTTGTACAAAATTAAATGTCAACTACAGCAGAATAAAAAACTAGAGAATATTATAATCCTTTAATATTTTACTTTTACAATAATTTACTTTTTTATTAATCAAAGTACCTCACTTCGGCTGTCTGGGTCTTTGAATGTGTTAACAAATTGAGGGGCACTGTCAGTAGTCATGTGGATTATAATAGTGGCCCTTAATTCACTAGATGTCGTCGTTACTTTCCAAAAGGCGGGCGGTGTAATTTTCGTGAATTTAAAAAAAATATCGACGGAGAAATTCATGAGATACACTATATAACTGTTTACTTACTTCAATACAGTTTTGAGTGCATTGATTGAGTTGCTGGTGATAATAAATTTAATATTTATACCATGAAGACAATATTCATGCATACTTACATTATCAAACCTATTTCCCGAAATGGTCTCTGTGTCTAACCATCATATAACAGCCTCTTAAGAAGTGGTGGTAAAAGGTTAATAATATACTCACACTTCGTTAGTTTTTTTTTGTTTTCGCGGGGAATGCCTTTACGCACCGTCATCCCTGCTGCGGGGGCAACAGGGACGGCGTGTGCGGCTCCCGGCCCGTGAGAGAGGGGCCGTCCTACGCACTAAGCCCCGCGGTGTACCGCCTCACCTTAAAACCGGCTTGCAGGGTAGGCCTGAGGTTATATCACTGCGAGCCGGCAAGGGGCACCCCAGACTGAAGGGGTCCGTTTTGGGGCGGCCGGAAAAGCGACCACCCCGGAGCTCCCTATGGAGCTGAAGAATCTAGCCCGCACCTCCACCGCTCTCGAGCGCCCCTCTGAAAGCAGAGGAGGTAGAGAGCGGTCGGTACGGGCGTGCGCTAAGGGGGGGTACCCTGGAACACAGAGAGGGTGCCCGTCTCCATGTGGCCAGTTGGGAGGGGTCCCCCGACCATTCGCCCACGGCCAGACACTATTTGGAGGCGCGCATGTATTCAGCACGTCGTCGCCCCCGATAACGACGGCGGGGCGGGAGCGTCTGTCCCGTACGCTTCCGCACCCCCAACACTGTTGGCTACCGACCATGGCTCTTACCACTACCGGCAACGACAAATCAACACCAATGAGGCCCGTGAGGGCGATACGCGGCCCGTCCCACGCAGGGCGCACGGCGAGTGTGTGCTCCGCCGTGTGCACGACGCCACCTGGGCAGTGACGACACACAGGGTCCGACTCCACCCCCGCCACCTGCCACAGGAACTTGGCGAATACGCCATGCCCTGTGAGGAGCTGACTGAGGTGAAACGCAGGCGCTCCGTGTGCCCTCTCCACCCAAGCACACACTTCGTTAGTTTGGCTCCAGGTATAAATAACAGGTATAATTGGTGGGGAATCTTATTACCGTGTTGCAACTACAAAAGACAGGTTAATGCTCGGGTTATAATAAAAATTTCAAACCACTCATGAGGTTTGTCTACTTACCTACCATGCTACTGGCAGCCGGGCCAATGGGTTAACGTATCGTTCACAGTACGGGAAGTTATATTAGTAAATATTATTAATACAATATAACAAGACATCACACATTTTAGGATTAAGCGTACGTCAATAAGTAGAAAAAACTAAGACATACGTGTACCACAGCAGTGATCATTTACTAAACACTAAGTTAATTGATAGAAATGTCAAGATCTCGCGACATTAAATTATGCCTGAATGGTGATTTTTGCAAGTTCAATTCTTGTCTTGAACCTAGTTGTATCCTATATTTATTAATTACCAGTTGATGTATTGCAGTAGATTGACTATTTGCAGGATAGGGATATCTGGAAATGATCTACTGGCAAAGTAAAATAATATTAAATGGTAAATACGCTTTCAAAAAAAAGTCTTCCTAAGTTTCTTCTCAGGTGGGCCTGGTTAAGAACCGGTGTGGTCACTTTAAATATTTCAAATAGTGTATGACATTTTGTAAGCGCTGTTAAAATGGTATATGCAAAATAAGGATTTTTTTTTGCGCCCCTCGGCTCCTCTCGCGTTGTGTAGTATTCCCGTCCCCTTTTCTCATAAGAGCATTTTTCCATTTTTTCTCCCCACAAAAACCTATACAGTTCAAGGAATACACAAAAAAACAATTACTTGAATTAGTCCAGCCATCTTCGGGATTTGCGCTTAGCAACATATTTTGCGAGTCGCTTTTATTTATATAGATTTATTTATAAAATCCTACTAATGATATTTATGTAAAATTTTGTGTGGATATATGGATAAATGGACGTTTCATAATCTTTCATACAAAATCTACCGATTTTAATGAAACTTTACAATAGAACAAGTTTTTATGGGGAAACGGGAACGGAAAACCTCACCCCTCTTGCAGAGCCGCGCGCTTTCAATAAAATGGAGTTACAAGTAAAAAAAGATCACGTTGCGCTATAAAAAACTTAGGATTACACGACGAGAAAAAAATCGTTTCGTGTATAAGGATTCATAAGTATGGCATAGTGTACACGAAAAAACAACACAAAAAATCACTTTAGGGCTGTATGTGAGTGAAAAAAAACAATCTTTTTTTATCAATCCACAAAGAAAATAGATTATGTTAATAGAGCGTATGTGAAAATGCTTTTAGTGGGGATTTGTCGGTAAGGATTTACAAAATAAGTTATAATGTTCCTAGTACCTAATCAATCAATAATGGCTCATATTTCATCTGAGAAAGAACATTTTTAAACAGCCTTTCTTTATTTTTTTCCTCTTTGTAAAGATACACCGAATACAGAAGTGGTAAATTACAAAAAAACTTTAACCAGAAAACTAAAAACTTGCTTTTTTATTTTCTAAAGTAGAAAAAAGTTGTAAGACTGCAGTTCAGGCTTTGAAACTATTGGTGGATAATAAAAATAGTGAATTTTTAAACTATCGCGTTGCATACTATCAGTATATTTGTTAATAACGGGGCTAAACGCGGTTAACCCCGTTATTAACAAATATACTGAAAAATAGTGAATTCTTTAAATATTCTGACATTATATGAGACGAACAAATAGCGAAATACCTCTAGCACTAGCTCATCTTAGACTGTTGATTTTACAATACAAAATTTACTATATTATTATGCTATAGCGAATTATCTCTAGCTAAGGGTAGCTCATCTGAGACAGTTGATTTTACAATACAAAATTTATTATATTATTATGCTATAGCGAATTATCTCTAGGTAGGGGTAGTTTATCTTAGACTGTTGATTTTACAATACAAAATGTACTACATTATTATGCTATAGCGAATTATCTCTAGGTAGGGGTAGTTTATCTTAGACTGTTAATTTTACAATATAAAATTTACTTCATTATTATGCTTTAGCGAATTATCTCTAGCTAAGGTTACCTCATCTTATACTTTTTCTACTAATACAAAATTTACTACATTATTATGCTACAGCGAATTATATCTAGCTAAGGGTATCTATCTCATCTTAGATTGTTGATTTTACAATGCAAAATTTAATTTAATGATAAATAGTTTTAAAATCGTCTGTCCCAACCGTAAAAAAAAAGTATCACATGAAAGTTTTAGTGAAATACTCTTAATTGTTTTCAGATGACAGAATTTATTAAGAGAAGGTGGTAAAACAGTACATAAACAGGACGTCGTTTAATTGAAATTTCATGTCTCGGTTACTATGTTGAAACTGCTGCTATTTATATGTATTATAATATACTGCGAGAGATTGTGCAGAAATTATAACCCACTAAGTGCCTGACGTTTGTGGACTATGAGACGCCTTTAGATTCAGACGAGAACTGCTAGGTTATTAACACATAATTATAATTATTTTTGCATTTAACCTTTTATTTTGCATATTTCTTCCTTTTAAATTTCGTATGACATCGACACTTGTTTCATCTACACACTATGCATATTAATTTATTTTTGATTATGCTTCGTGTTTACACGCGTTAGTCAAACTTTCCTCTCGGATTCGAAACGGATTCGGATTTTAAATGTCATTTAAAACTCAATCAGGTAGATTTAAAAATTCTATTTACAATCATTTATAGGTTTATTTAAAAAATCTATACTTTAGCAAAAATTCTAACCGACTGAAAATCTATGATTATTTAAATATATTTAACGTTTTACAAATACATTTAGTTATTTCTGAATAAAACAGCTTTGTAAATGGCATAGTCTGTTTCTGACAGTCTGTGGTATGTGTCTCATTGTTTTGTTTGGTTAGTGAGATTAAGTGCCTCTAAAGAGAATTGAAATCTTGTAATCGCAAAATATTTTTTCTTTTTTATCTATCACACCTTATCTCCGAAGGGGTGGCAGAGGCATACATACGGTATGCTCAATTTTTACCATGTGTATATTCTTGTCCCATATAATAGGTGGTGAGCCCATTGCTATGTAGAAGTAGACCGATGTAGGTTGTGGCTACCTGCTGTTGAAATTTTTCAAGCCCCCCATAAGGCCTTCAACTTGACTTAACGACTGCCATGTTAATGGCAACCGGGACCAACGGCTTAGCGTGCCTTCCGAAGCACGGAAACGCTCGCAAATGTAAATGCCACAAAGTCGTATACAACAAACAAGGCACCAAACAAGGCTCTGCCGAAAGCTAAAGCTATGAATCAACTGAAGAAGTACGGTTTTGTCACAGAAGATCACATCCTAAAAGCATCTCCTCGGACTTTTTCTTGAGCGTCGTTATGTTCCTAGATGCTTGATAGCAAGAGTTTTGAGAGACATTAACAACACGGTTTTACTTAAACGACCCCCGGTGTGGTGCAACGTCGTGCTCCTCTAATTTGATTCCTTCTGCAAACTTACCAACTTCGTTTTTGAATTACCTTTTTTTTTCTAATTTTCGGCATCCTCTTTTCAATTTGATACATATTAAGGACTCCAATTCAGTGTTTTTGTTCTCTCTCAGTCAAAACTATATTGTGTTGTACCCAAGTACTCGGAACCATAGATATTAATTGTGATGAGTCTTCTTTATTCAAAACAATGCAATAAGGCATTTTAGACAACGATTTTTAACTTTGGAAAACACTGTAATCAAAATGATAAAAGAACCCATATTATAAACCACCTGTTTCGTGGCACAAAAATGCATACGGTAAAATGTGAGCATATATGACTTTCAGTTACATGTCCACTCACGTCGACATATTGTCGTCACTTTATGACTAGATGTCCAGAGAACATTTTCACTGAAGTTATGTGTCTTTTTTAGTGTTTAGCCATTTATACAAAATATTAGCTGCAGCAATGGTTTCTATTGTTATTAAAATTTGTTTAAGTTTGTTGGTGAAAGCTTACAATATTCGATATGCAAATATACATTTCATAAGAATGATAGGTAATTAGTTCTGATATAATAACTAAACAACAGTTAATTAGATGGCGTTTTTCACAGGAACTTGTTCCCGGGTTAAAAAGTAGCCTTTGTCTGATTTTACAACACTAAGCATGTAGTCTCATGACGCTGGTCTAGTTTTAAATGCTCAAAAGACACAACTGCTTCATGTGAGATCTGCCCACAACTCTAAAAGGTCCGGAAAAGGTCTCTATTTTGGCACACAATCACACATGATTACACCTATACAAAGGAAACCAGTGTGAGGGAAGCTTCTTATCTTGGAATAGTGGTAGATGACCGACTTAATTGGGCGCCGCATGTGGAAAAAGTGTGTGATAGGTTACGAGCTTTATTGGCGAAACTATATTTGTTGAAATACAAAGTACCCTATAAAATGCTACGAAATTTGTGTATCACTAGCTACGGTCGAACTTACAAGACTTATTTGGATAGGATTTATAACATTCAAATAAAGGTGCTTAAAACAATTGTACCTAGAAAGGTCAGAGAAGCATACCAAGATAACCACCGAGGTCTATTTAGCTACTGCGAGGTGTTGCCGGTACAGGAGCTTGTAAAATGCGCTTTGCTCATTGAACATTATATACGTCCGCAACAATTTCTGGTTCCCATGGAAGGAAAAATCATAACGAGACAGATAAGTAGGAAAAATGTAACCACAACGTACCGGAGTAATAATTATTATGGCAGACGAACTTGTCAATACCTTACGCCTAGACTGTACAACTGGTTGTACAGTCTAGGCGTAAGTAACCTGCTGAGTTTAGGGAAACACTCAACGAAAATTGAATAAATATTATTTACAAATTATAAAAACTGAAATAAAATTTTTAAATAGAATATAAATATAAAATAATAAAAAGAAAAGAAACAAAATTACCACTAATATACGTTTATAAAATTTTCATAATAGTTATAACACGTTAACTCATGTAGATCTACATCGCGTATGTACGAGTATTAAATTATATATAATAAATAGTATAAAAAAAAAGAATCCAGATCACGCTGTAGTTGGTTCGTGCGTTAGTGCTATGTAGCTATGCGCATTCAAAGAGGCGAATGTGCCCTTGTTCTGAATAGTTTTATCTAATTACCCACATAAGATGTTTTAATTTAATTTAACAATGTATAATGATTTGTCGTAGATGATTCGTAGTTTTAAGTAATTTTTAGAGTGGAAATATATATTTCTTTAGATTCGTAAGTAATTATTTTTATGAAATGGAATAACAGTGTCGAATGAATGTGATTGTTAGGACAACCCTGTAAAGGTTTTATGATAACCGTTGTACTGGCTAGCTATAAAAATTTGTATATGAAAATTAAATTTAAAAAATGCATTATTCTGATGTGTAAGGTAAATAATACACATCAGAATAATGCATTTTTTTAATTTAATTCATTTATTTCACGCAAACGAATGGATTTTGATGAAACTTTACTTAATATATTAAGTAAAGTTTCATCAAAATCCATTCATTTTGCGTGAAAGAGTAACAAATCTACATCCATACATCCTTACTTTTACGTTTATAATATTAGTAGGACACATAACAAATGAATTTACGAGTGTTTTGACTATTGTGCCGGAAGAATAGGGATAGAAGTTGAAGCACAAGTTGGAACTTAACTTTGCACTTTAGATTATATTATATTTAGGCATGTACATGCCTTCTAAGTTATTGCGAACAGTTTTATCGTGCGTCATTGTGTTCTGTTTCAAACTAATATAATATTTCCTCAGAAAAGTCTCATTTTTGGTGCTTTGTTTAAATTTTATTTGACATTTTTTCAAGCGCTCGTGGCTCCATTTACTCAATATTTTATAAACGATCACGGGTAACCGCTTTGTGGCATATCCATATACGAGCATTTCCGTGCTTCAGAAAGCACGTTAAGCCGTTAGTCCCGGTTACCAGTAACATCATCATCATCATCCGAGCGTCTGTCCCAGTTGCGTCTCGCGACGCCCGGGGTCCGCTTTCCTACATTTTCTCCTCACTTCGCACGGTCTTCGGCATCCCCTGTAGTGAGACCATTGGCACGCATGTCATCCCTTACGAAGTCAAGCCAGCACTTCTTGGGTCTTCCCCTCTTAACGGGACCCGGCGGGGCTGACATGTCCAGACATTTGTTACCTACGTAGCCCGGCGGTTGCCGCAAGACGTGACCATACCAACGAAGGCAACACTCTTGCAACTTGTCTGCAATGTCACGGACGTGAAGGCTGCCGCGAATGCTAGAGTTTCTCATGCGGTCCATCCGCGTGACCCCACACATCCACCGCAGCATCTTCATTTCCGTGACACGCAGCTCCTGCTTGTGTCGCTCCAATATCGGCCACGTCTCACTGCCATGTAAAAGGACAGGTCTAATAATGGTTTTGTAGACCTGTCCCTTCAACCGGATCGGCATTTTAGGGTCACTAATGACACCGGTCATCTCCCGCCATTTGGCCCACGCGGCAGCAATGCGTGACTTGACATCGCAATCGATGTCACTGGACGTGTGAAAAACAGATCCCAGGTATTTCTGGTCCGTGCGCTCGACCAAATCACCGCCTATGCGGACGGATGTGGGATCTGTCGAGTTTAGTGCCAAGTGCGCACGCCACATTTAGTTTCAGACCGCCGTAATCAAGCGTCTCCTTCCACGCCATTACGCGTCGCACCAATCTGCCCCTGTCCGCGTCTGCCAGCGCAATATCGTCAGCATACATGAGCAACCATGGAGGCTGAGATGGAGGCACCCAGGATAAAACTTTATGTGATGAGCACGATGGTTTATTCTGTGTCTGGATGTTATTTATCTATAATATGTATGTATTTAGAAATATTTAAGTATGTTTATCAGTTATCTAGATCCCATAACACAAGCTAATATTAGCTTACTTTGGGCTAGATGGCGCTGTGTGAAAGCTGGGACTGAACAGAAGCGGACTGAGGACCGAACCCTGGTGTACTCCGACGGTGATGGGGAAGGGTTTCGTGTCGCCAACAGCAGTCCGAACCATTGATCGGAGTCACAGTACATGTCCCGGATAGTATCAATATAGACCTCTGGAACCCCTTTGGACCGCCGTGCCCACCAGATCATCGCACGAGGAACACAGTCGAAGGCCTTCTGCATTTCTCTGCGACAACCCTCAGGGCAAAAACAGGGTCCGTGGTCCCATAACCAGGGCGAAACCCATATTGACACTCCTGCCGGATCCGAGAGTCTATAATCCTCTCGAAGATCTTCATGGTGTGGGACATCACCTTAATACCGCGTTAGCTCCCGCACTCCTGCACTGACCCCTTACCTTTGAAGACTGGAGTAATAATACTCAGTCTCCATTGAAGGCCTTATAAATGAATCTGCGCTTGTCCATTTTAATACGGCAATGAGATCCCCACCAGTTACGTAGGATAAATATGTGCACGGTAAAATGTAGGCGTGTAATATGCCTCTGCCTTCCCTTCGAGTACAAAGGCGTGATTATTTTAAATAATCGCAAAGATAGGTAAAATATCATCAGCTTTGAGGGTGACTCGACAGCTTAGCAGTGTAAATCGATTCCCGCAACCCCCAACTAGGTAAAAGATATTTCGGTTGAAATCCTGGTAAAGCGTGAATAATTTTCCCATTTTATAGGGTCATCATCCTCTTACCCTTGTCCCAATTTGCTTCGGGTCGGCGCACTATGTCTTCGTCTTCCATTTATTCCTGTTATTCATCATCTGATCAGTCACTCTTTTCATATTCATATCACTGCTTAGACAATCCGTCCGTTTTTGCTTTGGCCTTCCCCTGGCTCTCCATACATCAACTTTCATATTTATTGTTCTTTTAGGTCCGTATTCCAGAACGTTTCTCAATACTTAATCAACCTATGAGGCTAGATTTTGCCTTATAAAATCTACGCTCAAGCTTCGATTGAGTATTGAGAAACGTTCTGGAATACGACCCTTAGTGACATGACTTTCATCTGTTCTCATCACATGCCCATACCAAGACAGACGGACCTACTAACCTTAGAAGAAACTTATCTTTTTATATAAATACAAGCTGACCCGTGCAACTTCGTTAGCGCCGCATAAGAGAAACAGACAAAGAAAGAGAGAAAGATATATTAGTTAAAGAGAGTGGTGCGTAAGCTGTTCTTATGAAACAACTTCTGAAGTATTTGCTTTTAACAACAAAAAACTGAATGAAATCGGAATACTTGTTGATGAGTTACTTACGACTGAATAATATATACGCGGGTGAAACTGCTTGAACTGAATATCCTATGCAAAACATTTCCGGAATTAATACATAAGGTACCTACTTTATATCCTGGGAAAACGTCATTTCCCGCGGGAAAATCTTTTTGTGTACTAACGATTTAACGTGTGCGGAGCCGCCGGCATCAACTTTCGGAAATGTTCTACAAATGTGATTAAATAACAAACGTCATTCAAAGACCAAATATTATCTACACAAACTGTACTTAGTGATGAAATAATTTATTTTGATAAGGATTAATATCATTAGTAAAATAAACTAGTAAGTTCGAATCCTAGTACAAACCGTGACTTTTTGTATGATTAATTGAATCGTAAAATTTTAACTTCGTTCCTACCTGGTGTCCCAAGACACCACATAATTTATATAACAAATGGTTGTTGTGCCTCACTTGACATAGATAGGTATAGTGTGTTGCAGACTTTTTTGTAGATATTCATAAGATCTACAATTAATTAGAACTTTTTATGGATCTATCTTTTATAGTTTAGGCAGCGTACGCAAAATAAGTAACTACTCTGGTTGATTTTTGAAAACCCAAATATCTTACGGAGCCCTATTTTTTTACAAAATAAAATACAGCGAGTAATAACTCGTGGATGATGTAGCTTTCAAATAGTGAAAGAATTTTAAAAATTGGTCCAGTAGTTTTTGGGCCTATTCATTACAAACAAACAAATATACAAACAAAGTTTTCACTTTATAATATTAGTGTAGATATACTTTAGCTGTAAACATATTTTTACACTAAAGTATGCGTATCTTGTGTAACCCTTAGTTATTACCGCACGCTTATATTATTGTCAAATGAATATTGTCCTTTTATTAGTAAACAAGTCACGTATTATAAATGTCCAAGCTGTGAGTGTTAGCAGTTATGAGTTATGTTTATAGACGCTAGTATTTAAGGGGTTCTGTACATGAGTGCAAGGTTCATCCTTTATATTTTCGAGTTCACTTACTTAGTCTTACCTAACTTGGTTATATGCAGGTTTAGAACTGGAGTCAAACTTAGGTGAACCCCCATGACGTAAATGACATAGGTACTTCGAACTCCTCGCACCTATTTAATGCCGTCGCTAATAAATTCTTCAATAATATAAAAAAATCCCGAATTGGCGACATTTATGATTACTGCTCCTCTCTCCTGGGTAGTAGCGTCATGATATATAGTCAATAGGTTGTCTCGATAAATTAGCTATCCATCACAAACATATTCTTTTAATTTTGACCTATAGGTCAATATTCCTGAGATTAGCGCGTAAAATAAAAGAAACAAAGAAACAAGATCCTCAGCTTTATATATTAGTATAGATATCATACTGACGTAACTTATGATGTTTTTTAGAACTTAGCGCTACCATTAAAGTCGAATAAAGGCTGATTACAAGCTTCAAAAAATGTTAAATCATATACTATACTCGTATTCAACTTTTTCCAAATATGACGGTACGCGTTTGCCGTAATATTTTTTGAGTACACTATTATTTTAAAGTATAATTCGATACCACTTTAAAATAGGCATCTCAGTCGATTAAGGCCGACTGCTGAGTATAGAACTTCCAAGAATCAGTTAAGTTATGATCAAAAAGGAAATAATTTTCGCCTTTATAAGTGGCAGAGACATACTATACGCCCACATTTCACCACATTTCATCGTCTGCATTGACTGGTAGTCAGCCCAATGCCTTATTAAAAATGAACAGGCGATGATTGTGGCAACCTGCTGTTGAAAATTTTTAAGCCACCTATAAGGCTTTCAACTTCGCTGAACGACTGCCATTTGTGTCTTGCGAAAATGTCAATTTATCCATTTTTACTTTTAAACATTTGCGGTATTTCGCGAGGTACCCGTATGTACCTTTTTAAGAGACATTGACTTGCACTTAGAGAAATAACAAATCATCTTTATGCTGTATCTCTGAGAGGTTCGTCAAAGAGAGCGATCAAGAGGCTTCGCGATCTTTTCGTTGTTGTGGTTGGTTTTTCCTAAATGTGCTTCTCGTGATCCTACCTTTAACCTTTCTGCTCAAACATAAAATAACATAATTGAGACCCTGGTCGATTTTATGTTAACTAATTATAAAGTTTAATTAAAACGAAACTTTAGAGTCTATTACGATTTAAACTTGCAAAACTCATAGCTCTTGAACTTTTTATTATGGGTTGACGTTGTATTGAGCAAGAAACTGCTCTCTTTTTGCATTGGTAATTTCAGAAAGAGAAGATTCTTCACTTCTACATCATAAGTGTTTTTTACAGTCGATTTCAAACCAAACTAACCTGGATTTGGAGTCGAAGGTCTACTTTTACTTAGTTGCTAGGAGCAGTGCTATCGATTGGCTTTTCATTTTCAGTATTGTTGGGAGCGACTGCAGTCTGAACTTCCAACCCCATAAAGATGTCTGCGTCCTTGCCTCGTCCGTTGATCAGCAGGTGCATCTCTCGCTGGTGAAGTCACTTGGGTCCCGGATATCTCGGTGGATTCCCCCATATACTTAAGAGCCTTTTCATCCCATTATAGTTCATATTACATTTGTCATAAGCCCACTGTTTAGTTTTAATGCTATTTTACTGTAATGCTATTAAACTGGAAGCGCTCGTGGCCCCGCGGTCTCAGTGTTCGGTAAAACGATCACTGAGGTACGCAACTTTCACTATGGCTGGTCGTCGGATGGGTGACCACTTTGTGGCATTTACATTTGCGAGCGTTTCCGTGCTTCGGAAGGCACGTTAAGCCGTTGGTCCCGGTTGCCAGTAAAATGGCAGTCGTTAAGCCTGGTTGAAGGCGGATTAAAAAAAAAATTTCAACAGCAGGTAGCCACAACCTGCGTCTGTCTATTTCAATAAGGCAATGGGCTCACCACCTATTACGTGGGACAGGAATCCTCACGGTGAAAAGTGGGCATATAATATGCCTCTGCCACCCCTTCGGGGATAAGGCGTGATGGATATTTATTTATTTGTTTATTTTATTAAACTTCTACTTAGTTACAATAGACGGCATTTTTTTTGTTGTTTTCATTAATTTATTTATTTATTTCTTTTGCAGTTTTTCTAGGCGATTAAAATTTTTGATAGGACTTCAAATCGGATGTACGTAATGAGAATTCGATAATTTCCATGGTCCATATCGACAAAAAGATAATTTGGACCATTCACATTGTTCGAACCATTGCGGTGCAAATACTCGTAGTACCATTTAGAAATTTTCGGACGATTAGCAAAGCTATTCGAATAACTATTGGTGCGAAACGACCAAAGATCAAATTCCAATACATTCTCCATGACCTCTACTATTATTTTTAATATAGAACACTGAACAGTTTCCCAATATGTCCAAAATACAAACATCCAAAACAAATTCCATAAGTATAATCTCTCCTGATGCCGAGAAAGAAAAGATTCAAGTATAATTGCATCCTATTCACTAAATGTCAATTTTGGCAGGTGTCTGAATTCATTCTAAGAAACGTGAAGGCTTTAAAAAATTCTGAGGGTCACCCATTCAAGTGAAAAAGTTCTACCGAAGGGATGAGTAATTTGACAACAATGATGAATGGCATTTTGCCTTGACGGGCTTGACAATAGAAGGCGTCATATGGCTCAGGATGACTGAAAAGGGTGCTAGGTCTGACATGTCTGTGATAGTTCGTCAGGAACCGAATTCCATACTTTGAAAGTAAACCTTTTTTACGAGTATGCTTGCTTACCTATACTTCTATACTAATATTTAAGAAAGATATTTCAAATGCGAACATCCCAATACTCATATTATTCCAGTAGCATTCCAGCGTTGGTCTGGAATGCTAATGGAATAAATGTGCACCGGATATTAAGATTACTTGATGATTCACAATTGAACTCCATCAATAAATACATATTCTCGGCCCTCACCGCCAGTCCTGCCGCGACCACGGACGCTGCAACGCGTTCGAAACGTCGGTGAATGTAAGTAGAATTTTGTTTCGCGTGAAGTCCCGAGTAGTATATAAAACATGGTACGTCCCAGTTTGTGGATGACCTATGTTGTCGCCCCGCAAGCGCCATCTGTGGTTGCAGTGTGAACCAGTGCAAACTAAAGAATATGTCGCCACTGTGCTACATTCAACAGTGACAAGTCTCTGCGCTGCCATTGGTCAACGGAAAATACCGTTGAATGGATGGTGGGAGCGCAAAGGCTTGTTATAAAAGGAAGGACTCCGGCTAGGTCGCGGACTTAAGTTGTGTTCAGTTTCGTAACAAGACATTATATAAGGATTAAATATGTGTAATAATAAATAAAGTAGGAATCTGATTTTGATTTGTAACGTAGGTAGCTGTAAATAATAAGTATAATTGGTTAAAGTTAATTACATCAGAAGTGGGATATAAGAATCACACACCATGCCGCCAAGCCGTAAGCGCGCCAGGAAGCGCCAAAGCAGACGAAGGTATGTTACTTCATCCAGCTCTGCTCGAACGCCAAGCTCGGGAAGTTATACGAGTAGTTCATCGAGGAGCAACAGCGGAGATCGACACAAAAACAGGCAGGCAAAACGCACACGGCGTGCGTCACTCGCAGTAAGTCAGAATATTGTACTTTCATCAGAGGTTCCCGAATTCGATCCGTTAGTAGACGATATACAAATGTGGATTAATGTTGTTGAAGCTAATGCTCGTGCTTTTGGTTGGTCCGATCGTGTTATAAAGTTTCAAGCGTTACAAAAATTACGTAATACAGCTAAAACATGGTTTGATTCACTACAAAAAAACGAAACACGATGGACCGCTTGGAAGTGGAAGAATTGCAGAAAAACTTTGTTAGTTACTTTTCAAGTCAAACGTAATATGTATAGTATGCTAAAAGAGCTAATGCAAGTTAGGCCCGCTGTAGGTCAATCGTATGAATTTTATTTTCAACAAAAAGGGCGTGTTGATAGAATGAGGTTATCGTTTTCTGAACAAGATACCATATCTATAATTGTAGGCTCTATTGGTGATAAAAATATCTGTACCGCTGCAGAAGCTGGCAATTTTCGTTTCTGTGATGAATTAGCCTCGTTCTTACACGGTAAAACATATTCCGCCCCCGAACAACAAAATGCTACTAAACAAAATAGTCTAATCCAACCCAGACTTGTTTCTCGATCTTTGCCTTCAAATACTTTTGAAAAGAAAATAGATACAGCCCGTAGTTCCGAACCATCGACAAGTGGAACTTATACCCAAAATTTAACCTGTTTCCGTTGTGGTGAGATCGGTCATAAACGAACTAGCTGTACTCTTAAAGATAATGTTAAATGTACTGCATGTAGTAGATTCGGTCACGTAGAGCGTGCGTGTAGATCCAAACAAACAACAAAGATAGATAAAGATTCTGAGGTTAAATTTGTATCTATACCTAGTCCTAAAGATACATTTTACAAGAATATTGAATTAAATGGATGCAAACGTCAGGCTTTCATTGATATGGGGAGTGGTTGTTCTCTAATTACACCAATCTTGGCACAAGAGCTAAATCTTACTCCATTTCATTTTGACGAACCGGTCTTACTAACAGGGTTTAAAACAGATTCTACTTTTATGGTAACTGACGGAGTCAAGGCAGGTGTCAAGATTGATGTCGCTACCTTAAGTATCACTCTATATATATTTAATGAATTAACGGGATGTCCACTCTTGATAGGAAGAAACTTTACGGAAGATAAAACTTTAATGTACACTCGAGTAGGGAATAGTTTAACTTTTTGTCATATTAGTTGCGAGCAAGTGGCACTATTAGAGTCATCCATGATTAGCCCTGATTCTGTGGAACACATAAATAAGTTAAATGAAATATTTGTAAAATACCCACGAGTAGTTGCGAAAAATTTAACTTCGTTAGGCCAGACTTCATGCGTTGAATTAGATATTGAACTTACAACTAGCAAACCTATTTCGTATCGCCCATATCGTATGTCCGAATCACAGAAAATAAATACTCGCGAACTCGTTGAAGACCTCTTGAAAAGCGGAATAATTAGGGATAGTAATTCGCCCTATGGGAGCCCAGTACTACTTGTAGATAAGCCAAATGGAGAAAAGCGGTTGTGTATTGACTATCGAGCTTTAAATAAAGTTACAGTTAAAGAAAAATATCCTATGCCTATAGTTGATGAGTTAATCGATAAGTTTATATAGATCGGTTGTAAATATTTCACTTCACTAGACTTAAAAAGCGGTTATTATCTCATAAATATAAATGAGAGTTCTATAGCTAAAACTGCGTTTATTACATCGGATGCTCATTACAAGTTCTTAAGGATGCCTTTTAGTCTCTGTAATGCCCCAGCCGTATTTCAGAGGTTAATGGATACAGTGTTAGGTAAATTGCGTTTTGGTAGAGTCATATGTTACATGGATGACCTTCTTATTGCCACTGAATCAGTTGAGGATAACATTCAGCAACTAGAGACTGTTCTTTCTATTCTACAAACAGGGACAGGGTGACAACCCTTTTAAAGAAGGATACAGTCTGGGAATGGGGCTTAGATCAGAAACGCGCTGTTAGTATGTTAAAAAAGGAATTAACTCAAAACGCTTTGTTGAATATATTTGATCCTAAGCTTCCTATCATATTATATACTGACGCTAGTCGAGAAGGTGTAGGGTGTATTTTAACACAATCCACCATTGATGGTGAACGGCCTATACAATTTTACAGTAGGCAAACTTCAAACGAAGAGAAGAAATATCACTCGTTTGAGTTAGAATTCTTAGCTATTGTTGTTGCATTGCACAAATTCCGTCATATCTTACTAGGTTCCCATTTTAAAATAATTACTGATTGTCATGCCGTACGGTACACTATGAACAAACAAGAGTTGAACTCACGCATAGGTAGGTGGGTTTTGCTAACACAAGAATTCACTGTCGATATCTTACATAGGTCAGGCTCACAGATGCAGCACGTTGACGCTTTAAGTAGGAACCCCGTAAAATCTTTATATTGGTTTCCTAAATTGAATTTTTTTTTAAAAAAATACATAAAAAATTGTCTACACTGCATTTATTCAAAGAGTATCCACGGCAAAAAGGAAGGAATGTTGTACTCGATTCCAAAATATGCTAAGCCTTTTCATACGTTACACATTGACCATTTAGGACCATTTGTAAAAACTACTCGTAAAAATGTTTATTTGTTAGTAATAGTAGAGGCATTTACTAAATTTGTGTTTATAGCCCCTGTCCGCAACACAAAAAGTAGTGTAGTCGTTAATAAACTAAATAAAATATTCAAAGTATTTATCAATCCAAAACGACTTATTTGTGATGCGGGCAGTGCATTTACCTCTCATATGTTTGTTAAATATTGTAAGGACAAAAATATTCGGCAACATGTAATAGCCACAGCAGTACCTCGATCCAATGGTCGAGCGTTATATCCGAACGATTCTGGATGCCTTACGCAGTAAGGGTGCTGGTACAGACAACAATAAATGGGACCTACATGTTCCAAGTATTCAACAAGGCATCAATAGCACTATCAACAAAACTACCTCGGCGATACCAAGCGAGGTGTTTTTCGGCTACAAACTCCAAACTGACTCTGATAAGTTTGTGAGTGATAGTGAAGAAAAATCAATTAATGTAACTGAATTACGCAATAGTGTCAGCAAACGTATTCTGGAAAATGCTGATAAACAGAAACAATTATTTGACTCCAGGCGTAAAGAAGCACGAAAGTATGATGTTGGCGATTTAGTCGTGATAAAAATACCTAGCCATGCTAATGATGGCCAAAGTACCAAGCTACTATCTTTGTTTAAAGGTCCATTCCAAATAGTAGAAGTACTTGGCCACGATCGTTACAAAGTTACAGACATGCGAGGTGCTGAGAGAACTTCTAAACGTTACGAGGGAACTACCTGTGTCGAAAACATGAAACCATGGATACGACTAGGCGAATTGGACGACTGAAGTAGGATATAATGCATATGGATAACCAGGGATGTTGTCAGGTATTTGTGTTTTCGTTAAATCTTACTGTTTTTAAAATACTGTGTTTAATCTTGTTTTTATATGATCTGTCAAGTGCATTTGCTTTGAACATAATATATTGGTAGCAAGGCAAAAGATGGAAGGTAATAATTGCTACGTCAATGCGAGCGTACAATTATTATACAAAATCTGGATAACGTTCACTATCCGTTCGCGCTGCCAGAGCAGCGCATTTTTTGTAATTAACCTATGACCTAATTAACTAAAATCGTGATATCTTGGAAACTATAATATCTAGACAAAAAATTTTAACTACTGAAAAATCGTTAAATATATAAAGATAAAACTTATAGCTATAATAATTTGGAATTTTAATCATAATTAACTGATATATTGGTATAAACACGAAAAAGTCGGTAAAAAAATAAATAAACGTTATTTTTCAAAAATTTGCCACTCACACGAAAAACTAATATAAAACACTATTTTTTTTTTACATAATTAAATTCTTGGAATTATAACGATTAAAACGATATATGACACTAATAACTTATAATTATTCTAAAAAAAACTAAAAATTTGTTAACCCATTAAATAATAACGCAAAACTAAAAAAATGGCGGGAAAATGGCCGCCGGCAATGTTTATACCGTATTTACTTTGAATTTTGATATTGTGACATAAAGATATTAAACCTCTAATACACGGGCTTTTTATCCACGATTCTAATGGTATAAAATTCATTCATTAAAACCACAGACAACATTTTTTAAAAAATTTTTGAAATGAGGTCAGTTCTAAAAAAGAAAAGGCAAAAAAAGTCAGCTGCTTTAGCAGCTTGAACGTTTGAGTAGTGATATGTATCCACGTACCTAGGGTTGGCCAAAGGCATCCGCTAGAGAAAGCTACTAATCTTAATTAACTGACCGTTGATGGAACAGTATGATGCCTAAGTAGATGCCAATATATTATACAAATGTAAACCTGTTATATTCACTTTAATAAGTTTTGGTTTTGTTTTGTACTTGTTTTATCAGTAGACCATCGCTGAAATGGCAGATAAACAAACATGCAGAATAAAATCATTACTGTACTCTCATAAGATTTTGGTTACAAGCAATTCATGTGAAATATTTGTTCTCAGCAACTGCACCAGACTATGACGCTACCCGAGGACGGCTGCGTATGCAGGCCGGCCGGATGTTGTCGCCCCGCAAGCGCCATCTGTGGTTGCAGTATGAACCAGTGCAAACTAAAGAATATATCGCCACTGTGCTACATTCAACAGTGACAAGTCTCTGCGCTGCCATTGGTCGACGTAAAATACCGTTGAATGGATGGTGGGAGCGCAAAGGCTTGTTATAAAAGGAAGGACTCCGGCTGGGTCGTGGACTTCAGTTGTGTTCAGTGTCGTAACAAGACATTATATAAGGATTAAATATGTGTAATAATAAATAAAGTAGGAATCTGAATTTGATTTGTAACGTAGGTGCAATACTCACATCCATTGTCTGTGCGCAATATCTTTATTTTTCTGCTTTGAAAGTTCTCCACCATTGACTTAAAGTCTTTAAAACAAGTCAGTGTTTCACTTTTATACTTTAGAAGTATATGAAGGTCATTCTGGTGAAGTCATCAATAAATAGCAAAAAATATCTTGCACCACCAATGGATTTGCACTCCATCGGTCCACAGATGTCTGAGTGTAAGTATATTTAGAGTAAATAATAAGTATAATTGGTTAAAGTTAATTACACCTAGGTATTCCTAATTAATATTTGGCTAAATTAGTGGAAATCGAGATAATATATCTTGAAAACTATAAAAGATAGACCAAAAATATATACTTCTTCAAAATAGTTAAATATATACAAATTCTACCTATAGCTTTAATAATAATTTAAAATTTTAACCCTTTTAAAGTTTGAGTGGTACTAAAATTTCAATTAGTGAAATTGCGAATAAGAAATTTTTGTTATTAAATTCAATTTATGTTTCAAAAATGAAGTGCTCGTGACCTGACCTAGTGTTCTGTAAACGATCTCTGCGTTAAGCAACTTTCGGTATAGCTGGTCACAAAATGAGTGAAAACTATGTGGCATTTACCTTTGTGAGCGGTTCCGTGCTTCGGAAAGCACATTAAGCCGTTGGTGCCGGTTGCCAGAAACATGGCAGTCGTTAAGCCAAGTAGGCGTTATGATCGGCTCGGAAAATTTCAACAGCAGTTGTCTATTGTCACAATCTGCGTTTGTCTATTACAACATGGCAATGGGCTCACCACCTGTTGCGCGGGACAAGAATGCACACGGTGAAAAACATATAATATGCCTCTGCCACCCCTTCGGGGATAAGGTTTGATTGATAAACTAAGCTAATTTATGTTTCAATAATCCACATGTTATTGATACTGCCTCAGTGGCACAGTGGTAGTGCATGCGACTGCCATGACTGAGGTCCCGGGTTCGATTCCCGGGTCGGATTAAATATTTGTGTGACCCACAAATGTTCGTTTTTGAGTTAGGGGGTTTCCTATGTATAATATGTATTATTTAGAAATATATAAGTACGTATATCAGTTTAGATCCCATAACACAAGCTTATATTAACTTATTTGCGTTAGATGGCGCTGTGTAAAAAAAATGTCCCAAATTATTTATTTATTTATTGTTGTACTTATCTGCAAATCAAACTGTTTGTTGATTGCTTAGGGGTTTAATTTAGGCTAGAATCATTCTTCAGTGTGATGTACAGTTGTGGCCTGTATGAGAATATTATAATATTAAAAATAAACCTCTATAGTGAAAACCACCCTTAACTATAACTGAAGAGTTTTCACGAACATCTAATTCGAATATTTCCGAGTTATGTGTAGTGCTCAAGCATTTATAGGTCGTAAAGTTATCACGGTTACGACGTATATAAATATACGTACCAAACTTCCGTCGACATTTGTATGTATGAAGATTCCTAGTTTCTTTCAACAGTTGTATAACATATAATAATATCTTCTGTCCCTGCTCAAGTTGAAGGATTATTGCTTTGAAAATCTGACTAAAAATATATGATACAAGTTAGTTGACCGCCAACGATAATTTATTGCCTATTCCTTTATCCCGAAAGGGAAGGCTGAGGTATGCTGTACGCCCACATTTTAAGATTAATATTTTTATTTTTACAACTGTTTTAAAAAAGCGGAATATTTCACAATATTCCACTTTTTAACTGTCGTATGATGTCGACACACTTTTCGCCTATACATAGGCTTTGTCAAGACTGCTTGGCAGCAAAAGAGCTTGCGCGTTAGCTCAACCTTTTGTAGTTTGGACGAAACCAAACGATAGCACGGTATTGGAATTCAATCGTTTTGTCTATTATATTTTCTATCACGTAATAGGTGGCTGGTCTATAATTACCATTTTGAAATGGATTTACCTTCAGCGTAAGTATTACGACTGCCCTGTTACTAGAAACCTTCTTTCAGATTGTGTTTACAAATGAGATACAACATATTTAAAAAAAAAAAAAAAACTAACTATCTTCACGCTGTATCCCTGACGGGGTAGTCAGAGAGGACAGATCGCCAGGCTTCGCGATCCATGCATACTTCTTTCGCTTCTTCGAGATTCATCAATCGCTTCATACACGCACGTCTGGGTATCCGAGTACTTTTGACCTTTCCGTTTTTGAGCAATCTGCTCACGTGGTCTTCATATGTAAGTCTCGGCCTTCCCTGACTCCTTCTACCCTCTACTTTTGAACAATATATATTGAATATATATTATTAACAACATATTTCATTAGTAAATTTCAGTGTTCCGTGCTTCGGAAGGCACAATAAGCCGTTGGTCCCGGTTGCCAGTAAAATGGCAGTCGTTAAGCTCCGTTGAAGGCCTATTGGCCGCTTTGAAAATTTTCATCGGCACGGCAATGGGCTCACCACCTGTTACGTGGGACAAAATTGCCTACGGTGAAATGTAGACGTATAGTATGCCTCTGCCTACCCCTTCGGGGATAAAGGCGAGACAATATGTATGTTCTCGTATATATGAAAATTTCAGTGTGAGCTTTTAATTCGTATGGTTAAAAATAATTGCTACCTGGCCTATAATTGGGTACTATCTCATACATAGAACGCGCCAAAGAAATAACAATTATTTTGTGAGCTTGGCAAGCACGCGTAATATTTATTAATAAAGATATTGCGCGGCGCTCATAAGTTAAAAGTAATGAAATACATTATAGGGTACTGAAATACTTCTTATTGCTATAATCGTAAGTTTTATTACTAATTACCAAAAAACTAAAAAAATCAAACTATCTTCACGCTGTATCCTTGACGGGGTAGTCAGAGAGAACAGATCGCCAGGTTTCACGATCCATGCATACTTCTTTCGCTTCTTAAAGATTCATCAATCGCTTAATACACGCACGTCTGGGTATCCGAGTACTTTTGACTTTTCCGTTTTTGAGCAATCTGTTCACGTGGTCTTCATATGTATGTCTCGGCCTACCCTGATATATTCTTGATATACTACTGATATCCTTCTACCTTATATATTCTTAGTCAATCGTTCCTCACTCATTCGTTTCCAGTTTAACGCTGACACTTTCATTCAAACCTGCCATATTGCGTATCACTTCGTTACGTATTCGGTCGGCCAAAGTTACGCCGCACAATTTTCGAAGTGATCGCATCTCCACAGCATTCAATTTACTCTCATGCATCTGCTGACATACCCAGGTTTCGCTACCGTAAAGCAACGTTGGCACTAGCACTGCGTTATTAATCGCCAGTCGTGCTTTTACGATGCTTTGGCGCTTTACTAATTGGGACGAAGCACTAATTACCAATCCCGTTTAACTCTACGGGTGCACCATTTAGTACCAGCACCATATAGCCAAGCGCTATCGAACTACATCGATACTAAGAGTCCTGCATCGCACTATGAGAGTTCTCGTGCTTAATAATGATATTGTGTATACAATAGACCAAAATCAACCCTCAAATCCTCCCTTTGTGTCAGAGGAACATCAGCATCACCCGTGGTGTCTTCACAGTTGGTGACCCCGACGTGATTCAAAAATATACCTTCACCTTGAACCACTATATTTTATTGAAGACTGCATTAAAATCTGTTAAGTAAGTTTTAAAGATTTAAGCATACAGGCAGTGGGAGCTTTATTATTTTATTCTATGTAAAGATAGTCGTGATGACAATCAGTGCCTGTTAGACGTTGTATGAAAAAAGACTATTATAATATGGTGAAGAATTTCAACTTGGTTCGACACAGTTCGGCTAGTTCAGTCGCTAGAACATTGCCCTGGTTAGGCAAAGGCCACGGGTTCAATCCCCGTCTCCAATCGAATTGTCTTTTGTTACTTTATTAAAAATTATGAGAAATGTAGCATAATAATTGCTTAAAAAAATTATACGCAGGCGTTGTATGTTTTATTTATTTATTATATTACATCTTTCATGAGTTCTGCGATTATAATATGCTTCTCTAATAAACAGCAGTATCTTGTAAATCTTATGGCAATTATTTGTTCGCCCACTTTATAGCCTTTTACTCCCAAGGGTAGAGTAGAGCCCATCTTTCACATTTTATATTATGTCCCACGTAGTAGAGGGTGAGCATATTGCCATGTGGAAATAGATAGGAGTAGATTGTGGCTTTTTGTTGTTGATTATCGGAAATGCGGCTAGTATTCGGATCATATGTTTCTAGTACACTTCAAGATAAAATAAGAAAATATGGGAACCAAAATACTGATGACAATAGTTTCCAACAAGTTAAACTCTCATTTAAAATGGCAATTTCCACAGAAAATCACTGCCATGTGTTCTTTTTCCACAAGCAAATAGACACTATATATACTAAAGCAATAATTTATGCAGAGGTTTTAAGAGACTTTCTACGTGGTTTATAACAATTTTAACACAAAGGATGCCATTGGTAAATAATGATTGTTGTATTTTGAAAATTAGTATTATGTCTGTAACTTAATTGTTATTTGATATATATTTGTTTTATTAAAATGATTTATTTTGTTGTCTCTATTTAAAAAGCAAATGTTTTCCTACATTATACTAAAAGTTTCTTTATTAACCAACAATCTATGTAATTATTATTAAATTACTAGATACAGAACCATATCTTTTTTTAACTGTATCGAAATACTGATGATATAAGTTTCCAACAAATTAACCTCTCATTCAAAATGGCAATTTCCACAGCCAATCACTGCCATATGTTCTTTTCCCACAAGCAATAATTCCTTACTATATACCTAAAACGAGCAATGAATACCTCATTCCCTAATTTCCTTTTAAGCGTGGGTGCAAAATTAGCAGCGTAAGTTAGTTGGGATACGAATAAAATAGACCTTTACGAAATTGCCGGATAAATGTGTCTGGTTCTTGTGTGTGTTGATGATATATATTGTACTCCTGACACGATATGTTTGTAAATAAAAAAAAACCGGTCAAGTGCGAGTCGGACTTGCGTATGAAGGGTGCCGTACCATTATGTATAAAAACGGCAAAGTTACGTTTGTTGTATAGGAGCCCACTTCCTAAATATTTTTTTTTATGATTTGTTTTAATAATAATTCATTTATTCATAAAAAAAAAAACAATAATAATAATTAATTAAATACAATGTCAATTCAATAAATATTTACTTGTCAAATTCAAATAACCCGCCCCTGACCGCTCCCGCTCCAAAGGTGCCCATAATACTAGCCGCGTTTCCACGTTGAATAGCTATAGCCAACCTTTGCACCAGGAACGATCTTGAGCGGGAGTCACCTGTTTTCTCCTTTATTCTGCGTCCTAATTCCCCAATTAAAATTTTTGCCTGGGATCTCATCCATTATTTTGATTTAATTTTTTATTTTATTAAATCATTATGATCATCCGAGCATCAGGACCAATAGCGTAGCAGGCTCCGCTAAACTATTCCTTTCCCTTTTTCCAAATTTTTTTGGCAGATGGACTTTCAGGGGAGCGACTGCTCTCAGACCTCTCAACCCCAAAAGGGAAAAGCTGACGTCAGAGCCTCGTCTGATATTCAGCAGGTGCATAAACTCGCACGTGAGGACGTGGTTGTTACAGCGGCAGCAGAAATACATCATCTGTAAAAAAATCAACTGTGTTAGTGTCACGGTTCATAACTGTATATTATGAACCGTGACACTAACACAGTTGATTTTTTTACAGATGACAGACAGACGAACAGCGAAGCCTTAGTAATTGGATCCCGTTTTAGTCTTTGGATACAGAGCCCTATAAAGTGTATTCAAGAGAGTAGATCTAACATACGTTCAAATATTATTAGTAATTTACAGTTATTTATTACGCTTTAGCCTAGACCCTGTAACCCGCAGTAGTAAATCCATAGTAAGCAAATAAAGGCATTGAAAGTGTCAGCTTTAAGCTGGAAAAGGGCGTGCTCCGTTGGTTTGGACACGTCCAACGAATGAGTGAGGAACGATTGATGAAGAACATATATGTTGTGCGAAAATAGAGGGTAGAAGGAGTCAGGGTAGGCCGAGACAGAGCTGAGGGATATATGAAGACCACGTGAGTAGACTGCTAAAAAACGGAAAACTCAAAAGTACTCGGATAGCCAGACGTGCGTGTATGAAGCGATTGATGAATCTTGAAGAAGCGAAAGAAGTATGCATGGTTCGTAAAGACTGGCGATCTGTCCTCTCTGGTTATCCCGTCAGGGATACAGCGTGAAGATAGTTAGTAAGTTAGCAAATACTTGAAGCGCTCGTGGCCCCGCGGTCTCAGTGTTCTGTAAACGATCACTGAGTTACGCAACTTTCACTATGGCTGGTCCTCGGATGGGTGACCACTTTGTGGTATTTACATTTGCGAGCGTTTCCGTGCTTCGGAAGGCACGTTAAGCCGTTGGTCCCGGTTGCCAGTAAAATGGCAGTCGTTAAGCCTGGTTGAAGGCCTTATGGGCGGCTTGAAAATTTCAACAGCAGGTAGCCACAACCTGCGTCTGTCTATTTCAACACGGCAATGGGCTCACCACCTATTACGTGGGACAGGAATGCACACGGTGAAAAGTGGGCATATAATATGCCTCTGCCACCCCTTCGGGGATAAGGCGTGATGGATATTTATTTATATTTATTTAAATACTTTGTTTGTAAAAAATATGATCATTCATCAATATTTTTTTTCACTTGCAGCACTTGCTATATTACTGGCAGCCAGAATCATCAACGGATTAACTTGCCCATCGAGATGAAAATTTCGGCAACGGTCACCCATCATGAAGCTGAACGTTTACAAAATACTGAGCAATACATTTTGTTGTAGCACTATGCTACAACAAAATGTATTGCTTGTTTGTAATTAAGTATATATTATTCATAACAGAATAATATATACTTTATTACAAAAATTGTTTCTCTACACAAGAAATAAAGGAGATAGTCTCACAAATTTGAGTATAAATGTAGCTATTCGTCAAAATACTCAGTCAAACAAAATATTTCCCTATTTATCACCAAATATAACAAATGGCACAAATAAATACAAAATAAAACTCATCACACTTTTTCACATCAAAACGTCGAGATTTATTTATTTGCAATATCCTCGACTAAAGAGAAAATATTCGTTACTTTTCCCATTTCCACGAAATTATGTAAATATTTATTTCAGTCACTTCGTAAAGTGTTAGTCGCAAGAGAGCTCGACATATTTTTTCGATACATTATGAATAACACATCGTGGTTTTTCAAGTAGACTTTTGTGTATTAGTCACGCAACTTATCAATCAAATTGTTTGATATAAATAGCAAAAAAAGTAAATTAATGTAATATTTGCAATCATTTTGTTTGCGTACACCACTATAGTATTTGTTTAATAAAACCTCTATGGATAATGGCGTCTAAAAATGATACACCTTAGGAATGAAGTCATACTCAAGTGCTGTGATGGTGGTGATGATGCTGTTATTTTGCACTATGAAGGCTGACAACGTCGGGGTCACCACTATGTATATATCAGTTAATTCATAGTTTTGACCCCATCTCCAATAGGAGATGTTTCTCCGATATAAAAAAAAATATTCTCCAACACAAAGTGAGAATCCTCCGACCAGGCAAGATCACGCCACAATATTTATTATTTTTCAGCGCTGGAAATTTTATATCGCGATGCAGGGTTCGTAGTTTAATAGTTCGCTTAAATTGTTCATAAAATGTCAATTACAAAATATAATAATGCGCTGAAAGGCAGAGGAATGAAAGTGAATGTAAATAAGACGAAAGTAATGGTTTTTGAAAGGGAGAAAAACATGACATATTGCTCGATTTTTGTGGAAGGAAAAAGGGTGGAACAAGTGAAAGAATTTATATACTTAGGCTCAAAATTTGCGAGAGATGGAAAGTGTGATGATGACATTGAAAGAAGAGTTTTGGCTGGCAATCAAGTGAATGGAGCAATGTACACCTTTATGAGCAGCCAGAACGTGTCTAAAAAGGCAAGACTGGCTGTGCATAGAGGAGTGCTTGTCCCTACACTAACATATGGTAGTGAAAGTTGGGTATGGCAGAAGAAGCATAGAAGTAAAATTAATGCAGTAGAAATGAGGAGTCTGCGAAGTATAGCTGGAGTGAAATTGATAGATTAAGAAAGGAATAATGTGATAAGGGAACATTGCGGTATGACAGAGGACGTAGTGACTAAGATATAAAAAGGGATGCTAAGATGGTTCGGACACGTGGAGAGGATGGCAGAAAATAAACTTACAAAGAAAATTTATGCGGTGAGAGTAAATGGACAAACTGGTAAGAGTCGACCTCGACGTACATATACCAATCAAATTGAAGATCTTTTGACAAAAGGTCAGGTCAAAAGTACTGTTTAAAGTTGAAGAAGCAAATGTTGTATGCCAGAATCGTAGCAAGTGGAAAGCCATAGTCTCTGCCTACCCCGATGGGAGACAGGCGTGATTATGTGTACAATAAAGAATTTTCTATTCTATTCTATTCTATTCTTATAACTTAATTAATTTGATTATTAATTAACATTAATGTATGGGAAAGTCCGTCTACCACACATTGCTCTTCGCATAGCTAAGGAATAAATATTAAAGGTCTTATCTGACTGCGACTGTCTTCCCGGTTAATAGCCTTCCCTGAGATAGTGTAATATATCCCTATCTAAAATGTGTTTATATAATGTAATAAACAATACCAAAATAATATGGTGTGAGTGTGTCCTTGACTGGATGCCGTCAGCTACGCGCCTTTCGCGTTTCGCCTGAAGATCAAGTCAATGTCCGGTAACACCTTCAATCACATGCACCGGCGGATGACCGCCCATCAACGCCATACACCGTAATATCATACTTTGAGCTTAAAGTCCGTATAGCACAAACAAGGACTATACCGATTCCTATAAATACACGTATTCGTGACCAAAAGACCGTGAAAACCGCAACGAGTCACACGATGCTCGCAACTTTCAAAGCAGCTGAATTAAACCGTACAAGAAGCGTCCGCCGCGACTACCGCCATTTGAGTTCTAGTTCATTGTGTCTGTATATTCCGAAACACTGTACATTCGGTCGCACATAAATTTAGGAAGCGCTCGTGGCCTCGCGGTCTCAGTGTTCTGTAAACGATCACTGAGTTACGCAACTTTCACTATGGTTGGTCCTCGGATGGGTGACCACTTTGTGGCATTTACATTTGCGAGCGTTTCCGTGCTTCGGAAGGCACGTTAAGCCGTTGGTCCCGTTTGCCAGTAAAATGACAGTCGTTAAGCCTGGTTGAAAGCCTTATGGGCGGCTTGAAAAAATTCAACAGCAGGTACCCACAACCTGCGTCTGTGCATTTCAACACGGCAATGGGCTCACCACCTATTACGTGGTACAGGAATCCACACGGTGAAAAGTGGGCATATAATATGCCTCTGCCACCCCTTCGGGGATAAGGCGTGATGGATATTTATTTACATAAATTTAAGGTATGCTCCGAAATGGTGTTCTTTACAAAACAATTAAATTGAGCTCCTGCAAAACAAAGCTTAATAAAAGATAACTAATTGAATCGGGGGTTACATGGCGGAAATCTATCACAGAACGATTATAAAGGAGGGGAGAAGGATCCCACCACATACCCTCAATTCATCAATCCTAACGTACAACGGTCAAGGATAACCTATACTAATTGTAACCGAGGAATGACGAACCGAACTTAACAAGTAAAGGGATTTAGGATTGGTAATAGGTAACCTTACCCTCCAGATTGTTAAAAAAAATGTGTCATTTAATGACACGTGTTTCGCCTACACACGAGGCGTCAAGACCGCCAACGCCGCTTCGCAGCAAATGAGCTCGGCGTGTTCTGCTCCGCCTTTTTATAATACTACCTCCCAACACCCCAACTCGTCACCGAGGTATTATGTGAGATGTGTTGCCTGTTCGAAAATAAATGTTGTAATGGGGAAGTGTGGAAATCATTCGGTTCATTCTACAAGGTTTTCCTTTCATGTTTAATAATTTCTAATTGTTCTAAAACGGACAGTATAAGACCTTTTTGATTGGTTTTTAGTTAAATCTAAAAAACAAAACAGTATGGTGTGAAAAAATATGGTTAAACGACTTTTGTGTCCATCAGTCAAAGAGAGCAAAAAGTTTACTTCAAGTCTACTCTTAATAAAAGGCTTAATCTATAATAATATATAACGCTGATGAGTTTGTTTGTATATTTGTTTAGTTGAATCCACTTTTTAAATAGAAAAATTCATTTGGTGTTGTCCCATTATTCAGTCCATTTATAGAGAAAGACTATACGTTATGTACATCATGATACTCGTACCATCAAGGAGAGCAGAGCAGTAATTTCAAAATCAGTTTTTTATAGAATACGGTAAAATTAATAAACGACAGGGTGGAATGTGTGTCACGGGGTTTGAAATACGTAACAGGCAAAGCCGCGATGATTAGCTTGTATAGTATAATAATCTTATATCCTATCCCTTGGTCACGCCATCACGTGTGAAAGGCTGGACTGATTTTAAAAAATCTTTTTGGATTGGATAGCCCATTTATTGAGGAAGGCTCTAAGCTTAATATCATCACGCCACTACACAGGAGAGCGGAGCAGTAATCATAAATGTCAACAAATCGGGGAAACCTTCATACATTTTTGGAAAAGTAATAAGCGCCGGGATTAAATGGGTGCCACAGGGTTGGAAGTATGTCACGGACGAAGCCGGGAAAGTCAGAGTACTTTTATAAAAAATGTATCTCGAAATTTTACACAGCAATGGTTTTCGATTGCAACGATGAGCAACGTTTTAATACAAGCACCTGCTCAAGTGAAAAAAGGTTTGAAAAGTCCAAACCTTAAAAGCAAAGTTTGAAGGGCCATCGACGAGAAGCGATTTAAACATCGAACTCTCAAAACGGTAGACGTAATGCCGTTGGAATTTTACCGATTTTACAATGAACGAGTTCTAAGATATTTGTGACTATCACATAACGTCACTGGCGTACCTACAATATGAACGGTTTAAACCTGATTAAAACTTTATTAGGTACTAACGATTTATAAAATATTGAGAATGTATTTTTACTTTTTTATTATTGTTAGACAATTTTTTTTACACACCGACGTCTAGCCCAAAGTAAGCTAATATAAGCTTGTGTTATGGGATTTAGACGGCTGATAAACATACTTATATAATTCTAAATGCATATATATTATACATAAGAAAAACCCCAAACTCCGAAACAAACAAACAGTGAAGAGTAGGAATAAATCAGTTTTGTGAGACAGTTATAGGGCGGAGTTTAAGGTGTGACATACAGATTACATGATTAATTTAAGAGCATGCATTATTTCCATTTATGTAGGATTTTATTAATAATATTATCACAATAAAAACATTGATAATTTTGGTTAAAAGCAAGGTATTTTAACACAAGTAAAAGGAAAAGTCTGTAATATAATTAAGTAGTTGCAAAGTGGGGGTAAATTTTGGTACTTACAAGTTTTCGCGAAAACCATAATCACAAAAAGGTCCAGCTGTTCCTAAGAAAATCGATAATGACACACGGACAGACAGACGGATAAGCAAGTGATCTTATAAGGGTTCCGTTTTTTTTGCTTTGAGGTAGGGTACCCTAAAAACTATAAAATAAAATAAAAATAAAAACACAGCGCTAATTTCGATTCTTTTATTTATTTACAAACAAAAATAATTCACAATAACTTTCTTCTTAACGCAGTTGTGATTTATTTTTGGCAGTCTTTAACAGTTTAACTTAACCCTAAACCCTGGTTTTCAAGTAAAAAACTACTTACAAAGTATAAAATTAATGTAAACATGTAAACAAAACTAAAATATTACGAAACATTAGTTAACAATAAAATATTTATTAAATATTTAAGTTATTAAAATAAAACATATTTACAGAACCCAGTACAAAAAAAAAAGAGTTGGTGGGGATTATTACAAAACTGACAATGATGCCCCGACTAGGTGTCGAAGAATTCCTTCCCATCAAAATAAAACGGTAAGGTTCCCATAAGGCTGGTCACATTGCCAAGTCGTTGTATGCATGTTGTATGGCAATGCTAATTCTCTGAGCAAGAAAGAGTCCAGCCTTATGGTCACGAGAAGAGTCGACCAGTCGCACGCACGAGTCCAGTGTCTTGACTCCAAACGGCTCAAAAATATTACCTATTAACATTATTATTCTATTGTAAAACTAAGATTATGTTTTATTATTTAATCTTCGCCGCGTTTCCCTAGTTAACGCTGGGAGGCATAAGTTACAAACAGTAACTTGGCATGTTGAGGATTTCCAATAAGTATGTACATGTGTAATTTTTTTTTTGTTTGTATGTACTTATTAATTTTTCATTTAACTGAATTATTTCTGGATTTAATATTTTGTCTTTATTGATCTGATTTATATATATACTTTGGCGTTATTTGTAGACTTCGAGTAAAGCCGCGCGGTACAAATAGATGTATGGTTTGGTTTGGGTTTTCCTAAGCTTCTACGGAATGGGATTCTTCAAAAGGGGTCAGCGTGCTTCCAAACGTGACCACTTTTCGGTGGGCCGTATGCTTGTCTGCCAACTCAGTGGTATAAAAAAAATGTGGTATACACTTAAAGATTTATGCATTTACAGGTTTTTCTTCTATGTAACTCTTTTTATTGCATGTCTATCAAAGTCTTAGTGTTCTAGTTGTCTTAGGCCCACTTGCGCGATCTTAGGTTAATGTGTATAACTCGGAGGTATGGACTAACCACGTGTTAAATAATTAATTTGTCTCGCATCACCCCGAGTTAATGGTATGCCTAGGATTAAATCGCTAAAATTTTAACATACCGATTTCTGAGGGTTAATTCGTCAAACGTTGGGTTAGCAGCTGACAGACAATGTAGTGGCACTTGACACATGCGTGACACGGACTCCTCAAAGTGACACGCCGCGCAAATATAATACGATAAAAATAAAAAGCACTCGGCTGTCATGTTACATTCATTCGTGTAAGAAAAATTCTTAAGTTGCAAACTGTAGTGTAAAAGAGTTAGACATACCTGTTTTATTCTTTGTTAAATCATTAATGTTTCGTTGGATGACATAGAGTGACATAAAACACTGGGTTAGTTAACCCGATGATATTCGTATATGGTGCAAGACATGATTAGGGTTAAAAAGTTATTTATTTATTTCCGAGTTAACTAACTCTATAATTATTTATTTAACCCCAGCATGTATGCAAGTGGGCCTTACTAACAATTTACGTATGTAGATAATTTGGCTCATATCAGTTGTACCCACTCAATGTTTCTTCGCTCAGTAAATATAACACACAAGAAAAATTACTTAAGAAATTCAGAAGAAAATTCAAGAGAAATTTAAATTGATCACAAATTTGATACAAAAATAAACGCATTTAATTTGACATTTAAATTTGTTATGAATTGTTAAATGTGTAAAATGTAAATTGAAAACATTTTGAAACAATCGTCCGTAGCAGGCTGAGTGAAGTTCTATTATTTTAAGATGCGGAATTCTCATGGAATTCTCACCGTGTCTTCTTTCTGACTGTGTGCATTTTAAACATGACCACTGAACTCCAGCTGTCCCAGCTCACACGCGTTACCCTAGTTCTTAATAAATCTTATAAATGAGTTTATATTATGACAAGCTTACGGCCATTTGTAAAAAAAAATATGTTCATGGAATTTCATTCGTATAGGGTAAATTAACAAGTTCTGAATTGTCATAGAATACATATATAATTCTTTGTATCCTTTACTCTATTTTTTTTTAAATAATAAACTTCACATTGCAACCTTGTTCACAACACGCAGCCTATGTAGAATAGAATTACTATTGACCAGTGGTATAAATAACCATTAATAACCAAATAAAATAGAAGCGCTCGTGGCCCCGCGGTCTCAGTGTTCTGTAAACGATCACTGAGTTACGCAACTTTCACTATGGCTGGTCCTCGGATGGGTAACCACTTTGTGGCATTTACATTTGCGAGCGTTTCCGTGCTTCGGAAGGCACGTTAAGCCGTTGGTCCCGGTTGCCAGTAAAATGGCAGTCGTTAAGCCTGGTTGAATGCCTAATGGGCGGCTTGAAAAATTTCAACAGCAGGTAGTCACATCCTGCGTCTGTCTATTTCAACACGGCAATGGGCTCACCACCTATTACGTGGGACAGGAATCCACACGGTGAAAAGTGGGCATATAATATGCCTCTGCCACCCCTTCGGGGATAAGGCGTGATGGATATTTATTTTATTAATTTATTTAATAACTACAATGGTGAAAATAGCCACAAAACAAATGGTGAAAATAATCCATCGCAGTAATAGATTACACTGAAATGTTACTACTTACAGTGGAACATAAATAGTAGTTGAATATATAATCCATCGCAGTAACAGGTTAAATGGAACTACAAATCTAATCCTGGATTTGCTCATTGGATTAAAATGGAATTGAGCCGTTGTTAATGAGTCTAGATACAAAAATATTAGTATAATAAGAGAGAGAGATTGTTCATTATCACAAACTAAACGGTTAAACTCCCATGTAAAAGGTCATTCGTTAGATTTGAAACTAGTCCGGCTATCCCGAAATTCACCCGTGAGTATAACCGTTTAATTTGTAATAACAAAAAATATCGACAAAAGACAATATCTCTACATCGTGTCACTCACAATGATCAAATCAATCAATCACAACCTGCGACTGTCTATTTCAACACGGCAAGGGGCTCACCACCCCGTGAGATTGGAATACACATGGTGAAAAGTGGGCATACTTGTATAATATGCCTCTGCCACCCCTTCGGGGATAAGGCGTGATGGGTAAATAAATAAGGCGTGTCACAATAATTGATTACTTTAAGTTTGCTTACACCACGACTCTTTCTCAGGACACCAAATTCTATTTTTTTGGTGAAAAAATTTGTTTATAATATCAACTATTTTTATACTTTACTCAAACTCTTTCAATATGACGTTTAACCGTATATTTTATGAAATACATTAACGATGAAATTCATTAGTATTATTTAAATATTTACAGCATATTTTATCAAAGTCAAATATTTTTAAAGCTTTTATTACAAAGGCATGGTTTTAAATTGACACTTTGTAACTATATCTTAGACATATCTATAAACTGGGACCCTTTTCGCTTAACTTAATATGAATAAAAGTTTCTCTAAAATCAGAATGTCATCAAATGTCAACGTTTCTTTCTTGACATAAATAAATCTTGTATCTGAGCATTAGAGAGTCCTTTCGTTTCTGGCACATAGAAATATGCAAAAATTGCGTTCACAAAAGCTACGAAACTAAAACAGTAAAATGTACCATAGATACCCAAGGCACTGTTCATAAAAGGAAAAATCGCAATTATCACAAAGTTATGGAACCAAACCAGTTCGATGATTATCATGGACGCTAAGTTCTGGACCTGCAACAAATAAAAATTATTAGCATAATCATAAAATTCAATCAAATTGCTTAAACTTATGAATATATTTTAAAGAAATCATTCAAAATATTAAATTATTGTAAATGAAAAATCTAGAGTTTAATTAAAAGATTTATAATTGAAATATTTATAAGGAGAGTAGAACATTCTACAAGATTGTTTAAACCATATCTATAGATGTCAAAACATTCCTCCCCATTAAAGTCGATCGGTAAGGTTGCCATTAGGTTAATTAATAATTTTAAAATCCTAATAAATCGTTGATTTACATATATATATATTTTCTCTTGTCCTTAATAAAATAAATAAATTATAAAAAGTTATAAATGCTTATAGTAATGTATGTATAGTAGAGATGAAGACTGTGGCGAGAGGGTGCCGCTCTTCCCAGCCCGTTTGTCCCATTTTCTGAGAGCCTACCGCCTAGACGTAAGCTACCATAGCCAACCTGGAAGTCTTTAAATAAACTCAGAACACAGATCGGTCGAAGTAACGAGAACCTGTTTAGGTGGGGCTGCTCGGATTCACTCCAGATTCAAGATCTGGAGTGCATATGTGGGGCTGTCCCTTAGACAATGAAATACCTCATGTCTTGTTCTGCATGCCCTTCCAACTGCACGCAGGAGGACCTAATGAATGCTACTGAAAATGGTGTTCTTGTAGCTAAGTTTTGGGCCGAAACAATTTAGGTTTGTCAGCGACACGAAAAGAAGAAGAAAAAGAATGTTATAAATGCTATGATATGTAGGTAATTAAAAATCATTATTTGGTGAGAAGGCATTTGGTGTAGAACTTACCTCAGGTATAAAAGCCTCTGCTAGTAGTACGTACGGGATTGAACCGGCACCAAACATGAAGGAGAAGCAGTATATGAATATTATTATCACAGTAACCAATGGTGGTCCAATTTTCGACTGTATTAAGAATCCAAGCACTCCCATACTTAAAAATACTAACACTGATGAGGATATTATCAAAGACTGAAACAATAAGAAGTACAAAATTTAGTATTAAATTAAAGTAACTAATTGAATCAGGCGTTACATGGCAGAAATCCATTTTAAAAAACTATACTATATATATTTTGTTTAAAATTTCAATTCCACTTTAAAAAAAAAGCGGAATATAGCAAAAATAACAATTAAAACATAATAATTATAGTTTTTTAAACTAAAATGTTAAATATAATCACAATAACATCCCAGTGGTAGTTACAGTACAACATAATTCTAAATGTAAAATAATTTATGCAGAGGGTTTTTTAATTATCATGACAAACATTGTATTTGATTTCTTTTATACCACTGTGGTGGCAGACAAGCATACGGCGCACCTGATGGAAAGTGGTCACTGTAGCCTATGGACGTTTGCAACACCAGAGGTGCAGCACTCGCGCTGCCGACCCTTTATGTGATAAAATGTAATAATATTTAAAAATAATAAGTTATCATTAGCTTGATTCTTTCATCAAGATTTTGAGTTATTTGGGATTAACGAAATTTTGCTATCTATCACTATCTAAAGCAATATAACTGGAATTATAAATATTATAATTCCAGTTCACTAACTACACAAGGATCAAGAGATATGAAAACGATTATAAACCATTGGGCTTGGTTTAAGAAGCCGTGTAATTAAAAAATTTAGATATTTTAAAATACTAGAGAAATAATTTCTTCGGAAAAATCAAGCTTTGATTTCAATAACGTGTTTGACAGAAAAATTAATACTCGGAAATTTGTCATCGTTACTGCAAGTTAGATACTAAATAGGAAAAAAAAACACTGTAATATATTTTTTTGTAAAATAAATTATGCAGTGAATACTTACTCTTCTGCCAGCTTTATCGGACATAACAGCAGAAAATCCAGTTCCGATGAATAAAATAACAGCAAAAATGATTGTGTATATATCGGCGAAACTAGGATCAGTTTGTTGGAATACTGACTTAGCAAAAACTTGCACTGGAACGCAACCCATAAAGACCTGAAAAATAATTATTTATTTATTATTTATCTATCACGCCTTATTCCCGAAGGGGTGGTTGAAGCATATTATATGCCCACATTTCACCTTGTGTATTCCTGTCCCACGTAATAGGTGGTGAGCCCATTGCTGTGTTGAAATGGACAGACGCAGATTGTGGCTCCCTGCTTTTGAAAAATAGTTGACTCTATAATTATTGAATTTTTATTTATTTATTTATCTATCACGCCTTATCCCCACAGGGGTGGCAGAGGCATATTATATGATATAGACAGACGCAGGTTGCGGCTACCCGCTGTTGAAAAATTACTGACTCTATATTTTTTGAATTTATAACTAAATAAAATAAAATAAATATCCATCACGCCTTTTCCCCTAAGGGGTGGCAGAGGCATATTATATGCCCACTTTTCACCGTGTGGATTCCTGTCCCACGTAATAGGTGGTGAGCCCATTGCCGTGTTGAAATAGACAGACGCAGGCTGTGGCTACCTGCTGTTGAAATTTTTTAAGCCGCCCATAAGGCCTTCAACCAGGCTTAACGACTGCCATTTTACTGGCAACCGGGACCAACGGCTTAACGTGCCTTCCGAAGCACGGAAACGCTCGCAAATGTAAATGCCACAAAGTGGTCACCCATCCGACGACCAGCCATAGTGAAAGTTGCGTACCTCAGTGATCGTTTACCGAACACTGAGACCGCGGGGCCACGAGCGCTTTATAACTCTATTTTTATATATATTATAGAACGAATTTATAACTCTATCTTTAATACTATGATATTTTATTACATCAGGCTACTGGACAACCTTATAGGGTGTAAGGGGCCTCACCAAGACCTTCCAGGCCGTTATGGAATTCGGAACGTCACCTGCTAGCGAAGTACCTGCTGAGTAACAGACGGAGCAACGACGCAGGCTCTCAAAAATGCCGAAAATTTAATGTTATTGTGCCCCTTGCAGATGATCAAAAGTGGACCTCAGACTCTAAGTCCAGATAGGGATGAAAGCTATTAGGAAAAAAAATTAGGAGTGTGTACTAGACCACACGTCAGACGTGAAAACTTCATTAGTAATCTCAATCAATTATTACGTATGGATGGAATATACTAAACACAGCGACACAACAACGAATAGCAACTGAATGTATCTTTCTCGCTCGGGTATTCTCGGCGTTCCCACGTTTATCCGATGAGCCTATAACCTCAGAGCGTGATGGATCAGCCTAACTTACTATAAAATAAAATAAAGAAAATAAAATTAAAATAAAAAAGCCTATAATTCTAATGCGTACATACAATTAGCATTTAGTTTTATATTTCTTCCGCAATAGTCGCCTCCGCGGCGTAGGCCTCTCCCAAATCTCTCCACACGTCCCTTACCCTCGCCATTCTCATCCACTCATGACCGCATCTACGTGCAAATATATCCCTCCATCTTCTTTTCGGCCTGCCCCGCTCGCGTTTCTTATTTAACTGCCTAACTTACTACCTATAGAAAAATCTGTGTGCGGTGCGCAAAAAGAAGCTTTCACATCAAAAACTAAAGATGTAGAAGAAGACTGGACAAGATTTAATACTACATTTTGTTCTAAATTGTTTTTCTTTTTTGTTCAAAGACTATTTTGCAATTTCTATATTTCACTTCACGGCGCATTAGCAGTTGAATTTTGAACACACTTTTTTGGTCACTACACTAGTGGCAGGTGGTCACTACACTAGCGTCAGGCTATGATGGCCGTTCATTTCACATTTTCTTCTCAGGAAAATAATATATTTCAGATTAATATTAATAAAAAAAAACCTAAATATAGTATGCAAATTGGAAATTTTGTCACACTACATTGCACTTATAGTAAAGTTGTATGTACTTTTGTTGCCAAGAATAAATATTATATCTTTCTTTTTTTCTTCTTTATGCTTAAACAAACATTTTTAAAAGTAACTACGTAAGGTAATTTATTTCATACATATCATTTTTTTTGCATTATTGTAATATGTCAAATGGCCATCATAGCGTGACGCTAGTATAATTTCTTAGAAAACAATAAATTGGTATTTATATCAGTTTATATGTGTAATTATTTTATAAGTTATAATATTTATGTAGTAAATATTTAATATTTTATTTATTAATAAATATTGCTGAACACAAATGTGCCTACCTCGTATATAGATCTGCACCACCCTATGGTTGACTGGTAGAGAATGCCTTAGGCATTAAGTCCGCCAATGTACTATTTTTGTGCATAAAGTTTAATAAATAAAAAATAAATAAAATTTATATTCTCAGGACTTTCATACTTAGTACTACTTAATACTTTTAATATAGTTTTATTTTAAAAAACTCTATGTAGATAAGTTTCAGTTTAGGGATTGTGCGTGTTTATACTTACTTGACATGATATTACTGTGGATACTACAGTGAACGCCCATCTTGATCCAGGTTGGCAAACTGAAAATATTAACAGAAAAACCTTGAAAACTGTAAATTTTAAATAAAGGATTACTATCGATAAATTTGTAAAGCAATTATTATGCTAACTCTCGGTTCGGGTAGTTCAGTGGCTACAACATTGCCATGGTTAGGCAAAGGTCACGGGTTCAATCCCCGTCTCGAAACAAGTTGTCTTTATTCACCTTTATAAAAAAAATTAGGATTACAGTACTATCGTTTCGCTATTGTTCCGAAGTATCGCGATTACTGTGACATCTTGTCCTAGATTTCGTTAAGGTGGGCTGAAAAAACGCATCTAAAGAAAACTGTCTCTACTTAAATGTTGATTTTAAAAACATTTTATTCGTTAGTGGCAATGATTTATTTGAAGGAATGGTCAATGTAATTTTAACATACCTAAAATAAATATATAATTAACACCTTTTAAAACCACATAAGGATTATCTCCTACATGTATGCATAGTGATTTCCATATTGCTTCTCCTGTGAGTAGTACCTGTTTGACCCATATAGTGCTCGTATTTACAATAATATATGGATATCGGTCCGATTTGTTGACATATATAATTAATGCTCCACTTTCTTGGTAAGTAATAAAATTATACATACATATTGTCACGCCTTTATCCCCGAAGGGGTAGGCAGAGGCATATAAAACGCCCACATTTCACCGTATGCATTTTAGTCCCACGTAACAGGTGGTGAGCCTATTGCCGTGTTGAAATGGACAGGCGCAGGCTGCGGCGACCTGCTGTTGAAATTTTTTAAGCCGCCCATAAGGCTGTCAACTTGGCTTAACGACTGCCATTTTATTGGCTACCGGGACCAACGGCTTAACGTGCCTTCCGAAGCACGGACCTGGGATGGGTCTAAAGGGCCGAATAAATTTAATAAAATGTGTCTATTTTAGATGTTAAATTTGGAAGAAATTTTGAACCCGTTCCCCTTTTTAGTGAGGTGGTAACAAAAAGGCTAAAAGGTCTTATGTGCTAGACACTAATTAGCACGACCAATTAAAGTCCTGGTAGTCTCGGACTGTTTATGTGTATATAATAAAAAAAATATATTGGTACATATACATAGCCAATGTTATTTCTGATTAACGTGCCCTTTTTAATGGTGAGAGATTTTTTTACATAGGTTCACTAAAATTGAATACTGTGGAGATGCAATCACTTAGAAAATTGTGTGGTGTAACATTGACCAACGGAATACGTAACAAAACGATATGCAATATTGCAGGTTTAAATTAAAGTATCAACTTTAAACTAAAAAAGGGGGTTTGGACACGTCCAAAGAATGAATGAGGAAAAATGGACGAAGAATATTTACTGTGCAAAAGTAGGTGGTAGAAAGAGTCAGAGTAGACTGAGACTTACATACGAAAACAACGTAAGTAGATTGTTCAAAAACTGAATGTTTAAAATACTCAGTTTTGCTTGTATGAAACGATTATTGAATCTGCAGGAAGCGAAAGAAGTATGCATGGAACACGATCTATCCTCTCTGACTACCCCGTCAGAGATACAGCGTGGAGTAATTCCAGAGTTTATCGACTACAAACAAACAAATGTTTCCTTTTAATATTAGCAAAGATTGCAAATCCACACAGTTATTGAGGGGATTGATAGCAAGGTTATGCAATTTAAAGTAATCCTTCATAAAATTGATGCACAATTTTGTAAAATTTAAATTAAAAACTATCTACGGAACAAAATGGATCTATAAGTAAAACTTTTTCCAAATTCAACTTTTTTCTACCAAACAAATACATCATCAATCAAATCATCAAACCTTTCAAAATATGTTAAACTGTTTATAGCAAAAATATGAAAAGTGCTTCCACTTTTTACAAATATAGGAATTTTTCCTCACAAAAGGGAGTATTACTTACACAATAGTCTTAATGCCGACATAGATTGTGGTTCATCTCTTTCAGCTTCTTCATCAATCTTCAGTTTCACCATTTCTCCTGCTTTCTCAGATTTCGGATCTTTGTCTGTAAGAAGCAATTTTTTTTTTTAATTTTGATACCAAATTAATATTGCTAAATATTACCATAGCTTCAGAAAGTTTTATAATACTAGTACAGTAATTAAAACTAATGCTAAAAGCATTCAATACAAAGCTACAATAACTAACTTAAAGATCTAGTTACTTATAAACTCAAAATAATTTGTAGGCCATTAACATCCACTAATACATTAAATGAAAATGGTGGATGATTTAGAATTTCAATTTATAATGTCATATTAACTATTACACATTATATTAAATTATATATTATACATAAACATCAGAAAATTCAATTAAATATTAATAAATAATCTAAAGCTTTAGGGCTAAAGACTATTTACAACAGTACCCCAGCGGAGTTCTTCAGTGAAACGTAATCTTAGGTCCGGGAACCTAAGATTACGTTTCGCTAAAAACTCAGGGTTAGAGGAGGAAATGGATGTGCTGTGGTAGAATCCATTTTTTTATGATTCTTTAAAAAGCCTTTCAATCCAGCTCAGATAGAGCATAAGTTCTTACCATTTAAATACAATTGATTTCTTACCTGTGATTGGGACGAGTTCTATAGATGGCATAATCTGTTGCTTAAATTTACTCAATTCATCCAACACCACCATTGAAGACACTGACACTCCACGATATTTGGCAATTGCGTATTTTGCATCCTATTTAAAAAAAAAAGCATTATTTGATTCAATGTTTTAGAATAATAACTTGTAATGTCGTACTTTTAATTTTAAGATCATTCCTAAATAATACACAAATTAAAATATTATTTGTACTATTTTGGTTATTTTCTAGGATTGTTATACTTAAGGTAACTAAATGTGGTGAGACATCCTAAGTGTGGAAACCTACTGAAAATTGATCTGTCTACAAAGTTTTGAAAATAAGCAATGTTAGTATTGATGATTGAGATGATTAAGAAGTTCTTTTACTAGTTTCAAGAAGAGAAGATTCGAAAAACAAAACAGAGTTAACGATTTATTCACTTGTGTCATCTTAAGAAAAATAGAAAATCACAAACCTCTTCCTTATTATGCTTTATGAAATACATTGGGCTCTCTGTGACCAATGCCATCAAAACAGTGCCCGTCACGGTAATAAACAAGTTTATCCAGATAATAGTTCGGTAAGTAAAGCACCAACCAATCGCATAAGAAATCAGCGTTCCACCGTAGTAAAGAAATATTGATGCTAAAACAAAAAGGTACAAAGTAACGCGATTTTATACGTCCGACAATGTGCCTTCAATGGTTCAAAGGTTTTGGGTTGTGTTATTATGGGTAGATGATGTGTAAGGATGTTGTGAGTTGTTTCGGGGCCCAAGTCAACCTCACGTGCTAGTGTGTGCACCTGCTGCTTAACGGACGAGGCTCTGGCGGTGGCTTTCTGCTCTGGGGTTGGGTGGTCTGAGGGCGTCGCTCCCATAAAAGCCACCTGCCGAAACAAAATGAAAAGTAAGAATAGGAATAGAAAGGTAGTAATATAATAGTAGTAAAGTAGGTAGATATAGGACGCCGCCACAAAACGTGTGGCAAGTAGGCTAGGGCTGCGAGGTGTAGGGCCAGCACGGCTAAAGAAGTTAACCCCAACCCGTAAAAAGTAAGAAGGTGAATTGAATTGAAGGCGTCGCGAGACGCAACGGGACAAGTGCTCGGATGCTGATGATGAATTTTGATTCTAATACAAAAAAAAGGACTAACAAAGCTAAATAAATTACCTGAAGCTAAAGTTCCTCTAATAGAATCCTCTGCTATTTCTGACACAAAGATAGGAGTCAATACTAAAGAGGCACCTCCAGTAAGACCAGCTACAAATCTTGCTGCCAACACTACTGTTATTGAGGTTGTTGCACTTACTATTGCCCATGATAGCTTAAAAAAGAATTGCGAAAAGTTGCATTACAAATACAATCTTCGAAATATAATTAGTTACATTGATTCGACACTCCGATATAAGTAAATAGGATTGAATAAACGATACTTTCGTTTATTGTAAATATTTTTCAGCATCAAATCATGTTTACTTAGTATCGAATCAAAAATACCTTATTTAACTTTAAGGATCAGATCAGCTTCTAGCAAATACTCTTTTTTATAAACTTATCTGAAACATACTTACAGATACACTACGAGATAAAAAACTATTTGGACAAGAAATTCTATAAGATTTTCGAACCTTTATAAGTATCATAATCAGGGTCATTTGTAAAATACCAGCATCCTGCTAGGACTAGGTACCTAACATCATAAAAACATGTTCCACGATATTTTTTTCAGTTTAGTACTTATTTTTAAATTTTAAATTTTTTTATTTAACTTTACTACTAATGTACTGATTGAATTACAGTTATACGCAACTCGTGAAAATCACAGTGAATGAGGGGTGGAGTCATAACTTCTTTGGCCTTGATCTCTTTCAACCGCATTGATGCGCGCACGTCCATCGTTTATCGAGGCATGCATTACGTGACGAAAAAGAAACCCAGTGTTTTACAAATGACCTTGTAGAAACAAATAAATTTTAAATTAAATTAAATATCCATCACGCGTTATCCCCGAAGGGGTGGCAGAGGCATATTATATGCCCACTTTTCACCGTGTGGGTTCCTGTCCCACGTATTAGGTGGTGAGCCCTTGCCGTGTTGAAATAGACAGACGCAGGTTGTGGCTACCTGCTTTTGAAAATTTTTTTAAGCCACCCATAAGGCCTTCAACCAGGCTTAACGACTGCCATTTTACTGGCAACCGGGACCAACGGCTTAACGTGCCTTCCGAAGCACGGAAACGCTCGCAAATGTAAAAGCCACAAAGTGGTCACCCATTCGAGGACCAGCCATAGTGAAAGTTGCGTAACTCAGTGATCGTTTACAGAACACTGAGACTGCAGGTCCACGAGCGCTTCGAAAAAAAAAATTGTCAACTTTTGCTATGACTACTGCTATATACTAACGAACGGTAGGGACCGTTTGTTTTTAGTAGGTTCGATTCCACCATGACATACGAGAAGATCCTCATACACTAAAAAAAATCTATTATGACAAATAAAAGCCTCAATAACAATTGTTTATATTTGAATAGCTATTTAAGAACAAAAAAAAGTTGAATTACATCTAAGGTGTAGAAATTTAACTCAAAACTAATAAATATCACATACCACAATAGGTAAATACAAAAGAACGCCAGTATTTCGTCTTCCAAGGCGATCAATCAAGAATGCTGGTAATGCAGATCCCAGCATAGCACCCAACGATGGCAAGCTACCTAACAAAGCTTCTTCCCCTTTTGTCATAGGTGCAGATAACGGTGTGGTTGTATTTGATAAGTATAATTCTGAGGTATAAGACGGCCATGATATAACTAAACTTATCATAAGAGATCCAAAACCACCTGAAATCAAAATGAGTAAACTATTATTTCTGTACTCTTTCTTTGCTGGTACAACTCTATTTTATATTAATTAGCTACTGATAAGATACTAATAAGAATATTATTCTTATTTTATGCTTTTGGTTTAAAATATACATTAGGCTGTCTGTTTTGTTTTTAAATTATAATATTACAACATTCCATTAAGAAAAATGGTCCTCAGCTACTTTATTTTATGTTTATAGTTGTAGTTATGTTGTAGTTGTAATTGCTGGGGATCATTATACTCTTTATAAATATATAGTTGGATAGTATAGCGTGCAAATAAAAAATCTAATCTATGAAATAATAAACTATTTATTATTTTATTGGCTAAAATTGAGGACACCTTTGTGTAGCATTGTTAGATTAATTTGATTGATTAAGATTGCAAGTGGTCTATATAATCTAAATAATAATATAACAGTAACAAAAGTTTGTAACAACAACAATAATGATTTCAGTTAAAATGTTTCTAATAAGTATTATTTATCTTACCACACTAAAAATAACAATAAGAATTTTGATATGAGAATCAGTTAGAGGAAAATAATATTACATTAGCAAAAGTTTGTAACAACAACAATAATGATTTCAAGTAAAAGGTTTGTAATAGTTAGAATTTATCTTGCCACACTAAAATTAAAAATAAGAAATTTGATTTGGGAATCAGTTACAGGTGGTTCTGAACCACTTGTAACCACCACTTTCACCTCTATAAATAATGTTTCGCCTCATTGACATGAAGTCGTACAAGTCTCATCGAATAAGTATGTCTATAAAAATCGACCTTGAAATTGACGCTTTGTCGTGTAGATAAACATTTAATAAATCAAGGATACCTATACTGATAATAACACAGTAATTAAATAATCTATATTGTTGTTATATTATTAGTTATCATCACATTGTAAACATCGCTGTAAGAGCACATTGAGGTAACAAGATATAAGACAATTGTAAACAAAACAATCTTACATGCAATTGCCGTATGAAACTGACGAAATTTTCCAATTCCCATTGCTTCTCGCAGTAGTTCTGACAATATCACGTTGAAATCCTTACTGAAGTAATATTAAGGTTTGACAGATTGTATATTACATAACTAAATTAGATAAACAATTCTAGCTCGGAAATCTTATATTATAATATTATCTCCTGATAACAGTCTACGGCACTATCATTTTTGAACACTCCATTGAGATGTCAATCTATCTGTGTATTCTATGGACCATTTCTTCTTAGATATAACAATTTGATTTTTTTTTAACTTCACTGTAGTCTGTGGCTTCATGGTAATATCATATTGCAATTTATAAAGTATAAATTTAATTTTACTTATACTTATCGTCTAATAACATCGGTTACAATTCCATCCCTCTACTATGTTATAAAATGGATTTCTGCTATGCAAAGCCCTTTAGTAACCGATACTACTATGATAGTCATTTAGTTTATCAAACTGATCATTATATGTGACATCAAAATCAAGATAGACTGATAATATTGAAACTATAGTTTACACTCTTCTATTCCTATCAATTTTGAGATGACCTCTATCTGTCAATCAAATAGTAAGTATCTTTAAATAAAGCCAGAGTATGATAAAGTTACCTCGACCTATTGATATATTCTTTTCTCTGTAATTTAGTTTTTAAGTGTCGTTTATTATGTATTACACAAATATTAAAATATTGTTTGTTTGTACTTTTATATTCTTAGATATTGAGAAGGTAATGAGAAGCGTGGTATCGTAAAATATTTTCTCTACATAAGTTTGCTCTTTAACTTGATAATATTTGCTACTTAATTTGATAATACTTTCAACTTATTTGATATTTAAGTCATCGTTAACTTTTTCATTACCGACTTTTCGTTATTTTAATACACCTGTAGAAATTTTGTCACGAAATCATGACAAATTTCTACAGGTTTACACAGCTTCATTTCATCCAAATTTAATGAATAGAAGCTTATAATGTGGAACCTAGACAACTGATAAACATAGATCAAAATATTTATTTGCTTCCGTGCTTCGGAAGGCACGTTAAGCCGTTGGTCCCGGTTCCCAGTGACATGGCAGTCGTTAAGTAAAGTTGGGGCTTTATATGTTGAAAATTTTCAACAACACAACCTGCGTCTGTCCATTTCAACACGGCAATGGGCTCACCACCTATTACGTGGGACAGGAATACACATGGTGAAAATTGCCCTCTGCACCTTTCACCGCCTATCTTTATCCCACGTAACAGGTGGTGAGCCCATTGCCGTGTGAATTTCGACAGGTGCAGGTTATGGCGAAATGTTGTTGAAATTTTTTAAACCGCCCACAAGGCCTTCAACTTGGTTTAAAGACTACCATGTCACTGGCAACCGGGACCAACGGCTTAACGTGCCTTCCAAAGCGGAATCGCTCGTGAATAGAAATACCACAAAGTTGTCACACATCCCATGACCAGCCATAGCGTAAGTTGCTTAACGCAGTGATCGTTTACAGAAAACTGAGACAACGGGGCCACAAGTACTTTAATAATACAAAACTAAATTTCACGTCAAATTGTAAAAAAATAATCCACTAAATAACATTTTTTTTACCCAAAAAAAAATTAACATCAGCCCGCGCTCTGATGCCTGTGTTGCTTTATCTTAAGCAAATATATTATGTCTATTTGTTAGAAAATTTTACTGAAAAAAATAGAAATTGCCTTCGACATTAATTACGCGTCGCCGCGTCAATGTGATCTTAAAGTAAGTCAAATTCAATTGATATCATTTTATACACCTTATATTGTCAAAATTTCATAGCCTGACTGACTGACTTACTAATCACTCAAGTTAAACAGCAAGTCGCCACAACCTGAGTATGTCCATTTCAACACGGCAATGGTCTCACCACCATCACAGGGGCCAATTACGCACACGCTGAAATAGGCGGTCGGGTTAATAGAGTAATAACCAAAAAGAAATTACGAAACAAGAATATTTTTTATTTTTGTCAAATGAGTCAGATAGAATCTCAAGATATTATACTTTCTACATACGTCATGACAAATGAAGTTTTTGTTGTTATGCGAGCCAAGGTTACTGCTATTTATCAGTATTGCTGAGTAGCTTCTGTACACAAATTTAACAGAGAAAATAATTAATGTCATAGAGCCGCCTTACTCTTTATGTTGATTCCTACAACCAAGCATGTCAGAGGGCGTCTTACCCGTTTCTGTTACGATTGCACTAATGGTAGAAAATGCAAAGCTTTTATGTAGAGGGCGCTGTGTGTTTGTTACACAGAAATCTTTAAGTTTCATAACTATACCTTTAATCTGCTTCGTCTTGCTTTGTTTTTGCTCTAAGTTTCTTTCTGTGGTGGAAAAAGTACAACAAATATTCTACCTGCCGCTGGCGAGTCGTTGAATTAAAGGAGAAATTTAAAAAAAAGCAGTCAAGTGCGGGTCGGACTCGCCCATGAAGGGTTCCGTAGCAGCACGTAATTGAGTGAAAGGCTATTAACCTTTCACTCGGTTTACGATTTATGACGTATTAAAAAAACTACTTACTACAGATCTAGTAAGTAGTTTTTTAGTCCGAGTGCAAACTTTGCATGGTAATAAAATGTACATCATTATTTTTTTTATTTTTATCATATTATTATTTAAGAAGTTACAAACATATTACACTTTGGAAGTGTCTCAAAAAAAAGTTATTAGAAACCTCAATATCATTTTAGAAGACCTATCCATAGATATCCAGTGAACGTATGTAGTATGTTATTACTTATACGCCTTATCCCTGAAGGGGTGGCAGAGGCATATTATATGCCCACTTTTCACCGTGTGGATTCCTGTCCCACGTAATAGGTGGTGAGACCATTGCCGTGTTGAAATGCACAGACACAGGTTGTGGCTACCTGCTGTTGAAATTTTTTCAAGCCGCCCATAAGGCCTTCAACCAGGCTTACCGACTGCCATTTTACTGGCAACCGGGACCAACGGCTTAACGTGCGTGTCGAAGCACAGAAACGCTCGCAAATGTAAATGCCACAAAGTGGTCACCCATCCGAGGACCAGCCATGGTGAAAGTTGCGTAACTCAGTGATCGTTTACAGAACACTGAGACCGCGGGTCCACAAGCGCTTTTTTTTTATCCTTTATATAGGTGACGTAGACTTGGGATGAAAGGAGCCGCAGCAAGATACCTGGTGATGATGCACATGGTGATTAACGGACTAGGCAACGACGCAGACACTATGACAGAGTTGGGGAGTCAAACAGCGCTCGCTCCCAACAATACTGAAATACAAAAATCAAATGATAGCTGCTCCCGCCAACCAAATAAAAGTGAAATTTAGGCTCAAAATCTAGGTATGGCTTGGAAGCAACTAAGACTAGGTGCACTTGCCATCCCCGAAGCGTCAAAATTGAGCGAAGCATTTTACCGTTTTTCGAGTTCGTTTGTCGATATCCATTTTTCTTTCGGTGATTATTTCTCCATTGTACATCCCATTTTATTTTTTCTATACCATCTATGGCTAGATGTCGTATTATGGGTCGAATTTGATCAAAAAGTGTTGAGTGATTTGGGATGAGTCGACGAATCGGGGAAGAAGGGAGCTACGCTCACTTCGTTCGCTTCGTTTCAATGAACAGAGAAGGACAGCGTGGATTTAAAATCGCTAGGCTTATGAACATGCTAAAAATAGATATAGGTACTACTGTCTCCAAAAGCTTCGTGATGAGAATAATTTGTCACCTATAAATAGGAATCCTTCATCCAGAAGTTTGAGAAGCTCTCGTCTGGAAAGTTTTGCAATCAGAGCGCATTGTGCGTTCGTGTCGTTCCCGAGAGCTTCTAAGACTGTGATGCACTTATGAGAACTACGAGCAGGAGCATTATTTATTTACTGGAAACCGTATGCACAAACATGCAAAGGTGGATTTAAAATCTTAAACCAAACATTCTCTGTCTGTAAACATTAGGGATGCAGTGATAACTCACAAGGGTCTTACTGAATAAGTACAGCTACAGTATGGGGCAACTACTCTAGTATTTCAAACGTCCGATATATATAGACTACGCTGACCCAATACTCCTGTGGTATTTGGTAGGGGTTCCGTATTGTGTTGTATAAATTAAAGAGGCATAATTTAAAACTGCATAACATTTTTGTCATACTCTTCATTTCACATAACGCTCAAACAAAATAAATCATTAGAAATACTTTATTTTCCCACAACATCTTTTAAAATAATGATGGAACCAGCTTAAAATGGTCACGCATATTTTTTATACAATAAAGATTACTTATCATAACATTTATTAGCATCTCACTGTATGGTATAAAGATTACAAGTCATACATACACATAATGTTAACGGGTACATTATATTTATTTTTATATATTATCTAAGCTTGAACTGTCTAAGATTGTAATGCCGAATGATTAAAAATGACGATAGTCACTATTATACTGAAGTTCAAATTTCAACATCAATACTATAACTAATAATATAAATAAATAAAAAAACCTTAATAATATAGAATGTAGACTATAATATTTTAGGTATATCTTAACTAGATTAAAACATACGATTCATTTCTGGCGCATAGGCGGCCGCAAACATAGTGGCAGGACCTAAAAAAAAATCTGATCAGGATTTAAATCTCATTGCAGCTATCTATAGAACTTTTGAAAGTTACCCAAATCGTATAATAATGTAGGGAAGAGTCTTAATTGAATTTCAGATCACGTAGGCCATTTAACTTTATTGGTAGCAATAATTGCGTTTCTAATTAAAATTATTTTATCTAAGTTGGGTACTAAGGGTTCGAAGGATATAATTCTTACCTCTAATGTTGTAATGTCATAGTATAACACACAGTTAAAAGTGGGTTTATATTATGCCTCTGCCATGGGATACGGCGTGATTGATTGAATATTATACCTATTTATTTTGCAAAGGTTTTTACCGTGCTCATCATTAACGTTTTTTTTTTAATTTGCATTGGCGTAATGGGTTTCGTTGAATCCATTGTATCAGATTAGTTTAAATTTTGGGTTTAAGATTTTTTATTATTTTATTATCTTTTCCTTTAAATATCTTTTTTTTTTATTCTTTATATACTTGTGAGTTTTTTTGTATTGTGTGCCTTTGTACTTTGTTGGTGCGGATTTAAAGGTGTTGTTCATATTTTTTCTTTCTTTTTTAAAAATATATGTGATATAGATCAATCTGATGATAATGCGTATAACTTTGCTAAAATAAAATATATAGGCGTTTGGTTTTTCTGCGAGATTTACTGCATCTCTGCCGCCTGCCCTACTGACCCCGTTATTACCTCGTCGTAAGTGATTCAAGCCAGTGGAACAAACTTTCTTCACGCTGTATCCTTGACAGGGTTTTCTTCCATATTCATTAATCGTATTATACATGCACGTCTGGATATCAGAGTACTTTTGACCGGAAAGGCCAAGGGTTTGAGCAATCTCAAGGAAGTCTCAGTCTACCGTCTACCTTCTAACCTCTACTTTCACACAATAAATATTCTTCGCCAATCGTTCCTCACTCATTCGTTGGACGTGATCAAACCAACGGTTCCTATAGCACGACTTTTTTCAGCTTACAGTTTATCCAATACTGCTATTCATTTTTGAAGTGAAAACTTCTTTTAGCGCGGTACGCATATTTTTAGATGAGATAAAATTTCTGGACTCGCGACAACGTTACGAGTCGCAGCTATAGTGTGTGCATACTAGTATATGCATGTACATTTAGCAGACCGCGAACGCGTCTAGATAAATAAATTATTAATAAGTGCAGTGGAGTGCACCCTGTAATTCTTTTTTTATTCTAATTCTGTTCAAGTACGAATAGAAGGTTAGTATCTCATTGTTCTTATGTATACAATCCCTTGGGTGAGTTGCTATTCTCCCTTGAGTATATATTTCCTCATGAGGCTAGCTCAATTGTCTGAGAATATAACTTGCAGCTAAGTGGCTCATCCGACAAGAGAAAAGTCCTGCTCGAGCCTGAAATATTTACCATTTTAAATTTATAATGTAGTTAGTCTGCTAGCTAGAAAAGGGCGTGCTCTTTAGTTTGGACACGTCCAACGAATGAGTGAGAAATGATTGACGAAGAAGATATATTGTGCAAAAGTAGAGGGTAGAAGGAGTCAGGGTAGGTCGAGACTTATATATATGAAGACCACGAGAGCAGGTTGCTCAAAAAAAGAAAAGTACTCGGGTATCCAGACGTGTATGTATGAGGCGATTGATGAATCTGCAAGAAGCGAGTATGCATAGATTGCGAAGCCTGGCGATCTGTTCTTTCTGACTACCCCGACAGGGTTATAGCGTGAAGATAGTTAGTTAGTTAATTAGTCTATTTCTGATAGTAGATACATCCTTAAACTGGATACGTTTAGTAATTAGATATTCATTTATAGTCTCGTATACGCCCATATTTCACCAGTTTTGTCCTACGTTCGTAATGAGTTTGTTGCCGTGTTAAACTGTACAGGCGCGAGTTGTATGGCTACCAAATGGTGTTGTTTTTTAAACTACTCATAAGGCCTTCCTAAGTTTGGCATAACAGTTTCAGCATAAAGTTTTCTCGCATATATTATGATAAGCAGAGTGTTATAAACGCATAATTGTTTTGTTGGCATAACATTAACTTACTCTAATTTTTTTATCATAATTTTAATCAGCATAAATGTAAAGGGTATAATTGTTATACGCCTAAAGATAATTTATCATTAAATACAAAACGCATAATGGACGTATGGATAACCGTTTAAATCATAAATGAATAATAGTTTGACTAAGAATATTTAAGAAATGATAAGACACAATTGTAAATAGTCATCTCACTCATAGCCAAGTTTTTAAGCTGTAACATATAAAACGATCGTTTAAGTTTTATTTTTTTTAAACTAGTCTTGAGCAAAGTCGTAAATAGGTACGACGACGAGCGAAGCGAGGAGGAGTGTTAGGTCACTTGTGACCACAACGCACGAGCCGAGCGAACGAAGCGAGCGGGCCGCGGTAGCGGCCGGCAATGCGCCAGAATAGAATCGCTCGTTTTAATCTACCTACTTTCTTTTTGTATTTTATTTATATATTCTATATATAAATAAAATGTTGAAATTTTGAACTTCAGTATAGTGATTATCGACATTTTATTTAGGGGGCATTTCAATCTTAGACAGTTCAATCTTAGATATAAAAATAAAAATATGTACTCGTTAACATTATGGTATTCTATATATATAGCTTGTAATCTTAATGCGAGAGTGAGTGAGATGCCTATAAATGTTATGATTAGTAATCGTAATTGTAAAAAAAATTATGCGTAAACATTTTATGCGGGTATATCATTATTTTAAAAAAGTTATGGGAAAATAAAGTATGCCTAATTATTTATTCTGTTTAAACGTTATGCGAAACGAAGAGTATGCCAAAAAACGTTATGCAGTTTTAAGTTATGCCTCTAAAATTTATGCAACCCAATACGGACCCAAGGCCTTCTACTTGATCTATTGACGTACCAAATAGCAACCGGGACCAATGTTCAATTGTTTTTTGATTTGTTCTTGTTTACAATCTGAGATCTATAAGTTTTAAAATATACCTATCTTTTAAAACCAGCATCAGAAAGTGTTACAAGATTATAATTTTGTAAATATTGTTGAATAAAAATAACTTGCTTTTTAATAACCACTGACCTTTTTGGAGTCTTTTTTTACCTACTGAGTTGAACTACATGGATTTTTTACATAATAAACTAAGTAAGAAGCGCTCGTGGCCCCGCGGACGTAGTGTTCTGTAAACGATCACTGCGTTAAGCAACTTTCACTATGGCTGGTCCTCGGACGAGTGACCACTTTGTGGCATTTATATTTGCAAGCGTTTCCGTGCTTCGGAAGGCACGTTAAGCCGTTGGTCCTGGTTGCCAGTAACACGGCAGTCGTTAAGCCAGTTGAATGTCTTATGGGTGCCTTGAAAAATTTCAACAGCAGGTCGCCACAACCTGCACCTGTCCATTGTCACATCTAAAATTTATGCAACCCAATACGGACCCAAGGCCTTCTACTTGGTCTATTGACGTACCATATAGCATCCGGGACCAAAGTTCAATTGTTTTTTGATTTGTTCTTGTTTACAATCTGAGATTTATAAGTTTCAAAATATACCTTTGAAACCGGCATCAGAAAGTGTTACAAGATTATATATTGTAAATATTGTTGTATAAAAATAACTTGTTTTTTAATAACCACTGACCTTTTTGGAGTCTTTTTTTACCTACTGAGTTGAACTACATGGATTTTTTACATAATAAACTAAGTAAGAAGCGCTCGTGGCCCCGCGGACGTAGTGTTCTGTAAACGATCACTGCGTTAAGCAACTTTCACTATGGCTGGTCCTCGGACGAGTGACCACTTTGTGGCATTTATATTTGCAAGCGTTTCCGTGCTTCGGAAGGCACGTTAAGCCGTTGGTCCTGGTTGCCAGTAACACGGCAGTCGTTAAGCCAGTTGAATGTCTTATGGGTGCCTTGAAAAATTTCAACAGCAGGTCGCCACAACCTGCACCTGTCCATTGTCACATCTAAAATTTATGCAACCCAATACGGACCCAAGGCCTTCTACTTGGTCTATTGACGTACCATATAGCATCCGGGACCAAAGTTCAATTGTTTTTTGATTTGTTCTTGTTTACAATCTGAGATTTATAAGTTTCAAAATATACCTTTGAAACCGGCATCAGAAAGTGTTACAAGATTATATATTGTAAATATTGTTGTATAAAAATAACTTGTTTTTTAATAACCACTGACCTTTTTGGAGTCTTTTTTTACCTACTGAGTTGAACTACATGGATTTTTTACATAATAAACTAAGTAAGAAGCGCTCGTGGCCCCGCGGACGTAGTGTTCTGTAAACGATCACTGCGTTAAGCAACTTTCACTATGGCTGGTCCTCGGACGAGTGACCACTTTGTGGCATTTATATTTGCAAGCGTTTCCGTGCTTCGGAAGGCACGTTAAGCCGTTGGTCCTGGTTGCCAGTAACACGGCAGTCGTTAAGCCAGTTGAATGTCTTATGGGTGCCTTGAAAAATTTCAACAGCAGGTCGCCACAACCTGCACCTGTCCATTTCAACACGGCAATGGGCTCACCACTTTTTAGGTGGGACAAAAAGCAAAGCATATGGTGAAATGTGGGCGTATAGTACGCCTCTGCCTACCCCTTCGGGGATAAAGGCGTGAATGATATCTGTGAATGGCGTAATGATATCTAAGTAATAATCGGTACTTGTACAATGTCCCACAATTTTTTTATTTTATTATAAAAGCGAAAGCTTGTGAATGTGTTTGTTTGTTACATCTACACGCTAAAAGACTGGACCAATATGGATAAAATTTGTCACGGAGGTATTTAACACCCTGGATTATTACAAAGGGTACTTTTTATCCTAAGAACAGGGTTCTGTATGAAACGCGTGTAGGAAAACTACACCACATAGTACCCATTTAGATAAAATTTTAAATAGGTTTCATTTATGCCGTGTATGGGTAAAATTTCACCACTTGGACAGAGCCGTGTGAGTCTCCTAGTGCAACATTGCGATCCAGAAAGGGCCGTGTTACTTCTGACAATTCATTTATTTATTTATTTATGGAGAACCAACAGCTTAATCTAATTTAATACATAAACAGATTTGCATCAGTAAGCCAATTATAGGTTCACACGTTTGCCACACATTATATACATTGAACATAATTGATGAGATTGCTCAAAATAAAAAAAAAAAAAAATTCTTACATTAATATATGTATAAACTCACAAACCAACTTATTAAACATTAGAATTTATATCTAATTAAAGAAATTATTCTTATTATGCGCCTTGCCATTGGGACGCTGGTATTAAAAATATCAAAATCTAGCTCTTTTGAGACTATGTTAAAACTATTGCTTGCTCGCGGTATGAATGAATTCTGTCTGTAGTTGGTAGAACATCTACGTACATAGAGAGGCTTTATACGAGTAGTTCTTAGTACCTTTGTGGGGGCATTGAAATACAATCTATTCAAAAGATCAGGACAGTCCACGATATTTGATGTTATTTCGTCGCTCTGAGAGTGTAAGTAGATGAAATTGTTTGCATAAGTTCATGTACTCAGAAGATTTATAAGTAAGTTTTAAACGGTAGCAAATATATTTAATAAATTTTATCTGGATCCTCTCAATTTGAGTAATGTAATTGTCATACCGTGGGTTCCATATTTGCGACCCGTATTCTAGTATACTTCTTACGAAACTACAATATAGAATCTTCCAGGTCTTGACATTTTTAAAACAGGCCGAACACGCATAATGTGTCCTAGGGCCTTAGAGGCCCTCGACACTATACTCTCAATGTGCTTGTCAAACAGCAGTTTAGAGTCGTGGCTGATTCCTAGATCTCTTATTGACTCACCTCTGGGTATTATTTGATTGTTTAGTTTATAGCGTGAATCAATCATCCTCTTTGTTCTGCTATAAGTAACCACTAAGCATTTAGATGGATTCAACTCAAGTCTATTCTCATGGCAGTAGACATCTAGGCGAGAAACATCGGCCTGGAGTCTAAGTACATCGGCTTTTGATTCTATGGTGGCAAAAAACTTTCATGTCATCAGCAAAATATAAAAGCCTCGAATGCTGAAAGCACCCCTATATGTCATTCACAAATATAATAAACACCAGAGGTGCCATTATTGATCCCTGCGGATTCATGTGAGCATAATTAGTACTAGTTGACACCAGAGGCTCCGCACGCGTGGTGAAGTGTTCCCGTTCCCGTTTACCACAGGAACTTGTTCCTAGAATAAAAAGTAGCCTATGTAAAATTATAAAGTTTCATCAAAATAGTAGATTTTACGTGAAAGGTAACATACATCCTTCTTACTTTTAAACTTTCGTGTTTATACTGGTAATATTAGAAGGAGTAAGGCATATTTATAAGCTTCTGCACACGCTTTCAATTTGTTGTTTTCAATTTAATTGTTTGTTAAAAGCAATACCTAATAATTGATACAGTTAAATCTACTGGAATGGTTAATCATTACAGCATTAGAGTTTAATTTTTTTTATTTTTTTTATTTATTTTATTTTTTTTTTAAATAAAAAAAAAAATCCACAAAAACGGGTATCTCTAAAATATCTATATTATTTCCATCAACAAAATAGGCATGTAAAATAAACCCAGCGTGATTTACGTCTAGAAGGCAGATACACTATTACAAAAAATATTTGTTCATGTACTCAGATAAAAAAAATATTTCACTGAAATAGAAAGGTTTTAAGGGAACCAATATCTATAAACTGATAGATTGAGGGTTAGGTTCCACCATCTTGTTGAAATATCCATCAAATTTATTACCGCCCTTACATTGGACGGGGCGATTGCAACACATTGTACTAGTTGTAAAATAAATTGAAAATAGAATGAGGAAGTATCATGAACAGTGGTACGAGTCTGTGATATAGAGTTCGTAGCGATGTGAAGTTCGCGAGGATTACGTAGGTATTAAAAAAAAAGTAATTCATTGTGTAACACCTTTTTTTGTGCTACCACCAGCTTCACTCCGGGCAGAGCAATGAAAAGAGACTCTAAAAAGAAAAAAAAAATCCCAGGGCGCCTTGTATGAAGAGTGTGTGTGGTTGGGAGGTAAATAAGATGCTTGCACAATTGTTCTTTACGAGGTTTAATAAAAAAAGGAATTCGATTATTTTAAGGAAAACAATCTACCTCACAATAAAAAAAATATATATTTAACAATATAAGTTCATCACAGGTATAAATTATTACATAAATGCAATGCTAAGGGTATAATGTTCATAAATAGTTATTCTTCACACACACACAAGAAAATATGGAGCAGATACAGGAGTAGAAAAATGAAAAAGTACTCAGCTTTGTGCTAGGGTGCAAGCTTGCGGAGCGAGCTGACACTTCCGCTCACGCCAAGCTTCTGTGCGTCGACCCGCTGATGCCCAACGCTGAGGAAGACCGCCCGAGGACCAGGATTGCCCTCAAGAGCAGCAGTAATTGTTGACAGCCCACAGAGACCGTGAGCAGCGGCCCTTGTAAGTACAACTCACAAACAAGTAACAGAATCTTGCGAAGCCTCCGCGCCTTTCCTCCAAGGGAAACCACAACGCTTCCAGCAATTACGTGGATAGCGGGGTTTCTTATACACTCGTACGTGATTATGACTATTGACGGCTATAGAATTAGGCTGGATTGGCCAAACCTTGCACAAGAAAAATCACTATTAACGAATTTTGGAGAATATCTCAGAAATCTGGAGAACTTCGGGTATCCTTTAACTATCTCAGGTCTCAGGTCGATAATCGATCTCGATCCTTCCGCAATCCTCCTATTTATCCTTTTTTTCACTCCGACCCCACTCTGGAGAACTGTCAAAAATATTCTTTTCTGTCGTTCAGTAATCAACATACTAATTTCTACCACCATAGACCAAGTTAAAGTTATTTTGTATTTATGTTGAATTATTGATTTAAATACTAGTATTCCTTAAAAAAAACTGTTTATTCAATTTTAATGTTATATTTTTTAATTAAAATGAGATCTGTTGAAAATCAGACCCGGTAATGCCATCTATGCGCAAACGCTAGGTACTATCATCCTATCCATCAATATAGCTAGCGATGTCTGGCGGCAATATGTCCGCAATATATCGCTAGTCAAAACTGCATGTTACAATTGTAAATTTTATGTTTAGGGTTCTGTGTTTCGTGTTAAAATAATTTATGCTCAATATTATATCGCTGGGGAGTTTGTTTAACGAGCTTATCTCATTAACTTATGGTTCGAATTATTTTTTAATTTTGTTTAGATCACTGAAGTGGCAGACAAGCATACGGCCCACCTGATGGAAAGTGGTCACCGTAGCCTATAGAATATTGCTTAACGCAGTGATCGTTCACAGAACTCTGAGTCAGCGAGGCCACGAGCGAGTGAACATGAGAAAGAAATAGAGATTGTGTTAAATGGGATTAGCCCAAGCTTCAGAAGTTAGACTCGCAATGACAAAATATATTTTATTGTTAATCACTATGAACATAATTATTTACGAAATAATTACATGCATACAGCTCAAAGGTGTCCTTTATTCCACGCCCAGTAGTTAGAATTATTAGTTACATTTTCATTTACTTTTTATATTATTTTTATTATAGAATAAAAATTAGTAATTATCACGTGAATCCCCAAGGCAGTGTTGCCATTTTGCTCTCGTTTTTGTTTATGTAGGGGTTTATTACGAAGTTCTCAAAGAACACAAATGTTTGGATTACGATTCAGATCTGCACCATGTGATTTCATATTGTGTATTGTAATAGTTGTAATCTGTATTGTGTTTAATAAAATAAAATAAAATAAAATAAATAAAAACATGCAACGAACACGTTTGACGAAATTTGACTACCTCAGTGGCGCGGTGTGAGTGTATCCGACTGCTACGCAAGAGGTCGTGGGTTCGATTCCCACCCAGGATAAAATTTTGTGTAATCTGCACTATCACTTTAAACTTATATCGTTTGCCCATTGTACATTTGTAGTTTACCTACTAAAATTATAAAGTTAAAGTTTGTTAGAATGTTTGTTACTCTTTGACGTAAAAATGACGAAATGGATTTTGATGAAACTTTACAGTAATATAGCTTACACGTCAGATTATCACAGTCTACTCTTTATACCGAGAACAAGTTTCTGTGGGAAACAGAAACGGGAAAACTTCACCGCGAGCGCGGGCGTAAACTAGTATTTCATCTGTCCATACTCAACAAATTTAAAAAATAATCGAAAGAAGATCTTTAATTGTCTGCTGAGCTTTCATTTTCATTTTCCATATTGAACCCAAATACGATGTCTACTCCTATGAATAATATGTATGTATCTAGAAATATATATAGATCCCATACTACAAGCTTATATTAGCTTAATGGGCTAGACGGCATCGGCACTGTGTAAAAGAAACATATTGCACAACTATATGTAACATTTAATTAACCATTGGTTTAAAAACGTTACTAGAGTTCCCGTAAATTCGTTTTGATATACTTCTAAACCCTAAAGTTTAAAAAAGACTTATAAAACGGCTTAATCTGTCTGCCCATCTGTCTGTACATACCTATTTATCGGGAAACTTGAGATATGACAGAGAAAGACAAACGGTTTGCGGCTTCAATTCAGAATACCATGTGCATACACGATTTTAAAGTTTCTAGTACTTCTAATTTTGAAACTGGTTTCGGTTTAGAAGTCGTCTGATTCATTCATTACTGCTATACTAGCGGCACGCTATGATGGCCGTTTTGACATATTACAATAGTGATGATATTTTACTTGTTTTACATAAGTACTCTGTTTTCTACCGTAGTAAAAATACCCTATATTGTGGTCGACTTATTCACATATTTCTACAAAAAATAAATAAATAAATATCCATCACGCCTTATCCCCGAAGGGGTGGCAGAGGCATATTATATGCCCACTTTTCACCGTGTGGATTTACCTGTCCCACGTAATAGGTGGTGAGCCCATTGCCGTGTTGAAATAGACAGACGCAGGTTGTGGCTACCTGCTGTTGAAATTTTTCATGCCGCCCATAAGGCATTCAACCAGGCTTAACGACTGCCATTTTACTGGTAACCGGGACCAACGGCTTAACGTGCCTTCCGAAGCACGGAAACGCTCGCAAATGTAAATGCCACAAAGTGGTCACCCATCCGAGGACCAGCCATAGTGAAAGTTGCGTAACTCAGTGATCGTTTACAGAACACTGAGACCGCGGGGCCACGAGCGCTTCATATTTCTACAAATAAAATGTAATTAAAATTATTACGAAACTTCATGAAAGGACAAACGTCAAAACGGCCATCATAGCGTGCCGCTAGTATAGTGATGGGCGCGTTACTGTTTATAGAGAGTATTTTTTTTAGCTGAACAAAAGTTCATTTCTACCAAACCATCTAATAACAAGCCTACACACTACACAGTTTTGGCCTTGTTTTAGTTTTTTTACGTCAGAATATCCCGTTTTTGATGCGTCGTTAGTGGTCATCATGTTACTTGTATTTATAATTTTAACCTTCACTCTGATACTGGTTTGTCGGGAATTGTCTGTACAAGAACCTTGTAGACTTATGCAAGTGTTCTTAATCGATATTGCTAAACCAATACTGAAGATTGATTGAAACCGGCCGTGCGCCATTAATACAATTTTTTTCTCAATATTAAAAGTGACAGTAATAAGATGAATCTCTACGTATAAATAAGTCTAAAGAGTTTGTTTGTTTGATTGAACGCGCTTATCTTAGGAACTACTGGTTCGATTTAAATTTAAATAAATAAATATTTTAGGACACTTTTTCCACAGCGCCGTCTATCCCAAAGTAAGATAATATAAGCTTGTGTTATGGGATCTAGACAACTGATAAACATTGAAGGGAAAGGTAGCCAGTGTAATTACTGGGCATGGAAGGCATATCATCTTAGGCCCCAAGATGGCAACGCACTTGCAGTGTTAACCTTAATATTGCAAGTGTCTATAGGCGACGGTAACCACTTCACACCAAGTAGGCCGTAAGCTTGTTGCCAATGCCTTGCCATGACGTAGCATAAAAAAAGCATACTTATATAGTATCTAATAAATACTATTTTTACATGTTATACATAGGAAACACCCAAACTCCAAAACAAACAATTGTGGATCACACAAATATTTCTTCCGACCCGGGAATGGAACCCAAGACCTTAGTCGCGGCAATCCCATACACTACCACTGCGCCACCGAGGCAGTCAACGATCATGCACTGCATAGGAGGGAAGAGGCATTACGTTCTTTTCCTACTTCCTCAAATTATCTTCTGATTAATTTCGTTGCGGGTTCCAAGACATGCTAACTTTTCCTGAGACTTCACCGAGATCGAGCTCGGTGTAACTTTTCTGGTGTTTTGGTCATTGCTGTAGATCCTTGTTTACAGGAGTCACAGTAATGGGAATGCGGGTGGGATTAGTTTCAAATAAAAAAAAGTCAACAATCATTCTACAGTTGGTGGACTCGCATGAAAAATATGAGTGAATACAATTGTTAAAAACCTTTGAATTACACGCTTTTTATCGTCCAATACATTTTTTTACGAACACCTGTAAAAACGTATATTATACGATGACTGGTAAATATATTCTAAATGCCAATATAAATAAATTAATTATATTTTTAATTAAAGAGTCTGTACATTATCATGTAGAATACGACAAATTAGGTAAATTATTTATGAGTATAAATATATTATTAGTGGCCCGTCCTGACTTCGCACGGAAGGACAGTTTTTTTTAACATTTTGGTACAGTAAATGCAGGACATACCTAAATAATAATAAATTCGCAGCGCATGCGATGAATGATAATTTATAGGCATTTTTTTACACCTTGGGTAACATTATTGTAGTTTTAGCAACTAAAATAGCCTATATTGATCAGTGATAACATAGCATTCAAATGGTGTAAGAATTTTTAAGATCAAATACTTTTTGAGCTAATTCGTTAGAAACATATACTTACATACAAATCTTTCCTCTTCATAATATTAGTATTGATTAGTGGTTAGATACACACACACACACAAACACACACACACATTGTCAGGCCTTTATCCCCGAAACGGTAGGCAGAGGCATATTAAACGCCCAAATTTCACCGTATGCATCTCTGTCCCACGCAACAGGTGGTGAGCCCATTGCCGTTAGTGGTTAGATAAAAGAGTTGAAATACTACTGATCTCATAAAAGTTATTATTTACGCTTCCCTAGCAGCCCTCTTGGCAAGTTTTTTTTATTCAATTTTGATTGTTAGTAACATAAGGATGTAACATGTTCCTCTGTATCGATTAGAGACTTGTATTATTTTGGTATTTTAGCATTTTTGCCAAAAAATCTGATTTAGTTTTGAGTGAAAGTAAAATTTCACTTAACTGTCTGTTTTAAATCTTTTGGAAAAGCGAACATCTCACCCCTTCTGCTGACAAACTGTTCATAGCACCCATTATGGTGTTGGGACGACAAAAGGCATGTAATAAAAAATATCGATAAAAACTAAAGCACTGCACGTCCCAACTCAAGTTTACAAACAAAGTTTACATTTAAGTGTGTATAATATTATCACATAAATAAAAAAAATAAAAAAAAAATAATCTATCTTCACGCTGTATCCCTGACGGGGTAGTCAGAGAGGACAGATCGCCAGGCTTCGCGATCCAAGCATACTTCTTTCGCTTCTTCGAGATTCATCAATCGCTTCATACACGCGCGTCTGGGTATCCGAGTACTTTAGACCTTTCCGTTTTTGAGCAATCTGCTCACGTGGTCTTCATATGTAAGTCCCGGCCTTCCCTGACTCCTTCTACCCTCTACTTTTGAACAATATATATTCTTCGTCAATCGTTCCTCACTCATTCGTTGGACGTGTCCAAACCAACGGAGCACATAAATAGTTTTATGAAGTACCAGGTGACCCCCTCGGCTTCACCCGTGACAAATTTCGCACACCCGTCGCACCTATTTAATCCGATCGCTTATAAATCCTACAATAATGCAAATAAATTGGCCCGATTTGTCGACCTTTATGACTACTGCTCCACTCTCCAAGGTAGTAGCGTGATTGTATATAGAAATATTTTTTAAATCCGACCTGTAGTTCCTGAGATTAGCGCGTTCAACCAAACAAACAAACAAACTTTTCAGCTTTGTAATAATACAGATTCTTTATAGTACATTTTATAATTAGAATCAAACCCTCTTTAACTTTAAATCCTACTAATTCTCCAATACACAGATAGAATTGACACTTACGACACATTCAGAAGTTAACAAAGTCACAGTTTAAACACAAACCAACACTAAGGTCGCAAAACTGGTCACAAAAACAAATCACATTGAATGTATAATATAAATAAATAAAGTTCGTTATACACAAAGAAATACGAATGGCGACTGACTATGTACTCAATGACGCCCACTTTTATATAAAGTAGAATATCAAGTACCAAAGACACACACAGTCATGATATTACTACACTGGAATAAAACATCAATTGAGTTAAAGATAACCTATTTTGTTAACAAAACGAACTTTGGTCATTAGTACTCACTTATCAACGAATATAATAAACTAGATGACCCTCACAGCTTCGCCCGTGGAATATTTCGACCTCCCGTCGCACCTATTTAATCCAGTCGCTTATAAATTTTAGTTACAATGATGCATCAAAATTTGCCCGATTTGTCGACATTTATGACTACTGCTCTGCTCCCCAGTGTACTAGCGTATTGATATAAAGCTTATAGCCTTCCTCGATAAATGGGCTATTTAACACAAAAAGAATTTTTCAAATCCGACCAGCGGTTCCAGATATTAGCGCGTTCTACCAAACAAACAAACTCTTCAGCTTTATAATATTAGTAAAAATCCGCCTTTTACGTTTTTTAAACACTCGTAGCTCTGCTACTTTTACAAAACACTATATTAGTGCTCTCCAAACGATCACTGCGTTAAGCAACTTTTGCTATGGCTAGTCCTCGCTATAGGTGTATTTCTATTTACGTGCTAAATCAGGAGGCCGAGTCTACTATTGACAAGCCGTAGAATAGAACCAGAATCGCTGTTTTTAGCTGTCAAAATGTTAGCTGTCAAAACCACTGGCGCGGTGTGTTAATAGAATTCTATCGGCCGACCGATAGAAGTCTATTGGAGTACGATTGTAATAGTAGACTACGAAAAACTGTCAAAGTTGTACCAGTGGCTTCCTTTTGAGCGATTTCGATTCTATTTCGACACGATTGAAATAGCAGACTTGGCCCCCAGAAGCCATGTTAAGCCCATGGTCCCGGTTACCAGTAATATGGCAGTCGTTAAGTCAAGAGACTCATGTACCATCGCATACATCCTCAGACGCCACCAAGGCAGTCAATAGTGAAAGACGCGTAAAACCTACTGAAAGGAAAGCAATAAAATTTTTTTTTTGGTAATAAGCACTTCTTTTTTATACCCCTGAGGTGGTAGACAAACATACCGCCTACCTTATGGAAAGTGGTCGCCGTAGCTAATGGACGTTTGCAACTCCAGAGGAGCAGCACTCGCGCTGCCGACCCTTTAAAAACCTTTTTAGACCCCTTTTGAATAACTCCATACTGTAGGCGTTCAGGGAGGGAGTTCATTTCACAATCTAAACGTACGCGGAATAAAGCATCTCTCGGACTTAACTGTCCTCCGGACGCAGTGTGAGACAACAGATCTTTCTATGTCTTATAGTTTCAGAGTTGCTTAAACTGACCGTTTTAAATAGGCCACCCGGTATAAATAAAATGTCAATACTATCTCAATGTTGACTTTTAGACTAGGTACTTCTTGTAGGCAAGTGAAGTCTAGAATTTGTTTCACGATCTTTCTACAGAAGGTAGAATCGCATGAAAAATATATATGATAACAATAGTTAAAAACGTTCGGATAACTCGCTTTTTATCGTTCCATGCAAGTTTTTCTAACTCCTTTAAAAACATAAATTATATTATATACGATGATTGATGAATATATTCTAATTGCTTATATAAATAAATTTATTAATTTTTTAATTAACGTCTCTGTACATTGCGGCGTTATTAAGGACATAAATAGGTAATTTATTTAACTTAACTATCTTCACACTGTATCCTTGACAAGGTAGTCAGAGAGGACAGATCGCCAGGCATCGCGATCCATGCATACTTCTTCGCTTACATTCAAAAATCGCTTCATAAATGCACGTCTGGGTATCCGAGAACTTTTGACTTATCCGTTTTTGAGCATTCTGCTCACGAAGTCTTTAATATGTAAGTCTCGGCCTACCCGAGTTATTATGCTAACTTTATCATAAATTTTAAGGCGAAATTTTTTTAAGTTTCTAGCTGGCCTCAAACCAGTCTTCTCACTTGCCGGGTGAGACGCTTAACCAACTAGGCTACCGAGACAAAATCAATTAATTAGCAAATCAATTAATAACGAAGTTTCACTTCAAAGTGCAAAATATGGCGCGTAACCGAAAAACGTGACGATATTTTTTTTCTCTCAACGTCTATAAAGAAGTTTCACTTCAATAATATAATAAAATTTACTTATAAGATTGATTTTCAACTCAACTACAAACAACCCATCTTTTATCATTAGTATCTTTATCCCTGAAGGGGTGGCAGAGGCATACTATTCGCTCACATTTCGCCGTTAGCATTTTTGTCAGTTGAAATGGACAGGCGCAGGTTATGGCTAACTACTGTTAGAATTTTTCAAGCCATCCATAAGGCTTTCAATCTTTATTTAAATGCTAGTATATAAATTATTAAGAAGCGCTCGTGGCCCCGCGGTCTTAGTGTTCTGTAAACGATCACTGAATTACGCAACTTTCACTATGGCTGGTCCTCGGATGGGTGACCACTTTGTGGTATTTACATTTCCGAGCGTTTCCGTGCTTCGGAAGGCATGTTAAGCCGTTTGTCCCGGTTCCCAGTAAAATGGCAGTCGTTAAGCCTGGTTGAAGGCCTTATGGGCGGCTTGAAAATTTCAACAGCAGGTAGCCACAACCTGCGGCTGTCTATTTCAACACGGCAATGGGCTCACCACCTGTTACGTGAGACAGGAATCCACACGGTGAAAAGTGGGCATATAGTATGCCTCTGCCACCCCTTCGGGGATAAGGCGTGATGGAAATTTATTATTTAATTTAATTTTAAATTTTTATTCAAGTGAAAAAATACCCTAAAAAAATATAAAATAATGTTCTGCTTGATTGATTGCTCAAGATAGAAAGAACAACCCTATGTGTCTAATATATGTGTGTATTTAGAAATATATAAATATTTATAACAGTTATCTAGATCCCATAGTACAAGCATAAAGCTTTGTTTGAGATAGATGGCGCTGTGTAAAAAGTGTCCCACAATATTAATATTTATTTATTTAATTTGATACAACCTATTACGAGTATGAGTGTAAGTTGTGATTTCTTTTTTATTAGTGTAGGTTGAGATCGTGAAGATTTCTGATATTAAAATTTGAAATTTTGCATGAAATTAAAAAAAAAATGTAGTTATAAATCATGTCACGATTTATGCAAAATAATACTATACGATATACATTACATACCTACATACTCGTATAAACATATACATATTTTTTCGCTTCCCTACCAGCCCTGTTGGTATTTTTTTTAAATTTTCTAAATATATTGTTAGTAACATAAGGATGTAATATGTTACTCCGTCTCGATTAGAGACTCGTATAATTTTGCTATTTGGCATTGTTGCCAAAAATCTAATTTGGTTTTAAGTGTAAGTAAAATTTCACACACGCACAGCGAACACTTCATACCTTCTACTGAAAAACTGTTCATAGAACCGATTATGGACTTGGGACGACAAAAGGCATGTAATAAAAATATCGAAAAAAAAAATCACTGCATGTCCCAACTCAAGAATACAAAATTGAGATCACAGATGTAGAAGAGTAAGCAGATCAAACATATTCCTTTGTTTATGGTGTAATACTTTATTCTGTTCACTCTTGCCATTTGTTGTATAAAGCTATCTTTATTATTTCTGTGTAGCTACATCGAACTCACACTTTGACAGCAACCAGCGTGTAGCCAATTTTTCTACTAATGTCAACCGTCGCTGTCATCTTTGAATTAAAGATTTATGTATCGAAGTGAAAATATTACATAAAATTATTGTAAAATGTAACAAAACTAGTAAAAAATTATGTAATCAGTTCAATTATTTAAACAAAACATAGAGTGGTAAACAAGAAATCACCAGGAATAACTTTTCATGGATAATTTATGTACCACTTACGGACACGTACTGTTACACTAAGATTTGTATCCAAAATGATGAAATTTCTTGGTGAACACTTGAAAAGGTTATTGCTAACTGTTCATAGTATCTGTTCCATAAATCGTTTGGTTGCTGTCGTCACCTACAGCTAAGTTTTTTGTTAATTAAGTTACACTTTGTACTGTAATGCTATTTCAAGTAATCAGGGACGAATTTAGTACAGAGGCCACAAAATGTTATATTTCAATACTCAGTGTATCTAAATGTTATGGAAATCTTGTTTTAGGTTTACAATAATATAATCAATAAATAACTGCTAAAAATTGTAAAAAAAAATGTCTTATAGGGTCTAAGATAAGATAAAATTTAAACCATTATTGTACAAAGTTATTTATTTTTAATTTTTATTAATAATTAAGGTGTAAGGGGCCCCACCAAGATCTTCGGGGCCCAAGTCAACCTCCCGTGCTAGTGCGTGCACCTGCTGACTAACGGACGAGGCTCTGGCGCTGGCTTTCCCCTCTGGGGTTGGGAGGTCTGAGGGCGTCGCTCCCACAAAAGCCACCCGCCGAAACAAAAAAAAAATGAACAGTCACAAAGCCCTCTTTTAAAAAGTGGCAAGCGACCGGATCTCCTGAAGACCGCGACGCGTACAGGGCTGCCAAGCGCGCCACAAAGAGAGCTGTAGCCAGAGCCAGACGTGACCACTTACAACCTCTGTATGATAAGCTGGAATCGTCTGAGGGGCAGAAGCTCATCTATAAGCTGGCGCGCTCCAGGGTCAAAGCGGCACAGGATATATCCAAGTGTCGCTGTGTAAAAGACCTTAAGGGAAACCTGCTAAGCAAAGACGTCGCGGTAAAGGAGAGATGGCGCTCGTACTTCCACAAGCTGCTTAATAAACAGCACAAAGAGGTGCAGCCTCCGGACCTCCCTCCGAATCAGGGACTAGTGCCACCGGTAACGCCTGGAGAAGTCCTGACTGCGCTTCGCCGCATGAAGAATCGGAAAGCTGTCGGACCCGATGGAGTCCCCATCGAAGCCTGGAAGACGATGGGTCCTCGCGGTGTGGGCATCTTAGTAAACCTTTTTAACCGCATACTCCTCAGCAGATCCCAAACCAATGGAGACTGGGTATTATTACTCCAGTCTTCAAAGGTAAGGGGTCAGTGCAGGAGTGCGGGAGCTACCGCGGTATTAAGGTGATGTCCCACACCATGAAGATCTTCGAGAGGATTATAGACTCTCGGATCCGGCAGGAGTGTACTCTCTCGGGGTGTCAATATGGGTTTCGCCCTGGTTATGGGACCACGGACCCTGTTTTTACCCTGAGGGTTGTCGCAGAGAAATACAGGTCGAAGAACACGCCTCTGCACTGTTTGTTTCTAGACATGCAGAAGGCCTTCGACTGTGTTCCTCGTGCGATGATCTGGTGGGCACTGCGGTTCACAGGGGTTCCAGAGGTCTATATTGACACTATCCGGGACATGTACTGTGACTCCGATGCAATGGTTCGGACTGCTGTTGGCGACACGAAACCCTTCCCCATCACCGTCGGGGTACACCAGGGTTCGGTCCTTAGTCCGCTTCTGTTCAGTGTAATATTAGACGAATTGTCGGACAGCATCAGAAACCCACATGAGCAGCCTCCATGGTTGCTCATGTATGCTGACGATATTGCGCTGGCAGACGCGGACAGGGGCAGATTGGTGCGACGTGTGAAGGCGTGGAAGAAGACGCTTGAGAACGGCGGTCTGAAACTAAATGTGGCGAAGACCGAGTACTTGGCACTAAACTCGACAGATCCCACATCCGTCCGCATAGGCGGTGATTTGGTCGAGCGCACGGACCAGGTTAAATACTTGGGATCTGTTTTTCACACGTCCAGTGACATCGATTGCGATATCAAGTCACGCATTGCTGCCGCGTGGGCCAAATGGCGGGAGATGACCGGTGTCATTTGTGACCCTAAAATGCCGATCCGGTTGAAGGGACAGGTCTACAAAACCATTATGAGACCTGTCCTTTTACATGGCAGTGAGACGTGGCCGATATTGGAGCGACACAAGCTGGAGCTGCGTGTCACGGAAATGAAGATGCTGCGGTGGATGTGTGGGGTCACGCGGATGGACCGCGTGAAGAACTCTCGCATCCGCGGCAGCCTTCACGTCCGTGACATTGCAGACAAGTTGCAAAAGTGTCGCCTTCGTTGGTATGGTCACGTCTTGCGGCAACCGTCGGGCTACGTAGGTAACAAATGTGTGGTCATGTCAGCCCCGCCGGGTCCCGGTAAGAGGGGAAGACCCAAGAAGTGCTGGCTTGACGTCGTAAGGGATGACATGCGTGCCAATGGTCTCACTACAGGGGATGCCGAAGACCGTGCGAAGTGGAGGAGAAAATGTAGGAAAGCGGACCCCGGGCGTCGCGAGACGCAACTGGGACAGACGCTCGGATGATGATGATGAATGTGTCAATAAGCATCTTGTTGAGTCAATTTAAAACTCCTTTATTGCAGACTCATTTCGTTACTAATAATCTATCAACACGGTTATTTATTAAATGATAGCTGAATGCGACCCTGGATTAAGCTACCTGTATATATGTGTGAAATAGGCTACGCTATTTTTCGCAAATGTTTGATCTTCTTACTCTTCTATATCTGTGATTGTGATATTGTACGCAACAGACACTTTACATTTAAGTGTGTATAATATCATCACTTAAATAGTTTTATGAAGTACCAGGTGACCCCCTCGGCTTCGCCCGTGACATATTTCGAACTCCCGTCGCATTTAAAATTTGTCGACTTTTAAGACTACTGCTCCGCTTTCCAGGGCAGCAGCGTGATTGTATATAGCCTATAGCCTTGCTCGACAAATGGGCTGTCCAACACAAAAAGAATTTTTCAAATCCAACCTGTTGTTCCTGAGATTAGCGCGTTCAACCAAACAAACAAACTTTTCAGCTTTTTAATAATATAGATTCTTTATAGTACATTTTATATTAGAATTAATCCCTCTTTAACTTTAAATCCTACTAATTTTATTCCAATACACAGATAGAATTGACACTTATGACACAGTCACAAATTAACATAGTCAAAGTTTAAACACAAACCAACACTAAGGTCACAAAAAACAAAGTACACTGAATTAGAATGTATAAATAAATAAAGTTCGTTATACACAAAGAAATACGAATGGCGACTGACTATCCGCTCAATGACGCCCACTTTTATATAATGTAAAGTATCAAGTACCATAGACAAACACAGTCATGATATTACTACACTGGAATAAAATATCAATTGAGTTAAAGATAACCTATTTAGTTAACAAAACGAACTTTGGTAATTAGTACTCACTTATCAACGAATATACTAAATTTACGCCTATTACGCTTTTTTTAACACTCGTAGCCCCGTTAATAAAGTTTTCTGTAAACGATCAATGCATTAAGTAACTTTTGCTATGACTGGTCCTCGGATAGGAGACCACTCAGTGGCATTTCAATATAGAATAGAATAAGCCGTAGAATAAAACCAGAATCACTGTTTTTAGCTGTCAAAATGTTATTAGACTATCAACAATGTCACTGACTAGCGGCCACTGGAGCGGAACGTGTTAGTAGAATTCTATCGGCCGACCGATAGAAGTCTATTGGAGTACGATTGTAATAGTAGACTACGAAAAACTGTCATGATTGTACCAGTGGCTTATTATTGAGCGACGATTTCGATTCTATTTCGACATGATGGAAATAGCAGACTCGGCACCCAGAAGGCATGTTAAGCCGCTGGTCCCGGTTGCCAGTAACATGGCAGTCGTTAAACCTTAAAAAATGTCAACAGAAGTTCGTCACAATCTGCGCCTATCCATTTGAACACAGCAATGATCTACAAATGCTACGTAAGACAAAAATGCTTATGGTAAAATGTGAGCGTATAATATACCTATGCCACCCCTTTGGGGATAAAGGCGTGATAAGTACGCGGTTTACAACCGACTGGGTAAACAGAGTTGCATTGCACACCTACTGATTTCTTACCAAATATTCTTCCTTCTAAAGGGGTCTTAGAAGGTTTATAAAGGGTCGGCAGCGCGAGTGCTGCACCTCTGGTGTTGCAAACGTCCATAGGCTACAGTGACCACTTTCCATCAGGTAGGCCGTACGCTTGTCTGCCACCCCAGTAGTAAAAAAAAAATACTGTAATGGTCTTTCATGCAGTATTGCATGCCTTCAAAGATGTTGGGAATCGGACATTATAAGGATGGATTATTATTAAGTTTAAATTGGTGCGGCCGTTTTAGAGAGATTAGCCGACAAACAGAAAAAAATAATATTGGTATTTTAATGTTAGTACCGTTTATACTTTCATAGTTACATTTAGTAAAAATAAATAAAATAAAATAAATATCCATCACACCTTATCGCCGAAGGGGTGGCAGAGGCATATTATATGCCCACTTTTCACCGTGTGGATTCCTGTCCTACGTAATAGGTGGTGAGCACATTGCCGTGTTGAAATAGACAGACGCAGGTTGTGGCTAGCTGCTGTTGAAATTTTTCATGCCGCCCATAAGGCATTCAACAGGCTTAGCGACTGCCATTTTACTGGCAACCGGGACGAACGGCTTAACGTGCCTTCCGAAGAACGGAGACGCTCGCAAATGTAAATGCCACAAAGTGGTCACCCATCCGAGGACCAGCCATAGTGAAAGTTGCGTAACTCAGTGATCGTTTACAGAACACTGAGACCGCGGGGCCACGAGCGCTATTTAGTAAAAAGATGTTAATTTGCAATTACAAACAGACAATTTAATTTTATCTTTTTTATTTTATCTGTATTTATATGTATTTTATGTGGATAGATGAATTAATTTAGAAGTATATAAATATGTATGTTTATCATTTGTTTGATCCTATATCAGAAACTTCAATTGGGCTATACGGTGATGTGTGATTTGTAAAACCGACTTTGCCAACTACAAAATTTATTGATATTTTAAGTAAGATATTTTATGTATTACATTTTTCTTCAAAAGTGACCATTTTAATTATTATTTATCTATCACGCCTTATCCCCGAATGGGTGTCAGAGGCATTCATATTTTATGCCCATTTTCACCATGTGTATTCCTGTTCCACGTAATAGGTGGTGAGCCTATAGCCGTGTTGAAATGGACAGGCGCAGGCTGTGGCGACCTACTGTTGAAAGTTTTTAAGCCGCCCATAAGTCCTTCAACATGACTTAACGACTGCCATTTTACTGGATTTTCAGTGGAATTTGCGCAGCAAGATGTAAAACAACCTTTCACTGCAATATATCACTGTCTTTCACTAATAGTATGTTTACACATATTTTATGTCTAAGAACCTACTATTTTTACACATAAATCAAGGTTAATGCACTAGTTTTGGAAAATAATATACACTGCACTGCGATTCGAGATGTTCCCGCGCAAAATCCTAAGGCCCACTTGCATGAATGCTAGGGTTAAATAAATAATTATAGAGTTAGTTAACTATCATCGGGTTAACTAACCCAGTATTTTATGTCACTCTATGTCATCCAACAAAACATTAATGACTGAACAAAGAATGAAACAGGTATGTCTATCTCTTTTACACTACAGTTTGCCAGATAAGACTTTTTCTTACACGAATGAATGTAACATGACAGCCGAGTGCATTTTATTTTTATCGTACTATGTGCGCGGCGTGTCACTTTGAGGAGTCCGTGTCACGCATGTATCACGTGTCATTTCAATGTCTGTCAGCTGCTAACCCAACGTTTGACGAATTAACCCTCAGAAGTCTGTGAGTTAAAATTTTAGCGATTTAACCCTTAGCTCGGGGTCATGCGAGACAAATTAATGATTTAACTCCGGGTTAGTCCATACCTCCGAGTTATTCACATTAACCCAAGATCGCGCAAGTGGGCCTTAGCCTTATTTACTAAACACGATTTAAATAATTATTTTAATAATGAAACGAGCAGTGGGCATCAAAATAACCATTACTACATATTTATAAAACGAAGTTGCTTATCGCTCTCTGTCCAGTATGCTTAGATCTTTTAAACTACGCAACGAATTACGATGCGGTTTTTTTAATAGTTAGAGTGATTCATAAGGAAAGCTTTAATGTATGCTTTGTTAAGTTTTTGTATATATATTGACTAAATTATAACGATATTTGTTGGGAATGTCGGAATAAATAAGCCGTCTGGGAGTTTTTAACGAAAACGCTGCCTAAGCCCTTTGAGATATAGTTTTTAGTAAATGTTTAATAGGAAATGAATGAATGAACTCAAGTCTCACAACATGTCTGTTACCATTTTGTAATTAGAAGTCACAATATTATTCATTTTTCTTCTTTAAGCTCCGTGTTAGACACATAATATTGCGTATTATACTGACCGTAACCTTGTAGTTACAAATGTTATTTTATCTTAAACTTAGAACATTGTATGTAGTTCGACGACCTAAAATGGACCGATTTCATTTTATTTATTTATCTATCACGTCGTATCCCCGAAGGGGCGGCAGAGGAATGCATATGGTATGCCCACTTTTTACCATGTGTATTACTGTCGAACGTAATAGGTGGTGAGCCCATTGCCGTGTTGAAATAGAGAGACGCAGGTTGTGGCTACCTAGTGTTGAAATTTTTCAAGCTGCCCATAAAAACCTTAAACTTGACTTAACGACTGCTATGTTACTGGCAACCGGGACCAACGGCTTAACGTGCCTTTCGAAGCACGGAAACGCTCGCAAATGTAAATGCCACAAAGTGGTCACCCATCCGAGGATCAGCTATAGTGAAAGTTGCGTAACTCAGTGATTGTTTACAGAACACTGAGACCGCGGGGGCGGTCAATATGGACCAATTTCATGTAACGAAATACTTTGTAACGTGCACTTTTGGAGATTGTTTTTAGGTATATCCGTACCTGAAAAAAAAATTAACCCTTATTTTCGCCACCGCACACTAGCTTCTTTTAGTATCGCAACCGGTGACTTTGAGATTGTGTCGATACTGTCTCGCCTTTGGGCATCTCTCTGGCGTCCGAGAGCAGCCTCTTTTGGAGACTGTCAGAGATGATCTGTCCCAAATAAAGATTGGAGAAGAGAAATGGGTCTCCAGATCAATCGCGTATTTTTTCTCTAACATTTTTTTCCTACATCTCCACTGACATTCTCTTTTGTCAATACAAAACTATACTTTCTTTACATTATAATGCTATGAGATTATAACTATGAAACAAACCTCTTTGTTCCAATACTCCTCCGTTAAATCTCATGCATCACTCACTCATCTCTCATTCCCTCAATTCCATACCATTCACGCACCACTCAAATTTGCCTCTTGGCAATGGTTTGGTCAACGCATCGGCAATCATTCTTTTAGTTTGTCGATACTTCAACCTTATGATATCAGATTCAACTGCATCCCTCACAAAATGGTATCTGATATCAATATGTTTGGTACGTTGATGATGCACTGGGTTGTTAGCAATAGCAATGGCTGATTGGCTATCTGAAAAAACTGTAATTGCGCTCTGTACCTCTTTACCAATCATATCTGCTATAAATCTTCTAAGAAATACAGCTTCTTTAGTTGCCTCAGATAGTGAAACATATTCTGCTTCAGCAGTACTAAGAGCTCCTGTGCGCTGTTTAGTGCTCTGCTATGAAACTGCTGCTCCTTGAATAAGACACACTGAGCTAGAATATGAACGACGATAACTATCTCCTGCATAGTCGGCATCAGCGAAAACTTCTAGCAATTCGTCCTGTTTTCCTCTCATGTAGCCAAAAAAGCCAAATGCCTTTGTCCCTTTGAGATTTCGTAGTACACGCTTGGCTGCGATCCAATGTTGCTCCTCGTAACACTCATTAAACTGACTTAAGTAGTTAACCACATGAGCTATATCTGGTCTCGTGCAAACTGCTAGGTACATAAGTGAACCTATTAATCCTCGATAAGGAATGTTCTTATCTGGTTCTCTGCCATGTACAGGCTTCTCTAGTCTTTGGCCTGGTACTGCTGGTGTAACTACTGATTTGCAGTCTTCCATGTGATATACTCTCAAAACCTTGTCTACATATTTCTCTTGATGTAGCTTAATCCCACTAGCATCTTGTACAATTTGAATTCCAAGCATTAACTCAGCTTTACCAAGATCTTTCATGTCAAAGCTAGATTTCAGTTGACTCTTCACCTTGAGCATTTCTTCCTCATTATTCCAGAAGATTAAAATGTCATCAACATACACAGCAATGATAATTATTTTACCATCCTGTGATTTTGTATAGACGCACGGCTCATTTTCGGATCTTTTGAAATTAAACCTCTTAAGTACAGAATTAAGCTTTGTGTTCCATGCTCTTGGAGCCTGCTTCAGCCCATACAGTGACTTTTGTAAAAGACAGACACAATCCTCTTAGCCTTTTATCTCAAATCCTTCTGGTTGCTTCATATAAACGGTTTCAGTTAGATCACCGTTTAAAAATGCTGTCTTTACGTCCATTTGATCAACTTTTAATCCCATTCGAGCCGCCAAAGCCATTAACACTCTCAAAGAACTGTGTCTTACTACAGGTGAAAATGTGTCAAAATAATCAATGCCTCTGCATTGACTGAAGCCTCTTGCAACGAGTCATGCTTTATAACGAATATTTCCCCCTGCCTTTTCTTTGATTTTAAATAACCATTTAGAATCAACGATGTTGCTTACTTGTGGTGGCTTCACAAGTGTCCACGTTTTGTTTTTGTTTAAAGCCTCTAGCTCCTCCTCAATTGCAACTTTCCACTTTGCTCTATCCTCTCTGGACAGTGCTTCCTTGACAGTTAAAGGATCGTTGGACATAGTAGTTGCTTGATTAGTAACATAATTTGGTAACTGTTTTGCAGTCCTTTGACGCTGTGGGTATCTCCTAGCTGACTGACCATCATCATGATCTGACATGATACTTTCAACTTCTGATTCCTCTCTCTCATCAGATGTTGCCCACTCGTCATCGTCAGCTTCAATAGCTTCACTTCCAGGCACGACCTTTCTAGTCTCAAGATATCCCTGACAACTCACCACACACCACAACTCACCAGTTGCAGGATCAACTAAACGATAGCCTTAAATTTTGTTTCTTCGCAGTAGCCAACATGAACCAAAGCTTTACTCTTAGGGCCCCGTTTCTTGCGCTTTTGATCTGGAACATGAAGGAAAGCCCCGTTTTGAACCCGAAAACTCTTACGAAGCTAAGGTCTACCTTTCTACCAGTCCACGCTTCCTCTGGTACCTTATTTTTAGAGCAACTGTGGGTGAACGGTTTTTCAAATAAACTGCAGTACTAACTGCCTCTGCCCACAATTTTCTGCTTAAACCAGTTTCTTCCAGCATAGTTCTAGCCTTTTCAGTTATAGTACTGTTTGACCGTTCTGCTACGCCGTTTTGTTCAGGGGTATATTCAACTGTCAGCTGATGACAGATTTCCCTAGCTTTGCAGAATTCATCCATCCTCTTATTGACAAACTCTTTGCCGTTGTCAGACCGGATAATTTTTATCTGTTTTGCAGTTTGACGCTCTGTTAATTTCACAAATTCTGAAAATTTCTCAAAAACCACTCCTTTACTTCTTAAAAAATAAACAAAGGTTTTCCTGGTTAAGTCATCAATGAAAGTAAGAAAATACCTATATCCCGTATAGGAACATTCATTCATTGGCCCACACACGTCTGAGTGAACTGACTCTAAGACCTCCTTTGCCCTGTTAGCGTTTCTAACTTTTACAAATGGCCTCTTTGTTTGTTTTTCCATAACACACGCTTCGCACTCAAGCTTAGATATGGTATCGCAAAAACTTACCCCTTTCACCATCTTACTTTTTAACAGTTTAAGGTTTCGTACACCAAGGTGTCCCATTCGCCTATGCCACAAAATCATTTTATAGGAAGTCGTTGAAGTTAATGCCACCTCCTGCGAACAGTATTGAATCTTATACACGCCATTCTCTACTGAACCTGAATGGGAAACATCACCATTTACACAGCATCCATCCGCTTTCAATATTTTAAAACCAGTTTTGTCAAAAAATATATTCAGATTTCTACTTACTATTGTGCTCACACTTAATAAATTAGCTGCTAACCCAGGTACGTACAATACATCTCGTATTGACACGTCCATCTCCTTATTAACAACATTACCAACAGCCACACCATATACTGTTTCTCCATTTGCACAAGCTATCTCTATTTTTTTATCTAACACTTTAAAGTCTGTTAAACAATCTCTTCTATTTGTCATCTGGTTAGAAGCTCCAGAATCAAGAATCCACTCTCCAGATCCTTGTTTCCCTGCAGTTGCCATTGCCAATGACGTCAAAGCATCCTTCTTTGTCTTCTGATTCTTCGGACATTCCCTGGCTTTGTGAGGTCCATCACAGATAAAGCATTTTACTTGTCTAGTTTTATTAGCACTTCTCTGCTTTTGTTTGTGATATTTATTGTTGGCTTGCAGTGCATTACTTGCAGTACTAGAACCCGCTTGATATGTATATTTCATTTGAATTAGCTTAGTTTTAACATAATCCGTTGTTAAAACTATATTTGTGTTCTCTATTGCTAGTTTCATGGGTTGAAACGTCTCTGTCAACCCCTGTAACATCAGGGTAGCAAGAAGTTCTTCATCCACTTCTTTGCCTAAATCATATAGCTGTTGCTCTCTATATGCCTCTGCCATCCCTTCGGCAGGCTTGACTGATAAACTGCTAATGGTAGCTTAGATTTTAGCTTTAAGTGTTTTTCACATGGTCACTTTCGAGAGTAACATTCAATGGAAAGTAGGAGTCTCATGATGGCGTAGAAGATGTAGTGACCAATAAAAAGGAATGTTTAGATGGTTTTGACACGTGGAAAGATTGGATGAAAATTGACTGATGATGCAAATTTATGCGGCTAGAGTGAATAGACAAACTCCGGCGGATGCGTCCAGGGTTGACCTCAGCGTACGTATGTCAATCAAATAGAAAACCTTTTAGAAAAAAAATAATGAAAACACTTATGAAAGCAAAAGAAGCAAAAGTTGTATGTATGTCTAGATATAGCTAGTGGAAATCCATAGCCTCTGCCTACTGCGATGAACTGCTATGATATGTATGAGTATCTGAGAAAACTGCAGTAAGCATTGGACAACATTGGAAGACATTCTGTATTTTGATAAGGAAACTGTAACTACTTATTAGAGAAAAATATAACTCGATGCAGTAAAAGATTATATCATTCGTTCAATAATGGAAGAAAACCACGAGATAAAACGGCCATTAACAAAAAGTTATGTCACACCGTCGAGTGTCCGATAAAAATACAATAAGATTAAAGTAAACAAGTAACAGCTGCACCTGTTTATTAACCTTACTTGTGACCTCCCCGGCGTCGCCAGTGACTTCAAACTCCCGTCGCACCTATTTAATCCGGTCGGTTATAAATTCTACAAAAATGCATAATAAAAGTCCCTGATTTGTCGACATTTAGTATTACTACTCCGCTCTCTATGGTTACTACCCTAGGCTACATATCATCACGCAGCCTCGATAAATGGGCTATCCAACACAAAAATGATGTTTCAAATCCGTTCTAGTTCTAGTTCCTGAGATTAGAGCTTTCGTTTTATTTACTACTCGGGACTTCACGCGAAACAAAATTCTACTTACATTCATACGGGAGATTTTAGATTCTCAAGGGTGGACGCAAATGTCCAGCCGCGACCACGGACGCTGCAACGCGTTCAAAACGTCGGTGAATGTAAGTAGAATTTTGTTTCGCGTGAAGTCCCCAGTATATAAAACATGAGATATATAAAACATGAGATGATATAAAACATGAGTATACACCGCGAAAGTTTAAAAATAACATTAGAGCTTTCAACCGATAGATTGTGATACTAGTGATGACATACTTACGTAAGTGCCGTTGCACTCCACACCGTGCATAGTAATCAGTTTTCAAATTATATAATAGTATTGTTCGATTTTGTGCGATTTGTTAACATTTATGAATGAAACGCTCGTTGTTCCGCGGACTCAAGGCCGTATTCCAGAACGTTTCTCAAAACTCAATCGACGCTTGAGAGTAGATTTTATAAGGTAAAAACTAGCTTCAAGCGTTGATTGAGTATTGAGTAACCTTCTGGAATACGGACTTCAGTGTTCTGTAAACGATCACTGCGTTAAGCAACTTTCGCTATGACTAATCACGGATAGGTGACCACTCTGTGGTATTTTTATTTTTGTGCATTACTTCAGGGGGCAGAGTCTTCTGTTGAAAAGCCGTTGAATAGAACCAGAATCGCTGTTTTTAGCTGTCAACATGTTGTAGACTATCAAAAATGCAACTGACTATCGGCCACTGGCGTGGTACGTGTTATTTCAATACGGCAATGGGCTCACCACCTATTACATGGGACAGGAATACACACGGTAAAAAGTGGGCTAATATGCATCTGCCACCCCTTCGGGGATAAGGCGTGATAGATAATAAATAAATGTTAATATTTATTATTAGTGTTTTAAATAGTTTCGTAACCGTTTTAGAAATTGCTTACAACTGCCACCCCTTTGGGTGTAGAATTTAAAAAAGACTCCTTTATTTGTGGGCGTAAAATTACTTTCCAGGAGGGTTATCCTTACGAGCGCTTAATTGGGACTCCTGGCCACATGCAAATGAGTGGTTTTAGTTGGTAGGCGTCCAGCATGACATGACAGAGTACACAGGTAAGAAGTGACACTTCTATACGACATTTTTTACAGCTATAAAATTTCTCTCATACGTCAATAAAGAAGTTTCACTTCAAAACAACATGGCGCGTAATCGAAAAACGTAACAATTTTTTTTACATCTATAAAATAGCTGTCAAAGTTCATAAAGAAGTTTCACTTCAAAAAAAATTGTCAGATTTTTTTTACACAGCGCCATCTTACCCAAAGTAAGCTAATATTATTTTTGTGGATCACACAAATATTTGTTCTGAGCAGGGAATTGAACCTGGGACCTAAGCGCGGCAGTCGCATACTCACTGCTCCACCGAGGCAGTTATGATCCACCAACACATCTATAGTGTGCCGGGACTTAAAGCTTAGTAATTGAAAGACACGGGTGTTCTAATCGACGTTTATTGTATGACTAATACACTACAGCAATAACTTACATACTACATCACCCTCCTTAATGAAAAATAAAAAAAATTAAGCCAAACATTTTTTTTTAATTCTATTTCCAATTACAATTTTTAAGAAAAATAATATTCTTAACCTAATACATTCTTTTTCTTCAGTTTTAATGTTTTATATTTTTATTACATTTTTTTTTTACTTAAACTTAAAGAAGTTTCTATATTAAACAATAATGACTTATTTAAACAATATATGGTTTTATATGGTTTTTATGTACCGTATCTACCTTACCATTTTTAATTATTTTAACATTAGGTCCAACTTCTTCAATCACTAGATATGGTCCATTAAACAATCTGTCCATTTTATTTGAACTTTCATTGCGTATTAAAATTAAGTCATCTTTCTTATAGCTAATTGTTTTTTTTATTTTAATCATAATTGATCTTTCTCACAATCTTACTATCTATTAACCTTTTTCTTGCATCTCTATGTGCTAATTGAAGTCTATATTTTAATTCTAAGGCATAATTATAAGGATTATATAATGGCTCTAAATCATTTTTTATCCTACTTGGAATATTACAAGGTTTACCGAACACTAGTTCATAGGGCGTATAATTCGTTGAGGTATACACTGTGGTGTTATAGGAGAAGCACCAAAAAGGAAGCCAGTGGCTGCAAGTGTAAGAGTTTTCCTCACACTGTATACGCAAAAAGTTACGCAAAGTTTTATGTGTATTTTCTAAAGCGCCTATGCTTTCATGATGGTAAGCTGTCGAATTATTTTTTTCTATTTCTAATAACTTACATACTTCCGTCATGGTAGAAGACATGAACTCCGTGCCACGATCAGTTGCGATTACTCTAGGTACGCCGTATCTTAAAATAAAATTAGTAAGTAGCGACCTCGCTACGACAGTAGTTTCTTTAGTCGGAATAGGGTAAGCTTCGACATATTTTTTTTAGCTTACATTGAAGTGTTAATATGTATTTATGACTATACTGATTACCTTCATTATCTCTGTCTAGGGGTCCTACAAGATCTAAAAATACCTTTTCAAACGCTGAATTCGCCGTTGTAGTTATCACCATAGGCTCCTTGTAGCTGGGTGAATGTTTCATCACTTGACACTTACTACATTTACTTACGTAATTTCTGACGTCATTTACTAGTCCTGGCCAGTAGTACTTACTTTTAATGTTGTTTACCAATCGTCGTACAGCATGTCCGCTCGAAGGTAATAAATGAAAATAATTTAAAATAACAGTTTTTACGTCTCTATCAGTAACTCTCTTTACATTTCTCAAAATATTACGCGGGGGTCCGGACCACTCGTTTTTACTAACAATTTCTTCACACAATTCTTTTTTAAATTTATCGTTATTCTTGTCTTTTATTATACAAATCTCTTTTACATTTATTTTCGCACAAAAATCACTTAATCTATTCACAAATACGTTTCGCGTGAATTGTGACATAAAATTAAGGTTAATGTAAATAATTGACTGATTTTCTACGTACGCTAAGCATTTTTCTTCTCTACTTATTAAATTTTTCTTTCTAAGTCTTCCTAACTCTTTACCTTCTATACATTTCATTTCCACTGAGTCAATTGGCTTCCTTAATATCTCCACGATTTTTGGTTGATCACGCCTCAAATCAGTGGACTTACTAGAGATATCCAATGAACTTGAGGGGAACTGCCCTCCTTTTAATTTTTTCAAACTATTTTCTTTTCTCATCTTTCTACTCTGAGCCCGTTTTGTTTCAAATATATTTTCATTAAGTCTTTTCAAATCATTTGAAGTTAAGGTTATTCTACTCAATGCATCTGCTATTACGTTATCTTTACCCTTTATATAAACAATATTATAGTCATATTTTTCTAACTGTAATCTAAATTTTAATAGTTTACTTGATGGGTCTTTTATACTAAATAAATATATTAATGGTTTATGGTCTGTCAAGATTGTAAACTTTCTTCCAAATAAATAGGGTCTAAAATATTTTACGCTCCAAACTACAGATAATAGCTCTTTTTGTATAGTAGGGTAATTTAATTCTGCTTTATTTAAGGGTCTGCTTGCATATGCGATTGGTTTTAAATTTTTATCACATAAAACTGATCCTATAGAAATACCTGACGCGTCAGTTTGAAGTACAAATTCATTATCTGTTGAAAAATTTGGATACTCTAAGATAGGTGGAGTTACAAGTGCTTGTTTCAGGATTTCAAAAGAATTTTGACAATTTTCTGTCCACTCGAATTTAATATGTTTCCTGCAAAGCTTGTTTAGTGGAATGGTAATATCTGCAAAATGTGGGATAAACTTACGATAATATTTACACATAGCAACGAAACGTGGCGTCACAATCATCTGAATTTTGCGGTGTTGTGTAATTTTGAATAGCCTTTACCTTTTCGAAATCTGGCAAAACACCTTCAGTAGTTACAACATGACCTAAATATAATAGTTCTTTCTTACAAAAATTACATTTTTATGGATTTATTTTTAAATTGACTTTTCTTAACTTTTCGAGTACTTTTATTAAATTTTGATTATGAATTTCTAAATTTCTTAAAAAAATAAAAAACCTAACTATCTTCACGCTGTATCCCTGACGGGGTAGTCAGAGAGGACAGATCGCCAGGCTTCTCGATCCATGCATACTTCTTTCGCTTCTTCGAGATTCATCAATCGCTTCATACACGCACGTCTGGGTATCCGAGTACTTTTGACCTTTCTGTTTTTGAGCAATCTGCTCACGTGGTCTTTATATGTAAGTCTCGGCCCACCCTGACCTCTTCTACCCTCTGCTTTCGCACAATATATATTCTTCGTCAATCGTTCCTCACTCATTCGTTGGACATGTCCAAACCAACGGAGCACGCCTTTTTCCAGCTTAACGCTGACACTTTCATTCAAATCTGCCATATTGCGTATCACTTCGTTACGTATTCGGTCGGCCAAGGTAACGCCGCACAATTTTCGAAGTGATCGCATCTCCACAGCATTCAATTTACTTTCATGCATCTGCTGACATACCCAGGTTTCGCTACCGTAAAGCAAAGTTGGCACTAGCACTGCGACTTTTGGTAGGCTTACATGGGGACATAGGTCCAACACGCAGAGGTCCTTTGAGAATTTTAATCTAATAGGGAATGGGACCCCCACTGCAGATAGTCCACGCCCGCCTTATATAGAAGAACGGTAATGGACCACTTCCAATGGGAGTTAAACTATTGTACAATATGCTAACTACTAAATGGGCTATTGAGTTGAAGGTTAAATGGAGTATGTAACTAAAACTATAGTTAAAGACGGCGTCTGCCATTTTAATATATTATTATCAAAATACTGGCAGACGGTAACTTGCCAACTCACTAGATGGGCCCCCTATACAATCGCCATAGGCATGATAAGCCTGTAAGGCGACAGAGAGCAACACCGGTGTGAGCGGCTTGGGGTGTCGAGCGGTGCGGCGCCGGTTTCACCTTTACGGGACAGGCCCGGAGCGGGCTTCCCCGTAGTTATGCCCTTGAAAATGACACTTCCACCACCGAGCATATAGCTCTGGCTCCCTCCCTCTGACCGGCCAATTAAGGCAAGCCAGAGTTGAGATTTGCTGCACTCCCGGGAGTAGCACTCTCACTGGTGCAGAAGGGCAACAAAACTCTGAGGAATCGGGACCGATGTGTAACCACGCACATTCAGCTCGCCACAAGCTGCCCTGCGGATGTGAGCTTTTCAATAACTTACTCATACATTTTTTTGTTGGTATCAGAAAGTAGTTAACTCAAAAAGTGAATCTACTATGCCCTCATAGGGTTGCGTTAATCCTATAAAAGATAACGACTGTCCTCTAAATTTCTACCTACTATTATCAAATCATCCATGTAAGTTATGCATTTCTCAAAATTTAGTCCTGACATTGCAATTGACATAATACGAGAGAACGCACTTGGGCTAATTTTCAAACCCATGGGGAGACGCTTTATCTGATACTGTCCTGAGCTAGTAGTGAAGGCTGTTACATTTCTGCTTTGTGGTTCAAGGTCAACTTGATAATAGCTTTGTGATAAATCTAAATGACTGAAATAAGTACATCCATTAAGCGAATATTTCTGTTATATTAGGAAGAGGGAACTTATCATCTTTTATTGTTTCATTTACTTTTCTATAATCAACTACTAATCTCCACTTTTTATTATAATTTTCCGACTTTTTTGGAACGAGTAGTATGGGGCTATTCCATTCACTACTAGTTTGTTCTATTATTTCATCATCTAACATTTGCCTAATCTGTTTATCAATTTCTGATTTTGTAGATTGAGGTAGTCTGTATGGTTTGGTATATATAGGGGTAGTGCTTGCTTTTAAATTGATAGATTGACTCATTATACTAGTGGTACTCAGTTTATCACCTTCCAAATGGAATACATCTGCATACTTTGCACAAATCTGTTCAATACTTTTCTGTTCGTCATTGCAAATAATTTAAGTTTAAAGTAGATAAAAGGCGTTTTACTCGGTTTGTATCGGTTTCTGTGCTACTGTATTGACAAACAATGTAATCAGATAAATTCTCTAAATCCGGGTGAAAATATCGTAAGTTAATATCTTCCTCACTCAATTAAAAATTTTAATAGGAATTTTACCGTTTCTTGGCTGCACTATACTTCCTGCCAAAAATATGTTTTCTGATAATTGTGTTGGAATAACTACGTAATCATTTTGTGAATTAGATTGAATTGTTACAAAATGAATTGATTCACTTCTACTTAGTAAATATAAGTTTTTTATTGCGATACAAGTGTATTAAAAATTCCTTGTTATTATACTGTAAAGTTAAAACGTTATTTAATAAGTCATGATTGCATTATACATTCTGAGAATATCTAAACCAATAATTCCATCGGCCTTGCATGGCATGTCAATCAATACATGAAACCTAAATGTAAAGGTGTAGATTCTCTGGAAGTTGAATATGACTCTGTTTGAGAACTAAGGCATAATTGCAATTCAGCTATTTCGTTGGAATAAATGTTACCACCAATGCCTCTGATTGTTGTATCATTATGTTGCAATATAATATTATGAGGGGTTTTATTTTTAGCTATGACTGATAATGTTGCACCCGTATCTACTAAAAAGGAACATAAGTTGTTACCTACTTTTAATATAATGCAATCGAGTCCTTGGCTCGTTAATATTTTATGCTCGAAAAAACATATTCAAATTACTCAAGTCACGGTTCTCCGTCGTACTCTCATTCTGATTTGTCTGTTGGTCGGCAACGTATGCTGTTTGATGGTGATTTTCCTGACCATAAAATGGCCGATGTCGACTCTAAAACCACGACCACGACCGTAGCCTGTCTGTGACTGAAATCGCGGGACGTTATTACCGCGTCCACAATTGTAATAATTATTATTTCGTCCACGACAGTTTAAGTTATAATAATTTGCTCGTCCACAATAAGAAGGTTCTAGTATTTGAAAGAGGTGACGTAAGAACTAAATGCGAGATTAGGGTAAACCAGGAACGTCTAGAGCAAGTGAATGAAATTGTGTATTTAGGAAGTATGTTTAGCGCGGATGGAAGATGTGATTCGGATGTGGAACGGCGAGTAGCTGCCGGAAACAAAGTTAACGGTGCTTTGTCCCAGTTAGTAAAGCGACAAAGCATCGTAAAAGAAGCACGACTGGCGATTCATAACGCAGTGCTAGTGCCAACTTTGCTTTACGGTAGTGAAACCTGGGTATGTCAGCAGATGCATGAAAGTAAATTGAATGCTGTGGAGATGCGATCACTTCGAAAGTTGTGCGGCGTTACCTTGGCTGGCCGAATACGTAACGAAGTGATACGCAATTTGGCAGGTTTGAATGAAAGTGTCAGCGTTAAGCTGGAAAAGGGCGTGCTCCGTTGGTTTGGACACGTCCAACGAATGAGTGAGGAACGATTGACGAAGAATATATATTGTTCAAAAGTAGAGGGTAGAAGGAGTCAGGGTAGGCCGAGACTTACATATGAAGACCACGTGAGCAGATTGCTCAAAAACGGAAAGGTCAAAAGTACTCGGATACCCAGACGTGCGTGTATGAAGCGATTGATGAATCTCGAAGAAGCGAAAGAAGTATGCATGGATCGCGAAGCCTGGCGATCTGTCCTCTCTGACTACCCCGTCAGGGATACAGCGTGAAGATAGTTAGTTAGTTTAGTTAGCACAATAAGAAAAATTATTATTATTGTAACCCTGATAGTAGTTACCTCGATTGATGAATCCACGACCGCAGGTATTTTGACACCTTCCTCTGCTCCAGGGCTTACCTCTTAAATGCATTAAAGCTTGCTGGGCTGGCTGCTCCGGCTCCTCATCCTGTGCTGCACGTATGGCATCTTTCAGATGCTGGTAGTCGCGGGCCGCAATAATCTTACCGAGTCTTCTATTGCGGAGGCCATCTTGTATGATTTTTTCCGTAGTCTCCTCGTTACCGTCCATCACCGGGATAATTGAACTCGCCGTTTTTAAATCAAACTTTGTCATGTTGTCAGATGATTTAGACTCACTGAAACTTAATATTTTATTAAAAGTTTCCTTTATTAATTTACATAGATTAATTACTAACTAAAAAAAAAACTAACTATCTTCACGCTGTATCCCTGACGGGGTAGTCAGAGAGGACAGATCGCCAGGCTTCGCGATCCATGCATACTTCTTTCGCTTCTTCGAGATTCATCAATCGCTTCATACACGCACGTCTGGGTATCCGAGTACTTTTGACCTTTCCGTTTTTGAGCAATCTGCTCACGTGGTCTTCATATGTAAGTCTCGGCCTACCCTGACTCCTTCTACCCTCTACTTTTGAACAATATATATTCTTCGTCAATCGTTCCTCACTCATTCGTTGGACGTGTCCAAACCAACGGAGCACGCCCTTTTCCAGCTTAACGCTGACACTTTCATTCAAACCTGCCAAATTGCGTATCACTTCGTTACGTATTCGGCCAGCCAAGGTAACGCCGCACAACTTTCGAAGTGATCGCATCTCCACAGCATTCAATTTACTTTCATGCATCTGCTGACATACCCAGGTTTCACTACCGTAAAGCAAAGTTGGCACTAGCACTGCATTATGAATCGCCAGTCGTGCTTCTTTTACGATGCTTTGTCGCTTTACTAACTGGGACAAAGCACCGTTAACTTTGTTTCCGGCAGCTACTCGCCGTTCCACATCCGAATCACATCTTCCATCCGCGCTAAACATACTTCCTAAATACACAATTTCATTCACTTGCTCTAGACGTTCCTGGTTTACCCTAATCTCGCATTTAGTTCTTACGTCACCTCTTTCAAATACTAGAACCTTAGTTTTACTTGCATTCAAGCGGAGACCCTTACTTTCACACCCCTCTTTCATATTAGTGACTAATGCCTGAAGGTCGGCTTCTGATGAGGCCATGAGCACCGCATCATCAGCGTACAGCAGACAGTTTACTGTAAAGTCACCCAAATTCACACCCATATTAAAATCTTTCAACTTCTGCAGGCAACTGTCCAGATACACTATGAACAGCCAGGTGGACATGACACATCCCTGTTTGACGCCTGTACAGACATCAAAAAGAGGTGACACATCCCCCCCTACTCGCACGCAAGCCTTACAGTCCCTATAAAGCGACTGTATTGCCCGCAGTAGCGAGCCGTCCACACCATATCCTGGCAGCAAGTCCCACAGCGTTTCTCTCACAACGTTATCAAATGCTTTCTCTAGATCCACAAAAGCGCAGAAAACCTTCTGGCTAAGAGCCAGAAACTTTTCCGCGATCATGCGGAGAGAAAACACTTGATCCATGCAACCTCTTCCACGTCGGAATCCGCATTGAGCCTCCCATAAATACCTTTAATTACTAATTCTGAATATTCAGTACATTTAATGTCTAATGTCTCAACACATGTTTTAAATGTCTCATATAATTCTTTAGCCGTTTTAATTTTATTTAATCATAGTTCTTGTAACCTTTTCTCTGGACCTAATTTTCTAAGACTTACTCTGATATATTCTAATTCTTCATAAATGTTTCGTAGTTTTACTTCCATAAACTAAAATATAATATAACTTATTATAGAAATAATATTTAAAGTTCATAAAAAGTTCATATTTTCGTCGATACGATGACGCCGTTATCGGTTATAGAAAGGACTTTTTATTTTTATTTTATTTTTGGGGAAAGTTTATTTAAGTAATTTTATTTAACACTTTTTTTAACACTTTTTGATTTGAATGTACTTCACTGCACTTTTTAAGTATTTATTTAGGGGAAGTTTTATTTTACACACATTTAAGGGGACATTATTTTACACTTAACAGTTAGGGGGGAATCTCAGCAGGGGCTGGATCCTTCGTCACCAGGGCGTCCTCTTACTCGGCCCGACATTCTCTCCTGGAGTCGTCTAATAAATTCTGCTGCGGGATGCACCGTTCTGAACTCCTGCTTGTACCCATCCGCTATGGCATTTCTTGTATTGGGCATATAAAACATATAATACAGCTACGCCGCATACTGATAATATAACTCCCAGCAGTATGTTGTTGGTCGAAACCTCCGTTAATTTCGGTACCCCGTTGACTGATTATTATTTCTTTGTTTTCACAAACACACTTGCTTCACTCTTTTCCCATTTTTTTTCTAAGTTAACCAAGTTAGTTTCCAACATTATGACCTTCAGTTTATAATTTGTCTTTAAAAGTGCACAGTGTCGACGCGCTCGCCGGCAATATTACTGGTAGATACGGGGTCAGTAAGTACGTAGGTAACTAAAAATTAATTAGGTATAAAGAAAAAGGTGTCGCATCGCTTTCCAAGGGAGTACGACAAAATACTTCAGTTTTTTTGTAGCAGAGTTAAAGAAATGCATCTATCGCAAATTATATAGAATGGTGAGAGTTTTGTTATGTAACATAGACAATTAGACATATTGTCACGCCTTTTTCCGCAAAGGGGTAGGCAGAAGCATTCTATACATTTCACCGTATATATGTGTGTACCAGAGTACACAGGTAAGAAGTGGAACTTCTTTACGACATTTTTTTACCGCTATAAACGTTCTCTCATACGTCGATAAAGAAGTTTCGTTTCAAAACAACATGGCGCGTAATCGAAATAGGTGAAGATTTTTTTTACTACTGTAATATTTCTCTAAACGTCGATAAGGAAGTTTTATTTCAATAATAACTATCAGCCACTGGAAACTTGTACCATCGTACTATTAGCGCTAAATCCGGTATAAAAGGTGCATACCTATATAAGTACCTACTTACAGTTCGTCATAGTTTAAAGGCCATCTTTGTAAATTATCTTCAGAATAATATTAGTAATCATCTCATTTTATAACTATTTACTTAGGTAGTGTAGCTGCAACATGTTTAAATATTTTTTCATCTATATATAACAATAAAATCGTAACAAAGTAAAAATTTAAAATTATACCTATTATAATGAATCTTGAAGAAGCGACAGAAGTATGCATGGATCGCGAAGCCTGGCGATCTGTCCTCTCTGACTACCAGCGTGAAGATAGTTAGTTATATAATAATATAGTAATAATAATATATTTTTGTGTGCAATGTTAAATGTGACCCGACCCATTGGTCGGGTCTACATACAGTAGGGCCTCGGCAGAGAACGATTAGTTATATGTATGTCCGGGTAAACGCAAAAACTGCTGAATAGATTTAATTAAAATTTTGCAAGAATATTAACAAAAGTTCAAGTCTACAAACAGGCTATATATAATCACGCTACATAACCTAAGAGCTCGGCAGAGAACAATTAAATTCCGCATGTTAATCCAGGCAAAATGTAAAAACTACAGAATATATTTAATTAAAATTTTTCATTAAAAATAATATGACACTGACTCTACATTTAGGCTATATATTATTATTATTTATTTATCTATCACGCCTTATCCCGGAAGGGGTGGCAGAGGCATATTATATGCTCACTATATATTATCACGCCACGTTAACTTGGGGGTCTGTAGAGAACAATAACGTACAAAAATAACAACAAAAACTACAGAATTTATATGATTTTTTTTTACGAAAAGTAATAATAGTTTGGGTCTACATGTAGGTTTGAAATTATCACACTGTATAATCCAGGGGCTTGGCAGAGAACTATAAAGTACATAATATATCTCTGGTTCAAATGCAAAAAGTAACTTCATAGATTTAGTTTTAATCTTACATGAATATCAACAAGAGCTTATTTCTACAAAAGGCCACATAATATTATCACGCAATTACACATTGGCTATGCCGGTAGCCTCTATGTAACAGCATGTATAGCCGTAGTTAGCGCTATGTACAAAATCGAGTATTTCAGGGGTCCAGCGTGGTAACATTTTTTATAACCGTCCTGGAACTATATCACTGAAGCAATGAATCCTGAATAAAGTAAAGAGTGTTCTCCAGGATTCATTTTAATAATAATAATATATTTTCAGTTTTCAGTTTCGTCTCTGCGCCGAATACGGCTTTGGCTTTGAATTACTCAGTGAAGTTCTTAATAGACTTGCTCAACGCCGGTAACGAAAAGCCTTGAGTCGTTGGCGTATTCAAATTATTGTAGAGAAATACTATTGAGGCAGAAGTTCCGATGAGTTGTAGCTTTAGCAAGCCAGTGATTATACCGTTGATTCCCGCCATTCCTCACAATTACCCCTTTCCAAATGAAGTGCGTGCAGTTAAGCCCTATGCATATGCATAGACTTTATAAAGACTCTTGGCAAGTCACAGAGTGTCGGCCACAGGTTAAGTTGCATCTAATTTAACCTGGAAAAAGCAATATTCAGTTATCCCCACAACTGAACGTCGTTTTCTCCTGCGTCACCAGTCGGGCTTATCGGGTGGTATATTTTGACTAAGTAAATTAGTTTTTCGGGTATTTTTTAAATTTTTACATTTGTTAGTGTATGTTCATTTATTTCATTGTGATATACAAGAAGGTGTAGTTTTTAGTCATTTAGTCAGTGGTATTGCAACAAAACCTTTTACACCTGTGCTATGTAAGGCACTCATGAGTTTTCACACTAATATACTTATACGACTGCGGTAAGTACAGGGTAATTTAAAAATGGTTTTAAATGTATTTTAAATATTTTTTAAACAAACAAGTTAAAATTTTATACTGCCTATATTGAGTACGACATGCCTCAAAACAACAGGTTATTAAATTATTTACTTGTTTGTTGTGCTGTACAAGCATCATCAAAAACCAATGGTCCGATGTTAATTATTTGTATTACTACTACACATAAGATATGTTTCATAACGCTACTTGCCTAGGGACTCGGTAGAGAGAAATTCAAATTAAGCGTATCTCCACAATTTTCAGACGAACAAAGTCGCGGACAACAGCTGGTAGTTTAATATTTTTTTATTGATGCGTTCATCGAGTATAGGCTCAATGACATTGTAACCGATAGCCGGGATCAACAGCTTGATGTGACTTTCGAAGTATAAAATGCCTCAAACGGTAACCTATCTCAAGACTACATTTTTTGTCAATTACATGTGAATACCATGTGAGTAGATTGTTGAAAACCGAAAAGTTCAAACTCGACCAGACGAGACTACATGAACAAACAAACGTATTAATTCTCGGCTTAACGTGCCTTCCGAAGCACCGAACTGGGGTGGGTCTGAAGGCCGAATTAATTTAATAAAAATAAAATATGTCTATTTTAGATGTTACATTTGGAAGAAATTTTGAACCCGTTGCCTTTTTAGTGAGGTGGTAACAAAAAGGCTAAAAGGTCTTATGTGCTAGACACTAATTAGCATAGAGATAAAAATATATAACAAATTACCTATAATAATCAGAAATCCAGAAAAATTAATTAACAATACATAGTTTAATAACCAATCAATGTTGTTTGTTTTTATTCTGTTGATGAATATTTTGAATTTAAGGAGCAATAATTAACTGTCATTTTTTTTTAAATGTTGATGTCACAAATTTATTCTCTGGCTTAATTGTGATTTTAAGTAATTTTGAATTATTTTAATATTGCGATTTATTATATTGTAATTGATTAAAATTTTGACCTGATTAGTTAATTTATAGATATTTTTCTGACATAATTATCTATGTTATGTCTTAATAACGCTCTGACTGTGATGTAAATCTGTTTTAATGTAAAAAGGGTCTGTATTGCGTTGCATAAATTTAACTTAAAACTGCATAACTTTTTTTGGCATACTCTTCGTTTCGCATAACGTTCAAACAGAATAAATGATTAGGCATACTTTATTTTCCCATAACTTCTTTATAATAATGGTATATAAATATATATATTTGATATATGATATAAAATCTTTACGCTAATTTTTTTTACAATAACGATTACTAATCATAACATTTATTGGCATCTCACTCTATGGCATAAAAACTCATACAAGTCATACATAAAGAATACCATGATGTTAACGAGTACATATTTTTTACCCACTGTCTAAAAATGTCGATAGTCACTATACTGAAGTTCAAAATGTCAACACATAAATAGAATATATAAATAAAATACAAAAAGGAGGGGAAGACTAAAACGAGCGATTCAGTTCTGGCGCATCACCGGCCGCTACCGCGGCACGCTCGCATATTGTGGTCATATGTGACCTAATACTTCTCCTCGCTTCGCTCGTCGTTGTACCTATTTACGGCTTTGCTCAAGACCAGTCTAAAATTAATAACACTTTTAAAATATCATTTCATATGTTACAGCTTACAAACTTGGCTATGAGTGAGATGATTATTTACAATGGTGTCTTATCATTTCTTAAATATTCGTAGTCAAATTTATTATTCATAGATTTAAAAGGTTATGCATACCTCCATAATGCGTTTTGTATTTTATGATAAATTATCTTTAGGCGTATAACAATTATACCCTTTACAGGTATGGTTATTAAAATTATGATAAAAGAATTAGAGTAAAATAAAGTTATGGCAATAAAACCATTATGCGTTTATAACACTTTGCTTATCATAAATTATGCGAGAAAACCTGAAACTGTTATGCCAAACTACATTATGCTGAAAAAGATTATGCGATCGAAAGGGCTACCTGTAAAATAATATTTGCACAACTTCTTAAGTTAAATATGGTGAAACCACCATGATGTACCTACTAACAAATTCATGTACCCATTTTCTTGCAAATAAAGCCTCATTTATTCATAGCAAACGCCTAAATTTTACCATAATATGTACTTTTGTTACACTTAACAGAAGGTGTGTCCATTACCGAGTTGAAAAGGGTTGAAAAGGAGAGGGGCAGTTGTGTGACGCGCTATTGAAAATTTTGAAGTCGCCTAAGCCCGTTAACTTGACTTAACGAATACATTATTGAAGATTATATTAATGTCATTATTATCGCCAGAAACTGGCAACCGGGCCCAACGGCTTAACGTGCCTTTCGAAGCTCGGAAACGCTTGCAAATGTAAATGCCACAAAATGGTCAGCCATCCGTAACCAGCCATAGCGAAAGTTGCTTGAGGCTGTGATCGTTTATAGTACACGAGACCACGAGCGCTTGTTTTCAAACAGTTTCTCTGACAACAACCTCTGAATTCAATTCACTGATTACAATACCAAAGTAAAGAATAATACAAGGACTAGTCGCATTAATGTGACAAATAGAATTACTGCCTCCCGTTTCTTATCAAAAGTTTAAAACACACAGTCAAACAAACGTATTAATTCTCATTTACTCATTATGTTTGTTGTTATTCAATTACATAATTAACTACAGGCCAAAACCAAGTCCTTTCATCAGTGAGAACTTAGACAGACCCGAGTCAAAGTGGTCCTAGTGAAAATGAATATCGGAAGGTTACGTCAGATTCACACGGCCCTCGCAAGTAAGAAACTTATCTATACTATAATATTATAAAGCTGAAGAGTTTGTTTGTTTGTTTGTTTTTTGAACGCGCTAATCTCAGGAACTACTGGTCGGATTTGAAAAATTATTTTTGTGTTAGATAGCCCATTTATCGAAGGCTATATATCATTACGCTACTACACTGGGGAGCAGAGCAGTAGTCATAAATGTCGACAAATCGGGCAAATTTTTATGCATCATTGTAGAATTTATAAGGGATTTATTAGGTGCGACGGGAGGTCGATTTATTCCACGGGCGAAGCTGTGGGCGTCATCTAGTATAATGTATAAAGCACTTAGCTGTTATAACTTTTTACATCATACAGCATAACCATTTTTTTGTTTTTTTTTATACCACAGAGGTGGCAGACCTAAGAAAAATTTCTTCTTAGCTCATTATATTACCTGTTAAGTTTTAGTTTGTGGTCTTTATTCTTTTCATGGTACTGCGAGTTTTACAATCTATATAGCGAGCACAATAGTAGTAAGTTGTAATGCTAAATAGTAATGGAACGTTGAATGTCAAAGTAAAAGATTTTCTCTGGGGTTTGTGATACTGTACATACGTAGATTTAGAGATTTAGAAGCGCTCGTGGCCCCGCGGTCACAGTGTTCTGTAAACGATCACTGAGTTACGCAACTTTCACTACGGCTGGTCCTCGGATGGGTGACCACTTTGTGGCATTTACATTTGCGAGTGTTTCCGTGCTTCGGAAGGCACGTTAAGCCGTTGGTCCCGGTTGCCAGTAAAATGGCAGTCGTTAAGCCTGGTTGAAGGCCTTATAGGCGGCTTTAGGTAGCCACAACCTGCGTCTGTCTATTTCAACACGGCAATGGGCTCACCACCTATTACGTGGGACTAAAATACACACGGTGAAAAGAGGGCATATAATATGCCTCTGCCACCCCTTCGGGGATAAGGCGTGATGGATATTTATTTATTTAGATGTAAAATATTTTACATATCATTAAAGCAACCAGTTTCGCGTAAGCTTATACTCTTCTCTTTAAGTAAAACGCGACGAGGCATGCCTTAATTGCGATAAATATGTGAGTTTAATTCTTTGTCGTTCGTTGAATTTACTGTGCGAAATACACACGAAAATATATATACGAAAACCACGTGAGCAGATTGCATGAAATTAATAAGGAATCTGTAGAAATTAAAAAAGGATTGATCGCGAAGCTTAATTTGTCCTCTCTGACTGCCTTGTCAGGTATCGTGAACATAGTAACTTTTAGTTAAAAACGCCTTTAATAATATTTTTACTTCTTTATGCGCTTTAGTCATTGACAGACTCATCTCTAAGCTTTACGTATCTCTAAAAACCTGTTGAACCTGTTGTCTAAGAATGCCGTGCAGCTTGTCAGTAAGTGCCCAGCTAAACTAGTTTCCCTTCCTTATGCGTCCAGTATACGACTGATATGGCTATTTTAGATTATTAGGTTAGTTGGTAGAGGAGCTATTATAGTTCGCTATTTCAAATAGCGCATTGATCACCTAAATAAAATACTGACTGTATTTAATAGGGTGAAGTCGTAATGTACAGCTAGTATCCTACTTATTTTAAAATTTTAAATGTTTGTATGGATGTTTGTAACCCTTTCACGCAAAAACTACTGAATCGTTTTAATGAAACTTTACAGTAATATACATCAGAATAGATATATCTTATCCTTTAAAAAAAGTTTCTAGGAAATGAGAATGGAAAATTCTAATTACGCGAGCGGATCTGCGGGCATTAACTAGTTTTATAGTCGTATGACAGCGATGCGGCAAACAATCCCACTGAAAATATAAATGAATTGCTACTAATTTTATCATGTTTTGTTTAAGCTTTAGAAAGTTAATATTGAATTAATATCTGATATCATTATGTAAGTTTGTTTTACTAATGCTTAACAGTTATGAGTGTTATCTTATCTAAGTATTTTGCCACATTATTGTAAAGTAATTAAAGGACACTGTAGACTAACTATTTTTAGCACCAGCAATATAGTCGGTTTTTATAAGTTAAGTGCAGCGTTCTAAAGTTCCACACCGTACACTTAAAAAATCCATACGCGGCGATGTAGTCGCTTTTTATAAGTTAAGTGCAGCGTTCAAACTTTCCTCACGGCACACTTAAAAACACCATACGCGGCGATTTAGTTGCTTTATATAATTTAAGTGCAGCGTTCAAACGTTCCTCACCGCACACTTAAAAACACCATACGCGGCGATTTATTCGCTTTATATAAGTTAAGTGCAGCGTTCAAACGTTCCTCACGGCACACTTAAAAACACCATACGCGGCGATTTATTCGCTTTATATAAGTTAAGTGCAGCGTTCAAACGTTCCACACCGTACACTTAAAAACACTCAACGCGTCGATTTTGTCGCTTTTCGGAAGCTCGATATAGCTACCGAACGCTGCACCCCACATTCTGATGCCGTTCACATGTTCACATGAACTGTTTCTCAAAGTGCAGACAAGAAGGCCTATAAAAGGTCCTTATGAACGCTACTTAAAATATTGCCCTCGTAGCTGACTTTTAGATCGAGATAGTTTAGCCTTAGTTTAAACTATCCAGCGTCTAAGCAATCGCTAAACACACGATTCCAATACTGCATTCAGATGCAGAAAGTCGTGTTAAAATATTGCAGCATCGAGAGAATCACTAATATGTGCGATTTTGAATCTGAAATTTAAGGCAGAGAGCCGCCAAAACGCGATGTTCTTCACAGTCACAAAATTACCGGTCGCCGATAAAAGTAGCAAGTCTGTTCTGTCCGTTAGAGAGAATACCCGGGGGCCAAGTCTACTAAATCAATCACGTCAGAAGAGAATAGAAATCGTCGCTCAATAGAGAAACGACAAAAAAAAAATTGCAGTTTTTGTAGTACACTATTACAATTGCGCTCCAATAGAACTCTATCGGCCGGTCGATATAATTTTATTAACACGTGTCGCGCCAGTAGCCGCTCGTTGGTAGTCTATATCTATATCTTTCGCATTGTTGGTAGTCTATATTAATATTTAGACATACAAAAACAGCTATTTTGTCGCTATTCCTTGATTTGAGAAATGTGATTGTGAAATATATAATACTTAGTTTGAGTACAATTATAATATAGGAGGGGAGGAGGATCCCACCACACACCCTCGATACGTCAATCCTAACGCACAACGGTCAAGGATAACCTCTAATATTTGTAACGGAGGAATGACGAACCGGACTCTTCATGGTAAGGAATGTAGGATAGGTAAATGGTAACCGTACCCTCCAGGTTGTCAAAATTGTACAATACTCCGATTTTGACGTGATATTTAGTCGACACATGTATCGCCTACACCCGAGGCATCCTCAAAACTGCTTGATAGCAAATAAGCTCAGCGCGTTCTGCTCCGCCTTTTAATAGTACTGAACTATGCATCGTAAAATAATTATGAATGATTAGAGTTTTTAAAAAAGATAAAAGATAGTAAGAATTGGACCGGTCCACGAGTTTATGAACAAAGAGGAGTTAAGAGAATTAATGATTAAGAACAAGGAAATTATATTTTACATGATTTGCATCTACTGCCCACAGCAGGTCATGCAGATATACGTAGAATAACAAATAACATTAAAAGAAAATTCTATTGGCCAGGGTTAGACAACGATGTTAAAGAGTTTGTGAAAATATTTACTTTATTCCAAAAACTGAAGCATTGTAGATATTATCAAGGTGCCCATGGGAATAACACCGACTTCAAATAGACCAGTAGGTACCTAGCACGTACTGCTACTGCACGTAATAATTTATTTACATTGAGATACAGTTACCTTAAGATACAGGCATAGCCTAGTTAAGGGGCAGGGTTCGGAAACCATTGACATAGCAACATAAGTGTTTATATCATAGGTCAATTTAAAGACTTTTATGTACCAAATGTAATTAAGCTTTTGTTTATAATGTTATAGTTTATTACTATAAAGTATATGACACTGTTTGATTATGTATTGTTACCTTGTGAACTTTAAGTAAATAAATTTATTATTATTATTATGTCTCTTCTTTTCTCGGGTATCTTCTTTTTTTTTCTTGAAGATACCCGGGCTTTTGGTATGCTTACATGGAGACATAGGTCCAACATGCAGAGGCCCTTTGGGAATTTTAATCTAATAGGGAATGGGACCCTCACTGCAGATAGTCCACGCCCGCCTTATGTAGAAGAACGGTAATGGATCACCTCCAATGGGAGTTAAACTATTGTGAAATGTGCTAACTATGAAATGGGCTATTGGGTTGGGTGCTAAATGGATTGGGTGATTTAAGCTACTGATGAAAACGGCGTCTGCCTTTTTAATATATTATTATTAAATTATTGGCAGACTCGCCAACTCACTAGATGGGCCCCCTATACAATCACCATAGGCATGATAAGCCTGTAAGGCGACAGAGGGCAACACCGGTGTGAGCGGCTTGGGGTGTCGAGCGGTGCGGCGCCGGTTTCACCTTCGCGGGACAGGCCCGGAGCGGGCTTCCCCGTAGTTATGCCCTTGAAAATGACACTTCCACCCCCGAGCATATAGCTCTGGCTCCCTCACTCAGACCGGCCAATTAAGGCAAGCCAGAGTGGAGATTTGCTGCACTCCCGGGAGTAGCACTCTCACTGCTCTCCCGTTATGCCATTAAATCCTAACCGGTGCAGAAGGGCAACAAAACTCTGAGGAATCGGGACCGATGTGTAGCCACGCACATTCAGCTCGCCACAAGCTGCCCTGCGGATGTGAGCTCTTCAATAACTTTCTGATACATTTTTTGTTGATATCAGAAAGTGGATGACTCAAAAAGCGAATCTACTATGCCCTCATAGGGTTGCGTTAATCCTATAAAAGATAACGACTGTCCTCGAGGGGTATTATTATTATTACTATTGATAGTTAAAAGGGCGTGCTCCGTTGGTTTGGACGAATGAGTAAGGAACGATTGACGAAGAATATATATTGTGCGAAAGTAGAGGGTAGAAGAAGTCAGGGTAGGCCGAGACTTACATATGAAGACCACGTGTGCAGATTGCTCAAAAACGGAAAGGTCAAAAGTACTCGGATACCCAGACCTGCGTGTATGAAGCGATTGATGAATCTTGAAGAAGCGAAAGAAGTATGCATGGATCGTGAAGCCTGGCGATCTGTCGTCTCTGACTACCCCGTCCCCGAGGGATACAGCGTAAAGATAGTTTGTTAGTTAGTTGATACTTAAGAGATTTGGAAAAAAATAATAGTTTATTTTTGCTTTTTGGCGATGTTCTTGTTTGTTTAAAGTCTGTTTTAACTTTTTAAAAGTTTATTTATTACTTACAACATTCTCCTTCCTTAGGTCTCTCGTTGGAAAAGATTTCTATTTTGAAATACGCAGGCCTTTTGTTCTTCTTTTCTTTTACTTTAGGTACCGCTGTGTTAGATTGTATGTACACAAAATAAATAAATAAAATGGAATACAATCCTTTTTTCGGATATATTTTATCGTTGCAACTAGTACCTGTGCTAACCTTATAAAATATATTTCATTTATTTAATAATTAAAGTGAAGAAAGTTAACTGAGTTCAGACAGGATTTCGACCTTTGCTCTACAACTAAGCTACAGAACCATATCCAACATCGAATCTATGTTTATAAAGTTTTAAGCGCCATTGATTAATGTCGGAGTTGCTAAGTAGCTCGATAGATGGCTCTGGAATTATCTCTTATATGGCGTTTACAGAATACCCTTTTTTTACAGGTGGCTTCGGGTCATTAGTGATGGGCTCACTCAACACATGGCCCTCGTATACCTCAGAGTTGTTCTTCTCAGACAAAACACCGTTGTCTGCGCCTATGACGAAATCTGAAGAAGCGCTGCTAGGAAGCTTGCCTTCTCTCGGGGCCATGCTTGGATGTTCGATAATTGGAGTAATGATGAATCGGTTGGGACGGCGAAACGCAGGTGTTGCAATTTATTTAGGAGCTGTGGTAAGTATTTGGTGTAATTTTACACGTAGTAGCAATAATGAAATCATCAATCAATAACATCAACCTATGAAAAATGCAATGTTGCTCGACGATGCGAAAATAGTTTGTAGTAACTACCAAGGCAACATACTTACGAATTTCTCTCTTTAAAACGTAGCAACATAACAGTAAGTTAAGGAAGAAATTAATATTTGAATGGAAGGAATGCCAAGTCGCAATTCTTAAGTAAACTGACCATAAGTTACACTTACCAGAAGCAACATACAATAGCTCTCTCTTGGATAATTCCACTATACTACTAATGTAGTAAACCATGTACACAATCTGATACTATGGACAATGCATTTCCTCTTCATACTAGGCATCTCCAAATCCATTTGGCTGATTTACAAATTGAATGAAGTCTTTATAGGACTCTCCTTGGAATGGAATTTTACAATGCAACACATGATTTTTAATTAGTTAATTGTCTTCTATTCACGTTAAAGGCCTGGTTAAACTTGTATCATTAAATGCATAAAAACGTGCCCATGTAATATTTAAAGTTTTAAACTGTAATTTCAGATGTCATGGGCCATAGTCAGTATATCTTCTTCGATGACGTTAGTGCTAGCAGCGAGGTTTCTGGGTGGTATAAGTGGAGGTGCTTCTTTAGTACTGGGACCTGTATTTATTTCAGAAGTTGCTGAAGATTCTATACGTGGATTATTAACTTCAGGTAAATATTTTTAATGCTATTAATCTTAACGTGATCACGTTAAACTTTAAAAGTCTTGAAAAGATTTGCGTTAAAGTTGTGACAATGTACTTGCACAGGTAATATGGTGATATTTTTTTTTATTCTGGAATAAAAGTTGGCAGAATAATCGACAAGAGGTTTAAATCAGATTTGATTTTAACTAGGACGTTGCTGATGTTTTACAAATGATCATGTAGATGACATTTCACAGCGCCTGTGTTCCTCTACTGCGGTGGGACCATCCTCTCTTATGTCATTGGCTGGTGTATGACATACAGGACAATCATATGGACTAATTTGCTGCTATCCGTAGCAGTTACTGTTCTGCTAATACTAGTTACAGAAAGTCCCATATATTTTCTGCGACAACGAAGAGAAGAGGTGAGTTTTTCTTTTTAATTTCCAATTTGAAATCGGTTTCAAAAATGCAAGTTGTAAAGATGTCAAACTTGTTTACAAGTTAGCTTAGTTTAGATTTATTCATTTTTATGTTTCTCGTCAAAAGTGGAATTTTATGGAAATAGTCGCAACACTTCTGTAAACATAAAGAAAACAATAAATCGCTTCAAGAAATGGTTATGCGTGACCTTGCGCTTCGCTTCTCTTGCCTTAGCAATAATTATTAAAATTTTATGTAGATTATACGTAACGATACACTTCGCATGATTTTTCGTACTTTAGTCGTGTGAAGTTGAAAAAGAACTGGGTTTTATAGCAAAACCTTCTGCTGCAACCGAAAATATCACTTGGACGATGATATTGCTGAACATTTAATGAAGAAGCAGTAAAATATATATTTTTCTTTCACTAGGATGCAAAACTATCAATAGCCAAATACCGAGGAGTGCCAGTTTCATCAATAGTAGTACTGGACGAGCTCTCTAAACTGAAGCAACAAATGGCGACTTCAGTGGAAATGGACGTAATTACAGGTAGGATGAAAATATTGAATTACTTTAACTGTACTGTGTTGTACATTTTAAGATCTTTTAAGCTGAACGATACTCATCATCATCCGAGCGTCTGTCCCAGTTGCGTCTCGCGACGCCCGGGGTCCGCTTTCCTACATTTTCTCCTCCACTTCGCACGGTCGTCGGCATCCCCTGTGGTGAGACCATTGGCACGCATGTCATCCCTTACGACGTCAAGCCAGCACTTCTTGGGTCTTCCCCTCTTACCGGGACCCGGCGGGGCTGACATGGCCAGACATTTGTTACCTACGTAGCCCGGCGGTTGCCGCAAGACGTGACCATACCAACGAAGGCGACACTCTTGCAACTTGTCTGCAATGTCACGGACGTGAAGGCTGCCGCGGATGCGAGAGTTCCTCACGCGGTCCATCCGCGTGACTCCACACATCCACCGCAGCATCTTCATTTCCGTGACACGCAGCTCCTGCTTGTGTCGCTCCAATATCGGCCACGTCTCACTGCCATGTAAAAGGACAGGTCTAATAATGGTTTTGTAGACCTGTCCCTTCAACCGGATCGGCATTTTAGGGTCACAAATGACACCGGTCATCTCCCGCCATTTGGCCCACGCGGCAGCAATGCGTGACTTGACATCGCAATCGATGTCACTGGACGTGTGAAAAACAGATCCCAAGTATTTAACCTGGTCCGTGCGCTCGACCAAATCACCGCCTATGCGGACGGATGTGGGATCTGTCGAGTTTAGTGCCAAGTACTCGGTCTTCGCCACATTTAGTTTCAGACCGCCGTTCTCAAGCGTCTCCTTCCACGCCTTTACACGTCGCACCAATCTGCCCCTGTCCGCGTCTGCCAGCGCAATATCGTCAGCATACATGAGCAACCATGGAGGCTGCTCATGCGGGTTTCTGATGCTGTCCGACAATTCGTCTAATATTACACTGAACAGAAGCGGACTAAGGACAGAACCCTGGTGTACCCCGACGGTGATGGGGAAGGGTTTCGTGTCGCCAACAGCAGTCCGAACCATTGAGTCGGAGTCACAGTACATGTCCCGGATAGTGTCAATATAGACCTCTGGAACCCCTTTGGACCGCAGTGCCCACCAGATCATCGCACGAGGAACACAGTCGAAGGCCTTCTGCATATCTAGGAACAAACAGTGCAGAGGCGTGTTCTTCGACCTGTATTTCTCTGCGACAACCCTCAGGGCAAAAACAGGGTCCGTGGTCCCATGACCAGGGCGAAACCCATATTGACACCCCGAGAGAGTACACTCCTGCCGGATCCGAGAGTCTATAATCCTCTCGAAGATCTTCATGGTGTGGGACATCACCTTAATACCGCGGTAGCTCCCGCACTCCTGCACTGACCCCTTACCTTTGAAGACTGGAGTAATAATACTTAGTCTCCATTGGTTTGGGATCTGCCCGCTGAGGAGTATGCGGTTAAAAAGGTTTACTAAGATGCCCACACCGCGAGGACCCATCGCCTTCCAGGCTTCGATGGGGACTCCATCGGGTCCGACAGCTTTCCGATTCTTCATGCGGCGAAGCGCAGTCAGGACTTCTCCAGGCGTTACCGGTGGCACTAGTCCTTGATTCGGAGGGAGGTCCGGAGGCTGCACCTCTTTATGCTGCTTATTAAGCAGCTCGTGGAAGTACGAGCGCCATCTCTCCTTTACCGCGAGGTCTTCGCTTAACAGGTTGCCCTCAGGGTCTTTTACACAGCGACACTTGGATATATCCTGTGCCGCTTTGACCCTGGAGCGCGCCAGCTTATAGATGAGCTTCTGCCCCTCAGACGATTCCAGCTTATCATACAAAGGTTGTAAGTGGTCTCGTCTGGCTCTGGCTACAGCTCTCTTTGTGGCGCGCTTGGCAGCCCTGTACGCGTCGCAGTCTTCGGAAGATCCGGTCGCTTGCCACTTTTTAAAGAGGGCTTTCTTCTCCCTGGTCTCCCTCAGGACTGCGTCGTTCCACCACCAAGTTTCCTTGTCACATTTGCGTCCACCCTTAGACTCACCGAGCACCACCTTCGCCGCTCCAAGGATGGCCGCCTGAACTTTGTCCCAGTAATCTTGAACTGGTTCGCCTTCAGTGTCGGTGCACTTGTCACCGACAGCTGAGACGAACTCCTGGGACCTAGTTTCATCAAGCAGCCACCATCTGATGCGGCGCTGGCACCGCTCGATGCGTTTGCCTTTAGGCTTCACGCAGAGGTCCATGACAAGGAGACGGTGTTGTGCAGTAAGACTCTCACCGGGTATGACCTTGCAGTTGGCCACCTTGCCGATGCTGTGTCGCCTAGTGAGTAGGAAATCGATCTGAGTTGTACGCCTCCCGCTCTTGTAGGTGATGAGATGTTCGGATTTCTTTTTGAAATACGTGTTCACAATGGCCAGATCGGCAGCCGCACACGTTCTGAGGATAGTTTCTCCTTCAGTGTTGCGGGTGCCGTATCCAAAACCACCATGAACACGTTCAAACTCCTCACACCTCTCACCCACATGACCGTTTAGGTCGCCGCCCAAAACGATTCCCTGTGACAACGGAATGCTCCGAAGCACTCCCTCGAGTTGGCCCCAAAACGACATCTTATCGGCGTCGCTACAACCGGCCTGTGGCGCGTAGGCACTTATCAGGTGGGTAATAATCCCATCGATAAGCACCCTCACGATCATAAGCCGGTCGCTACAGCGTTTCACCTCCAAGATGCCGCTCTGCAGCCCTTCGGAGAGCACCACGGCCACCCCGTTCTCCCCACCAGGCGCACCCGTGTAGTACAGCTTGTAGCCTTTCTGCAAAGGCCGGGCTCTGTTGCCCTTCCACCGAGTCTCCTGCAGGAACGCCACGTCCACCCTCCGCCTGGAGAGTACTTCGGCCAACTCTACCGCACGATAGAACCGCAAGCTGAACGATACTATCACGATAAAATAACACTGCTGCTATTTTAAATAAAATAAATAAATAAATATCCATCACGCCTTATCCCCGAAGGGGAGGCAGAGGCATATTATATGCCCACTTTTCACCGTGTGGATTCCTGTCTCACGTAATAGGTGGTGAGCCCATTGCCGTGTTGAAATAGACAGACGCAGATTGTAGCTGTTGTTGTTGTGCTGCTATTTTCAAATTGTTAAATAGCGCAGGCACAAACAAAAACTTGAACTGTTTTTTTACCATATCAGTCAACTGTTTCTTTATTAAATAAGTTATATATCATATTTATAAAAGAGTTTTTTTTTGTCAATTTATCAAATCTGGTATTCGCACTTTGGTCGAAATTCAACAACAAATATTGTATAAGAAAATAAATGTTTTGTTAAAAATAGGTACATTTTTTTGTTTCACGTATTATTATATAGCCTAGCATTATTTTATAAATAAAAATATATAACATAAAAAAAATAAACATCATTAGGGTTGAATCCTGAACAAGATCTCTGGGGCCCAAGCGGCCTTACCTGCTACGGTTTTCAATTAGTAGGGGCTAATACTAAAAATCAAAAATCAAACGATAGCTGTACGTAAAAGCAAAATAAAAATTAACCCAGGTAAAGCTCGAAAGCAGCTGGAAATACACTAAGACGAAGAAGAGAACAATCAAAAAAATTTTTTTTTAATATTGTAGTGTTATATTTTTTTATTATTCTAGTGTTATATTTTTTGAAGCGCTCGTGGCCCCGTGGTCTCAGTTTTCTGTAAACAATCACTGAGTTACGCAACTTTCACTATGGCTGGTCCTCGGTTAAATAGCGGATAACCTCGGATGGGTGACCACTTTGTGGCATTTACATTTGCGAGCGTTTCCGTGCTTCGGAAGGCACGTTAAGACGTTGGTCCCGGTTGCCAGTAAAATGGCAGTCGTTAAGCCTGGTTGAATGCCATAATGGCGGCATGAAAAATTTCAACAGCAGGTAGCCACAACCTGCGTCTGTCTATTTGAACACGGCAATGGGCTCACCACCTATTACGTGGGACAGAAATCCACACGGTGAAAAGTGAGCATATAATATGCCTCTGCCACCCCTTCGGGGATAAGGCGTGATGGATATTTATATTTTTTTATGTTTTTAAACTCATACTTTTATATTTTTGTACTTGTTACAGAAACTGATACGAAGGCTGATGAAACTGAAAAGGAAAAGTTGAATATTGAAGAGGGACAAACAACAAAACTAGCATCTACATCTACTATTAAATTGTTATGTGAGTAATGTTTAATTTTTGATAAAAAAAACAAAACTTAACAGAGAGGACAGGTTTCGCGATCCATGCATACTTCTTTCTTTTTTAATTTTTGATAAGGGTTATATTCTTTAAAATTACGCACTAATTATGGTAAAAAGAACATCACTTATGAAGGCGCACAGCTATACAATAAGCTACCTGCTAATATAAAACATATGAGCACTTTCAGCACATAAATGAGAACGAGTGTTTGACGATCACTAGGCTTAAATTATGTACTAAAATGTATAATATTTGTTTTCATGTAAGTGACATTGTTATTGTCTTAATGAAAATAAAGTTTTTTAAACCTAAAAACTAAGAGATGATGATATCTACTATAGAATAAATTATTTATGAACCTTCGACATTACACCTACAACACATCTATATAATTTTTCATGCTGAATCCAATGAACCACAAACTCACATTAAGCTCTACGTGTATAAAATAAATAAATATTGTGGGACACTTTTTACACAGCGCCATCTAGCCCAAAGTAAGCTATTGGTATTGTTATAAACAACTGATACATACTTATATATATTTCTAAATAGGTACATACATAGGAAACCCGAACTCCGAAACCAACTTTTGTGAATCACAAAAATTATTGTTCCGACACTGAAATTGAACCCGGGACCTCAGTACGGCAGTCATATACAATACCACTGCGCCACCAAGGCAGTATAAGTAAACTCACACATGATGTTATACAAGGTGTTTGAAAAATCGATTGATTCGATACGTTTTTATTAGCTTGGTACTCATGTACCCTATAAAACTTTGGACAATTACTTATCAAGGACCGATGGCAGTGCTCTAATAAACAAAAAATATTTATTATTTTAACTAAGTTTTAGTTAAGCCTATTGAAGAGACGAAAAAAACAGGATATTTTGACTTTTTAGCAGTACGTCAAAATGACGTCACGTCACCAATATTGTGAGCGATATTCACGTCACCAGTTGATGGTTTAAATGAACACTTTTTATATTTAAACGCATAAATAAAAATAAAAACAGATAGTAAAAATAAAATTTAATTTAAATAAAGAAGAAGTGTGTTAGGAAAACATAAATACTTTTATTTTGAAAGCGTTAAGTTAAGTTTGGAGTAATTGTAAGACTGGAGGAGTACCTTTGAATAGATTTTCAAAATTACTCCTACCAATATCTCTCAAGAATTAATATTTATAACAATTAAATTTAAGTACCCCACGCTTTATACAATAAAATTAATTTCAATTTTTTCTTGTAAAATTTATACATGTGTGTACACAAACTAATAAATAATTCCGAGATTAAATTTGTGAATTCCGTGGTGCATCAATCATTACTATAATAAATTCTTTTTTTAAAATTTCCAGTCTGCCAACTGACTTCAAGGCGAGCCTTTACTATTGTGACGACAGTCATAACTATACAGGTAAGCAAATTTTAAATGAAAATAGCAAACCTTGATTTTTGAGAGTGATGAGACTCACACACAGTAGGCAGAATCGTGTGGCAAATCTAAAAAATTCTTATACCTCATGTACACTCTTGCGCGAGGAACGAAACGAGCTGCGAGACGAGCCGCGGCTCGTATTATTATGGTACAGGTAGTATTATGGTACATTTACATTTAAGCTCGCGAGCTTAAATGTAAATGTACCATAATACTGAGTTTACACTCGCGGCTTGCGGCTTGTCTCGCAGCTCGTCTCGTGGCTCGCGCGAAAGTGTAAATGAGGTGTCAGAACGTTTTTTTGAATATTAAAAAAAATTTGAAGTTTTATAATTTATCACGGGTCTTTTACCTTTTTTTTGTTTTTATTTAATTCTTTAATTCGGCCAGATATGCTATGCTAAGCATAGTAACATTTCACCGTCGAGCGTAGTTTTGTAAGGCGATTTGCGTTTTCATGCGTTTCTCGGGTATTAAGATATAGATATTAAGACAATATACTTAGCAGTACCAATCCTTTATAATTTCTAACCCATTATTTAAAGCCCGTTGATAGGTTTTAACAACTGCTTTTTCTCATCTCCGCTGGTGAGTCGTCTAAAAGATATTTTGTTATTGGAAAGCTCCTTACTTATTATGGTCTGAATTATTACATTTACCTCTCTTGAAATGAAATTTCTTCATAAATAAAGTGATAATTTTATCACTACCACGCTGTTTAAATATTTACTGTCGGAATATATATTTATCAACTGATAAGTATTCGCGTTAATATTTGTACAGAAAATACAGCGTTGTTATCATTACATATTATACAAAGTCCTTTGCCGCGTTTGTCTGTCTGTCTGCGATAAACACAAAAACTACTGCACCGATTTTTGTGCTGTTTTCACCAATAGATCTCGAGAAGAAGAGAGTTTTAGTATGTAATTTGTTAAGTTTTTGTATATATCTTATAATTAACGGTATATGTTATTTCGAATAACATATACCGTTTGGGAGCTTTCAACGAAAACTAAGACTTTGATACCAAAATAATATATGATGGAATTGTGTATCTTATATAGGACTAGAGTTTTGTATCTTATATAGACCTTATATAGACTAGAAGCGCTCGTGGCCCCGCGGTCTCAGTGTTCTGTAAACGATCACTGAGTTACGCAACTTTCACTATGGCTGGTACTCGGATGGGTGACCACTTTGTGGCATTTTCATTTGCGAGCGTTTCCGTGCTTCGGAAGGCACGTTAAGCTGTTGGTCCCGGTTGCCAGTAAAATGGCAGTCGTTAAGTCTGGTTGAAGGCCTGATGGGCGGCTTAAAAATTTCAACAGCAGGTAGCCACAACCTGCGTCTGTCTATTTCAACACGGCAATGGGCTCACCACCTATTACGTGGGACAGGAATCCACACGGTGAAAAGTGGGCATATAATATGCCTCTGCCACCCCTTCGGGGATAAGGCGTGATGGAAATTTACTTTATTTTTATTTATATAGGACTATAGAAAAGTCCGCTATGGTATATTATTATAATGTAAAGAGGCTGTGTGGCATGGTAGAAAGTCATGTATCACTGCAACCTAAATAGGTCTTTTGTGCTCGCCTAAAGTGTTAGAGTTCGCTGCTAATTCCTATGAGAGTTATGAATTTGAAGATGTCTTTGGCAGCGATGTGCTGTAACTCCTCTGGTTGAAGCATGGGTTTGCCAAAAGAAGAGCATCGTTTGTGTATAAGAGGGCCGCAGTCGCAGAAAATATGCTGAGGCGTTTTATCGTCTCCGTAGCAGAATCTGCAGAGTCTTTTTGAACTGAGGCTGAGATTGGTCATGTGTTTGTTCAGCCTACAATAACCTGTGAGTTTCCTCGTCACAGAGGCTGCTTCTGCTCAGTTTCATGAGGTCACTGGAGTAGCGATGCAAATAACCCTTGATGAGGGCTTTGCTGTAGCGCATACCTAACTGGTGTTGCCAGCGCTCTCTGGCATCGCTGGTCGTCTGTTCCTTGAGATACTAGATTTTAGGAGGACCGGGAAACGTCACTGAATGATCCTGGTCTTAGTTGGACGGAGGTAGATCTTTCTAATGCCAGGCAGTCATCAATTTCATTGCCTTGTATACTAAAGTGGCCAGGAATCCATCTGAGGAACAGGTTATTTCTATTGCCTAGGACATTTAATATACTTACGAAGTTTTGTTGATCCGCGATGCCATATGTCTATCTCGTAAGGATAACACACCAGCTTACTATAAGACTAGGGAAACCAACGCGTAGTTCAAAAACTCTAAGGCTTAATGTTGGCCCTGGGGCTATCCATCGAAGGGCTTACCCGGCAATCCTGGCCATAGACAGATAGAAGGGAAACGTGGGGTTTTAGTCAGTAGGAGTCTGGAATGATATCCAAGAGTCTATCCAAATAAAAAAAGGCACTATGTTGCACTATAGTTACAAAATGGTATTAATTTGCTCGCACTTTCTGTTCGAATTCCCCTCTTACAGGTAAAGCGATTAAAAAGTTCATTTTTTTAGGTGTTCATGGGAATCATTCCTGTGCAAGTGTTTGCAAAAACCGTGTTCAAACAATCTGACCCTTCGAAAGCTGATTTATATACTATCATTTTTGCGATTGTTATGTTCGCTGGAGCCGGAGTGTCAGCTGCTGTTACTGACAAGACTGGCAGAAGGGTATGTATTAAGAACTACAATTTTATTACTTAACTAGCTAAACCCCGGGGCTTCGTCCGTGACATACTTCGAACCCCCATCTCACCCATTTATTTCTGTCGCTTATTACTTTACTTATTACTATTACAATGTATAAAAATTTGCTGGATTTATTGCATTTATAATATCTGCTCCGCTCTCCATGGTAGCGTCTCCAGTCTTTTTCCATAAATAAGCAAAATAATTTTTCAAAACGAATCAGTAGTGTCTGAGATTAGCGCTTTAACCAAACAAACAAACCAACTCTTTAGCTTTATATTTTAGTATGGATAGATATTTCGATACACTTCGCGACATATATATTAACTCTTATGAACACCGTAGATTAGCTACTTTCAGCATAAGCCACCCGCGATTTTGTGGCTGTGTTGATGCTTCATCGCATTTTGGTGACTCTCTGCATTGGGACCATTGAAATCGAAAATTAAGTGGCATGGCAGTACTAACACGTGTGCTCAACAAGCAAGGACCTATCAATGACGATTAAAACATTCTTTAGTCTTTGAATTACATCATTATCATTATCCGAGCATCTGTCCCAGTTGCGTCTCGCGACGCTACATTTTCTCCTCCACTTCGTACGGTCTTCGGCATCCCCTGTAGTGAGACGCATGTCAAGCCAGCACTTCTTGGGTCTTCCCTTCTTACCGACTTTAGTCTTTGAATCACGTACCATAAATATTATCCATGACTTGCGAAAATTTAGTTTTACATGAAATTGCCATATTTTTAGCAAGTTTCGGGGTGGGGATCAAAAGAACACTCTTTGTTTGATACGCCGCAAATAATTTTGAACGAATGTTTTCGCATGGTATTTATCCTTTATTATGATTTCTATAGTCCGGACGTCCACATCGCGTCTTTTAATGACTTTCTCCAATGCTATGTCTCGATTTTCTGCGTATGGTAATGTAGCTACTCAATCACCTCGATTAGAATAGAATCCTCGATTAGAATAGAATCCCCTATGTAAACAGCAAGTAAATGCAAGATGAAAAAAAAAATTGTCGTTTTCCATGTAAAATTGACAAGTATAAGCTGTAGAGTCGTTTGTGTTGTGTTGTGCACAGTTCCAAATTATAGCTTGTATATTGGCATATATACAAGCTATAATTTGGAATATATAATTTGGAGGCCATTTAGCCAAGGAAGGTATGGCTACCTTCCCTGGCTAAATGGGCTATGCAACACAAAAGAATTTTTCCATTCAAAGCACTACTTCTTGCTTCCTGAGATTATTACAAACAAAGTCTTCGACTTTATAATATTACTCTTACAATTATTTTACATTTTCCTTTGCAGTTCCTGATCATCACGTCATCAGTGTTAGTATTCATAGGAATGGGTACTTTGGGATACTTGGTGCAGTTCAAAGCTGGACCTCCCATTGTCACCGTTATAATCATCTTTGTGTACTGTTTCTCCTTCATGTTGGGAGCTGGGACAATCCCATATGTGTTGTTAGCTGAGGTGTTCATTCCTGAGGTAAGTGTGTTCGATATCTGTATGAAAGAAATTCAAAATAGTTTAAGTGCCCTGAATCTATTTTTAAATTTAAATATAGCTTTTAATTTATAAAATGCAATAAAATTTAAAGGATTTCGATTATAGATTGTCTAGATGAGATTATGCAATATGTCCCAATTTTACATGAACTTATTTTATATGCATACTTAGGTATATTTGTATGTTTCAAATAATCAGGAATAGATTTTTTTATCATTAAGTTGACATGACAAAGAAGTAATACAACTTTTTTGTCATGTCAACTTAACTTATACAACACGTCTATGTTTAAAATATTTCCTATGGACGAATTGCGAACATCTTTCTTTTAATAAGACTGTTATAAATCAAAACCATATCTCAATTGGATAAAGATCTATAAATATTAAATTACTTCAATTTTTTTCAGGTCCAAAACTTAGCTTCCATTATTATCGTCGAATGGGCCTGGTTCCTCAACTTCGTAATCATTGCTGTCTTCCCATACATGATCGACTTATTTGGTATACACGGCTGTTTCTACTTTTTTGGTACAATGGCGCTCTGTAACACCACAGTTTCGTACTTTATAGTGCCAGAAACTAAAGGACTTTCAAATAATCAGATACAAGAACTTTTAACGCCAAGAAAGAAATATTGAAGTAAGGTACTGCTTGATGTTTCTTGAATATGTCTGTAAAAATAAAAAACTATGTGTCACTAATGTCATGTCTCAACTTTATTTCAATGTGTTTGTCAATTTTAAAACAGCAATTGGAATAATTTGGAAATAATTATGCCACACGTGTAATTACACACATAAATGTCCCTGTGGCAGTAATGTGAAACTTCTTTATCGACGTATGAGAGAAAAGTTTATAACTGGAAAAAATGTCGTAAAGAATTTTCACTTCTTACCTGTGTAAGGACATATTTTTTTTTAATCTAAGCTAGTAGTACTATTATAGAATAAGCAAATTTTGCGATAATGGATGTGTGAATCTTCAGATGGTCGTGGCTACTGGTTTGTTGTATGAATGATAGGGTCGAGTTAATAATAATGTATTGTAATTTTTGTGGCCTGTAAATATGTTTAAAGTTAATATTAAAAAAAACAGAATTATTAAAATAAAAAAATAATTAATTTATTAAAGCGTTTTAATTTTGCGGTTATATTTAATTTTAGCACTTTTGACTTTATTTTCAGTTATTGGATGCTGTCAAAGATTACGGCAAAAGTACCGTATGCATTTCTGTCCCATGTAGCAAGTGGTGAGAACCACCTGTTACATGGGACAGAAATCCATACGGTGAAATGTCCACGACCACCGGTTCGGAACGCGGCCCACCTGAGAAGAACCGGTAAGAAACTTAGGAAGGCTTTTTTTTTGATGGCCTATTTACAATTTAATACTATTTCACTTTGCCAGCAGATCATTTCCAGGCGTCCCTGTCCTGCAAATAGTCTTTAACGGAGTAATAACCTTTTTCACAAAGCTTGTATTTTATTAACTTTTTAAATTTATTTAATGGTAAATTTCTCAGGTCACAGGGAAGCTTGATGTAAAAGCGTATACAGTTACCCTGGAAAGAATCGCCAATCTTATGTAGTCGACTGTGGTGGACTGAAAGATTATTTTTATTTCTAGTGTTTATATTATGTTTATCACAGAGTTTAGAAAATTGTGATAGATTTTTCTGGACATACATAAGATTGGCAAAAATGTATTGTGATGGTACGGTTAGAATATTTACTTCTTTGAATTTTTCTCTTAGAGAAACTCTGGGGCCCAAATTATAAATAGCGCGTACAGCCCGCTTTTGTAGAACAAAAATAATATTTAAATCTGCAGCACTCCCCCAAAGGAGAATACCGTAAGACATAATACTATGAAAATAGCTGAAGTAAACCATTCTAGCCGTATCCACATCTGTTAGAGTCCTGATCTTTTTTACAGCGTATGCAGCCGAACTTAGCCTAGAGGCTGTCTTTTCTATGTGTGGGCCCCACTGCAAATTGGCATCAATAGTTATACCGAGGAACACAGTTGATTCTACAAACTCTAACACTTGTCTATTCAGTTGAACATTGGCCGCAACTTGTTTTACATTTGGTAGAGTAAATTTTATACATTTAGTTTTATTTTCATTAAGGCAAAGATTATTTGAGCTAAACCAATGAACTACTTTTGCAATTGCATTGTTTACATCATCATAATTATCTAATAGTCTTTTAATTTTAAAAATTAATAAGGTGTCATCTGCAAACAAAACAATCCTATTCCTGTCCCCTACATAAAATGGTGAATCATTAATATAAATGAGGAACAAGAATTTCCCAAGTATCGAGCCTTGCGGCACACCCATAGTAACCATGGATCCTACAGAACGTGTACCATTAATATCGACCCTCTTTATTCTATTGTTCAAATATGAAGACAGAAGGTCGAGAGCTTTGCCTCTTATTCCATAGTCGTGTAATTTTTTGCACAGCGTTTCATGTTGAACGCAATCAAAAGCCATTGATAGATCGCAAAATATACCTAATGCATCGTGCTTGTCTTCCCAAGCTTCATGAATACATTTTAATAACTCAACACCAGCACAAATATCTGTGAATACAAATGCATCCCCTGCAACAAAGAACAGATTCTTCTAATAAATGTTCAGCGGAACTGGAAGACGCTTGGAGAGATTTTGTTGTCAATATAGGTACATTTTTGAAAAAAATTTCAATCTCCGTCGCCACTTCTAGGTCCCCTGTAAGATGGTAACCATTTACTTTTAGGTGGAAATCCCTTTCAGTCACCAAAGACCAAGTCATTTTTATTTTATTCACAGAATTAGAAATTTTATTTTTATTATATTCCTGAAAGGTTTGCCTAAAATTATATGATTTTTCTGAATACATTTCAAATAATTTATTTCTACTTTTAAAGATGACCTGGTGTTGCCCAGTCACTGAAAACAGGACGATCACCAATCTGTGGTGTTTTTGAGGTAAAAACTTTACCAAACTCATCATTACTCAAATTAAATAAGTGTTTATATGACTGGTCTACACAAGTGAAGTTAAGTAGATATGGTAATCTCTTTAATACATTTTGTTTAAAATTATTCAAACGACTTTGGTTAATTGGTACATATTTAATTTGTTTTTTGCAGACTTTGTTACTACTTTTAGGAAACTTTATCCATTGGCCACGATGATCTGACTCTACAGGATCCACAATACCTTTATCTATAGGTTTAATACCAGTAAAAATATTATCAATACATTTTGCACTGGTGGCTCTAATACGAGTGGGTTCTAAGAATGTACTATGCAGATTAAAGGATTTAAATAAATTTTTCATTTTATTTCTCTCCGATAGAGTTAATAATGTATCTAATATATCAACATTAAAATCTATACAAACTATTATAGATTTCTTAGAACATTGGCATTTGAACAGTGCTTCTTCAAGCTTTTCTTCAAATTTAATGTAAGAAGCATCAGGGGACTGTATACGCTTAACAAGATGAAATGCTCAAACTCAATACTGGCAATCTCAATAACTCGCTCAATGGAGAGGGCTACTAAGTTTTTACGTTCTTTAAATTTTAAGTTTTATTAATTAATATTAAAGAGCCTCCACGTATGGAATGTTTTCTATTGAACGAGCTAGCAACCTGGTGATTTACGAAGATCAACAATGTGATTTCATGATCTTTTAACCAGTGCTCTGTAGCACAAAAAATGTTAATAGAATTTGCATTAATGTACAGCTCTTACTCTGAATCTTTACCATTTATTAAACATTATAGTGCACCAGGTTTATAAAAACAATATTTTTACTAAGATTATTCTTAGGGGCCAAATTCAACTGGCCAGATTTATTATCTGTTGTCCTATAAACTAGTTTTTTGGAATTTCATTTTCCAAATGTGAAGTGTCAAAGCTATCCTGCTCAATAAAAGCAGTTGTACTTGCCAATAATTTGACTTGAAAAATTAAAAAATTTGATAGCAACAGAGCTACCTTTCGTTGTAAAAATTTTGATAGAAAATATCTATCTAATGTCAACAAACTATTATTATTGAAAATTGTGTTCCAATCGATCAATTCAATTTTTTTGGAATATGATACCATGGTATGTAGTTTCATATTTAATTTGTATCTTAAGTGATTTTCCTTGTGGCTCATAGCAGTGCTGTATGGCAACGTGGACAAAATTACTTGCTTTACTTGCAGACTTGATCATCATCATCATCCGAGCGTCTGTCCCAGTTGCGTCTCGCGACGCCCGGGGTCCGCTTTCCTACATTTTCTCCTCCACTTCGCACGGTCGTCGGCATCCCCTGTAGTGAGACCATTGGCACGCATGTCATCCCTTACGACGTCAAGCCAGCACTTCTTGGGTCTTCCCCTCTTGCCGGGACCCGGCGGGGCTGACATGACCAGACATTTGTTACCTACGTAGCCCGGCGGTTGCCGCAAGACGTGACCATACCAACGAAGACGACACTCTTGCAACTTATCTGCAATGTCACGGACGTGAAGGCTGCCGCGGATGCGAGAGTTCCTCACGCGGTCCATCCGCGTGACTCCACACATCCACCGCAGCATCTTCATTTCCGTGACACGCAGCTCCTGCTTGTGTCGCTCCAATATCGGCCACGTCTCACTGCCATGTAAAAGGACAAGTCTAATAATGGTTTTGTAGACCTGTCCCTTCAACCGGATCGGCATTTTAGGGTCACAAATGACACCGGTCATCTCCCGCCATTTGGCCCACGCGGCAGCTATGCGTGACTTGATATCGCAATCGATGTCACTGGACGTGTGAAAAACAGAACCCAGGTATTTAACCTGGTCCGTGGGCTCGACCAAATCACCGCCTATGCGGACGGATGTGGGATCTGTCGAGTTTAGTGCCAAGTACTCGGTCTTCGCCACATTCAGTTTCAGACCGCCGTTCTCAAGCGTCTCCTTCCACGCCTTTACACGTCGCACCAATCTGCCCCTGTCCGTGTCTGCCAGCGCAATATCGTCAGCATACATGAGCAACTATGGAGGCTGCTCATGCGGGTTTCTGATGCTGTCCGACAATTCGTCTAATATTACACTGAACAGAAGCGGACTAAGGACAGAAACCTGGTGTACCCCGACGGTGATGGGGAAGGGTTTCGTGTCGCCAACAGCAGTCCGAACCATTGAATCGGAGTCACAGTACATGTCCCGGATAGTGTCAATATAGACCTCTGGAACCCCTTTGGACCACAGTGCCCACCAGATCATCGCACGAGGAACACAGTCGAAGGCCTTCTGCATATCTAGAAACAAACAGTGCAGAGGCGTGTTCTTCGACCTGTATTTCTCTGCGACAACCCTCAGGGCAAAAACAGGGTCCGTGGTCCCATGACCAGGGCGAAACCCATATTGACACTCCGAGAGAGTACACTCCTGCCGGATCCGAGAGTCTATAATCCTCTCGAAGATCTCCATGGTGTGGGACATCACCTTAATACCGCGGTAGCTCCCGCACTCCTGCACTGACCCCTTACCTTTGAAGACTGGAGTAATAATACTCAGTCTCCATTGGTTTGGGATCTGCCCGCTGAGGAGTATGCGGTTAAAAAGGTTTACTAAGATGCCCACACCGCGAGGACCCATCGCCTTCCAGGCTTCGATGGGGACTCCATCGGGTCCAACAGCTTTCCGTTTCTTCATGCGGCGAAGCGCAGTCAGGACTTCTCCAGGCGTTACCGGTGGCACTAGTCCCTGATTCGGAGGGAGGTCCGGAGGCTGCACCTCTTTATGCTGTTTATTAAGCAGCTCGTGGAAGTACGAGCGCCATCTCTCCTTTACCGCGAGGTCTTCGCTTAACAGGTTGCCCTCAGGGTCTTTTACACAGCGACACTTGTATATATCCTGTGCCGCTTTGACCCTGGAGCGCGCCAGCTTATAGATGAGCTTCTGCCCCTCAGACGATTCCAGCTTATCATACAAAGGTTGTAAGTGGTCTCGTCTGGCTCTGGCTACAGCTCTCTTTGTGGCGCGCTTGGCAGCCCTGTACGCGTCGCGGTCTTCGGGAGATCCGGTCGCTTGCCACTTTTTAAAGAGGGCTTTCTTCTCCCTGGTCTCCCTCAGGACTGCGTCGTTCCACCGCCAAGTTTCCTTGTCACATTTGCGTCCACCCTTAGACTCACCGAGCACCACCTTTGCCGCTCCAAGGATGGCCGCCTGAACTTTGTCCCAGTAATCTTGAACTGGTTCGCCTTCAGTCGGTGCACTTGTCACCGACAGCTGAGACGAACTCCTGGGACCTAGTTTCATCAAGCAGCCACCATCTGCTCGATGCGTTTGCCTTTAGGCTTCACGCAGAGGTTCATGACAAGGAGACGGTGTTGTGCAGTAAGACTCTCACCGGGTATGACCTTGCAGTTAGCCACCTTGCCGATGCTGTGTCGCCTAGTGAGTAGGAAATCGATCTGAGTTGTATGCCTCCCGCTCTTGTAGGTGATGAGATGTTCGGATTTCTTTTTGAAATACGTGTTCACAATGGCCAGATCGGCAGCCGCACACGTTCTGAGGATAGTTTCTCCTTCAGTGTTGCGGGTGCCGTATCCAAAACCACCATGAACACGTTCACACTCCTCACACCTCTCACTCACATGACCGTTTAGGTCGCCGCCCAAAACGATTCCCTGTAACAACGGAATGCTCCGAAGCACTCCCTCGAGTTGGCCCCAAAACGACATCTTATCGGCGTCGCTACAACCGGTTTGTGGCGCGTAGGCACTTATCAGGTGGGTAATAATCCCATCGATAAGCACCCTCACGATCATAAGCCGGTCGCTACAGCGTTTCACCTCCAAGATGCCGCTCTGCAGCCCTTCGGAGAGCACCACGGCCACCCCGTTCTCCCCACCAGGCGCACCCGTGTAGTACAGCTTGTAGCCTTTCTGCAAAGGCCGGGCTCTGTTGCCCTTCCACCGAGTCTCCTGCAGGAACGCCACGTCCACCCTCCGCCTGGAGAGTACTTCGGCCAACTCTACCGCACGCCCAACCAACGCTTGCAGACTTGATAACTTATCAAATTTTTTTAAAAGTTTGTCACTATTAGTATTGCCCCTTCTACCAACCAGCACCACTATAATAGACTGCATGCAGTGTGTACCAGTCAATATAAAATCTATAATTTGAGAGTATGAAGCTCCTGGATATGTATGATTTATTACAGAATGACCTAACTGTGATAAATAATGTCCAAAATTTTTACCTATTTCATCGCAATAGACTATGGTCTTTGCATCACTTATTATTTGCAACTTTTCTATTATAGATGCCTCGCAAGTACTACTTGAACTTAATATACTATTATCCACACTGCAAACAGTTTTAATTGGTGAAAATTCATCATTGCATCTAATTCTTTCACAACTAAAGGGTGAGGAGGGAACATGGCCTGCGGATATCGATTTACGGCTAACACCTGTTCCCTACTCTGTTTCTCTGCTGTTTCATATTTATATGAAATTGATTTCAAAGAGTCTTGAAGTCGGTCAATCTGACATTGAAGGGCCGGTGTATCAGTTTTGTACTGTTGAGCGACAGTATCAAGTTCTAACATATACATATTTACCTGGTCAATCAGTTGCAATCTCTGTCTATTAAGTGACATGCTATTTATAAAAAACTTGTATTTATGTATCATTTTTTTAGATTTAGTAATAAACTTTTTAATTTTTAAATATTTCTTTAACTTATTCTTACTACACTTAATAATTTTTAATGTAGTATGTCAAAGATCAACCTTGAGTTTGCTTCTTGGTTGAAAATTGTAAACGGATAAACAGTTTAAAGTTGTTTGTGCTTTGAAACAGACTACCTCATTGGCGTAAGTTTTAATGTATGCGACTGTCGCATTGTTGTCCCGAGTTCGATTCCCGGTTCGGAACAAAAAAGATTTGAGTTTTCCGCAAATATTTATTTCGGAGTGTTCTACGTATAAAATGTATGTATTTAGAGATATTTATTACTAATAATGTTTATTAGTTGTCTAGATCTCATACCAATAGTAGTTAACATTTGCTTGCATTGACTAGAGGACGTCGTGTAAAAATAAATCTCCCACAGAAGTACAATAATTATGTAAAGAGTTAGGAAAATATTATTTTTCTAAACTTACGATAGGCTCATCGGCCTCATCTGACCAAATGTATTTAGTGGAAGATATTACAGGATCTTAAGGGGCGTAGTCAGCGCAGTGGCGTGGACAAGGATTTCGGTTAGGGTATACATGCCCTAACTACCCGAAATCCCCGCGAGAAATGAAGCGCTGACTCAGTGTTCTGTAAACGATCACTGCGTTAAGCAACTTTCGCTATGGCTGGTCACGGATGGGTGTGCACTTTATGTAATTTATATTTGCGAGTGTTTCCGTGCTTTAAGTCGTTAAGCCAACCAACGGTTTAAGGCATCTTAAACCGTTGGTTGGCTTAACGACTGCCATGTTACTGGCAACCGGGCCAGTAACATGGCAGTCGTTAAGCTAAGTAAAAAGGCCTTGTGGGCGACTTTATAATTTCAACAGCAGGTAGCCATAACGTGCGTCTCTCTATTTCATCACGGCAATGGGCTCACCACCTCTTACGTGACACAGGAGTACATACGGTGTAAATTGGGCGTATAATATGCCTCTGCCTGCCTTCGGGGATAAGGCGTGATTGATAAACATAAATGTGAAAGTTTGGATTGATGAATGTTTGTTGTGTAAAAACAGCAACAGATTGCATTGAAACTTGGTATGTAAATAGCTAGAGACCTGGATTAATATATCTACTTATTATCCTGATGTAGCCACGTTAACCGCGGGCGCTGCTAGCTGTAATATTTTTAACTCACAATACTGAAAAAACGTTTGGTTTCCGAAACTCTTTCAAAAGACTTGAAAAGAATAAGATTAAGTACATGTGCTGAACACCAAACATACGTCGCGAGTTTTTAACCTCAGAAGATAAAACTGACGCCCCATCGTGAGTTTGAGCAACTACTTTATTTAGGCAATTAAATTCCTCTAAAACGTTGATAATAATCGAGCTTAAAGTGACAGCTCTCCGATCAGAACTAACATCGATCTATTATTTCTGAGTCACGAAAATATCTTAAAACAAGAACTAACTGTTCGCGACCACTGACATCCGGAGTTTCGTCAACAATAACAGCAACAAAATTAGATTGTGTTATTTCTTTATTTATCTCATTATATATTACAGACGCGACGCCAGAAATCAATTTGAGTTCTATTCGACAAACCCGTAAATGAGCTACCAGATGTCGATTGTAAATGAGTTTCTAAATTACCGTCATATTTAGCTAACAGATCTACAAGTTCCAAAAAATTACCTTTATTATATGATGAAGCGTGTTCATCATGACCACGAAAAGCTAATTCTTGTTTACCGAGAAAGCAAACCACGTCTATCATTTTTTTAAAAATATTTCTATTCCTATCAACGTTTGCGTTGTGCCTATCAACGTCTAATTTGAACTGGCTATTCAAACTAGACTTTATTCTACCTTTCCCAAAAAATTGGAACGTTAAACAAGAATCTATAAGTTTTACCGACAAATCGTGTTTAGCAAGCCGCTTTGTAAAAAATATTTAAATCGAAATTCTAATTTTTCCATTCTAAATTTTAAAAGACCAAACATAATTTTTTATAGTTTTGAAAAGAATATACAAGGAAAACATAATAATTTATTTGTGTGTAACACAGCCCGCTAGCCAGTTATAATTATCGTAATATTTTTTATTAAAATAACGTATGCTATTACGTTTTTTTAAATTAGATTCAAATCGCGAACAGAACGTCCTCTGACAATAGTATTGTTTTTTTCATCAAACGACAACGTCGAAAAAACACGAATTTTTAATTAATTTAACACACATCACCAGTACAGATCTTACAGCTATAAAGTTTCCATAATTCACAGTAATTCTAGTAAACTAAGTAATTAATTATTAATTAGATATCAAACACGGCGCTTAAAGTCATTCGACAGCTCTTTGTAGTGAAACGATATTTTAATTACAAATGGCGGATTCATATTATACTACCAAAAAAAATAGATCTATAATCGAAACAAGTATTCTATTTTTGACAACTACTTAAATATGTCGCTTTATACTCAGAGGCAGTGCTTCCTACGCGACTCATAATTTCGCACACAATCGTAAAATTGACACACACATACAAATGATTTGCACTATAAAAATATGATTACAAAAAGCAAACATCAGCTTTGCATAAATCCGCGCGCAGCGCTGTTAGTCGCAGTCGCGATACGATACGCTGATAAGGCACTGACCTCCATACATACTACTAGGTGTTAGGTTAGTAGTTCCCTCAAATACTAATAGATGTCACTATCACATATTTCATTGTATAGGGAATTAATTATTTATACAACTTGTAGTATTGGGATTGGGTATGCAGTGCTTATTTGCTTGTATGGACCGCACACGCCTGAGTCAGCGTAGACAGATGACTAATGAGGTTCCTCTGAGGAGTTCTGAGGAGAAATTCCTGGCATTATAAATGATATCTTGATTATTATCTCCACAATACCAAATACTCTGTGAATTTATCTTTTGACGCTAATTTGATTTTGTATTCGGACGCAATGATAGAGTTTTTTATTTATAAATTATTTTTTTAATCACTACATTTTATAAAACAAAGTCGTTTTCCGCTGTCTGTCCTTCTTCTCTCTTTCTTCTCTATATTTTTAAAACTACGCAACGAATTTCGATGCAGTTTTTTTAAATAGATAGATTGATTCATAGGGAAGGTTTTTACGTATAATTTGTTAAGTTTTGTATATATTGACTAAATTATAACGATATTTATTTGGGGTGTCGGAACCAAATAAGCCATCTGGGAGCTTTCAACGAAAACGCTGCCTAAACCCTTTGACATATAACAAAATAATTGTATATCTAATCTCGTATAGGTCTACAAAAATGTTCGCAACGCAACCATTTTAATACTTAAAAAAAACAGCAATTATAAAGCAGTTATTTGAAGACTATTTACTCAAATAAAATATTAATCCTTATATTTTTTTTGGCTTCAGCATTTGATGAATATTATTTTGTTCTGTTGCACCTTGCGAATTAATTAAATATTTATTTATTTAAACTTTATGCACAAAAATAGTACATTGGCGGGCTTAATGCCTAAGGTATTCTCTACCTGTCAACCATTGGGTGGTGCAGAGCTAAATACGGGGTAGGCGCATTTATGTATAAACAATACTATACATACAATTACTTATTAATATTTACATACTTACATAGAAATACATATCTAGTTACATCTACATAAGAGTCAGGTAGAATTACTAACAATTTTTGGTTTATCTTACTTATCTTCCTCCGAAAAGAGTAATATATTGCGACTAACAGTCTGACCTCGGTGGGAAGCGCGTTCCAAAGGAGAAGAGATTGGACATAAAACGACGAACCCAAGAAAGTAGTAGTATGTGAAGGACATAGGAGGAGCTGATTATTTGAAGAACGAAGTCTTCTTTCATGGTTCGACGACAAGAATTGGAAAGAAGAAGTCAAGTAAGTAGGAGTAGTAGGAGAATTAAGAATGTTATAAAGAGTAGTAAGTGAGCGTAACTTACGGCGATGACGGATTTGCCACCACTTAAGTTGCGAACGGAATGAAGAGACATGATCATATTTTCGTAGATTAAAAACGAATCGAATGCAGTTATTAAGAGGACGGTCATATTTATTGAGAAGGTCTGCATTCAGGTCGTAGTAATACACGCCACCATAGTCGATCAGAGAAAAGATTAAAGTTTGGGCCAAGGTGACCTTTGTATTAGTAGGAAGGAAGTTCTTAAATCGATACAGGGCACGAAGTGCAGTAACTTTCTGGCTGACGTGTGCAGCCTGTGCTTGCCAGTCGAGGCTAGAATCAATTATAAGACCAAGGTATTTAACTGAAGAACTGAATATCTTAGGAGATATAGCAAAATCAAAATAATAAGAAATTAATTTCGTGTTACCATAATTCGACCGGGCCATGCGGGCGTAGGTACAGGAGAGCGGAGAAGTAATCAACTAATTTGAAAAATGTTAATACATTATTGTGAAAACAATAAATGACGGGACTAATGGGGTGCCACGGGGTTCGAAGTATGTCACGGGCGAAGCTGTTCTTATCTAGTCTCAAATAAAATATTAAAATTATAAATTTCTACGACAATGGACTCACCCACCTGCTACGTGGGGCAAAAATGCATACGGTGAAATGTGGGCATATAGTATGCCTCTGCCTTCCCCTTCGGGGATAAAGGCTAGACAATATGTATGTATGTAAATTTCTACTAATAACAATATCTTTATATTTCAACTTCCACGGAAAGAAAGTCCAGAAGTTTTGAAGCCTAATGAATTATAAAAAGCAATACCTGCAGAGCAAAAATAAAATGACATAAACCCGCAATCGTATTGGTTAGAGCACATTAATATTGATAAAAAGCGAAAGATAAATATTCAGAAACTAAACTTATATATTTTCGCTATGCATATCAAATATAAATGTGAAATGCAGGTATTAACTCGATGATACATTATCATAATCATCGAACGTCAGTTCCAGTTGCGTCTCACGGCGTCCGGGGTCCGCTTTCCTAGTTATTCTCCTCCACTTGGCACGGCCATCGACACCCCCTATAGTGAGAGAATTGGCACGCATGTCATTCCCTACGACGTTAAGCCAACACCTCTTGGGTCTTCCCCGCCTAACGGGACCTAGCGGGACCATGACCAGATTTAAATTCCCCGCGACACCAGTTATGCTGCCAGTGATCATGCTTATTTACATTGAATTTGCTTGAAGTTTCAACTGGGTTACACCAACCGGGGTCACAAACAAGCCCCACACTGCGTATGGAACCCGACCCAACATGTATTTATACAAACTTGATTTTTTCTACCAATAAAATAAAAAAAAATAAAAAAAATAAAAATATCTTTATTTTGCATAGACCATTTTAACGGCGCTTACAAAATGTCATACACTATTTAAAATATTTAAAGCGACCACCGGTTAGGAACGCGGCCCACCTGAGAAGAACCGGCAAGAAACTTAGGAAGGCTTTTTTTTTGATGGCCTATTTACAATTTAATATTATTTCATTTTGCCAGCAGATCATTTCCAGGCGTCCCTGTCCTGCAAATAGTCTGTAACGGAGTAAAAACCTTTTTCACAAAGCTTGTTTTTAATAAACTTTTTAAATTTATTTAAAGGTAAATTTCTTAGGTCACAGGGAAGCTTGTTGTAAAAGCGTATACAGTTACCCTGGAAAGAATCGCCAATCTTATGTAGTCGACTGTGGTGGACTGAAAGATTATTTTTATTTCTAGTGTTTATATTATGTTTATCACAGAGTTTAGAAAACTGTGATAGATTTTTCTGGACATACATAAGATTGGCAAAAATGTATTGTGATGGTACGGTTAGAATATTCACTTCTTTGAATTTTTCTCGGAGAGAAACTCTGGGGCCCAAATTATAAATAGCGCGTACAGCCCGCTTTTGTAGAACAAAAATAATATTTAAATCTGCAGCACTGCCCCAAAGGAGAATACCGTAAGACATAATACTATGAAAATAGCTGAAGTAAACCATTCTAGCCGTATCCACATCTGTTAGAGTCCTGATCTTTTTTACAGCGTATGCAGCCGAACTTAATCTAGAGGCTGTCTTTTCTATGTGTGGGCCCCACTGCAAATTGGCATCAATAGTTATACCTAGGAACACAGTTGATTCTACAAACTCTAACACTTGTCCATTCAGTTGAACATTGGCCGCAACTTGTTTTATATTTGGTAGAGTAAATTTTATACATTTAGTTTTATTTTCATTAAGGCAAAGATTATTTGAGCTGAACCAATGAACTACTCTTGCAATTGCATTGTTTACATCGTCATAGTTATCTAATTGTCTTTTAATTTTAAAAATTAATGAGGTGTCATCTGCAAACAAAACAATCCTATTCCTGTCCCCTACATAAAATGGTAAATCATTAATATAAATGAGGAACAAGAATGGCCCAAGTATCGAGCCATGCGGCACACCCATTGTAACCATGGATCCTACAGAACGTGTACCATTAATATCGACCCTCTGTATTCTATTGTTCAAATATGAAGACAGAAGGTCGAAACACACATATTTCACCCTCTCACCGTGTAACTAGGTTGTATAGGTATTGCTCCGGTTTCTAGATCTAATTATTATTTACACAGCGGCGCTTTGTGCTGTAAATCTGCTTGGATGTACCACGGCTGGTACATACCAGTCAAATATTCAATCAAATGTATGGTAAATAAAATGATAGCTTTAATACCTTTCTGACTAAAATGGCTATAAAGGTATATATATATGGATCTTAAATTTAAAAAAAACTATTTTAAAAAGAATCCTCTGTCTGTCAATTAGTGATGCTGATCTTTCAAACGACTGGATCGATTTTAATGGGACTTTCGCAGACAGATAGCTGATGTTAAATTTAGTAACTAAGGCTACACTTGATTCCCATATTCCCGCGCTACGTGTGTAAAACCTGGGACGTTCACAGCCATATTCATATTAGGAAGCATGGTTAAAGTACATACAAAGACCATAAATATAAAAACTGTAATAAATAAAATTTAAGGCAGACAATGTGCGAAATTGTTCATAAAAAAGGTCACTGAAAATTTATTACTAACCATTAAGGGGACATTTTTTCCTTAGTAACAAAAATGTGATACAATAATCAAAGTTGTTGTTAGAAACTGACTAGAATCACTTAGACTAAGGATAAACCCTCAAAATCCCCTCTGTCTTATTGGATCCACCTTCTCATGTGCTCCCTGTGTGCTGTTTGATCCACTGGTGGAGAGTCTATAAAGATAAGAACCCAACCCAAAAACGTTTTTCAAACTAAGAATGCTTAAACATGCACCTGTTTCCATCTCATACCGTGTAACTAAGTTAATTAAGAAGTCGAAAAACGCAATTACGCCGTTAAAGACTATTTGCAAAACAGGGTCGCCATATTTTTTTACATGCATACATACATATTGTCACGCCATTATTCCCGAAGTGGTAGGCAGAGGCATACTGTACGCCCACATTTCACCGTATGCATTTTGGTTCCGCGTAACAGATGGTGAGCCCATTGCCGTGATGAAGTGAACAGGCGCAGGCTATGGCGACCTGCTGTTGAAATTTTTCAAGCCACCAATAAGACCTTTAACTGGGTTTAACGACTGCCATTTTACTGGCAACCGGGACCAACGGCTTAAAGTGCCTTTCAAAGCACGAAAACGTTCGTAAATTCCACAAAGTGGTCACCCATCCAAGGACCACCTATAGCGAATGTTGCTTAACGCAGTGACCGTTTACAGAACACTGAGTCAGCATGGCTACGAGCACTTCGTTTTTTTTTTTTGACGTAGGTAAATCCCCTCATATGTCATGGAGACTTGAACTGGCTTAAACTACACGGTCCCTGCCTATTGCCGGGTGCCCCGGGTAACTTCCTCGGAAAGATGTCCCAGTGCTCCTGGCTGAGTTTGGCTACCACTACGGCCTCACCTAGGGTTCGGGTGTTATTCCGCTTTTTTGGGGGTTGGCTTCTTGGGCGTGCGATATATTTTCTCGCCATGCCGCCGTCTTCTGTAAGGACGGAGAGAAGCCCACCCACCATCCTTCCGGAACGCAGTGAATAGACTGAATAGCCCTCAGGCCTATCCTGCGACCCGGTTGGGAAGAAGGCGGAATACCGCGGGGTTTAGTGGATAAGACGGCCCCCAAGGCCGGGAGACCCACACACCGTTCCTGCTGCCCCTGCAGCAGGATTGATGGCACGTAAACGCATTTGCCGAGTAAAAAAAAACCCACTGTCTTTAGACCCCAAAGAACAGGTACACCTGGAATAATCTGCTGGCTACGTAAAATAATATTTATTTGTAGGCCATCCAAAAAAAGCCCTCCGAGTTACTTACCGGTTCTTTACAGGTGGGCTATGGACACTTATCTAGGCTGTATGTGTTACGGGGCGCCGGTATGGGCTATAAGGCAACTATTGGGGCTGCACGGTTAAAGTTACTGCAAAGTCAACGCCTTGCCTTGATATTTATATGCAAGGCCCACAGGACGGTTAGCACGGAGGCTCTGCCGGTGATGGCAGGTGTCCTCCCGGTTGACCTCGATTTTCAGAGACGCGCGGTTTTATACTATTCGGCTAAAGATGCATGGATGATAGGGTTTTGTTAGCAAGAGATCGCTATAGAATTGCCAGACTGTATCGCGATAATGTACGTGAAGAACTTTTAGACGAATGGCAGCTGCGTAGGAACACTTCCATCAAAGGGCGCCACGTCTACCAGTTTTTCCCAGAAGTTCGTGAACGCCTGAGAATGTCCTGGCTGGAGGTTGATCACTGTGTTGCTCAATTTCTTACGGGACATGGTAACTTTAGGAGCAAATTACATTCGTTTAAGCTGGTGGAGTCACCGTTCTGTCAGTGTTCAACTGCTGATGCCAAATATGATCAGACCAGAGAGAGATATGGGAGTGTAGCATTTGGCAAAACGAGCGATATAATATGTTTAATTGTTTACAAGTAATACTATGCGGATCTCGTGGCATCGAGGGTGAATTTTCGTGCTTTTAAACGTTTCTGCCATACATATTACTGGACTCAAACATGGCTCACATAGGACCCATACTATATCTACTATTACCGTGGTGCTTCCCTATTTCTATAGGATTTACACCTAGTTGCTTTCCAGGTATCCCGCTTTTCATAGGAGGGAAGAGGCATTACGTCCTTTTCCTACTTCCTCACATTTTCTTCTGATTGTGTAACCTGACGGTGTAACTTTTCTGGTGTTTTGGTCATTGCTGTAGATCCTGGTTTACAGGAGTCACAGTAATGGGAATGCCGGTGGGATGAGTCCCAATTAAAAGAAAAGGTGGGCTATGGATGTTACTGCCGCACTCAGAGTCGATTTAATGATTGATTAAGGAGTTTTAAGTAAATATTAATAAAAATTTACTCTCAGAGTCAGTTAACGAGTCATTATTGTCATTTAATGTCAATTAACTTTATTGACCGCTGAACCCGTACTTAAATCTTAAATAGACATTAAATTGACGTTCACATGCCAAAAGTATGGTTATGGCGCTAACACACGTTCGGATTTGGTTTGTCTCGATCGCGAATTTGATTTGCCTCCCGACCAAATCTTACCGTGTGTACAGCAGTCCAGCAGACATCATTATTATTAATTGAATCCGCCTCGATCCGCATCGGATATGAAATGTTGCCGTTCTAGCTACTTTGTCGTAAATTTACCAGATTTAATTTTATTTTTCTCCAAAAAGACACTTTTTCGTAATGACAGATTTGGTTGGCGGACTCTGTGGATTTGATCTGTCGAGGTCCGGCAGACCAAATCCGAACGTGTGTTAGCGCTATTATGTTACCTATGTTTTTTGCGGAGATAATCAAAGAGCGATATGTATAGTGATTCATCCATATCTATAGTCTAGCATTCAGGAAATATTCCGTAATTGATAGTAATTGTCCCTAAAAATAAAAGTAAAACATTAAACTTTTTTTATTTTGAAGGAAAATAATAACTTTACCCTATAAAAACTACTATATTTTATAAAATTATTTAAATGTCCTTTGCCATGTAACGATATTGCACTTTACCGACATACGTTTCGATACGGCGCACCGCCCTACGTTGACTTAAGTTGGCTTTATCTAATGAACCATTAATTTTCGTCTTTAGGAGCAACGGCCAATTATTTATTCAAATCATAATTAGTTAAATGACAATTTACACAAATTTAATGAACGACTCTGAGTGCGGCTGTTAGTAATATAAACTTAATCTTTAGTTAATGAATGTAAGCGCCGTTGAAATAGACTATGCAAAAAAAAAACACATTATAAGATTTTATTTTGTATCATTAGTTTTTGCTATTATTTCTTTATCAAATAATTATTAATGCAGCAATACTGTAAAGCTGTTGCTGTGACGAGAATTTCTCAGCTGAAATTCACGTAACAAACTTCCAAAATTGTTTACTTAAGTCGTACGTGAAATAAGGGTATGCAAATATGCTTAGCTATATTGTTTGTAAGTAAGTATTTACATTATAGTAGTAATTTGCGTCTGTCTATTTCAACACGGCAATGGGCTCTCCACGTGAACAATATTACGTGTATTAATATTTCAACACTATTACGTGGGACAGGAATACACATGGTGAAAAGTGGGCATATAATATGCTTCTGCGACACCTTTAGGGATTTGGCGTGATAGATAAATTGTAGATTCCTCTTGAAATGGACATACCTACTAAACCACTCATTCTCTTCTTTCGATTATGTACAGGATTAGGTCCAGCAACTGTGGCTCATTTTGGAAGTTGTAGTATTTAACCAAAAAAGGTGACGAGTAAAGAAATACAATGCAACACAGCCTACCTCGTGCCTGCATCTGCTAGGGCAAGGGTAGATTGACATTAATGTAATCTACAACAGTTGTTACCTTTTCATTGGATTAACGTAACCCTACGCTATAAGTGCCTCACACTGTGGACGACACTATTGTGCCCAGAGCCGAAAGATTTCGCAGGTCTTTCTTGTGTCGCACCATAAAAGTCTCCTCTCCACTCCTCTTACAAACCTGGGTCTTTTAAGAGAAGCGTGAAGAGGCATATTTTTGGGCCGTCAACCTGAGAGTCGCTATCGGGTCCTTACCGGCTGGGATAGCGGCCGTCAGTCAAGGATCATCGTCTCTGCTTTCCATCAGGCTCGTGGCGCCATTTTGACATGCCAAATATAAAAAAAACGTGCATTTGCTTTTAATTTGTTTTCTCTTTAATTTTTTTCATTCTTTTTTTTGATACCAACAAAGACAATTTCACATAATAATAATAATATAATAGGTATTAGCATGAAAACGAAGACAGAAGAGAAGAAAGACAGAGACTTACAAATGAAAACCACGTGTGCAAGTTAATCAAAAACGGAAAAGTCAAAAGTACTCCGATACACAAGACTTATGATGCGGTTAATGAATCTGCACGAAGCGAAAGAAGTATGCATGGACCGTGCAGTTTGGCTATATGACCTCTCTGACTACTCCGTCAGGGATACAGCGTGAAGATAGATAGTTAGTAGTTAGCTGAATGTGCGTGACTATATTCCCGATTCCTCAGAGATCAAGGGTAAATATATAATATCCATCCATTTAAAAGCATCCATCCATTTAATAAAATAAACATCCATCACGCCTTATCCCCGAAGGGGTGGCCGAGGCATATTATATGCCCACTTTTCACCGTGTGGATTTACCTGTCTCACGTAATAGGTGGTGAGCCCATTGCGGTGTTGAAATAGACAGACGCAGGTTGTGGCTACCTGCTGTTGAAATTTTTCATGCCGCCCATATGGCATTCAACCAGGCTTAACGACTGCCATTTTACTGGCAACCGGGACCAACGGCTTAACGTGTCTTCCGAAGCACGGAAACGCTCGCAAATGTAAATGCCACAAAGTGTTTACCCATCCGAGGACCAGCCATAGTGAAAGTTGCGTAACTCAGTGATCGTTTACAGAACACTGAGCGCTTCACATATGTATAGATTCTTAGCCCAAAACCACCATTGATAAAAAAGTAGCCTATAATCACGAAATTAAAAGCATTACCATATTTTACTTAGTTAAGTGAGTAAGGCGCTTTGAGACAGGCGACCTCCGGCGAAATTTGAAACTCTGGAATTTTTCCGTAACCGCAAAAAGGGTTTCAAGGTTTCATTAATTAGTGGAAATTTCGAAAAAGTCTCCGTTCTTAATGAACTTTGACCTCGATAAAGGCTTAAAAGCTCTCTCAGATAGGTACTTTTTCTAAAGTATCAAACTTCGAGTGACGATCCTTTAAGTTTGAAGTATCTAATTGGTATGAAAATAATTCAATTTCACGGTTTGACACTCCAGACATGAAATTTGTAAATTCAAATCTGATAAGTAAACATTTTTGAAACTAAATAACGTACGACGCTTATTTTCAGTCGTTTAGTGCCCATTCCCGTGGTAATACGGCAATAAAATTTCGCTTTAATTATTCCTTTAAACAGAAGCTATCTGCCAGTGAAAGTCGTGTTAAAATTGTTTCAGACGTTTTAGAGCTTAACCGGAACAAACAGATAGACAAAAAATATAGAAATTGATTATTTTATGTCAGCACCGAATATATTTATCTGGCTGGGTGACGTATGTGGTAGTGAAAACGACTGCTGCTCTGAGGTCTCGGGTTCGATTCCTGGGCCTGTACAAATATTTGTCTTTGCCTGGCACAATCTTGTAATGAAAGTAATGCCTGTCATGCAGGAACGACAACGGTTGAAGAGACATAAAGGACTGATCTACCAGCATATTTATAATTTTCTTAGAACATTGTACATAGGTATACAATATTTTTTGTTCCTACCATACTGGCTGATTTTAAAAGTCTACCAGCTGACGCAGATTTGAAAGCAACCGGCGACTTTGAGATTGTATCGATACTGGGTCGCTGCAACTGGCTTCCACAAAACTACTAAGTCGCCGGTTGTGGATACTAAAAGAAGCGAGTGTGCGGAGGCCCTTAATATAAATGGGCAGCTTCTTGGAGCTCCTGCTCCTGCAGCTATGGGTTGTGTAATAAGAACTGAAATTCAGTCTTTACTTAATAAGTTTTTACCCAACAATTTTACCAGCAATGCGGCACTTGTAGCCCCCGTAACTCAGTGTTCTGTAAACAATCACTGCATTAAACATCTTTCGCTATGGCTGGTTATCAGATAGGTGACCTCTTTGTAACATTCCCAGTGACGAGCGCTTCTGTGTTTCAGAAGGCACTTTAAGTTATTAGTGCCGGTCACCAGTAACATGGCAGTCGTTAAACCAAGTTGCAGGCCATATGGGCGGTTTGAAAATTTCAACAGCACTGCCTGTCCATTTCAATACGGCAATTGCCTCACCAAATGTTTTGTGAAAAAAAATCATACGGTGATAGGTGTAGTATAGTATGCTTTACCACCCCTTCGGGGATAAAGGCGTGACTAATAAGCTTACAAGTACAACGAGAATCAAAACAGCTGGTTTAAACTTAGCAATAACAAACTCTCATCTTGAAACAGCTAGCAAAGTGCCAACTATACAATTAAAAGTTTCAACATGTTTTGGAAGCCTTTGTGAGAAGAGAGTTTATAGACAACATCTTGTTTACTGTATAAATTATGATAATATGAACTGCTGGCTATGTACATAGTTGTAACTAATGTCCAACGAATAAGTGAGGAACGATTGACGAAGAATATATATATTGTGCGAAATAGAGGGTATTTATTTATTAAATAAATACCCGTCACGCCTTATCCCCGAAGGGGTGGCAGAGGCATATTATATGCCCACTTTTCACCGTGTGGATTCCTTTCCCACGTAATAGGTGGTGAGCCCATTGCCGTGTTGAAATAGATAGACGCAGGTTGTGGCTACCTGCTGTTGAAATTTTTTAAGCCGCCTATAAAGCCTTCAACCAGCCTTAACGACTGCCATTTTACTGGCAACTGGGACCGTTTACCGAACACTGAGACCGCGGGGCCACGAGCGCTACATTCTTTCATTTATTTATTGGGGACAAAAAACAGTTACATGATAAAATAGTTATACAATTATTAAATATTAGGTAAACAATATTAACAATCATGCAACCCACACAATTGTCCACGTTTTGTAATTTTATATTGTCACAAAATAGTTCTAGCTGCTTTTTTTTTAATGTAAATAAATAAGACTTAAGTAAAAATTTACGTTCAAATAAAAAATAAATAAACAAATATGCATCCAATTAAAGGGTAGAAGGAGTTAGGGTAGGCCGAGACTTACATATGAAGACTACGTGAGCAAATTGCTCACAAAAGACCACGTCTAAAATACTCGGATACCCAGACCTGTGTGTGTAAAGCGATTGATGAATCTGCAAGAAGCGAAATAAGTGTGAAACTTTTCTTACGTTAAAATTCAAAAACTATTTTCGTCACTCAATCACTTTATTGCACTTTAAACTATAAACTATATAACACTTTATCTCGTTACCGAGACTTTAGGTGCTGATAACCAACCTGCTTAGTAGCTCAAAGGAGACTGCCTTTTGCTTATTGCAATGCTGAAGAAAAATTCACATCTGCTTGTCCAACTTGTAGACTACCCACATTATTTTTGTATTAGCCGTAAGTCTATGTTGAGCTAATATGCATTAAAAATCTAAAGAAACTATGAAAATGATAAACATATTCGTAAGAATACAGGTAAACCAACCTATTTTTTTGGTATATAAAACAACGATTAATAACTTATTTATCTCGACTTCCGTAAAAATCGATATTAGTGAGTGTGATGTCCACTAATTCACCTCGGGTTATAAATAAAACACCAGATAATTCAGTAAGTGAATACACCGTTGAACGGCACGTCCGCTCGCCACAAGTGACAGATCAAGAATGCCGAGCAACGCCACCGTTAATCGGTATACTATATTTAATTGTATCATATGTGTACATCACATCTCTTCCTTTTTATATAATTAATATAATTCTAGAGTTTGCTAAATCAACCTAAGTCGTAACCTAACTCACTTATCTTCTTTGTTTGCCGCATGCTCGTGATCGATAACTTTCCATTCTCCTTCTACTTTCTTAAGGTGTACGATATTCCGCCTATACTCCTGGCCAGTTTCATCATTTCTTACATTGATATCGCCTCCTTCAGCATTTATTACAGTATGAGGAGTTGGGTTGAAATCGGGTGCTATTTTATTTTCTTTTACAAAGTTCCTAACATACACTTTCTCTCCAATATCTAACTGTCTATCAGTAGCCTTCCTTTTCCTGTCTTCATTTAATTTGTTCTTTTCTTTTACCTCTCTATCTCGGTCTCTCATTTCTAAATCTTCATAATTGTTCTCGAGGTCTGTTAAAAAAGGTAGTTTGTCTCGGAATTTTCTTCCGTAGAATAGTTCTGATGGAGATTTACCTGTAGATGAATGAGGTGTACTATTGTACATTACTAAATATTTTAATAAATCGTCTTTCCAGTCCGATTTCTCGCATTGACTTATTTTGAGCCGTTTGAGAATGTCTCTATTTTGCCTCTCCACCTCGCCGTTTTGTTGAGGCCAGTAGGGAATTGTGTTAAACAATGTAATTCCTTGTTCATTACAGAAAGCCTTGAATTCCTGGCTACAAAATTGTCTACCATTATCGGCAGTTATGCTAGCAGGATTTCCGATCCGTGAAAAAATTTTCTTTAGTACCCTAACTGTATCTAGTGTAGATATTGACCTCATAATTTCAATCTCTTTGTACCTACTATAATAGTCGATGATAACAAAAAGGTAATCGCCACTTGGTAATGGGCCCAAAAAATCAAGAGCGGTATCCACCCAAGCTTTTGAAGGAAGTTCCCGCCTTTTTATGGGTACTGGTGGGTTAGGAGCCGAAACCAAAGTACACCCTCTGCAGTTTTTTACAGTATTTTCGGCGTCTTTGTCTATTTTCGGCCACCAGACCTTGGTACGTAACCTAGCTTTCATGTTCACTATACCTGGGTGACCCTCATGTGCCGCTGCCAAAACTTGTTTTCTTAATTCTGTAGGAATAACCATTTTAGTTCCCCTTAGCAAAATGTCATCATATAACCAGAGTTCATGTTGAAACAATTTGTAGTTATTTACTGTAGCATCCCAAATATCGTTAATTAAACCGTCTTTAACTAATTTAAACTCAAAATCATTGTTCGATGCTTCTATAATGGTTTTAAGCGATATTGCTACGGGTCGCGCATACTGAACAATCTGGTTGATATGGTGTTCGTCTTCTAGGGGAATTTCTTTCGATTTAGTAACCCTGCATAAACGAGATAATGGGTCTGCTATGTTGGATTTGCCAGGTTTATAAATGACTTTGTAATCATATGTTTGTAATCGAAGGACCCAGCGCTCGATTCGTGCACAAGGTTTTGATCGCGTGCCAAATATGACTTCTAAAGGCTTATGATCAGTGACAAGCTCGAACTTCTTGCCGTACAAATATATATGGAAATGCTCGATTGCCCACACCAGAGCTAGAGCCTCTTTTTCAGTTTGACAATACCGTTTTTCCACGTCGTTTAAACTTTTATTGCCAAATGCAATGATACGGGGCTCATTATTATCGTACTGAATCAGTAATGCACCTAGCCCAACAGGACTGGCATCAGCATATACTTGAGTCCGATCTTTTGGGTCATAGTAGCCAAGAGTGAGAATCTTGGAGAGACTATCTTTCAGTTTAGCAAACGCCAAGGCTTGTGGCTTTTGCCAGAAAGCTGTGATATTGGCATTTTTATGCACTTTTTGCCTTAGTAACTGACGGATTGGTTCTGTCAAGGTAGATAAATTGGGAATCCACTTCCCAATGAAATTAATTAATCCCAGGAAACTTTGAATTTCTTCGATGGTTTCAGGTGATCTGAATGTCTCGATTACCCTAACATATTTATCAAGTGGTTTGACTCCTGACGACGATAGTTCGTGGCCCAAAAATTGAATAGATTTTGCGTTGAAAACGCATTTATTATTATTTAATAAAACGTTATTATCGCTGAGTACTGTTAAAACGTGTTGAAGCCTAGTTTGACTCTCCTTCATATCACGCCCAAAGATAACAATATCATCGATAAAATTCACGACACCTTCACACGGTAATAACATTTTTTCCATAATTTTTTGGAAGTGTTCAGGTGCGCAAGAAATACCGAACATTAATCTTTTGTATCGGTATAGACCTTTACTAGTTATGAAAGTTGTGATTTCTCTACTGTTTTCTGCTAATTCAACTTGATGAAAAGCATTTTTTATGTCTAATTTAGAGAAAAATTGTGCTTTGCAAAATCTGGGAATTAGCTGTTCCATAGTGGGCAGGGGATGATTTTCTCTAATAATTGCCTTGTTAGCAATTCGCATATCTAAGCAAATACGAATATCGTCATCAGGTTTCAGAACCGGCACCATCGGAGAAACCCAGGCAGATGGCTTATTCACTGGTTCAATTATGTCCATTTGAACCAATTCATCGATTTTCTTATTTATTTTTGATTCCAGAGGAATAGGAACACGTCTGTAGGGTTGGCATACTGGATGCACTGATTTATCAAGCATAATCTCTAATTTAATATCTTTGAACTTAGGAAATTCATTTTGAATTACTGAATTTATATCAAAACCTAATTTTAGGACATTAAGGGAAACAGCTGTTGCTTTTCCTAAAAGGTTTCTCGAACCATTCTCAATAACATAAAACCGCGTAGTTAAAGAATTGAAACCAGCTTTGATTACAGCATCAAATGAACCTAGAACTTTTAAAGGTTCTTTGGCACCATATGCTAGAAACTTTTTATCCGAAGACTTTTGCTGATTTGAAACTATAACCTTAGCTTGTTTCATGAGCTCCCAAGTTCTATCGCTAATAATATTGGATTTACTACCGGAATCAATAAGCATCTCGATTTGAACTCCACCTACCTGACAGTCAATTGTTGCATCGTCGTCGATGTGGAAAATATAGTCTACAGGTATAGATCCTTTATTTCGAGTAGACTCGGTTTTAGGCTTCTTATTTTTATCATTTAATGGCAGGTTGGTACTTTTTCTTTTATTTGCCCTGGTTCGGCAGTGTTTTTGAAAATGGCCTATATAGCCACATTTCATACATTTGGCATGAATTGCAGGGCAGGTACTGCTATCACTTTTGTGATTTTTGCTGCCACATCGGCTGCAGGAATCAACCTCTTTTCTCAAAAACTTTTTTATGGTTTTTGTTTCAATTTTGTTGATGCTGGAAGATGTTGGATTGTTGTTGTTTTGTCTATCGTGGAACTCACTTAACTGACGGCCTACTGTTTCTAAAGTATTTGCTTCTACTACAATTTTTTCTATAGTGGCGGTGTCGCCAAGTATCAAAATATTTTTTCTTAATTTGACGGAATTACATTTTTCTGTTATTTGGTCGATAAGACTTTCTTCTTCGTTAGAAAAGTTACATTTTGAGCTTTGTCGTCTAAGGCGCATCAAAAACTTGTCAAATATTTCATCGGGTTCTTGTTTCATTAGACGGAACACGTGTCTTTCAAATAAGTAACTCTGTTTTGGGGAGAAGTATTGATCTAATTTTTTAACCGCGATATTATAGACCTCAGTTACCGTAGTATCCGTAACATGTGCATCGGGTATGTTAAAATATATGTCTTGTAATACCATACCCCCGGAATGAAGTAACATTGCGCGTTTTTTACTTTGGTCAATAGTGTTAGTAGCTAAAAAATATATTTCTAAAGCTCGTTTCCATCGCTCCCATCGAGAGCCTAAAGAAGTTGGATCTCCTTCACAATCGAAAGATTCTAATGTCGGTATTTGTGATTGGGACATGATGGACGATCTGCAAAAGCAAAAGAATATTTGTAGAATACAAATATTATACCATAAAATTATTCACTAACAAGTATTTATACTTAGATCAATTTTTCGAAAATATTTTGTTTTGTTATCATTCCTATTAATTTAAATAATGCAGTATGACAAAAATAAATACTATCGTGGGTATCCTATGAAATAATCACCGCTATGGTCGTCACTTACTGTGAAATTCATCTTACTAACATGTGGGTAGGTATTTATTATGAGGAGAGTTTATATGCACCAGCCGCCACTGGTAGGTATCCATGTTATCTTACATTATTATTTTTAATTACGATAGACAGTACAGCATATATTAGCATCGAGGTAACAGATTGATGTTTGACCGTACCGGCCGACCGCTCATTTGGTTATAACATTAAGTTAGATACATAACATCGGAAATATCGGTGTGGTACTTTATGATTGCCATTAGTTCGATCGAATATTTGAATTCGATAGGTATTTTGTTTATATGCTAACAGATTCGGTGAATATTACACCCTGTGGTGTTCAAATGCTATTAAATAAACAAATCATTAAAAATTCGAAGACACCCACTTTTTCTATACAATTTTATAAATAACTATTTACTTATTAACGTACGTTCATTTGAATCATGAGATTTTATTAAAATACATAATATTACTATAAATGTAATTAAAAGTTTATGAAATTATTATCTCATACTATACCGTCATCTATGCTAACCATCTAGTACTTATACCGATTGGTTTGTTTATTTGCACCCATGTTATGCAGCAATACGCGTACAATATAAAATTGCTTACAATTAGATGCTCCCGTGGTTGTTTAAATTAAACACGCGTTATATAGTGTCCTCTTTTTGTAATATATGTTTTTTTTAATAAAATAAACTATCCACCGAATACTGAAAGCAGGTACATATAGATTTAGTTTCACTTACTGCGCATGTACTCGTCGCCAATGTGATGTCCACTAATTCACCTCGGGTTATAAATAAAACACCAGATAATTCAGTAAGTGAATACACCGTTGAACGGCACGTCCGCTCGCCACAAGTGACAGATCAAGAATGCCGAGCAACGCCACCGTTAATCGGTATACTATATTTAATTGTATCATATGTGTACATCACAGTGAGGTAAAAATACCCTCGAATGATAATGATTTAATTAAAATTAAGCATAATTATTTATCAAGCTAACAAATTCGTCCATCCTGATAATGTTCACGTCCCCGTGAACGACTATTAGAGTAATTTATATAAGCTACACATAGTAAATTAGGTACTAACAAAAAAAACTAAAAAAAAACTTTAGGTTTTTTTTGTTTCAACTAATCTGTTTATTTATATTCTTACTTACTAACTTACTCTTAATACAAAATCAATCAACGAATAATACAAAATAATCAGCTTGAATAATCGTAACTTCTCAATACAATGGTCACCAATCTAATGTTATACATTTAAATATACTTGATATGTAGGTATATTTTACATTTTATCGCTATTTCAGTTATTGTGCACTTTGCACATAAAAGATCATGTCTGCTCACATCAACATTCACAATCAACACATCAATCAACATTTTGTTGATCTGTGCACTTTGCATTTAATATGCACACTTTGCGCTCGATATGTACACTATGCACGTGTTATGCGCACTTTGAGCATGATTTGCGCACTTTGCGCTTGATATGCGCACTTTGCGCTTGGTATGCGCACTTTGCGCTTGATATGCGCACTTTGCGCTTGATATGCGTACTTTGCGCTTGATATGCGCACTTTGCGCTTGTTATGCGCACTTTGCGCTTGATATGCGTCCATTGCGCTAGAAACGTACAATTTACACATAATGTTTGCAATTAACAGTTCAACTGTTAACCACACTTACGCTCATACTAGTGTAGTTTTAATTTTATTATTCACAATAGAATATATCAACAAAATTATACATTTTGTACTGTAATTCACAAAAGTTACTAACTCACGTTGAATAATAAGATGCATCAAAGGAAGAATAAGTAAAGTATGACATCATACTAATAACATCCAAATCACAACGAGTACATACCTCTTACATTACTCATCTGCGCTTTCATTTGTTGACGATTCACTACCTTCGTTATTAAAACAAAGCCAAGGATGTATTTTTTCAATAGAAAATTCACCCTTATACTTTGATACTCCCTTTTTTGTGATGGGAGTATCTTCTACCTCATATCTATCGTGATCCAATATTTTGGTTACTCTATATGGTCCTGAACACTTCGGTAATAATTTCCTACTTTTACCTACAGTATGCGATGTTCTTTCCACCCTCACTAAATCCCCAATATTAAATTTTAATGGTTTTTTCTTTTTTTATCAAATCGTTCCATCTGCTGTTCCTGTGATCTTTTAGTATGTACATCTACTTCCATTCTTACCTTACGTAAACCATCGTAACAGGAGTTTACATCATATTCATCAGGATTTTTTTCAACTACATCATTGTCTATTTCCGAAATTAAAGTACCTTCACTAATTCCCGTAAGCCGTAACCCGAACAGAATTTCAGAAGGGGCTTTCCCCGTACCTTTATTAACAGTATTGTTCATTCCCCATTGTACCTGTAATAATCGATCATCCCAAAGTCTTTCATCTTTACCATAGTTTTGAGAAGCTAAAGAATCCAATATTGTTCGATTATATCGCTCTACCTGGCCATTTGATCTGGGTGATGCTACTGCATTTTGTATGTGTTGAACTCCTATTTCACTAAGAAAACTTTTGAATTTTATACTTGTGAATGACGTGCCTCTATCACTAATCAGTCGTTTCGGTAAACCAAACGTCCCAAAATAGTCCCTTAGAACGGTGATGGTGGATGTGGACTTTGTATTTTTCACCGCTTTTAAAACAATAAATTTGGTAAAAGACTCTACAATCACTAGAATGTAACAGTTCTTCCTTTTTGACTTTACAAATGGGCCAACGTGGTCAATGTGAATGGTGTGAAAGGGTGTAGTGTCCTTAGGTATTGGATGTAAGAAACCTTGTTTCTTCCCCGATGGTATTTTATTATGAGCACACTCCAAACATGAATTCACATACTTTTTGACAAACTTTCGCATACGAGGAAACCAATAATGTTGTTTTATTTTATCTAACGTCTTATCAAATGCAAAATGACCTATTTCATCGTGGTTTTTCTGAAGTATTTGCCTTCTACAGCCCTTTGGCACCACCCACCTTAATCCATCCTCGGTAATTCTATACACCCTCTCTCGTTTTAGTACAAAGTTCTTACGTACCTCTACCAAGTCATCAAATTCTTTGTCAGAAAGAATTGTCTTAATACGTTGTATCTCAGAATCTTCCAACTGTACTGTCGTTAACCAATCGTCTGTTATCGTCATAACGTCAAAAGTGTCAATAGCCTGTATTATTCCCGTATTTTCCATAGTTGGATTTCTACTCAGTGCGTCAACATGAATCATGCCTTTACCAGATTTATACACTATGTTACAGTCATACTCCTGAATAAACTCCACCACCGCGCTACTCTCGGAATCATATCTCTTTTCAAAAACGTTGCTCTAAGCGAGTTACAGTCCGTTACAATGGTGAAGGTTAATCCAAGCACGTATGTTCTAAACTTTACTAATGCGGCAATCACTGAAAGAGTTTCCAATGCATATGATGAAAAATGAGATTCTTCAGGTGAAGTCTGTCTACTGTAAAAGGCTACAGGTTTATAATTTCCATCGATTTGCTTTTGCAATAACACGCTTCCTATGCCGTGTTTGCTGGCATCTGTATGTATTTGAGTCTCAAGTTTAGGATTATACAATGCTAGTACAGGTCTCGAAATAAGTGCATTTTTCAATTTGTCAAATGCTTCTTCTCGAGCTTCTGCCCAAACCCAAGTTGATCTTTTCTTTAGTAATTTTGTTAGGGGACGGGCTAGCTCGCCAAAACCCCTAATAAAACGCCGGAAGAAACTAGCTAGGCCAATAAACTGTCGAACATTATGCACATCTTTGGGTTTAGGAAAGTTTTTAACACTATCAATTTTCTTAGTGCCTGGTTTTATACCCTCGTTAGACACCTCAAACCCCAGATAATCAACATGGTCTTGGAAAAAGAAACATTTTTGTGGTTTTAAGGTTATTCCTGCCTCTCTAAACCTCTGAAGTAAGATTTTTAATCTTTCGATACCTTCTTCAAATGACCCACTCGGCACCAATATGTCGTCCATATAAGCCGACGCAATATTGTAACGTAAATTGCCTAAAATCAAGTTGATAGTTCGCTGGAAGACCGCTGGGGCGTTAGCCAGACCAAAGGGCATCCTATTAAATTCAAACTGTCCATCAGGTGTCACAAAGGAGCTCATGTGTCTGCTCTCCTTGGACAATGGAATCTGGTAGTAGCCTGATGCCAAGTCCAAAGCACAAAAATACTTGTTTGCCGCTAAACGATCAATTTGATCCTCAATGCGGGGTAGTGGGTAATGCTGCTAAACCGTTTTTCTATTTAGTGCACGGTAATCCACACAAAGTATTTTGTCTCCGGTTTTTTTTTTAACTAACAAAACAGGGCTTGCGTATGGGGATTGAGACTCTCTTATGATGTCATATTTAAGGAGTTCTTCGACCATGGTTCTAAGTTCCTCCCGTTCTGTATGGCTTAACCTATAAGGACGGTAAACGACTGGTTCGGAATCTATTAGTTGAATTTCCATTTCAGCAACCGTTGTGTGACCTAGCTCAGACAAGTCCTTGGCAAAACAATCGCGGTATTGATTCAATGTACCAAGTAATTTAAGTTTTTGACTGTAAGTTAATTTTGCATCAATATTAAGGTCATCCATTATAAGTGGTGGTTTCTTATCACGGTTCTGACTACTATCTTATTTACATCTTTAATATTATTAACAGGTAACGTATAAGCTCGAGCTAAAACTTGACCCTCTTTAAATTGAAGTGACTTATTTTCATTGTTTAGAATTGTTAGAAAGCCAATACCATTTTTAAGATTATAAGTGCCAACATCTATACCGTAATCTAAGCGATAACCATTTTCAACGGAAATAATGTCACTGAAATTGTTTTCGGTATACACTTTTACTGAAATACTACCATCAGCCTTAACAGACTTGCAGTTTTTCAAAACGAGTCGTATATCATCCTTAATTCGCTTCTCATTAATCGTCAAACATTTATCAGACTTAAATACCCATTTGTGAGGTTGCTCAGTAGCAGTCTGACCAATAAGTAGATCATGGTTTAGGTAATTATCAGGAACGACAACAGCTTCAACACAAATTTTTGCATTGTCAACAGACAATGATATTGTAGTTTTACCTATTGCACTAACATATGTATTACCAAAACCTTTGAAGGATGGTAAATCATTTAATTTCCATTTTTCACGCGGAACTATCATCTCGATAACAGATTCTTTTACCAAGGTACATTGACTACCAAAATCTACATACCCTGTTAATTGTACATCATTAACATTAACAAGTTTGATAAATTTGCCATTTACTCCTAGGTCACTATCTACTCACAAAGTTTTCACTTCCGCTTTATCTATCCAAACGCTTCGATTGCAATTAGGGTCATTATGACCGACGCGGTTGCATTTATTGCATTTTACGATTGGTTTTTTACAACTTGACAACAAATGACCTACTTCATGGCAATTGAAACACTTCAAAACTCTATTCAAGTCAATTTTACCAGGTTTACGTGGAATTTCATTTAGAGAACGCATCGGTTTTTTGTTAAACCTATCTAACCGTTCATGTTTAACACCCCTTAAGTAGCCTAACAGCTTATCAGCGTCTTCAAAACATACTGCCTCTGCTCCATACCGAACTGTTCGGTCGTCAATTCCATACACAATGCAATCAATAGCTTGCCTACCAGTAATACCACACCGATTCAAGGCTATCAACTTTTCGTAATAGTATTCTTCTAAATCATCCCCAAACTTCGCCCTTTTAGCTAACATTTCTGTGAGAAGATGACCATAATTCACACATGCCGGAAAAGCAGATTTAAGTTTTTCAACCCATTCATCCCAAATAAATAAGACCGAAGGCTGTCCTTCGTACCATTTTTTTTGCAGTACCAAATAATTTTGGAAGTGCGTAGTGAGCAGTCTGTTTACTATCCCAGCCATAAATCTCAGAGCATTCCTTCTCTTTATTTAACCAAACTATGATAGTTTGGTTTTTTAATTTAGGATCAAACTCTGGAACTACATTATTGTTTGTAAATCTCTCTTTACTTTGTGGATTTATAACTGAGATAGATTGCAAAGATTCTTTGATACATTTCAGTATTTCAGTATTAACATTGTCTACAGATAGTGGCTGAAAGGTCACAGATTCACATTTTTCATTTACACATGAGCGTACTGGACTACGCGATCTATCGTCTCTATGAGGAGTCTGCAATCTTTGACCGTTACTTTGCCTATTACGATTACTAACTATAAGTCTATTTCCCGGTTCATCATCCTGCAAAGTACATTGCAGCAAGGGTGGTGTTAACACTGACCTGCTCTGACGAGTTGCCTGAGACTGCACCCTTGAAGGCGGTTCTCTGGATCTGCGCCTCTCGGAGCTACGCCTGCTACGACTACTTGCTTGCGACGCAGCAGTCTGAGGTGTTCTTCTGGACCTACGCCGCTCGGAGTCACGTAGATCACTGCGAGGTACTGCCGACGAGCGGCGGCTGGGCCTCGAATCCCGAACCGGGGATCGGCTGCGTCTCGAAGCTCGTCCCAGCACCATGCTGTGTTGACTTCTAGTAGACCTCTGCCTGCTCTCTGACCGGTCACTAGGCATCTTCACTTGATTGTACAATTAGTACAATGTCCAATGACCTTTTACGAGCGAACGATCACACCAAGGTGTAGAAAATCACCAATATTCCTTGGTGCTATCCCACTTCTGATTTGTGAAACTTTTCTTACGTTAAAATTCAAAAACTATTTTCGTCACTCAATCACTTTATTGCACTTTAAACTATAAACTATATAACTGAATTATAATAGCAAGCCCAACAAATCCTAAGTGTCAGCGGATAAATGCAGGAGTAAAAAAATTATTGTTACCTATCTCACAATGTATATATATTACTATTAAACCGAAAGTTAACGTACAACAGCTTATCGTTTAAATCATCTTAAATAATTACGTAAAATACTCCTGGAGTACTACACAGTGAGTTAGTTATAAAATATCTCTCATACGTCGATAAAAAGTTTCACATATGATAAAGAAGTTTCACTTCAAAACAATATAACCAATAATCGTGACGATTTTTTACAGCTATAAAATTTCTCTCAAAATCTATTAAAAAGTTTCACTTTAATGAAGTAATAATTATATGTGTGTTTTCATTTTTTGATTATATATGTTGGGGATGTGATTGCCTACTCGTCCGAACTTGTGTTAATTGTGCATTCGCGTAATGACGAAGTTCTCATTCTTCGTCACTGCTATTCTATAGTACGAGTAGGAGTAAAAGAAATGCTAGTTCTTACAAAGTTGTATATAAATCCACTTGTATTGCTGATTAGACGCCATAGCAGCAACTATTATCTGTTTCCAATTGCTGATTGGACGCTGTCGTTAGGTCGCTCAAGTATGCCCCAAACACAAAGTGCCCCGATAGATGAGAACATTGATCATTGATATTCTATAGTACGAGTAGGATTAAAAGACATTTTATTTCTTACAAAGTTGGAGATAAATCCACTTGTATTGCTGACGCCATAGTAGCAACTATTATCTGTTGCCAATTGCTGATTGGATGCTGTCGTTACGTCACTCAAGTATGCTATACTATGCGCACCGAACACAAAGTGCCCCAATAGCCATCAAATCTACGTGTTAATTAGATGCTGGCTAAATTAATGCAGATTAACTATACACTAGCTTAGCTTTGTGGCTTCATCCATGACATGGCTCAAACCCCCGTGAATTCCATTAGTCGAATTCCATTTAATCCCGTTGTTTATTAATATTACAATAATGTATGAATGTTTGTCCGATTTAATGGCGTTTAGGATTAATGCTCTGCTCTCCTGAGATTTTGTTTTTTTTTTTAAATAAATATTTTTGAGACAAATCACACAACGCCATCTGATTCCAATCTAAGCTGAGCTTGTACTATGGTAACCAGATAACTGATAAACATCCTTATATATTTTAAAATACATACTTATTATAGATAAATAACACCCAGACACAGAATAAACCATCGTGCTCATCACACACAGTTTTATCCGGGGTGGGAATCGAACCCACTACGTCTTGCGTAGCAGTCGGATACACTCCCACCGCGCCACAGAGACAGTCATAAGATTCAGTGTAAATATATAATAGTCTTTAGCCTTTCTTGATAAATGGGCTATCCAACACAAAAATATTATTTAGCAGTCGTTTCAGATAATCTCTGAAACGACTGCCTTGTTCTAAAAATACTTTGTAGTCAGAACAAACAGCCAAAAAAAAAATCATGTAAGTAGCGTATATACTTTCATAAGTATGCTTAGTTTATCAATCACGCTTTATCTCCAAAGGTGTGGCAGAGGCATATTATACGCCCACTTTTCACCGTGTGTATTCTTGTCCCACGTAATGGATGGTGAGATGAAGGTTGTGGCGACCTGCTATTGAAATTATTCAAGCCGCCCATTAGGCCTTTAACTTGGTTTAACGACTGCCATGTTAATGGCAACCGGGATTAATGGCTGAGCGAGTTTTCTGAAGCACGGAAACGCTTGCAAATGTAAATGCCACAAAATTGTCACCAATCACTGACCAGCCATAGCTAAAGATGCTTATCGGAGTGATCGTGTACAGAACACTGAGTCAGCCGGGCCACGAGCGCTTTTCAGGCTAAGTTTGCCTAATACATATTGTCCTACATATTGCCACGCCTTTATCCCTATTTATACTATACGCCCACAATTCACCGTATGCATTTTTGTCCCACGTAACAGGTAATGAGCACATTGCCGTGTTGAAATCGACCGACGCAGGCTGTGGCGACCTGCTGTTGAAGTTTTTCAAGCCGCCCATAAGGTCTTCAACCAGGCTTAACGATTCCCATTTTACTGGCAACCAGGACCAACGGCTTAACGTGCCTTCAGAAGCACGGAAACGGTCGCAAATGTAAATTCCACAAAGTGGTCACCCATCCACTCAATCAATTTATTCAATCAAGTATGCATAAAACCTGTAAATTTGGAATTCCAAAGAGACACTTCAATTTTTTTATCTGTATACATTTAATATACTATGTACAATATCCGACTATACTTATATTTATATATTTCAACATAGAGACGGTCTTTCTAACTGTTTCTCAATCTTTCTGATACTCTTATCCTTTGTATTTGGAGCAACGAAGAGCACGTACACAACTGCATACAAGTTCACAGCAGCAAATATGTACAACATAGTATATATTCCGATGTTATCCTCCAAATATTGGAACGTGTGTACGTGAGCTAGTTTAATTAATTGCGAATAGCCATAGATAATGCCGACGAAGGTAGCTCGAGTCTAAAATAAAAAAACTTAGTTAAAAAACTTTTTTATAACTTTAATCGTTTTTAACTTGCACGTCTGGATATCCAAGTGCTTCGATCTTTCCGTTTATGAGCAATCTTCTCACGTGATCTTTGTATGTAAGTTTCGGTATATTCAAACTCCTACCCTCTACTTACACAATACACATAATATATATCCTTCGTCAAAATGTCATAATCACGTACCTTCATATTGAATATCTCCACCATAAGTACTGTGGGGAGACCCCAAGACATTCCATATCCGAAAACCAGTATCCCTAGCGAGACAATAGGTATAGTTCGTACCGTGGTTACAGGCAGATCCACTTGTGTGTATACAGCCAAAACTCCAGTGGCAAGTGTCATAATGATGTAACCCAATGTTAAAATGTACTGAAATGGAAAATTAATATTAAATTAGGTTACAACCACAAAACAAGGAATCAATGTCATTCGCGTTCTGTTAGAGATGCCTTACTCTAAATATTTCATACAACGAAGTGAGCTACGAGGCTTCACCATTTACTAATACGATTACACTAATTACTACAGACGAATGGCAGGCAACTGACAGGCCCCGTATGCGATTTTCGTTTACAGCCTTAATTTGGCACGCAATATAATAATTAATTTCGTCTCTATTAGAGGGAGAGCAACACTCTTTGCTATCTGGTTAGGATAAATATAAAAAAGAACCTGGAGGGCAAGGTACGATTAACTATACTACCCATCCTAAATACCTTTATTAGCGAAGTTCGCGTTTTGAGAAGCTAATTTGAAAGTCTTTCAAGTGGCATGAAAAATTTTAACAGCAATTAACCACAACCTGCGTCTGTCTATTTCAACACGGCAATCACCTATTACGTGGGACAAAAATGCGCATGTTGAAATTTGGGCGTATAACTTTCTGCCATCCCTTCGGGGATAAAGGCGTGACTGATAATTATATCCAGAGTTCTACTTTCCTTTTCCAACCCCCTAAAACTTTTCCTGATTAATTGCGATGCAAATTCCATGACATCCTAACCTCTTCTGAAACTTTACTGAGTTCGAGCTCGGTGTAACTTTTCTGATTTTGATCATTTCTGTAGAACCTGGTTTACAGGAGTTACAGTAATGGGAATATGGATGAGATAAGTCCCAATCAAGAGGTCTACGCAGCCCAAGTCCTGCCTGTCTCTCAACAAGTCTCCTGGTGCAGCTACTGACTAATGGACTGGATGAGATTCCGGTGCTCGTAAAGAGCTGAGGTAGGATTATCTTAATACTTTTAAAAACCAGACAAAAATGTATTTAAACATGAAAGTTTATCTAACCTATAAATAAATAAATAAATAAATATTGTGGGACACTTTTCACACAGCGCCATCTAGCCCAAAGTAAGCTAATATTAGCTTGTGTTATGGGATCTAGATAACTGATAAACATACTTATATATTTCTAAATACATACATATTATAGATAAATAACACCCAGACACAGAATAAACCATCGTGCTCATCACACAAAGTTTTATCCTGGGTGGGAATCGAACCCACGACCTCTTGCGTAGCAGTCGGATGCACTCCCACCGCGCCACAGAGGCAGTCTGTGTCCTAATATCAAGCTATGTTCCAAAACTGATTACTAACTTTCCTATCCCAAAAAGTGATACAAATCAAACAAGTCACACTTCCTCCTAGTAAGCATGCCAAGACAAGCCTACTGTCAGGGTCATCGTACAGCACCAATTGCATCAATGTCTTCTTCTCATCCAGAAAGAGCACACTCCCGCAAAGGACATTGACGGTGTATAGAACGAAGCCCAATCTGATGGCGTCCAACCAAATTTTGGTGTGATCTGACAAAGAAGCAATTAATTAGAATGTGAATAAGGTCACATTTGTCATGAAGGGTACATAACCTGAGAAAGATAAGGAAAATTGCGACGTAGAAACTGCTGGGTTGGTTTTTAAGAGCAGAATTATAAAATTATAATCAATACTCCTGAAAAGCTGACGTACTCTTTTTATTAAAAAAAATGCTCCCAAGCAACTTCACCTGCTAACGTTGCACATACTGATCAATGGACTAGGCAATGGTCAAGCGGCAGTCGCTACTAACATTTAAGAAAAGATAACTGCTGCTAGCCACCAAATAATAGTGAACCCCAGGCTTCAAATTCAGGTCGAGTTTAAAAACGATTGAGAATACAATACACTAAGACGAAAAGATAAGAGTAAATTTTTGTCAGAGCCAATTGTCTATTCAGAGGAAGGAGATGCTTGAAATTCCAAATTTTTCTTGCTATTTGCATTTGAAATTTCCGATAAAAACAATTTTAGTCATCTATTTAGTAACAAGAAATACTTCTTGCAACTATAGTAATGATTATCTAAAGCGTAATTGTAATACTGGACTACGAAAAGTCGTGTCGGCTTCCTATTGAGAGAAGATTTTGATTATATTCTGAGACGATTTAAATAGCAGACTCTGCCTTTTTGAAATGTTGCAGGGACTGGTTGAGGAATTGAAAGATGTCTACGTCCAGCAGTGGTCTACAAAAAGCTAATATGATTTTATAATTGACAAGATGACCCCCACAGTTTCACCCGTGGAATATTTCGACCTCCGTCGCACCTGTTTAATCCCGTCGCTTATAAACTCTACAATGATGCATAAAAATTTGCCCGATTTGTCGACATTTATGACTACTGCTCTTTTCCTCAGTGTAGTAGCGTATAGCCTATTGCCTTCCTCGATAACTAGCCTATCTAACACAAAGAGATTTTTTCGAATCCGACCAGTAGTTCTTGAGATTAGCGCGTTCAACCAAACAAACAATCAAACTTTTCAGCTTTATAATATTAGTATAGATACCGAGTGCATTTTTTTTTCGCTCCTAATAGATTATAAAATCACAGTGTAGATTACAGAGAGAGATTTTATGTAGGCTTTGCTTACATAAGGAAATTCACTCGCACACAATGTAGATCTGGTTACGTCAAGTACTTGAAACCTATATCGAATATACTCACATACGGTGTTAAGCGAAAGTTTGCCATTAGATTCGGCCCTTTCACTTTCATCTTTGAGATTCGATATCTCTTTCGATATTATAGGACTATCTGCTTGCAATCGTCGTACCTTTGAGAGGCTTTTTTGAGCAGCCTGAAAATAAAATGGCTATTATTATCTAGGTTACAAAAAAATCCCATTTTGCAAAGTGATTGTATTCGTTGAAATAAATATATGTATGACTCAAAGATAATCTCAAAACTAAAAAAAAATAAACTTTCTTCACGCTGTATCTCTGACAGGGTAGTCAGAGAGGACAGATCGCCAGGCTTCGCGATCCTTGCATACTTCTTTTGCTTCTTCAAGATTCATCAATCGCTTAATACTCACACGTCTGGGTATCCGACTAAATTTGACTTTTCCGTTTTTGAGCAATCTGCTCACGTGGTCCCAAAACAAAGCACCATAAAATGAAAGTAGTCTGATAAACGCTGATATCATCTGATTTTAAGAAATAAATCGCAGAAATAGCAGCAGCAGCTGGTTGGTGGTCTGCAAGATATTTTTCATACCACTAAGGTATTAGACAAGCGTACGGCCACCTGATGGAAAGTGGTCACAGTTGCCTGTGGACGTTTGCAACACCAAAGGTGCAACACTCGCGCTGCCGACCCTGTTAGAACCTTTAGAAATTCCATACTGTACACGTTCTGGATAACCCAGACAGGGAGCTCATTCCACAATCTAAGCGTACGCAGAATAAAGTCCTTTACGGACCTAACCGTAATGCGAGCGCTCCCGACACAAAGTGTAAAGAAAATATTAAATAAAATGAAAAATGAGAAAACTCTCATCATGGCAACTAAGGCATAAATAGAAAGCTTCTTGTACACTAACTAATTTTCATCAGGTGGGCCGTATGCTTGTCTGCCACCACAGTAGTATAAAAAGAAACACTTGTGTGGCGACCATCGCCGCATAGCGAAGAGCTATCGAACTTCAACAATACTAAGAATCCTGCATCACGCTATGAGAGTTCTCGCGCTGAATGATATATACAACAACTTAACATCTACCGTCTGGTCGAAGGATCTTCCCTTTGTGTCGGTAGAATATTCGTTCCGCCACACATGTTTACAATACGGGCTTCAATTTTATTTAACTGTGAGTTCCGTCATACTTATTTATAGGTCAGTATTATTTATCTATAAACCAATTATGATATTCGTTTCGTCTAGACGAATGGTTTAAGTGTCAACAATCAATAAAATTATATTTTAATCATTGACTGTAACATTAATATGCAAATAAAAGTTTATTCGAACTCTTTGTGATATGCCTTATCCCCGAAGGGGTGGCAGAGGCATATTATATGCCCACTTTTCACCGTGTGGATTCCTGTCCCACGTAATAGGTGGTGAGCCCATTGCCGTGTTGAAATAGACAGACGCAGGTTGTGGCTACCTGCTGTTGAAATTTTCAAGCCGCCCATAAGGCCTTCAACCAGGCTTAACGACTGCCATTTTACCATTTTTTTTATTTTTTATTTTGATATGGACATGTTGTTCAATATTTAAAAATAATAAGAAAAATAATATTCAACACATACCTACCTTATAATTCTTTTTCATCACCAAATAACTAGGACTCTCCACCATTAGCAACATCGAAAACAGCTGGACCGCTATTAAACCAACCATCAGATATAGCCTTACATCTAAAGACATCACCAGACTCATCGTATAACCTGCCATGGTCATCACCATCATCAAACACATACAGAACCCTCTTAAAACTGTGATTTCTCTGATGTATATTGGTAGGATGGTGAAAAGGCCCCCTGATGTGATTCCAGCTAAAATGTGAAGTATAATTTCTACTGTCAGCATGTTTTGTTTATTCAGTAGAAAATGTGGGATCAGTGTAGCCTGAAATGAAGAAAATAAATTATATAGAAAATATAGCACAAGAGGGAGCTGTACTTACAATTTATGCAGTGTATCTCAGGTAGGTTACTAGGGTGACCCTACCAAGATCTCCAAGGCCCTCCCCTGCTGTATAGCAGACGAGGCTACGACGCAGGCCCTTACGGGGTTTGGAGTTTAGACGGTTTCGCTTTTTTTTATCTTATTTATCTATCACGCCTTATCCAATGGATGGCATCCCACTTTTCACTACGTGTATTCCTGTCCCACGTAATAGGTATTGAGCCCAATTGCCGTTTTGAAATAGACAGACGCAGGTTGTGGCTACCTGCTGTTGATATTTTCAACCCGCCCATAAGGCCTTTAACTTGACTTAACGACTGCCATGTTTGACTAGTTGACCCATGTAATGCATTAACAAAAGGGACTGCCCTGGATGCCTGAACGGTTGAGTGGTTAATGCGCGCGCTTCCATCGTCTATCGAGGCATTCATAAAGTGAACTGTAAGTTCTTTTTCTACTCTTGGCAGGTTGCTGGAACTCTAAAAACTTCCCTGTGTTTTAGCTGTAAAGGGCATCATTTAAATTAGGGAGGGAGGAGTCGCTAGCAGTACTGCTACGCTTGCAGCATATAATTGGAACAGAGCATTTAACTGATAGTAATCTTTACTAATATTATAAAGCTGAAGCGTTGGTTTGTTTTTTTGGTTGAACGCGCTAATCTCGGGAACTACTGTTGGGATTTGAGAAATTCTTTTTATATTTGATAGCCCATTTATCGAAGAAGTCTATAGGCTATATATAAATACGCTACTACCCTTAAGAGCGGGGCAGTAGTCATAATTGTAGATAAATCGGGCAAATTTAAATGCATTATTGTAAAACTTATAGGCGACGGGCTTAAATAGGTGCGATGTGAGTTCAAACTGTACCACGGTCGAAGCCGTGGGGTCACTAAATCTGTTTATAAACATATATAGGTTTTTATAATTTTTGTTTTTACACTTTTTATTTAATTGAGATTTCCCATAGACAATTTAATTATCGCTATAACTTTTAACTAATTTCGATTTCTTAAATTTCTCAAAGTAAAAAACATCTGCTTAATCATTATTTTTTAATTTCTTAGATCGAGCAAATTGTTAAAAAAGGGTCAACCTTAAACATTTGAATTCCAAGAAAATATTGTTATTCAGTCTCTAATACTTACGGGTTCAAAATTTCTTCCAAATTTAACATCTAAAATAGACACATTTTATTTTTTATTAAATTTATTCGGCCCTTTAGACCCACCTCAGTTCCGTGCTTCGGAAGGCACGTTAAGCCGTTGGTCCCGGTTGCCAGTAAAATGGCAGTCGTTACCCAGCAAACATATTAGGTCAAAATTACAATAAAAATGCCAAGTTTAAGTTGCAATTTTTACGGCGACCAAAATTAGATACCTCGAATCGAAGTGCAATCGACGTGGAATCAACCTAAGTGGGGAAAAAAAGCACGAGCCGGTGACGTTTATTTAACGTAATATTAGCAATTGCAACCAACAGGTCAAGGGATAGGTCATATTTTCGACGTAAACTCGACGTCACCACGACGTGCCTTGTAGTTGCTTTTAAACTTGGATCTATTTATAGATTTTTTTACCATTTAATTACATATTTAGGTGAAGTTTATATCGGTAGCGATAGAAAGTAAAAGAGACAAAAATATATTTTCATTACTTCAAAACAAAATGTCTAATTAAAAAGCCAAACTCTTTAACATTAAAATAATAATGGCGACTTGCTAAGTTTCCAAACTGTCGCGCTTGATTACAACGCAATATTTTAACAAAATCTTCAGCGATGAAAGTTTTTTCGTGCATTATATTGATTTAACGTTGAAATCTACTAATGGGCTTCAAATATATTAAAGTATTATTATTTTATCATGTCAAGATGAATATTTTTTTTAATAAGAGTTGTCGTTATCATGACTTAGCAGTATTTAGATAAATAAACCCAACTAATTATCAAATTATTAGACAGTAGAAGTGACGTTTAACGATAATATCCCAGAAATAACAACAAAAAATATGCGTTATGAAATATCACTTCCTCGGATTACTAAAATAAAATGGCGGTTTGACCAAAACGTTATTTTAACCTCAATATCGACCTTTAAGTATCTGGTAATTATTTTAGGTTAATTTGACATACTATTTTGGACTAAATAGTGTCAGGTTACCTAAATAAGTCAATAATTCCAACCAATATAAAGTTATAATTGCGTATATAATACTTACTAACAGGACGAAAACAAGTCCTTGATTCAGTGTTGCTAATTAATTTAAGGTGCCCAAAATTGAGTAAGTTTTCAATAAGGAAATTTCACATTAGATATAATCGTATAATAAGAGTTAAAGTGTTTACAAATTAAAGACAATGATACCAATATAAATCCAATAGTCAATAATATAATATATAATAATAATATCCAAAAATCCATAGGTCGCTGGTTCATCCGGCTCGAAGGACCAAAATGTAGGGGGTGCGACCTGCGTGGTACCTAATGGGGTTCGTTACGCTACTAATTTAAAACCACTTTAGTAACTTTAAAGATTTATTGCTAAGTTTACAGTAAAGGATATGCTAAGCTATTGCTAAAACTAGTAAAAGATGGAAATGAATGCACCCGGTCGCTTTCCGTTATGCACTGAGCTCGCGGCGCACTTAGTGCGGCCGTATCGTATCGCTGGGTCAGCAAAAACGTGATCGATGGCAATTATTGCCTCGAACAATAATAAAATAAATAAAAATATTTTGAAAATTTACAGTTACGTAGGTACGCTAACAGTTTAGTCTCTCAGCAATAAACAATGGCTTTATCTAAAAAGTAATCCAATGAAGTGAAAATTCTGCAGATGTAATGTTCCACGGGGGGGATACAATTTTCATTTAATGTGAAGTAGGTACCTTTCTTGCATAAGGTACCTGGATGTCTAGCATTTAATTATGATCGTACCTGACCCCTAACACCGGATTTGACTAATTATAATTAGCAGAGGTACCTAGTGGTAGTGTAGTGTAAAAAAAAACAACAATTTGCTTTACAATGATTTATTGAAAACCAGGTTTACAGTAATTGTGATCTTTAGATGAACCTGCATACACAACTTCATCCCGGTTGTGAGGCCATACTCCGGTTATTTCCGTATATCATCATTATCACTATCGCTTTCGGGTTCAGTTTCACTTACCACTTCTATAATAAAAGGTTTATCTAAATACAAATCATGTCAATCAGGCGGGGTTTTTTAGCATTTTTGTGCTCAATATTTACATCAGCAACTTTTCTTTTCAGTGTGCTCCATATAAGTTCAATGGGATTAAGATCACAGTGATAATATAGGCATTTGTGTCTATTGTCTTCAAAATGTTTTTCAATCTCATATACAGGTTCAGGCTGACTCTTAAATATTTCTAAATACTGAGGTTTATTCAAATTCTATCCTTAGTCAATTTTCTTTTGGGTCAACCATAATTGCATATCTTTTTTTAGAAATTCGTATTTTGGACTTTATTCACACAAATACGGTAATAAGGAGCATAATCCATCACTATTATGGATCGCTCTCGTAAATTAGGCACAAGTTTTTCAATAATCCACTTTTTAAAGTTGGTACTACTCATCTCGTCATGATAATCGCCACTTTTTGTGTTTGATTTAAACACAAGTAGTGCATTTGTAACAAATCCAATAACACCTTCCGCATGAACAATAATATATCTTTGCCCTTTTGATACAGGCTCCAATACTCCGTCTTCACCCTGTCCTTGCCAACATTTAATCGATGTATGCGAAGAGTGAATATAGGTCTCATCTAAATAAATTATGGGCCGGGCTGGGGAGATTTATTATTTTTATCCACTGCATGCAAGTACTTAGCTCTCCAAGCTGATATTTCATTACGCTCCATAAGAACCTTCCGATTGGATTGAGATTTTTAAAACGAAATTCCATCTTCTGAAGCAACTATCGCAGACTCTCTCGCTGTCCTGTGTCATTTATTTCTGTCTTTAATTAGAATATTCAATTGAAATTTTTTGACAGTTTGGGTAGGATGATGTGCTGGCGTCTGTACGTTACCGTTACGCTAACCTGCAGAAAACGAATATTTCGTGGACTTAAATAGGTAACTAGTTAATTATCGCGTAATTTATAACAAGAAGGTTGACAACACTAACCTGTCGCTGACGAACTTCGTTTGTATATTTGATTTAATGGAATAATCGGAGACCCCGATTATTTTTTTACACACCATCTTTTCATTTTCATGTAAAGTTGGTGATGGAGAGCTTATACATCGGCTTCCACACCATCTTTTCATGAAAATGAAATGATGGTGTGGAAGCCGATGTATGAGCATCGGATGCTAATAAATTTACAGACAATTGATATGGTCCTTCTTTTGATGTTCTCTTACGTATTTCAAATTTATGAACTTTAACTTTTTTTTTTTTTCATTTTCTATAGTAGGAAGTGTAATGTCTATACAGTTTTTTATCTTTGCCCATTGCACATAAGAATTAAAACTATAATGATAAAAGATAGGTCACTAGTAATACGTCGTAGTTTGCCAAAGATTGACTTAATTTTGACTAAATCACGATAAACGTCAAGTCGCCAACATCACCAAGACTTATAAGTTAAATTACTGAGTAAATCTAACTTTAAAGTTATCAGAATTTAACCTCACGGTGTTGCAAATACATTACAAGTATCTCTCACTCGATTGTCGCATTTAGGTATTTACTTTTGGTGAGATTTACTTCAAAATTGGTTTCAAATTCAACTTAGAATCGATGACCTTAATGGTCACTGAATAAGAAATAATTACATCGCAAATACCAAGCAATCACTTACAAGTATTTATGACTTATTGGTCAAGGTTTCAACCGTCAATTTTACCATTTTTTCGACTTACTTTCGACTTTTGAGTTCTTTACCAAATTAAGTAAAAATAACGATTAAATTACCATATATTTCGATGTAGCAGTTAAATTGTGTATTAAGTGAAAAAAAAATGGTGCGTGGGACGTTATTTTTGCTTAAATTGGTAATATATTCTTTAGTCTTAGACAAAAACACTTAAAATGTTTGCTGGGTAAGCCAAGTTGAAGGCCTTAAGGGCGGCTTAAAAAAAATTTCAACAGCAGGTCGCCGCAGCATGTGCCTGTCTATTTCAACACGGAAATGGGCTCACCACCTGTTACGTGGGATAAAAATGCATACGGTATAATGTGGGCGTATAGTATCCTTCTGCCTACTTCTTCGGGGATAAAGGCGTGACAATATGAAAAAATATCCATCACGCCTTATCCCCGAAGGAGTGGCAGAGGCATATTATATGCCCACTTTTTACCGTGTGGATTCCTGTCCCACCAATTGAACCAGCGTGACAATATGTATGTATGTAACAGTCCAGAGATGGTAACGTTACCTTTTTTTTACCGTTATTTGAAGCCTTGCTTGGCAAGTCCTTGACAGGTTGCTGGAACTCTTGTAACTTCCGTGTGTTTTCAACTTTATAGGGCATCAGTTAAACTAGGGAGGCCGCAGTCGCTTGCAGTTCTGCTTCGCTCGCAGCATATACGAGTAATTGGAGCAGAACTGATAGTAACTGATCTATTTCTTATTTTATACTTATTTAGGGTATCTCCAAGGAGGACAGAAAGAACTGTTATTCTCTACTTCGTGGGAACTATTTCCCTTATAATAAATAAATAAAAAAAATATTATTTCCATTAGACAATTAAATTTTCGCTATAACTTTTTAACCTATTTCGATATTTATAATTTTTAACGTAAAAGCAACCAGATACTCATTTTGCTTAAATATATGTTTTTTTATTTTAAAATCGATCTAGTCAAAACAAAGTAAAATTCAAACATTCGAAATCGAAGGAAAAATATTATTCAGACTTTAATACTTACTGCTTGTAACAAACTAATAGCAAAAATTCCTGTCTTCCGTCCAAACCTGTCTATCACGTAGCAAAATATTGGACCTGCAACTCCCGCAGACACCACCATGGCTGTAGTTGTCCAGGGCACATCTTCAGATGTGATGAAGTGTCCTGTGTGAGCTGACGTCGTCAGGTGGGTAGTTTCCACGCCGTGTGTGAAGAATGGTATATTGACTGGAATTAAGCAAAATAAAATGTAATAATTCGTTTTGTATGAAGTGATAGATTTTTTTTATAAATAAATAAAATAATAATAATGATTAATACTAATTCTTTATTTCAAGTAACTATGACTCGTAAATGGATTAACAGGTAACTAGGCACCACTAATAAGATTACAAATTTGTCAACAATAACATTATAAAAACCAAATTAAATTAAGCAACATAACATACATTGACTGCCTCGGTGACGCAGTGGTAGTGCATGAGATTGCCGCGACTGAGGTCCCAGGTTTGATTCCCGGGTCTGTTCAAAAATTTGTGTGATCCACAAATGTTTGTTTTGGAGTTTGGGTGTTTCTTGTGTATAATATGTAATGTTTGTATTTAAAAATATGTAGTATGTATATCAGTTGTCTAGATTCCATAACACAAGCTTATACTAGCTTACTTTGGGCTAGACGGCGCTATGTAAAAAAAGAATGTCCTACAATGTCCAACAATTGAAAATAGGAATTAAACAAAAATAAATATTTTAAAATCATAAAAAGTTTCCGTGCTTCGGAAGGCATGTTAAGCCGTTGGTCCCGGTTGCCAGTAAAATGGCAGTCGTTAAGCCTGGTTGAAGGCCTTATAGGCGGCTTAAAAAATTTCAACAGCAGGTAGCCACAACCTGCGTCTGTCTATTTCAACACGGCAATTGGCTCACCACCTATTACGTGGGACAGGAATCCACACGGTGAAAAGTGGGCATATAACATGCCTCTGCCACCCCTTCGGGGATAAGGCGTGATGGATATTTATTTTATTTTATTTTAAAATCATAAAAAGAACGTCAATTTAGCCAGTTTAAGTCCCATTACAAGAAGTCAGTCAGTCATAGTCAACACAAATACCATAAAAATATAGGAAGAACAATTTTGTAATCCATCAAATATGTTACAAATTCCACTGCATTCACAAGTACAATAACCGCAGTCTGAGTCAATATTAAATTACAATTCAAAAACAATTTGTATTCGAGAGGTCAAAAATGAGCTGAGTTGTACAAAAGCCTCAAATATGATCTCTGGAATAATAAACGGAATTACAAACAAAGTGCTTTAAGAAAGTTTAGAGTGGAACTGGAACTAGGGCATCAATACAAGTGTGGTTTGTCAGGCTTCTTACCAAGGAGGAATCAATAGAACTATATTTTACGATTGTTATGCAGTCGAGCACAATCACAATGATTATTGTCGCCATAATAGAATAGAATATTATTTATTTGCAGAAACATGTTACGAGTATGTACAGGTGCGACAACATATATAAGTATTCACATGTTTCGTCGGTATGTATTTATTAGTATATTTAACAGTTTATGTCCACACATATTTTATAAAGAAACATAGTTATAAGAAATGAGAACAATGGCTCTGCTTATTTCTAAAAGAAATCTTTTCCAGCAGACCGGCGAGAGGAGAGCATAAACTAAAATTTGGAAAACCCAAAAGTGCACGCCTCACACGCTTTTATTACATTATAAAAAAAAAGAATTACAAGCTTACAAACGTTGCTATGAATTATCGCGTAGGGGTTATGAAATAAATAAAGTAAAGAAAATAACAATTAAACCACATCGAATCAGACCGTGAAAAGTGAAAGGGTTCTATTCCTAATTATACTGAAGCGTAAGAGAAAAAAAAAGACTCGATTAGTAAAGTATTTCAGTGGTTATCGTGTTAACAAGAAAATAATCTGTAACATACAGACACACGGACGTCCAAGACGGAACTTTTTTAAACAGTTTTTTAACTAGCTTAAATAACAAAAATGGCATCAAAAATATCATGAGTGTTAAAAATAGTGTTTTTTCTTGATATGTGTGTGTATATATTATTTTACAAGTGCAATATATGATAAATAAAGACATTTTAAGTTTGAAAAATGAAATGTTTTGCGCGAAGTGACAGTAGTACCCACCTCAACGCTTCGCTTATGAGGCGTGCAATAATTGAAAAAGTAGAAGTGTGAATGATAACTAGATGGGATAAATTATTTATTCAAACACTACAAATACATATATAAATACAACAAATTCATGCATGCATACATACATATATATACTTGCGCATTATATAATGTTCGACAATACATATACACCTATAGGACAAGATGACTTTAGGAGTTCGAAGTGGTAGAGAGATAGTATTCGCGGACTTTGTTTTTAAAATTCACAACAGTATTAACCTCTCTGATATTTGGCGGCAGAGAGTTCCACAGCCTCACCGCATTAACTGAAAAAGAATAGGAGTAGATGTCAGATTTGTGAGATGGGAATTTAAGAATGGAGCGAAGGTGGAACTGCAAGGAGCATCAGAATCAGGAGATCGTATAAATGAGAACCGCTCCCGTCAGGTAGGACGGTGATTTTGGGTTAAACAGTATATTGAAGAGGAGACAGAGTATTCGAGTGTTCCTGTCAAGGCGGATCGGGAGCCATTTAAGTTCTTGGCGAAAAGTGAAAAGTGAAAAATCTTTATTCATGTAGGTCACAAAGTAACACTTATAAACGTCAAGATTATTGCTTCTACATTTACATTTACTGCCAGATTCGCAACGCAATAGGTAGAGCCTGAGGAAGAACCTGGCAATAAAACTCATGGCTACTCTTTTCTAACTGCCAGTAATTACATTAGTTTTATTTACATGATATTTGAACAAATTATATAGTAATGAGTCTTTACAAAAGAAACCAAATCAAATCAAAATGAGAGCGTTTCTAGTTGCCAGTTTTAAAGGTAGCCCCACCCTTATGAGGAAGACTCCGGCAAGAAACTAAATGGCTGCTATTTTAAAATGCAGGTATGGCTTACAATATTAAACTTACATTGCTCCTTTAGAGTTACGTGAGAACAGTCGACTAAACTTAATTTGCCTTAAATATAAATAGTTTTATTTGTAATAATTGCTATAACAGCTATGAGCTGACCAGTCCCAACAGACGGCACCCGTTCACGGGTATGACGCATATATCAGCCATCGCCCTACTCAACTATATTATAGGGAATAAGGCGACCCGATACATGCACCACCACTGCCAGGACACTTAGGCGAGCATGACATACTCAAACTGCACAGCAACCATCATGTCAATTTCAAAATTTATAAAAAGCTATGTGGACGGTGCTCACACAATAACAAACTCAAATTACATATAATTATATTAGTTAACCTGACGTTTCTGATCCCTTATGTTGAACAAATGTACATTATATTTATAATGTTTCTTTATTATTATTATTAATTATATTTGTATATTTATGTGTGTTGACTTAGAGCGACTTACTCCCATGCATTTTTATCATTTATATAGTCTGAAATTTTATAATATGCCTTGTTACACAATTTGGCCTTGACTGTTGTCTTAAACATATTTATTGACAATATTCTAATTTCATCGGGAAGTTTGTTATAGAATCGTATACATTGCCCCATAAAAGAATTGCTGATTATTTCGAGACGAGTAGAATGTAATACAAGATTATCTTTATGCCTAGTGTTTACATTATGTATATCACTTTTTTTAAGAAATGTGTCTATGTTTTTGTGCACATAAAGTAAATTCTCATATATATATATATTGTGATATAACGGTAAGAATATTAAGGTCTTTGAATCTTTCTCTTAGAGATACCCTGGGACCAAGCTGGTATATTGCTCTCACAGCTCTCTTCTGTAAAATAAATATCGTATTAATGTCCGCTGAGTCTCCCCAGAGAAGAATTCCGTATGACATAACGCTATGGAAATAACTGAAATAAACTATTCTAGCCATTTCAACATCAGTAAGCCGTCTTATTGTTTTTACTGCATATGCAGCAGAGCTTAATTTGTCTGACAATTTTTCTATATGTGGTCCCCACTGCAACTTTGAATCAATAGTTATACCCAAAAACACAGAAGCCCCAATAGCATCCAACCCTGGTCCATTAAGTTGCACATTGGTTGCCACCTGTCTTACATTAGGTGTCGAAAACTTAATTACTTTAGTTTTTTTTATCATTTAAAAGAAGATTATTCATGTTAAACCAATGAACAACTTTTGAGAGTACACTGTTAACATCGTCATAATTAATTAATTGTCTATTAATTTTAAATGTCAAAGAGGTATCATCCGCAAACCGCACAATCTCATGTTTATCCCCAACATAGTAAGGTAAGTCATTAATGTATATCAAAAAAAGAAATGGACCAAGGATTGATCCCTGTGGAACACCCATTACAACTGGAGATCCTGCTGATCGTTTACCGTTTACTTCAACCCTCTGAATTCTATTGCTTAAATAAGAAGTCATAAGGTCGAGAGCTTTATTTCTGATACCGTAGTGGCGTAATTTCTTTACAAGAGTTTCGTGATGAACGCAATCGAAGGCTTTAGATAAATCGCAAAAAACACCTAATGCATCCTGCGAATCCTCCCAAGCCGCATAAATACTTTTGAGTAAAGCAACCCCTGCATCCACCGTTGAGCAACCCTTTGTAAATCCAAACTGTTTCCTGTGTAGTATATTATGTATATTAAAGTGACTAAGCAACTGTCCAAGCATTAGCTTTTCAACTATTTTACTTAGTGTTGGTAGTACGGAAACAGGCCGAAAGTTAGAGGGATCTGCATTATCGCCGGCTTTAAATAAAGGAATTACTTTACTATGTTTCATTAGGTCAGGAAATATCCCAGACTTGACACAGCAATTGAACACAGCTGCCAGATGTGGAGCTATTACAGTGATAATATGAGAGACAGTTTTAATAGATAGACCCCACAAATCTTTAGTGTTTTTCATATTAATTGCCTTAAAAGTTTTTAAAATATCTCTAGGACTAACAGCTGAAAATTCAAAGTCTGTGCCACATTCCTCCACGCCTTGTTTACAAGTTGTTCAGCATCGTTAGAGCAAGACGAGAGAGTTCTTGTAATTACAAGAGGAATGTTAGAAAAATATTTTTCAAATTCAGTTGCAACTTTAAAATCTTCTATAATATTTACGTTATTTATTTTTAAATGAAAATCATGACTGCGCACTTTGGATTTACCGGTTTCAATATTTATAACATTCCAAGTTTCCTTAATAACATTATTTGAATATTTGATTTTATTTTTTAAATAAATTGATTTTGCTTTCAGGCAAGTTTGTCTAAATGTTTTTGAGTATTTTTTTACAAACTCTTGAAAATTTGGATTATGATTATAGGACTTCTCTTCGTATAGTTGATACAATTTCTTACTACTATTATAGATTCCTGGAGTTGCCCAGTCACTGAAAGTTAGGCCTTCACTCTTAGATAAGTGCTTAGGAGTAAAAATTGAGCTGAACTCACCATTAATCAAGTTGACTAATGAGTTGTATAAGTCATCCACATTTCCGTGAAGGGCAAAAATTTAACTTTTTTTGTAATATTACATTTAAAATTTTCTATACGGTTCTCACTGAATGGTATCACATTTATTTGTCTTTTTACATTACTTTGAGAATTACAAAAGGAAACCAACTGCCCTGTGTGGTCCGAGTCAACCTTATGAATTATAGATGTATGTATTGGTTTCACACTACTAAATATGTTATCAATACATCTTGCAGTAGTGGCCGTTATTCTAGTGGGTTCCATAAAATTGTGATATAAATTAAATGATTTTGCTAAATTCAGAAAATCTATACTTTCTGAAGACTTATCTAAAACATTTATGTTAAAGTCTCCACATACAACAATTGTTTTATGGCTATTATATATTTTACTTAAGGCTTCCTCCATTATTTCAAAAAGAGACTTAACGGGCGCGCATGGAGGTTTGTACAGATTCAACACAATGAATCGCTTCAATTCAACACATGAAATCTCCACAACTCGCTCAACAGAGAGGCTCACAACATCCAATCTTTCTTTAAATTTAAATATTTTATTAATTAATATTAAATAGCCACCTCGTTTATATTTCTTTCTATTGAACGAGCTTGCAACCTGGTGATTATTGAAGCTATGAGTGAATTGATGACTTTTTAGCCAGTGCTCATTTAAACATACAATATCAATACTGTTACAATTCATTAACAACTCCAATCCTAGCTCTTTACCTTTTAAACCTCGAATGTTTTGATGCACCAGGTTGAGACACTTCTTCATACTGTTACAATTCACAGATATGTTTGATGGGTTCATATTTTTATTAGAAACCCTAGTTTTACATTTTATTTCTTTAGCCCCAGAATAGGGAGGTACATAGTAGGTACTATGCAATAAAAATTATCTGTTGTCTTATTACTCAGTTTAAATTAAATAAATTTGAATTGTCAGTAGTAAAATTACTGAAATTGTGAATGTCATAAAAACATTGCTCAATGGGAGCAACTTGTTAAGCCAAGTTCTTGGCTGATATATCTAATAAATATGATAGCGAAGTAGCTATTTGTCTTATAGAATAATTGGAAAGATAATAATAATTATCTTTTGTCAAATAAAATGATTTTCTAACATAGTTGTTAGTATCAATAAAATGAAACTTTTTATTATTCATACATAATGTATGCAAAGTCATATTTAACTTATATCTAGTAATATTTTCCTCCTGTGACAAACTGTTACTATAGGGGAGTGTGAAAATTATAATTTTCTTTACATTTAAAGAATCCAGTTTATTTATATAGTTTATCAAAGTGGACTTGTTCAAATTGCCCCTATTTCCCAAAAATATCATTAAGGTTTTATTATTATTATATACATACTCAGTAGCTGATTTTAATATGTACTGGTGGGAGGCACTATTATAATTACTTAACCGAATTAGTTCATCCATAGCAAGAATGAAAGAAAAATAATGAATGAAATTGAAATCAAATTCAAGAATGAATGAAAAAAAAAGAAAATGTGAAACATGGTCATACTTTCTTAGAATTTCAACTTGGTTCGATACTGTTCGGGCAGTTCAGGTGGCTAGAACATTGCCCTGGTTAGGCAAAGGCCACATGTTCAATCCCTGTCTCGAAACAAATTGTCTTTTTCCACTTTATTAAAAATTTATGAGAACTTTAGCAAAATAATTGCTTTAAAAATTTGTCAATACTTTCTTAGGTTATAAATAAAACGAATGCACAAATTTTGCAGCCTCTCAAGTTTATCTAACAGTTCCTCTGTGGCATCTAAGTGTCTATGTATTCCGACAAGCAAATCAAAACTAAGTGGCTAAAAAGGAGAATACCATTTTAACATTAGATACCACCTACAATAACGCATTAAATAAACAAGTAAACAGTGGAAATGTCAGAATCTTATAATCTAAAGCAGAGTCATCATACAAATGTCAAAGTGCTTATTAAAAAAAAAAACTAACTATCTTCACGGTGTATCCCTGACGGGGTAGTCAGAGAGGACAGATCGCCAGGCATCGCGATCCATGCATACTTCTTTCGCTTCTTAAAGATTCATCAATCGCTTCATACACGCACGTCTGGGTATCAATCTGCTTACGTGGTCTTCATAAGTAAGTCTCGGCCTACCCTGATTCATTCTACCCTCTACTTTCGCACAACATATATTCTTCGTCAATCGTTCCTCACTTATTCGTTGGACGTGTCCAACCAACGGAGCACGCTTCGTTACGTATTAAAGTAATTATTAATATTGTAAATGTCATATTAATAAGCGCTCGTGGCTCCGCGGTCTCAGTGTTCTGTAAACGATCACTGAGTTACGCAACTTTCACTATGGCTGGTCCTCGGATGGGTGACCACTTTGTGGCATTTAAATTTGCGAGCGTTTCCGTGCTTCGGAAGGCACGTTAAGCCGTTGGTCCCGGTTGCCAGTAAAATGGCAGTCGTTAAGCCTGGTTAAAGGCCTTATGGGCGGCTTGAAAATTTCAGCAGCAGGTAGCCACAACCTGCGTCTGTCTATTTCAACACGGCAATGGGCTCACCACCTATTACGTGGGACAGGAATCCACACGGTGAAAAGTGGGCATATAATATGCCTCTGCCACCCCTTCGGGGATAAGGCGTGATGGATATTTATTTATTTATTTATATTAATAATAATATAAGAATAACTAATAAAAGATATTATATATAAAAATGAATTGATGTGCTTTAGTCTCGCTAAATCTCGACGATGGCCGGACCGATTTGGCTGATTTTCATATTGAAGGGTTTGTAAAGGTTCAGGGTAGGTTTGAACGGTTAAAAAATTAATAATAAATAAAAGAAAATACAAAATATGAATTTTAATTTTTCAATACAAACTGTTCCTACCTATGACATTTTGATATTTGTTCGGTCACTTTTGTTTTTTGTTTAGAAATTTAAAAATAGAGTCACTTGATTGTCAAATATTTATCGGTACATTGAAAAAGTAGTATATTTCATAGCTGCAGTATGAGGTCCCAATCTCTTTAGTCTATTTTGTTGGAATACTTTAGAGTTCTGATTTAGTAATAAAGAAATAAAAAATAATAGTGTAAGTTGATCGCCGAAAAAAAATCTATAATAATAAAATAATTATATAATTCTCCTGTACGTGTGTTTGTCACCGAAACGGCCGAAATGAATTGGATGAATATTTTTTTATTTATACCACTGCGGTGGCAGACAAGCATACGGCCCATTTTTATGTATATTTCAATGGGTTGCTAGATTGTTTGAAATTGCTGGCAGTATAATTTTACAGAAGGTCCTGCATGTCGATATATCACATAATTAGCTGTACAAGAGAAACATACATATTTTTTTAAACTACTGTCTTCCTAAACGGCCGGACCTATTTTGATGAAATTTTATTTTACTATTTACTAGATTATTTGAAGCAAAAAACATGCTGGTAGAATGACCTGGCAGGTAGCGCTGTGTTCGGTATGACACATAATTTGCTGTACAAGAGAAAGGTACATAATTTCATTACAACAAACGTATATTCGTTATAAGTTTTTTTTTATACCACCGAGGTAACAGTCATGCATACGGTCCACCTGATCGAACGTAGTTACCCATAGCTTATGGACGTTTGTAACACCAGATCGATACCACCCGCAAGTAAAGGATCAATGATAGCCCTCATGCCTCCCCTTAGTGCTGAGTGAAAAGGTCGAAAGCCTGATCTGGAGCACCAGCCCTTAGGAGACAAAGGTATTCCATGTGTGGCCGCACTTTGGACTTATAGAGAAGCACGCATTATACAGCACACCCTGTTGAGTACTCAGAGTTTTCTTGACACCAGTTTCTACCATATCCTGTAAATGACTACGGTACCGGACGTCAGAAGAGATCTCTACTCCGAGGATCTCAATACTATTGGAGATGTAGAGAGGTGTTAATATTTAAGTAAAGCTGATTTTACGGGTATTAGTCTCCTAAATTATTATCATGATTTCCTTTAATGTAATATAACTTGGCTACTAACTAAGCATACAATTTGTAAATAAATAGGCGATACGAAGTCCGCCGGGTCAGCAAGTATTTAAATATAGCAAACTGGAACCTTTTACAATTTCATTTAATGATTTCTATAATATTTTTTTTTGTCGCGGGGAATGCGTTTACGCGCCGTCATTCCTATTAAAGGGGCAGCAGGAAAGGTGTGCGGGACTCCCGGTCCTTTGGGGGCCGTCCTACCCACTAAACCCCGCGGTGTTCCGTCTTCCTCCCAATCGGGTCGCAGGATAGGCCTGAGGGCTATTCACTGCGACCTGGCTAAGGGAATGCCCCAAGATGAGGCTCTCTTCGGGGGGCCAGATGTGCTGCCTCCTACGATCTCCCGAAGATTAGTTTGTGCCCGCTTCGAGCCGTCGCCAAACGTCCCCGTGAGAACAGAGAGGGGTGGAGAGCGATCGAGCGGGCACTTGAAGGCACCCCGGAACACGAGGGTTGCCAGCCGCCTGAAGGTCATTGTGAACAGGGTCCCCCGACCTTCCGCCCACGGCCATAAACTAGTCTGTGGCGAGCCGGGACTCCACCCCGCGCCGCCCTTGCGATTGCCGGCGGAACGGGAGCGTGCGTCCTGCTCGCTCCCGAACCCGCAGCTCCTCTCTTTCTGCCGCCATCACCTCGCTGGCGAAGGACGCGACAGCGGGCCAGCATTGTCGGCTGCCGGCCATGGCTTGCACCACGGCGACAAATCTATCTCAACAATGCCCGTGAGGGCAATGCGAGGCCCGTCCCAAACCGCACACACGGTGAGCGTTTGCTTTGCTGTGTCCACGACCCCACTTGGGCAGTGACGGCACACGGAATCCGGCTCCACCTCGCCACCTCCCACAGGTATTTGGCAAAACAGCCATGACCTGTGAGAAGCTGAGTGAGGTGGTACGTCGAAGTACCGTGCGCCCTCTCTACCCACTGCCGTAGGAAGGGCCGGATGGCCCCCACGAGCCGTGCGCTAGCGGTGGGGTTCTCCAGTCCATCGGCCCACTTCCGGAAGAGATCATCGCGAGCCGCCTGTCTCCAGCGATCGATCACCTCCGGAAGCGGCTGACCTCCAGTTTGTCGCACCAGGACGTCCTCGACATACACCCGTCGTAGGACTCCAGCCTCGAGATCCCACGGGAGGCACCCAGCTATAAGACACGCCGCCTCATATGAGACGGTGCGATACGCCCGCGCCGCCCTCTGCGTTAATGTCCGCTGCCGTCTGCTCAGCAGCACTATATTAGAAGCGCAGAGAGCGTCCGCCCAAATAGGTGCTCCGTAGAGCGCCTTGGAACGCACTACACCGTCGTAGAGACGACGGCACGTACTACCCGGCTACCCTGTATTGGCGAGCAGTCTCGCGAGCCTTCCGGCATTTTGGATCAACTTTGGAGCTAATAGCCGGAAATGCTCAGTGAAGCCCCATCGGTTGTCGAGAACAAGACCCAAATATTTTATGGTTTTACCAACAGCAGGGTAAGCAGCGGCAGGGTAAATACCGCTCACCACAATTTAGGAGCCTCGAGAAGGCCCTCGCCGAGGTCCGTGGATGAACACGGCCTCAGATTTTTCGAGGGCTACCTGGAGTCCCAGTCGCCCTGATGCGACTCACAACTTGGGCCACGCCCACCGTGCTCAGAATTTGGGCGTCCCTACGTGAGGGGCCCCGCGCGGTGACCAAGGTATCATCAGCGTAGCAGATTCCGCTGACTCCCGGCAGCATGGTACCGCGCAGGACCCAGTCAAAACCGATGTTCCACAGGAGCTGTCCGAGGACCGACTCCTGCGGAACACCACACGACATTTCCCTGCGGACCACCCCCGTCCGGGCCGGGTAAAAGACGGCCCGGTCCACAAAGTTCTCCGCAAGGACGCGCTTGAGATACCGCTGCACCTTGTAGTACCTCAGAGCCTCCGCAATTTTCTGCCAGGGGATGGTGTTGAAAGCGTTCGCTATATCCATAATAATAATAACAATAAATAAAAATAAATAAATATCCATCACGCCTTATCCCCGAAGGGGTGGCAGAGGCATATTATATGCCCACTTTTCACCGTGTGGACTCCTGTCCCACGTAATAGGTGGTGAGCCCATTGCCGTGTTGAAATAGACAGACGCAGGTTGTGGCTACCTACTGTTGAGATTTTTCAAGCCGCCCATAAGGCCTTCAACCAGGCTTAACGACGGCCATTTTACTGGCAACCGGGACCAACGGCTTAACGTGCCTTCCGAAGCACGGAAACGCTCGCAAATATAAATGCCACAAAGTGGCCACCCATCCGAGGACCAGCCATAGTGAAAGTTTCTTAACGCAGTGATCGTTTACAGAACACTACGTCCGCGGGGCCACGAGCGCTTCATATAATAATAATAATAAGTTTATTGAACCAAATGTAAGTACAATGCTTTAGTGGCTAACAAAACATCCCCCTGACCGACCGCCTCTTGGACGCTGTCCCGGAGCCGGAATATGGCGTCAAGGGTTGACTTCCCACGGTGAAATCCGAACTGCTCGACACTCAAATTGGGCCCCGCCCTCTCCAGATGCTCGACGAGACGAGCCGCAAGCACTCGCTCAAACAGCTTACTCATCTCGTCGAGCAATACGGTAGGCCGACGGCGATTAGGCTGGGCGCCCGTGCTTTTTAAGAAGCACGAGCTTCCCCGTCTTCCATTACGGACTCTACCAGACGCCAGGCATTCCGACATCAGGGATAGCGTCTCCTCCTCAAACGCTGGCATGACCAGTGAGACGACCCACCCCGGCACGCCGTCCGGTCCAGGGGCGCGGTTCCTCAGTTTAAGTTTAAGGACAGCCGTCCCCAACTCGGCGTCGGACACAGGTGGGATCGCCGGCGTCTGTCCCAGCGTCATCCACGGTGGGACCCATTCCTCCCTTGCTGGGAGCTGACCACACTTTCGACGAAGGGCGGCTCAAAAGCCCTGGTGAGTGGGGGCGCCCAAGGTCGGTGTTTTTAGCTCACGACTTTATACGGACGCCCCCATGGATCCTGGTTAAGGCTCTCAATCCATTCCTTCCAGACCGCCTGCTTGGCGGCTCGTATTGCCGATCCAAGGGCCACCCGGGCTGCCCTATATGCGGCAAGCAGAACGTCCTCTTGGGCAGGGTTCCTAATTCTGCGACCACGGCTGCGGGTGTACTTTCGCTGAGCTGCGTGACTAGCTGTACGCAGCTCGGCTAGGTGGTCGTTCCACCAATACACACGCCTTCGCGGTGGCACAGGCCCTGCTCTCCGCATTGCCGCATCGCAGACACGGGTGAGAGCACCTGAAAGGCGCTCCGACCTCGCATCAACGTCCGGGCTCCCTTCATCTGCAGCCCAGCATTTCAAGATGGCCGCCTCCTTGGCCAGCTCTCTGTCTAACGACTTTAGACGCCATCGCGGAACATCCCCAGCCAGGGGATTTCTATTATAGTTATCAAATAACATAAAATATAATTTTATCCAATTCAACATTTACCTTATAATTCTTAGATTCTAAATACATACACACATATTGTCACGCCTTTATACCCGAAGCGGTAGGCAGAGGCATAATATACGCCCATATTTCACCGTATGCACGTTTGTCCCACGTAACAGGTGAGCTCATTGCCGTGTTGAAATGGACAGGCGCAGGTTGTGGCGACATGCTGTTGAAATTTTTCTAGCCGCCCATAAGGATTTCAAATGGGCTTAACGACTGCCATGTTACTGGCAACCGAGACCAACGGAAACGCTCGCAAATGTAAATGCCACAAAGTGGTCTCCCATCCGAGCACCAGCCATAGTGAAAATGATTCTAAATATATGTCATTTATATTACATAAATATTCCGTTTCTGCTATAGAAACATCTATCAACAAGCCACCTGCCAGGTCGTGTAAACCGACTGTTTGTGCTTTTTTTTCGTGTGGCAATCCTCATGGATGCTATGCAGGGCTTCTGCTGACTAAAACTACATGTTGCCTCTCCATCGAAAATACCGAGGACAAAGGAGCACTTTACTTAAATTCACGATTTACATTTGTTTTAAACTAACACGCGTTAAATACATACTTTTGTTTAGAACGGGATTTCGCGCGGCACTTTATTATTTTAATTCATATTAATTCAGTCACCTCGGGACCACGACAGGTGCAACCCTGTCAAAATGTCGACAAACAAAAGGTATACTAACCTTTTAATATAATATAGTGCCGCGCGAAATCCCGTTCTATTCAAAAGTATATATTTTAGGTTGTGTTTAGTTTATTAGTCACGCTTTATCCCCAAAGGGTTGGCAGAGGCTTATGATATGCCCACTTTCTTTTCACCGTGCGTCCTGTCCCACTAAATAGATAGTGATCCCATTGCCGTGATGAAATAGACAATTTAAAAGAAGAAATTAAAATTTAAATTTTAGGTTAATTCCACAAATTTGACTTTTGTTTGTGAGAAAGTCGAATTAAGAATTTTTAGAGCAATCTCCTAAAATGTAGACTAAGAAAGAATTTTGTAAAATTTCATCCTTATAGTTTTAAGTTTTAACTTTATGAAACTATATAATAGGCAAATCTCAAGGCTAGCAGACATAAGAAAAGTACATCAGAAAGATTAAGATTTTACAAATAAATATTTTGCTTTATTTTTGCCCTACGCAATAGTGATACTAACCGGGATCAGCTAATAGGAAGTAACTAATAATTATAATAAATTTGAATTAAATACTCATTTATGATAAGTGTTTGTTGTTTTAACTATTCTACGAAGATGTTTATTCAAAAGTTTGTTTTCGAACTCGGCACTTAAGTATACCCGGTTTGACAACATTGTTTTTATAATTTTTAGTTGACGCATGCGGCTTCGCCCGCGTAGTGAAGATTTTCCGTTTTCTTTTCCCACAGGAACTTGTACTCTGGATAAAAAGTAGCCTACGTCTTATTCTGATGTATAAGCTATATTGTTGTAAGGTTTCATATAAATCCATTGAATAGTTTATACGTGAAAGAGTAACAAACATCAAAACTTTCGCGTTTATAACATAAGTAGGATTTTTCAACTAGTGGGGACGCACAGTGGTTTTACCCGTGTAAAATCGGATCCATGAAGGTGTGGAGGTTCCCAGGAAGACAATAAGGTGATTTTATATTTTTAGTCGTTAAGCCTGGTTGAATGCCTTATGGGCGGCTTGAAAAATTTCAACAGTAGGTAGCCCCAACCTGCGTATGTCTATTTCAACACGGCAATGGGCTCACCACCTATTACGTGGGACAGGAATCCACAAGATGAAAAGCGGGCATATAATATGCCTCTGCCACCCCTTCGGCGATAAGGCGTGATGGATATTTGATATTTTTGTTACAGTCGTGTCAGGTTCTTAAATACCTTTGAGCATGCGCCATTTATCGCCATGCATTCACACTAAAACGCTAGAAGGTAATACTCTGATTGTTTTCATGTACCTATATAAGTATGCATTGTTTTATTTATAGACTACAATGATATTTCAGTATCTCATTATTTTTTTAATGTTGCAAGCGTTCAAGCATAGTGCCTTACTTAGTCAATTTAGTCTATGAATCGAATCACTCGACTAATGGGAAAAGTTTTTAAAATTACTATCTTAATGCATACTGATAATATAAATAATGGTATTAATATTTCTTAACTATTCTTTTTGCTCTTGGACACACGACGGCGACTTGGCGACACGAAACCCTTCCCCATCACCGTCGGGGTACACAAGAGTTCTATCCTTAATCCGTTCTTGTTAAGCATGATACTAGACGTGATGTCAGACAGCATCAGAGACTCACATGAGCAGCCTCCATGGTTGCTCATGTCCTTTTACATATCACACTCCTCAGTGTTACAAAATGTATTTAAATACGTTTCTAATTAGGAAGAAAGCTAATTCGATATGTTATTAGGTGACAAAGCAAACAAGCGCTATTGTGCTCAAAAAACTTATGAAATTTTTGGGATTGGTGTTTCGACTGTTTAATGTGTTAAAGGATATAAATGAGAATATGATGCTGACTTTGCTGCAACGATCTGGCAATAGGTTGTCTTTTAAAGATGAGTTTGACGAATTTTCGTTTTCTGCCATGCGACGAAAAGCGCACAGTTTTTTTAAAAACGTCTAGTCAGAGTGTAATCCGATTTGTTGCTGATCCACAATGTACCTCTTATTCTCGTGCGTCACAAACAAGCAATTTGAGGAGTGCTTTAAGCAAGCACTAAGGAAAGATTTTTGGTTAGAAACATTCCACATTAACGAAGTCGCGTATCTATACTTATATATACGCAATATCCGAATAAAACTGAATGACTTAAATTAATTACATTTTATAACTTCTCATTCAATACTTCATGAATTTGCATAGACACAATTTCCCTTTCCCTTTCCCTCTCCACTAATAACCCCTTGAGGACAGTCGTTAACTTTTATAGGATTAACGCAACCCGCATAGTAGATTTACTTTTTGAGATCCACTTTCTGATATCAACAAAAAAATATATCATAAAGTTAATGAAAAGCTCACATCCGCAGGGCAGCTTGTGGCGAGCTGAATGTGCGTGGCTACACATCGGTCCCGATTCCTCAGAGTTTTGTTGCCCTTCTGCACCGGTTAAGATTTAATGGCCTAACTGGAGAGCAGTGAGGGTGTTACTCCCGTGAGTGTAGCAAATCTCAACTCTGGCTTGCCTTAATTGGCCGGTCAGAGGGAGGGAGCCAGAGCTATGTGTTCGGGGGTGGAAATGTCATTTTCAAGGGCATACCTACGGGGAAGCCCGCTCCGGGCCTGTCCCGCGGAGGTGAAACCGGTGCCGCACCGCTCGACACCCCTAGCAGCTCACACCGGTGTTGCCCTCTGTCGCCTTACAGGCTTATCATGCCTATGGTGATTGTATAGGGGGCCCATCTAGTGAGTTGGCAAGTCACCGTATGCCAACATTTTGATAATCAGATATTCAAATGGCAGACGCCGCCTTCATCCATAGTTGTAATCACCCAGTTCATCTAACCCCCAACCCAATAGCCCATTTTGTAGTTAGCATATTTTACAATAGTTTAACTCCCATTGGAGGTGGTCCATTATCGTTCTTCTACATAAGGCGAGCGTGGATTGTCTGCGTGGGGTCCCATTTCTTATTAGATTAAAATTCTCAAAGGGCCTCTGCGTGTTGGAGCAATATGTTCCCATATAAGCCCACCAAAAGACCAGGTATCGTAGAAAAAAAAGAAAATGCCCGTGAAGATAGAGACATAATAATAATATCTCTTTATTGTACACCAAATTTACAATATAACAATGATAACAGTTTGCAGATTATAGGTACAATTGGCGGCCTTATCGCACAGTGGCAGTCTCTTCCAGGCAACCATGGGATAAAGAGAAGATAAATAAATTAATTAGGGGCAGTGGTGTACGCATATATAAGTTCAGCACTTTCTACACACATTATCAGACATAAAAAAATAATAATAATGATGTGTGAACGAAAGTATACCTACAAAAAACTGTTATTGGTGATCAAAAACTTTATAAAAACAAACTAATATTGTGAAACGAATATAATCAGTAGAATTACGTTTATAGTAATCTGTAAAAAAACAAATATCGAACATAAAATTTTATGGTAGGTCACATATCGGAATACACTTATTTACTAAAACACAAGTACACTCTTCTGGATTTGATTTACCTATTATAGATTAATTTTTTTGTGAAATTGGAAATGTAATCATAACTTAGTATCATTTAAAGCGTAATGTACCTAGTTCTATATTGATTTGGATGATAATTATGCTAAGTACCTAAACAATTCAATTTACTAGCTAATTTGAATATATTATTTCAAATATATTGGGTTTGTTGAAGACATTGATACACACATATACTACAGGTTTTTATCTTTATAATAGTCTTGTCAATTGTGTGTTTTTACTGATATTTATTAGCAAACAAAATATAAAAAATGATGACCCGTAGTGCTGTATCCCGTGACTTGCAACAGAAGTTTAACCTCACTATAAAGGAACTGGAGATTTGCAAAAATCTCAACAAATAGTTTTTAGAGGAACGGGATGACAGTGAAAAGAAAATACTAACTGTAATTGAGAGAAACATCCAACTCAAACAAGAGTTGGCTGAACTAATTAAACAGGTCATGGAGCTCACACTTCAGCGGGATCACCTCCAGTCAACAGTGAGGGGTCTAGAAGAGTGTAGCGACACCCATGAACGTGCTTTGAATTGCGAGCTGAGTGATGCTCACAACTCCATCACTCTTAGGAAAAAACCTTAAATCGGTTGATCAAGCATACCTTTCCAACAGTCTGTATAATGAGCTAATGTGTAGGAGGAAAGAGACAGATCTTGATGAGCCCATCACCTCACACCCAATACAAAACTCAGCGTTGAATATTCCTATTACAGCAATAGACAAAACCGGTGACCACTTGTTATTGCCGAACGCCAATACATCATCATCATCATTAAGATTAGTAAGTAGTAGCAGGAATAAATTAAAAAAATACATAAAACTCAATAACTTTATTACTAAATCACAGAAAAACATGAAAAAGCTTAGAATAGGGGTGAACAAATATCTTAGGACTTGTAAATCAAATGTACAGTTAAAACAACTAATAGAAACAAGTAAAAAACAATTAAACACCCAAACAGAGCAATATGAGACTGATATACATCAATTACAGACAGAAATTATGTGTTTACATGATTCCTTAGAGTCCACAACTTTTAAATACAAAACATCACAGAAAGAAATTGGGGAGTACATTAAGGCATTGAATAGCTTGGTGGAGTCTTGTCACAGCAATGAACAAAGGTTCTATTCACTTGAAAAATTATATAATGAAACACCTGACTGTGAAAAATCTGCCTGCCATGTTCTTCTTTGTCTATAACATCCCGGGACGAGTCAACTTCTCCATTGGTTGACTTTGTGGGCAGTATATGTGACAATATTATAAACACAAATAACACTTGCTGTAATAGCCCTGTAACAAAAATTACACAACCTTTAAACGTTGGAAAGACTGTTGTTTATTGTGATGAAATAGGCAAAAGTTTAGGTTATCACTTAGTTCAACATCTGGGTAATTCGGTCATAACCCTATCATTTCCTGGGGCATCCTACTATCAAATTATTAATAAGGTATTAATCAGTACACATTGCCCACAAACAACAATAGTGATACTTATTGGCAGAAGAGATAATGTAAATACTAAAACTATCATTAAGTTTTACGAACAGTTATCAAACTTGCAAGTTAAACAGGTTATACTGTCAACACTGCCATATAGCAAATCTTTTACACAAATTGAAAACAACATTAGATACAATATGAATAGAAAATTACATACCTTGACCACATATTGTAGGAATATAGAATTATTTGATTGTAATCTTTTATTACAGAATAATTACTTTTTGACATTAGATAATTATTTACTATCAAAATTTTTACGACGTCAGATAGCTGTATCGTTATCAATTTTTTTATTGAATAAAGCCAAATTATTGGCTTATAAACCAGCTCCTTTTGAGCTTAGTAATAATGACTTATTAACTTGGGATATTATCTCAAAAAACTAGTTTGTAAGACAACAGGTAAAATATCTGGCCATGGTTATAGGTCTTTTGAGCCCATTCGGTCTACTTTTTTTAAAGACACTGCTAATAATATTGGTTGTGATAATTCTGAGTATATTAACAATACTTCTAGTAGTTTAAACTTAGTTCACCAAAATATTGAAGGCATATCTGAAAAACTACTATAAATAGAATTTTATATAAAGGAACACAATGTTCACATTTTTTGTATTACAGAACATTGGTTAAAAAGTCATGAACTATTGTTCAACAATGAATTTTATTCACTTAGCAGTGCGTTCTCAAGAAAGAAAGCCATTCGTGGGGGCTCTCTTATATTTGTATCTAATAATTTAAAATGTAAAGAACGTAAAGATATTGTGGCCCTTTCTATTGAGCGTACTGCTGAATTTTCCTGTGTTGAGCTTGAGCAACTCATTGTCCTCTGTGTCTACAGTCCTCCAAAAAGGGATTATAATTTATTAGAAACTGTAATGGAAAATGTATTGAAGCGTTTGTTTACTATTAGAAAACCTGTTGTGGTGTGTGGGGATTTTAATGTTGACATACTTGTGCAGTCTTCGAAATGTATCAGATTTATAAATTTGTTTAAGTCTTTTGGCTTACAAAATTTATTTTGTGAGCCAACTAGAATCACCTCACATTCTAGAAAATGTATAGAAAATATATTCTGCAACTGTGCAACAACAACAAGGGAGATACTGAGTAACTTTCCATCAGATCATCTTGGTCAAAGAGCAGCTTTTCCTATTAATGTCACTTCCAAAGGAAATAAAATTGTATGTAGGCCAATGAGTGCATATCGACTTAAACAATTTAATGTTAATGTTTCAGCAAAAGTCACTAATATTGATTTTAATCAGGAAGATCCAAACGGCTTATATAACTCCTTATTGAAGCGCTCGTGGCCTCGCGGTCTCAGTGTTCTTTAAACGATCACTGAGTTACGCAACTTTCACTATGGCTGGTCCTCGGATGGGTGACCACTTTGTGGCATTTACATTTGCGAGCGTTTCCGTGCTTCGGAAGGCACGTTAAGCCGTTGGTCCCGGTTGCCAGTAAAATGGCCGTCGTTAAGCCTGGTTGAAGGCCTTATGGGCGGCTTGAAAATTTCAACAGCAGGTAGCCACAACCTGCGTCTGTCTATTTCAACACGGCAATGGGCTCACCACCTATTACGTGGGACAGGAATCCACACGGTGAAAAGTGGGCATATAATATGCCTCTGCCACCCCTTCGGGGATAAGGCGTGATGGATATTTATTATATTTTATTTAATACAATTAAAGCTGAGTACAACAATATATTTAAATCAAAAAAATTTTATAAAAACAAAAACCTGCAATTTTGTGAGTGTGCAGGCAGGTATTTACAAAAGTAGGGCTAAGTTGTACGAACTATAATGGTATGATGCAATTTAATTTTGATCCTGCTTTTATTCAATATGTAAAAAAATATTCCAAGACCTTCAAAGAGACCTGTGCTGCTGCCAAGTCGTTACATATCAGTAATAAGATTAAAGATTCAAAAATAAGGTAAAAATTACTTGGAATGTAATCAATACTGGAGCCGGTCGATTACTACCCCGTGATAATAACTTTGAGTTAATTATTAATAACAAGGTGATTAATAATCAATTAGATGTAGCACAAACTTTTAACAACTATTTTATAGACATACCCGCGAAAACAACTAGCTCCTTAAATTCTTGTCCAATCAAAGCTCAACGCATACTAGGGGGCAGCGTAGATTAGTGCAATGTCTTATTTAGCTTTAAATGTGTTAACCCCAACGATATCATTAAAGTATTCAAGTCGCTTAACTCAAAAAAGACAGCTGACTTGTGGGGTATTTCTGTGAAATTGATACAGTCTATTATTGTTAATTTATCTCCACATCTGTAGCTTTGGGCGTACCGCAGGGATCAATTCTAGGTCCGTTTCTATTTTTAATTTATATTAACGATCTGCCATTCTATATACAGAACTTGTGCGACATTGTTCTATTTGCTGATGATACGTCACTTATTTTTAAAGTAGATCGTACGCTTACTGATTTTAACGGCGTTAATAGTTCACTTGCCCAAGTTGTAGATTGGTTTACGACCAAAAATTTGCTACTAAACGCTAAGAAGAGAAAATGTATCAGATTTAGCACGCCTAATGTCAGGAATTGCGGTACAAATATAACATTGAACGGTGATACCCTTAATATTGTAGAATCAACTGTATTTTTGGGATCACTTTAGATAGCAAACTGCAGTGGAACGCCCAAATTACGTGTCTTGCAGGTAAACTCAGCTCGGCAGCCTTTGCCGTTAGTAAAGTCCCGCCCCGAGACGGACCCCTCCATTCTGGGGTGCCCCTTGCCGGCTCGCAGTGATTTAACCTCAGGCTTACCCTGCGAATCGCTGCGAAGGTGAGGCGGAACACCGCGGGGTTTAGTGGGTAGGACGGTCTCTCTCTCAGGGGCCGGGAGCCCCACACACCGTTCTTGCTGCCCCCGCAGGAGGGATAACGGTGCGCAAATGCATTCCCCGCGAAAACAAAAAAAAAACATCTAACGTCGCTTGAATGTAAATTTGAAGATCGTCTGCGTAGAGGTGGTAGGAAGAAGTTAGTTCTTTAGTGATAGAGTTTATAAAAACTGCAAAGATTAAAGGAGATAGAACGCCACCCTGTGGTACGCCGGCAGATGTTGTGCACCAAGAGGACATGGTGTCTTCAATACTAATACGCTTCATTCTAGTATATAAAGAAAAAAATCAGAGTATAGTTAGGTATTTCAATAGAGGAGTATAGTAGAAAGCATTACCCGAAATCATCTAAATGATGGCAAAGCATGGCGCTAGGTGTTGCAGTGTTAACAACCCGAGTAGTGATGGTTTTCGTAAAAATATAACTGAAGATGACGTGCTTCGGAAGGCACGGTAAGCCATTCGTCCCGGTTGCCAGTAACATGACAGTCGTTAAGTCAAGTTGAAGGACTTATGGGCGGCTTGAATAATTTCAACAGCAGGTAGCCACAACCTGCGTCTGACTATTTCAACACGGCAATGGGCTGCTGGGCCACCTATTACGTGGGACAGGAATAAACATGGTGAAAAGGTGGCATAAAATATGCTTCTGCCACACATATATCCATACAGTATTGAAAACTTTTGCATTAATGATAGTAAAATTTATAGTATTAGTTAAATATGTGTGTTTAGGAAAAGTCGATCCGACTTTTCTTAGACTAAAATTAATACTTGTTTTAAAACTTTGTGATTTTTACATATATTTGTAAATCGCGTATTTAATATTGTCGTCGAAATTTTAGAGTATTCATTCAACCTTTTTTACTTTAAATTTATAATGACCCCTTCCATAGACCTTCTCTTTAGGCCTGAGTACGGTGGGCGGGCTGCTCGCCGTTCTTACAACAGGCCATGGAAGGTGGCGTAGCGTGAGGGTCACACGCACGTAATTCACTCACTCAAGGAAGTGGAATATCACCCAAACCCCCCAAAAAGCGAGATAACACTCTCAAATTAAGCCTGTTTGTTTGTTTGAATAATGAATGATACCTTATTATTTATTTTTAACTTATTACCTACTAGCTCATGCCCACAGCTTCGCCCACATGGTGAAGATTTACCGTACCTGTTTCCCCCAGTGTTTTTAAGCTAGTATGTTATCCTTAATAGATAGACATATGCCATCGCGGGCATTTCTGTAGATCAATATAAGATACATAATTCCACCATAGGCAGCGTTTTCGTTGAAAGTCCGCAGGCAGATTTTTTTTGACTCCTTCAACAAATATCGTAATATTTTAGTCAATATATACAAAAACTCATCAAATTATGTACTAAAACATTCCTCATGGACCTCTCTATCCATTGGTGACAACAACACAATAATTGGTGCAGTAGTTTTTGAGTTTATCTCGTACAGAGACAGACGCTGCGGAGAGGACTTTATTTTATAACATGTAGTAAAGTTTCATGTTAGTATTTGTAAAATACGAAACAGCTACTTACATTTAACTGTCGTAATTTTCCCATTAATGACTTGGAAGAGATTCTTCTTCTAAATAGATGATGAAGTTAATTCATTGATTGTCGAATTGATTAAACTTTATAACATCTTTAATAGCATTTGATGGCTAGGCGTTTAATGTTATATTTTATGATACTGCTGGGCATATCAATATATTTGACATACCTATATATACGTGTAAGAAAATTGTATGAATTTGGTTTTTGAAGTGCTTGTGACGATGATGATGGCACTTAAGCATAAGACACAACTTGAATGAAAACTTATCTATTTCAAAATTATTTCGTTTATGAACCTGACTGGTTTTGCCTATTTTTTAGGGTCCCGTCCCTCAAAAGGAACAAAAAAAATGTAGAACGGCCGTCTATTAAAACCCTTTATCATTGACTGCCTCCATGGCGCGGTGGGAGTGTATCCGACTGCTATTCAAGTGGTACCGGGTTCGATTCCTGGGTCGGAACAAATATTTAGAAATATGAAAGCATGTTAATCAGTTTTCTAGATCCCATAACACAAGCAAATATTAGCTTACTTTGGGCTAGATGGCGCTGTGTGAAAAGTGTCCCACAATTTTTTTTAAATAGTTGTTATGGTACCGAGTTGAAATTAAAATTAAAATTTGTGACAAATTAAACTTTTAAATTAATGTATAAAAAATTATGGCCGTTTAAAACACAACCTGCTCAGTGTCCGGCAGTACGGTTTCCGTCACGGTCGCTCGACTGGCGATCTTCTTGTGTACCTCTCAGACCGCTGAGCGACGACTATCGAGACTAAAGGAAGAGGCTCTAGCATTGAGTCTCGATATCTTTAAGGCTTTTGACCGGGTCTGGCAATGTGGTCTTCTATCGAAATTGGCCGAATTGGTGGGGGACCTTGCGAATAGGTATTATATTATTATAGCTTTTTGGTCAGTAAAACTATCAGAGCCGTCGTTGACGGCAGCTGTTTGGACTACATGGCCATAAATACTGGGGTCCCGCAGGGCTCAGTATTGTCCCTCATCCTGTTTTTACTACATATCAATGACATGCTGTCCATAGACTGCATTCATTGTTATGCAGATGATAGTACGGGTGACACTTATTACACCGGTCGCTGCAAAAGCCCTCATCTGCAGTGGAAGAAAGTCGTGAACAAATTGTGTCTAAAATCGAGGCTACTCTTGCAAGAGTGTTCGATTGGAGTAAACAAAATCTTGTCCAATTAACCCTACCAAGACTCAAGATTGTGCATTCACCGCTAATAAAGTCCCATTTACTGTAGCGCCGCAATTCCATGGCTTACCTCTTTCCATCTCCAATAGTATTGGTGATATCTACTGGCATCCAATACCGTAGTCATTTAAAGGACAAGGCGAAGCTGGCGTTCGATAGAAGTCTATTGGAGTACGATTGTAATAGTAGACTACGAAAAACTGTCAAAATTGTACCGGTGGCTTTCTATTAAGCGACAATTTCGATACGATTGAAATTGCAGACTCGGCCCACAGAAATGTCTTAGAACGCACATCGAAATTAACCTGGACTTAAATTAAGCAATATACAGTTTTTTTTAAGGAATACAAGTATTTGAATCAATAATTCATCATAAATATAAAATAACTTTAACTTGGTCTATGGTGGTAGAAATTAGTATGTTGATTACTGAACGACAAGAAAAGGATATTTTTGACAGTTCTCCAGAGTGGGGTCGAGTTAAAAAAAAAAGGATAAATAGGAGGAGTGTGGAAGGATCTAGATGGATTATTGACCTGCGATAGTTAAAGGATACCCGAAGTTCTCCAGATTTCTGAGAAATTCTCCAAATTCGTTAAGCGTGATTTTCTTGTGCAAGTTTTGGCCAATCCAGCCAAGTTCTATAGCCGTTAATAGTTATAATCACGTACGAGTGTATTAGAAACCCCGCTATCCACATAATTGTTGGAAGCGTTGTGGTTTCCCTTGGAGGAAAGGCGCGGAGGCTTCGCAAGATTCTGCTACTAGTTTGTGAGTTGCACTCACAAGGGCCGCTGCTCACGGTCTCTGTGGGCTGTCATCGATTACTGTTGCTCTTGAGGGCAATCCTGGTCCTCAGGTGGTTTTTCTCAGCGTTGGGCATCAGCGGGTCGACGCACGGAAGCTCGGCGTGAGCGGAATTGTCAGCTTCGCACCCTAGCACAAAGCTAAGTACTTTTTATTTTTCTACTCCTGCATTCTGCTTCATATTTTCTTGTGTGTGTGTGAAGAATACCTATTTATGAACATTATACCCTTAGCATTGTATTTATATAATAATTGATACCTGTGATTAACTTATATTGTTAAATATTTATATTTTTTATTGTGAGGTAGATTTTTTTCTTCCTTAAAATAATCGAATTCCTTTTTTATTAAACCTTGTAAAGAACAATTGTGCAAGCGTATTATTTATCTCCCAACCACACACATTCTTCATACAAGGCGCCCTGGGATATTTCTTTTTAGAGTCTCTCTTCATTGCTCTGCCCGGTGTGAAGCTGTTGGTAGCACCAAAAAAAAGTGTTACATGCATTAAGCAACTTTCTCTGAGGCTGGTCCACGAATGGGTGACCACTTCGCGTTTGCGAGTGTTTCCGTGCTTCGGAAGGCACGTTAAGCTTTTGGTTCCGTTTGCCAGTAACATGGGAATCATTAAGCTAAGCTGAAGGCCTTATAGACGGCTTGAATTTTTTTCTGCACAAAAAACCTATTTCAACACGGCAATGAGATCACCACCTATTACGTGGGATTCCTATTCCACGTAATAGGTGGTGGCAGAAGCATATTATACGCCCACTTTTCACCTTTGTAATCCTTTACAAAGGTGAAAAGTGGGATAAGGCGTGATTGATACCCTTGATCTAAGTATTCATACAGACACGGAGAATACTTAATGTACATAATTCAGTTTCATAGGAATAACAAAATCTCATTTATTTTAAATCAGAAATTTAATAATTCTTATTATCAAACGAGGAAAAAATTCCATTTTCATAGCTGACTGCGAAGTTCAAGAACATAAGCTTGTCTTTTGGGACGAAAACCACTAACTAAGACACCTATAAAATATCCAAATGTAAACTTATTATACATTTGCGGATCACACAAATACTTGTTCCAAACCAGAATTCGCATACACATCACCTAGGCCACACCAGTTCCTAAATGGGTTGGTAACCAATTTCTAGTGACCCTTTATTCGGACAATTTCACATTATTTTCTTCCTATAATTATATTAAATAGGGTTATAGAATTATGTATACTACTCTGTTTGTATTCACGCCATCCGTCCAAATATAATCTTGGTTAATGTAATAAGTAAATAAATAAATATTTGGGACATTTTTTTACACCGCCGTCTAGCCCAAAGTAAGCTAATATAAGCATGTGTTATGGGATCTAGACGACTGATAAACATACTTATATATTTCTAAATACATACATAGGATACACTTAAACTCCGAAACAAACATTTCTGGAGTTCGGGAATCGAACCCGTGACCAAGGTCGTGGCAGTTGCATGCACTATCACTGCGCCACCGAAGAAGTCGAAGTAAGTAAACAATAATAAAAATAAAATAAAAAAATAAAAATATCTTTATTTTGCATAGACCATTTTAACGGCGCTTAAAAAATGTCATACACTATTTAAAATATTTAAAGCGACCACCGGTTCGTAACGCGGCCCACCTGAGAAGAACCGGCAAGAAACTTAGGAAGAACCGGCAAGAACTTATTTTAATGAAAATAGATTTTGATGTAAAAATTAATCATATTAGTAGGAATCCTTTTTTTGCTAGACTTGAGAAAGAAGAAAATATAGTATAGAGGTACGTTAGTATTGATATAAGGTTCTACAGTAGTGTTTAGATTACTTAGAATATTGTACAACTAAACTTGTAAACATATTAAGTAATACTTACAAATAAACGCCAATACAATTTCCTTCCACACATTGTACTTGGATGTACTCTGCACCTTTTCTTCTAAATGCACTTGAGTTATCGTATATACCATGTTGACACTCTTATTCAGTACAAAGTCGTTGTTTTAAGAGACACTAATAAGGAAATTAGTGTCAATATTTGTGTCTCACTGCGTAGTCACAATAATTAACACAGTCACAATAACGAACCCATATAATAACACTTTCTTGTATATTACGGTCACATAATGTTATTTCATTATCACAATTTCCATTCAATCTGAGGTTAAAGAATTTCAATCGTGTTTTTGTATTTGTTTTATAACATGACCATCTGAAACAAAATCTGATTAAGTTCTGAATTTTATATTTGACTGTTATCCGTATTCACACTGTTATCATCTTAACTACTTGATAAGGACTTGTTCATACATCTTATTAAAAGATAATTAAATTTCTTAAGATATTTCTTATGTTGAAATGAGCGTAAGTTACTATTAAATTAAAATTTTGTTTTGATAGGTAGTTCATTTGTTATAATTATGTCTTATAATGTAGTAATTTTTATTAAGATAACGTAATTATAGTGAACTCAGAAAACTAAATAACATAAATCGATTAAGTAATTAAAATCAATAACAGTCACAATTAAATCGTATAGAAAAGACTTGTTATCGAAAATATTATTACATTAAGTCAAGTCCGTAAAAGAAGTCAGATGACATCCGAGGGAATTTCCACACGTTAAAAAAAAGAAAGGTCATGTGTTATGTTTAGTAGAAGGAATATTTGCAAAATAACTTAACTAACAATAAAAAACTGTGACAAATCGCGGGCAAAGCTATTTTATCACAAATTGAAGCAAAGGTCAAATCTATCAAAATTATTACTCTCGATAAACTTGCAATGCGACTTAGTACATTTATACTCCTTTTGCGGTCAACAAGTAGGTAGGTATTTATTATGCATATCAATGTGTTGACATGTTTAGAATCAAGTAAAAACCTTGACGTATCTGTTTCATGAATCAATGTATCAGGTCAGTCTTTAGCTCCCACTGTAGGACGTAGGCCGCTTTCAATTTTGGTTATTGCGCCGGAGTTCATGCATTCAGCAACCTTTTCTACATATTCGATTCTAGAATATTATTATATTTGCATCAACATTTCATATAGGTTTAACTCTACTAAACATAACTCACTCGATGTTAGAAATGTGGAATGTTATAGCTGTAAAAACATCGTCATGCTTTTCGGCTACGCGCCATGTTGTTTTGAAGTGAAACTTCTTTATCGATGTATGAGAGAAATTTTATAGCTGTGAAATAAATGGTCGTAAAGATGTTTTACTTCTTTCCTGTGTACTCTGGTACACACACATATTTTTATTTAATAAACAGGAATTCCTTGTCAAACGAATAAATATATTAATTACTAGCTAGAGACACAGTTTACGAAACACAATTTAAACATTTTGCACTTATTGAAAATGATATATATTTTGTTATTTTTTTAACATATAGGTACATTACTAAAAGGTACATATTATACACCAGTCACATTTTTTAGTTTATAGTTAATAAAGTTAAAAAGAAAACAACTTGAAACAAAATTAGGCTCAAAATTAATAAAAAAATACAATTTATCTGTTCAAGAATTATCATCCAAATCTTTCCTGGAACTAAATTGTAATAAATTTTATTTTTTACACATACTATTTAAACACAAGTGTACACAAGACTTAACACAAAATTTACACCAATTCCGTTTTTTTACCGAGTTGAAGTTTATTTGTACACAGATTTAATTTTATAACCGTATTTATTTATTTGAATTCGTAAACTTTGTGTTTATATAAAACGTGGCGTTCGGCACGTCGTTGTCGAACAGACACTGATATACAGCGCTGCGCGGGAGAGAATGATTTTTTTTTCTAGACTGCTTTGATGACGTGAAAATTGTCTTGCACCTTGATATTTTGTTCATCAATACCTAGAAAGAACTCTCACCTTACCGACTCGTAGTCATACCAGTATGACAAACGGGACTTTTTCCTCGGTCGTCACATTACTGATTTATCCAAACAATTTACTTATACTTATATTAGTTTGTTAAATAAAAATGCCTTCAAATCTAGTTGATAGAGATTAATCCCCTTGTTCACTTTAGAACAGATTCGCTTTACGGTAGAAATTATACTGTCAAATAACGATAATAAGGAGGGGTGGAGGATTACACCACACACCAGTAGGGGTAGTGGCCGTCAGGGTGATGAGAGGGTACCGCACGATCTCGTCGAGGCGGCATGTCCCCTAGCCGGGACTCTTCTATGAGACCTGGAAGCGAAGGCCGGTCGTGGGACCGGGGGCTATCCTTCCGAAGGCTCACTCGGGACTACTAGCCATGGACAGATGGAAGGGTAACGTGTGGTTTTAGTCAGTAGGAGTCCGGCATATCATCCATGAGGATTTCCACACAAAAAATATAAAAAAGGGGTAGTGGGGAAGTAGTGTTGTAAAAAGCGCAGCAGATTGCGCGGAGCTCATTTGCTGCCAACTACCAAGCAGTATTGAGGATGCCTCGTGTGTAGCCGAAACACGTGTCGACTAAATATCACCTTGTAAAGTGGAGTATTGCACAATTTTGACAACCTGGAGGGTAAGGTTACCTTTTACTTATCGTACATCCCTTTCCTTGAGGAGTTTGGTTCATCATTCCTCCGTTACAATTAGTACATGTTATCCTTGACCGTTGTGCCTTAGGATTAATGAATCAAGGGTGTGTGGTGGGATCCTCCTCCCCTCCTTATTGACGTTCTACGATGGATTTTTGCCATGTAACGCCCGATTCAATTAGTTATTTTACAGTCATGTTGAATGCGTGTTCAATTGATTTTGATTTTATAAACATGCGGTCGTGACTGTCATGCTGAAGTCTCAAGGTCGAATTCTGAGTCAAAGCATTATTTTTGTGTAATCTACAAATGTTTGTTTGTTTCAGAGTTTTAATGTATCTATGTACTATGTATTTACGGCCGGTCTCAATAACCTATCTATATTTTACAATTGTCTAAAATAATGTCAAAATAATTACCATCGGTACCTATCGACGAAAATTTCGGTTTTAATAGCCAAAGATAGATAGAAATATTGACTTACGACATTGAACTATCTGTCACAAAAGTCAAAAATCAACTGTTAGTTTTAGATTAGCTATCTGTGGTAGCGATCTATGTTAAACTGAAGATAGAATATTGAAACCTGCCATTAATAGGAATTTGTATCAGATATCTAGATCTCATCGTACAAGCTTATATTAGCCTAATTTAGTATCAATAGCGTTGGGTGAGAATGTCCCAAAATTAAAGAAAGTTCATTCCTAGACGCCATTTGTTTTAGTGAAACTCATTTGTTTATTATTTTTGTATTACCCTTTATTTTTTCCTTGGACTCGATTTACCGCGTTTGTTCGATCAAGTTTTATACAATTGTATCAATCAAATTAGCCTTGTGTATCGCAGTCCGCTGTGTTGTGTCACACTGACCAATCAATTTATTTTCATTGCCTTGTTCTCCTATTCTTTATCTTAAGCGTTTTTGTAGTTGCTACCAAATTCTATCTGGATTTGCGAGTCGAGATTACTTTTAATTTTCTGTTAAGAGCAGCTATGGTTTGACTTTTAATTTTCGATATTGTTCTTGATCTTTGAGATCTTGGTGCTCCTTACACCGTTGTCTTTGCTTTGTTATCAAGGCGAGAGCGCTGTATTGAGACAAGCTGCACACAAACATTGTTTTTTTGAAGTAAAAACTTCTTTTGTAGCACCGCACACAGATTTTTCCGTAGGTAGTAAGTTAGGCTGATCCGTCACGCTCTGAAGTTAGCAGTCAGCTGCTCTTCGCTGTTGTGTCGCTGTGTTTAGAATATTCAATTCATACGTAATAATTGATTGCGATTGCCAATGAAGTTTTCACTTAATTTCACAATATGGCGATTTTCTTTCGTGCGAGATGATAAACAATCCACCACTAGCACGTGAGGTCACTTGGGCTCCAAAGATCTTGATGGGGCCTCTTACACCCCAGTTCTGTAAACAACTATGACAGTTTAAAATTATTTAATAAAAGAAAAGTCAGTAATCTAAATGTGCGTTTCACAAATCCACTTGCTCAAATATCTATCTGTTCTTACAAGTATACTACGTTCAATAGTTTCACAGAAAAAAAATATATCGATGCCACACACCCAATGTAAAATAGTAACCATATTATTTTGTAAATTCATTTTATGCCAAGTCTAACAACTTCCCTATTAGCAGCATACAAGTTATTGTACGCTCTCCTGACGCTCAATTGTCTTCACAGCACTACGCTAAAGAAACTCGGACGTAAATAGTAACAAAATAAGTTCCATATTCTATTATACGAATAGAACACTGTAAATTTAAAATAGAACAACTTAACGCTATAAAATAGTCTCAATTGTAAAGTACAATACAACACTTTTGTAAATTATAATAACCAGCAGATGCTTAACTAGCGAGGTTCAGAAATTTCGGTGGGTTCAAAAATCGCAGACGTATGGGTTAAAGGGATACTACATGAGAATTGAAGTACATCACAAAAAAGAACTATTCTATAAAACTAATGTATACTAAAATATTAACCCATGTTTTATCATCCATCAACGCCCAGCAGAAACCTTTAAACCTAGATACTTTATTTTAATATAGTAAGCTACCTTTATAATTTAGACTAAGAAATGAATGAGAATAGGTAAAAAAGGCGTTAAATTTATCGCAGCATGTCACGGGTGAAGCCGAAGACGAATATTGAGTCAAATTATAAATCTGCTTAAGATAACTTTTGACTGAATATGTATTCCAGTTTAAGTACTGTTGTTTCAAATTTCGTACGACAAGTTTGGCCTGTAGGCACACAACTTTGCTGTGTTGACGTGTACACCATAGCAATGAACTACAGTACCTATTTGCACTGCTAAGAATGTACGTGCCCCGGGTACAAATATGATGATTATCATTAATCATGGCGTAGATTACGACAGTTTCCTTGTTTATGCTACTGAAGACGCAATAATAATGTTTCTGGTTACGGTATAGAATGAGTTATGCAGAAGCGTAACTTTGTTAGCATAGTAATTGAAAACTAATAGGCGCAAAAGGAAACGCATTCACGCGTTCAACCTACTTCTAATAAATACGTGTTTAAAGAAGCTCTTTTAAAATATCAAATTTATAATGTACCTTAAAAAGAAACGGCTGTTCCAAAATTCGACTAAAAATTTTGACAAGTAATACCGTCTTATACTATCTTCAAGAATGAGGTAGCTTTTATTGTGTACATATGAATATTTGTAAAAAAATAAAATACCTGATACCTTAACAAATATACATACATTGTAAATAAATAAAAAAGCTTACAAATGTCTTATAAAAACTGTCTCAATCGCTTAAATTCGATTGGCGTATGATCATCTTTTATTTCAAACGCACCTTTTTAAAATTACACTAACGTAACTTGCTAACGTTGGGTCTGCTTACTGTCTTATTTGTCTGTGATTCCTAGTTCCTTCCAAGCCCTACCTAGATTTGGAGCCTGGATTCACTTTTATTTGACTGTCAAGAGAAGCTATCATTTGGCTTTTGTTTTTCAGCATGGTTAGAAGCGACTGCCGTCTGACCTCTTAACCCCGTATCCCAGGTGTTAGAGGTGCACCAGTAGCACTTGAGGTCGATTAGGCTCCATAAATCTTAATTTTTTAAACTTTCGCGATTGTCACTCATATTTATGATATTTCGGGTCTTATTCAAGTCAACAAAAAGTCGAGTCAACCCGTGACCACGGCTGCTGTAATCCGGTCGAAACGTCGGGAAGTATAAGGTAGGCTTTGTACCCATAGATCTTGATGGGACAATGTAAAGTTTTAAACCTATTAGTTAATTAAACTTTTCCAATCCACAAAATCAGTTCAACTTTATCAAAATTATAACACTGTTGAAGTGGATTTAACCTAAATTGGCGGTTTTGCTAACTTTATCTCAAAATGGTTACTATTAAAAGTTTTTCAATTAATGTGCATACCTACTCTAAATTCTCCTGAGTCTTGTTATATGCTTACATATTTGTTTGAAATTGTTGATTGATACTATCAGTTACGCTTTTATCCCCAAAGGGGTGGCAGAGGTATATACCGGCCACATTACGCTGTAATTTTGTCCCACGAGCTCATTACCGTGTTGAAATGAACAGGCGCAGGTTGTGGCGACCTGGGGCCAAGTCTAGTAATTCAATCGCGTAAGAAGAGAATAGAAATCGTCGCTTAATAGAGAGTTCACAGAAAAATTGTCAGTTTTCGTAGTCCAACTATTACAATTGTGCTCTAATAGAAATCTATCGGCCGGCCAGAATGTTATTAACACGTGTAGCGCCTGTAACTATTAATATGTATTTTTGTCAAGTCGTTACACCCACTTATCTTTTTAACTTGTAAGTATATGTGTCTGTCTAAATTCCCTTAAATTTTTTACCGACTTTAAAAAAGGAGAAGGTATTTTAGTATTATTTACAACTTTTCTTTGGTTAACCGATTAAGATGATTTATTTTTCATTTGAAAGCAAGTACTTATATATAATTTTATCAAAATCTGATTAGTATTATTTGAATTATCTTTAATAATGCGTATTAAATTCGTCGGAAGTAAAGTTGGTTCATAAACAACAAACTGTAAAATATTCGCAATGACATTGAGCGCGCATTTATTTATTAAATTCACCACTTCATAACATAACGTCACGCTTGTTCTGTTTCAGGGGATGAACAGCTTATATAGTACAGTTGGTTATACCTTATACCCTTTACTCATCCAACTAAAGTTTAGAGCATTACGTATAATAGATCTATTCCTAATGGATAGTCGGCTCCGTAAACAGGTGATGGACACAAGGGTTTATCGAGGCGCTGAACTGGGATCAGACCACTACCTAGTCATAACTAGGATTAGGGGTCTGTTCGCGAGTTGGCGTCATCGTACCGAGTGTCCTGAACCTGAGCCGACTTATAGCATCAAAAGCTGGGAGCTGCAGGATGCATCCATTAGGGATAAATATAATGAAAGGGTAGCCAAAAAGCTTTGCGACGTCAATGTAAGTAGTGAGAATGTGGAAAGTGTATGGCAGAACCTTAGGGATAGTATGATAAATGCCGCTGTGGAAGTGTATGGAGAAACGAAAAGAGGCAGTAGTAATAAGCGTGATGCATGGTGGAATGAGGAAGTGAAAGAAGCAGTTCGAATGAAGAAGAAAGCATGGCTAGACTACTTAGCCTCGCGGAATGATTTTAATATGAAAGAGAGATACAAGCTGCAGAAAGTTAACACGAAGGCACTGATAGAAGAAGCTCGTGAAAGGTGCAGAATGAAAGCGGATGAAAGGTTGTCGTCCAATTTCTGGGATAATGCCAAGCTCTTCTGGAAAGAGGTAGGCAAGACCCGGAGTTGTTCGGCAATCTGCAGGATGAATAAAGTGCTTAGTGTTAACAATGACGTCCTAACAGACCAAACCGACGTCCTGCAGAGATGGAGTGAATATTATGGAAAGATGTATGCAAGAAAAGACAGAGATGCCACATCGGGAAGTGGAGATCACTTCGATGCTCCGGATCCCGATGTCATTGAAGTCATTAGTATGAAAGAAATAGAACAAGCGATAAGAAGTATGAAATGTGGTAAGGCTGCGGGAAAAGACAGAGTTACTGCAGAGATGATCAAGTACGGTGGGTCGCGTGTCTGGGACACACTATGTCTGTTATGCAACTTGTGCTGGGTGAGGTTCCAGATGACTGGCGAGTAGCAGTTGTAGTACCTATTTTCAAAGGGAAAGGCTCGCGCCTAAACTGCTCCAGCTACAGGGCGATCAGCTTGGTCAGCTTAGCTAGTAAGGTGTATGCAAAGGTTATAACGGCACGAATGCAAGAAAAGTCTGAAAGGTATTTATGGGAGGCTCAATGCTGATTCCGACGTGGAAGAGGTTGCATGGATCAAGTGTTTTCTCTCCGCATGATCGCGGAAAAGTTTCTGGCTCTTAGCCAGAAGATTTTCTGCGCTTTTGTGGATCTAGAGAAAGCATTTGATAACGCTGTGAGAGAAACGCTGTGGGACTTGCTGCCCGGATATGGTGTGGACGGCTCGCTATTACGGGTAATACAGTCGCTTTATAGGGACTGTAAGGCTTGCGTGCGAGTATGGGGGGATGTGTCACCTCTTTTTGATGTCTGTACAGGCGTCAAACAGGGATGTGTCATGTCCGCCTGGCTGTTCATAGTGTATCTGGACTGTTGCCTACAGAAGTTGAAAGATTTTAATATGGGTGTGAATTTGGGTGACTTTACAGTAAACTGTCTGCTGTACGCTGATGATGCGGTGCTCATGGCCTCATCAGAAGCTGACCTTCAGGCATTAGTCACTAATATGAAAGAGGAGTGTGAAAGTAAGGGTCTTCGCTTGAATGCAAGTAAAACTAAGGTTCTAGTATTTGAAAGAGATGACGTAAGAACTAAATGCGAGATTAGGGTAAACCAGGAACGTCTAGAGCAAGTGAATGAAATTGTGTATTTAGGAAGTATGTTTAGCGCGGATGGAAGATGTGATTCGGATGTAGAACGGCGAGTAGCTGCCGGAAACAAAGTTAACGGTGCTTTTTCCCAGTTAGTAAAGCGACAAAGCATCGTAAAAGAAGCACGAATGGCGATTCATAACGCAGTGCTAGTGCCAACTTTGCTTTACGGTAGTGAAACCTGGGTATGTCAGCAGATGCATGAAAGTAAATTGAATGCTGTGGAGATGCGATCACTTCGAAAATTGTACCTTGGCCGACCGAATACGTAACGAAGTGATACGCAATATGGCAGGTTTGAATGAAAGTGTCAGTGTTAAGCTGGAAAAGGGCGTGCTCCGTTGGTTTGGACACGTCCAACGAATGAGTGAGGAACGATTGACGAAGAATATATATTGTTCAAAAGTAGAGGGTAGAAGGAGTCAGGGTAGGCCAAAACTTACATATGAAAACCACGTGAGCAGATTGCTCAAAAACGGAAAGGTCAAAAGTACTCGGATACCCAGACGTGCGTGTATGAAGCGATTGATGAATCTCGAAGAAGCGAAAGAAGTATGCATGGATCGCGAAGCCTGGCGATGTGTCCTCTCTGACTACCCCGTCAGGGATACAGCGTGAAGATAGTTAGTTAGTTTTTTTCATTACGTATAATAAATTAAGTAATTTTTTAGAAAAAAAATGTGTTTATTTATATAGTTGTTTATCAAATACGCCTTATCCCCAAAGAGGTGGCAGAGGCATATTAACGCCCACTTTTTACCGAGTGAATTCCTGTCTCACATCAGAGATAGTGAGCCAATTCCCGTGTTGAAATAGACAGAGGCAGGTTATGGCTACCTACTGTAAAATTTCCAGCTGTTAAATCAAGTCGCACATCGTGTCTTCAACTTAGCTTAACGACTGCCATGTTGCTGGCAACATGGCAACATGGCAACATGGCAAGAAGTAAGAAAATAACATAAAATATAGTTCAGTAAACTAATACCAGTGGTTTGTAAACTATCTAACAAAGACTTTACAAAACATACATACATACATATTGTCACGCCTTTATCCCCAAAGGGCAGCCCCGAAGTGCAGCAGAGGCATATTAAACGCCCACATTTCACCGTATGCATTTCTGTCCCACGTAACGGTAGGGTGAGCCCATTGCCGTGTTGAAATAGACAGACGCAAGTTATGGCTACCTGCTGTTAAAAATTTTAAGCGTTCAACTTCGCCTAATGACTGCCATGTTCCTTGTTACATTAACGTGCCTTTCGAAGCAAGGAAATAACATTAAATATAGTTCAGAAAAATAATACCAGTGGTTTGTAAACTGTCTAACAAAGACTTTACAAGACAATGCATAAGCCCCACATAAATTTGGTTCAATTCGTCATATCTTTCTTTATTATAGTCACGTCTTTAGTATGAATAAGGTTACTCATCTTAGAATAAATAATAGATTTACGAGTACGTGAGTATACAGGGGTAGGAGCAGCCATATTTAAAAGGATTTACGGAGATAAGATAATATACTCGTAGTTATGATGAGTAATTAAGAAATTGCTTAATGAGGAAGTGACTAGGATACTATAAACATTTGTAAGTAGTAATTTATTTTAAAAGAGTTTTACCTTACTTACACATCTTCTATTAAAAAAGCGGCCAAGTGTAAGTCGGACTTGCCCATGAAGGGTTTTGTAGCAGCAAGTAACATCATATAAAAGTCAAAAGGTAAATTGCGGTTTACCTTTTGAGCTTTTAATTGATATTAAAACCCTTAATATCATTTTTGAAGACCTATCCATAGATAAACCACAGTATGGGTTTACTGAGGTAGGTGCTTCTTACTCTAATATTATAGATTTTATTTTGACTGGTACACACTGCATGCAGTCCACTATAGTGGTGCTGGTTGGTAGAAGGGGCAATATTAATAGTGACAAACTTATAAAACATTTTGATAAGTTATCAAGTCTAAATGTAAAACAAGTCATTTTGTACACCTTGCCATACAGCACTGCTATGAGCCACAAGGAAAACAACTTAAGATACAAATTAAATATGAAACTACATACCATGGTATCATATTCCAAAAAAATTGAATTGTTCGATTGGAACACAATTTTCAATAATAATAGTCTGTTGACATTAGATAGATATTTTCTATCAAAAACTTTACAACGAAAGCTCTGTTGCTATCTAATTTTTTAATCTTTCAAGCCAAATTATTGGCAAGTACAACTGTTTTTATTGAGCACCATAATTTTGACACTTCACGTTTGGAAAATGAAATTCCAAAAAACTAGTTTGTAGGACAACAGATAATAAATCTGGCCAGTTTTGTCAGACTTTGGCCCCTGAGAATAATCATAATAAAAATATTGTTTTTATAAACCTGGTGCACCATAATGTTACAGGTTTAATAAATGGTAAAGATTTAGAGTTGGAGCTATACATTAATGCAAATTCTATTAATATTTTTTGTGCTACAGAGCACGGATTAAAAGATCATGAAATCACATTGTTGAACTTCATAAATCACCAGGTTGCTAGCTCGTTCAATAGAAAACATTCTAAATGTTTTTTATTGAATCTTAATATTAATTAATAAAAACTTAAAATTCAAAGAACGTAAGTATTTAGTAGCCCTCTCCATTGAGCGAGTTATTGAGATTGCCAGTATTGAGTTTGAGCATTTCATCTTGTTAAGCGTATACAGTCCCCCTGATGCACCATACATTAAATTTGAAGAAAAGCTTGAAGAAGCACTGTTCAAATGCCAATGTTCTAAGAAATCTATAATAGTTTGTGGAGATTTTAATGTTGACATCATTAACCCCATCAGAGAGAAATAAAATGAAAAAAATATTTAAATCCTTTAATCTGCATAGTACATTCTTAGAACCTACTCGTATTACAGCCACCAGTGCAAAATGTATTGATAATATTTTTACTGATATTAAACCAATAAATAAAAGTATTTGGATCCTGTAGAGTCAGATCATCGTGACCAATGGATAAAGTTTTCTAAAACTAGTAATAAAGTCTGCAAAAAACAAATTAAATATGTACCAATTAACCAAAGTCGTTTGAATATTTTTAATGAAAATATAGTAAAGAGAATGCCATATCTACCTGACTTCACTTGTGTAGACCAGTCATATACAAACTTATTTAATATGATTAATGATGAGTTTGGCAAAGTTTTTACCTCAAAACCTCTACAGATTGGTGGTCGTCCTGTTTTCAGTGATTGGGCTACACCAGGTATTTTTAAAAGTAGAAACAAATTATTTTAATTATATTTAGAAAAATCATATATTTTTAACCAAACCTTTCAGGAATATGTTAAAAATTATTCTAAGATATTTAAACAAACATTTGATCTTGCAAAGTCAAACTTTATTAAAAATAAAATTTCTAATTCTGTAAAGAAAATAAAAATGACTTGCAATGTCATTAACTCTGAATGCGGTAGAACTATGGTGACAGAAAGGGATTTCCACTTAAAAGTAAATGATTGTCATGTTACAGGGGACCTGGAAGTGGCGACGGAATCTGAACATTTTTTCAAAAATGTACCTATTTTGACGACTAAATCTTTGCAAGCGTCTTCCAGTTCCTCTGAACATTTATTAGAAGAATCTGTTCCTTATTGCAGGGATGCATTTGTATTCACAGATATTTATGCTCAGGATATTATAAAAACTTTAAAATGTATTGAAATTAAGAAAACTGCGGACCTTTGGGGATTATCAGTCAAAACTGCATCATGTATCGTTGAGGTCATTGCGCCCCATCTAGCAACTGTGATGATGATTAACTGTGTGATTTAATGAAATACAGCAAAGTTATACCCTTGTTCAAGGCTGGCAGCGCTACAGACCCGTCTAATTTCCGACCAGTGTCAGTGCTGCCAACTTTGAGCAAAGTATTTGAAAAAATAATTTTGAATCAAATGCTATCCCACTTTGATATTCATAAAATATTTCATACAAAACAGTTTGGTTTTACGAAAGGGCGCTCAACTTCCGATGCTGGTGTTGAGTTATTAAAATGTATTCATGATGCTTGGGAAGACAAGCAAGATGCATTAGGTATATTCTGCGATCTATCCAAGGCTTTTGATTGCGTTCAACATGAATCATTGTGCAAAAAATAACATCACTATGGAATAAGAGGCAAAGCTCTCGACCTTCTGTCTTCATATTTGAACAATAGAATACAGAGGGTCGATATTAATGGTACACGTTCTGTAGGATCCATGGTTACAATGGGTGTCCCACAAGGCTCGATACTTGGGCCATTCTTGTTCTTCATTTATATTAATGATTTACCATTTTATGTAGGGGACAGGAATAGGATTGTTTTGTTTGCAGATGATACCTCATTGAATTTTAAAATTAGAAGACAATTAGATAATTATGACGATGTAAACAATGCAATCACGAGAGTAGTTCATTGGTTCAGCTCAAATAATCTTTGCCTACATGAAAACTAAATGTATTAAATTTACTCTACCAAATGTAAAACAAGTTACGGCCAATGTTCAACTTAATGGACAAGTGTTAGAGTTTGTGGAATCAACTGTGTTCCTTGGTCATTTTTGATGCCAATTTGCAGTGGGGCCCACACATAGAAAAGACGGCCTCTAGGTTAAGTTCGGCTGCATACGCTGTAAAAAAGATCAGGACTCTAACAGATGTAGATACGGCTAGAATGGTTTACTTCAGCTATTTTCATAGTATTATGTCTTACGGTATTCTACTTTGGGGGAGTGCTGCAGATGTAAATAACATTTTTGTTCTTCAAAAGCGGGCTGTATATATATAATTTGGGCCCCAGAGTCTCCCTCCGAGAAAAATTCAAACAAGTAAATATTCTAACCGTAGCATTACAATATATTTTTGCCAATCTTATGTATGTCCAGAAAAAGCTATCACAGTTTACTAAACTCTGTGATATACATAATATAAACACTAGACATAAAAATAATCTTTCAGTTCACCACAGTCGGCTGCATAAGATTGGCGATTGTTTCCAGGGTAACTGTATACGCTTTTACAACAAGCTTCCCTGTGACCTGAGAAATTTACCATTAAATAAATTTAAAAAGTACATTAAAAGAAAGCTTTGTGAATAAGGTTATTACTCTATTCAAGACTATTTACAGTACAGGAATGCCTGGAAATGATATGCTGGCAAATAAAATATTATAGTCATAAAATATTAAATTGTAAATAGGCCATAAAAAAAAAGCCTTCCTAAGTTTTTTGCCGGTTCTTCTCAGGCCGCGTTCCGAACCGGTGGTCACTTTAAATTTACAATTTTTTTCTTTAGTTTTAGTGTATGACATTTTGTAAGCGCCGTTGAAATGGTCTATGCAAAATAAAGACATTTTATATTTTTTTTTCTTTTTAAATAAAATTTTTCGTTTTGGTTCCAAGTATGGAACCCCGAAAATTTATTGTATATTTTGCTATTATTGTGTGAAAATCTTAATGCGGTTTACGGAATACACCTACTTACCAAGTTTAAACAGTATAGTTCTTATAGTTTCAGAAAAAACGACTGTGACATACGGACCGACAGACAGACAGATATGATGAATCCATGACGGTTTCGTGTTTTTCCATTTGGCTACGTAACCCTAAAAATTAGGATGCCTCTCAGATGAGGTGATCTAGAGAGGGAAGATTTACTTACTGTACCAGGATAATGGGAGAGACTTGCTGTCCTAAAAACAGCCAAAGGCGTCGAATCAGAAGCGGAGCGCCTGTCCTTAGTAACCTTGCGGTATCTGAAATACGATCAAAATGTATTTGGTTTTCGTGATTCGAGTTTAATATAAGATATAAGCTATAAAATGTTCAAGACGCTTATAAGGCCTTTAACTTAAAACTGGCATGTTACTGGCATACCAACGGACCCGGACCTGGACCAACGGCTTAATGTGGGGAGTCCGTTTCTACACAGTGAAACAGTGTTTGGAAGTAAGGGCTGTTCTAAACCTACTCTGTCCGCGAACCCAAAAGGCGCCTTTGAGAGTTTGCGCAAGGTGATGCCCCGCAGCAGATTGGTGTCCTGCTTCGTTGGTTGGTTAAATAAGAGTGGAAACGCGTCTCAGGATACTGGGCAACTCAGTTTGCCCATATTGAAGGAAGGTCCCTGTAGCATATAGATGATTGTGAGGGTAAATTGGAAATAAATGGACAGTCTGTGTCAAGCTATCTTGTTGTTCTACTACAGTCCCTATGTGGGCCTATCGAAGGATTCCGGTAAAAAACGGCTTAATGTGCTTTTCAAAGCGTGTATTCATTCATAAACGGAAACAGAAAGCGGATCAGCCATAGCTAAAAATACTTAACGCAGAACACTGAGTTAGTGCAATTATGAGGTTCTTTTAGGAAAGTAAGAATTACTATCTATCTTCACGCTGAATGCCTAAAAGGGTCAGACAAAACCGATCGCCATCAGACTTCGCGCTCCATGCATATTTCTTCCGCTGCAGATTATTAAAAATTTCATACATACACATCTGGGTTTCTGTGTACTTTTGAGCTGTCTAGTTTTGAGCAATCTGCTCACATAGTCTTCGTATGTAAGTCTCAGTCTACCCTAACTTCTTTGCGCACAATAGACATTGTTTGTCAATCGTTCCTCACTCAATCGTTGGACGTATCCAAACCAACGGAGCACGCTTATTCCCAGCTTATATTGATGACAATTTATTCAAACCTGCAACCTGCCATATTGCGTATCAATAGAATTGATAAAAGAAAGAGTTCTTCAAGTATTATTATATATTCAAACGAAGAACACTCTAGCGACGATATAAAAGCAATTTGGTAGAGTAGCACCTACTAAACATTTACACAGCAAGAGACATGATAATACGAACGTGCTCACCTCGCAGAATGTGTGAAACTGAACACGGAACATTGAATTTTATTTCTATTTGTAGGATAACTGTTCATTGTAAAGGTTTTGTACCACTGATAGCGGCTTTTTATTATTAAAATGTGACATTATCTCTTGTCTAAGTGTGTCTTTACTGCCTCCGTGGCGCAGTGGGAGTGTATCCGACTGCTACGCAAGAGGTCATGGGTTCGATTCCCACCCAGGATAAAACTGTATGTGATGAGAACGATGGTTTATTCTGTGTCTGGGTGTTATTTATCTATATTATGTATGTATTTAGAAATATATAAGTATGTATATATGGTTACCATAGTACAAGCTCTGCTTAGTTTCGAATCAGAATCGTTGTGTGAGTTGTCTCAACTATATTTATTTATTTTTATTTATTTATATAAAAGCTTAATAAATATTTGTGTTATAAAAAAAAAAAGTTACGTAATTTTAAATGCCAAATTCTTTGTGTAAATGACGGCTTTGGTGGTGTTAGTGACAGTGTATACGACTGCCGAGCCGAGGTCATAAAGGTTCGGTTCCCGGAACAAATATCAGTGTGATCCACAAATGTTTGTTTTAAAGTTTGTGTCTTTTCTATGTATCATTTGTATGTATTTAGAAATATATATTTTTAGAGAATTATTTAGATCCCAAACCATGTACAAGCTTATATAAGCTTCCTTTGGGCTAGATGACGCTATGAATATTATCCACCTTTTATAATATTTTATGAGACGATAAAATTACACTCACAATAAGTTTTCTATGAAAATCAAAAAGGCACTAAATTAAAACTATCTCTACCATTACATGTATGCCAAGGGTTTCACTACAGGGTATGGTAAAAATTGTGGGAAATATGAAAACGAACAAAAAATAATGCGGTTCAAGAACTCAAAGAGGAGATTCGGATGATCAAACAACTACCGACACGGCGACGTACGAAATTTATTCAAAAATTGCATGTACCTAATATTGTACCTAATATCTGAGAATGCCTCGGATAGAGCAGACAGTGGCTTTTATATAAATAAATAAATAAATATCCATCACGCCTTATCCCCGAAGGGGTGGCAGAGGCATATTATATGCCCACTTTTCACCGTGTGGATTCCTGTCCCACGTAATAGGTAAATAAAATAAATAAATATCCATCACGCCTTATCCCCGAAGGGGTGGCAGAGGCATATTATATGCCCACTTTTCACCGTGTGGATTCCTGTCCCACGTAATAGGTGGTGAGCCCATTGCCGTGTTGAAATAGACAGACGCAGGTTGTGGCTACCTGCTGTTGAAATTTTCAAGCCGCCCATAAGACCTTCAACCAGGCTTAACGACTGCCATTTTACTGGCAACCGGGACCAACGGCTTAACGTGCCTTCCGAAGCACGGAAACGCTCGCAAATGTAAATGCCACAAAGTGGTCACCCATCCGAGGACCAGCCATAGTGAAAGTTGCGTAACTCAGTGATCGTTTACAGAACACTGTGACCCCGAGGCCACGAGCGCTTATTAAATATGTATATTTATATAAATAAATAAAAATAAATAAATATCGTTGGGTCAACTCACACAACGCCATCTGATTCCGTACTAAGCAGAGTGTGTACTATGGTAACCACATAACTCATTAAATAAATAAAAAATAAATAAATAATGTGGGACACTTTTCACACAGCGCTATCTAGCCCAAAGTAAGCTAATATTAGCTTGTGTTATGGGATCTAGATAACTGCTAAACATACTTTTATATTTCTAAATGCACACATATTATAGATAAATAACACCCAGATACAGAATAAACCATCGTGCTCATTAGACAAAGTTTTATCCTGGGTGGGAATCAATCAAATCAAAAATTCAATGAATGTTATGTTTTCATTTATTTCAGTTAGGTGGTCTAACGCAAATTCTTATTTTTCTTTGCTTAAGTACTTTATATTTTATTATTTATTTTCCGAGATAAAATATCTAATTGGGGAAATGGGCTGGTAATATACCTTTGGACCTGAAGCGGTCAGGGTCAAGTTACATGATTAATATATTTTAGTTTTAATTTCACAGTAAACAATTATTGACATCTTTAATAAATTGCTTTTGATTGATGCTTGTATGCTTCTTATATACATTTCATAGTCCTAATCAACGAGAGCACATTTGAATGAAATGTTTATAGTATTTTTAATTATTATTAAATATTATTATTTTTTATAGTAATTAGTAACCTGACTGATGGCTATTTATGTACTATCGAATAGCTAGCATACTAATTGCTTTTAAAATTGTTTCTATGTTTCTGTCAGAAACGGTGTGAGAAAACTCCAACACATGTGCAAAGCAACAACATACAACATATTGTCACGCCTTTATCCCCGAAGCGGTAGGCAGAGGCATATTTAACGCCCACGTTGAATGTGCCACAATGCATTTCCGTCCCACGTAACAGGTGGTGAGACCATTGCCGTGTTGAAATGGACAGGCGCAGGCTGCATCGACCTGCTGTTGAAATTTTTTAAGCAGCCCATAGGACCTCCAACTTGGCTTGACGACTGCCATTTTATTGGCAACCGGGACCAATGGTTTAACGTGCCTTCCGAAGCACGGAACTGGGGTGGGTCTAAAGGACCGACTAAATTTAATAATAAAATGTGTCTATTTTAGATGTTAAATTTGGAAGAAATTTTAAACCCGTTGCCTTTTAGTGAGATGGTAACAAAAATGCTAAAAGGTCTTATGTGCTAGACACTCATTATCACGACCAATTAAAGTCCTGGTAGTCTCGGACTGAATGTATGCGAATGTGCGAAGCAGCTGGTAAATAAAATATATTTTACAGAAAATAAAATCGTCCTCTACAACATGTTTTCAACACTATCTCCAAGAAAATCCAGCGCTGTATATCTTCCTAACTCAAGTCGGATTACTTCGAAAGTAAAAGCTACAATACAAATGATGCAGAATTTAGCAGAAAAATCGCCACCACTGCAGCTAAATTGCGGTTTTAGCTAACATATTTGCTTTTAAGGTGTCCTAAGCTTACCTAAAATATTATAGCACGATAATTTCTAGAATAAATCTGCTGTAATTAAATATTGTAAAGAGTTTGTACCAACGGATGAGGTTTTGCACGTACAGAACAACGGAGGAAGCTTTGTTGCAGCGCCTTTTTTTTGTTTTAAGGTTACTTATTACATAAGAGAAAAACGGGACTCTTGTACTAAGGCTACATTGTCCGTCTTAGTTTGATGTATTTCTGTTGTCGTTAGTACGACAAAAAATGATATTTAAGAGGGTTTTAATAGATAATGGTACGGAGCCCTTCCTACGTGATTCCGACTCACGTTGACGGCTTTTTAGACTATTAAATCATAAAATTTAGAAAAGTCCCATAAAACAACTTACAGCCGAATACTGAAACGTTCCTCAAATATCTAACAACAACTTAAATGTTTGAGTAGTACCTAAATACAAAATTCCTATTCTCAAACATCAACTTTAAGTATGTGTTAAATTTAAGTTCTATCCGTGTTTCTGTACCCATCTATTTATCAGGAACCATAAGAGATAGAAACAAACTGTTTGCGGCATTCGATTCTGGACACCATGAATACGTGCGCAGGTGATTTAAATTTCTACACTTAACCGGTTTCGGTTTAGAAGTCGTCTGATCCTTTCGCTACGAAGTGTAATGTGTTACTTGTTTTTCTATGTCTGTTTTTTATCAGGTACATCCTCTTTCCTGAATGAGTGGCAGAGGCAAATTATACAACCACATATTACCGTGTACTTTTTTGTCCCACACCGTGGTGAGCCCATTACCGTGCTGGAATGGACAGGCGCAACTTGTGGAGGCCCGCTGTAATTATTAAACTGCCCTTAAGGCCTTCAACTTGGCTTAACGACTGCCATGGCATCAACGGCTTAACGTCCCTTCTAAAGCACGCAAACGCTCGTATTTGAAAATACAACAAAGAACAACCGTAACTAGCCATATTGAAAAATTGCTTACCGTAGTGGTCGTAAACAGAACAATTAATCCAATGAACTGAAAATGAAATGAAAACTTTATTCACGTACGTCACAAAGTAACACTTATGTACGCAATATTATTGCTTCTACACTTATATTCACTGCCAGATTCGCAGATATTCGCGGTAGAGCCTGAGGAATAACCTGGTAATAAAACACAAAGCCACTCTTAAACGCCAGTAATTACATTAGTTTTATTAACATTAAATTATTATTTAAACAAATTAAGATTTTGAATTTCAGAATTTGGTTTGGAAATGACGGAGATTTGATGTAACAAAACCAATTTGAAAACGTTCTTCGTGTTTTCAAACGTATAAAATATAATAATACTAGTGGTTCTCTGAACCGTAGACTTCGGAGTTTCTTTTTTTCGTTTTGAGCGCTCTTGCCAACCACTACGGGACCATTTCCCCTCCCCTGCCTCGATTTCCCTTCCGATCGAAAACCCCCCTCGCTAAAAGTTGTTGGCTATATCAAGGATTGTCCATGCCAAGTTGCATGCAAATCCGATAAAAAATGCGACCTGTAGACTGAATGGACGGACGGACGGTCGGACATCAATAGCATTTTCCCGTACCAGTGGAGTTAAAAAGGAGAATAAAATTCACAGCTCTTCAACTTAATATCACGTAAGTATGTATGTGTATAATAGATTTACCTTCGTCATCAAACACGTCAGTTGTCCACCGTGATGTTGGTTTAGGACCACACGTGAGGTACACGTACATAAGACAATATTAATTAGAAGGCCACTGGACATTGAGTTACGAGCTTTTATTGGAATTCGATATGTACATAATTTGAGATTAACTGATGGAACATGTTTAATATGGTTTCAGTCAAGAACATTTATATATTGTTCGTATCAATCACGTCTCATCCCCTAAGGGGTTGGCAGAGGCATAATTATACGCTCATATTTCCCCGTATGCGTTTATCTTCCATGTAACAGGTGTTGAGTCCATTGCGGCGTTGAAATGGACAGGCGCAGGCTGTGGTGACTGTTGTTTTTTAAGTCTTCCATAAGGCCTTCAACTGGGCTAAACGACTGCCATATTACTGGCAACCGGGAGCAACGACTTAGCGTGCCTTCCGAAGCACGGAAACGCTTGCAAATGTAAAATGCCACAAATTGGTCACCCATCCAAGGCCCATCAGCCATAGCGAAAACTGCTTAACGCAGTGATCGTTTACAGAACACTGACTGTACCTAATGATGTACATTTCTAGTAGAACGAGCACGAATGACATTGATACCTTGATCTGTGTACTTTACCATCGAAATACAAGTAAAATTTAAAGTACGGACTGCAAAATAGAACGAAAATTCCATTTTCTACACGAAAAGTAGTTTTATGCCACCCTCGTGAATGTTTTACGTCTTTACCGGAGTTTCACGATTTTATTTAGAAATCTCCTGCAGTAACAAATTTAGGTGAAATTTTCGCAAAGAAACTTCTAGTAACTAAGACATCGCTCGACAACATTGCATTGGCAATTTAGGTGTAAGTGCAAGTCAAAGTCGTCACCTATTTTTAAATTATACTTCTATTGGCGCGTTAGGGAAAAATTATGAGAGTAAATTTTTACGATGCAGACCGTCACGAAAAACCGTCACGTTACCATGAAGTTTTTATTTTTTATTTTTGTTTTTGTGGCTACCATGAAGTTAGCTGATAAGTGTTTCCATGACACTTATAACTGCATTCAAAGTAGTTTTTCAAACTCACTAAAGTTAGCTAAAGTCAAAATTTTAGTTTTTTCTACAAAACGTAGGATAAGGCGAAAGATAAAAATTTTAATAAGATTTTTATTTTGTTACACCAAAAAAGTATAACTTCTAATGAGTTACACGTACATACACACTTTTTCTTTTAAATGGCCACTTATTGTATGGCTACGAACTTTGATATCGCACCCGCCATGTTGAAATGTTGTATAGAAAACTAAAAACATTCCAAGAAAATAAGGCTAGTTATCTGATAATAAAGTTATGCTGAAATCTACTCAAATTCGTGCAACCTGGTTAACTATCGAGGTGCATGGCAAAGAACCATCCAAGTTTATATTTAAGCAAATATTTCAAAAAAATTAACATACTTATTTTGTATGAGTTATTTGTAATTGGATAAATAAATAAATACAAAAACAGTAATGGAAGTTGGATACATATTAGAAGTATCGTAGTTATTTATTGGTTAAACTGAATTGTTTGAGCTTTGAAATTTTCTTGGATGGACTAGTTAATGGATTTCTGTCGATAAGTTATATATATGAAGCGCTCGTGGCCCCGCGGTCTCAGTGTTCTGTAAACGATCACGGAGTTACGCAACTTTCACTATGGCTGGTCCTCGGATGGGTGACCACTTTGTGGTATTTACATTTGCGAGCGTTTCCGTGCTTCGGAAGGCACGTTAAGCCGTTGGTCCCGGTTGCCAGTAAAATGGCAGTCGTTAAGCCTGGTTGAAGGCCTTATGGGCGGCTTGAAAATTTCAACAGCAGGTAGCCACAACCTGCGTCTGTCTATTTCAACACGGCAATGGGCTCACCACCTATTACGTGGGACAGGAATCCACACGGTGAAAAGTGGGCATATAATATGCCTCTGCCACCCCTTCGGGGATAAGGCGTGATGGATATTTATTTTTTTATTTATTTATTTTATTTTAAGTTATATATACCTAACATAAGTATCATTTATTTATATGTGATTTAATTTTAACTAGGGCTTAAGTTATTTTTGCAGTATTCGATATTTTGCATTATACACATTTTTTCTTTATGCAGTTATTCGATCTATGAACTATCATTCTATTAACAAAGTTTGAATGAAAGATGTGCTCTCTATGAACAGAGATTTCTGTCAACTCTGTTTTTTAATGAATCGAGATATCTACGAACAATGATACTATCAACTAAGTTTTCTATGAAATATTTTTCAGTCTTACGTTTACTCTTTTAGTGTGAAACGTTAGACAGAAACATCGTGAAGATTAACAGACAGACATTTGAAGTTTCTACCTGTTTTAGTTATTGAGACTGAGAGAAAAAAATTAAACAAAACAAATCATGTTTACAGTATGGGAACCGCCTTATTATTTGTTAAATGGAGATACAACTAAAAATAAGGATTTTACCTAGACAAGCAGCACTTGGCCCATTTTTTTTTCACTTCACTTTTGTTATAACATTATCTAATATATCTCCGCGGTTTATGTTGATTCAATTTGAGCAGCGCTGCGAAGATGATGAAGCTTATCAAGACTGCCAGTTTATTTAATATGGTTTGGTTTGGAATCAGAGTAGATTTCAGAAACGTGGTTAGTATCTTTAGTGAATTACCTTGCTATAGAAGCCGATATACGTTGTTTGCTACACAATTTTAGTTATTCTATTAGTTTCTTTGATGTATTAGATACTAGGTGACCCCCCGGCTTCGCCCGTAACATACTTCGAACTCCCGTCGCACCTATTTAATCCCGTCGCTTATAAATTCTACAATATTGCATAAAATATTGCCCGATTTGTCGACATTTATGGCTACTGCTCCGCTCTCCAGGGTGATAGCGTATTTATATATAGCCTATAGCCTTCCTCGATAAATGCTTATGGGCTATCTAACACATAAATATTTTTTCAAATCCGACTTATTACTATTTGTAGAGCAGATTCGCAAGGACAGACGTCGTTAACGATCATCTTTAAACATAGTAAAATTTTGATGCGTTGTAGCATTATTAAAAGATTTGTATAATTTCCCTGTTTTTTTTTATTAAGTTTTATTTTTTTTAATGCTTGGCACCGTCTTCAAACCTATCAATAGGTAGCACTAAAAATAGTAGTATTTTATTAAAATAAAGGTATTAGGTTTGCATAAGAGGTGAATTAAATTAAATCTTTATTAAGTTATTTCATACTTTTAAGTTTTAGAAGTCGGTATTTTTAAACGAAGTTTTTTTTTATTTTTTACATTTTATTGCCTGTGATATGTTATCCTGCAAACTACAGTGGAATTTTTCAAAATTACATGACATAAACTTTGAGTTTTTACTAGTTACATGGACTAGAATGACATTTGGAGTATCGCTTTATCATATTAATATAAATAAAAATAAATCGCATAATATTTTGCATAAAAAAATGCCCGAATTGTCAACATTTATGATTACTGCTTAGCTCTAGATAAATGGGCTATCCAAGACAAATCGAATTTTTCAATTCCGACCAGTAGTTCCTGGGAATAGAGCGTTCAACTACCGAAACAAACAAACAAACTCTTCAGATTCATAATATTATTATAGATTAAATCAATGCGAGTTCCAAGACGTTCTACCTTGTATTGTGACAAGTTCGAGCTTGATGTAACTTTTTTGGTACTGTTCATTACTGTTAACTTACATTTGTGTCAGTAATAGATGCGGGTAATAATAGTAACTATATAGAAAAACACCGTTTTTAAAAACGTTCACTGAAAATCAAATAGCATTTTAAATTCTTAATGCCTGAGTTCTTCAAAATCAAATACAATCATGAAACGTCTTCTCACCCAAATAACGTTAATAATACTTCAAAATTCAAACGTCATCAGTTCAAACAGGATTAATTATATACTAGCTGTAGCCCGCGATCTGGAACTGATATTATGTGATTATTAATGATACTGGAACAGGAACTGGAACTGGAACAGGAACTGGTACAGGAACTGGAACAGGAACAGGAACTGGAACAGGAACAGGAACTGGAACAGGAACTGGAACAGGAACTGGAACAGGAACTGGAATAGGAACTAGAACAGTAACTGGAACAAGCACTGGAGCAGATACTGGAACAGGAACTAAAACAGGAACTGGAATAGAAACTGAAACAGGAACTGGAACAGGCACTGGAACAGGAACTGGAACAGGAAATGGAACTGGAACAGGAACTGGAACAGGTACTGGAACAGGTACTGGAACAGGAACTGGAACAGGAACTGGAACAGGTACTGGAACAGGTACTGGAATAGGAACTGGAACTGGAACAGGAACTGGAACAGGAACTGGAACAGGTACTGGAACAGGAACTGGAACAGGAACTGGAACAGGAACAGGAACAGGAACTAGAACAGGAACTGGAACTGGAAATGGAACAGGGAATGGAACTGGAACTGGAACTGGAACAGGAACAGGAACTGGAACTGGAACTGGAACTGGAACAGGAACTGAATTCTGAATATGTATTAATATATATTACTATTTTGAATATATATTAATATTCACATTAATATTCTGAATATAGAACATTAATATCCTGACGGACGCTGATAATACGATTCACACTGTGAAATTTGAAATAATATTCTATTAGGACATGATAGTAGCCCCCCAAGTGAGTCCGAAATACCTTAAAATCTAATTTTATTAGTAACATTATGAGCAGTTTAGAACATTTGACACGAAAATCTGCGTAAGTTAAAATCTGGTTATGTCAACTTCGTTTTCTCACAAAATAATAACATTACGGACGTTTTAAATTTAATCCGTATGTAATTAAACACTTGAGAAGTTATTTCAATTTCAAAATTCCTTTAGATAATATTGTGACAAGTTCGAGCTTGATGTAACTTTTTTGGTACTGTTCATTACTGTTAACTTACATTTGTGTCAGTAATAGATGCGGGTAATAATAGTAACTATATAGAAAAACACAGTTTTTAAAAACGTTCACTGAAAATCAAATAGCATTTTAAATTCTTAATGCCTGAGTTCTTCAAAATCAAATACAATCATGAAACGTCTTCTCACCCAAAAAACGTTAATAATACTTCAAAATTCAAACGTCATCAGTTCAAACAGGATTAATTATATACTAGCTGTAGCCCGCGATCTGGAACTGATATTATGTGATTATTAATGATACTGGAACAGGAACTGGAACTGGAACAGGAACTGGTACAGGAACTGGAACAGGAACTGGAACAGGAACAGGAACAGGAACAGGAACAGGAACAGGAACAGGAACAGGAACTGGAACTGGAACTGGAACTGGAATAGGAACTGGAACAGTAACTGGAACAAGCACTGGAGCAGATACTGGAACAGGAACTAAAACAGGAACTGGAATAGAAACTGAAACAGGAACTAGAACAGGCACTGGAACAGGAACTGGAACAGGAAATGGAACTGGAACAGGAACTGGAACTGGAACAGGTACTGGAACAGGAACAGGAACTGGAACAGGAACTGGAACAGGTACTGGAACAGGTACTGGAATAGGAACTGGAACTGGCACAGGAACTGGAACAGGAACTGGAACAGGTACTGGAACAGGAATTGGAACAGGAACTGGAACAGGAACAGGAACAGGAACTAGAACAGGAACTGGAACAGGAACTGGAACAGGAACTGGAAATGGAACAGGGAATGGAACTGGAACTGGAACAGGAACTGGAACTGGAACAGGAACTGAAACAGGAACTGGAACAGGAACTGGAACAGGAACTGGAACAGGAACTGGAACTGGAACTGGAACAGGAACTGGAACAGGAACTGGAACAGGAACTGGAACAGGAACTGGAACTGGAACTGGAACTGGAACAGGAACAGGAACAGGAACTGGAACTGGAACAGGAACTGGAACAGGAACTGGAACAGGAACTGGAACAGGAACTGGAACAGGAACTGGAACAGGAACTGGAACAGGAACTGGAACAGGAACTGGAACAGGAACTGGAACAGGAACTGGAACAGGAACTGGAACAGGAACTGGAACAGGAACTGGAACAGGAACTGGAACAGGAACTGGAACAGGAACTGGAACAGGAACTGGAACAGGAACTGGAACAGGAACTGGAACTGGAACAGGAACTGGAACAGGAACAGGAACTGGAACAGGAACTGGAACAGGAACTGGAACAGGAACTGGAACAGGAACTGGAACAGGAACTGGAACAGGAACTGGAACAGGAACTGGAACAGGAACTGGAACAGGAACTGGAACAGGAACTGGAACAGGAACTGGAACAGGAACTGGAACAGGAACTGGAACAGGAACTGGAACAGGAACTGGAACTGGAACAGAAACTGTAACAGGAACTGGAATTGCTACAGAAACTGGAACTGGAACTGCTACAGAAACTGCTTTAATACAAGAATTTTAATATCACGTCGATGCATTGCGTCATGCAAGTCTAGCAAGATCTTCATTGTCTGATCTAAAGCGGTAAAGAATGTCCTTACCTTATTTAGGTTTCATAGCCTCATGGAGAGGCTAGTCGAGATCAACGCGTTCAAGGACGTTTCCAAAAATTTGTCTTTGCTCTGAGGTTTAACACACTTGACCTCTGAGAGATTCGATAGAGAACATAATTATCAGTAAATTCGGCTATACATGCTGTTACACATAGGCTACGGGTATAGCCTATGTGTAATTATAAGCAAATTAACCCTCCTTAGTAATGCAATTCACAATTTTAATGAAATCTATTCAGTAGTGTCTGAGTTTATCCCTGACATGTATAGATTCCTATTTGTCTCTACCAAAATCCTAGATTATGTAGCGTGATAATATATAGCCTATGTGTTCCCGACCTCTTAATGATATTCGTGCAATATTAGAATTAAATCCAATCAGTACTTTCTGAGTTTATCCCGGACAAAGCCTAGCGCAGAAAAACAGACACACAACAATTTTAAAAACTACATTTTTGGATTTGGTATCCTTTGGCGAACATACAGCAAGTATTTTTTTTTATAAATATATTACTGTTTTTAGTGTTTAGTTTAACGTACAGCAAGTATTTTTTGGTTAAATGTTCAATCAACAGTTTTTAGTTGGTTACTATTTTATTATAATAAGAACTGAAAAAAAAATCTAATCTGTAAAAACAATACTCAACAAACGGTTAATTACTCTTCCGATTTTCGACATAACTCATAAATGAAGTCATTATTTTGGTTATGGCGTTTGGTCCTATTGACCTACGCCGATCAGTCGAATTCAAAATGTCTTTTAAAACTCTTAAAACTGAAACTATTTCTTTTTCATGCCGCCTTTGAACGTGCCAAATATAAAAAAAAACCAGTAATATGAAATATAAATTAAACGAAATTTCAGAGGGATTATCACCATCTTTGAACCGGGTGGAGTCCCGGCTCGCCGCAGACTAGTTTATGGCCGACGGCGGAAGGTCGGGGGACCCCGTTCACAAAGGCCTTCAGGCGGCTGGCACCCCTCGTGTTCCGGGGTGCCTTCAAGTGCCCGCTCGATTGCTCTCCACCCCTCTCTGTTCTCAAAGGGACGTTTGGGGACGGCTCGAAGCGGGCACAAACTAATCTACTTCGGGAGATCGTGGGGTACAGCACATCTGACCTCTCGAGGAGAGCCTCGTCTTGGGGCATTCCCTTAACCGGGTCGCAGTGAATAGCCCTCAGGCCTATCCTGCGACCCGGTTGGGAAGAAGACGAAACACCGCGGGGTTTAGTGGGTAGGACGGCCCCCAAAGGACCGGGAGCCCCACACACCATTCCTGCTGCCCCCGCAGTAGGAATGACGGCGAGTAAACAGAGGCATATTATACGCCCATATTTCACCGTACGCATCTTTGCAGTGTTGAAATGAAATGGTGAAGGAAGTGAAAGACCATAAATAAGGCCTTCAACTAGGCTTAACGACTGCCATGTTACTGGCAACCGGTATTAACTTCTTAACGTGCCTCCCAAAGCACAAAAACTGCGTGAGCGGGGTTACACGTGCCTTTTTAGGATATTAGTCTATATAATACTAAGATTGTAGAATTTAAAAGCGACGGGATTAAATAGGTGCGACGGGAGTTCGAAGTATGTTTCGGGCGAAGCCTTTTACCTAGTGTTCTGTATTCTGAATATGTATTAATATATATTACTATTTTGAATATATATTAATATTCACATTAATATTCTGAATATAGAACATTAATATCCTGACGGACGCTGATAATACGATTCACACTGTGAAATTTGAAATAATATTCTATTAGGACATGATAGTAGCCCCCCAAGTGAGTCCGAAATACCTTAAAATCTAATTTTATTAGTAACATTATGAGAAGTTTAGAACATTTGACACGAAAATCTGCGTAAGTTAAAATCTGGTTATGTCAACTTCGTTTTCTCACAAAATAATAACATTACGGACGTTTTAAATTTAATCCGTATGTAATTAAACACTTGAGAAGTTATTTCAATTTCAAAATTCCTTTAGATAATATTGTGACAAGTTCGAGCTTGATGTAACTTTTTTGGTACTGTTCATTACTGTTAACTTACATTTGTGTCGGTAATAGATGCGGGTAATAATAGTAACTATATAGAAAAACACCGTTTTTAAAAACGTTCACTGAAAATCAAATAGCACTTTAAATTCTTAATGCCTGAGTTCTTCAAAATCAAATACAATCATGAAACGTCTTATCACCCAAATAACGTTAATAATACTTCAAAATTCAAACGTCATCAGTTCAAACAGGATTAATTATATACTAGCTGTAGCCCGCGATCTGGAACTGATATTATGTGATTATTAATGATACTGGAACAGGAACTGGAACTGGAACAGGAACTGGTACAGGAACTGGAACAGGAACTGGAACAGGAACAGGAACAGGAACTGGAACAGGAACTGGAACTGGAACTGGAATAGGAACTGGAACAGTAACTGGAACAAGCACTGGAGCAGATACTGGAACAGGAACTAAAACAGGAACTGGAATAGAAACTGAAACAGGAACTGGAACAGGCACTGGAACAGGAACTGGAACAAGAAATGGAACTGGAACAGGAACTGGAACAGGTACTGGAACAGGAACAGGAACTGGAACAGGAACTGGAACAGGAACTGGAACAGGTACTGGAACAGGTACTGGAATAGGAACTGGAACTGGAACAGGAACTGGAACAGGAACTGGAACAGGAACTGGAACAGGATCTGGAACAGGAACAGGAACTGGAACTGGAACTGGAACAGGATTTGGAACAGGAACTGGAACAGGAAATGGAACAGGAACTGGAACAGGAACTGGAACAGGAACTGGAACAGGAACTGGAACAGGAACTGGAACAGGAACTGGAACAGGAACTGGAACAGGAACTGGAACAGGAACTGGAACAGGAACTGGAACAGGAACAGGAACTGGAACAGGAACAGGAACTGGAACAGGAACTGGAACTGGAACTGGAACAGGAACTGGAACAGGAACTGGAACAGGAACTGGAACAGGAACTGGAACAGGAACTGGAACAGGAACTGGAACAGGAACTGGAACAGGAACTGGAACAGGAACTGGAACAGGAACTGGAACAGGAACTGGAACAGGAACTGGAACAGGAACTGGAACAGGAACTGGAACAGGAACTGGAACAGGAACTGGAACAGGAACTGGAACAGGAACTGGAACAGGAACTGGAACAGGAACTGGAACTGGAACTGGAACTGGAACTGGAACTGGAACAGGAACTGGAACAGGAACTGGAACTGGAACTGGAACTGGAACTGGAACTGGAACAGGAACTAGAACAGGAACTGGAACAGGAACTGGAACAGGAACAGGAACTGGAACAGGAACTGGAACAGGAACTGGAACTGGAACTGGAACTGGTACTGGAACTGGAACAGGAACTGGAACAGGAACTAGAACAGGAACTGGAACAGGAACTGGAACAGGAACTGGAACAGGAACTGGAACAGGAACTGGAACAGGAACTGGAACAGGAACTGGAACAGGAACTGGAACAGGAACTGGAACTGGAACAGGAACAGGAACTGGAACAGGAACTGGAACAGGAACTGGAACAGGAACTGGAACAGGAACTGTAACAGGAACTGGAACAGGAACTGGAACAGGAACTGGAACAGGAACTGGAACAGGAACTGGAACTGGAACAGAAACTGTAACAGGAACTGGAATTGCTACAGAAACTGGAACTGGAACTGCTACAGAAACTGCTTTAATACATGAATTTTAATATCACGTCGATGCATTGCGTCATGCAAGTCTAGCAAGATCTTCATTGTCTGATCTAAAGCGGTAAAGAAACCTTATTTAGGTTTCATAGCCTCATGGAGAGGCTAGTCGAGATCAACGCGTTCAAGGACGTTTTCAAAAATTTGTCTTTGCTCTGAGGTTTAACACACTTGACCTCTGAGAGATTCGATAGAGAACATAATTATCAGTAAATTCGGCTATACATGCTGTTACACATAGGCTACGGGTATAGCCTATGTGTAATTATAAGCAAATTAACCCTCCTTAGTAATGCAATTCACAATTTTAATGAAATCTATTCAGTAGTGTCTGAGTTTATCCCTGACATTTATAGATTCCTATTTGTCTCTACCAAAATCCTAGATTATGTAGCGTGATAATATATAGCCTATGTGTTCCCGACCTCTTATTGATATTCGTGCAATATTAGAATTAAATCCAATCAGTACTTTCTGAGTTTATCCCGGACAAAGTCTAGCGCAGACAAACAGACACACAACAATTTTAAAAACTACTTTTTTAGATTTGGTATCCTTTGGCGAACATACAGCAAGTATTTTTTTTTATAAATATTCTACAGTTTTTAGTGTTTAGTTTAACGTACAGCAAGTATTTTTTTTGTCAAATGTTCAATCAACAGTTTTTAGTTGGTTACTATTTTATTATAATAAGAACTGAAAAAAAATCTAATCTGTAAAAACAATACTCAACAAACGGTTAATTACTCTTCCGATTTTCGACATAACTCATAAATGAAGTCATTATTTTGGTTATGGCGTTTGGTCCTATTGACCTACGCCGATCAGTCGAATTCAAAATGTCTTTTAAAACTCTTAAAACTGAAACTATTTCTTTTTCATGCCGCCTTTGAACGTGCCAAATATAAAAAAAAAACCAGTAATATGAAATATAAATTAAACGAAATTTCAGAGGGATTATCACCATCTTTGAACCGGGTGGAGTCCCGGCTCGCCGCAGACTAGTTTATGGCCGAGGGCGGAAGGTCGGGGGACCCCGTTCACAAAGGCCTTCAGGCGGCTGGCACCCCTCGTGTTCCGGGGTGCCTTCAAGTGCCCGCTCGATTGCTCTCCACCCCTCTCTGTTCTCAAAGGGACGTTTGGGGACGGCTCGAAGCGGGCACAAACTAATCTACTTCGGGAGATCGTGGGGTACAGCACATCTGACCTCTCGAGGAGAGCCTCGTCTTGGGGCATTCCCTTAACCGGGTCGCAGTGAATAGCCCTCAGGCCTATCCTGCGACCCGGTTGGGAAGAAGACGAAACACCGCGGGGTTTAGTGGGTAGGACGGCCCCCAAAGGACCGGGAGCCCCACACACCATTCCTGCTGCCCCCGCAGTAGGAATGACGGCGAGTAAACAGAGGCATATTATACGCCCATATTTCACCGTACGCATCTTTGCAGTGTTGAAATGAAATGGTGAAGGAAGTGAAAGACCATAAATAAGGCCTTCAACTAGGCTTAACGACTGCCATGTTACTGGCAACCGGTATTAACTTCTTAACGTGCCTCCCAAAGCACAAAAACTGCGTGAGCGGGGTTACACGTGCCTTTTTAGGATATTAGTCTATATAATACTAAGATTGTAGAATTTAAAAGCGACGGGATTAAATAGGTGCGACGGGAGTTCGAAGTATGTTTCGGGCGAAGCCTTTTACCTAGTGTTCTGTATTCTGAATATGTATTAATATATATTACTATTTTGAATATATATTAATATTCACATTAATATTCTGAATATAGAACATTAATATCCTGACGGACGCTGATAATACGATTCACACTGTGAAATTTGAAATAATATTCTATTAGGACATGATAGTAGCCCCCCAAGTGAGTCCGAAATACCTTAAAATCTAATTTTATTAGTAACATTATGAGAAGTTTAGAACATTTGACACGAAAATCTGCGTAAGTTAAAATCTGGTTATGCAAACTTCGTTTTCTCACAAAATAATAACATTACGGACGTTTTAAATTTAATCCGTATGTAATTAAACACTTGAGAAGTTATTTCAATTTCAAAATTCCTTTAAATAATTGTTCGAAATTCATTGAAATGTCTAAATTAAGTAAAAGATAGAACCACTTTGTCCTTTAATTTCTTCAAATTAAATGGCGACATTGAAATATAAATATAAAATATAAATATTGTGGGACACTTTTCACACAGCGCCATCTAGCCCAAAGTAAGCAAATATTAATTTGTGTTATGGGATCTAGATAACTGATAAACATACTTATATATTTCTAAATACAATCATATTATAGATAAATAACACCCAGACACAGAATAAGCCATCGTGCTCATCACATAAAGTTTTATCCCGGGTGAGAATCGAACCCACGACCTCTTGCGTAGCAGTCGGATACACTCCCACCGCGCCACAGAGGCAGTCGAAGTATTTTAATGTTTGTTATTATGATGTTTGTTAGCTTAGTTGCATTATCTTCACACTATGTCTTGTCAAAGACACAGTGTAAAGTTATTATTATAGTGTGAAGTTCTTGTTGAACATACAACTTTCAATTTATATCCCAAATATGTGGGATTTTAGCTCGGAGTTTCATTAATAGAGAAATATCACAACCATAAAAAACAAAAGGTCTAATTTAAAGCACTATTCTCAACAACGATATTCACATAGTAATATAAATATGATAATCGATAGTGAGCCTATTGCCGTTTTGATATAGTGGCGACCTGTTGCTGAAATTTGGTAAATAGTACCTATTTACCAAATTTCAAGTAGGTACAAAGTGAACGAAAAATAATAATTTGATTACCTTGATTGTCGAAATATACGTTTTATACAGCATAACCTTACATACATACATACATATTGTCACGCCTTTATCCCCGAAGGGGTAGGCAGAGGCATACTATATGCCCACATTTTACCGTATGCATTTTTGTTCCACGTAACAGGTGGTAATTCCATTGCAGTGTTGAAATGGACAGGCACAGGTTGTGGCGACCTGCTGTTGAAGTTTTTGAAGGCCGTTAACTGGGCTTAACGATTGCCATATTACTGGCAACCGGGACCAACGGCTTAACGTGCCTTCCGAAGCACGGAAAACAGCATTAACTTCAGTATCTTTTTTTACGTAAATTTTGTAGTTTTATCTTGTCACAGCTTCTGTGGACTGTAGAACTAAGGACTGTTGGCATATGGTTTTAATTGCAACTCAATACTTCCACACATTCCCGACTTAAAGGGTTTTGACAAATAAGCAGGGAGACTGATAAGAATAATAAATATATAAATATAATAGTTTTAATCATCCATCACGCCTTATCCCCGAAGGGGTGGCAGAGGCATATTATATGCCCACTTTTCACCGTGTGGGTTTCTGTCCCACGTAATAGGTGGTGAGCCCTTGCCGTGTTGAAATAGACAGACGCAGGTTGTGGCTACCTGCTGTTGAAATTTTTCAAGCCGCCCATAAGGCATTCAACCAGGCTTAACGACTGCCATTTTACTGGCAACCGGGACCAACGGCTTAAGGTGCCTTCCGAAGCACGGAAACGCCCGCAAATGTAAATGCCACAAAGTGGTCACCCATCCGAGGACCAGCCATAGTGAAAGTTGCGTAACTCAGTGATCGTTTACAGAACACTGAGACCGCGGGGCCACGAGCGCTTCTATTGATAGTATAAGAGTACGGGTAGTTCCTTGCGGAAGTATAAAAAATTTAGCTACAATACGTAATTTCCAACGTATTTAAATTTTGATTATCCTTGCCTATAAGAGCTGTAAGAGAGTCCATAGAGCTGACCGCATTGTCGCGTTGAATGGTTATGCAAATTTTCTAAACCCTATAAAGGTCAACCCCTTTGTCATCAGAAGAGTCTATTAAAAGTTAAGCATTTTATGTAGTAGATTGGCGTTGATTTTAATGATCTTATTTCAACTTTAATCTGGACTAATCTTACCTAACAAATATTTAAGTGTATACTCTTATAGATCACCGTTCTATCAGTGTTCAACTGCTGATGCCAAATATGATCAGACTGCCATCATATACTTTGGGAGTGTAGCATTTGGCAAAACGAGCGATATAATATTCTTAATTGTTTACAAGTAACATCGGGAGTAGTTTACCATGCGGATCTCGTGGCATCGAAGGTGAATTTTCGTGCTTATAAACGATTATGCCATACATATTACTGGAATCAAACATAGCTCACATAGGACCCATTCTATGTCTACTATTACCGTGGTGTTTCCCTATTTCTATAGGATTTACACCAAGTTGCTTTCCAGGTCTCCTGCTTTTCAAAGGCGAGAAGAGGCATTACGTTCTTTTCCTACTTCCTCACATTATCATCTGATAAATTTCGTTGCGGCTTCCAAGACATTCTAACTTCTCCTGGGACTTCACCGCGATCGAGCTCGGTGTAACTTTTCTGGTGCTTTGGCCATTCTTGGTTTACAGGAGTCACAGTAATTTGAATGCGGGTGGGATTAGTCCTGTTATACTCTTATAGATAAAGTTGAATGTTCAGTACAGTATACCAAGTGAATTGGAATAGACTTTAATTAATTTTGTTTTTGGAACGAAGTTCCTTATGGCAGGTTTGGAGGATATAGGGATTTTGCTGCGCGACCGAACTGAAAAATATGTGATAGTAAAACCGTAAGAAAAATTGGGTCGAATAAAACCGTTAAATGAGACGTGCGCAGGCGCGACAGTCGTTTGTTTTGCAAATTGTGTCGATTTTCAAACCTATGTACCTCTGTGAAGTGAACACTAATTTGGAAATTGCAGCAACGTAGCTGTGTGGTTTGGGTGTTATGCTGCTCGGCTGAGACGCAAGAGGCCCGAGTTCGAATCCTTGTACATTGGTGGCTTTTTGTATGGTTCATTGAATCGTGAACTTGTTAAGACAACACATTTTTTGTTTGTATATATTGTTCTTAATTATACATCGAGGAAGGTTAAAAGCTATTTATCATCACGCTAATACCCAGGAGAGTGGAGCAGTTATAAAAAATGTCAACTAATCGGGCAAACTGGTGTTAAAATATGTCACGGGCAAAGCCGCGAGTGTCAGCTAGTTTATAATATTAGTAAGGATAGTTGATGTTTGGGGTCCACTTTTATTTGTCTGTTGAGAGCAGCTATCTCTTAAATAAAAAATAAATCATTGGATTTTGGCATCGTTGGGAGGGATTGCCTTCTACTTTGATCGCCAACCTCATTACGCCAACCCCGCCTGCATCGTTGCCCCGTTCAATTGTCAGCTGTTGCACCACTGGCAGATAAAGTCACTTGGGCCCAGATCGGCCCAGGAGATCTAGATTGGGTTTTTACACACCTTTAGTGTTCTGTAATCACGGCGTTAAGCAACTTTCGCTATGGCTGGTTACGGGTGGGTAATCGCTTAGTGGTATTTACATTTGGAAGCGTTTCCGTGTTTTGGAAGGCACGTTAAGCCGTTAGGTTGCTAGTAACATAGCAGTCGTTATGTCAAGTTGAAGGCTTTATGGGCGGCTTAAAAATTCAACAGCAGGTCCCCACTACCTGAGCTTGTCTATTTTAACACGGCAATGGGCTCACCACCTGTTATGTGAGACAAAATGCATACGGTGAAATGTAGGCGTACAATATGTCTCTGCTACCGCTCTGGGGATAGAGGCGTGATTGATAAAAAATAAAGATGGATTGCTTTATTTATTTATCTATCACGCCTTATTCCCGCAGGGGTGGCCACTATGTATATAAATGTATACTATATGCCCACTTTTCATTCACTTTGCCGTGTTGAAATAAGCAGACGCAGGTTGTGGTTACCCGCTTAGAAATTTTTCAAGCCGCCCATAAGGCCTTCAACTTGACTTAACGATTGCTATGTTAATGGCAACCGGGACCATCGGCTTAACGTGCCTTCCTAAACACAGAAAGGCCCGCAAATGTAAATGCCACAAGGTGGTCACCCATCCGTGACCAGCCATAGCGAAAGTTGCTTAACGCAGTGATAGTTTCCAGAACACTGAGTCCGCGGGGGCCACGAGCGCTTCTATTGTTTGCTTTCAGAGAAGAATATGTAGGCAACGTTCTACAATTTACAAAAGGATGCAGTAAGATGTGTACCTACCTGTGCGGCAATATCTGATGTAATAAATGCTCGTGTTAATCCCCAAGAACAACGACTACTATTATTTACTTGGTATGGCGCAAGTCACAAGAAATTTAGTCAAAAAAAATCATAATCGTTGCTTAAACAGTGATTGTTGAATTTAAAATTTGAACTATTATAAAAAATTCATACAAAGAACAAACTATACACTCAAACGTTCAGGCAACTAGAGCAGGCTAAAAAAAAATTATTCTGGTAAACTAACTAACTAACTATCTTCACGCTGTATCCCTGACGGGGTAGTCAGAGAGGACAGATCGCCAGGCTTCGCGATCCATGCATACTTCTTTCGCTTCTTCGAGATTCATCAATCGCTTCATACACGCACGTCTGGGTATCCGAGTACTTTTGACCTTTCCGTTTTTGAGCAATCTGCTCACGTGGTCTTCATATGTAAGTCTCGGCCTTCCCTGACTCCTTCTACCCTCTTCTTTTGAACAATATATATTCTTCGTCAATCGTTCCTCACTCATTCGTTGGATGTGTCCAAACCAACGGAGCACGCCCTTTTCCAGCTTAACGCTGACACTTTCATTCAAACCTGCCATATTGCGTATCACTTCGTTACGTATTCGGTCGGCCAAGGTAACGCCGCACAATTTTCGAAGTGATCGCATCTCCACAGCATTCAATTTACTTTCATGCATCTGCTGACATACCCAGGCTTCACTACCGTAAAGCAAAGTTGGCACTAGCACTGCGTTATGAATCGCTAGTCGTGCTTCTTTAACGATGCTTTGTTGCTTTACTAACTGGGACAAAGCACCGTTAACTTTGTTTCCGGCAGCTACTTGCCGTTCTACATCCGAATCACATCTTCCATCCGCGCTAAACATACTTCCTAAATACACAATTTCATTCACTTGCTCTAGACGTTCCTGGTTTACCCTAATCTCGCATTTAGTTCTTACGTCACCTCTTTCAAATACTAGAACCTTAGTTTTACTTGCATTCAAGCGGAGACCCTTACTTTCACACCCCTCTTTCATATTAGTGACTAATGCCTGTAGGTCGGCTTCTGATGAGGCCATGAGCACCGCATCATCAGCGTACAGCAGACAGTTTACTGTAAAGTCACCCAAATTCACACCCATATTAAAATCTTTCAACTTCTGCAGGCAACTGTCCAGATACACTATGAACAGCCAGGCGGACATGACACATCCCTGTTTCACGCCTGTACAGACATCAAAAAGAGGTGACACATCCCCCCCTACTCGCACGCAAGCCTTACAGTCCCTATAAAGCGACTGTATTGCCCGCAGTAGCGAGCCGTCCACACCATATCCTGGCAGCAAGTCCCACAGCGTTTCTCTCACAACGTTATCAAATGCTTTCTCTAGATCCACAAAAGCGCAGAAAACCTTCTGGCTAAGAGCCAGAAACTTTTCCGCGATCATGCTGAGAGAAAACACTTGATCCATGCAACCTCTTCCACGTCGGAATCCGCATTGAGCCTCCCATAAATACCTTTCAGACTTTTCTTGCATTCGTGCCGTTATAACCTTTGCATACACCTTACTAGCTAAACTGACCAAGCTGATCGCCCTTTAGCTGGAGCAGTTTAGGCGTGAGCCTTTCCCTTTGTAAATAGGTACTACAACTGCTACTCGCCAGTCATCCGGGACCTCACCTGTCCGCCAGCACAAGTTGCATAACAGACATAGTGTGTCCCAGACACGCGACCCACCGTACTTGATCATCTCAGCAGTAACTCTGTCTTTTCCCGCAGCCTTACCACATTTCATACTTCTTATCGTTTGTTCTATTTCTTTCATACTAATGACTTCAATGACATCGGGATCCGGAGCATCGAAGTGAGCTCCACTTCCCGATGTGGCATCTCTGTCTTTTCTTGCATACATCTTTCCATAATATTCACTCCATCTCTACAGGACGTCACTTTGGTCTGTTAGGACGTCATTGTTAACACTAAGCACTTTATTCATACTGCAGATTGCCGAACAACTCCGGGTCTTGCCTACCTCTTTCCAGAAGAGCTTGGCATTATCCCGGAAATTGGACGACAACCTTTCATCCGCTTTCATTCTGCACCTTTCACGAGCTTCTTCTATCAGTGCCTTCGTGTTAACTTTCTGCAGCTTGTATCTCTCTTTCATATTAAAATCATTCCGCGAGGCTAAGTAGTCTAGCCATGCTTTCTTCTTCATTCGAACTGCTTCTTTCACTTCTTCATTCCACCATGCATCACGCTTATTACTACTGCCTCTTTTCGTTTCTCCACACACTTCCACAGCGGCATTTATCATACGGTCCCTAAGGTTCTGCCATACACTTTCCACATTCTCACTGCTTACATTGACGTCGCCAAGCTTTTCGGCTACCCTTTCATTATATTTATCCCTAATTGATGCATCCTGCAGCTTCCAGCTTTTGATGCTATAAGTCGGCTCAGGTTCAGGACACTCGGTACGATTACGCCAACCCGCGAACAGACCCCTAATCCTAGTTATGAGTAGGTAGTGGTCTGATCCCAGCTCAGCGCCTCGATAAACCCTTGTGTCCATCACCTGTTTACGGAGCCGACTATCCATTAGGAATAGATCTATCATGCTTCTCTTTGACTTACATCTCCTCGTATACATGTGAATTTGTTTGTGGTTGAACATTGTGTTTGCCACAAACAAATCCTTTTCCTTACAAAATGCCAGTATTAGCTTGCCAGCGTCGTTCACCCTTTTATCCCCATACTTCCCGAGTACCGACTCAAAACCATCGCGAGCGGTACCCACCTATCCATTCAAGTCTCCACATACTATAAGTTTTATTTCCTTCTATCACATTTAGAGCTTCTCTCATACTCTCCCAGAAGTCCTCTAGCTTACTCGCGTTCGACGAAGATACTGGCGCGTAAGCAGCTACCAGGAAAATCTTCGTCAAACCAAGTTTTACACGGATCCAGAGGATTCTAGGACCTACCAGTTTGTACTCATACATACCGGAGGCCAATCGCGAGGACAGCAATATTCCAACCCCCTGACTGCCATGCTCGCTCTCTGGTACTCCAGACCAAAGCGCGAGCATCCCACCCGGGAGCTCCAAGACTTCGCTGCCCTTGCGCTTGGTCTCTGTCAAGCACACTGCATCGAACTTTCTCTCATTCATAACATCCATCAACTCATTCATCTTATCTGTCATTCCTCCCCTAACATTCCACGCAGCTACCCTGCACTCCATCCTCCACTTCCCGCCGTGTCGGGCCGCGCGTGTAGGGTGGCGGTCCCCTACGCCGCTCTGGCACACACTTTTCGCACCAGCGGGGACTAACTGGTGCGCGTCGCCTCGGGGGCACGCCCTAGCATCATTAGTCCTGGTGGCACTCTTGTTGGAGTAGAATTGCAGCCGTAGCTGGCAGGGATGGCGACGTGCACGCTTCTACTCTTTATCCCCATGGTAAACTTTGTTATAAATGTTAAGTTTTGGAAATTATATAAAAACCCCTGGTCCCAGATGACAGTAACAAGGTATGAACCAGTCTGGCGGCCTTATGGCTTGAACATTTCAACAGCATGTGGCCGCATCCTGCTCATGGGTGTAAAGGGCCCACCAAAGTCTTGGGTCCAGGCGACCTCACCTGTGAGTCGTGAACTTGCTGGCTTACGAATAAGTCAACGCCGTCGGTGACCTGATGGGTCCGGAGTTCATCCGAAAATCAAAGCCAAATTGTGTGATTGGGTATTCTCCAATTCACTATTTAGGACATTGTCCATTCTTCCACGTCCATTCCTCTCCTACAACCTTTATTAAGTAATCGGTCCACTAATACATGGTCCTTGTGTTTCTGTTTCCGCTTCAACTCGTCTGCATTATCGGTCAAAAAGCAAACGGGCCATGGACTGAAGGTAATGAAATGAAGTCTTTATTCATGTAGGTCAAAAAGTAACCCTTATGAACGTCAAGATCATTACTTTTACATTTACATTTACTGCCAGTTTCGCAACGTAATAGGTAGAGCCCGAGGAAGAACCTGGCTATTAAACTCATAGCTACTCTTTGTTTAATCGGTTCTTCTCTAGATTATGTCAGCAACTTTTACTCATTACGGCGCTTTTACCTCAAAAATATATCGAGCACAGTTCGCTTCACGGATAGTTGTACGACTTTAAGTTCATGTACTGTCCTGCTTTAAATGTCCACGTCTTGGCATAGTTGATAACTTACACAGGTTTACCTGCGTACCACTTAGCCAAGAACAGTCAACTAATATTGTAATCCTACATCACGCTATAAAAGTTGCCTGATGACGGCTGGTGGGCTGCTCGCCGTTTCTACAGAAGCAGGCCCTGCATGACATGAGAATTTGATGCACGCCTCATGTCTTAAGAAGCGGGATACCATCCAATCCAACCCCTAAAGAAGTGAACCCTGGAAACCCTGGGACACCGTTCCAAGGAGTTATCCGGTTTCCCCGGTGCCAGACTAATAGAAATGCAGAACTAGGCCTAACTACGGCCATGTAGAACTACTAGTTAGATTAGAAATAAAATAAGAAGCTATCTAAAACATCAGAAATAAAACTATGTAAGGAAATATATTTACATAAATAAAAAGCTATGTATGAAGAATAACATGTCTAAGTTATTTACCCAATAGAATTAAGACAAAAAAATAAAGATAGGTAGAAAACAGCATAGCATAGCAGGAATTCCAGCTGTACAGGCATAAACGGAAGTATAAGAGAATGACAAGGCATGCAGCATGAAAGTGCGAAAAGTAAAAATGCAAAAGTAGGTAGGAACCGAGTGGTTTGAGTCGGTCTGAGTATAGCTCAAGTTTTCGCGCTGGACAAAGATAAATTAAAAGTTTCACCTAGTCGGACATGATCAGAATGCCTGGTAGAAAACTCCTACCATTGTACCAAAAGAACATCACATTCAAAGAAATAAGTTTTTTATAACTTGGACCATCACCGTAATTACTTCTGGTCAAGCGGTACTATCATTTATCCGTTGTTTCCTGCACGCTACCAAGGTGTGCATTGCACGAGCTGGGAAATTCATTTACTCTACCTATCAGTATACATTTTGTATAAGAGTGAATTGTGGTCGCCAAGAAACTATATAGTTGGGAGAATATTAGATACTTACATAAATAAATAAAAAAAAACAAAAAAATTCAACACTGCAATGAACTAACCACCTGCTACGTGTATGTGTATGCCTTTACCTACCCCATCGGTGACCCTAGTGTCGTATAAACTTAGATTAATGGCTACCGTGTTACTAGAAGCCGCAATCAATGGCTTAAAATACCTTCTGAAATACGGAAACGCTTGTAAATGGTCCTGTCACGAGTGGTAAAATCGTTTACAGAACAATCCAACCCCTTGAAAAAAGCAAATTAACACTCGAGCCCTTCAAAGAGGCGGGATAACACCTGAACCTCCCTGAGACAAGCGGCAGCGTACAAAGTCTCTCGAGAGCCCTGGGAATATCTTACCGAGGGCTCACTCGGAATTCTCGGCCATAGGGAGAAAGGACAACGTATATGGTTTTACTAGGTAGTAACCCAGCATCCTACTAATATTATAAACCCGAAAGTTTGTAATAATGGATGTTTGTTACGCTTTCACTAAAAAAATACTAAATGGATTTTAATAAAACTTTACAACAATTTAGCTTATACATCAGAATAACACATAGGCTACTTTTTATCCCGAGAACAAGTTCGTGTGGGAAAAGGGGAACGAGAAAACTTATCTACGCGGGTGAGGCCGCGGGCGACAACTAGTATTTCCATAAAGAAAAAAAGCGTAGCTACGAGCGCTTCATAACCATCAAAAGTTTTGACATCTCCGTTTCATTTCACTCTTTAAGCGAAGTTCAACACCAGCGAACCAACTTCTACCAGTCAGTCAAGTAAGATAAAAATTCACGGTCGATGAGGAAATTTAAATGAACAAACACAATTAAGTTTAACTTATCAAATAACTTTATTTAACACTCGGTAACCCCCACGGCTTCGCCCGTGACATTCTTCGAACTCCCGTCGCACCTATTTAATCCCGTCGCTTACACTTAAAAATAATTTTTCAAATTCGACTGATGACAAAGGGTCATAACCTCCATCTGCATTGCCATGAATTTATTGCCCTTAATACAGTATTATTTTGCTTGAGTAGTTGATATTGCCAATAAAACTACTATATATCTTATCTAGCTCGTAGCATCACGTCCTATTCCATGAAAGCCCTTTAGTAGTAGCGTAGATCCATGAAGATATATTTGGTGCTGATACCAAAGATACGAAACTGGGTCCAGCTAAGTCGTTTTCGCAGTTAGGTGGTCGCCAAGAAGAAATTATACCCCACAGAACGTTGTTCAAAACTACAGGTGCACCAGCGTCCCTCTGTAACAGTAAAATTGTTACGACAAATCAAAAAAATCAAAATCAAATTTATTTTTATTCATGTAGACCATTTTAAGCACTTACGAATGACAATAATTAAAATGAGAGTAATTCTAGTTGCCAGTTACTAGGGCAGATTACCCTTCATGGAGAAGAATCTGGCAAAAAACTCCATGGATGCTCTTTTAAAATGTATGTATGGCTTACAATAATTAATTTACGTAGTTGTTTGGAGCTATGTGAGAACAGTCGACTAAACTTAGTTTATCAACCATTTATTAGTACAAATCAAAAGAACCTATCAATTGTGAAACCCAGTATTTGCGTCGAATGTCTAAGCCGGGAGTTACCTCTAGCCTAGGCTACAAATCGGTAGAGGTGAGGCGGAATACCTTGTAAGTTAAGTGACTGTGATCCAGGGCTGAAAGTCAAAATGCTCCAGCAGCAGCGCAGTGTTAAAAAATTTGATTGAGCATTAGATATTAAACGCAGATTTTTCAGTATTTGTAATTGAATAAATTAAAAAAAAAACGTTTTAAAATTCCAATCATTTAAAATTTTAAGAGCGAACGTGGGACAGAAATTGCATGAAATTCTCAATTTCATTTATATAATTTTTCCACCAACTGCACCTGTTGATTTTCACTACCTGTTATGTGGGACAAAAATGTAGTGAATTGTTTCCCAGTATTGTCTTGGTGCATCAGACCGTATTGTGTACGACAGCGCAGTGTCTATTTATATAATATTATACATAAATAACATTTTTAGACTTTTAATTTAAAATTAAATATAACCTTAAAAATATACATATATAATAGGATACATAACTAAAATATATTAATAAAAAAGGTCGCTTTAGGCAAGGTTCCGAAGATACTGACAGCGTTCCCCCTTTGAATAGCTAGACTAATTATTTGTCCGAGGTAGCTGCCAGCTCTTCGGTCTCCTGTGACGTCGACTAACCTTTTCGCAATTTCCTTAAAAAGCCTTATAGCGCTAGGACCCCACGGACCAAGAGTCTCGACACCGAATGGGACAAAATCATATTCATTGGTTATATTTAATGTTAACTTCTAGTGCTTCTAAAGTCTAATGTGACCCATTTAAAATTTAAAAATAACCCGACATAAATACCTAAGTGCCCGATAAAAAATATTAAAGATATTCAACCTTGAAGTACAATATTAATAATTCTAAAAAAAATATGTCGCTTTCAGGGACATACTTTCAGGGAATGCTGCACTTCTGGTGTTGCAAACGTCCGTAGGATACGGTGACCACTTTCCAGGTATGCTTGTCTGCCACGTCAGTGGTATATATAAACAAAATTTACAAAATTGTTTATAATCTTCCACCTCTCACCGCTCCTATTAATTTGTGCAATAGTCAATGATTTACAGAACTTACAATACACTTACCGTACAAGGGTCCATCATAACTCCGGTGTCCAAGCACATTATGGTGTTATTTTCAATAATATCAATTTCTTTTAGTTCTTCAGCACAATCTTCCGGGTCTGAAGGATGCAGATGAGTTACTGATAAGATCCGCCGTCGCTTGATAATCTCCATGGACTTTATGCTATCAAACTCGTCGGAGTAAGTCTAAAAAACAAAATTTTTGTTTTTTAAGTGCAGAAAGGATGAACGTTTTGTCGATATAAATGTAAACTAAATTCGATAAACTATGCAAAGTTCATCCGCCTCGCAGGTCTCGCAGTCGGCTCAAGAACATAATGGATTTTGAATGAGAAGCGGGTTTTTTTTTTAAATAATATTTTTCAACTTCGATTAACGTCGATCGTCTCAGAAACTTACTCGTACTTGAACTGCGTTTTAAGCGCAGTGCGGCGAAAGCACTCCGTCTCTGCGTCATGATAGAATGAAGGCGTAGTGATTTGCAAACACACGAACTTCTTGTTATGTCATTTAATTTTTCGTATTTTTTGTCAGCAATCCCTTTGAATTGATGGAGTGCACGGATAATTATGATAATGGTACGCCATATTTGGACGTACATCAATATTGACCCAAACTGTTTGCAAAGTTTACCAGAATTGTAAGCGGTAAATTGTTGTATTTTAATATTTTGTAAAAGTGAGTAGAACCCATAACTGCTATAATAATTAATAATAATAATTTATTTATTGTGTCAAATATAACTAATTGAATCGGGCGTTACATGGCGGAAATCCATCGTAGAACGATAATAAAGGAGGGGAGGAGGATCCCACCACACACCCTCGATTCGTCAATCCTAACGCACAACGGTCAAGGATAACCTCCACCAATTGTAACGGAGGAATGACGAACCGAACTCCTCAAATAAAAGGATGTAGGAGAGGCAAAAGGAAACCCTACCCTCCAGGTTGTCAAAACTTTTGCAATATTCCGCTTCACAAGGTGGCACTTAGTCGACACGTGTTTCGCCTACACACGAGGCATCCTCAAGACTGCTTGACAGCAAGTGTGCTCAGCGCGTTCCGCTCCGCCTTTTTATCACACTATCTCCCCACTACCCCCACTCGTCACCGAGGCACTACGTGATCTGTGTTGCCTGTTCGAAAATACATTGAGTAATGGAGAAGTGTGAAAATCGGTCTGTTCGTTCAACAATGTATCCCCTTTATGTTTATTAATTTCTAATTGTTCTAAAACGCACAGTTTAAAACTTTTTTGACAAAAATGCAAAACTTCTAACGTATTATTACTATCTAAGTTATGACCGGTGTCCAACAGATGTTTGGCAAAATGTGATTTTTCGGTATGGCAATTTCGAAAAGCTGCTAAGTGTTCTTTATATCTAGTTTCAAATGAGCGACCCGTTTGGCCTATATATATGTTTTTACAAAGATCGCAAATTAATTTATAAATACCCGATTTTTTGTGACGATCTATACTATCTTTGGCATTACATAAACGTTTTAAAGAATTTTGGGATCTATAGGCTGAATAAATATTATTTTCTCTAAGTACCCTCGCCACACGCTGAGTAATATTGCCAAAATAGGGTAGACTCGAAGTAAACTTTTTGCTCTCTCTGACCGATGGATACAAAAGAAGTTTAACCAAATTTTTTGTTTTTTATTAATCAGAGAATGTATTATCTTCGAGCTATAACCGTTGGACTGCGCAATGTGACAAATAGTATTTAGTTCGTTTTTATATGACTCTTTGCTTAACGGAACGTTTAATAACCTATGAACCATACTATGGAATGCCGCTAGTTTGTGGTTCCACGGGTGACATGATGTGGAAGGAATTGTAGTGTCTGTATAAGTTGGTTTACGATATATTCCGAAACTGTGATTGGTGCCCTTTCTGGAGATGGATAAATCTAGAAAATTCAGTAAGTGGTTTTGTTCTATTTCTTATTTAAACTTGATTCTAGGATGAATATCATTTAATTTATTTAGAAAGATACTCAGTTGTCTATGTGTCCCTGTCCAACCCATAATAATATCATCAACGTATCTGTAATAATACAAAACACTACTGTTTTTGACAATATGGTTGTTTTCAAAGTAGTCCATAAATAAGTCTGCCATTAAGGGGCTCAAAGGTGATCCCATTGCTAAACCTTCTTTTTGGATGAAGAATTCGTTATTAAACCGAAAATAATTTTGTTTCATACAGAGTTCCGTTAAACGTAAAATATCACTGATCTGTTCCGGATGTAATCTATTTATTTCCAACATATTTTGTATGATTTTCAAGCACTCCTTGTACGGAACGTTTGTAAACAAACTATCGACGTCCAATGAGACTAATATGGAATTACGCGGCAACTGGATATCTTTAATTTTCTCGATCAAATCATAGCTATTACGAATACTATATTTTGGATTGAAACCGGTTCTCTCTCTAATAATTACATTGAGATATTTAGCTAATTTATAAGTGGGCGCGTTTATATATGAAACTACTGGTCGTACAGGTACATTATCCTTATGAATTTTCGGTAAACCGTAAAGCAGTGGGCATTGTGGATTCATCGGTATCAAAGTTCGCAGCAAAGGTGAATCTTCCGGAAAAAAGTATGTGGCGGATTTTAAAGTAAGTTTTAGTTCGCAGTGAAATTTTTTGGTTGGATCAGAGACTAGTCGCTGAAATTCATCTGTTAATATAACGTCACTAACTTTTTTAGAATAATCTACTCTAGGCATAATTACTATAGTATTCCCCTTATCAGCTTTATTAATTATTAAATTATTGGTGGCTAGTTTTTGTTTTATAGATTTAAAGATTTTTAATTCTGGGTTATGGAAGGTTGTCGACTTAAATGATTTAATCTGGTGGGCAGCTAAACTTTTGACTAAATTATCCCTTTTATTTCTTACTATTGCAACTTCGGTATCAACTGCTAAGGTTTCTAAGGACTTTGTAAGAACCGGTTGAGGTATACTGTATTTTAAACCTTTATCAAGAAGTGACATTTCGTTTTCAGAGAATTGAATACTAGACAGATTTTTAACCCTAGGATAGAAAGAGTGACTGCAAAAAACTCTTTGTTCATTGTTGCGAGGTAACGAGGAATTATTCGTTATTATTTGTATTTTTTTATTTTGAAGTAAAAATTTCGCGTGGGCTGCTTGGGAAGCTAAATCTCGGGCTTTTTGATCTAATAAATCAAATTCAACATTATGTAGTTTAAATGATAGCTCGGAGTATAGTATTTTTAAATGAAGTTTTAAATTATCTCTAATTTTAAACCAATGCCTAGTCTCTTCACTTAACCAAATTTTTTGGGCCCTTCTTATAGCAATATCCGCAGCTCTATTATGAGTATTTGTTCGTAAACTGATATAATTTGGAATGACGTTGTAGTGCTTACATTGTTGATTGAACCACACGTTTTGGCTAGCAACGCGGTGTAATTTGAATATTTTGATGTATAATTTCGCCTGTACAGCTATGCTTGCTGATTTGATATAACTAATTGAATCGGGCGTTACATGGCGGAAATCCATCGTAGAACGATAATAAAGGAGGGGAGGAGGATCCCACCACACACCCTCGATTCGTCAATCCTAACGCACAACGGTCAAGGATAACCTCCACCAATTGTAACGGAGGAATGACGAACCGAACTCCTCAAGGAAAAGGATGTAGGAAAGGCAAAAGGAAACCCTACCCTCCAGGTTGTCAAAACTTTTGCAATATTCCGCTTCACAAGGTGGCACTTAGTCGACACGTGTTTAGCCTACACACGAGGCATCCTCAAGACTGCTTGACAGCAAGTGTGCTCAGCGCGTTCCGCTCCGCCTTTTTATCACACTATCTCCCCACTACCCCCACTCGTCACCGAGGCACTACGTGATCTGTGTTGCCTGTTCGAAAATACATTGAGTAATGGAGAAGTGTGAAAATCGGTCTGTTCGTTCAACAATGTATCCCCTTTATGTTTAATAATTTCTAATTTTTCTAAAACGCACAGTTTAAAACTTTTTTGACTAAAATGCAAAACTTCTAACGTATTATTACTATCTAAGTTATGACCGGTGTCCAACAGATGTTTGGCAAAATGTGATTTTTCGGTATGGCAATTTCGAAAAGCTGCTAAGTGTTCTTTATATCTAGTTTCAAATGAGCGACCCGTTTGGCCTATATATATATGTTTTTACAACTATTTTTTTACGGGTCGCTCATTCATCAGCCTATAGATCCCAAAATTCTTTAAAACGTTTATGTAATGCCAAAGATAGTATAGATCGTCACAAAAAATCGGGTATTTATAAATTAATTTGCGATCTTTGTAAAAACATATATATAGGCCAAACGGGTCGCTCATTTGAAACTAGATATAAAGAACACTTAGCAGCTTTTCGAAATTGCCATACCGAAAAATCACATTTTGCCAAACATCTGTTGGACACCGGTCATAACTTAGATAGTAATAATACGTTAGAAGTTTTGCATTTTTGTCAAAAAAGTTTTAAACTGTGCGTTTTAGAACAATTAGAAATTAATAAACATAAAGGGGATACATTGTTGAACGAACAGACCGATTTTCACACTTCTCCATTACTCAATGTATTTTCGAACAGGCAACACAGATCACGTAGTGCCTCGGTGACGAGTGGGGGTAGTGGGGAGATAGTGTGATAAAAAGGCGGAGCGGAACGCGCTGAGCACACTTGCTGTCAAGCAGTCTTGAGGATGCCTCGTGTGTAGGCGAAACACGTGTCGACTAAGTGCCACCTTGTGAAGCGGAATATTGCAAAAGTTTTGACAACCTGGAGGGTAGGGTTTCCTTTTGCCTCTCCTACATCCTTTTATTTGAGGAGTTCGGTTCGTCATTCCTCCGTTACAATTGGTGGAGGTTATCCTTGACCGTTGTGCGTTAGGATTGACGAATCGAGGGTGTGTGGTGGGATCCTCCTCCCCTCCTTTATTATCGTTCTACGATGGATTTCCGCCATGTAACGCCCGATTCAATTAGTTATATCAAATCAGCAAGCATAGCTGTACAGGCTAAATTATACATCAAAATATTCAAATTACACCGCGTTGCTAGCCAAAACGTGTGGTTCAATCAACAATGTAAGCACTACAACGTCATTCCAAATTATATCAGTTTACGAACAAATACTCATAATAGAGCTGCGGATATTGCTATAAGAAGGGCCCAAAAAATTTGGTTAAGTGAAGAGACTAGGCATTGGTTTAAAATTAGAGATAATTTAAAACTTCATTTAAAAATACTATACTCCGAGCTATCATTTAAACTACATAATGTTGAATTTGATTTATTAGATCAAAAACCCGAGATTTAGCTTCCCAAGCAGCCCACGCGAAATTTTTAGTTCAAAATAAAAAAATACAAATAATAACGAATAATTCTTCGTTACCTCGCAACAATGAACAAAGAGTTTTTTGCAGTCACTCTTTCTATCCTAGGGTTAAAAATCTGTCTAGTATTCAATTCTCTGAAAACGAAATGTCACTTCTTGATAAAGGTTTAAAATACAGTATACCTCAACCGGTTCTTACAAAGTCCTTAGAAACCTTAGCAGTTGATACCGAAGTTGCAATAGTAAGAAATAAAAGGGATAATTTAGTCAAAAGTTTAGCTGCCCACCAGATTAAATCATTTAAGTCGACAACCTTCCATAACCCAGAATTAAAAATCTTTAAATCTATAAAACAAAAACTAGCCACCAATAATTTAATAATTAATAAAGCTGATAAGGGGAATACTATAGTAATTATGCCTAGAGTAGATTATTCTAAAAAAGTTAGTGACGTTATATTAACAGATGAATTTCAGCGACTAGTCTCTGATCCAACCAAAAAATTTCACTGCGAACTAAAACTTACTTTAAAATCCGCCACATACTTTTTTCCGGAAGATTCACCTTTGCTGCGAACTTTGATACCGATGAATCCACAATGCCCACTGCTTTACGGTTTACCGAAAATTCATAAGGATAATGTACCTGTACGACCAGTAGTTTCATATATAAACGCGCCCACTTATAAATTAGCTAAATATCTCAATGTAATTATTAGAGAGAGAACCGGTTTCAATCCAAAATATAGTATTCGTAATAGCTATGATTTGATCGAGAAAATTAAAGATATCCAGTTGCCGCGTAATTCCATATTAGTCTCATTGGACGTCGATAGTTTGTTTACAAACGTTCCGTACAAGGAGTGCTTGAAAATCATACAAAATATGTTGGAAATAAATAGATTACATCCGGAACAGATCAGTGATATTTTACGTTTAACGGAACTCTGTATGAAACAAAATTATTTTCGGTTTAATAACGAATTCTTCATCCAAAAAGAAGGTTTAGCAATGGGATCACCTTTGAGCCCCTTAATGGCAGACTTATTTATGGACTACTTTGAAAACAACCATATTGTCAAAAACAGTAGTGTTTTGTATTATTACAGATACGTTGATGATATTATTATGGGTTGGACAGGGACACATAGACAACTGAGTATCTTTCTAAATAAATTAAATGATATTCATCCTAGAATCAAGTTTAAATTAGAAATAGAACAAAACCACTTACTGAATTTTCTAGATTTATCCATCTCCAGAAAGGGCACCAATCACAGTTTCGGAATATATCGTAAACCAACTTATATAGACACTACAATTCCTTCCACATCATGTCACCCGTGGAACCACAAACTAGCGGCATTCCATAGTATGGTTCATAGGTTATTAAACGTTCCGTTAAGCAAAGAGTCATATAAAAACGAACTAAATACTATTTGTCACATTGCGCAGTCCAACGGTTATAGCTCGAAGATAATACATTCTCTGATTAATAAAAAACAAAATAATATGGTTAAACTTCTTTTGTATCCATCGGTCAGAGAGAGCAAAAAGTTTACTTCGAGTCTACCCTATTTTGGCAATATTACTCAGCGTGTGGCGAGGGTACTTAGAGAAAATAATATTTATTCAGCCTATAGATCCCAAAATTCTTTAAAACGTTTATGTAATGCCAAAGATAGTATAGATCGTCACAAAAAATCGGGTATTTATAAATTAATTTGCGATCTTTGTAAAAACATATATATAGGCCAAACGGGTCGCTCATTTGAAACTAGATATAAAGAACACTTAGCAGCTTTTCGAAATTGCCATACCGAAAAATCACATTTTGCCAAACATCTGTTGGACACCGGTCATAACTTAGATAGTAATAATACGTTAGAAGTTTTGCATTTTTGTCAAAAAAGTTTTAAACTGTGCGTTTTAGAACAATTAGAAATTATTAAACATAAAGGGGATACATTGTTGAACGAACAGACCGATTTTCACACTTCTCCATTACTCAATGTATTTTCGAACAGGCAACACAGATCACGTAGTGCCTCGGTGACGAGTGGGGGTAGTGGGGAGATAGTGTGATAAAAAGGCGGAGCGGAACGCGCTGAGCACACTTGCTGTCAAGCAGTCTTGAAGATGCCTCGTGTGTAGGCGAAACACGTGTCGACTAAGTGCCACCTTGTGAAGCGGAATATTGCAAAAGTTTTGACAACCTGGAGGGTAGGGTTTCCTTTTGCCTCTCCTACATCCTTTTCCTTGAGGAGTTCGGTTCGTCATTCCTCCGTTACAATTGGTGGAGGTTATCCTTGACCGTTGTGCGTTAGGATTGACGAATCGAGGGTGTGTGGTGGGATCCTCCTCCCCTCCTTTATTATCGTTCTATTGTGTCAAAAATTTGTTTACAAAAGTTGTGTTTGAAGATTCCTTTTAAGCGTGAAACGCTTGTGTTAAGACACTTCGCTTATTACTTTATGTAGTTATCAATAACATTGCCTCCGTATCTTCATATGATAGAGGACTTAGCCATTCAATTATTTGTTTTCTACATTCATGATATGGTTTTTTATATAATTGCTGAGATCTTTGTTTATTCTATTATACAAAAGTGCAGATCGTTTTTCAAATTGTATACTTGCAAATGTAGTACTTGTTTTTGTGATCTGTACTTTAGTAATTTTTTGTGAATTTTTAGTACAATTTGAGTGATGTATAATTTTTTAACTGTTAGTACACTGTCTTGATATGGACTCAAAGTTGGGAACAAGTGATCCTTAAAATACATTACCTTCATTAGGGAGCATTGAACACGTTTTACTTGTATAAATTCTGTTTTGGCTGCACCACCCCATACAGGAATGCAACACAATAAGACAGATTGCACCAGGGTTCTTTCTTTCAATAAATCTACATAGCATACAGAGAAAGGGGGCCGTATGTTTGTCTGTGCTCTTAGTGGTAACACACATAATCACAAGGAATAAACCATAAACCTGCTTATATCTGCTACGCCACGGGGCCGTCTGGTTTCTGTACGATGAAACCACAAACGGCTAAAAAACTAATCGTTCTGTCAAAAAGTAAAATATCATCACCCGCCACACTATGAAATTAACCACTATCAAATAAATATTTACTCACAACGGGTAAAGGCCAAGAAGTAATGATGAAATGCGTATTATCAGGCAGTTTGACCTTATTTTGTAGCCTGATAGATCTTAAAGTAGCAACAAATCTGACTGGGTGTGGAAGTCTTATAAGTGCAATGTCGAAAATGGGTGACCTGTCGTCAAAGCTTGGATGAATTTCAAAATATTTGATTGGCATAACTGTTCCACCTTTTCTGTTGTTAATACTGCCAAGTCTAACGCGTAGAGTTCTAGAAGCTTCTCGTAGTCTGAAAAAATAATGGCCTTTATTGGGATACCTATACTTAGGTACACTAAGATCTCTGGGATCCAGCGACCTCATTTGCTAGCAGTGCTACAACTGATAGACAAACGAGGTATCTGCACATGTTCTTCAGCTTCTTTTATAGTAAGACCAACAATAGGCATTCTCCAAAACGTCACGCAACAACTTTTTAGATTTATCATTCATCTTCTGGGAACTGACGCAGCCGGTATGGCTAAACACTTGTTCACCTCGTATTGAGACCAGCAAAACACAACTCTTACTTGTAATTTCTAGCTTATTTTATGAAATAACTAACACAAATTACTCACAAAAAGAGGGAATCAGCAGCAGTCAACACCCATTCTTCATGAATTAAAGCACCGGCACTTAAATACGTTGACATTTTCAAAATGGCTGCCATATATGGAAACAATTTACCATTTGTTACCATGGTGTGTTCGTCCAACTCTTTGTAATTTAATTCATTGATTTTTTCTTTACAATCGTAATTATTTAAGACTATTATTAGAATAAATATTTTTGTTAACATTTTAATTAACTATTGTTATACTAACAATGAAGCACTATAGAAATAAAATCACGATAAAGAATACAAAATTATAACGCCTGAAATCCCGCCATATATTAATTGAATAGGCAAATTTGATTAAATAAGAAGTACTGCATGGAAATCAGAACAACTTATGATTACATCAATAATAAAAAAAAATACTAAAATAATGACATCTGAATGATTTTAAAATAACTTCCAATACGACTACTAAATGCTATAATTATTACATGAACCATTGGCACACGTCAATGTATTGTTGATATTACTGGGCTTAAGGCACGTTCACACTAAAATGATTTTGGGATTAACTACAACTTAACCGACTTCAAATATTACTGATGAGATAAACCTTTTTTAGTCGGTTAAGATAAGGGATGTCCCAGCAGTAGAGACTTTATTCAAAATCAAACTGGCCACGCAAAAGTTTTTAATTAAAAAGAAATAGTTGTCATAGTAACCACAGATAACATATATGTCAAATAGGTAACATTTAAAATTATTTTGTCTCTTAACTTCTGGGACACCCCAGTATTTTTTTGGGTATTAACGTTAAGATAATTGAAATGAGGGTTATTTAAGTCTATCATTAGAGAAATGGTTCATAAAATTTGATTTATATTTCCGCGTAGGATATTAAGCATAAAACATGCTTAATATCCAGAATTTTCTCTTTATTTTTGTTCATTCATTATAACGTCACATTGTGTCATAATATCGGACCAATGAATCTCTTCATTACTTTATTTATAGCTTTTATCGGTATCATCCGTCATGGCCACCTTTCCTTGACCATTATTTATGACTAGCTTACATCCGAATCGTCCTTCGTATAGAAAAAAATATCTGATCCAATGTTTAACAGGATTGGAAGTTATTCTATGACTTAATCTTTAATAAAAAAGTATCTGAATATCAATTTTGGTCTTAATCTGTTTAGATATTATTATTGAAATGTGTGCAAAAATCGATTCATCTCTGCAACTTTTCAAATCTATAGTTCAATTGCCTCCAAATTCTACAAATAGACCCTTAGGTCGGCTTTGACGCTAGAGGCAGCTGTCATTTAGATATTGTTTTCGAAATTATTATAACCTTAACCATAATAACTTAAATTTTAAAAAGAGTTTGGAACTACAAAGGAGCTAAATAATATATTATCATGCTATTTATTACCCGTAGCCTATATGTAAAAGCATGTTTTTTTTTTGGGATTAATCCCTCCCGCGTTCCCATTACTGTATAACCAGAATCTACAGCACTAACCAAAATATCAGAAAAGTTACATAGAGATCGATCTCGGTGAAGTCCTAGAAGAAGTAAGTATGTCTTGGAACCTGCAACGAAATTAATCAGAAGATAATTTGAGGAGGTAGGAAAAGTAAGTAACGCCTCTTCGCTCCTTTGTAAAGCGGGAGATCTGGAAAGCAACTATGTGTAAATCCAATAGAAATAGGGAAGCACCACGGTACATGTAATATACTTAATATTACAGACAGAAAACTTCCCCAACTCTCAGTTATCTTATACTTGAATATCTTATTAACGCCCCAATATCTACTCCTGTTTTTAAAAGTAACTAGCCAAAATGACACTCGTATAATAAAGTCATGGCGACATTATTGAGGCCCGTATTCCAGAACGTTTATCAATACTCAAGAAACACTTGAGAGTAGATTTTATAAGGCAAAATCTAGTCTCAAGCATTGATTGAGTATTGAGAAACGTTTTGGAATACGGACCTCAGTGCCAGTCTCAATGTCCACGAGATTATTGATAGCAGCTCTCAAGTTGACTTCATTGGTAAGACTAGTTGATGCCCGCGGCTCCTCACGCGTGGTGAAGTTTTCCCGTTCCCGTTTCTCACAGGAACTTATTCCCGGGATATAAAGTAGCCTATGTTATTCTAATGTAAAAGTTTCATAAAAATCCATTGATTAGATTTTGCGTGAAAGAGTTACAAACATCCATACCTACAAACTTTCGCATTCGTAATATTAGTAGGATTTTGTACTTGAAATTTTAATCCAAAATTTTAAATTAAAAGTTTCTAGAATGAGCCTTTAGCCGCAAAATATTGATAAGGCATTACAAAAGAAAGGATTTGTTTACAAACTAAAGAGTAGATTTTTGCCGCTGCTTTGCAAACACTTATTCTCTTTTTAATAGCTCGGTCATAATGTTACGACTTTTATTTCCATTGCATGAGAGCAGGAGGCCAAGTCTACTAATCCAATCCCCCCAGAAAAGAATAGAAATCGTCGCTCAATAGAGAGCCGATAGAAAAAAGAAATATTTCGTATTACAATTACGCTCCAATAGAATTATATAGGCCGGCCGATAGAATGTTATTAACACGGGTAGCACCTGTAAATGGCTATTAATTTTGCATTTAATAATTTGATAGCTAAAGACAGCTATTTTGTATTTATTATAATTTATTATCTGCAGCTTGAGAAGTGTCTTTGTGAAATATATAAAAGTTTTAGTAGACTACCTAGTTTTGGAGTAATCGCAATAGAACCGTTATAGAATATGTAGAACTCGGCCTCCAGGTCAGTGCAACGTGTGAATGCTAATAGAACAGGAAGATGATCAAACCTGAGGGCTTATTATAGTGACAATCAATGAAATGTAATTCTACCGATTCTACGTCTGTCCACATAGATGGTTAAGTCAAGTTGAGGTCATTGTGCAACTTGAAAATTTTTAAGTGTAGGTACCTGCCCCTGCACAATAATACAACTGGTAAAATGTATTGAATGAGATTCCCACCCCGGATAAAACTTTGTGTGATGAGCACGATGATTTATTTTGTCTGGGTGACATTTATCTATAATATATATGTATGTAGAAATATATAAGTAAGTTTATCAGTTATCTGGACTACACTAATTACTGCAATTACAACAGAAGAATGGTCGGCAACTGACAGGCCGCGTATGTGATTTTCGCCTACAGCCTAACTTAAACTTGGCACATTGTATTATTATTACTTAGCTCTCTATTAGGTTCGAGCGAGAGGGAGCAAGCAATATTTATTACTTTGTGACTGCTCTATTTTAAAAATGACTTACCTGATTTTTCGACTAAAAAATCTTCACTTTGATGTGTAGCCTGTAAGAAATTGCAGTTAGCGATAACGCCGCCTATTGTTCATTTCAAAATCTGTATTCCATATACTTGTAAATATTAATAATTGGTGTATCATAAAGTATATTTCTATTCTATTCAAGTCTGCACATCGTGATAGAGTGATGTTATAAATATAACTACATAACAACTCCATATATATATCATTCAAACATAAATTACGTACTAAAATAGACAATTCAATTTAAACTTATATGAAAACTTCAGCGTAAATCCTCTCATATTTTATGGCAATTCAAAGAAACTTTAAGCCAGCAAGATCAAAAAGTTTGTAGCTATTTTAAAAATGGATGACGTCTTGCCCAACTTGCACTTAGTTACGCCTAAATTGCCAATGCAATTCCACCAAACGATATTTACTTAGTAACTCGAGATTTCTCAACGAGAATTTTACCTAAACTTTGTTACCACAGAGTTCTGAAATAAATCTGATGTACTCCGGGAAAGTTCTAAATAATTCACCAATATGCACAGAGCCTAAAGTAGCTTAAAGTATGGACATATCCTTAACAGGAAAAATGCGCCTATAAGATACATGATGATGTCAGTATGAGACAGTGTTTTGTATTTGTGGGAAATGTAGGTTTTTTTGGATGATAAACTTTTTCCTCCTGTTCTCAAATTCTGCGAAAACGCTCAAATCATTTTAATTTAGAAGGAAGTTGGAGGCTGAAGTTGAAAGTCCGTTACTTTGGTGCGAATTGGTAAAGAGTATAATCCTTAATAAAGAAATAAATAAAGAAAGCCTTAGAATAGAACCAGAATAGCTGTTTTTAGCTGTCAAACTGTTAGTAGACTATCAAAAATGCAACTGACTAGCGACCACTGGCGCGGTACGTGTTAGCAGAATTTTATCGGCCGACCGATAGAAGTCTATTGGAGTACGATTGTAATAGTAGACTACGAAAAGCTATTAAAATAGTTCCGATGGCTTTCTATTGAGCGACGCTTTCGATTCTATTATGATACGATTGAAATAGCAGACTCGGCCCCCAGGTGGCGTCGAGCCCTTTGGCGACAGCAAAGAATTCGCTTTCATTGAGTGTTCTACCGCTTGTAAAATAATTTGTGATCTGAGATATTGTTCGACGCCCTCGCCTACTTTCTGGCATTGCGTAGCTCGCCAATTTTTTTGTCATTGTTGAAGGAATGCAGTCCTAACCTCTCTACTGGACTGAGACTGGCTTAGCGCATTAATCGTGGTGGTAGTCAAGTGAGCGTAACCTCATATTGAAAAACATACCATAATTATAATACCCGAATCCTGAATCACATTCTTCAAAATAAAGTATCAACTTTTTTTGTTTAGTTTATTATTTTCCTATTGAATATGAACCCATTTTTCCAAATTTTTTGCTGAGTATATGACCCTTAACACGCATGTCATCCTGTATCATGATATTTTACCTATTTAGGTAAAAATTAAGGGCCAGGTCTGTGTTAACTTAAACCATGTTGATTCAACTGTCACCTAAATAATAAAATGATGTTTAGTTCGAGAAACACCGATAAGTTTCTCAAAATAAATGACATTGTCTGAGAGTAAAAATGTAAAAAAAAAACATTTACTTTGACAATTTATCGGAATTCCGAAAAATTCTACTAAAACTACAGGTAACACTACTAACGAAATTCTACTAAAACTTCTATTTTACTTATGTTAGCACAAATCAAAACACTGTCAGTCGACTAACTCTCTAAATATATGGCTATGCTATTCATGAATGTAATTTTGTAACTGGCAAAATACCGTTTATAGATATTTTTATAATAAAATTGCCAAACCATTTGCCACTCTAAAAAAAATCATAAAATCCATGTTTCTCAAAATAAATGCCATTTTGCTAAAGTGAAAGTAGATTTTTAGAAAAGTAGATTTTATATTTCAACGCGCTAATGTCAGGAACTACTGGTCGGATTTTGAAAAATTATTTTTATATTAGATAGCGCATTTATCGAGGAAGGCTATAGGCTATATTTAATTACGCTACTATACTGTAGAGCGGACCAGTAGCCATAAATGTCGACAAAACGGGCATTTTTTATGCAATATTGTAGAATTTATAAGCGATGGGGTTAATAGGTACGACGACGGCAGTTCGAAGTATACAATAGAAAAATGAGGCACTGGTGAAGGGCAGGTAGTGTGACCTGTCAGATGAATCTGGTGGTCTTCTCAATACGTCACGCGTCACCAGCAAATTAAGTTGAGCAGTTTCGCCGCGATTTAACTAACAAGAACATACACACATACATATTGTCACGCCATTTATCCCCGAAGGGGTAGGCAGAGGTTTTATACGGCCACATTTCACCGTATGCATTTTTGTCCCACGTAACAGGTAGTAAGGCCATCGCCGTGATAAAATGGACAGGCGCTGGCTGTGGCGACCTGCTGTTGAAATTTTTCAAGCCGCCCATAAGGCCTTCAACTAGACTTAACGACTGTAATTTTACTGGCAACCGGGACCAATGGCTTAACGTGCCTTCTGAAGCACGGAAACGCTCCCCAATGTAAATTGCCTTGACTGCCTCTGTGGCGCGGTGGGAGTGTATCCGACTGCTACGCAAGAGGTCGTGGGTTCGATTCCCACCCAGGATAAAACTTTGTGTGATGAGCACGGTGGTTTATTCTGTGTCTGGGTGTTATTTATCTATAATATGTATGTATTTAGAAATATATAAGTATGTTTATCAGTTATCTGGTTACCATAGTACAAGCTCTGCTTAGCACACAACGCCACCTGATTCCACAATCAGGTGGCGTTGTGTGCAACTCCTAACGATATATTTATTTATTTATATATTTAATTCCACAAACTGGTCACCCATCCAAGGACCACCTATAGCGAATGTTGCTTAACGCAGTGATCGTTTACAGAACACTGAGTCAGCGGGACCACGAGCGCTTCCATTGATTTAAACATTTTAATATCAAAAACGCCACTGGGTACATCGTGTCTCTCACACCACCCCTTCTTACGACTGCGCACATTGAGCATAGCATAAACAAAATAGGCATAATTCTACAAAATAGGCATAAGCGCTCGTGGCCCCGCGGTCTCAGTGTTCTGTAAACGATTACTGAGTTACGCAACTTTCACTATGGCTGGTCCTCGGATGGGTGACCACTTTGTGGCATTTAAATTTGCGAGCGTTTCCGTGCTTCGGAAGGCACGTTAAGCCGTTGGTCCCGGTTGCCAGTAAAATGGCAGTCATTAAGCCTGGTTGAAGGCCTTATGGGCAGCTTGAAAAATTTCAACCGCAGGTAGCCACAACCTGCGTCTGTCCATTTCAACACGGCAATGGGCTCACCACCTATTACGTGGGACAGAAATCCATACGGTGAAAAGTGGGCATATAATATGCCTCTGCCACCCCTTCGGGGATAAGGCGTGATGGATATTTATAACCCAACAAAAACTTTGTACTAATCTTCTGACTGTAAACTGGAAATAAATAATTCTTATGACCCTTTCATATTGACCTGTTAATACTAGCACTCAGTTCTAAATACGCACCGTGCAGGAATATACGTTACATTTGTGTCATCAATAAAAAAATAATAAATTTGCAAATAAAATGTGTAATGTGCTGATTCAAGTAATAGCGGTTTTATTGCGTAAGTACTACTTAATTTATTTTTAATTACTATTTTTCTAACATATTCTATACTCTCTAATGCGATGAAAATTATTTTTTGGCTTCATAAGGTTTAACTGTCTCTGTGTATATGACTGCTGCGCTGAGGTCTCGGGTTTAATCCCGGGTCAAACAATTAATTGTTTGTTTGTTCATCAATCACGCAGTGGCATATTATAAGTGTATATTTAGAAATATTAAGTATGTTTCTCATGCTTATATTAGCTTACTTTTACTAGATGTTTTACAATATTTATTTATTAATTATAAGGACCGAGTGAGATTAACCGTTTATAAGAACCATGTTTAAGGTGTTTACTATTAATCTATACTAATATTGTAAATCTGAAGAGTTAGTTTGTTTGGTTGAACGCGCTAATCTCAGAAACTACTAGTCGGATTAGAAAAAAATTCTTTGTGTTTGATAGCCCATTTATCGACGAAGGCTATAGGCTAAATATTATCACGATTTTACCCTGGAGAGTGAAACAGTAATCATAAATGTCGACAAATCGGGCTATTTTTTATGCATTATTGTAGATTTTGATCGCCGATGATGAGCGACGGGATTTAATAGGTGCGATGGGAGTTTGTTGAGAACGACGCCGGATATTATAGTATCGTGTGAAAATCCTTTGTTATTCTGTCTGTTGTCCTTCCATCTCACTATAACCGGGAGTCTTGGGTCAATCATGTCAGGAAATCAGGGGCTATCCTAACTAGTGCTCGTTAGGATAGCCCCAGATCTCCTGACAGACATACCCGCGGCGTCGTCTCAGGGGGTTCGCAGTATATTATAAGAGATGAAAAATTGTAATAGACGTATATTGTTTAAAAAAGGGTTTTTCTATTGTTGCCGCTCTGAGGACTGCACGATAGGGTGGGTAGCTATTCTAAACGGGTTTTGTGTTTTGGTCAAAAAAAATCATTTTCATTACCTAAACGAAATCTAATGTAATTACTGGCGATTAGAAAAGAGTGACCATGAGTTTAATTGCCAGGTTGTTTCTAATTTTTCTTCTCAGTTCTCTCTCCATTTTGGGCAAAATAAGCAATAATAATAATAAGCGATATAATATGCTTATACGTAAGTAGTACTTACAAGTAAGTAGTTTACTATGCGGATCTCGTGGCATCGAGGGTGAATTTTCGTGCTTTTAAACGTTTCTGCCATACATATTACTGGAATCAAACATAGCTCACATAGGACCCATCTACTATTACTGTGGTGCTTCCCTACCTTCTTATGATTTACACCTAGTTGCTTTCCAGGTCTTCCGCTTTTCAAAGGAGGGAAGAGGCATTACGTTCTTTTCCTACTTCCTCACATTATTTTCTGATTAATTTCGTTGCGGGTTCCAAGACATGCTAACTTCTCCTGGGACTTCACCGAGATCGAGCTCGGTGTAACTTTTCTGGTGTTTTGGTCATTGCTGTAGATCCTGGTATACAGGAGTCACAGTAATGGGAATGCGGGTGGGATTAGTACAATTTATAGCGTAGAATTTATAGCGACGGGATTCAATAGGTGCGACGGGAGTTCAAAATATGTCACGGGCAAAGCCGTGGGGTCACCTAGTAACAAATAACTACTAAGCGTGCTTACGCCATAGATTAGAGTACGAGTAGGTACGTAGTATGTACAGCTTATGCTTTCCCTTATAATGTAAACTCACGCATGTAGTGTCACCTAAAATTACAAGTTTCAAGGATTCAGGCTGGGCGTTGCGTTCATACGTACCATTTTTTACAACCTTTTTTTATTACCTGTTCAAGATTACCCACCGGAGTTACTAACCCGGTAATTATGGGCACTTGATAATTTATTATATAAGTGCCTATAAAAATTTTTTGTGGTTTTATCTTCGACAATAACAAACCTTAGGCATTTTTTGCGATAATAGCTAGCCTATGTATCATGGAGAGCGCAGTAACTTGATGTAAGTACAGAAATTTTTATATAAGTGTCATGTCCTATAAGACTTCCTACTAATCTATCTCTGAATCAAATTTCATTAAAAACGTTTTACCGATTCAGGCGTGAAAGCGTAACGTACATACAGAATTACTTTCAGATTTAGTATAAGTAGGGATTCTTTTAATTATATTTTATACTTGAACTTAATCTATACTACAAAAGCTGACGAGTTTGTTTGTTTGTTTATTTGAATAGAATACGTCAAAATCAACAAGTCGGATTTAAAAAAAAAAATGTGTTAGATAGCTCATTTATTGAGGAAAGCTTTACATGATCACGCTACTACTCTGAACAGCGGAGCAGTATTCATAAATGTCTAGAAATTGGGCATATTTTTTTTACATTATTGTAAAATATATTGTGAGACGGGACGCTTTTCACACAGCGCCATCTAGCCCAAGGTAAGCTAATATTAGCTTGTTTTATGGGATAACTGATAAACATACTTATATATTTCTAAATACATACATATTATCCACAGGAAACACCCAAACTCCGAAACACATATTTGTGGATCACACAAATATTTGTTCCGACCCGAGAATCGAACCCGGGACCTCTTGCGTAGCAGTCGGATACACTTCCACCGCGCCACAGAGGCAGTCGGAAATTTATAATCGATGGGATAAATTAGGTGCAACAGGAAACTTTTGGTTGTAATTTATTGATAAGGGATTCTTACAAGTCAAAAATGTCTAACATACCTACACAAAATTAATACGTAATATAACTAAATAAAAAAAATTCTCTCATACGTCGACAACGAAGATTCACTTATGATAAAGAAGTTTCACTTCAAAACAACATGGCGCGTAACCGAAAAACGTGACGATTTTTTTACAGAGCTAAAATTTCTCTCAACATCGATTAAGAAGTTTCACTTCAAATAAATACAAAAAAATCGATATAAATTCAGCAGTCAGTAGTATATATAATAAAAAAGTCAAAATCATGTCAAATGTAGATCCAATTAATTATACATTATGTCATTATTTTAGAAATTCGAATATACATTTTGTAGTCAACATCTTATAGATAGTCAAATTCAATTAACAATACAATAATAAATTATTCAATTTATAATACAATTGAATTATTTATTATTGTATTGTAAATTGAATTTGTCTATATAAAAGATGTTGACTACAAAATTTATATTCGTATTTCTTCGTTTTTTTTGGGTGTGTTCAAAAATTATTGTGTTTGTACAATCCTTTGTTCAAAGTATGTCACGGGTGAAGCTGTGGGGGTGAGCTAGTTTTGAAATATAATTACGTAGATTATATTCAGACACACAACAAATTATAATGCCCATCAAATTAATGTATAGTGCCGAGTGGGAATTGTACTCCGATATACCAGTCATTGACACAACATAAATGACCAGAAAACAGACCGCTTACAATGTAACTTAACCCCAGATAACTAGACTATAATCATTATTACATAATAAACAATCTTTCGTTGAACAGACTACGAAATAAGAAACCTAAATATATTTTGAAAAGTATTTATTATACTTTTAGCCGACCGAATATTTAATGAATACGCAATATGGCTGGTGAAAATGTGTCAACTTTAAGCTGGAAATTGCGTACTCCGTTGGTTTGGACAACTCCAACAAATGAGTCAGTAAAGATTGATGAAGGATATACTCGAATATATGACGATGAATAAAGATTGACAAAGAATACCCTCTACTTTCGCACAATATACCATTGTGCGAAAGTAGTGGGTAAAAGGAGTCAGAGTAGCCAGAGACTTACATATGAAGACCACGTGAGCAGATTGCTCAAAAACGATAAGATGACAAATTCTAGGATAGTATGTCAACTTTAAGCTGGAAATTGCGTACTCCGTTGGTTTGGACAACTCCAACAAATGAGTCAGTAAAGATTGATGAAGGATATACTCGAATATATGACGATGAATAAAGATTGACAAAGAATACCCTCTACTTTCGCACAATATACCATTGTGCGAAAGTAGTGGGTAAAAGGAGTCAGAGTAGCCAGAGACTTACATATGAAGACCACGTGAGCAGATTGCTCAAAAACGATAAGATGACAAATTCTAGGATAGTATGAAACGATTTATGAATCTGCAAGAAGCGAAAGAAGTATGCATGGATAGCTAAGCCTGGCGATCTGTCCTCTCTGACTACGATATTTAAGTTAATTTCTGCCGCATTGGTAATGCTTGGTTAATCATAGACAAAAAAGAACGACTTCGTTTGACTTGACTTGGTAGGAAGTTGCTGAGTTGTCAGACTGCTCTTAGCTCTTCTAAACATTGGTCTTCTTGATTTTCGTTCACTTCAGGTTGTAATCATTGGCATATCTGCTTCTCTTATCTACTGTGTCTCTTATCTAAGTGTCAACTTTCAGCTGGAAATTGCGTACTCCGTTGGTTTGGACAACTCCAACAAATGAGTCAGTAAAGATTGATGAAGGTTATACTCGAATATATGACGATGAATAAAGATTGACAAAGAATACCCTCTACTTTCGCACAATATACCATTGTGCGAAAGTAGTGGGTAAAAGGAGTCAGAGTAGCCAGAGACTTACATATGAAGACCACGTGAGCAGATTGCTCAAAAACGATAAGATGACAAATTCTAGGATAGTATGTCAACTTTAAGCTGGAAATTGCGTACTCCGTTGGTTTGGACAACTCCAACAAATGAGTCAGTAAAGATTGATGAAGGATATACTCGAATATATGACGATGAATAAAGATTGACAAAGAATACCCTCTACTTTCGCACAATATACCATTGTGCGAAAGTAGTGGGTAAAAGGAGTCAGAGTAGCCAGAGACTTACATATGAAGACCACGTGAGCAGATTGCTCAAAAACGATAAGATGACAAATTCTAGGATAGTATGAAACGATTTATGAATCTGCAAGAAGCGAAAGAAGTATGCATGGATAGCTAAGCCTGGCGATCTGTCCTCTCTGACTACGATATTTAAGTTAATTTCTGCCGCATTGGTAATGCTTGGTTAATCATAGACAAAAAAGAACGACTTCGTTTGACTTGACTTGGTAGGAAGTTGCTGAGTTGTCAGACTGCTCTTAGCTCTTCTAAACATTGGTCTTCTTGATTTTCGTTCACTTCAGGTTGTAATCATTGGTATATCTGCTTCTCTTATCTACTCAAATCTCAAATCCATCTGAAATCAATTAAAGTAATCACTTTTGAACATAAGCTTAGCGTGTAAGCGTCGCGCGTTGCACTTGCACAACATCATATCATGTTAATCAAACTACGTGTATTATTATGTAATTACTGGCGGTTAGAAAAAAAGGGCCATGAGTTTTATTGCCAGGTTCTTTCTCAGGCTCTACCTATTGCTTTACGAATCTGGCAGTAAATTTTTATGTAGAAGCAATAATCTTGACGTTTATAAGTGTTACTTTGTGACCTATATGAATAAAGATTTTTCATTTTTCAATTTTTCACTATTTTGACAAAATAGTAAGGCCGAGACAGCGGCGGGAACACCTTGCATTTGGTGGGAGGTGCGTAGTCGTAGAGACGAATGATTAGTTATCTAGGTTTAATAGCAGAGACATATTACGAAAAAGGTTATTTTTGATAGCCCCACGATCTTAGACAACAGTAAGGGCGATAGGAGAATTAATTAATAATTGGTTTTGTGAAAATAGTGTAACCGTGAGACTTATATTTACCAGTCTAGCAATTGCTAGAAGTATCGATGGTGAAACTGTGACCACAGCGTAATTGTAAGGAATATTTATATAATTAGTCCATTTATAATTGAACAACACTTGAGTTTTGAAAACAACACATGAGCTTTTAAACCGCAATTGTTTTTTTTGTTTTTTTTAAGTTGAACGCAGTAATTTCAGTAACTCCTGGTGGTGATGGATAGGATTTAACATTCTGAGAAATTATCATTTTGGGAAATGATTATGCAACATGTTGGGAGTTCAACTTATTATGGTTCAAAATTCTGGGAAATCAACTTGCTGAGAATACAACTTTATGCGAATTCAACTCAATGGTCCTAAAGAGCCCATTTATCGAGAAAGTCTAATAAGCTATATTACTTACACAGGAGAGCAGAGCATTAATTATTACTGTCAACAAATCGGGCAAGATATGAAATCTTGCCCGATTTGTTGTAAAAATAAAAAACGGTAATTTCAAAAACTAAAAGACCCGACTGCCTATTTGTGTAATTTGAAAATGTAAAACCCTAAACTAAGAAAGTCGTCATACTCTCAGCATGGTTTTTTAAAGGGAAGATCAACGGTTACCAATTTGGCATTGCTTAATGATTATATTACGGATGGCATGGCATGGCTAATGGTACACAAGTTGATGTACTTTATACAGATTTTAGTAAAGCATTTGATCGCATTGACCATCTTGAAGTCAAAGCTTTTGAGCATTGGAATTAGGGGTGATTTGTTCAGGTGGTTTTCTTCATATCTTGAAAATAGATCACAGGCTGTCGTCATCAGTAATTACATCTCTAGCTAGGTCACAGTACCTAGCGGTTTTCCACAGGGATCCCTGATGGGCCCGCTACTCTTTACTATTTATGTAAATGACATTGATGTCTGCTTTCGGTTCTTGCAATTTCTTTGCTTCGCTAATGATATGGTTTTTTTTTCTAAATTTCCATCATTGGATGACATTAAAGCCTTGCAGGATGACTTAGAGCGATTTGAGGATTACTGTATGCGAAATAAATTAGATCTTAACCCACAAAAATGCTCAGTAGTCTCCTATACCAGGAAAAAAGAAATTCTTCCAATCTCGTATGTCATCAAAGGTATTGAACTTGGGAGATTGGATGTAGTGCGTGACCTAGGTGTTCTTCATGACTCTAAGCTTTCGTTTGCTGGTCATATTGAGCACATTGTTGCCAAGGCCTCAAGGGCTTTGGAATTTGTTATGAGGGTTTCCACTGGCTTCAAACGAGCGACAACTTTAAAAATTCTGTATTGCGCTTATGTGAGAAGTCATCTGGAATATGCTTCACAAATATGCAATTCATGTTATGATACATATATCAACATAATCGAGAGTATACAGAAACGTTTTATGAAATTTCTATGTTTTCGTCTTCGCATACCGTATCGCTCTGAAAATTATGTAAATCTTTGTAAAAGGTTCCACTTACAGCCTCTATCCTATCGCCGAAGATTTGCGGACTGTAGTTTTCTTTCAAAAATAATAGGGAATGTTTTGGATTGCTCTGCACTGCTAAGTAAATTAAAATTAAATATTCCGTCTAGGTCAACTCGGTTTAAAACTTCTATTTTAATCCCAAAAGCCTCTGTTAATTATAGGAGGAACTCTTGTATTGTGCGAGTGAATAAAGATATTAATAAGTTAAATAAGGAGCTGTTGTTTGATCCATATACTGCTAGTGGTAGCTAAGTTCGTAAACTACTTAATAAAAAAATCTCTTTTCATAAGTTAAACTTTTTGTTCTCAATGATATTGTTGTAGATTGTAACTCTCACATACATGTTAATTGATGTCATTTTATGTATTTAGATGTGTTGTGCTTGAATAACGCAAGTGACTTATTAGTTTTATATTCTATAAATTTAATCGTGAAAACCTATTATTGGCATTCTGTCACTTATTGCTTAGTTTATAGGCTGAAATATTGCTATTGGTTTTCCTATGGAAATAAATAAAATAAATGATTGCACTTAATATAAATATCGCCAACGTTGTTAAGGCAATGCTTCATAAGCATCAAATCCATCGTTAAACCTATAATGTTCACATCAATGCACAGAGCATTCCGGCTCACATCTCTGATATGCTGGCTACGTTTGACTGTGGGAATATACATGCTATCTTAGGTCCGTATTCCAGAACGTTTCTCAATACTCAATCAACGCTTGAGGCTAGTTTTTGCCTTATAAAATCTACTCTCAAGCGTCGATTAAGTCTTGAGAAACGTTTTGGAATACGGGCTCTAGTCTCTAAATCTTCCTTACCTTCTCTTTCTTCTAAATCTGTAGCACTACCGGGATTTCGACTGATACGCAATATATTGTTATGCGTATTAGTCGAAATGTATAATGTATTTAATATATTGTTTGGGGCAGAGAGGTCGTGGTGTGGCTATTTATCTGAGAGAACATATTCCTTTTAAAATTATTGATATGTTTCCACAACCACCGCCACTTAATGCTGGTGAACAAATATTTATTGAAGTGATACTTAATCATGTAAAGATCCTGGTAGGTGTATTTTACTCTCATCTCTCAAGAAGCGCTCGTGGCCTCGCGGTCTCAGTGTTCTGTAAACGATCACTGAGTTACGCAACTTTCACTATGGCTGGTCCTCGGATGGGTGACCACTTTGTGGCATTTACATTTGCGAGCGTTTCCGTGCTTCGGAAGGCACGTTAAGCCGTTGGTCCCGGTTGCCAGTAAAATGGCAGTCGTTAAGCCTGGTTGAAGGCCTTATGGGCGGCTTGAAAATTTCAACAGCAGGTAGCCACAACCTGCGTCTGTCTATTTCAACACGGCAATGGGCTCACCACCTATTACGTGGGACAGGAATCCATACGGTGAAAAGTGGGCATATAATATGCCTCTGCCACCCCTTCGGGGATAAGGCGTGATGGATATTTATTTTTATTTATTTTATCTCTCAAGTGTCAATTACTTTTCTTCGTTTGAAACTTTTTTAGAAAATCTTGTAACTTCCTACAGTCATACTATAATCATGGGAGATTTTAATACATGTCTTCTCAAAAATGAGTCACTTCAAAATCTCTTAGGCTCTTGCAACTTGTCCATTCTTCCCCTGTCAACCACTCACCATTTTCCTAATTGTACTCCTTCACTTCTTGACCTCATAATTGTGTCTTCCTCAAATCATGTCATTAATCTGAGCACTATCCAGCTGATATGTTTTCCTATCATGATCTCCTTTTTCTATCCTACAAAATACTCCCTCCCAAAGCAAAGCCTAAAATTCTTCGCCAGCGTAATTTCGGTGGCATGGACCATGTTAAACTAATCGAAGATGCCAAGGGTATCGATTGGACACCATTACTGATTGCTGAAACGGTTGATACAAAAGTTAACTTGTTGGATCAACTAATGAATTTATATGATAAGCATGCTCCTATCCGGGAAATATAGTTAAAACATTTACCATCACCTTGGCTTACTCAAGACATTAAAGCCTTAATTGCAAAAAAAGCAGCAGCAAAAACTAGATATAAACGCCGGGCTACGCAAGAAAAACTGGACAAGTATATACATATTCGTAATCACTGCAATAAGGGGTGTAGGAAAGCACAACGCCAACACATTCATAAGTCCGTTCAAAACGGTGATCCATCTGAGGTTTGGAACTTTTTGAAATCACTAGGGGTTGGAAAAGCACGACCGGAAGCTATTTCCAAAAACATCAATCTTGATTTGTTAAATCATCATTTCACAGCCTCGTCTAACTTAAATAAGACAACTAAAGCTAATACTTTAGATTATCTATCATCGCTTCCAACTCCTGGTTATGTCCCATTTATCTTTAATGAAGTCACTGCTTGTAATATTAGGAAGAGCATACTGTCAACCACATCCAACGCAGTTAGAACTGATTTTTTGAGCTGCAACATGGTAATTCCCATATTAGACGAGATCCTCCCAATCTTGTGTCATATTTTAAATTTTTCCCTATCCAGTGGTGTCTACCCGTCGTCCTGGAAAGACGCCCAAATTATTCCCTTACCTAAAATCCTAACCCCTCATCCTTCTCAGAATATCGTCCAATTTCCATACTGCCATTCCTTTCTAAAGTTATGGAGCGTCAAGTTCATAACCAAATTAGCTCCTTTTTTAATAAAAATAATCTCCTAAACAGTTACCAATCAGGCTTCCGCTCTGGGCACAGTACTACGACAGCCCTTATCAATGTCACAGATGATATAAGAATGGGTATGGAGAATGGGAAACTTACGGTGCTTTCTCTGCTGGATTTCAGCAATGCTTTTAATATCCTGGATTTCGATGTATTGCTGGCCATCCTCCGCTCTCTTAATATATCTCCAACAGGGATTACATGGTTTCGCAGTTACCTGTCTGGCCGCCGACAACGTATTTGAATAGACGATACTATGTCTTCTTGGAGTAATATATCAACTGGGGTGCCGCAGGGTGGCGTTTTATCTCCTTTACTATTCGCAGTATTTATTAACCTCATCGCCTCTCAACTTCTTTCATCCTACCACCTTTATGCAGATGATTTACAAATTTACACACATACTCCACTTGCCTAGCTTTCTGACGCTATTAATTTAATAAATAGAGACCTGGCACACATAGCTGACTGGAGCATTAAGTATGGACTGACAGTGAATCCATTAAAGAGTCAGGTTATTATTGTAGGTAGCCCCGGGCTTATTCCGAAAATTGACTGCACAAAACTTCCTGCAATTGTTTTCAGTGGTACCGTCATTCCTTTCAGTAACAAAGTGAAGAACTTGGGTGTGTACTTTGATAAAACGATGTCTTGGGATCTGGAGCTCAGAGAGGTTAGTCGTAAGATTTTTGCTTCCGGTAGTGCCCTTAGAAGATTACGTAACTTTTTGCCCATTGCCACTAAAACTGCACTGGCTCAGTCTCTACTATTGCCAATCCTCGACTACGCCGATGCCAGCTATCTAGATCTCATCGAGGAACAACTTAATAAGCTTAATAATATTTGGTTTGCGCAAATATGATTATATCTCTGAATTTCGCACGAAACTCAAGTAGCTTCCCATTAGATTTCGCCGTAATGCGCATATCCTATGTCTTTTATATAATATCTTGTTTAATCCCTGTACTCCCGCCTATCTTAAAGAACGTTTCGAGATCTTAGGTGATACGCATTCGAGATTCCTGAGGTCTTCGGAGAACTTGCGCCTTAAAATGCCAATGCATTCCACAAGATTTTTGGATAAATCTTTTACAATACAGGCTATTCGCTTATGGAATGCTTTGCCTGTAACTATACGACGTGCACAGTCTCTTAGCAACTTCAAGAAATTGGTTACCAATTACTATTTATCAATGTAACTCCGCTAACACTTCCTACTTTACTCACTTATCAGTATGAGACGTTTGTCTGTAAGTTTATCTTAGCTATTTATTTATTTATTTATTAAGAGCTTAGAATTATTATATAGAATATATGTCAAAGTATGTATTTGGATACTTATTTATGTATATGGTATATATATATGTATATATTATACATTATATGGTATGTATGTATGAGATTGTATAAATATTTATACCTATGTGTACGTTTTAAGAATTATGTTTAGACGTGTGTACTTATAAATGTCTTGTAAATTCTGTGCACCAATGGACTACCTATGAACACAAATTCATTGAACCTTATCCATATTAGGTTTTCTGGAAGAAATCGCGCTTTGCGATAAGACCGCCGATTGTACTCTGTAATTTGCAGTACTTAATATAATATCATTGTAATATTGTACTTTACTTTTAAGTTTATGGTGTACAATAAAGTGTATTCTATTCTATTCTATAATGGCCCACAATAACTTGGGCCTCTATTCTGCTTATTGCTTTTAACTTACAACTGTTTACACTGTTGATTGATGACACTTGGTAGAACTTGCTACACATCTTGAACAAAAAGTAAAACACTTGTACCGTTCCACCTATTTATTATTTAAACCTGACCGGTTTCGCCTTACGGTTTGTCAAACCATTGTTGTTATAACTTCATAAATTCAATGACATTCGAAGTACATAAAATATGTGCTAACCTTTGAAAATTCGAAACCGGTCAGGTTTAAATAATTAATAAGTGGAACAGTACAAGTGTTGTTGTTCAAGATGGTTAACTTAAAAAAATTAATGTAATAAGCTATTGTAATATCACTGTTACTCTTAAAAATTTCCTTAATATATTTTTTTTTTTATTATATAATTAAATAATTAAAATAAGAAGCGCTTGTGGTCCCGCTAACTTGGTGTTCTCTAAACGATCACTGCGATAAGCAACTGTCGCTGGTCCTTGGATGTGAATGGGTGAACACTTTGTGGCATTTAGATTAGTGAGCGTTTCCGTGCTTCGGAAGGCCGTTGATCCCAGTTGCCAGTAAAATGGCAGTCATTAAGCCTAGTTGAAGGCCTTATAGGCGGCCTGAAAATTTTCAACAGAAGCTCGCCACAAGCTGCGCCTCTCCATTTCTACACGGCATTGGGCTCACCACCTGTTACGTACAATAAAATATCTATGGTGAAATGTAGGCGTATAATATGCCTCTGCCTACCATTTCAGGGATAACAGCGTGATAATATGTATGGTGTGAATGTATTATTAAAATAATGTCATTGTATTAGAGTGAAAATGGGGAAAATCTTTATTTATACAGTGCACAAAGTAACACTAATGAACAACAAGAGTATTGCCTCTTACATTAACTGCCAGATTCACTAAATATCACTAAGCAATAGGTAGAACCTGAGAAAGAGCCTGGCAATGAAACTCATGGCCACTCTTTTCTAACGCCAGTTTTTACATTCGTTTTATTTATATGAAATTTGAAATATTTTTTTAATAATGTGTTTATACAAAAGAAACATAATCAAATTAAAATAAGAGCGATTTTAGTTGCCATTTCCAAGAACAGCCTACTCTTTCTGGAAAAGATACTTCATTGTGGGCTCTTACAATAATAAACTTACATTGTTCTTTGGCGTTATGTGAGAATTAATTTGAACATAAATTTACTTTAAGAACTTTTTGGTATACGAATTATACAGAATACGCTTTTTATAAAATACGTTTTTTTTTGTGTGACAGTGGCTTTGGTTAAGTTAAAGTAGCAAAATGGACACTAAATCACGCCTTTATCTCCGAAGGGGTAGATATACTATACGCTCACATTTTCGACCGTCCACACATTTCACCGACATTTCCGACCTTTCACCGTATACATTTTAGTCCCATTTTATAGGTGGTGAGCACATTGCCATATTGAAATAGACAGAAGCAGGTTGAGGCAGTCTGCTGTTGAAATTTTTCAACTTGGCTTTACGAATTCCATTTTATTTCGCCTTCCGAAGCACGGAAACGCTCGCAAATGTAAATGCTACAACGTGGTCATCCATCCGAGTAAATATAAAAGCCACAAAGTGGTCACCCATCCAAGGACCAGCCAAAGCGAAAGTTTCTTAACGCTGTGATCGTTTACAAAACACTGTTTACAATACTGTTACTTGAGTACGTTTAATGAAATCCCAAGTCGCCTGACAGATTTTGTCTATCTCCACCATTTCAGGAGGATTCGTGTGATATCCCGCGTCTATGTGTGGTTCGAGTGTTATCCCACTTTCTTGGCGAGGTTCGTGTGTTATACCACTTTCTTGGAGAGGTTGGAGGACGTACGAGATAGCTCTCTCGCAGCTGCAAAGCCTCGGGCATAAATGTGATGTAGCATGTGGTAAGACATTGTTTGACATGGGTGCGGAAGCCGACAAAGTCTGCCGGGAGCCCTAGGGCTCGTGCGGAACTCCCTGCTATAGGCAACATGTGTTTTTTAGTCGGCAGGTGACATGCTGGATTCCTACCGACAAAAACCACATGATTCCTACCACAGAGCAGGGAATGTCGCTCTGTCTCGCTCACACCCTATAGAGAAGAAAGTAATAAAAATAATCTAGCTCCGGGCGCCCCTAGAACCTGGCGTTGACGCGGTCGTCTATTAATTCTCTACCTAAATCGATATTTCCCCTAAACTTACATACATACATACATACATTCATATTTTCACGCCTTTATTCCCGAAGGGGTAGACAGAAGCATAATATACGCCCACATTTCACCGTATGCATTTTTGTCCTACGTAACAGGTGGTGAGCCCTTTGCCGTGTTGAAATGGACAGGCGCAGGTTGTGGCGACCTGATGTTGAAATTTTTCAAGCCGCCCATAAGGCCTTCAATCAGCGACTGCCATTTTACTGGTAACCGGGACCACGGCTTCTCGTGCCTTCCGAAGCACGGAAACGCTCGCAAAGTAAATTCCACAATCCGAGGACCACCTATAGCGAATGTTGCTTAACGCAGTGATCGTTTACAGAACACTGAGTCAGCGGGGCCACAAGCGCAAAGAAACTTTAAAAAAAAAAACTTAAGTAACTTTTAATGTATTCAAGTATGAAGTAAACAGGTTTCTTCTGGGTTATCGTGTTCACTTACAACCTCTATGTAACACAAACTAGGCTCGGGTTTTATAAAAACATGGCAACACCAAAAACAAAATTCAAATTAAGTACCTTTTCTTCCTGTCCGCGACCGGTATTAATAATATTAATTATTAATAGTATTAGAAAATAAGGTTAATAGTTATGTAGTATAAGAATGTGCGCATGTAGAACTTATAAGTATGGTAATCTATACTAATATTATAAAGCTAAGAAGTTTGTTTGTTTGGTTGAACGCGCTAATCTCAGGAACTACTGGTCTGGAAGGCTATAGGCTATATATCATTACGCTACTACACTGAGGAGCAGAGCAGTAGTCATAAATGTCGACAAATCGGGTAAATTTGTATGCATCATTGTAGAATTTATAAGCGACGGGATTAAATAGGTGCGACGGGAGGTCGAAATATTCCACGGGCAAAGCTGTGGGGGTCATCTAGTGTCGTATAAGTATGTGTGCATGTGGAACTTATAAGTATGGTAATCAAATATAATTATGATCTGAATATTAACACTCAGTTCTAAAATTGCACTCCTAAAGAAATCACGTTATATATTGTGTCATCAATATATTCAATAAATTTGCAAATAAAATGTGTAATGTGCTGATTCAAGTAATAGCTGCGACATTCTGTGAGTATTTACCTAATTTTATATGAGTATTTTTAATAATTATACTAGCTGATGTTCACAGCTTTGCCCGCGTAGTTAAGTTGTCCGAAACCGTTTCCCCTAGTGTTGTAGTACATACATTTATAAATAATAATATCGTTACTACTTTCTCCCCGAAGGGGTAGGCAGAGGCATACTATACACACTTCACCGTAAGCAGTTTTGAACAGGTGGTGAGCCCATTGCCGTGTTGAAATGACAGGCGCAGGCTGTGGCGACCTGCTGTTGTAATTTTTCAAGCCGCCCATAAGGCCTTCATCCAGGCTTAACGACTGCCATTTTACTAGCAACTAGTGTAAAGTAATATATTATCCTTAAGAAATAGACATACACCATTTTGGGCTTTTCTGTAGACTTATAAAAGATACACAATTCCATCACACATTTACTTTATTATATCTCAAAAGGTTAAGGCAATGTTTAAGAAAACTCAACGAATTATATACTAAACCTTCCTTGAGAACCACTCTATTTACTTTTCTGAAAACAGCTTGACAATTAGTGCAATACTTTCTTAGTTTATTGCGAACAGACAGACGCGCCGAAGGACTTTGTTTTATAATATGTATATATTTTTACACAGCGCCATCTAGCCCAATCTAAGCTATAAGCTTGTACTATGAGATCAATACAACTGATGGTAAAATATGGACGTGTAGTACCTATGCTTTTGGAATATATTCATGAAAATTGGACGAATAATGTGCATCTGCTATATATCCTACTATCCTACTGCAGAGACTATGGTTTTCCACTTGCTACGATTTTGACATCCCACTTTCGATTCTTCTACTTTCATGAGTGTTTTCATACACGCTCGCCGGTTAAGGGTACTCTTGACCTGGCCTTTTTCCAAAAGGTCTTCGATTTGGTTGACATACGTACGCTGAGGTCGATCCCTACCAGTTTGTCCATTCACTCTCGCCACATAAATCTGCCTTGTCAGTCTATTTTCATCCATCCTCTCAACGTGTCCGAACCATCTAAGCATCCCTTTTTCTATCTTAGATGCTATACTTCTGTCATACCGCAACGTTCCCTAATCGCGCTGTTCCTTTCTTTATCCTACTATGACTGCCTCTGTGGCGCGGTGGGAGTGCATCCGACTGCTACGCAAGAGGTCGTGGGTTCGATTCCCACCCAGGATAAAACTTTGGTTTATTCTGTGTCTGGGTGTTATTTATCTATAATATGTTGTATTTAGAAATATATAAGTATGTTTATCAGTTATCTAGATCCCGTAACACAAGCTAATATTAGCTTACTTTGGGCTAGATGACGCTGTGTGACAAGCGAAAGGTTGTTAGAATGGATGTTTGTTATTATTTCACGCAAAATCTACTGAATGGATTTTGACGAAACTTAACAATAATATAGCTTTCACATCAGAATAACACATAGGCTACTTTTTATCTCGGGAACAAGTTCCTGTGGGAAACGGGAACGGAAAAACTTCAATATGTGTGAGGAGCCGCGGGCGTTAACTAGTTTGGGTACAGAGGCGTGACAGGGCGTGACTAATAAAAAAATCTGCTGTTACAGTCAAATATTATCCCTTGCTAATTCCAGGTAGGGTTTGGAAGTAACTGGGAAGACACATAAGATAAAGAAAAGTGGCGTTAAAAAAATATTTGAAAAGTTTATTTTTTTCATTTTACATTTAATATTAGTAGGATTTAGAGGATTTGAATTGAAATCTTGTAATTTTTTTTCACATATGGATCACCACTTGGTTCGAGACATATTTTTTTTAATCTTGACTTTTTGCCAGTATAAGATAAACACATAATTTCTTATGAGGCCTTTTTTTGGCATAGTGTCAATAGCATGGTATTTTAATTTAGTGAAACATGTATTGTACCAAAAAAAGGATAGAAGGTAATACCTGTCTGTTAGCTGTGTTTGCAATAAATCATATTTTTTCTTTTTACGACTTTAGTAGCAGTAGTCATATAGTTGATTATAGAATATTATAACGATTAGAATCATCAGAGGTTTTTGCTCAAAAACGGAGAGGTCAAAAGCAATCAGATACCCAAACAAGCATGTTTGAAGCGATTAATTAATCTGCAGAAGGCGAAAAAATATGCATGGATAAATATATATATGATAGTATGCTCCAAGCAAGTAAACCTAAAATTATATCTGTCTGTCATCCAAGCCTCGCGATTCATGAATGATTCTTTGGCTTCATAAAGATTCATTTTTTGAGATTTTTGAGGGACTTTTCCGTTTTTGAGCAATCTGCTCGCGTGGTCTTCATATGTAAGTCTCGGCCTACCCTGACTCCTTCTACCCTCACCTTTGGCATAGTATATGTTCTGCGTCAATCGTTCTTTACTTACTCGTTGGACGTGTCCAAACCAACGGAGCACACCGTTTTCCAGCTTAACGCTGGCACTTTCATTCAAAACTGAATTAGGAGTTATTAAACAAATTTATATAAATTTCAGTTATATCTTGTTGCTCTTGCAGATATTACATTATATACTTCCCACATAAAGCAATCATAATTAATTATGAGGAAAATCCAGTATAACATTGAAGTCATACTAATTTACGAGATAATGCCGTAGAGCTGTAGTTAACTATGAGTAATCTCTAAATCTACTGAACCAATTTAGAAAATTATTTTACTGTTAAAAAGGTGTATTTTTGCTGATAGACTACTTTTTATCATACATGGTTCTGTGGGAAAGGGGAAATCTTTGTCACGTGGGCGGAGCAGCAGGCATTATCTAAGTAAATATAGAAATCTTGCATGATAACACTTGCCTTTCAACACGGCAATAGGTTCTCCACCTGTTACGTGGGACAAAAAATGTGGGTATAATATAATTCCTCTGCCTCGTCTTTGGGTTTAAAGGTGAAACTGATAAACAGTATTAAAATCTGTCAGTCAACAATATCTAATTGTCACGTATTTTACCAACCAGGATGGGAATTTATTTCTAGCTTTATGTGGAAACTACACGGTATATTTTTTTCGTGTGAAAATCCTGATGAATGTCATGCCGGACTCCTACCGACTACAACCACACGTTGCCCTTCAATCTGCTATGGCCGGGAGTCCCGGGTAAGCCCTCCGAAGGATAACCCCATGGCTCTGTCCGCTTCTCGTCTCATGGGGGTTCTGGTGGTATTCCACTACTCTTTAGGGGTTCTGGTGATATTCCACTACTCTTTGAGGGTTCGAGCGTTGTCTCGCGCCATTGGAGGTTCGGGTATTATCCCACTTTCTCGAGTGGGTGAAGGCCGTGCGTGTAACTCTCACACCACGCCGTCTTTCAAGGTATTATTAAAATCGTTGTACTCTATAAAATATAGGTACGTGGTTATACATTACAATCTGTGAGTGAACAATCAATAATTTCCCAGTTTTCCTAGCCTTATGATTGGACTTCAATTTTGGGGAATTTGCAATTAAAAACAATTATCAAAATAGGACCACTTTGTAAAAAGTTATTAACACATTCATTTACAATAAATTATTAAATAACCTTTAAAATATGATAATCTAAAATATATAATATAAGGAGTCCCTTTAGGCAAGGTTCCGAAGATACTGGCAGCGTAGAATAATTCTTTGTCCGAGATAGCTGCCAGCTCTTCCGTCTCCTGTGATGTCGACTAACCTTTTAGCTATTTCTTTAAAAATCCTTATAGCGCTAGGACCCCAGGGACCAAGGGTTTCGACAGAGAATGGGACAAAATTAAATTCGGAGCCAGTTCAAAGTTATGCGTGGTCATACTTACATAAAAATGAGCCGACTTGATAAACTCCTCCATTTTTTAAATAAATAAATATAATAAATATCCATCACGCCTTATCCCCGAAGGGGTGGCAGAGGCATATTATATGCCCACTTTTCACCGTGTAGATTCCTGTACCACGTAATAGGTGGTGAGCCCATTGCCGTGTTGAAATGTACAGACGCAGGTTGTGGGTACCTGCTGTTAAATTATTTCAAGCCGCCCATAAGGCCTTCAACCAGGCTTAACGACTGCCATTTTACTGTCAACCGGGACCAACGGCTTAACGTGCCTTCCGAAGCACGGAAACGCTCGCAAATGTAAATGCCACAAAGTGGTCACCCATCCGAGGACCAGCCATAGTGAAATTTGCGTAACTCAGTGATCGTTTACAGAACACTGAGACCGCGGGGCCACGAGCGCTCCATATTTTGGTCGATTAAAAATCTCATATATTTTTTTTTTTTTAAATTATCCTTTAAAGTAGTTTATGAATTAATCCCGGATATCAGACAAACAGATAAAAAATATAAAAATAACTACTTTTTTGACTTTGGTATCCTTTGGTGAATATACAGCAAGTTCTTTTTTAAATTTTACGTAAATATACATACATACATACATATTGTCAAGCTTTTATCCCCGACGAGGAAGGCAGAGGCATACTATACGCCTAAATTTCACCGTATGCATATTTGTCCCACGTAACAGGTGATGCGCGTCACGTAGGTTTTAGTCATAGTAATTTATTGATAAGGAATTCTTACAAGACAAAAATGTTGTGTGTGTGTGTGTAGTTTTGACTTTGTTGCTATTATTTATTTATCCATCACGTTTCATCACCGAAGGGGTGGCAGAGGCATATTATATGCCCACTTTTCACAGTGTGTATTTCTATCCCACGTAATAAGTGGTGAGCCCATTGACATGTTGTAATAGACAGACGCAGGTTGTGACTGTTGAAGAACGAAGCACGGAAACTCTCGCAAATGTAAATGCCACAAAGTGGTCACTCATCCGAGGACCAGCCCTAGTGAAAGTTGCGTAACTCAGTGATCGTTTACAGAACATTGAGACCACGACTTTGTTGCTTTTTTCATTATATGTAATAATTTTTGTGAGGTTTGTTCGTCATTAAATAATAATACTAATAAACAACGCTTCATTCATAATTCATAAGGAACAGCAATTTGTTTGCACTTTTGTATTACGTTTGTACGGCATAATTAGCAACACACAAAGCTGATACTATCAACTTACTAAGTTGTTTCATTTTTATTGACATTTTGGATAACACGTTTCATTGAATGAAACAATTGTCGACTAAAATTTCAAGAATTGAACGTTATCAATGAATGACATACATTCAGGGTTGAAAAAAAAATGTTTTTTTTTTGTAATTTTATATAACAAACTATTTAAGTTGTTATTAACAAGTGTTTGATTTGTTTCTTTTTCTTATTAATTTAGGTCATTAATTCGCCATAGTAAATTAAATATTTTCAAAAATCGGTCTATGGAAAAACATTTATTTTATATTGTAAATATATTTAACTCTAATATTCATCTGTATATATTCTAAACAATGTTCATTTTTATTAGAGGAAAACCCAATATTTATATAACTTTATACCTTTTTAAATAAGGGTAATGAATACCCACTAGTTCCAAATCATAAAAAACACGGTTTAAATTCTTTTTGATTTAGGCATGTCTTTTAAAACAACTTAATTTAGTCATGCCAACCCTGCAGTGCATACATTATAACGAGTACATCAGAAATTTAGTATTTTAACTACATTATGTAGCTTTTTAGAGCACCATCTATAGCAACCGATATAACTTCTTCAAAGGAATTTATTTCGAATATATACTCGTGATATACTTCGAACCCCGTGGCACCCATTTAATCCCGTGGTTTATTAATTTCACAATAACGTATGATCATTTTCCAAATTCGTTGATTACTTCTCCGCTCTCCAGTACCTACACCCGCACGGCCCGGTCGAATTATGGTTACACGAAATTAATTTCTTTGCGCTTTAGTTTTAATTTGCTATAACTCGTAAGATATTTATTTAATTTGTAAGGTGTAAAGGGACAAAATAGTCTCTTTACAGATTATTTTGTCCCTTTACGCGATCACTGAGTTACGCAACGGGCATAGGCACGTAAAGCCGTTGGTCCCGGTTGCCAGTAAAATGGCAGTCGTGAAGCCTGGTTGAAGGCCTTATGGTAGGCAGGACAGACGCAGGTAGCCACAACCTGCGTCTGTCTATTTCAACACGGCAATAGGCTCACCACGTATTACGTGGGACAGGAATACACATGGTGAAAAGTGGGCTACAATATGTATGCCTCTGCCACCCCTTCGGGGATGAGGCGTGATAGATAATTAAGGCGTAATGGATAAATAATTAATAAATATTATATTTTGTTTTTTCAGTATGTATATCCTGTATGAACATGGGTATCTTCGGTGCGTGGCCGTCATCTACGATACTTCTCTTCAAATCCGAGAACACCACTTTACAAAGACCTATGACAGATATTGAGATATCGTTCTTTAGCAGTTTAACAACTGCTGGTTCATTGGTTGGCCATCCCATTATAGTGGGATACATTCTAGATAAACTGGGACGTAAATATACGGTGATGTTGGCATCTTCCTTTTATACGGTGAGTACATAATTTAAATAATACAAACTAGTGACGCCTGCGGCTCCGCACGCGTGGTGAAGTTTTCCCGTTCCCGTTTCCCACAGTTACTTGTTCCCGGGGTAAAAAGTAGCCTATGTGTTATTCTGATGTGAAAGCTATATAATTGTAAAGTTTCATTAAAATCCATTCAGTAGATTTTGCGTGAAAGATTAACAAATATCCATTCTTACAAACTTTCGCGTTTATAATATTAGTAGGATAGCCAGCCCCGCGGCTTAGCCAGTGCCATACCTCTATTCCTCTTGGATTTATCTAGTTTTTATTTAATTTTACAATAAGTTTTAACTGAATCGCTCGTGGCCCTGCGGACGTAGTGTTCTGTAAAAGATCACTGCGTTAAGCAACTTTCACTATGGCTGGTCCTCGGATGGGTGAGCACTTTGTGGCATTTATATTTGCGAGCTATTCCGTGCTTCGGAAGGCACGTTAAGCCGTTGGTCCCGGTTGCCACTAACATGGCAGTCGTTAAGCCAGTTGAATGCCTTGTGGGCTTGAAAAATTTCAACAGCAGGTCGCCACAACCTGCACCTGTCCATTTCAACACGGCAATGGGCTCACCACCTGTTACGTGGGACAAGAAGCAAAAGCATACGGTGAAACGTGGGCGTATAGTACGCCTCTGCCTAGTAGATAAAGGCGTGAAAGTATGTATGTATGTAAGGTTTAACTTACTAGAATTTATTAATATTTATGATTACGGCTTCGTTTTCCTGAGTAGTACAGTGATAATATTTTAATTTTTTTATTGATTTTGTAATTTGATTATTTATATTAAATGGTTAATGAATTGGTATATTAGAAATAGATAATTGACATTAATTTATGGATTTGAATAGTTGTAATATTTATAGTTGACTTAAATATATTTTTTGCATGCCTTAGGGAAGAATGTATTGGATCCTAACTTTGTATTTTATATTGTAAGCAAATAAAGATATTGATTGATTGATTGTTAACAGCCTAACCTTTCTCGATCAATGGGCTACCGAACACACTAAGAGTTTTTAAATTCGAACCAGTATTTCCTGAGATTAGCGCGTTCAACCAAACATTCAAACTCTTCAGCTTTGTATAGATAAAGATTCATTTGGTTTAAAAAATTGAGAAATTTGATACAACAATTTTCTTGACGGAACATAACTTTAGGAGCACACAAGATTCGTTTAAAGTGGTCAAGGTTCTGCCGGTTTTAACAATTGATTACAAATAATTATAAGGTATATTATGTGGATCTCGTAGTACCTAACTGGGGTGAATTGTGGAACTTTTACACGTTTTTGCTTACATGTAACTGGAATAACTCTATTACCGTGGTGCTTGCATGCTAGGCAAGAAAAACAGTTGGTATATTCTTTTTGTGTCCCAGACCAACAAGGGACTAATTTTTGCATAATTAAGTCAATTATTATTTGTTTATAACAACAAAAGCGTTCGTTTATTTTTTTGTATGTTCTAGCAAATTAAAGATTTTGTATGTTCTATCAAAATCAAATGAGATTCCAACGGCTATAGTATGGTGTTCCACAGGGATCAATTTTATGGTCTAAGAAATGTGTATTTCCGTTAAGGCAGTAATAAAAATGTATATTTTTATAGAGGCAGTGCTCATTTATAACACGTGCATATTAATTTGCTACCTTACCCATTGTCGCTTCAATGAAAATATTATACTCTCTTGTCGAACAAAGATTTTGCAAATACACATTCGAGGCAATGCTTAAAATCCTGCTCAACGTTTGTTTAGTTTATTTTAACAAAACTTTTAAACAAAACAAGATTTACAAGTTATATGACATAACTTGTAAATCTTGTTTTACAAAGGAATTTAATCCTCCAAAAAATTTACATGCGCCAATAATTAATGAAGTAGTTTCGTTACTTTTTTTTACGTGTCGATATCTTCACGGAAGTAATATAGGATTTGAACCGACAAAATTACACGGTTCCTACCTACCTACCTATCAAGTTATCGTTCCCGAAACACTTTGCAAAGCTCCGCCACCGAGCTTGTCTTATATCCCGCTTTTTCAGAACTTAGAGTGTTTTTTTTATTTGTGACTGATCCCACCCGCATTCCCATTACTGTGATTCCTGTAAACCAGGATCTACAGCAATGACCAAGACCACAAAGGTTACACCAACCTCGATCTCGGTGAAGTCACAGGAGAAGTTAGAATGTCTTGTAACCCGCAACGAAATTAATCAGAAGATAAGTTGAAAAAGTTGGAAAAAGAACGTAACGCCCCTGAGCAAAGCGGGAGACCTGGAAAGCAACTAGGTGTAAATCCTATAGAAAAAGGAAAGCACCACAGTAATAGTATATTACGGGTCCTATTATGTGAGCTACGTTTGATTACAGTAATATGTATGGCAGAAGCATTTAAAAGCACGAAAATTCACCCCTGATGCAACAAGATCCGCATAGAAAACTACTCCTGATGTTACTTGTACACTGCTTAGCATATTATATCGCTTGTTCCGCCAAATGCTACACTCCCAAAGTATGTGATGGGCGTTCTGATCATTTGTGGCATCAGGTGTTGAACACTGACAGTACACTGACTCAACCAGCTTAAACAAAATGTAATTTGCTCCAAAAGTTACCTTGTTCCGAAAGAAAATGATCATCATAATGATCCACCTCCAGCCAGGACATTCTTGGGCGTTTAAGAACGTCTGGGATATATTTTAAATTTATAATTACCGTCTTCTTCATTTATAATGTACTGATAACTTTGTTTATAAATTTTCAGATAGCCTGGTTAATAATAGCCTCATCTAACATCGTGGAAATCATCCTACCGGCCATGTTTCTTGGAGGATTGGGCGTTACAGTGTTTTTATCAAGTATCATATACATTGCTGAAATTTCAGACAACACCATTAGAGGCACTTTAACTTCTGGCCCAAACTTAATCTGCACATTTGGATATCTGGTATCATACTTTCTTGGAGGTGCATTAGAATACCATATGATGGTGTATACATGTTTGTTCTTAGCGTTAATGGGCGTCCTCGTAATAATGGTGTTAAAAGAGTCTCCAGTGACACTTATGACGAAGGGAAAAGAAGAAGTGAGTTGCGTTTTTTTTTTCAAATTTACTTAGACTTAGTGGAATTAGCTTATCTAAATACAAATTAGATTTTTAATACATAAATACATTGAACTTTAAATGTAGGTAATACAATTGCAATGTTAGGTATGCCTCAATATCGTACAGCGATTATTTGTAAAACAAAAGGATTAAAAACCAACAATCACCATGTTGTTTTACAAACCCAACTAAAAATAAACAAAAATCTTCATAGCTTAGTACTGCGCTGCGTACGTCTAAATTGTTATTTACCTCTAAACTAATGAATAGTAACTTAACTTTAGTTACTTATCAACATATTACTGAAGAGCGTGCATCCTTAAATCCTTAAAGAGGCATAACTTAAAACTGCATAACGTTTTTTGGCATACTCTTCGTTTCGCATAACGTTCAAATAGAATAAATCATTAGGCATACTTTATTTTTCCCATAACTTTTGAAAAAAGAAAAGAAAGAAGAAAAAAGAAAAAGAAAAAAAAATGTTTAGACATATTTTTTTTACAATAACGATTACTAATCATAATGTTTATTGTCATCTCACTCATTCTCGCATAAAGATTACAAGCCATATGGCTTGTAATCTTAAGATATATATATAGAATACCATAATGTTAACGAGTACATATTTTTATTTTTATTAATATACTTGAAGTGTCTAAGATTGAAATGCCCACTGATTAAAAATGTCAATGTGTAAAATTTTAAAACTTATATATAGAATATCGAAATAAAATAAAAAAAGAAAGTAGGTAGATTAGTTAGGTAGGCATCGCCGGCCGCTCCCGCGGCCCGCTCGCATCGCTCGCTTGGCTCGCGCGTTGTGGTCATAAGTGACCTAACACTCCTCCTCACTTAGCTCGTCGTCGTACCTATTTTCGACTTCGCTCAAGACTAGTCTAAATAAAAATAACACTTAAAATATCGTTTTATATGATACAGCTTAAAAACTTGGCTATGAGTGATATGATTATTTACAATGGTGTCTTTTCATTTCTTAAATATTCTTAGTCAAATTATTATTCATTTATGATTTAAACGGTTATCCATACCTCCATTATTCGTTTTGTATTTTATGATAAATTATCTTTAGGCGTATAACAATCATACCCTTACATTTATGCTAATTAAAATTATGATAAAAAAATTTGAGTAAGTTAATGTTATGCCAATAAAACCATTATGCGTTTCAACACTCTGCTTATCATAATTTATGCGAGAAAACTTTATGCCAAATTACATAATGCTGAAAAAAATTATGCGATCGAAAGGGCACCCCAATTGGACAATTAACTTACATGTCTTCACCATATACAGCGTCATGATCTTATTAACAGTAGTAGAATATTTAAAATTCAGAGCGCCAAATATTTGAGTTTTAATATTTTGTTAGGTTTTTAAGGATTATACTTTCAACCTGCTTTCAAGATATGAATTTAGTTAATCTTTTTTGGTTTAAAGGAAGCAGCAAGATCAATAGCCTTTTATCGACGCACAGACAGTACATCCAAAGAAGTTATGAGAGAATTAAATAGTATTCGACGTACTATCAACTCCGACAAAGAAGGTGACAAAACACTTTTCTATGTAACCTTAAAATATGGACATAATTACCAAGTAAACGGTTGTACTCATGTGTATATTTCGGGATCGCCCGACTAGTTACGGACCTAACGGAGGTCCTATTTTAAGAGAATTGTCATGCTACGTCGAAAGCTGCGCTAGTACTGCGTTGCCAGCGACCTCTCCAGAGGTCGCTGGCAACGCAGTACCGCTTCTCTCGAAAAAGGACCTCCGTTAGGTCCGAATCTAGTCGGGCGATCCCGAAATATACACGTGAGTACAACCGTTTACTTAGTAATAATGAACAACGCTTACGAAAGTTATTATTCTAATATGGACATACCTTATAATCTTACAGTTGATATTAATGTTAGATTTGTAAGTTGTCCCAACGATATTTACTTGACTGCCTCTGTGACGCGATGGGAATGTATACCAACTGCTCCGCAAGAGTCGTGAGTTCGATTTCCACCCAGGATAAAACTTTGAGTGATGAGCACGATGGTTTATTCTGTGTCTGGATGCTATTTATCTATAACTAGTTGACGCCCGCGGCTTCGCCCGCGTAAAGAAGTTTCCCGTTCCCGTTTCTCACAGGAACTTGTTCCCGGGATAAAAAGTAGCCTATGTGTTATTCTGATGTATTGTAAAGTTTCATTAAAATCCATTCAGTAGTTGTTACGTGAAAGAGTAACAAACATCCATACAAACTTTTACATTTATAATATTATTAAGATATGTTTGTCATGTCAAACGGACATCTGCATTTTTGCGAAAATAGTTTAAATAAAGATTTTTAATTTTGATTTCTGATTTTACATAATTGAATTAAGAATTTTGTCTTCCATTTGGATATAATTTTTATTTTTTTTAAATCAAATATTTAGTGGTATTTTGCAGCGTATAAAAAGACACCTACACCCTTTTTTTAGAATGCAACGATGTACACACGGGCATATATAGGTCGCGCGGCGAATGATGAGCTCTGTAAGAAAGTGGAAGGGGAATGCGCAGAACTCATAAATTAGGTCTAATTGGCGGTGTGACAGGGGGTGAAGGGCGGGAGTGTAGGAGCGTGGACGCAGGAGTGGTCGAAATCCTACACGCACACTAGGGCACAGCTGCACACTACTCCGCGATACGTCGGCACCTGTTGTCATTAGTCTCGGTACTGTCACGCACATAAAATATTCTACTCTTTTTGACAAATCTTTTAATAGCGTATTGAGGCTTTGATGCCCCGAGAAAATTGTCTGTCCAATCTGGACAAGAAAGAAAAATGGTTTATTATGTACATGGTTTTATCAAATATTTATACCAATTATAATTATATAACGCAGTGATAGTGCCAACGTTGCTTTACGGTAGCGAAACCTGGGTATGTCAGCAGATGCATGAAAGTAAATTACATGCTGTGGAGATGCGATCACTTCGAAAATAGTGCGGCGTAACTTTGGCCGACCGAATACGTAACGAAGTGATACGCAATATGGCAGGTTTGAATGAAAGTGTCAGCGTTAAGCTGGAAAAGGGTGTGCTTCGTTGGTTTGGACACGTCCAACGAAGGAGTGGGGAACGATTGACGAAGAATATATATTGTGCGAAAGTTAGAGGGTAGAAGGAATCAGGGTAAGTCGAGATTTGCATATGAAAATCACGTGAGCAGATTGCTCAAAAACGGAAAAGTCTAAAGTACTCGGATACCCAGACGTGCGTGTATGAAGCGGATGATAAATCTTAAGGAAGCGAAATCAGTATGCATGGATCACGAAGCCTGGCACGCTGTATCCCTGACGGGGTAGTTAATGGTTCAAAGCAGAGTCGTATTAAACTTTATTCTTTGTGTAAATATATTATGCGCGATTATGCATGCGCAAACTATCCCCACTAATTTTTCTCATCATTCGCCGCGCGACCTGTACACTTGTCCGTGTGGGCGTCGGACAATTTGGCGCGTCGCTTCATAATATAAACAAAGCTATCAGTTACTTGACCGTTTCGTCACGGGAGGTTACATATTTAAGCTTCATCATCATCCGAGCGTCTGTCACAGTTGCGTCTTGCGACGCCCGGGGTCCGCTTTCCTACATTTTCTCCTCCACTTCGCACGGTCGTCGGCATCCCCTGTAGTGAGACTATTGGCACGCATATCATCCCTTACGTCGTGAAGCCAGCACTTCTTGGGTCTTCCCCTCTTACCGGGACCCGGCCGGGCTGACATGGCCTGACATTTGTTTCCCACGTAGCCCGGCGGTTGCCGCAAGACGTGACCATACCAACGCAGGCGACACTCTTGCAACTTGTCTGCAATGTCACGGACGTGAAGGCTGCCGCGAATGCGAGAGTTCCTCACGAGGTCCATCCGCGTGACTCCACACATCCACCGCAGCATCTTCATTTCCGTGACACGCAGCTCCTGCTTGTGTCGCTCTAATATTGGCCACGTCTCACTGCCATGTAAAAGGACAGGTCTAATTATGGTTTTGTAGACCTGTCCATTCAACCGGATCGGCATTTTAGGGTCACAAATGACACCGGTCATCTCCCGCCATTTGGCCCACGCGGCAGCAATGCGTGACTTGACATCGCAATCGATGTCACTGGACGTGTGAAAAACAGATTCCAGGTATTTAACCTGGTCCGTGCGCTCGACCAAATCACCGCCTATGCGGACGGATGTGGGATCTGTCGAGTTTAGTGCCAAGTACTCAGTCTTCACTACATTTAGTTTCAGACCGCTGTTTACACGTCGCACTAATCTGCCCCTGTCCGCGTCTGCCAGCGCAATATCGTCAGCATACATGAGCAACCATGGAGGCTGCTCATGCGAGTTCCTGATCATGAACAGAAGCGGACTAAGGACCGAACCCTGGTGTACCCCGACGGTGATGGGGAAGGGTTTCGTGTCGCCACAGCAGTCCGAACCATGGAATCGGAGGCGCGGTACATGTCCCGGATAGTGTCAATATAGACATCTGGAACCCCTTTGGACCGCAGTGCCCACTAGATCATCGCTCGAGTGTTTTGGTGAGTTTAACAGGTCCCAAAACACCTCCATTAGGGCAGAAAGGTAGCCGAGGAGTTTTAGTGGGTATTCCCAGCACCACCACGATCAGGTGCTGGGCGACACAAGTCCATTGCTAGCCAGCAGTAGGTAGTCTGTAAGCGGATCTCTCCTCGTATAAAAAAAAAAGGATCATCGCTCGAGTAACACAGTCGAAGGCCTTCTGCATGTCTAAGAACATACAGTTCAGAGGCGTGTTCTTCGACCTGTCTTTCTCTGCGACAACGCTCAGTGCAAAAACAGGGTCCGTGGTCCCATGACCAGGGCGAAACCTATATTGACACTCCGAGAGAGTACACTCCTGCCGGATCCTCGGATCCATCTATAATCCTCTCGAAGATGGTGTGGGACTACACCTTTATACCGCGGTAGCTCCTTCACTCCTGCACTGACCTCTTACCTTTGAAGACTGAAGTAATTATACTTAGTCTCCATTGGTTTGGGATCTGCCCGCTGAGGAGTATGCGGTTAAAAAGGTTTACTATTGATATATTTAAGCTTGCGTACTAATTATTCTAAAATCTGTGATTTATTCAACTACATTCCATAGTATAGTGTTAAGAAAGTGCCATTAAAGTATTTTTTTTTGTGATATATTAAGGTAACAATAATTATTGTAGAAAAGCGGCAAAGTAAACTTAATTAATCATGTTGATTACATCACTTAGTTGCCATAATACAGGTTTAGTTCCTTTGTATGATTACAAATAAAATTTTAATTGAAGAAGAGATAAATGAACGAAATTATTATTTTGTTTAAAGTTGTGCGTATAAAGTAAAGTGTGATAAAACAAGCTTTACTTTATACGTGATATATAAGATTTTATTTATTTATTTATTTATTATATACTTTATTGTACGCCAAGGTAGTATTACAATTTAGAAATGTTATACAAATAGCAGTACAATGGGCGGCCTTATCGCTTAAAGCAATTTCTGCCAGGCAACCTTTGGATGGAAAAGAATATTGGTAGAGGCGAACTGGTAGTTGTTGGCGTCAAATTTATAATATAGGTACATTCCTATATACTCGTACAATAAATTACTTTCTACAAAACATTATATAAATATTAAAACATATATAAATATATATAGAAAGAAGTAGACAATATACACAAATGTTAATTTATTAACTATATACATAAATACAAATATAGAAATACATATATGTATTAAAATGTTAATGTGTTTAATAATTTTATAATATTGGAAGATTATAACAATTATTAGTCAAGTAATAATTTTTAACATTAGTTTTAAAACTTTGTAACGTCTCAGCTCGTCTAATTTGAAGTGGCAACCTATTCCACAAGCGAACTGCTGTAACACTAAAAGAATGGTCTAAACATTTTCTGGAATGCGGTGGCATTTTTAATTCTAAGTTTTCCGATGACCTCAAACATCTGTCATGTGTATCATGAAGGAACTTAAAACGTTCTTTTAAATAGGAAGGTGTAGAGGGGTTAAACAGAATATTATATAATAAGGATAGAATATGTGTATTCCGGCGAAGTCGTATAGGTAACCACTTGAGCTGTGTTCGAAACTGAGATACGTGATCATACTTGCGCAAGCCAAATATAAATCTTATGCAAAAATTTTGGAGACGCTCTAGTTTCTCGAATTGGTTCTCGGCGAGATCTAAGTAACTGGCATCTGCATAATCAAGTATTGGAAGAAGCAAGGACTTTGCAAGCGCAATTTTCGTAGCATTAGGAAGGAAACGTTGTAATCTTCTAATTGATCCTGCGGAGGCAAACATCTTCCTACTCAACTCCTGGAGTTGCGGACCCCATGATAAATTGGAATCAATGATTATACCTAAATTTTTTACCTTATCACTAACAGCAATCGTATCACCATCAAAAACAAACGGTGGAACCTGAGACCAATTTATTCTTGCCGTTGTACTAGGACTGCCTATTACAATGATCTGTGTTTTAGATGGATTGACTTGTAATCCATATGATCTACTCCATGACGTTATTCTAGACAAATCCTCATTGATAGTATCCACCGCTTCCGGCAGTTGATCTATGTGAGCCTGTGTGTAAGATCGATTTGGAGATCGTCTGCATAGAGGTGGTAGGAAGAATGTAGTTGATTTGAGATAGAGTTTATAAAAATTGCGAAGAGGCGGGATGAGAGCACGCCACCCTGAGGTACGCCGACACTTGTATTGCACCAGCTAGAAATGTCATCTTCAATACATACTCGTTGACGGCGTCCACTCAGGTAACTACGAAACCACTCTATTTCCGTAGGAGATATGTTAAGAGAGCTGAGTACAGAAATTAATACGTCAAAGTCTACAGTATTAAACGCATTACTAAAATCAAGGAGACATAGAACAGTTAATCTGCCATTCTCCATACCAGATCTAATATCGTCCGTAATATTTATCAAAGCTGTAACTGTACTGTGACCGGCTCGAAACCCTGACTGGAAAGGACTGAGGAGATTATTTTTGCGGATAAATGAAGTGAATTGGGTGTGGACAAGGCGTTCAAGTACTTTAGAGAGGAATGGTAGAATGGATATTGGACGGAAGTCTGTTAACAATTGAGGATTACATTTTTTTGACAAAGGAGTGATTATGGCATCTTTCCATGGTGATGGGAAAATGCCGCTAGTTATGGAATAGTTGAGGATGTAGCAAATGATGGGAAGAATTTCATCGAGGATAGGGAGAATCATGTTCCGGCCCACACAGTCACTACCAACAGCCTTAGATGTAATAGCCATAATGCTCTTCTTAACATCACTAGCGGTAAATAGATCGAAGACAAAAGGTGAATGGTTTGGGGTTGGAATTGTCGAAAGATAATGCATGGTCTGTGCCTTCAGAGTCCTATCAAAATTGGACATGGCAGTGAAGTGCTGGTTAAGAACCTCAATATTCAAATCTTTAGGATTTAACTCTTGCCGTTTATTCCCAACCCCCAATGTCCTTAAAAATTTCCAGACCTTAGATGGGTCACTGTTTTGAACTGAATGATGAATGTGTTGGCGTTGTGCATTCCTACACGCCTTTCCGCAGCGATTCCGAGCCTAAACATATTTCTCAAAGTTTAAGTCAGTAGTATTAATTTTATATCGATATTTAGCGGCAGCTTTTTTAGTAATCAAAGTTTTAATTTCATTAGTTAGCCAAGGAGATGGTGGATGCTTGATTTTGATTGCTCGAACAGGAGCGTGCTTGTCATATAGTAGAATAAGGTTTGATGTAAAAATATTAACTTGCTCGTCTACGGATCCAGAAGTAACTAGTGACGTCCAATCTATTTTACCGGCGTCTTCACGCAAGGTATCAAGATCCATGCCACAAAAATTACGTTGCAGAAGGATTTTAGGTTTTGCCTTAGGAGGACGGATTTTGTAAGAAAGATAAAGTAGGTCATGATATGAGAACTGGTCAGCCGAGTATTGCCCGTGCTTAGTGACTTGATCAGGAGAAGAAACCATAATGAGATCAATTTGAGTGGGTTTACAATTTGGAAAATGGTGAGTTGCACCTGTGGGAAGAATAGAAAGGTTGCAAGAAGTAGTGATGTTAAGAAGAGAGGAGGAACGGAAATCATTCTTAAGTAAACAAGTATTTAAATCCCCCATGATTATGGAATGACTGTAAGAAGGAATGAGATTCACTAAAAGTGTTTTGAAGGAGGAAAAATAATTAATATTCATGGATGGACAATAATAAACGCCGAGTAGGAGTTTGGTATGGTTGAGTTCAACTTCCAGAAACAAGTGCTCACCGGCATCAAGAGGTGGTGGTTGTTGTGACTTACTTATAACTGCATAAGGTATATAGGAACGAAGGAATATTGCAACACCTCCACCACGAACCCTTTGATTAGTTCGATCGTTTCTGATGAGCTGAAACCCAGGAAGGGAATAGGTACTAGAAGAATGAGAAGTTTTTAGCCATGATTCTGAAACAAGGATAGCATGAATATATTTAATAAAGATTTTCATTTTTTTTGGTACATTTTATTGTAGCCTATAGGACTTTTTTATTTAAGAGGTTGTCACTCATAAGAAATGTTATTTTCTCTGTAATGTTACCTCATACTGTTACTTCTGTTACTTTGTAATACAATTACTGTGATTAAAACGGAAAATACAATGCACTGGACTCTTTTATTGTACTGAAAAAGCTCATCATAATTAAAAAGATAACTGCAAAATCAGTAACAGGACCTTTATGATACGCACTAAATTTAGACAACTACATTATTTTGCTATCAATCATACGTGCCCTGTATTTGTTGCGTAGTTGGATATAGATTATAAAAAGAATAACAATTATTGACTTTTTATAATTTAATTAATTAGGGATCATAATTTAGAACGTCCGAAGTAGAAGCAAACTTATGGCAGTTAACTCATTTAGTAGTTTATTATGTACAAAGAAGAAAAAGACATCTGATTTTTTTTTTTAAATATGAATATTACAGTTGACTGACCTCCATTGCTTTCTTCGAAATGCTATTTTAATTAAGTATTCCAAATTTCAAGGAGCTAGCTTTGTAATTGTAAAAGTTATAACGTTTTTGCGTTAAAAACGCTCTCCTGAAAACTAGTGATTTTACTGATGTCCGTTTGCTCTTTGCTGCCGTCGATATATAAGTATGTTTATCAGTTATCTGATTACCATTGTACAAGCTCTGCTTAGTTTGAAATCAGATGGCGTTGTGTGAGTTGTCCCAGCGATACTTATTTGTTTATTTATTTACATTTATTTATTATTGAATAATAGTAATAAATAATTTAATGTTACAGATGCCCAATTCTTAACACTGGAAGCGGAAAAAGTGAAATCTCAACAATTATCATGTTGGGCTATCTTCAGTAAGTAATTTTTATGTATTTATTCAAGACATGTTGAAGTTTGCAGTCTTCCTCTTAGCATAGCATGAAGTTCCTTAATGTCCACTGAATGATGAAATCCGAAATATGTTGTAAAATTTACTATCGGCTGATTTGTATTCTTCTTCTTTATCTAAAGTGGTTTTCAAGTTGTTTTTAAACCTCACCTGGATTTAAAGCCCGCACCATTGCCTCATCCGTTAATCGGCAGGTGTACAACTTGGCAGGTCGTTTGGGCCAGGACATTTTGGTAGGGCCTCTTGCACCAGACATCGGCCTTTCGGATATCTTGAATCTAAGTTATTAATCCTACCAGTATTTGTCTTGATTGATTACAAATAAACGGCTGTCTTAAATTATGTTGCACAACGAGTCTATAAACCAGTATTTTGTTCTATTCTTATTTCATAGTCTTTAGATAATATTACTGCATTTTCAGACATGTCAATAATTATTTTAAAACATTCATATTCATCAATTTTTGACAGCCTCTGTGGCGCGGTGGGAGTGTATCTGACTGCTACGAAAGAGGTCGTGGGTTCGATTCCCACTCATTATAAAACTTTGTGTGATGAGCACGATGGTTTATTCTGTGTCTGGTTGTTATTTATCTGTAATATGTATGTATTTAGAAATATATAAGTATGTTTATCAGTTATCTGGTTACCATAGTACAAGCTCTGCTTAGTTTGGAATCAGATGGCGCTGTATGAGTTGTCCCAACAATATTATTATTATTAATTTCTGCCTTTAATGTATCAATCATATCCACAAAACGCTATTTTTCAAGTTCATTTTCAGAAACCAGTCCATCAACTCGTCGCCAATTCTACCTGGTAATGGTTCTTAAGAGTGCCTTTGTCTGCCAGGGTCTCCCAGTGGTACTAGTGTATGCCGAACCAATGTTTGCTGCAACAGTACATGGTGTCATATCTCCTAACCTGTGTAGTGTACTGCTAGGAATGGTGACCCTTGTTACCGGTATCATTTCAGCGTATTTCGTTGATAAAGTTGGAAGAAGGGTAAGTATATCATATATTTCTATTTTTTTTTATTTGAAGCACTCGTGGCCCCGCTGTCACTACCTATTTCGTGGGACAGGAATACACATGGTGAAAAGCGGGCATACAATATGTAAGCCTCTGCTACCCCTTCGGGGATAAGGCACGATAGATAAGTAAAATAATTTAATTTAATTCTTTATTACACAAAGAAATAAGGTCCATTGATATTTTATAAAAACAATGATGTACAAAGGCGAGCTTAAAAAACTCAACACTGAGTTTTTGCCAGCAAACCGATGAAAGACGAAAAAGTTCAACGAAAAGTCTAAATATTGTGCAACTATATACAAAATAGGAAAATGAATAGTACTAAGTACATTATATCTATCATATACAGTTCTTATAAGTAGAAAAACGATTAAGCAGTTTCTTTTTGAGTGTTGAAAATTTTCAACCGAAAGTAGCCACAACCTGCGTCCGTCTATTTTCATTAAGGGAAATTGGTTCACCCCTGTTAAGTTAGACAAAAATGGATATGATGAAATAAAGGCATATAGTAAGTTACCTCTGCAAACGCTTTTGGGGATAAAGACGTGTTTACTTTAAATGTGTGAAAAAGATGTACACGAGAATAAAAAGAAATAGTATTTTGTACTTCAAACTAAAATATTATGGGTGTTTTATGTTAGAAAACTCAAAGTAAACAAATATTCTTTTATATACTTACTTGCAAACTTGTATTACTTTTATAATAGGGTATTAAAAAAATTGAGGCATTATGTTCTTACATTATTGCTCCCAAGCTATGAAGTACGGCAATTATGTACTTGCGTCAAGATAGAACTTCATGCTCTGCCGTAAAGCCGCCCGTCGGCAATATTTGTGTGATTATCATTTTTAATTCCTACCACATCTTTTTCTTTGTTAAATTTAAATTTAATGTAGAATTTGTTTTCAGCCTTTACCTAGACTCAAACAACGTCTTTTAGTTGAACGCACCAGACGTGTTTACCAATTTCCCCACCGAGATTTACTTGAAACTGACGAATTAATTCACTTCTTTACGTATGGTGCGTTCAACCAGAAGAGGTTGGTTCGAGTCTTTAAATTAACCGTAAACCTTTAAAGTAAATGTCTTTAAATTAATCTTTAAATAGAGTAATTTTCTACTTTAAACTAACATTTAGGATTTAGTCAGCATAATGATTGCTTTTAAATATTTTTTACGGCAATGGGTTCACCATCTATGACGTGGAACAAAAATGCATTCATAACACCAAGTTATAGTATGCCTCTGCGTGACAAAAAGTATGTATGTGTATGTATTTAAAACAATTTCTTTGTTCTCAGCCTCTTCAATTATACGCATCTGTGGTGGCTGGAATTTGCTGCATGATAGTAGGAACTCAAATATCAACGGGGTGGTTTTCTGATTGGACAATACCACTTTTCGTATGTACATACGCCATGGCTCATACTGTTGGATCCGGGACTGTACCTGCTGTGGTCGGAGCTGAGATATTTTTACCAGAGGTTAGTTTCATTATCAGATATTTGTATTACATTATTTTTGAAGTGAAATTCCTTTATCGACGTTGAGAGGAATTTTATGGCTGTAAAAAAATATTTACGTTTTTCGGTTACGTGCCACGTCGTTTTGAAGTAAAACTTCTTTATCATGAGTCAAACTTCTTTATCATGAGTGAAACTTCTTTATCGACGTATGAGAGAAATTTTATAGCTGTAAAAATGTCGTAAAGAAGTATCACTTCTTTACCTGTGTACTCTGGTTCAAAAACATATTTTTTTATTATTTTGACGGCATTGGTGGCGTAAGTCGTAGAGACGCTGCAACCTCTGTTTCGATTCCCGGGTCGGATTAAATATTTATGTTTTGTACAAATGTCGGTTTCGGAGTTTGGGTATTTACTATGTATATGAATTTTTTAAGTATGTTTATCAGTTATCTAGGTCCCATAGCAACAGCTTAAAGTTTATTTTGGGCTAGATAGCGCTGTGTGAAAAATTTCTTACTAATATTATTTATTTTATATTTATTAAAATTAGAATTATTTTTTTATTAGATCTAATTAGGGTGGTATTTTTAGTGATACATGGATTAACCATAATAAGGTTGCGTCTATCGCGACGCAATTTGTAATACTGAATCCATTTCATTGTTGTGCTGAATGTAAGCTGCTTTTTAAATTTAATATTAGGAGAGTGTAACAGGCCAGACGGATTATTAAAGGGTTTTGTTTAAGGGTTTTTTTTTGGTGATCAGGACTGGTTAAAGTCCCTGGGATTTCCTTTCGAGGGTATACCAGGTTCTCTGCCAATATACAGCCTGTTTAGCGTTTTCCTTTACATTGATCTCGTTCGTTTATGGTGCACCACTGGCAGGCGAGGCTGGCTTGTAATTCATTAATCTCGGTCGGAACCCTATCGAAATCACACATTGTGGATAGAGGAAACACAAATTTCTAACAGTGACTTACAATCAGAAGTAAATTTTGGCAGTACTCGAATCATCTACTGTGATTAACTAGAAATAAAATATAACAATAATTATTCCGTTATTATTTGTCATTATTCCATACATATATATTATCACGCCTTTATTCCCGAAGGGGGTAAGCAAACGCGTACGCCCACTTTTCACTTTATGCAGCTTTGTCCCACGTATCAGGTGGTGAGCCCATTGCCGTGGTGAAATGGACAAGCTCAGGTTCTGGCGGCCCACTGTTAAATTGTTTCAAGCCGTCCATAAGGCCTACAACTTGACTTAACGGCTGTCATGTTACTGGCAAACGGGATCAACTGCCTAACATGTCTTCCGAAACACGGAAACGCGCCACAAAATGGTCACCCATCCTAGGACCAGCCATAGCGAAAGTTTTTAACGCAGAGATCGTTTACAGAACACTAAGTTAGCAGGGCCACGAGCGCTTTTTTGTTAGTCATTAAATTTTTCATTATTGCGAAAATCAAAGTGTCATGCGGCTTTTCAAATATGCAAAGAAAAGACATTATGGCTTAAATTCCATATTAGTTTCCTGATTCCAAATCAAATTAGTCACAGATGTGATTATTAATCTATACTTTGTTAAATTATATATTTTACTAAAGTTGGTTTGTTTGTTTTGGTTGAACGCGTTAATCTCAGGAACCACTAATCCAAATCGAACAATTATTTTTGTGTTAGATAGCCCATTTATCGCGGAAGGCTATAAGCTATATATCATCACGCTATAACCATAGAGAGCGGAGCAGTAATTGAGAATGTCCACTAATCGGAAAAAAATACACACATATTTGTAAAACTAATGTTCGAAGTGTAACGGGCAAAGTCGCGGGGTTCGTTTAGCTTAAAATAACTTTTTTTTTCTTTTTCAGGTAAAGAGTGTATTACTAATGTTGGCAGCAGAATGGTTACTATCGTTACATTTTGGTTTTCTTTTTGTATTTAACTTCCTTGTACAGTCAGCAGGATTATCACCTGTGTTTTTTTTCTTTTCTTTTATGTGTTTTGCCAGTTCTATTTATTTTTATTACTATTTACCTGAGACGAAAGGGTTATCATCTCATGATATTCAAAACTTGTTTGTTAAAGATTCAGATAAAATAACTCCTGTGTGTTAGTTGTCAATAGTGGAATTTAATTAGGTATAATTATTTGTCTGTGTTCATAAAATTTAAAGTAAATAAATAAATTTTATCTGTTACTGTGTTTTTTATCTTTTACTGTGTTTTTCTCTAGTGATTATACTACAAAAAAGGACTAATAAATAATGCACGAAATACGAATACCGAGGTTCGGGTGTGGTCCCGCTTCTTTGGGGGTTGATTCGGGTGTTATCCCGCTTCTTTGAGGGTTGGTTCGGGTGTTATCCCGCTTCTTTGGGGGTTGATTCGGGTGTTATCCCGCTTCTTTGAGGGTTGGTTCGGGTGTTATCCCGCTTCTTTGGGGGTTGATTCGGGTGTTATCCCGCTTCTTTGGGGGTTGATTCGGGTGTTATCCCGCTTCTTTGGGGGTTGATTCGGGTGTTATCCCGCTTCTTTGGGGGTTGGTTCGGGTATTGTCCCGCTTCTTTGGGGGTTGATTCGGTTGTAATCTCGCTTCTTATAAATAGTTTTTTTTTTATAATTATTTTGGTACATTTTCTACACAGCGCCGTCTAGCCCAAAGTAAGCTAATATAAGCTTGTGTTATGGAGTACTTATATATTTCTAAATACATACATAGTATATATAGAAAACACCCAAACTTCGAAACAAATATTTGTGGATCACACAAATATTTTTTCCTACCCGGGAATCGAACCTGTGACCAGTCGCGGCAGTTGTATACACTACCACTGCGCCACCGAGACAGTCATCATTATACTCTCTCTTATGGCCGATTTCAATATTCTATACATAGATCGCTACCACAGATAAACAGTTGTATTTTTAACTTTTGTGACAGATAGTCGTAGGTAAATATTTCTATCTATCTCTGGTTATTGAAACCGAAATTTTCGTCGATAGGTACCGATGGTAACTATTTTGATATTATTGTAGACAATAGCAAAAGATAGATAGGTTATTGAGGGCCGTATTTTAGAACGTTACTCAATACTCAAGAAACACTTGAGGCTAGTTTTGTCATACAAATACTACTCTCAAGTGTTTCTTGAGTATTGAGTAACGATTTAAAATACGGCCCTGAGACCGGCCGCTGGAGTGTAAAGCGTGCGTGAGAATTAGTAAATAACAGGCTCAAGGCGATGGATGTTTCTGCAAGGACGGCAAGCAGCCCTCCTGACTTGCCGGCCTTAAGCCTCCAGTCATGAAGGTCGTTAGTCTGACAATTATCACTTTGGTAATATCTGATTTGACAGCTAAACTGAAACAAAAAAGGCATTGAAGCATAACAGAGCTTTTTAGTTGATTCTATGCGGGAAAAATGACAAGAGCGGACGCTAGCTTTATATTATTTTCTAAAACTAGTGCATTTATCTTGTTTTATGTGTGGGAGTGATGGTTTCTTGGACATAAAAGTTGTGTTAACGTGCTATAGTGAAAGACAGTGATATATATGTAAAATCCACTGAAAACATCAGTATAAAAACCACTATTATACTGGGGTTGAGACTGACCTTGATTTAAGACTAGACTTGACTAGGCTAAGATGTAGAGGAAATATGAATTAAGATTTGACTAAAATGTCTTAGTAATTAATCACAAAAAAAAATTGCTTTTTAGATAAACATGTTTTGATGAGTTTCTAAAGCCTCCAAAGTTTCTCCCAGCTAACACATCTAAAGGAATATCTACCTACTCGCTATACTTATATTACTGACACAGTGAAAATTTTAGTCATTTTGGAGCGAAAGTTTTTGCGCTCTGACCTAACTCTCAAAAAGCGTTTACAATATAGGTATACTTATCATTCACGCCATTATTCCCCAAGGGGTAGCGGAGGCATATGTATTCGCACATATCACCGCATTTTTGTCCTGCGTAAAAGGTGGTGAGCCCATTGCCGTGTTGATATAGACAAAGGACCCTCACACACGCCCATTGCTAGCCAGTAGTGGGTAGTCTGCATGCGGATCACACTTCGTATATAAAAAAAAGTTGAATGCGGCTTGAAAAATTACAACAGCATGTTATGGACAAAGGCAGGTTCGCCACAACCAAGCCATATACGAAGTGTGATCCGCATGCAGACTACCCACTACTGGCTCGCAATGGGCGTGTGTGAGGGTCACCTAGCACCTGATCGTGGTGGTACTGGGAACACTTATTAAAACTCCTCGGCTACCTTTCTACCCTAATGGTGGTGTTTTGGGACCTGTTAAACTCACCAAAACAAGCCCCCTTCAACTTGGCTTAACCACTGCCTTTATGTTACTGGCAACCGTGAATAACAGCTTAACGAGCCTTGCGAAGTACGGGAACACTCGTAAATGGAAATGAGAGCAAAAGAACGCGGAACTTTCTATATCACGCTGTATCCCTGACGATGTGGGCAGAGAGGAAAGAATGTAAAGCTTTGCGATCTACGCATACTTCTATCGCATCCTGCAGATTATTTAATTTAAATATAATTAAACTAGTTGATGACCGTGGTATTAATAAAGTATAGTAATAAAGCTTTCCCGTACGCGTTTACCACAGGAAATTGTTCCCGGGACAAAAAGTGGCCCATGTCCTTTCTTGGGCTCTAGTATCTTTGTACTAAATTTAATTTATATCGGTTCCGTAGTTTAGGGGGAAACAGTGCGACAGATATACTTTTATCTCGAAACAGAGATACTTTTTCACTATAATATTAGTAAGGATTTGAGGCTAACCGAAAACTAACTAAATAACTATCTTTACGCTATGTCCTTGACGGAGTAGTCAGAGAGGACAGATCGCCAGGCTTCGCGATCTGTGCATACTTCTTTCGCTTCTTGCAGATTCATCAATCGCTTAATTTTTTTTATATGCACTTTTATTGTTTTATTTATTCATTCACGTCTGGGTATCCGAGTACTATTGACTTTTCCAATTTTGAGTAATCTGTTCACGTGGTCTTCATATGTAAGTATCGGCCTACCCTTCTACCCTCTACTTTAGCACAATATATCTTCTACGTCAAACGTTCCTCACTCATTCATTGGACGTGTTCAAACTAACGAATGAGTGAGGAACAATACTAATAATATATCAATACGTTTAAGACAATGCTCCCTTATAGAACACTGAGTGAGCCTCGCTACCAGCACTTCCTAATCAATCTCTTTAAATTAATTACATGGTGTACGGTCCTAAATCTACAACATGGGGAATAATGTGACGCCTTTGTTGACGAAGGTAAATGTATTACATACGTTGAAGAGATCTGCTAATTATATCAAGGAACGCGCCCTTCATTGCAAAGGAATCCATCGACTGCTAAACCGAAACCAGTTTCAAAAAGTGGTAGAAACTTCAAAATTGCCTATGCGCATTCTCATAGTGACCTGCATCGAATGCCACAAACCGTTTGTTTCTTAGGTTTTATCTTTTATATCTATTTAATAGGCTCAAAAACAAATGCACCGATTTAAAAAAAACCACTAGAAAGCTACATTCTTCGTGAGTACGCTATATTGGATTTTCAAAAGTTTAGAATCGAATTGAAAAACTTCAAGACGCGGGCGAAGCTGCGGGTATCAGCTAGTAATAAATAAGTTTTGTGGGAACTTTGTCTACAGCGCCATCTAGGTCAAACCAAGCTAATATAAGCTTGTAGAAATTAGACAATAGATAAACATAATAATTTATCTTAAATGCTATCTTACTCGTAGTTGCTTCTAAACTACCTAGTGGCCGCGTCTACTATTGACAAGCCGTAGAATAGCATCAAAATCGCTGTTTTTTGCTGTCAAAATGTAGGTTGACTGTCAAAAATGCAACTGACTAGCGGCCTTACTGCACAACACCGTCTCCTTGTCATGGACCTCTGCGTGATGCCCAAAGGCAAACGCATCAAGCGGTGCCAGCGCCGCATCAGATGGCGGCTGCTTGATGAATCTAGGTCCCAGGAGTTCGTCTCAGCTGTCGGTGACATGTGCACCGACACTGAAGGCGAACCAGTTCAAGATTACTGGGACAAAGTTCAGGCGGCCAGCTTTGGAGCGGCGAAGGTGGTGCTCGGTGAGTCTAAGGGTGGACGTAAATGTGACAAGGAAACTTGGTGGTGGAACGACGCAGTCCAGAGGGAGACTAAGGAGAAGAAAACCGTCTTTAAAAAGTGGCAAGCGACCGGATCTCCCGAAGACCGCGACGCGTACAGGGCTGCCAAGCGCGCCACAAAGAGAGCTGTAGCCAGAGCCAGACGAGACCACTTACAACCTCTGTATGATAAGCTGGAATCGTCTGAGGGGCAGAAGCTCATCTATAAGCTGGCGCGCTCCGGGGTCAAAGCGACACAGGATATATCCAAGTGTCGCTGTGTAAAAGACCCTGAGGGCAACCTGTTAAGCGAAGACCTCGCGGTAAAGGAGAGATGGCGCTCGTACTTCCACGAGCTGCTTAATAAACAACACAAAGAGGTGCAGCCTCCGGACCTCCCTCCGAATCAGGGACTAGTGCCACCGGTAACGCCTGGACAAGTCCTGAATGCGCTTCGCCGCATGAAGAATCGGAAAGCTGTCGGACCCGATGGAGTCCCCATCGAAGCCTGGAAGGCGATGGGTCCTCGCGGTGTAGGCATCTTAGTAAACCTTTTAACCACATACTCCTCAGCGGGCAGGTCCCAAACCAATGGAGACTGAGTATTATTACTCCAGTCTTCAAAGGTAAGGGGTCAGTGCAGGAGTGCGGGAGCTACCGCGGTATAAAGGTGATGTCCCACACCATGAAGATCTTCGAGAGGATTATAGACTCTCGGATCCGGCAGGAGTGTACTCTCTCGGAGTGTCAATATGGGTTTCGCCCTGGTCATGGGACCACGGACCCGGTTTAACAGGTCGAACAAAACGCCTCTGCACTAAACAGTCGAAGGCCTTCTGCATGTCTAGAAACAACTTCGACTGTGTTCCTCGTGCGATGATCTGGTGGGCACTGCGGTTCAAAGGGGTTCCAGATGTCTATATTGACACTATCCGGGACATGTACTGTGACTCAGATTCAATGGTTCGGACTGCTGTTGGCGACACGAAACCCTTCCCCATCACCGTCGGGGTACACCAGAGTTCGGTCCTTAGTCCGCTTCTGTTCAGTGTAATATTAGACGAATTGTCGGACAGCATCAGGAACTCGCATGAGCAGCCTCCATGGTTGCTCATATATGCTGACGATATTGCGCTGGCAGACGTGGACAGGGGCAGATTGCGCGCAGAAGGCGTGGAAGGAGACGCTTGAGAATTGAGAATGGCGGTCTGAAACTAATGTGGCGGAGACCGAGTGCTTGGCACTAAACTCGACAGATCCCACATCCGTCCGCATAGGCGGTGATTTGGTCGAGCGCACGGACCAGGTTAAATACCTGGGATCTGTTCTTCACACGTCGATTGCGATGTCAAGTCACACATTGCTGCCGCGTGGGCCAAATGGCGGGAGATGACCGGTGTCATTTGTGACCCTAAAATGCCGATCCGGTTGAAGGGACAGGTCTACAAAACTGCGTATCACGGAAGTGAAGATGCTGCGGTGGATGTGTGGAGTCACGCGGATGGACCGCGTGAGGAACTCTCGCATCCGCGGCAGCCTTCACGTCCGTGACATTGCAGACCGCCGGGCTACGTAGGTAACAAATGTCTGGCCATGTCAGCCCCGCCGGGTCCTGGTAAGAGGGGAAGACCCAAAAAGTGCTGGCTTGACGTAGTAAGGGATGACATGCGTGCCAATGGTCTCACTACAGGGGATGCCGACGACCGTGCGAAGTGGAGGAGAAAGTGTAGGAAAGCGGACCCCAGGCGTCGCGAGACGCAACTGGGACAGACGCTCGGATGATGATGATGAGATAAATAAAATAAATAAGTACCTATGTCCTTACAAAAGCAGGCCCAAGACAGTGGCGTATCGTGACAAGTAAAATTACGCACTTTCCCCTTTAAAAGAAGTTAGGGATAGCACTCAAATCCTCCTCAAAGAAGCAAGATACCAAACGTACACTACGGAAGAGGCCGCGTTGGCTGCTGAAGTCTGTCGGGAGCCCTGGTGTACGGTTTACGTACATTTATTTTATCTTAGTAAGCTAACTTCAGCGACTCATTTGTGTCGCAAATAAAAATTTACTTGAGTGTACACCTTGACTTACACGCGAAACGAACGTATGTAAGAATCACCACTTTTTACTGTACTCTGTAACAACTTACGTCACTTAATAAACGGTTAACTACTAAATATCGTTTATATTGGTTTTACACTTGCAACTACTAAACTAACTACTATTCAAGTATAAATGTGCAGCCACTAAACTATACATTTTTGGTCCCTTTTCCATCAAGCTATTTAAGCTTATGCCATTTGAAGTTTTATGGGATGCATTAAAAACAACTCTGAGTTTGGTAGTTGTAGATTGATCTCTTAAAACGCCATGGTGAGGCAAATAACATTCATACTCATTATGTTTAGTTTGTAACGCGGGCTTCATATGTTGTAATTCTAAGTATTCGTTAATAAAGTTTTTGTACATTACCGATAGTTGTGTATTTTTTCTAAGTCTTTTTTCTTGTTGTAAAAATTGTGCAACCGCTGCAGATTTCGAGTTGCCGAGATGATTTTCGAAAGATTGCGCCATAGGCATTTTTACTAGGTATTTTCCATCTGAACATCGTTTAGTAGTTTCTTTGTAGTATATTTCGCATTGCTCGTTTTTATCTATATCTTTAGAGCCTTGGGTTATGTCTTCGCTTTCCCAAAATTTTGACAGATCCGTTGTGTCAACCAATGTCAAGTGACAATTGAATGTTTTGAGTTTACCGCACAAGATCCAACCTAATTGTGTTTGTTGGGCGATGGGTGAGTGCCGGTGACCTTTCAGGACTCCATCTAGTAAGATGTCTGCATAAATTTCAGCTCCAAGTAGTAGGTCAATAGAGTTTGACACGTTGTAGTTAGGATCGGCAAGTTTCAAGTTTTGTAGATGTTTCCAGCCGCCGTTTTGTAAAGTACAGCGTGGTAACTGGTTAGTTAAATTTTGCAAGATCAATGCTTGCATGTTGAATGTATAGCTAGAATGTATTGATTGACATTGAAGATGCAGTAATCCTCGAAAGTCTCGAGACGTGGCTCCAATCCCGGTAACAGCAGCGTTCATCTTAGTGCGAGGTAAGCGCAGTAATTGAGTTGCATTTTCAGATATTAAATTTGTTTGGGACCCTTGATCAAGGAGTCCTCGCAGTGTTATGTAAGTTCCATCTGCTGATTTCACTTTTACCAGGACCGTAGTTAACAAAATTTCCGTATTATCAGACGCCAAGTGATGAGTAGCATGCTGCGCCGATGTTGAAGGATGTGGATTCTCGTATGGGTCATCCTCCCTTTTTTTAGTTAGTTCTGAGTTATTAGTATAGTTTTTAGGTTTTTTCATATGTAATAGTGTATGATGTCTTGAATTTCATTCACGGTATGTTTTCCGAGAATTGCAACCGGTGTCACCGTGGTTGTATAAACAATTTTTGCAAATTTTGAGTTTCACAATAGTGTTGTTTCGCTGCGCAGTATCCATAGTAAGGAATTTGTCGCATTGCATCAAAACGTGATCGCTTGCGCATAATGGACATCGTCCAAAGTTTGATGTATAAAAAGTTTTTGGACTGTCCTTATTTTCATGAGAATTCAATTTGTTTGGGTACCTTGGTTTGTTAAAGGTATTTTTATAGTTTATCCATCCCTTGTTATGCGGCTTCTGTTGCGTTTTTTAGCTTTTGGCAGTTTCAAAAGCTAAGAACTTCATTTCCAAGAAGTTGAGGAATTCCTCTAAATCAGGCAATTCTCTGTTGTTCTGTGTTTCTTTTGAGTACTCGTTAAGAGTTGCTGAATCTAATTTTTGGGACATAAAGTAAACAATTATTGGTCCCCACGTAGATATGTCAATCTTCATGTTGCCAAGACCGTTAAGTGATTCTGTGATCACTGCGTGTATTCTTTTCAGATTGTAGGCATTGGGTTGCTGGATAGTAGGTAAACGTTGCATAGTGGACATAAACGAAGTAAATTGAAGACGTCTATTATCATACCGGTGAGATAGTATTTCCCAGCATGAGTCATAATTGTCTGAACTGATTGACAGATGGTGAACTAGGCGTTCTGCTTCCCCTTTGAGTTTGGTCTTCAAATGCTGCATCTTCTGCGCCTTAGAAATACTTGGGTTGTTGTGAATTGTCTCTAAAAAGATGTTCTTGAACGTAATCCAGCTAATATAATTGCCAGTAAACTCCGGGATGTTAATTTTAGGTGTAGATCGCTGATAATGAATTTTGGAACAAATTTTGCAGTTTAAATCTCTTTTCAAATTATCGTATTTTTGTTCCATACTTTCATATTTTTAAAGGTACTCTTGCTTTAGGCTAGAAATCTTCAGTTCATCTTCTAGTTCCCAGAGGATCTTATCAATACATTCCCATTTTGATTTCAGAGTTGATAAATGTTCTTCAAGTTTCCATTTCTCAGAAATAAAATCATCTTGGACATATTTTTTGTCAAAGCCTTAAAGTTTCGTTCTTGTTGGTTGATCAGACTTTTAAGATGATCTTCGGTTTCTTCATCTATTATCCCAGTTAGATCAAAGTCCAAGTTTTGTTGTTGTTGTCTCTGCTGAAAGGACAATAGATCCAAAATATGTTTCTTAGTAGATTCATACATGACCTTCGTTTTCTCATAAACATTGTTGTCAAAGTCGGCAATATTTTTGTTTTCAATTGTATTCAAAAGTATTTGGTTTTGGCTGTCGAAAGTTCCCCATAGGGTTTCCAATGACCGTAGACGTTTTTGCAAATAGTCCACAGTTTTTCTTGACACACTGTCTTTTTTGTAGTTACTGCATAAAGTCTTGATATCTTCAAAGATTCCAACTTGTTTAGTAAGTGTATCCATAGTAAAATGTAATGTAGTTTTACTAGTAATTAAAAAAAGTAGAAATGCTTACTTGTATATAAGTTAAAATTACTAGTATAGTAGTTTTCCTGTTTGTAGTTGACTGTATGCGTCCAATTAATCTTCAAGCTTTCTTCGTAACCCGTTTCAGTATATAGGCTCCGTTAAATCTTGAAAGTTCGTAATATGCTGTGTAGTATGTGTTGTATCCTTTATGACACTCGACTCTAAATTTGCACTGGGGAGACCCGCTGGTGGGAGGCCAGTCAAACCGATTCGCTATCACAAATAAAGACACTAAAACACAATGCACACAATTGTTCAAGGGCCGAAAGACCAAAAAATGTATAGTTTAGTGGCTGCACATTTATACTTGAATAGTAGTTAGTTTAGTAGTTGCGAGTGTAACACCAATATAAACGATATTTAGTAGTTAACCATTTATTAAGTGACGTAAGTTGTTACAGAGTACAGTAAAAGTGGTGATTCTTACATACGTTCGTTTCGCGTGTAAGTCAATGTGTACACTCAAGTAAATTATTATTTGCGACACAAATGAGTCGCTGAAGTTAGCTTACTAAGATAAAATAAATGTACGTAAACCGTACACCTGGGATTATCCTTCCGAGAGCTCACCCGGGTCACCTTGCTGTAGACAAATGGAAGGGCACCGAGTGTTCGTGTGTATTAGTCGGTAGAAGTCAGGTTATAGGTTAGGAAGATAAGTTAAAAAAAAGTTAGGCATAGCATCTATGAGGATTCCCACATGTTAAAAAAAGGTACTAAATGTACTAAGTATTGTGTTGTAATAAGTATTTAGTAGTAGGTACCCTGTTGTGAAGATTTCTCTTATCCTTTTCCCACAGGAACTTGTTACCGGGTTATAAAGTTGCTTTAAAGCACTCAGGGATAATATACCTTTCTAATAATCAAAGAATTTTCACAATATGTGTAATAAATCCAGACATAACCGTTCTACAACCTCACAAACTTTACTGCTTTTTACATACACTAGCTGATGCCCACAGCATCGCCCAGTTTCCCCCAGTGTAGAGTAAGCTAGTATGTTATCCTTAAGAGATAAATACATATGCCATCGCGAACTTTCTGTAGATCTATATAGATACACAATCCACCATACATTATTTTGTTAACTCAAAGCGTTTAGGCAGTGTTTTCGTTGTCGGTTCCCAAAAGGCTATTTTTTTCCGACATCTCCATCAAATATCGTTATATTTTAGCCAGTGTGTACGAAAACTTATCAAATTATACATTAAAACCTTACTCGAGAACCACTCTATGTATAATAAATAATGAAAACAGCATGAAAATCGATGCAGTAATTTTTGAGTTTATCTTCTTCTTCTTCCAGTGCCTCTTCAATCCTGAAGGTTGGCCGTTAGCTTCCTGTATTCATTTCTATCAGCAGCCAGCCGGAACAGATGTTCAAGGGAGGAAATACCGGTCCACTCCCGGATATTGCGCAGCCATGACTTCTTTCTTCGCCCAGCACGTCTCTTTCCGTCCACTTTGCCCATCATTATCAACTGCAGCAGTATGTATCTATTGTTCCTGAGCACGTGACCGAGATATTCTATCTTACGCTTTTTGATAAAAGGCAACATTTTTCGGGACATATGAACGCGCTGAAGCACGGTTTCGTTCCTGACCCTTTGCGTCCAACTAATGCGTAACATGCGACGGTAGCACCACATCTCGAATGCCTGTAGGTGTCTTGCAGTGTCCTCTGTTTTCGTACGTTTCGCAACCATACATGACGATAGGCCAGACATAGCACATGAGTAGCCTGACTCGGAGCTTTATATTCAGTTGACGACAGCAAAGAACTTTCCTCATGTTATTAAAAGAGGCTCGAGAAATTACTAAAATTTAAATTACCAAATACTTGTACTGTCGTACCCGCTCTACTTGTTTCCCAGCTACAGATACGCTTGAACTGAAATCCGGCTTTCTTGAGACTAACTGAACTTGGTCTTGCTTATGTTTATCGACAAACCGGCTTCCTCGCTGCACTCATTAACCTTATTCACAATTGCTTGCAAATCGGCTTCCGATGCTGCAATAAGGATAGTGTCGTCCGCATAACGCAAGTTGTTAACGACCCTGCCGTTGATTTCTATTCCCACTTCAAGGTTTTCAAGAGCTTTTGACATCACAGTCTCTGAGTAGACATTAAAAAGCAACGGAGATAAGATACACCCCTGCCGGACCCCACGACAGATCTCAACTTGGTCGGTTTCCTCATTTTCGACCCTCATCGTAGCCACCTGCTTCTCGTACAGGTTGCGGATGATTCTAACGTCCTTACCATAAAGACCAATGTCACATAAAAGGCTGAAAAGTTTATGATGTTTAACTCGGTCAAATGCCTTTTCGTAGTCTGTGAAGCACAAAAAGACATCGGTTTGCATGTCTCCGCATTTCTGTACAAGAACGTTGAGAGCGAAAAGAGTTTCTCTGGTGCCAACACCAGATCGAAATCCGAGTTGGCTATCGCCCAATTGTTTGTCACATTTTGGCCGTATTCTATTCTGTATGAAGTTCAAGAATACTTTTAGGACATGTCTCATCAGATTAATCATACGATACTCTCCACATTTTTTTGCATTTGCTTCTTGGGTATCGTGATAAATGTGGATTTTAGCCAGTCACTAGGATTGCCAGTTTCGTCAGTTTCGTATATGTTATTGAAGAACTGTGTGAGAACGTCCAGTTGGTCTTCTTCCAGTAACTTTAGTATTTCGATCGGTATATTATCAGGACCCGGTGATTTACCTGTTTAAGCAGCTTTCAAGGCCCGCAAAACCTCAGATTTCAACATAGCTGGACCAGTCCGATCAGTGATCGTTGAAATGTTCCTTGATGAGTCCGCAATCATCTCTGCAACATAATCACACCACACTCTCTTTTGCCGTCGGTGTCAAAAATGAGTTTCCCATTTGTATCGGTCAGGGTATTCATTGATTTCCGACTATGATCAACCATTTCCTTGATGTGCTTGTGCGCATTGAAGCTTGTCACGAAGGAGATCTTCCAAGTGCGCGCACTCATTGCTGTAGTAATCATTCTTGGCTTCCGCAATCTCTTTTCGAATGGTGACATCGACTTACTTATACCGTCCTGGATTTGTACCCTTGAATTGCCTCCTGTCTTCTATTAGCTGCAAAATTGAATCTGTCATCCAATCTTGTTTTTTGACCATTAGTGATGGTTGGAGATATTGGTGACATATATCTTTTACATTTCGCTTTAGACTAGTCCACGTGTCGAGGTCAGAGGCATTGGTTTCAGTGCGACGATCGTTGGCCCATTGATTAATGGCGGTGTGGGCCTTCGCTCGTGTGTCGGGCTTAGCAAGCTTCCGTACGTTTGGCCTTCTATCCATTCTCTTTGGCTGCAACTTCTTCAGCTGGCATACTACGTCTACCACCACTGGGTTATGTTCTGACCCAATGTCTGAGCCGGGGTAGGTTTGCGCCTTCTTGATACAGTATATCGCCTTCGATACCTTCTGTTGATCATAACATAGTCAATTTGGTTTCTTACTACGCGGTCTACTGTGTGCATACCAATGCAATACCAATACCAGATGTCCATGTGTACAGCCGACGTGGAGGTTGAGTTTATCACAACAGCGGAAAAATTTTGTTATATAATAATAGTGAGACAGACATAACCAGTCGCCCTTTATCCTTGAGGAGGTTGACAGATTCATACTACACGCTCACATTTTACCGTTTATGTTTTTCATCCCACGTGACGGGTGATGAGCCCATTGCCATGTTGAAATGGAGACTTACATAATCTATACTAATACTAACAAAGCTGAAGAGTTTGTTTGTTGTTTGGTTGAACGCGCTAATCTCAGGAACTACTGGTCGGATTTGTAAATATTCTTTTTGTGTTTGATAGAGGAAGGCTATAGGCTATGTATCATTGCGCTACTACGCTGGGGAGCAGAGCAGTAGAATTTATAAGCGACGAAATTAAATAGGTGCGACGGGAGGTCGAAATATTCCACGGGCGCTCATATTTTACCGTTTATGTTTTTCATCCCACGTGACGGGTGATGAGCCCATTGCCATGTTGAAATGGAGACTTACATAATCTATACTAATACTAACAAAGCTGAAGAGTTTGTTTGTTGTTTGGTTGAACGCGCTAATCTCAGGAACTACTGGTCGGATTTGTAAATATTCTTTTTGTGTTTGATAGAGGAAGGCTATAGGCTATGTATCATTGCGCTACTACGCTGGGGAGCAGAGCAGTAGAATTTATAAGCGACGGAATTAAATAGGTGCGACGTGAAATATTCCACGGGCGAAGCTGTGGGGGTCATCTACTCTATACTAATATTATAAAGCTGAAGAGTTTGTTTGTTTGGTTAAACGCGCTAATCTCAAAAACTACTCGTCAGATTTGAACAATTCTTTTTGGGTTTCATAGCCCATTTATCGAGGAAGGCTATAAGCTATTTATCATCACGCTACTTACCTGGAGAGTGGAGCAGTAATCATAAATGTCGTCAAATCACCACAAAGTGGTCACCCATTCGAGGACCATGCGTTGTGAAAGTTGCGTAACTCAGTGATCGTTTACAGAACACTGAGCCGGCGGTGCCACGAGCGCTTTTAAAATTCATAAAACTAATCGAAAAATCACAAGTATCTAAAATATGAGAAACACAAAATAAATAAGTTCCTGGTTTATGACCCGGTTTTAATGCCAAAGGGGCAGACAAAGGCATATATAATACTACACATTTTAGTGTACGTATTTTTGTCCCACGGAACAGGTGATTACTCCTTGCCGTGGTTAAATGGACAGGTGCTGGTTGTGGCATTGCGACATTGAAATTGTTTAACGACTGACAGGTTACTTGCAACCGGGACCAACAGCTAAATGTGAAGCACGGTGGATTGTTCTCGGCCTCGTAGAAGTGAACGTAGGGGGCATGACTTTCAAGGGAGCAAATTGTAAAATTAATACAGCGTCATCTATTAGTTGATTCTAGATTTATTTCGTAAATTTCCTTGTTATCTCGGTGGCATATTCAGGTTACACAAAGTAAGCTTGGAAGTATGTGATAGTATGAGAAAAACTTGTTAGATGGCGCTGTACACATTTATTTTTTAAATTAATTTTGCCATTATGGTGGCTTCATCCCTGTAGAAGAATAAAATAAAAGCTGTTCAATTTATATCTTTATCATCAATTTCTTGTGCATTGCTTTTGATTTTCGATTTTGAGGGTCAAAAAGCAAGTATTTTATTTTTGAGACTACAGCTAGCAACATTTTGATGCTATCTACTGATTGTCTGCAAAGTGAGCCCCGTCGGGTCTCGGTAAGAGAGGAAGACCCAAGAAGTGTTGGCGTGACGTCGCCGTCGTAAGGGATGACATGCATGCCAAATGATCTCACTACAGGCGATGCCGACGACCGTGCGAAGTGGAGGAGAATGTGTAGGAAAGCAGACCCCGGGCGACGCAAGACGCAACTGGGACAGACGCTCGGATGATGATGACTGATTGTGTGCAAGGGTACAACCCCACCCTCACCCGCTGATCAACAAACGGGTAACGTCGCAGGTGCTACTACAGGGTTGGGAGATCAGACGGCAGATTTGCTACAATGCTGAAAATCGTAAGCCAAACGGTAGTTGCTCCTAGCAGCCATTTAATGTGGCTGCTAGGAGCCACAAGAATGATCCTGGTATTTAAACCCAGGCATTGGAAGCGGCTGGATATACATTGAGATTAAAAGCAGGGCTGATAGTATACAACACATGCTCTCTGTAGGGTGAAATCTTCTGTAAATGTACCATACATAGAACATGTGACTTGTTTGGAGCATAATGTAATTTATACTAATACTAGGTGACCCTCCGGCTTCGCCCGTGACATACTTCGAACTCCTGTCGCATCTTTTTAATCCCATCGCTTATAAATTCTACAATTTTTAAAAAATTAAAAATATGTTTATTTTGCATAGACCATTTTAACGGCGCTTACAAAATGTCATACACTATTTAAAATATTTAAAGCGACCACCGGTTCGGAACGCGGCCCACCTGAGAAGAACCGGCAAGAAACTTAGGAAGGCTTTTTTTTGATGGCCTATTTACAATTTAATGTTATTTCACTTTGCCAGCAGATTATTTTCAGGCGTCCCTGTCCTGCAAATAGTCTTTAACGGAGTAATAACCTTTTTCACAAAGCTTGTATTTTATTAACTTTTAAAATTTATTTAATAGTAAATATCTCAGGTCACAGGGAAGCTTGTTGTAAAAGCGTATACAGTTACCATGGAAAGAATCGCCTATCTTATGTAGTCGACTGTGGTGGACTGAAAGATTAATTTTACTTCTAGTGTTTATATTATGTTTATCACAGAGTTTAGAAAATTGTGATAGATTTTTCTGGACATACATAAGATTATTATTATTAAGAAGTAAATATTCTAATCTTTAGGTTAGAATATTTACTTCTTTGAATTTTTCTAGGAGAGAAACTCTGGGGCCCAAATTATAAATAGCGCGTACAGCCCGCTTTTGTAGAACAAAAATAATATTTACATCTGTAGCACTCCCCCAAAGGAGAATACCGTAAGACATAATACTATGAAAATAGCTTAAGTAAACCATTCTAGCCGTATCCACATCTGAGTCCTGATCTTTTTTACAGTGTATGCAGCCGAACTTAACCTAGAGGCTGTCTTTTCTATGTGTGGGCCCCACTGCAAATTGACATCAATAGTTTTACCGAGGAACACAATTACGCATTAAAATTTGCGCGATATTGTGACATTTATGTGTACATTTACATTTGCGAGCGTTTCCGTGCTTCGGAAGGCACGTTAAGCCGTTGGTCCCGGTTGCCAGGGCGTGATAGATAAATAATATTTTTTCTGTACTCGGGTTTAGTTCATCATTATGCCTTCCCTTTAGGGGAAAATGACACAATTGTGTGTATGTGTATGTATGGGTTTATTTTCTGAAATTATATATATCAATTAGTTTTAGCATACAACTTCAAAAGGCGAGGAATGAAAAGATATACATAATTTACTCTCATCTTTATTAAATTAATGGGCTTTCGTAGCTGGTTACGAAAGTGGATGAAAGGGGATTTTCAACATAAGTACGTAAATATTTATCTAAATTACAGACTTAGATTTATACTATGATCTTAACATAATAATACATCTTAAAGTACTTCGAATATTTACAAGGTGTAAGTACAATTCACAAATGTCTTCTTCTTTTTAAAAACAGGCTTTTCGCTTGGGCCATGCGTTGGGCAGCATAGCATTGACCTGGAAGCCGAGTCTGCTATTTCAATCGTGTCGAAATCATCGCTCAAACAGAAAGCCACCGATACAATTTTGTCAGTTTTTCGTAGTCTCCTATTACAATCGTACTCCAATAGACTCCTATCGGTCGTAGAATTCTACTAACACTTACAGCGCCAGTGGCCGCTTGTCAGTTGCATTTTTAATAGTCTACTAACATTTTGATAGCTAAAAACAGCGATTCTGGTTCTATTCTACGGCTTGTCTATAGTTGACTCGGCCCCCTCGGGACCCAGTTTATTATTACAATCATATCCGAATATAATGGAAATCATCGTTATAATAGAAATTGCGGTCTAATAAATTCTAGATACGCCAATACGCTCTTAAGTTACATTTTTGGTAGTCTACTAATATTATTTGACAGCTAAAGACAGTAATACTGGATCTATTCTGCGGCATGTGAAGTGCGATTACGATATTTAAGTTTCTACTAATGATACATTTAGTAGACTGCCTTCTTTGGAACATTAGCAACGGCATGGATATGGAAAAGATTTTTATTGTAAAATAGTAGGGTCAGCCCCCAGGAGGCCGAATCTACTATTGACAAGCCGTACAATAGAACCTGAATCGCTGTTTTAACTGTTAAAATGTTAATAGACTATCAAAAATGCAACTGACTAGCGGCCACTGGAGCGGTACGTGTTAGTAGATTTCTATCGGCCGACCGATAGAAGTCTATTGGAGTACGATTGTAATATTAGACCACGAAAAACTGTCAAAATCCTAACGACGGCTTTCTATTGAGCGACGATTTCGATTCTTCGACACGATTGAAATAGCAGACACGTCCCCAGGTCCATTAAAAAAAAAATTGTTATACCATCAGTCTATAACAAATAGTCAATTGACTGTTTAAGGTAGAGCATACCCTACGTGAACGGCCTTTTCATCTCCAAATCATGAGAGTAACCACTTTGTTTGACAACGAGTGAATATGTTGAAGTTTAAAAAAATAGTATCGATATTTTTCAAATTAATAGTTTTAATCATCCATCACGCCTTATCCCCGAAGGGGTGGCAGAGGCATATTATATGCCCACTTTTCACCGCGTGGATTCCTGTCCCACGTAATAGGTGGTGAGCCCAGTGCCGTGTTGAAATAGACAGACGCAGGTTGTGGCTACCTGCTGTTGAAATTTTTCAAGCCGCCCATAAGGCATTCAACCAGGCTTAACGACAGCCATTTTAGTGGCAACCGGGACCAACGGCTTAACGTGCCTTCCGAAGCACGGAAACGCTCGCAAATGTAAATGCCACAAAGTGGTCACCCATCCGAGGACCAGCCATAGTGAAAGTTGCGTAACTCAGTGATTGTTTACAGAACACTTAGACCGCGGGGCCACGAGCGCTTCAGTTTTAGATTTAATCAATTTTATTATTGTTACCGTGTTCAAAATCTTTCGCTCTAAAACTACTATAAATTCAACGATTATAATGTGCATGATGTACCTAACATGGACCTACCTATGAAGAGAGGGCAACTGATTAATTATGCGTTATTCTTAAACTAATTATTTTAGTATTAAATTAAACTGTTTATACTGTTGATTGGTGGCACTTGGTGAAACTTGCTACACATTTTAAATAAAATCACTTGTACTTTTCCACAAATTTACATTTTAACCTGACCGGTGTTCGTTTACGGCATTTTCAAAGGTTGACAAATATTTTGAAAATGCCGTTAGGCGAAACCGGTGTTTTTATTCAAAATAAAAAATTTAAGTAAATCCAATGACATATATAAAATTCGGCTTCTTAAAGTTACAATAAATCCGAAGTTATTTATCCACATTTATTTATTTTTTACTAGAGACAACCCTATCGTTGTCAGAATAGATGAGAGCTATTCGATAGAAAGAGAGGCAACTTCCAGAGGTAGACGATTAGCGTTGTGTGTATAATTTCTGGGGTAGATCTGGGTATATAGGACTAGTTAGACTAGAGAAGAGAATGGTTATAAATCACATGACCGTTGTAGGACTTTTTAGGAAGAGTTTTCTATAAAATAATCTTAGGCATCTAAGACAATTTTAATTCGAAATATACCTATCTTTATAAGCACTATGTATAAAGGTGGTACTGCATACATTTCTTCCTTGTGCCTTGCTCTCAAAGGTCATGAGGTCACACGGCCGTTTCTTAGAAATAGTGGTGCGGGTCAACGTTGTGAAATTACTCAAATCTGGTGCGGTAGAACAGCAGAAAGCGCGACGGAATTCCCGTCGAAATTTTCCTGCAAAAAACATTGTCCTGCAGTTAGCGTGTGTTTAGTAACAACATAATAGTTTACAGCATGATAGAATTGCTATTGCTAGCTATTTTAGAAAACTAGAGATGCGGCTCGGCTCCACACGGGTGCACTGCACTGTGTGCGACCTATCGATCCTATATAAGTTTCAACACTTACGGATCGATAGGACATTTGAGTAAAATCAGCAAAACACCCCAAGAGTCTTATTAGCTATTAGAAGTAGTCAGAGTAGACCGAGGCTTGCATAATAAAGAAATTAATATAAATAAATATTGTTGGGACAACTCACACAAAGCCATCTGATACAGCATATATTTCTAAAATTTTATTTAATACTTATCCTCACGCCTTAACCCCGAATAGGGTGGCAGAGGCATATTATATGCCTACTTTTCACCGTGTGTATTCCTGTCTATATGTGTCTATTTCTAAATACATACATATTATAGATAAATAACACCCAGACACAGAATAAACCTTTGTGCTCATTACACAAAGTTTTTATCCTGGGTGGGAAAAGAACCCACGACCTCTTGCGTAACAGTCGGATACACTCCCAGCGCGCCACAGAGGCAATCAATAATAATATGAAAACCACGTGAGCAGATTGCTCAAAAACGAAACATTCAAAAGTAGGTACTCTGATAACCAGGCTGCGTGTATGAAACGATTAATGAATCCGCAGGAAGCATAAGAAGTATGCCTGAATTAAGAAGACAGACGATCTGTGCTCTCTGACTACCACGACAAAATAGTTAGTTAAGTTACTAAATGGTCAGTGTTCGATAGACTTCTAACTAGAACGGTCGCGTCGCATACGCATACACGCACTTGCCCGTGCGCGTGTAATAGCGCTGACGCAGCAACCTTAAACGTCGCGTGTTGTTATTGCGGCCTCCGCGATGACCTGAATTTCGTTGCTAGTGAATCATGTTTATTTGTACATTTGTATGGTAAGTTATAGTTTTAAAATTATAACTTTTATCGTAAGGTATGGCATCCCCAAATAAAATAGTTCTTAAAACTGAACTAGAACACCAGTTGTATACGAGGTTCAGAGAGGAGCAGGCCGAACGTCTGAAACTTGAGAACCTTGTAAAAGACCTTAGTAGTCGAGTAGAGCTACTACAAAGCCAACTGAAAGACATTCAGCAGCTAAAAAATGGTTCTTCTGAAAATAAAGCGGCCACTAGTAGGCAACCCCAGAAATCAGTCGAGTATGAGACTGACGAAGAAGAACTTGCCAAAGAAACGGAGTGGGTACGGCAGAAAAGTAGGAAAAAGAGGAAGTTGAACATGAACACCTCACTGTCCCCGACAGCGCCAGGTGAAAGCACCAGCGAAAATCCGGTTAGTACGTCTGCTAAGCCGACTACATCAAAAAAGATACCTCCACCTCCACCCATCATAGTGGACAACATTAAAAACTATCAAGAGTTTTATGATCTGCTCTCAACTAACTTAACTATAGATACATTCTTAGTTAAAATGATGTCCGGTGACACCGTTAAAATAAATCCCCGAAATGAAGACTCATATAGAGCCATTACCAAATTTTTGGTACAAAATAACAGCCTTTGGTACTCTTATGAGAACAAGCAGGATAGGCCGATTAGAGTTATGGTTAAAAATCTACACTCGTCATGCTTGCCAAACAGAATAATCGAGGAGCTCTCAGCTAACGGCTATAAAATTCAAGGAGCCGTAAACAAGTTAAGCTGGAGAACTAAAGAGCCACTTAACATGTTTATACTTTCATTTGAAAAAGATGAAAATATAAATAAAATATACAGTATCAAAGCCATACTAGGTTGTAAAGTAGATGTACAGCCTATAAAAACATCAAAATTGATCCCCCAATGTAAAAGGTGTCAAGCATACGGTCACACACAAAAATATTGCTCCAAAGAGCCGAGATGTGTCAAATGCACTGGTAAACATCTCACCAAAGACTGCACAAAAGCGGCAGAAATAAAACCAAAATGCATCCACTGTGGTGAACCACACCCAGCTAACTATAGGGGCTGTATAGTAGCAAAAGAACTACAACAAGTCCGAAATAATCATAGAAAAAATGGCAATAAACAAAATCTACAAGCTGCTGGCTATAACAAGAGCAACACATCACGCCTTACTTACCAAACAGTAACCAATAATGTTTCCTATGCACAAGTAACAAAGGCATCTAGATCTAACTCACAGACACAAATATCTGCCCAGCCAACCAACGACAGAAGAAAGTATAAATAAAATCTTAAACCTTTTAACAACATTTGATAATAGGCTTAAGAACTTGGAAAGTAGTGCCAAACAACTACCTATTATAAAACAAAAATGATAAACACAATAAAAATTATGGCGTGGAATGCAAACGGACTCCTTAAACATCAGAACGAGTTGCAGGCTGTCCTAAAAACAGAACAAATTGATATATGCCTTATATCAGAGTCCCACTTTACCAGAGAATCCTACATTCAAATTAAAGGTTATAAAATATACCACGCGCTTCACCCCAATAACACTGCAAGAGGGGGAAGCACTATTATTATAAAAGAGCATATCTACCACCACTTTGAACAGAAATGTGAAGAACATTTTGCACAAACTGTAGCCGTTAGCATCAGAACCAAAAGCCATCATAATATTACTGTGGCAGCTATATATTGCCCACCACGATATGATCTGAAAACAGAGCAATATAGATACATATTGAATGCGTTAGGTAATAAATTTGTATTAGGAGGTGACTTCAATGCAAAGAATACACATTGGGGGTAAAGACTCACAAATACTAAAGGAAAAGAATTACTTTGTGCAATTAGAGAAAACAAAAGCAATGTGATTTCAACAGGAAAACCCACATACTGGCCAACTGATATTCATAAGCTTCCAGATCTTATTGACTTTTTCATTTATAAAAATCTATCTACAGCATTTATTGATATACAAGAGGGGTATGATATGAACTCAGATCATTCACCCATAATACTAATTGTAAGGGATACAGTTGTAAAAAAAAGAAAGTACTCCAACACTTGTTAACAAAAATACAGACTGGGAACAATTTAAATGTGACTTAGACCACATTATAGACCTCAAAGTACCACTAAAAAGCATACATCAGCTAGATCAAGAAGTTGAAAAATTTCGTCACCGATATTCAACGATATGCTTGGAAAAATACACCTAATACTAAAAAAAGAGTAACGAGTCACATATATCCTTTAGAAATAAGAAACCTAATTAAAACAAAAAGAGTTCAAAGACAGAAGTGGCAACAAACTAGATATCCCCCCGATAAAAAAATATTAAATAATCTCACAAAACGCTTAAGTAAAGCCATTCAAAATTATCATGAGGAATCTACAAACAATTATCTCAGTAAATTAAATAGTAATAGTACGACAAATTACTCGCTATGGAAAGTTACTAAAAACTTAAATAAACCAATCATGCATGTTCCACCGATTAAAACTAAAACAATTGGGCAATGGGCCATAAGCAATGAACAGAAGGCAATGAGGTTTGCAGAGTATTTAGAGGAAATATTTCAAATAATCGGTGAAGAAACCACTACAGATATAATGTTAAGCAACAACGACGTTGAAATTAAGCTTGTGACACCAAAGGAAGTTATGAATATGATCAAAACGTTGGCTAAAAGGAAATCACCTGGCTACGACCTCATCACTAGTAAAATACTTCAAAACCTCCCAAGGAGAGCTATAATAAAATTGTTAATTGTCGACCCTTATCAATGGCACAATACGACTTAAACATGTGCCTAGCTTATGGAAAGTTGCTGAAGTCATCATGATACCTAAACCTGGGAAAACACCTCACGAAGTAACGTCGTATAGACCAATATCACTTTTACCAGTACTATCAAAATTATTAGAAAAACTTCTTTTGAGGCGATTAAAACCTATCATAGAAGATAGAAAATTAATTCCCGACTACCAATTTGGATTTAGGGAAAATCATTCCACAGTTGACCAAGTACATAGAATAATAAATACTATAGAAAAAACACCAGAGGAAAAGAAAGTTTGTTCTGCAATCTTCCTAGATGTAGCACAGGCTTTTGATAAAGTATGGCACACAGGACTTATATATAAATTAAGAAAAATGCTTCCAAGACAATTTGCAGAAATTTTAGAATCATATTTAACAGAAAGAACCTACAGAGTTAGACATGAGACAGCATATTCAAATCTCAAACAAATAAAAGCTGGAGTACCGCAGGGAAGTGTCCTTGGCCCAATTTTATATCTGCTATACACCTGCGACATCCCAGAATCGCAAAACAATTTAATCGCTACATTTGCTGATGACACAGCCATCATGGCAACTGGAGCAACTCGTAAAGAAGCTGTAGAAAAAGTACAAATTGCGGTCAATTCTATTATCAGTTGGATGAAGAAGTGGCGCATAAAATTAAACGAATCCAAATCGATTCATATAGATTTCACTAATCAAAAATCTAGCTATGAACCGATATACATAAATAACCACGTAATACCCTTTGAAAATACGGCAAAATACCTGGGCATGACCCTAGATGTAAAGTTACGCTGGAAGGCCCATGTTAAAAAAAAACGCCATGAACTAGACCTACGCCATAAAAAAATGTACTGGCTGCTTGGCAGACATTCCACTTTATCAGTGCATAACAAAGTACTTTTGTACAAGCAAGTTATCATGCCTGTATGGACATATGGTATACAGCTTTGGGGTTGTACCAAACAAACGAATGTACAAATAATTCAACGATTTCAAAATAAAATACTAAGGAGTATAGTAAACGCTCCTTGGTACATCAGAAACGAGGATATCCACCGAGATTTAGGGGTGGACCTTGTTGCTAAAGTTGTAAAAAGATACGCCGAAGCACATCAACAAAGGCTTCATCAACATGTGAATGTCGAAGCTATCCAGCTGCTCGACACCACGGACCTAGTACGAAGGTTAAAAAGGACTAAACCATTTGAATTAGTTTAGTTAGTATTAATAATAGTGCAGTGAGTGCTACAACAACAAGTGAGTGCCCAGAGTACACATGAAGAAAGTGACTCTCCGCTTCAATAAAGACAATAAGAAAAGTGCCAATGGACACATTCTTAACACTTAAGTATTTAGCAAATTAAGTTAAAACTAAGTTACTTATTAGCTTTACAGCTAGATTGTAATATATAATTATGATGTAATAAATAAATATTTCATCAAAAAAAAAAAAAAAAAAAAAAAACTAAATGGTCGTAATAACAAAAAAAGTGGTGCCCATGCTCCAAAGAAAAAAAAATTCTTACCGCTCATAAAGTTGTAGATTAAAGGATTGATGGCGGAATTAGCGTAGCATACGATTAATCGTTTCATACGATTAATGAATCCGCAGGAAGCATAAGAAGTATGCCTGAATTCAGAAGACAGACGATCTGTGCTCTCTGACTACCACGACAAAATAGTTAGTTAAGTTACTAAATGGTCGTAATAACAAACAAAGTGGTGCCCATGCTCCAAAAAAAAAAAAAATTCTTACCGCTCATAAAGTTGTAGATTAAAGGATTGATGGCGGAATTAGCGTAGCACATCACGTGGCCCACCAGGGCAAGATACGTCACCACATCGTTCTGCTCCATGTCAAGGGTATACCTGGAGACCAAAATAAACTACATTATCTTTATTGAAGTGAAACTTCTTTATCGAAATTGAGAGATATTTTATAGCTATAAAAAAATCATTACGTTATTTGGTTACGCGCCATGTTGTTTTGAAGTGAAACTTCTTTATCATAAGTGAAACTTCTTTATCTATATACTAGCTGACCCGCCCAGCTTCGCCCGTGACATACTTCGAACCCCGTTGCACCCATTTAATCCCGTCGTTTATTAATTTCACGATAATGTATAAACATTTTTCACATTACTTCTCCCCTCTCAAGTACTACGCCCGCGCCCGCACGGCCCGGTCGAATTTTTGTTACGCAGAATTAATTTCTTTGCGCTTTTTTTTATTGCCATATCGCCTAAGATATTCATTTAATTTGCAAAGTGTAAAGGGACAAAATAATCTTCATAAAATGTTGAAACCATATTAAAAATGATAAGGATTAATAATGTATTTGTGTATTTACACAAATACATTATTAATCCTTATCATTTGAAATTTAAAGAAATTTAAAGGCTATTTAGCCTTTAAATTACTGCTTTATTATTGCTATTTTTTTTAGTATTAAAAGTGATATAGTGCGGTATCCTTAAAGATAGACATATATTAGATACATAATTCCACAATACATTATTTTGTTATATCTTAAATGGCTTAGGCAGCGTTTTCGTTAAAAACTCCCAGACGGCTTATTTTTTCCGACACTGCCAACATATATCGTTATAAGTAAGTTAATGTATTCAAATACTTAATAAAATATACATAAAAACCTTCTCTATGAATCACTCTATCTATTTAAAAAAACTACATCGAAATTCGTTGCGTAGTTTTAAAGATCTAAGTATACATAGGGACAGACAGCCAAAAACGACTTTGTTTCTCAAGTACCTACGCCCGCGCCCTCACGGCCCGTTCGAATTATTCTTACACGAAATTAATTTATTTGCGTTTTTTGATATTGCCATATCGCCTAAGATATTCATTTAATTTGCAAAGTGTAAAGGGACAAAATAATCTTTATAAAATGCAGAAGCCAACTAGCATATTAAAAATGCTAAGCATTTATAATATTTTGTGTAAATAGCCTTTAAATTACCGCTTTATTATTAATGTTTCTTTTTAAGTATTAAAATGGATATAGTACGGTATCCTTAAGAGATAGACATATACCGTCGCGGACTTTTTTGTAGAAGTATATTAGATACACAATTAGTGCAATTGTGTATCTAATATAGTTCTACAAAAAAGTTACACTATTTTGTTATATTATCAAAGGGTTTAGGCAGTGTTTTCGGTAAAAGCTCCCAGACGGCTAATTTTTCCGACACCGCCAATATATATCGTTATAATTAAGTTAATGTATACAAAAACTTAACAAAATATACATAAAAACCTTCTATAAGAATCACTCTATTTATTTAAAAAATCTGCATCGAAATTTGTTGCGTAGTTTTAAAGATCTAAGCATATATAGGGACAGACAGCGAAATTGTTTTATAATAATATGTAGTGATAAGAGAAAATTTATAGCTGAAAAAAAACGTAAAGAAGTGTCACTTCTTGCCTGTTTACTCTAGTACACACCCATATTGTTTTATACTACAGCATGCGGCCCACTTGAAAGACAGGATCATCATGCTAGCAACAACAGAGGTGTTAACACATGCTGTGGGTCTAGCAAAACCCTTCCAAGACCCTTTTTCAAGAACCCCATACTGTAGCCTTTCGGGAATGCAAAGACTATTCTACAATCTAACCGCACCTACGCGGAAGAAATTAGCATCCAAGTAATCATCTATACATTAATAAGTACACGTATTTAATGAGGTTATTACATCCAATTAATTTCATCATCAAAACATTATGTCAGTACATTTTAAATGGAATTTCAGTTCAAAGTGAAATGTGTCGAGGTACGTCGCCTACAGCCATTAAATACGTATATATATATATTCATTGATATATGTAATGTCTACTTCGATGCCAAAACTTGTCGTGTTCATTTGGTATTTGTAAGGTATACAGGGATGGCCCGTTTAAAACGGTCAGTATGGGCAACTCTGAAACTATTAGACATAGAAAGATCTCTTCTAAGGAACCATGATACCGATTTTGATAAAAAGAAAAACTGCATTAATAGATTTAAAATAATACTTATACTTGAGTCGGGAATCGAACCCCGAATTGTCGAAGAATAAAACTTGCATTATTTTAATTGAATATCGATTGTGTAGATCATAAGCATTAAATATTACTAAGAAACATTATATCTAAAATTAATATAAGGCATCCTGTGCAAGGTATACTGTGACATAAAATATTGTTATAAATAAGTAAGCTAAACTTTATTGAACACCAATATGAATAAAATTACACAAATAAAATTGCATAAATTAAAAATGGCGGCCTTATTGCTAAGAGCATTTTCTTATAGGCAACCTTTAATTTATAATTTAAAAAAAAGTCCTCTCATTTTAAACACTTTTTGTTGTAAAACAAAAAGTGTATTACACAGATATTGTTCCACCCGGGAATGGTACCCGTGACCTCATCGCGGGAGTTACATACACTACCATTTACGCCCCCGAGGCAGTTATTTATACTATTATAAAGAGTTAAAGTTTGTGAGGCTGAGGGGGCAATTTCTGGATCTACTTAAACAATTTTGAAAATTCTTTCACTGTTAGAAAGACGTATTGTCTCGACTTCTTTTTATCCCTGGAATGTTTCTGTAAAAAACGGGTTCGGAAAAAGAATCTCATATGTTTCTAAATACATAATTATTATACATAGGAAACACCCAAACTCCGAAATTTCCGAATTTATAGAAAGAAAATCTAAAAAAAATTATAGGTATATACCATTTATGTATATACCTATAATTTATGGTACCATGTTTTCATTCCAGTAATACTATGTAATACAAAAGTACGAGGTAGGTAAGTAACTAAAGTATAACTTTTTCGTAGAGTTTGAACGTCCATTGAAGAAAATCAACATAGGGCGTGGTACCAATTAAGTAATTTTTCTTTACGTCATTTTGATCTATTAAACGGGGTGCGTGCACCCCTGTTAGCAGAACAGGGTCAAGGGTACCGTACCGGGTATAGGGCTGTCCCTGAACCGCCATATATTTATATAAATAAAATTGAACGGCAATGGGCCTGTTACGTGGGACAAAAATGCATACGATGATATGTGGGCGTATAGTATGCCTCTGCCTACCCCTTCAGGAATAAAGGCGTGAGAATATGTATGTATGTAAAATTGAAATTTCTGTTTGTAATTTCAAATTAATAGGTTTTCGCTAACAATAAGAAATCAAATTTTAATTTATTTCGCTGTCTGTTTGTTTGTTCCAACTAGTCTCTGTAACTGTATCGATTTTAACAAACCCGTCACTGGCAGATGGTATAACTTAGACAACGGGAATGGCTATTATGCGCGTGTAGCAAAATGTTAACTGAGTAGCTGAACCCCACAGCTTAGCCCATGATATACTTCAAACTCCTATTTATAATCTTACAATAATGTATTAAAAATTTGCAATATTTGTTGATAATTATGATTTATCCGCACCGCTCTCCGAGTTAACAGCGTAATTATACAATATAGCCTTTACCTTTCTCGAAAAATGGGGTATCTAAAACAAAAATATTTTTTCAATTCAACCCAGTGGTTCAAAGAAACAAACTATTCAGCTTTATATATTAGTACTAGCTGAGCCGCGCAACTTCGTTAGCGCCACATATAAACTTGCAACCCTTGTTTACCCCCTTATAGGTAAAAATTGCAAAACCGCGATACACGTGCCCATTTATTTGTAACTAAAAACACGTGTACATAAATTCACGTTTCTAACTTTGAAAATTACGAACTTCCATACAACGGTTTATCGCTTATTTACTTCCTTAGGGGTAGAATTTCTCAAAATCCGTTCTTAGCGGAAACCTACGTATTAAAAAGGATCTCCATGCTAAGTTTGAGCTTCATCGCTTTGGTAGTCAGTGATTTTGCCTTTTATATATATAGATAGAGTTTAGATATTTTTGTTTCGCTGCATTCGAAATATTCAATTCAGGGAGGGACTTGATGCGAAAGGCGCAGGAGCGTGTGTTGTGGCGTAAATTGGGAGAGGCCTACGTCCAGCAGTGGACTGATATAGGTTTATTTGATTGGTTGATTGATTGCATTCACAAAGAGCTTCCAATTGCTCTAAATATATTCATATTCAATTTCATAATAAAATTTTGCAGGAAAATACGCTTGACACAACAAAACTATTGTGAGAAATAGCGAGCTAGCTCTATATCCGTATTAATGTTTAAAAAAAGCATTATGTTTCTCTAGAAGCAATATCCATAATGTATATTTTATTTGTTAGTCATTGTTGACTGTCAGGTTAAACGTTCCCCGCACTATGTATATTTGCCGACATGATTTCCGACAGATTGTTTGTATTAGTTGCCTAGTTGGTTACTAACGTATTGTGTAAGCTTTATTTTTGGATGAGAATTCGGAGAGCTTTGGAGGGAATTGGAAAAGTTATAAAAAATAAAGTTACTTCTACAATATGGGGTTCTTTAAAGGGGTTTTTTCAAGCCGCGGGTGTCAACTAGTCAGTTTATAATGATAAGCAATTTATCAGTAGTGAATGTCTTACCTTAGCACAGAGAGGAGATGCACCGGGAAATAGCAGACCGCAAACATGACTACCACGGCTACCAACATCTTGGCTGCCTTTCGCCTGGAGCGAAGTTGGGCTGGAAACAAAGTTAACCACTAGAATCGTCAATTCTATTGGTATGGAATTCATTCATTTAAACCATAGACAACACATTTTATCGACGATTCTACTGATATGGAATTCATTCATTCAATCCATAGACAACATAGTTTTAAAAGGTTTTGAAGTGAAGTCAGTCAACAAAAAAAAGGGGCTGCTCTGGTCGCCTGAACGGTTGAGTGGCTAAACATAATCTCATAAATTGGCTTTAATTTCGTAAATGTTATTCAAAACTAGATACTATCTAATCGGTTAGTAAGTGGCATCGCCCTAATGTAGCTTGACGCTTCTTGAAACGGTTCCAAAAAGATTTAACATTTATTAAATGGGAGCGTATTTATGACCAACAAATTGTACAGTCGAGGAGTCCCCGTTAGAAGTCAAGCCAACCTGCGCCTGCTCATTTGACAAGTGGTAGGTAACAGGTGGTGATCCCATTGCTATGTCATGCCACCTGTTACGTGGGATAAAAATATATACGTTGAAATGTGGCCGTATACTATGTTTCTGCTACCCCTTCGGAGAGAAAGTCGTGATTGATATAACAGTTTAAACTATAATTTCATAAAATTTCTTCTACATCTTCCAACATGTTAATTAGGGTTTACCCTTTACTTACATCATGTGTTCACACATCTACAAGGTGAAATATTAGTCACGTTTTCTCCCTTACCAAAGTTTTAGATGAAGGTCGTGTAGTTAAATTTTAATATACAAATCCCAACAGTATTTGAAATTAGAATCGAATATCAAATTATCCCACACTTCCAAAGTAATAAATTAATAATGCCACACAGTAACGCTGATTTGTCATTAATTAGTTCTACCAGGGGGCCAAGTCTACTAATTCAATCGCGTCAGAAGAGAATAGAAATCGTCGCTAAATAGAGTTTTCATAACATAACATAAAACATACATGTTATGTTATGAAAGAGTTTTCGTAGTCTCCTATTACAATTGCGCTCCAATAGAATTCTATCGGCCGGCCGACAGAATGTTATTAACACGTGTAGCGCCTTAAGTAGCACTTAATTTACATTTTTGGTAATCTAAATTAATATATTGATAGCTAAAACAGCTATTTTGTCTCTATTCTGCATTTTGAGAAGTGTAATGACACTTCTCTCTCGTGAATTTTTATTTTATTTATTAAATTTTATGCACAAAAATAGTACGGTGGCGGAAACCTACTAAATTTTGGCGCACGTGCGTGCGTTGCCGTTTTCAATAGTTATAAGAATGGTGATAATTCAAACAAACTACATTTTTATTATTTCTTCCAGAAGTATGCTTAGACGATGATGCCTCAGACGTTTACTCGGGGATGGCTGTGAATCTGATTTGGCACTATCTGATGAAGAGATAGAACCGGTTGTTAGTGTACCATGGCTACTGGATGAGCATATGCCAAGACCAGATTTACCAAGCAACAATGGTAATGATACTGATCCTGCTTTCAATGTGCCATTAGCAGAAAAAAGCTGACAAAACCAGGAAAATATACCTGTGAGCATTAGAAATATTCGCCAGACCAGCGGCGGGCATCGATCGAAGAAAAGACCGAGACTGTGGAAGGCTACGACATTCGCGGACGAGAGTCATGAATATCCTCCTCGCCCACAAGCTGATATTGTAAAGACCCCTATGCAGTATCTGAACAACTATTTCAATGAACAGTAGTTTGAAAACCTTGCCAACTGCTCAAATTTGTATTATCTTCGTAAAACAGGTAACATTTTAAGATTTGTCAGATTGTCAAGAAATGCTTAAGTTATTTGGCATATTTCTGGTTATGTTATATGTATGTCTACTGGACCGCCTCAAAGAGTTGCATTTGCATGGAACAGGAACAATTATGCTTAATCGAATACCAGATCATAAAAAAAAAAAATTTGAAGGAAGATAGATCAATGAAACGTGGCGATATTATACAATTTACTTCTAATGGTATTGCTGTGATTAAATGGAAGGATAATAAAGGCGTTTTAATGAGTTCTAATTGTACTGGAGGTGACAACACTCTGTTAATCTAAGGGACAAAAAGAAAAGGCGTATATCCAGGTACGGCTCTAAGGGTAGTAATGAACTACAACAAAAACATGGGAGGCGTGGACGTACTTGATCAGCTTTTGGAATGCTATCGCACATACCAGAAAACTAAGAAGAGGCCAGTAAAAATTATGATTCTTTTTTAGATCTGGCCGTAGTAAATGCTTGGAGACAATACAAAATCAATTGTGAGTCCCGTAAGGCAAATGCTAAAGATTTACTGTGATTTAAGATTGACTTAGCTGACGCTCTGATGAATAGTGTCAATGTTCCATCTTGTGCCGCAGTAGTAGAAGAGGAGCAGCCTCTATCACCCTCTGAGAGATCAGCCAAAAGGTACAAACCAGTAGTGGCGCCAAGCATCGAAAAACGTTTTGACCAATTTGCACACTTTCCAGTATTCGATAATCTTTCAAATTTAGACATTAAGACTGGTTAATCTAAGGATAATTGTTTATACTTTCCTATTTTTTAAATATTTTAGATCTTAAAGTACCGCGATTTAATGAATAATTAAAAAAATCAAAAAATAATTGTAATTAGTATTTAAAACTGTTTTTTATTACCATTTATATACAGAGTGCACGATCGTGCGCCAATAAACTTTAAAACGACAACGCTCGAGCGTGCGGGGGGGTTTCTGGGGGAATCAACAAGAGGGGATTTTTTTAAATATTATTTTTACTTACTCAGGGTCATAAACATCTTAAAGTTACTGACAGAATTGCATAAAATTAAAATAAAATTCTTCGTGCTGAAAGGGTTATTTACGAGGTAGGCGCATTTATGTTCGTATAAACGGGGGTGGCCATCTTAAATACTCCCAAGAACTACTGCATACTGATGGAACGCTGTGATATCTACCGTTTCATTGAAATCCATTCAGTAGTTTTTTCATGAAAGAATCACAAACATCCATCCACAACATTTGTATTAGAAGGGAAGGTAGCGTTAATTTTCACAAGAAATTTAATACCGGCTGATATTTAAATCACTAATAGTTATTTACTAATACATACGAGATTCGACCGTCAGTCAGTGTGGTAGCTGTGGAACCAAAAGTTATAATATGCCAATTAAGCTAGACCTCCAAATTGTATAATTGCCCTTACAACTCAAAGGGCTATGTTATTTGGTATATACTTTTCCGTTTATAATATTTGTCGGAATATTTTTTATAGCACATTAACCTTTTATTTCCTACAACCATAAAGACTTTTATATTTAACCTAATATTAGTAATCAGATACGTGATAACATGTTTCGTCTTTTTTAAAAGAAAAAAACGTGATGTTGATTTCTGACGTTAAAAGATAAAATAAATAAATAAAATAAATATCCATCACGCCTTATCCCCGAAGGGGATAAAAGATATTAGTCACATTACGTAATACGGGTGCGAGATTGTATTCACGTACATATACGAATCTGATTTTAAAAATTATAATGTTCTAAATGTTGATAAAAATGCTTACATTGTTATAAAATAATATGATATTTATCATTGAATCAGACCTAATAAAAAAAGTAAATGCAACATTGAGTTTTAATATACAACGCCAGTTTACTTCAATGAAGAGCATACTTATACGCAGGACTGACTGTTATATGTGAAATAATATTAATTAGCAAATAGGCTAAAAAAGACTTCCGAGTTGCTTGCGTCGGTAGATTTTGTGTAAAGAGTAAAAAACCTACATTCATTCATTTGGTTAGGCATTAGGTACAAACTTTCGCATTTGGGTAAGTATAATATTATTATGGATACAGTATCTTATGAATGTAGACCATTTATAAGCATACTTGAATTTTTGAAATACATGTCATGTAATATATTCAAACAATTGTGGATCACGCAAATATTTGATCCGACCCGGAAATCAGACCCAAGACCTACAAGTCTTATAACCCCACACCCCACTCCGTTACCGAGACAGTCTAACGTGTATAGGTATACCTGAAGTACCTATATACTATACACAGCTGATTGCGTATAAACTGGTATAAGGCTTTTCTTTAATATTTTGATCAATTGTTTTTGATCGTAAAAATTCATTTGCTCAAAAACGGCTCATGATTAATATTCTTGATACTTGTATAGGATAAGGGTAAACGCACCTGGATGCGATCAATCATTTGTTGGGGAAATTTGTTGTTCTATACGAAAATGCTTTATAATATTTTTGTGTATACTTACGCAGAACAAAGAGTATTACTCATTTGTGCGAACTCTGTTTTGTATTTAAATAATAAACACGCAGGATATATTGGTTCTTATCAATATTTCCGCGGTCCATCGCGTGCCATTTATAAGGCATTTATTACATTATCATATTTAAATCGTATAAATATGATTTTTAAAATATCCGGGGCCTAAGCCACCACACCTGATAGGAGGTGTACCTGCTGACTAATGAACGAGGCAATGACGCAGGCGCCCATAAGATAAAGAAAAAGCATAGCTGCCCATGCAGCCAAAATAAAAAGTGAATTCCAGGCTCAGAACCTGCAGGTAGTTGCTTCCAGCAACTGGAAAACCATTTAAGATGAAAAACATTCTTCTTCGTGGTTACTGAAGAATGTCAGCTTGTTTAGGTACGGTTCTATAGTTCAGTGAGCAGAATGGTTCAGCAAAAAGACACAGGTTTGGACAACTTGGTTCAAACAGTTTTAATTTATCTGATTTAAATTAACAACAAAAATATATGAAAAGTCAACATAATTATTGATCAGCTACGTATTTATCCCCAAATGGGTAGGCAGGAGCATAGTATGGGGTTCTTCAAAAGAGTTTCTAGAAAGTTTTTACTCATTCGTCAGCGCTAGTACCGTACAATAGAAAGTCGCCGGTACAATTTTGACAGTTTTTCGTAGTCTACTATTACAATCTTACTCCAATAGACTTCTATCGGTCGGCCGATAGGAGTCTTCTAAGACGCACTTGGCCAGTGGACGCTAGTCAGTTGCATTTTTGATAGTCTACTAACATTTTGACAACTAATAACAGCGATTCTGGTTCTATTCTACGGCTTGTCAATAGTAGACTCGGCGCCCTGGTGTTGCAAACGTGGATAAGGTCACCACTTACTTGTACCACCAGGTACTTGTTTGCCAACTTAGTGGTATAAAAATAGTGTACGCCCGCATTTCACTGTATGCATTTTTGTCCTACGTAGCACCAGTACAGGTTGTGGCGACAAGTTGTGAAACTTTTCAAACCTATATAGGTTTGAAAAGTTTCACAACACGTCGCCATATGGCCTTCAAGTTGGCTTAACGACTGCCATGATACTGGCAACCGAGACCAAAGGTAGTCTTCCTAAGCATTCTAATTGATATAAAACACTATCCTAGCGAAGGCGTCATACAACTGCTAAATCGAAACCAGTTTCAAAAGTGGAAGTGGTAGAAACTTCAAAATCGCCAATGCACATATTCATGGTGTTCTAATTCGAAAATTCCGCAAACTGTTATCTCTTATGGTTCCTGAGCAATAAATGCTTACAGATGGACGGACAGATAGACTGAGCCGTTTTATAAGACTTTTCTACACTTTATGGTTTAGAAGTCTAAAACTAACTGAGAATGGTTTTTACCAGGCTACCTAGGTACGTTTCTTAATACTCGATCGACGCTTGAGACTAGATTTTGCCTTATAAAATCTATTCTCAAGTGTTTCTTGAGTGTTGATAAACGTTCTGTAATACGGACCTAAATCTTTGTATATCAAATCTGCGTTATTTTCAAACTATGCTAAGTAAATTTAATGGTTATCGAAATTTTATGATAGTTTATGCAAAGAAAGTTGATGGAAGTGAAAATTATTTCAGGCCAGATTATATTAATCGCGGGCTTTGTTTGAGTGGGCTTTAATCAAGAAATTCCGTAAGGAAAAAAACCTAAGACGAAGGTCGAGACGAGGTCACACGAAGTTCACTGAGCACGGCCGAGCGTTGGCATAACGTGTATGTACATATATTACATGGTACGATTGTACGAAGCTCGCACGGATCGAGACGTGATGATAGTGAGTGTAAGTGTGAGGGTGAGGATGAGGGTGACTGTGAGAGTGAGGGTGGGGTGAGGATGAGAGTGGTTCTTTTTTGTTTTTTTTAGTGTAACTTGAATTAATATCAAAGAAAAGCAAAGGTATGCTATGCAATAGCTTTACCGCGGCAGTCTCCGAGTGCCACACGTCTTTTTTTTCTCTCTCTTTCTTTTCTATGTTTTCCAGCGGTCGATATTAGGTTGATGAATTCATAAGCCGCTTTATAAAATCAATTTCATTTGTAGGTATTTATTTCATTGCTGGCTTGGAAATGAACAAATTACGTATCAAAAGCAAGCAATCATATTGAAAACTGTTTTTGCGAAACAAGGCAAGAAAAATAATGAGGATTGTTTTGTAACTTCTAGATCTGACATTTTGTTATCTATTTTTTTAAATAATTATTTTGCGGCCTGGTTACTAAGACGTAGCGTTAATGCGACCTTTAATGGAATTTGCGCGGCAAGATGTAAAATTGCATTTCACAGCAATAGATCACTGTCTTTCAGTATAGCACGTTTACACAACTTTTATCTATGTCTAAGAAACTACCAGTGTTACACATATAACAAGGCTAATGTACTAGTTTCGGAAAATAATATACAGCATTTCGGGAAGTTCCCGCGCAAAATCGTTATTTATTTTAATATTCTATAGGTACAGATGTAAAGTAGATACAGATGAAGTGAATGAAATTGTGTATTTAGGGAGTATGTTTAGCGCTGTGTGCTTTAGCGGAAGATGTGATTCGGATGTAGAACGGCGAGTAGGTAGCTGCCGGAAACAGAGTTAACGGTGCTTTGTCCCACAGATATAGAAGAGTAAGCAGATCAATCGTTTGCAAAAAATAGCGTAGCCTATTTCACACATATATACAGGTAGCTTAATCCAGGGTCGCATTCAGCTATCATATCATATCATTTTAATATCTTTCATAATTTATATTTATTAACCAAACATCTTGTTTAATGGTATCCTTAGGAAACCTAAACAATATTAACATAATGAATTGAATCGGGCACTATATTTGGCTTGACTTTGGATAATAACATTTCAAACAATTTGTGGAACTGAATTTGTCCCTGTGTACTTGACATGCCGTAATGTATGTAAATTAACAAAAATCTTAGATATAGATGACGATAGCGACCAAACGGTTTATGCAACAGATGCTATGAACCATATATTAACAACTTTACAAGTGTTCGTCTAGAAGAATCACCATTTTTGAAAAAAAATCTTAGAATAATAACACGTAGTCGTAACTAAAACATCAATTACCTGTGAAAAGTTATTCCTGGTGATTTCTTGTGACTGGACTTGTGTTTCTTTCTTTCTATATATAGATACACAATATTTTTCCTTCGGCACAAAAGACTAACAAATTCCTGATTCAAAAATGGCGCCAATAGTAGACATTATGTAGAAAATTAGGCTACGCGCTGTTCGCTGTCTATGTGTGAGTTACATGTTGCTACACATGACAAAAGAAGATAGCGTTATACAACAAATATAAAGAGTGAAAAGGATGAAGTATTACACCATAAACAAAGGAATATGTTTGATAAGGGGTAATATAAAATCTCCCGTGGTACTACTATACGTCATAGTAGTACCACGGGCAAAAAATATTTCCCGTGGTACTACCAGTAGTACCACCGGTAGTACCACAGGTAAGTACTGGTTTGATATGCTTATTTGTCCCAATAAGTAAAGCGACAAAGCATCGTAAAAGAAGCACGACTGGTGATTTATAAAGCAGTGCTAGTGCCAACTTTGCTTTACGGTAGCGAAACCTGGGTATGTCAGCAGATGCATGAAAGTAAATTGAATGCTGTGGAGATGCGATCACTTCGAAAATTGTGCGGCGTAACTTTGGCCGACGGAATACGTAATGAAGTGATACCTAATATGGCAGGTTTGAATGAAAGGGACAGTGTTAGGCTGGAAAAGGGCGTGCTCCGTTGGTTTGGACACGTCCAACGAATGAGTGAGGAACGATTGACGAAGAATATATATTGTGCGAAATTAGAGGATAGAAGGAGTCAGGGTAGGCCGAGACTTACATATGAAGACCACGTGATCAGATTGCTCAAAAACGGAAAAGTCAAAAGTACTCGGATACCCAGACGTGCGTGTATGAAGCGATTAATGAATCGTGAAGAAGCGAAAGAAATATGCATGGATAGACAAGCCTGGCGATATGTCCTCTCTAACTACCCCGTCAGGGATACAGCGTGAAGATAGTTAGTTAGTTCTATAGGTACAGATAAATAAAATTTACTTGTCTGTTTGTAATTTATAATTAACAGCTCTTAACTAGGTAAATGCTTAATTACCATTAAATAAATTTAAAAAAATAATTGAAAAAAGCTTTGTGAAGAAGGTTATTACGCTGTTAAAGACACCTGGACTTGATCTGCTGATATCGTGAAATAATATTAATTTGTAACCAAGTCATCAAAAAAAGCCTTCCTTATTTTCTGCTGCGTTCTGAACCGATAGCCGCTTTAAAATATATTCAATTTATCTTTATTTCTAGTTTATGACATTTTATAAGCGTCGTTAAAATAGTCTTCATAAAGTACTAGTTGACGCCCGCGCGGCGTGGTGAAATTTTCCTGTTCCCGTTTCCCACAGGAACTTGATCTCGGGATAAAAAGTAGTCTATGTAATATACTGAGGTGTAAGCTATATATTGTAAAGTTTAGATTTTGCGTGAAAGTGTAATATACATCCACCCATACCTACTTACAAACTTTCCCGTTAATAATTTTAGTAGGATTTTCCTGTAGTTTTTATTTTTTTGAGCAAATAAACATACGTCTCTATATTTCATGCACTGAAATTATAATATCTCTAAATTAATATGAAGCGATGCCTTATTATACCCGTGTTTATATAGGATCTTGAACTGCTTTGCCTTTTAAAAGAGCACCCCTCTAATATTATATATTCCCGTCGTTCTGTTTGATCTAAAACAGCGCTACTTGATTGGTTTCTAAGACGTACTAGTCAAACAATGGTAAGGGCATGATCCTTATAATATTACTATTAATGAATGACATATTGATCTAAAACAGCGCTACTTGATTGGTTTCTAAGACGTACTAGTCAAACAATGGTAAGGGCATGATCCTTATAATATTACTATTAATGAATGACACTTTTAATCTTCAATTTTAAAGGTACAAAGAAATTGAATTGAAAAAAATCCGTTAGATTTTTAAACAGAAGGAGTATAGAAGCGCTCGTGGCCCCGCGGTCTCAGTGTTCTGTAAACGATCACTGAGTTACGCAACTTTCACTATGGCTGGTCCTCCGATGGGTGACCACTTTGTGGCATTTACATTTGCGAGCGTTTCCGTGCTTCGGAAGGCACGTTAAGCCGTTGGTCCCGGTTGCCAGTAAAATGGCAGTCGTTAAGCCTGGTTGAAGGCCTTATGGGCGGCTTGAAAAAAATCAACAGCAGGTAGCCACAACCTGCGTCTGTCTATTTCAACACGGCAATGGGCTCACCACCTATTACGTGGGACAGGAATCCATACGGTGAAAAGTGGGCATACAATATGCCTCTGCCACCCCTTCGGGGATAAGGCGTGATGGATATTTAATTTTTTAGTATAGTTTTACACAATTTCTAATTATATACGACTAGGTGACCCCCCCCATCTTCGCCCGTAACACACTCCGAACACCCGTCGCACCTATTTAATCCCGTCGTTTATAAATTCAACAATAATGCATATAAATTGACCGATTTGTCGACATTTATGACTACTGCTCCACTTTCCAGAGTAGTAACGTGATGATATATAGCCTATAGCCGTCCTCGAGTTTCTGAGATTAGCGCGTTCAACCAAACAAACAGACTCTTCAGCTTTATAATGTTAGTCTAGTATAGATTAATTAAAAAGTGTCAAATTCAAATTCAATTATTAGAATAAATTAAAAAGGTCGGTCTCGCCCACTGAGGATTCGGTATAATATTTTTGCGTTATAAACTGCCAAAATATATTTTGCGTTAATTCAGAAGTATTTTTTTTTTCACGCTGCATCTCAGACGGGGTAGTCAGAGAGGACAGATCGCCAGGCTTCACGATCCATGCATACTTCTTTGGTTTCCTATAGTTTAATAATCGCTTCATACATGCACGTCTTTTAATAGTTTTTAGTACTTTTGACTTTTCCGAATATGAGCAATCTGCTCACGTGGTCTTCATAATGTAAATCTCGGCCCACCCTGACTCCTTCTACCCTCTACTTTCGCACAATATATATTCTTCGTCGATCGTTGCTCACTCATTCGTTGGACGTGTCCAAACTAACGCAGCACACTCTTTTCCAGCAACTCTAACGCTTTAATTTGATTTTGGATGTTTTTCACAGATTCAAGGGACCGTAGACTTAATTTATTTCAAGTCGAAACTTTCACGTGTTCCCGAGATAAAAAAAAGTCTGATAGACGGACAGATGATCTACAAAGTGATAGTATAAGGGTTCCGATTTTTCTTTTTGAGGCACGGAGCCCTATGAAATATAACAAAACCTAACAAACATATCATATACCCTACCCTCGGGTAGGTATATAAGACATGGGTGAATTACGCACTTACACTTTTGCATAAGTTTGTTCCAGGTAATAGTCGGTAAGCCTATAACCGTGTCGAGTCAAACAAATATAGATTGTAGTTAAATGAAAAAAAATTGTTCAATGAAGGGAAGATTTATATTGGATCAGGCCGTGCCCGGGGCTTACAATATACATGACCCGAACCGGGCATGGATTTGAATGTTCCATACTTTTTGCATGGAGCAATAAAAACCTTACACAGTGCTTGACCAGTGTCCCGGTCATCTACTGGGGGCCGATTCTGCTATTTAAATCGTGTCGAAATAGAATTGAATACGTCGCTCAATGGAAAGCCACCGGTACAATGTTGACAGTTTTTCGTAGTTTACTATTACAATCGTACTTCAAAAGACTTCTATCGGTCGGCCGATAGAATTCTACTAACACGTAGGTACCGCGCTAGTCAGTTACATTTTTAATAGTTTACCAACATTTTGACAGCTAAAAACAGCGATTCTGGTTCTATTCTACGGCTTGTCAGACTCTGCCTCCTGACTCCGTCCGTCCGTCTATACCACGGTGCTTGCCGTCCCTTCCACGTTCCGTCGTAATCGTAATACAAACACGAACGAACTGCGTACGAGCAGTGAGCGACTTATGTTTAGTGAGAGACCACACGTTCTTTCGGCTTCTCCGAAGCTCCCATTAGCCAAGAATTTATGATACGTAAACATCTTCATCTAAGAGAATTCTTAGTAACTTTTAAGCTCTACTTAGATTTGGAGCCTGGGATACACTTGAATTTTGTGTGCTAGGAGTAGCCATTTTTTGATGTCTACTGTCTGACCGACTTAACCCTGTAAGGGAGCCTGCGTCGTTGCCTCGTCCGTTAGACAGCAGGTGCACCGCTAGCAGGCAAAGTCGCTTGGGCTTCGGAGAACTTGGTGAGGCCCCTTACACCAATGGTGTAAAAATTCCTGTACAAACTTATACAAAGACTAGTTGACGCCTGCGGAGCACGCGTGTTGAAGTTTTCCCTTTCCTGTTTTCCACAAGAACTTGTCACCGGGATAAAAAGTAGCCTATGTGTTATTCTGATGTGTAAGTTATATTATTGTAAAGTTTCATCAAAATCCATTCAGTAGATTTTGCGTGAAAGAGTAACAAACATCCATACTTATAAACTTTCGCGTTTATAATATTAGTAGGATATAACAAATATGGGTACTTACATTGTTCAGCGGGAGCTAGTTTAACTGTCTCTGCCTGTCCAGGTATCTTGTCCGAGCGCCACAGCACTTTTACTATTTGAATGTAGGCCACAGTCATCAAGAGGAGCGGGAGCCTGAAACAAACAAACCCATTTTAACTGGGTGCCGAGTCTGCTATGTCAATCGTGTCAAAATTGAATCGAAATCGTAGCTTAATAGAAAGTCACTGCTACAATTTTGAAAGTTTTTCGTAGTCTACTATTACAATCGTACTCCAATAGACTTAAATTGGTCGGTCGATAGAATTCTACTAACACGTTCCGCGCCAGTGGCCGCCATTCAGTTGCATTTTTGATAGTCTAATAACATTTTGACAGCTAAAAACAGCGATTCTGGTTCGTTCTATTCTAAGGCTTTTCAATAGTAGACTCGGCCCCCTGGTCATGTATCTGTCGTAACCACACAACATATTACAATAGGTACTTATTAATTTATGCTCTGTGGTCGTAACGTAATGTTTTTATTTACGTTTGAGCAGTTTTTCTAAATTTTAATCTGTAACCATAGATGTTATCCCACGGAAAGTATCTTGAATATTGTAGATAGAACGTTTTACTGACAGAAGACATTATTTGAATAAAAAATAAATAAACTGCATTTATTTGAACCGCAGAAAAACCCATTATAGGAGAAACATTATGAACCTGTAGCTTTATCATACCGATAGAAAACCTTCTTCATAAGGGTTATTTTTTAATACTAATTACATACATACATATTATCACGCATGTTTCCCATCGCGGTAGGCAGAGACAATGGTTTTCCACTTGCTACGATCCTGACAAACCACTTTCGCTTCTTCTACTTTCATGAGTGTTTTCATACACGCTCGCCAGTTAAGGGTACTCTTGACCTGCCCTTTTCCCAAAAGGTCTTCGATTTGATTGACATACGAACGCCGAGGTTGACCCCTTAATAACATAGTGTCAGATATTAAAGGAAGTCCATGGATTTTAAAATTTGATGACAAATTAATACACTACTCAAGGTGCTAGGTACTTTCCCTTAATGTGGCATATCCGTAGAACAGCCTGTAAGTAACGCTCCCTTCACTATCGTAACGAAGGAATCAGACGACGACTAAACCGAAACCAATTTCAAATCAGAAACTTTAAAATCGCCTAAGCAGGTATTAATAGTATCCTGAATATTTTCGTATCTATCTGTTATTCTTCCTAAGCAATAGACGCGTGCAGACGGACGGATGGACAAACTGAACAGTTTTATAAGACTTTTCTTAACTTTAGGGTTTAGAAGTCTGAAAGCAGAAACTGACTGACTGATAAACGCACAATTAAAACCACTGGTTAACTTTGAAATTTAGCACAACTGTTCGTTTATAGGTGTTAGGGGGTGAAACCCCTAAAGGGGCAAAAAGGGGTTGCATAGTTTGTATAGAGCATGTGTGCAGTGTTTTAAATTATAGAATTTTTCAATTTAAGGTAGCTGACTTACTGGATTAACACATATGTAGCTTACTTTTTATTCTGGAATGAGGGTCCTGGCAGAAACGGGTAAAAGAAAATATAAACACGCAGGTAAAGCTAGAGGAATCTCGAGGGGGACATCATAGTTGGCACTAATCCCACATTACTGTGGCAGGATTGAATGAAAGTGTCAGCGTTAAACTGGAAAAGGGCGTGCTCCGTTGGTTTGGACACGTCCAACGAATGAGTGAGGAACGATTGACGAAGAATATATATTGTTCAAAAGTAGAGGGTAGAAGGAGTCGGGGTAGGCCGAGACTTACATATGAAGACCACGTGAGCAGATTGCTCAAAAACGGAAAGGCAAAAGTACTCGGATACCCAGACGTGCGTGTATGAAGCGATTGATGAATCTCGAAGAAGCGAAAGAAGTATGTATGGATCGCGAAGCCTGGCGATCTGTCCTCTCTGACTACCCCGTCAGGGATACAGCGTGAAGATAGTTAGTTAATCAGTAGTTATTCATTATTAAAGGTATAACCCAACAATAAAGAAAAATAAAACGCAATACCAAGTAAAATAACCGTTCCACGTTAATTTTAAGTAGAATTAATGAACAACTTTGGGAATGGAGTGAATAATTTTTCATCACAAATCCAAAACCCTAACTTCGGTAAAACAAAGAATGGAGGTTAATTCAACCAGAAACGATTAATTACTTTTCGAAATTGATTAACGTCCAACTGTACATGAAAAATTAACGCTCGTTAATGAATCACCGGGTGTCCAAGTGTTTTGTTGACCAAATTAACTGTTTTCCGACAATCATTATTGGATTCTGTTTAATTCTCGCACTCACACGAATGTAGACCTTTTTTTATTTGTGCCAACAAAAAGCGTATAATAAAAAGAAAACGTAGTGAATATTTTAATGTTTTCCCTCAGTTTGATTAAATTTATGGTTTATTTATCTATCACGCCTTATGGCAGAGGCATATTATATGCCCACTTTTCACCATGTGTATTCCTGTCACACGTAATAGGTGGTGAGTCCATTGTCTATATACATGTGTCCATGTAGTATGGACACATGAATTATATATATAATACTTACGTGTAAATAAGAACAACCTTGATGATATGCCACACCAAGTCACTTCTGTCTGACCAAGTCGCGACGCATTGGATCAAGTACTCCAAACCGAAACGAAGCGGCACTGCTGTTATTGTAGTCAGGACTACCAGCTCTGGAACATCTTAAAACAAATACATTCATAAATATATATATATAGCCGCGCCTTTATTCTCGAAGGAGTAGTCATAGACTTATTATATGCGAATACATATCATCATTCTCTTGCCCTTGTCCCAATTTACTTAAGGTCGGCGCAGTATGTCTAAATTCCATATTGCAAAATGTTTTAGCTTGGTTTTCATGGACAGCCGCCAGCCTGGCACCTACCCTCCTTGGAAAGGCTATCTATTGGTGGTTTGCCCTCCACCACACGGGTGTCTTTCCAAGCCTTTCAGTACTCCGAACCTTTACAAGGGGCAGGTTGCTTTTTCACAGGGGGAAGTTCTTCTTTGGTAATGGTAGTCCTTATCTATACAATGCGTTGACGTCAGCCATAGCTATGCAATACGGCATACCCCTGTCGTGTACCATACCTGTCGGGCTACTCGTTCAGCCCGCGTCCATCGTGCTAAGTTCTTCTTCCATATATATGTACGCCTCCTATAGTACCTAACGCTTATATTATATGCGAATACCACCGTTTGTATTTAGTCCCACGTGACAGGTGGTGTGCCTAATGGCTAATGAAAACGGACAAGTGCCATTACTTTCTACTTTGGTATTAGTAGGCCTTGTCTATAAAATGCGTTGACGCCAGCCATAGCTATGCAATACGGCATATCCCTGTCGTGTACCATACGGGCTACTTGTGCAGCCCGCGTCCATTGTGCTAGGTTCTTCTTCCATATATATTTACGCCTCCTATAGTACCTAACGCTTATAATATATGCGAATACCACCGTTTGTATTTAGTCCCACGTAACAGGTGGCGTGCCTAATGCCTAATAAAAACGGACAAGTGCCATAACTTTGTTGCCTTGCAGTCGATAACAGATGCGATTCCCAGTCGAAACAAATATTTGTGTGATCCAAAAATGTCGTTTTCGGAGTTTGGGTTTTTTCTATGAAAAATATGTATGTATTTAGATTTTTTTTTAATAATAACCAACTTTAAAGAAATAACGAGTGGAGGATTATTATTAGCCATAACTTCAGACGAATATTTTGTAAAATATTGCTAGAGCTTATACATCTTTTTTTGGCAAATTCAATCTTTAATTGACATAACGAATTAGATCTCTAACCCATGTAGTTGCTGAGATCTCCGTGGCCGCGCTATTCTCCACGATTCGTTCGCGCGGCCATCTTTAAACCCATATATCTTAGTAGGTTCTAGTATTTGAAAGAGGTGACGTAAGAACTAAATGCGAGATTAGGGTAAACCAGGAACGTCTAGAGCAAGTGAATGAAATTGTGTATTTAGGAAGTATGTTTAGCGCGGATGGAAGATGTGATTCAGATGTGGAACGGCGAGTAGCTGCCGGAAACAAAGTTAACGGTGCTTTGTCCCAGTTAGTAAAGCGACAAAGCATCGTAAAAGAAGCACGACTGGCGATTCATAACGCAGTGCTAGTGCCAACTTTGCTTTACGGTAGTGAAACCTGGGTATGTCAGCAGATGCATGAAAGTAAATTGAATGCTGTGGAGATGCGATCACTTCGAAAGTTGTGCGGCGTTACCTTGGCTGGCGGAATACGTAACGAAGTGATACGCAATTTGGCAGGTTTGAATGAAAGTGTCAGCGTTAAGCTGGAAAAGGGCGTGCTCCGTTGGTTTGGACACGTCCAACGAATGAGTGAGGAACGATTGACGAAGAATATATATTGTTCAAAAGTAGAGGGTAGAAGGAGTCAGGGTAGGCCGAGACTTACATATGAAGACCACGTGAGCAGATTGCTCAAAAACGGAAAGGTCAAAAGTACTCGGATACCCAGACGTGCGTGTATGAAGCGATTGATGAATCTCGAAGAAGCGAAAGAAGTATGCATGGATCGCGAAGCCTGGCGATCTGTCCTCTCTGACTACCCCGTCAGGGATACAGCGTGAAGATAGTTAGTTAGTTAGTTATATATCTTCTTTATTTCTACCTTCACAAATTTTTGCTTTATTGCATTCGGTTTTGACAAATTCAAACAAATTTTTGAAGGAGTGGTTTTGTCTATTGGATACCGTGGCGGTCGTAGACAGAGGTGGCGGTCCACTTTCATAAAATAAATGTTAAAAACTGATGTCGGGTTAGTTCGATACCTACACAATTTATAACTCAAGAAAGGATGTTCTGATTTTTATAACCGTTGATTGGTTGGGTTTGTTTCTACCCCGAATAGGAGATTCATTAAAAATATAAAATTCACAATAATGACTCTTACGTATTCTTCTTTGTACGTGGGAGAAAATACAATTCGAGATATGTACAGAGAAACATAATATCGATGGCAGCAAAGTAAATACGGACATCTTTATTTTTATGAATTTCTGTATTTTAAGGCGCCCGTGGCGCCGCTAATTCAATGTTTGGTAAATGATGACTACTTTAAGCAACTTTCGCTATATTAGCATAATAACTTTCGTGAGCGATGTTCATTATTACTAAATAAACGGTTTTACTCAGGTGTAAATGAGTGCCGGCGCAGCTTCCGACGTAACTTGACGCTCCTCTTGAAAAAGGACCTCCGTTAGGTCCGAAACTCGTCGGGCTATCCCGAAATTTACACGTAAGTAAAACCGTTTATTCAGTAATAACTTTCGCTATCGCGTCTTTGGATGGGTGACCACTTTGTGGCATTTACATTTGGGAGCGTTTCCTTGCTTCGTAAGCACAGACGGAGTTAATCTATGTTCGGAAGGAACGTTAAGCCGTTGGTCCCGGTTGCCAGTAAATTGGTAGTCGTTAAGGCTTATTGAAAGATTTCAACAGCAGGTTGCCACAGCCTGCGCCTGTCAATTTAAACACGGCGATGGGCGTACCAGCTGTTACGTGGGACAAAAATGCATAGGGTGAAATTTAGGCGTCTAGTATGCCTCTGCCTACCCCTTCGAGGATAAAGCGTGACAATATGTACTAAGGTATTTTTTTTAAAAAAACAAAGGTAAATACAGCGTTTCTACTCTCTCTAGACTGTATTAAAATTATTTTTGTTTGCTCAATAATTAATAAAGAGTCTGGTAAGTTAATGAAGAAAACTACACTCGAATTTATAAAAAGGGCCGCACCAGATAAAGACCTTTGAACAACCCGCCTTTACCTTTTTTTAATGAAGGTTTTTATGTCGCTCAGTGCCCAAATTAGTTTTATTTATTTACTTATCTATCACGCCTTATTCCCGAAGGGTTAGCAGATGCATATTATATGCCCACTTTTCATCATGTGTATTCCTGCCCAACGTAATAAGTGGTGAGACCATTGCCATGTTGAAATAGACAGACGCAGGTTGTGGCTACCTGCTGTAGATATTTTTCAAGCCGCCCTAATGGCCTTCAAATTGACTTTACGACTGCCATGTTACTGGCAACCGGGACAAAGAGATTAACGTGCTTTCCGAAGTACGTTAATTTGTAAATATTAGGTCTTTACCCATAAAATTGCAGTTTGTTTGAAAAAAAGTAAACGATTTTTTTTCATGAATTTTTTATTTGTATTAATTGAAGTAATCACCCATGCAATCAATACATCTTTGCCAACGCAGTGGCAGTTTATAGATTCTTAAAGAAATCAGCTGGACAGGAGGCGAAAAATTCTTCAAAGGCATTTTGTACTACCCCTAGGGTATTGAATTTTTTTCCCGCCAAGAAGTTATCCAAATTCTGGCAACATTAGTAGTCTGTAGGCGCGAGGTCTGGTGAATAGAGCGGATGACGGAGAGCTTCCAACCCCAGTTCTTGCAACTTGGAGACCGTCTACTCTGCAGTATGAGGTCGCGCGTTGTCGTGTAGGAGCAGCGGAGACGAGCGATTGACCAATGCTGCCTGAAAATGTGCCAGCTTCTTCATCATTGTGTTCAGTTCTTCACAGTACACATCTGCAATAATCACCCCGTTAGGTAAGAAGCTGTAATGAATCACACCGGTGCTAGACCACCAAACAGTGACCATCACTTTTCTAGGCGTAAGTTTTCGTTTAGGGCATAGATTAGGTACTGAATCAAGATCTAACCAACTTGCTGAGCGCTTGCGGTTATCAAACAGAATCCATTTTTCATCGCAGGTAACAATGCGGTTCATAATTCCTTTATTTGTGTGTCTATTGAGCAGTGCAAGGCACGTCTCGACGCGTACTTACTTCGCGCTGGCGATCATTGAGTTCGTGGGGCACCAATTTGTCAAGCTTTTTTACCTTTCCAATTTAACGCAAATGGACCAATATTGTTTTGACGCTAACGTCGAAAGCTGCTGCTAATTCAGCCGTAGATTGTGTATCATCAGCTTCCACAATCGCCTTTAATTCGTCATTGTCGACCAAAGTCTTCGGACGACCGCGAGGTTCATTTTTCAGGTCGAAATGTCCAGAACGGAAGCGAGCAAACCAATAACAGGTGGTTCGTTGGTTCGTGGTGTTAGCTCCGTAAACGTCGTTGATGTTGCGTGCCGCTTGTGCTGCGTTGCTGCCACAACGGTACTTAAATTCCATAATTACTCGAATTTTTAACGTACCATGATGACGAAAAAGATTGAAATGCGATGAAAATGTAACAGTAATCAATTAACAAATGACTACTTTTGGAAAAAGAATTCCATGTTTCCAAAATATAACTAATTGTATATTTTATTATTATTTTATTATTTATCTATCACGCCTTATCCCCGAAGGGGTGGCAGAGGCATATTATATGCCCACTTTTCACCATGTGTATTCCTGTCCCACGTAATAGGTGGTGAGCCCATTGCCGTGCTGAAATAGACAGACGCAGGTTGTGGCTGCCTGCTGTTGACATTTTTCAAGCTGCCCATAAGGCCTTCAACTTGACTTAACGACTGCCGCTTACTCGCAACCGGGACCAACGGCTTAACGTGCCATCCGAAGCAGGAAACGTTCGCAAAGGTAAATGCCACAAAGTGGTCACCCATTCGAGGTGAGATCTAAATAAATTACATTGAACTATAGTTTTAACTTGCATGAAATCGTGATTATAATACGAACATAACTTGTTCGTATTATAATCACGACGATATAAAGACGATTAAACTCATTAACATGCATATCCCTTCAGTGTACCCAATTCATGGTAATATTATTTTAGGAAAGAGGGATCAAGTATTACAATGTTTGTCACTTTGTATTTAACAAGGCCTTCAGCCTTGAAAAATTTCAACAGCAGGGAGCCACAACCTGCGTCTGTCTATTTCAATACGGCAATTAGCTCACCACCTATTACGTGGGACAGGAATACACATGGTGAAAAGTGGGCTTACCAAACGTATGCCTCTGCCACCGCTTCGGGGATAAGGCGTGATAGATAAATAAATAAAATAAAAAAAATATTTAGAAACTTAGCAATAACAAAAAGTTCTGATTTAAAAAGTAATATAAAAAAATTGTGTGTGTTCAATGTACACGGGTTAGAAATTATACTTCTTTGGCGTAACAAGATAAAGATCTTTTATTTTTTTTATCTTATACCTTATCCTTCATTTGTAGAAAAAAACTAAATTCCACAATGTGGTTACCTATCCAAGGACCACCTATAGCGAATGTTGCTTAACGCAATTAACGTTTACAGCACACTCAATAAGCGGGGCCACGAGCGCTTCATACTAAATTTCAAATAAAAATTTTCACAAATACTTACTGAATATCAGCGAAACAGTCCAAATGACAAGGATAGCAGTCTTGGCGCGGCCAGTGGTGGACTTGAACTTGAGCGGGAAGCAGATGGCGTACCAGCGATCCACTGAGATGAACGTGAGGGTCAGGACTGATACTGTCACTGATACCGACTGAAACAACATATGATTTATATCTCTCTGAATCGCTCGTGGTCCCGTGGACAGTGTTCTATAAACGATCACTGCGTTAACCAACTTTCGTTATGGCTGGTCACGGATGCGTGACCACTCTATGGCATTTACATTTGCGATCGTTTCCGTGCTTCGAAAGGCACGTTAAGTCGTTGGTCCCGGTTGCCAGTAACATGGCGATCGTTAAGTCAACTTGAAGGTCTTATGTGCGGCTTGAAAAATTTCAACAGCGGGTTGCAATAACCTGTGTTTGTCTATTTTACCATGGCAATGGGCTCACCACCTATTACGTGGGACAGGAATACACATGGTGAAAAGTGGGCATACAATATGCCTCTGCCACCCCTTCGGGGATAAGGCGTGATAAATGATTTATATCTTACAAGCGGACGCCCTGCGGTTTTACCCCGATAGTATTCATCCCTGTGGTAATACAGAGAGATAAAATGAGGCCTAAGTTATTCCTTACAACATCAGTAATCTGAAAGTCTGGTTAAAATCAGTCCAGTCGTTTCTGATATTCGCTGAGAGAAACACACAGATATTTTTTAATGAGACATTGATATCGCAATGTCAGTACACGCTTTCGTCATTTGGTGTGAGGCAGCGTGAAGCTGATATCAAATGTGTAAATCTATACTCTGTACAAAATAAAGCTCTGTATATAAAGCTGAAGAGTTTGTTTGTTTGGTTGATTGAACGACGTTAATCTTAGAAACTTCTGTTCAGTTATATATCATCACGCTACCTGGAGAACGGAGCAGTAATCATATTTTTTATGCATTGTTATAGAATTTATAAACGACGTGATTAAATAAGTTCAACGGGAGTTCGTAGTATGCCACGGACGAAGCCGTGGGTGTCACCTGGTTTTAACATAAACCTACACGTCTAGAAAATGCAATGAAACATCATTTATTTATTTTCAAATTCATTTCCGAAACAGTTATTTATAATGGTAATGTAATTATTGTATTTTCCTACCAACCTTATTTTTGTTTAACAATGATTAATCAAAATTCTCAAGCCATGTTACAAAATATTGAAATTGTTATCATTATTAATTAAACCAAACCTACAAACCAGAACATTTGATACTTTTACAATTATATGAAATTACATATTTGCAGATTCTTCCGTTTACTCTTTGAAAATATGAAAATGTATAGACATTGAGATTTGAAATTATTGTATTTTTTTTTTAAAACCTCATATTTGCAACACTTTCTTTTTAAATATACCGATCATTTGTAAAAACACCAGCAACCTGCTAGGACAAGGTAGCTAACATCATAAAAAAAAAATCTATAATTATTTTTGTTTTTAAATGTTATTTTTGCAATATTCCGCTTTTTTAGAATGTCGTACGATGTCGACACGTGTTTCGCCTACACACGAGGCATTATCAAGACTGTTTGGCAGCCACAAAAATCAACAGCAAATGGCAACATTCTAAAAAAGCGGAATATTGCAAAAATAACATTTAAAAACAAAAATAATTATAGATTTTTAAAATGGATTTCCGCCATGTAACGCCTGATTCAATTAGTTATCATAAAAAAAGGTTCTATGATTTTTTTTTACATGAATTTTTTTTTGATATATTTGATTTTTTTTTTACATGAATTTTTATTTCATGTACTGATTGACTTACAGTACTACGCAACTCGTGAAAATCACAGGGAATGAGGGTGGGCCGGTGACAGCTCCTTTGCCCTTGATTTTTGACAACCGCTATTATGCACACATGTCCATCGTTCATCTAGGCATGTAGTATGTGACGAAAAAGATACCCAGAAGTTCTCTTAAGCGAATTCAAGAGCGAAAACCTATGATGCAGCTTGATGGTTCAATGTTTTATACTATCCATTTTGTAACGAATTGCCAAAAGTGGTAGAACAAACATTGTTGGTTATGACATTGGCTATCCACTTCTAGCAGGTTGCTGGTGTTATACAAATGACCCTATATACGTACTTTATCTTTACTGTATACCTAGTATAATAAGTATCGATGAAACAGATGTAAGGTACACAGTAAGTACGTAGGGTACTCGGTAAGTCAAGATGCCTCCTTTCTAATGGATGGATGTCGAAGACACAAAATTGGGAGAGCCCAACATTCAGAATTGAGTTGCAATAGGTAATGTAAAAGAAAACCCTGGCAAGAGTTCTTTAAAAAGTAAACTGTTAAAATCGTTAATAAAACATTAAATGATTACTGCTAGAAAACCGCAAGGATTTCGGTTTACCCCCCTTTTTTTTTCGGGTGGAAATCTTAATGTATGCTATTCCGGACTCCTACCGACTATTGACCGACCACACATATCCCTTCCATCTGTCTATAGCCGGGAGTCCCGGGTGAGCTCTCAGAAGGATAGCCACAGGGCTTCCGATAGTTCGGTTCACCCCTAAAATAACTATGTTAGACATATAACATTTACCTTATTTTATTACATTGGTGGCTTTTTGCCAATGATTTGAGGAATAATTATGCCATTTATTTAAACATATATTTTGCCAAGCTTCCCAAATTTTACCATTATGCCGCAAATTTTTTCCACGAATTGTATCAAATTTTCCTGAAACCGTAAAACGTACTTATCGTGACATCAGTGGAATTCATATTTCTGATAACTACTAACATTAAAATCTTATCTTATTTTAAGGTAATTGGATTTTTTAAAACCTTTATATATGTTTATCTAAATCATAATTATTTATTGATTATAATCCGGTCAATTTATTATAATGTGAAAAATAAATAACCAACCTGAAAATATAGCAGTACCTTGCACAAGGCACTTCCAAAGAACCATGTTTCCGTCACATCCCACAATACCGTTGGAGGCAAACAAAACAATATGACCATAAAATCAGCTACAGCAAGATTCACTATAAAATAATTAGTCACTGTCCTCATCGACTGGTTTCTGTAGACTGCCACACAGACAAGAGCATTTCCTATTAATCCAATAATAAACACCATTGTGTGAATACCAATAAGAAGCCATTCGTAAGTATTTGGATAGATATAATCGTTCAACATTTTTACGTATTCTTCTTCTGTCATATTGCAGTATTCTTTCATTCCTATGCATTCTTCTGAAGCATTATCTTTAGATACGTCTTTATTTGTAGTTTTATTATCTATGGATATTCTTTCTGTCTTTGTAACATTATAATTACTTGCTTCTTCTGTTGATCGCTTTAGTCTTTGATTTAAAGTCATGCTTTTCTCAATAATTGAATCTATATTTGTTTCTTCATCATATTTATCAGTTTTAACTGCATGAATGACGCAAAATATGATTGCGTATGCGAGTATAGGCGAAATTTTCCGGAACATCTTGACTAGAATTTGTTACGAGTAGATTATTGACTGCTACATCATTTTATATCTGTAACAAAAGAGAAAATTTGTCATTATTCTGTTCAATTTTGTGTATCAATCACACCTTAACCCCGAAGGGATGGCAGAAGCATATTTATTATACGCCCACTTTTCACTGTATGTATTCCTATCCCACGGAATAGGTGGTGAGCCTAGTGAGTAAGTAGTGTTAAAATAGACAGGTGCACTTAGTGACTACATGTTGTTGAAATTCTTCAAGCTGCCCTACATAACGCAATACAACTTGTTTGTAATATGCATTTTATGCTCTTCGGGTCATTTTCGCGTAATAGCATAAATTCTGCTTTAGGTTTCGACGTTTCGGCTATTGCAATAGCCGTGGTTACGAGAGTAGACAAAAAACAAAAACACTGTTTATAATATGTTTTCTAAATATTGTATTATCAATGTAAGCTTCAAATACTTTACTATTCTCTTTAATATACTCGATTAGGTTTATCAGGTACTAGATGAAACCCACGGTTTCACCAGTGGGGTTTATTGCTTAGTTTGGGCTAGATGGCGCTGTGTAAAAAGTGTAACACAATATTTATTTAATAATAAATAAAAATAACAAGAGCATTATCATTTATCATTCAAACATTAATTTTCTGGAAATTTTATTTATGAGTTTATCGTGTTTTGCCAACCGACTAGTTGTTTATTTATCGGATATTGCCACCAGAACATCAATATTGATGTAAACCCGGTTTAATCATGTTAATCTTATCGCCTTGATAAGGTGATAGTGAGTTATTGGATAGTATTGAGCTTAATCTGATAGGAATTTGTACAAATTAGTTCTGAAGAATAATATGTACTAGCAGACCCCGCAGCTTCGCCTGCGACATACATCGAACACGTCGCATCCATTTATTACCGTCATTTATTATTTTTACAATAATGTATGAAAATTTTGCCTGGTTTGTTAACATTTATGATTACTGCTCCACTCTACTGTATACTATCGTGATGTTATATAGCCTATAGCCTTTTTCGATAAATGTACCATCTAAAACAAAAATAATTTTTTCAATTCGACCCAATGGTTCCTCAGATTAGCGCGTTCAACCAAACAAACAAACAAACTCTTCTGCTTTATATATTCAGTATCTCCAGGAGGTCCGACCGACACATCTTTCATTGATATATACTGATATATATCAATGGAAGATGTGTCGGTCGGACCTCCTAACATATACCATATACCATACTAGTTGACGCCCGCGGCTCCGCATGCGTGGTGAAGTTTTACCGTTTCCCACAGGAACTTGTTTCCGGGATAAATAATAGCCTATGAGTTATTCTGATGTGTAAGCTATATTATTGTACAGTTTCATCAAAATCCATTAGATTTTGCGTGAAAGAGTAACAAACATCCATTCTAACAAACTCTTGCGTTTATAATATTAGTAGATTGTGTTACAGTATCAATTTGTTGTCCATTTATTAGTTAGGAGATCAAGAGAAGTTTGTTTAGGCCCGAAGAGATTCCTTACCCAAAACTTTAGCGTCATTAGCTTCTTTGTAACGGCTACGTCATCATACATTGAGAAGGATTTGTATTATCAATCTAATCAGTAAAAAGAATACGGCCTAAGCCTGAATTTGCAAAGATATTAACAATTATAATTCGATAATTAAAGTTAATAAAAAGGTACTTTTGACTTGGCCTTTGAATATTATTCGCCCACTTTTCACCGTGTGCATCTCTGTCCGTACGACGAATCCAATAATTGCAACTCCATACTAATTAATAGTATGAAGAAGATTCTGTACGTTGCTCTTCTTTAAGCCATCTACTTCATTATAGTGTATTCCCAATTATTTCCAAACCCAATCTGTATTTGGAGCCTTGGGTCCGCCTATATTTGTCTGCTCTATCATTTTTGACATTGCCATGAGCGATTGTCGTTCAAATTCCCAAGCCAGAGAGAATTTTATGGGACTAATCCCACCCCCATTCCCATTACTGTGACTCCTGTAAACCAGGATCTACAGCAATGACCAAAACACCAGAAAAGTTACACCGAGCTCGATTTCGGTGAAGTCCCCGGAAAAGTTAGCATGTCTTGGAACCCGCAACGAAATTAATCAGAAGATAATGTGATGAAGTAGGAAAAGAACGTAATGCCCCTTCCCTCCTTTGAAAAGCGGGAGACCTGGAAAGCAACTAGGTGTAAATCCTATAGAAATATGGAAGCACCACGGTAATAGTAGATATAGTATGGGTCCTATGTGAGCTATGTTTGATTCCAGTAATATGTATGGCAGAAACGTTTAAAAGCACGAAAATTCACTGTCGACGACACGAGATCCGCATAGTAAACTACTCCCGATGTTACTTGTAAACAATTGAGCATATTATATCGCTCGTTTTGCGAAATGCTACACTCCCAAAGTATATGATGGGTGGTCTGATCATATTTGTCATCAGCAGTTGAACACTGACAGAAAGGTGACTCCACTAGCTTAAACGAATGTAATTTGCTCCTAAAGTTACCATGTCCTGTAAGAAATTGAGCAACACAGTGATCAACCTCCAGCCAGGATATTCTCAATCGTTCACGAACGTCTGGGAAAAACTGGTAGAGGTGGCGCCCTTTGATGGAAGTGTTCCAACGCAGCTGCCATTCGTCTAAAAGTTCTTCACGTACATTATCACGATACAGCCTGGCAATTCTATGGCGATCTCTTGCTAACAAAAACCTATCATCCATGCCATCTTTAGCCGAATAGTATAAGGCCGCGCGTCTCTGAATTTCGAGGTCAACCGGGAGGACACCTGCCATCACCAGCAGAGGCGCCGTGCTATCCGTACTGTAGGCCTTGCATAAAAATATCAAGGCAAGGCGTTGACTTTGCAGTAACTTTAACCGTGCAGCCCCAATAGTAGCCCAATAGGCGCCCCGTAACACATACAGCCTAGATAAATGGCCCCGTACCTTCAGTGTTTTGAACGAAAGTCCTCATGTAGCAGTAGATATTCTCGACAACGCGTAAAAGCTATTTTTAGCCTTTTCACCTACAGTTTTTATGTGCTCAACGAATGCAAAATTTCTCTCTAAAATCAATCCTAATTAGCAAACCGAAGTTTTATTTTTAATGTAAACGTTATTGAATTTTATGCGCGGTGGTACTTTTAAACATCCTTTAAAAAATGGTGAAATATTTTGTTTGGAGCAAAAAATAACCTGTTTCGTACTGCCCACTCCGCAACGACGAGCAAGCACGTGTGGGCCAAGCTCTCGAGTCCCGCACGAGTATTTGACTTCCCAACATACCGTCATCAGCGTATCCGGTCATTGAACAGCCCTCCGATAATGGTAAACTAAAAAAGTCATCAAATCCTAAATTCCATAAGTGTGGACCTAGCACAGATCCTTGTGGACAGCCTATTGTTAACATTTTGGTAGCAGAATAATCACCTAGTTTTAAAGTTGTTGTACCTTGTGAAAAATATGAATAAATCAGAGAGTAAATATTTTTATAACAACCGCGAGACTTTAATTTCATTAATAACATTGGCCACCAAGCATTATCGAAAGCCCCGGAAATATCTAGGAAGATGGCCAGCACATATTGACAAACCGATGAAGTGACAGTTTTTCGCACTGATGTCGCTGCGTCAATAGTAGATTTTCCTACTGTAAATCCAAATTGATTTTCGTGAAATTTAATACCGCCCGGCAGGAGCCGGGGTACTATGAGACGCTCTAAAAGCTTTCCCAAGGAGGGCAATAATGTGTTCGGTCGGTACGACTTAGGGTCATCTGGCGGCTTGTCGCCTTTTTTAGGAATAATACGAATATAGCCACATCGCCAAATACGGAGAAACACTCCCTCGTTAATACATCGGTTAAAAACATTTAATATTACTTCACCCGACAGCTTGCAAGCCTCCTTTATCATTCTGTTAGATATTTTATCATCACCCGACGCCTTACCTATGGACAACGACCTAACAATTTCGAGAAACTCATCAGAAGTTGGTAGGTCTGACTGAGGTGAGAATGGTGGCTCAAGAGCCCACTGTCTGATCTGTCTGTGATAATCACTATCGTTCTCCGAGCAGTCGTCCGGTATAAGAGAATCCCAGAGGTAATCCGCGGTTTCCTTCAGATCAACAGAACGGTTGGACCTAAACTCATGGTATATAGGCGACCACGGACCCTCAGCTTCCAGCCCATGCACTAGTTTACATAGCAAATTACCTTTTGATTTTTCAACAGCTGCCCTTTAATGGGACCTGGCAACTCTAAGAGCAAGTAAAGCGGTAATGTATTCCGCACCGTAATTGATCCACGACCAATGGCCACATTGGTAAAAGTTTCTGACATTAACGAAGCACTTCCTCGACAGACAGGTTACCACGACTAAAATCTTTTGCGTGAGTCGTAAACAGGGAACCAAAGAGCTCCCAGTTTGCGCCCCTAATTTTATATTTGAAATTACAAGTAGTACTTTTCGCCTCTCGTGTATCACCGGGTAAGAGCTTGTAAACGATTAGACGATGATCACTACTGGACGCATCCGGGAGGACACGCCATTCGGATATCGAGACGTCGCCGCGTGAAAGCGTCACGTCAATAGAAGACTCGCCCATAGGCCCGCAAAAAGTAGGCGGTTCATTGGGACAATTGTGTATAGATAGATTCATTTCTGCAATGAATTCTTCGACGGCACAGCGCCGGTCCCTATCGAATTCACGTAGTATGCCATACCATAGTGTAGAAGAGGCATTGACATCGGCGCCTATGATTATTCTTTGACCCGCAAGAGACTGCAGGACGTGACGAAGATGGTGTAAGTGAGGATCAACATGATGTGAATATTGAAAATAGCAGCTCTCAACAAACACCTTATAGGCCGAAGAAGTAACCTCAGCAACAGCACAATGAGATGTCATGAGGTTGCTCAAAGATGTTACAGTAAAATTTGTACTAGAAACATAAATCCCAGCTCGTGCCTTGGCATCTAATTGTACCACTCTGTTACGCAGGTGGGCGCTCTGATATTGTTCCTGTAAGAGGACAATGTCTAGTTTGTTCTCTATAACTAGGCGGTCCAGTTCCGCCATGGCTGTCCTATCGTTGTGTAAATTTAATTGTCCTATAATTAGATTTTCCATGTTACTATAGTTTTTTTTTTTATAAAATGAAATAACTACAAGTAGTTTGTGCTCAGAATGAGCTGCTGATGCCTATAGGTATGACAATCCTAGAGCCGCATCGGTGGTCATGTGGCTTCTTAAACCTTTTACATGTGATACAGATCGACTTAAAATCAGAGCTGTCTTTATGTGGACATGTTCGTGTATCATGTTCCTCGCCGCAGTTAGCACAGCTAGGTGACTTGCTGGTACAAAACTAGTGGACATGACCGTTGTATTGTCTGATAGCTCAGGATATGAATTAAAGTTAGATCCCTTGAAAATAAATGGCTTTGGGCCCCACTTACCCGCCTCCTCGACCAGCTCTGCGCCTGGGTAGACCTCGATGTCCCGGGACGGTCCAATCAATTCGGAGGGTGCACAATTAGTTAGGGTCGACGAATAACCGATTTATTTAAGGATCTTGCTGGTATTCTTCTGTTTTACATAATTTTTGCGCGGAGCGCGTGCCGGTTGAGCGCTCGAATTTTATGCGACGGTGGCGCTGCGCAGTGTGCGCCGCGCGGCTTGACTGCGGAACTACGCGGTTCGCGTCGGGCGATGGCGCGTAAGCATTGCGGTTGGCGGGTGATTTAAATAATAGGCCCAAAACCCTACAACCGTATTGTTGACATTTCATGCAACGCAATACATCGAAGTCATCAATAAATCTACAAGTGGCCCAATCAATAAATAGTTTACCTTTCGTGGTCTCTAAATGATTCCGGATCTCCGGATCCAACTCCACGCCAATCCACTTACGACCGTTGTCCAACCGACGCTTACGGACAATTTTTGAAAGTTTTAGCCAGAGAGAATACCTTCGCCGTTGCTCTATCTGTTATTCAATAGTTACATCGATAGCAGTTGAGGTCGCTTAAGCTCCGGATATACCATCTTAATACTCCAACTAATATCAAAACAACAAAAATAAACAATCGAGAAACATGTTTTTTCCATAGAATATTTACTGTGTGAAAGAAGGAGAAGAAGGAGTCAGGGTATACTAAAATTTACACTCGAAGACAACATAAGCAACTTGCTAAAAACAGAAAGAAAGTTAGAAATCCAGACCTGCATGTTTGAAATGTTTAATAAATGCGCAAGAAGCGAATGAAGTATTATTATTATTACACATGGATCACCAAGCCTAGAGATATGTCCTCTCTGAATACCCCATCAGGGATACCGCGTGCAGATAGATTAGACGTTAGTCAGTTAACATCTCAGGTAGCCCCAATGTGCAATGTAGGCATAGTAGAATTGTCTGCTTAGCGCAAATCGTTAAACCTTAGCGATTTGGGAAGCACTATATCAAAAACTAAGCGCTCGTGGCCTCGCGGTCTCAGTGTTCTGTAAACAATCACTGAGTTACGCAACTTTCACTATGGCTGGTCCTCGGATGTGTGACCATTTGTGGCAATTACATTTGCGAGCGTTTCCGTGCTTCGGAAGGCACGTTAAGCCGTTGGTCCCGGTTGCCAGTAAAATGGCAGTCGTTAAGCCTGGTTGAAGGCCTTATGGGCGGCTTGAAAATTTCAACAGCAGGTAGCCACAACCTGCGTCTGTCTATTTCAACACGGCAATGGGCTCACCACCTATTACGTGGGACAGCAATCCATACGGTGAAAAGTGGGCATATAATATGCCTCTGCCTCCCCTTCTGGGATAAGGCGTGATGGATATTTATTTTATTTTATATCAAAAACTGATAAAATTATCAGTGCATTAACTCCATTAATTCGAAAAGCGTTGTCAGGTGAGAGGATCACTTATGTAAAGACAGGTGACACTCTGTTACCTACATAGCTGCTATGTATGTCAAAAATTATGTAACAGTAATTGCCTACTGAGCGATTTTTTTCTCTGATGCTTACATACTCTTTTCTTTTGGGTGGCAGTTCGGAGGTTAGGTGTGTAGACTCAACAAAACCAAACTGGTATTTCCTATACCACTGAGATGACAGGCAAGCTTTTTTTTATACCGCTGAGGGTGGACTGGGTGCCACCTATGGACGTTTGCAACACCAGAGGTGCAGCACTCGCGCTGCTGACCTTCTAAGACTGTTACGAGGGACAAATGCACACGGTGAAATGTGGGCGTATAATAAGCCTCTGCCACCCATTTAGAGGTAAAGGCACCAACCAATAACATGAGGATAATTTAAATACAAATTGAACTCCAAACGTAATAACAACAACATTTCATTTTCATTCCGAAGTCTTTAAACGCCTCACAATTTCACTAACTGAAACGTTTTGCTTATACAAACAACATTATCTTAGTGTTTCTCTAGAATTCCATCACCGTAAGTCAGAAATGATTAAATACACAAAAGCCTTGAGATAAATATTGTCAAGATGAAATTACAAGCGCTCGTGGCCCCGTCGTGCGTTGTAAACAATCATTACCTTAAGCAATTACATTTGTATCATTTACATTTGCGAGCGTTTCCTTGATTTGGTGGGCACGTTAAACAGTCGTTAAGCCAAGTTAAGGCTTACCATCAAATAAGTGGGACAGGAATACACATGATAAAAAGTAGATAAAAAGTAATAATTTATCTCTGCCATCCCTTCGGGGATAAGGAGTGATTGATAAACAAAAGAAAAATAACAGACTGGGTTCAGGTGTTTACTGCAGAGGCTTGCATCGCATTCAAACGGCCTGGGCTATTTAATATCTATTCTGCAGCTTGAGAAGTGTGACTGTGAAATATACTCGTATATAAGTTTTAGTGGACTACCTAATTTTAGACTAATTGCAATAGAACCGCTATAGAATAGAACTAGAACGGCTTTCTATTGGAATACAGTAGACAAACCCCTGACAGCTCAACTGCAATGTGACAGGTCTTACACGAAATATTTTAAAAACTAGGACAAATCATCATCATCATCATCATCCGTGCGTTTATCCTGTTTGCTTCTGGCGATACTCATGATTTTTAATCAGATTTCATTTGTAGTTGAATTCTAAAAATATTGTATGCGGTCTATTATAATTACATTTTAAATATTAAAAAATAAAATATGTATGTAAATATTAACCTCTCATATCTGAAGAACGGCGTTACCGTTAGTTATTATCGATACAAACTAAAACAGTTCAAGTGTATATATTCATCTATACAAATAAATAAAATTGAAATGTCTGTTTGTAATTCCAATAACTTTTCACTAAATTCATATATGAATGTAAATACGCCACGGTCCCAACATAAAAAAGAAACATTTTTTATCTGTGTCTTTATACCGGCTTATTTCTGAAATGGTAGAACCAATTTGAACGGTACTTTCACTGGCAGATAGTTTATGTAATAAAGTGTAACTTAAGCTACATTTCATGCCCTTATTTCCATGGAAACGGGAACTTTGCGAATGAAACCGCGAGACGTCTGTTAGTAATATATAAATTTATTGAAAGCGGTCTTTGCCTTACAAGAGCAACGCACCGAATCTAGTTGTATATCTTCAATCAATCAAATCATCCTCGTACAGTTCACTGCTGGACGTAGACCTCTCCCCACCCTTTTTATGGGTCGTTAACCTTTATAAAGAAAGAAAAAGTAATTTATTGCAAATAGCACAGCGTACGTTACATACTTATTAGGTACATAGGTTCCTTTAACACCCCAACCATTAAATCCATTTTTCACTACAATACAATGAGAAGTATCGCTGTATTGTATCCCTGACGGGGTCAGAGAGGACAGATCGCCAGGCTTTCCAATCCATGCATATTTCTTTCGTTTAATGCAGATTCATTAATCGGTTCATAGTCTCACGTCTGAGTATATAATGTATAATGAGGTTTCAGAACCATCATCATCCGAGCGTCTGTCCCAGCTGCGTCTCAGTTGTCAGCATCCCCTGTAGTAAGACCATTGGCACGCATATCCTCCATTACGACGTCAAGTCAGCACTTCTTGGGTGTTCCCCTCTTACCGGGACCCGGTGCCAACATAGCCAGACATTTGTTTCTCACGTGTTTGCCGCAAGACGTGTCCATACCAGCTAAGACAACACTCTTGCAGCTTATCTGCAATGTCACGGACGCGAAAGCTGCCACGGATGCGAGAATTCCTGACACGGTCCATCCGCGTGACTCCACACATCTACCACAGCATCTTCATTTCCGTGACACGCAGCTCCTGCTTGTGTCGCTCCAGTAGTGGCCACGCCTCACTGCCATGTAAAAGGACAGGCCTAATGATGCCTTTCTAGACCTGTCCCTTTAAACTGACTAGTATTTTTTGGGTCACAAATGACACCAGTCATCTTCCGCCACTTGGACCACACGGCGGCAAGCGTGTCTTGACGTCGCAATTAATGTGATTAGGCGCGTGAAGTTTTAGGTATTAACCTGATCTGTGCGCTCGACCAAATCATTGCCTATGTGGACGGATGGGGATCTGTAGAGTTTAATGCCAGGTGCCTTGTCTTCACCACATTAAATTTTAGACCGCCATTCTCTGGCGTCTCCTTCCACGCCTTCACACGTCGTACCCTGATGCTATCTGTCATCACGTCTAATATCACGCTAAATAAGAATGTGGGTAAAGTCCATGTCCTGGGTAAAGTCCTGGGAAAAGGCCTAATGCATTTCCAGGAATAAGCAGTACAGAGGCATATTCTTTGTCTTGTATTTCTCCACGACAACCCTTAGGGCAAAAACAGGATCTGTGGTCCCATGACCAGGGTGAAACCCATATTGACACTCTGAGAGAGTACTGTCGGATCCGGCAGGATTGTACTCTCTCAGAGTGTACTACAGTAATGAATGCTCTGGAAATTAATTCTTAGATACATTTAATTTTGGTTCCTCATGCACTGAAGATAAGAATAAAAAACAATAGACTAATGGCAACGCCATCATTTTATCACCACTTCCGTTTATCATACGCAGAATTTACTGAATTTACTTTTTTAAAACATAAACAAATCACCTCAACCGTTACAGGTGGCGAGTTTCGCCATTACTAATGAAAAATAAACCAACAATTTACAACTGAGGCATCCCAATACTTCTTGTACGAGTATTAACGTATTTATTTCGTACTAAATCTTTGGAAAATAATATTTGGGTAAAGAATCTGTTCAGCGTGCAAGAACGCAGAACGATAATGGGGAACATATACTATCCCATAAATCGCTTGAATGAAGTTATAAAAAACGATACAGAAATGATTGAAAAACGAAAAACTGGATTGTGCAGCTAAATATATGTATTTTTTTTATCGAAATATTTTTACACAGCGCCATCTATAGGTACCAAAGTAAGCTAATATAAGCTTGTAGTTTAGGATCTAGACAACTGTTAAACATGCTGATATTTCTAAATACATATATTAAAAAACATAGGAAACTCCCAAACTTCAAAACATACTAAATGACAAAATATATAGTGAAGAATGGGTTGGGTAGTTCAGTGACAGAACATTGCCCTGGTTAGAAAACAAAACTCACGGGTTCAATCCCAGTCCTGAATCAAGTTATATTTTTTCACTTTTATAAAAAAATCTGTGAAAGTTAGCATGCTAATGACTTAATTTTTTTTGCAAAACTAATATACTTGTGCTTTAAGATCTATACAAGATATTTTTGTTTAAAAAACTTAATAACATCCAAATCTACCCCTAAAGTAACTAAAGTCGGGAGTTTGAGGATTACCCGGGGCACCCAGTGCTAGACAGATAGATGGGAAATTTTTAGCCATTTGAATCCGGCACCACCACCTATTACGTGGAATTAAATACAACTGGTAAAATGTGGGTATTTAGTATACCTCTGCCTACACCTTTTAATACTTATTCGGCGGTAGGTCGCAACGTTTGGCGCTAACCATACCTATCAACGTAATATCAATGCGTCGATCTTGCTTAACTCAAAGAATTTTTATTTCATGACGCATACAATCACATCTCACACATTCACTTACACACCCACGCACACATTCCCATACATATAACTCATGTGCTCATCATCATCTCTATAATCTCTAACTCATTCACTCGCCCACTCCAGAATGTGTTATAGTGTGCTCGTTAGGAATTTAATTAGTTAGAATTGAGCAGTACATTCGGTATTGGCTTCTCAAAATTGATTTCCTGAGTGTGTTTATGTTTTTATGTTGCATCTGACAATGATATAGAACTGTACTAATTATTTACAGCGAAAATCAGTTGGTATTTTATTTTCCTTTCCTTAAATCACGCTTACATTCTGTCAATTCAATTTGCGGCTTAAAAACAAACAGTATACCCATAATAAATCTAATACGTTTCAACGCTAATGTGTTTTACAAATATTGTTGTAAAGAGTTATTTTGGTTGAGTTTTTATTTTTAAGTTGCTCGTAATGAGCAATGGTTGTATTAGAAATAGACGGCGATGAATGGCAGTCTAATAAATCGGAATGAATATCGCTCGGGAAACATCGCTAGGTGCGCTTCACCCAGCGATGTTTCATAGCCATATTCAGAGCTCTGTAAACGATCACTGACATAGATAATAATACCTTTCGCCTACTACATATATATATATATATTTATATATAATTCGTGCTCTATAGAATTTTGTGACGACTTTCAATCGTCTCACCGCTCACCACAGCTGTCGTATTTCGAAAACGTCTCAAGTGGTTTTCTAAGTGACTTCGCCGGAAAGCATTGGTTGTCAGTAACGTGGAGTATATTGATACTCCACGTTACTGGGAACCGGGACCAACGGCTTAGTGACTTCTGAAGTACGGAAACACTGGCAAAAGTAAAATGGCACAAAGTGGTCACCCGTGACCAGCTATGAAAGTTGTTTAACGCAGTGATCGTTTACAGAACACTGAATCAGTGGGACGACAAGCGCTTTATTTAGAGTCTTTAATTTTTCTTTTCTGTTTATTAGATTTGAATTTGATTTCACAAGTTTATTACAATGTTTAAGCTAACATTTGTAGTTTAGCGTCACTGATATGAAAGCAACCGTCCTATTCAAAAGGATCTAAACTAATATTAAAATCAAACGCATCTCCTTCTTATTTCGATAAAGGCCTCCACACACTAGCTTCTTTTAGTATCCGCAACCGGAGACTTAGTAGCTTTTTTGAAGCCAGATGCAGCGACCGAGCGCTCCCTTAAAGATGCCAGAAGCGGTGACGAATTCACTTTTCAAATAGTGGAACAGTAGCCGAGCAGTCGCCAAGATGCCAGAGAGTCACCCAAACGCGACAGAGTATCGACACAGTCTCAAAATCGCCGGTTGCGGATACTAAAAGCAGCCAGTGGGCCTCATAGATCTTATCAGAATGATAAGTATTGTATACTTTGTTCATTCCACAGAGAAAGTAAAAAATGTCACTCGTGCGTATACTAGACGCGTTACTCTTTATCTACACTAATATATAAAGCTGATGAGTTTGTTTGTATGTATAACTCCCTAACAAATCACACAAATAGGTAAGGCTCACACAAAATTAATTTTCGAACAATAGACCTCATGAAATGAAAAGTAAAATCTTTGTTCAAATAGGTAACAAAATAACACTTATGAATGTCAAGATTATGGCTTCTACATTTATATTTACTAGCAGTTCCGAAAAGCAATGGGTACAGCCTGAGGAAGAACCTGGCAATAAAACTCATGGCCACTCTTCTAATCGCCAGGAATTATATTAGTTTAATTGACATGATATTTGAACATAATCTATAGTAATGAGTTGTACAGCTACGGGTAGTCACAAAATAGTAACTTACCAACGCAAGTAGCTTATCATGGCAGAGCATTATAAGATCCATACAAATCTTAATATAGGTAGGTAATTACACACTGTTCTTATAAAAATTGTCACGCTTTTATTAGAGGCTATATTATACGTCCACATTTCACCGTATGCACTTGTCCCACGTAACAGGTAGTGAGCCCATTGCCGTGTTGAAATAGACAGACGCAGGTTGTGGCCACCTGCTGTTGAATTTTTCAATCCGCCCATAAGACCTTGTACTTGACTTACCGACTGCCATGTTACTGGCACCGGGACCAACGGCTTAACGTGCCTTCCACGGAAACGCTCGCAAATGTAAATGCCACAAAGTGACCTGCCATCGTTCACAGAACACTGAGTCCGCGGGTCACGAGCGCTTCAAAAATTGACATAAATAAAATCACTTATTTTATTTCAGCATGTTTGTAATTATGTTCTCTAGGTACTTTATTTTATTTCACTTCGATTTCGAGTAACTCAATAAACAAACAAATACACAAATTCCCGGTCAAAACATTTTGTCATTGAGTTAAAATAAATTACCTTATTGTGATAATTTGAACATTCTGATTGCCACTATATTACTGACGCTGACTGTACTAATTTCAATCGTTGTCAAAATAATGAATTATTCAGAGCTACAATATTATTAGTAATTTGATAGATATACGCAGCTGTGGAAGCGAGAAATGGCACTAATGGTAGCAGACAAGTGTGTAATAATGTAAACCGGTGAAATGAAGATAATTTATGTCGTTTCAAGGGCAGACACAGTTAGAAAAGGATGGCATGACATTTTTAGTAGCAGCACAGAATAAGTAATAGTACTACGTACTGAAGTGTAAAAAAATCAGTTTTAAGTATGAAAACATACCTAGATTCACCGCCTGCAAGCAAAATTGAAACTTATGATAGCGCGCGAACGTTGAATTTTCTTTGCGCTCCAGAGTGATATTTGCGATTTTGTTATATCTAATTCGGTCATAAAACAGCATATAACGGCAGCCACTGTCATTAGCCGCCCTTTCACTATTAGCATGTTGAAAACAGTTACGGAAAATCTTCACAACTCCAACGCGGGCGTAACGGGTACTAGTTAGTTATTTATATGAAGCTTTCATAGCCCCGCAAACGCCATTTTTCGGACATCCCCTTTGTATTACAAAAACATATTAAACCAAATATTTATAAAACGCTAAAATTTCGTGATTATTCTCCCGGATATAGTTAAGAAATAATTTGAATTAAAAACTTAAGAAAATATAAATTATTAACCGGGAACTGCTGTATAAGCGTTTGTTTTTCTGTTTTCTATTTTAAATAAATATTGTGGGACACTTTTCACACAGCGCCATCTAGCCCAAAGTAAGCTAATATTAGCTTGTGTTATGGGATCTAGATAACTGATAAATATACTTATATATTTCTAAATACATACATATTATAGATAAATAACACCCAGACACAGAATAAACCATCGTGCTCATCACACAAAGTTTTATCCTGGGTGGGAATCGAACCCACGACCTCTTGCGTAGCAGTCGGATGCACTCCTACCGCGCCACAGAGGCAGTCAAGATAAATAAGAAATAATAATTTCATTTTAAGATAATTATCAATCTTGTAACTTGCTTCAAACTGCGTTAAATAAATTTCGCTATGGCTGATCCTCGGATGGGTGACTGCTTTGTAGCATTTCCATTTGAAATGCTTCGAAAGGCAGGCTAATCCGTTGGTCGCAGTGGCCAGTGACATCAACAACAGTCGTCACAACCTGAGTCTGTCTATTTCAACACGGGAATGATGGGCTCAGCAGCTTAACACACGGTGAAATGTGGGCGTATAATTTGCCACTGCCACCCCTTTGGGGGTAAGGCGCGATTGATATATGACGATTCCTAGCAAATATTATATTTTAACGTAATCAATGAAATTTTAAAAATTAAAATTGATAACATTGCCTAGTGATTAGATCGAAGGGCTGATGGAAAATAATAAATCTGAAATGAATCGTTATTTAAAAAATAAAATTACTGATTCATGATTGATCAGTAATTTTAGCTATAATATATCTCTTGTATATTTTTTCCGATATCCTATCATTTGGTTTGCCTATATAGAGACAACCTGGTCCCACACGTAGGGCCTCCACGAAAATTTGATCTATCAAGCTTCACGCTTTATATGTGACAGGGTAGTCAGAGAGAACAGATCGCCAGCTTCGCATGCATACTTCTTTCGCTTTCTGCAAATTGATTAATCGATTTATATATGCACGTCTGGGTATCTGGTTTATGGTTTTTGCAGTTTGCTCAATTGGTCTTTGTATGTAAGTCGCGGTCTGCCCTGGCTCCTCCTACCCTCTACATTCACACCTCTTTCCTCAATCACTCGTTGAACGTGACCAAACCAATGGACCACGCTCTCTTGCAACTTAATACCGCCACTCTCAGATAATTCACGTCCTTTTCCAACTTATTGACGACACTTTTATTCAAATTTGCCATTTTGCTTATGACTTCGTTATGTATTCTGTCTAAACTGTCTGTCTGTCTGTCTATCTAAAATTTACGTCGTAAAATTTGGCAATTAGATGGTCAATTTTCATCTAAGAAAATGAAAAAAAAAATGGAAATTTTAATACCACTGCAGAAAATCTACGTCCGCCTTATGTAAAATAATGTTAATGGAGGCATTAGTGTTTTCCTACATACGGCGTAGATGCAATTAAATCGAAACTATAAATAAATAAATATTATGGGACTCTTTTTACACAGCGCCATCTAACCTAAACTAGTAAATTAGCTTGTACTATGGGATCTAGAAAACTGATATACGTAATTATATATTTCTAAATACATACACATTATACATAAAGTGCAAAACCAACATTTGTGAATCACACAAATATTTGTTCCGACCCGGGGAATCGAACCCGGGACCTCAGTACGGCAGTGGCTGCGCCACCGAGGCAGTAAGGTAAAATATAAATTACAAATGGGCCATGCCATTAGGTTTGGGAATAAAAACTGTATAACTTGAGCTATGAATGAAGAAAGCGTCTGGATTTCAGAGCATATTACAATAGGTATCTTGTGTTCTGTGGTCTGGATCGTGTTATCAAGGTAATATTATTAATTACTAGTAAAAGTGTTAGTCTGTTTAAAAAGAGACTTCAAAATAGAGGCCGCTGCTGCACCTATGGATCCAATCTATCACGATGATGAAATAATTGAGTCATAAAATAATCATAAAAAATACTCGTAAACGTCAAAAAAGTTCCAATACATTATTTTAATGAAGTGATAGGCACTGTTTACACTCGTAAATCAGGTCACCATAGTGACCGATTTGTTGATGAAGCGTAAGCAGATACCTAATTAACTAAATACTAACTATCTTCACGCTGTATCCCTTACGGGGTAGTCAGAGAGATTAGACGGAAAGAGAGAACAGATCGCAAACAAACTTATATTAGATATGTTTTCAAACTAATATTAGATACACACATACATATTGTAGGCAGAGGCATACTATACCACGTAACAGTTGGTGTGTTCATTCCAGTGTTGAAATGAACAGGCACAGGCTGTGGCGACCTGTTGTTAAAATTGTTCAAGCCGCCCAATCAGGCCTTCAACCAGGCTTAACTGGCAACCTACCGGTGCTTAACGTACCAATGGCTTAACGTACCTTGCGAAGCACAGAAACGCTCGCAAATGTAAATGCCAGAAAGTGGTTACTATGTTGCTTAACGCAGTGATCGTTTACAGAACACTGAGTTAGCGGGACCACGAGCGCTTTCGATATTAATATTAAGTGTTCAATTTATTTAAACTGTTATAGACTTTCATTCTAAATTATTTTAAAACCTTTGAACAATGCTGATTAAAGATATTTGAATAAAGGTTTTCCAATTTGTATGGTGCTGTTTCATAGGTATTTAGTTACAAATGCAGCACCTCACTGTCGCTTCGTCGATATAGTTTCAAAAGGAACTTATAATCTATCGAGTTTTATAGTTTTCTAAGTAAGACATCTTGAATTTATACACTTATACTAAATATGTCGTAAAGCTTTCGCTGGTATGGTCACGTCTTGTGGCAACCGCAGGGGTACGTGGGAAACAAATGTCTGGCCATGTCAGCCCCGCCGAGTCCCGGTGAGAGGGGAAGACCCAAGAAGTGCTAGCTTGACGTGGTAAGGGATGACATGCGTGCCAATGGTCTCACCACAGGGGATACCGACGACCCTGCGAAGTGGAGGCGCAAAAGTAGGAAAGCGGACCCCGGGTGTCGCAAGACGCAACTGGGACAGACGCTCGGATGAGTATGACTAAAATATGTAGTAAAGCGAAACTGATCAAATAATGTAAATAAATATATATAAATATCCATCACGCCTTATCCCCGAAGGGGTGGCAGAGGCATATTATATGCCCACTTTTCACCGTGTGGATTTCTGTCCCACGAAATAGGTGGTGAGCCCATTGCCGTGTTGAAATAGACAGACGCAGGTTGTGGCTACCTGCTGTTGAAATTTTTCATGCCGCCCATAAGGCATTCAACCAGGCTTAACGACTGCCATTTTACTGGCAACCGGAGCCAACGGCTTAACGTGCCTTCCGAAGCACGGAAACGCTCGCAAATGTAAATGCCACAAAGTGGTCACCCATCCGAGGACCAGCCATAGTGAAAGTTGTGTAACTCAGTGATCGTTTACAGAACACTGAGACCGCGGGGCCACGAGCGCTTCTCATCTCATCAAATAATGTTCTCTAATATTTGATGGGATTTTGCTAAAGACAAAATTTTCACAAACTTTTAACCTTTGAAAATAACTAATTGAATCGAGCGTTACATGGCGAAAATCTAAATCTATCATAGAACGATAATAAAGTAGTGGACGAGGATCCCACCACATACCCTCGATTAACTTTTGCTGTCAAGGAGTCCTTTATTATCGTTCTACCTTTGTAAATGCCGCAAGGCAAAACCGGCCAAAAAGTAAATAATGTGTTACGAGTATAGTATTAGTGTTGTCATTCAAGATGCGCAGCAAGTTACACCAAGTGCCAGCAATCAACATTATAAGCAAACTTTAATATGGAAGATTCAAGCATACGTACACCAAGCGTATATGAATACGCGTCTATGAAACTACGCCGGTCATGAACAATGGGCCTTACGACTGCCATTTCGATCTATAAAATTTTATTACTGGACAATTGCATTTCCACAGTATAAATTTAAGAGAACAGAATCGCTTAACCCTTTTAACCTCTAGTAGAATACTGACCTTTTTATAACTATCTTCACCTTTTATTAACATAAAGTTGAAATGCAAATTAATTTAAATTTGTAAGTGAAGTTTCAAAGGGCTTGATTGTGAGTGGAATCATAAATACGGGAGTATTTGATAATGGTTTATGCCTCGTTGCAAAAGAATATATGTTATGCCAATTTAAAAGAGGAGTTTCTAAAATCCTTTCATAATTAATGCCCTTTTTTATACGAAGAGTGATCTGCTTACAGACTACCCACTGCTAGCTAAGCAATTTGCCCAGCACTGATGGTCATATTCTGCCACAATCGCCGGGCTACGTGGGAAACAAAGGTCTGGCCTTGTCAGCCCCGCCGGGTCCCGGTAAGAGGGGAAGAAACACGGGCTCGCTTGACGTCGTAAGGGATTACATGCGTGCTAATGGTCTCTCTACAGGGGATGCTGACGTCGTCGTCCCTGGGCGCCGCGAAACGCAACTGGGATAAAAGCTTAGATGATAATGATGAGGTCATTTTAAGATATAATGTGGTCGGTAATGATAGTGTGAAATATGGCACCTATATGATAAATTTTACGAACTCTCTGGTTGTGATGTTTAGCTACCGAAAACGATATGTGAGCGATCACTGACCACACCAAGATACCTATATTAATTATCTTTAGTCATTAGATATCTTAATAAATAAAACTACTAGACGTCCCGGCGTTTTCACTGGCGTAGTACTCGTTCCCGTGGAAATGAGTGGATTGAATATAGCCTAAGCTATTTTTAAGAATATCAGCTATCTAGCAGAGAAATTCTCGTTAAAATAGATCGTTTCAGAGATATTGCGGAACATTTTCTTTTACACAGCGTCGTCTAGCCCAGAGTAAACTAACATAAGCTTGTGTTATGGGATCTAGATGACTGATTTACATACTTATATATTTCTAAATACACATATACTATACATAGTTGTACACACGCTGCATTTGGGTTTTAAAAAGCTAATAACTTGCCGATGCGGATACTAAAAGATGCCTCTGCAAGAGAAGCTTTTTCTGGAATAATTATTCTAGAAAATGGATTCTGGAGAGGTTACCGCTACTCACAACCATAAGACGACCCTTGCCATAAGGAGCTGGAGAAGTTTGCAGGGAAGGACTGGATACGAATTTTCAAAATTGTGTTGTGGAGTGAATTGGTAGAGGTTTACGTCCAGAAAAAGATGATTTATAGGTCGTTAAACGAAACAACGCGTTGAAGGACATATTACGGACACAAACACATTTTGCGCGATGACAGACAAGTCTCAACTTATTGTGAGACTCGTATGAGGCGACGCGATAACTGTTCAGGAAAGATAAATTTTTAAAATTTTCATACATTTTTAAAATGTATGAAAACCTTTCATAAATTTTTGACCGATTTGTTGATATTGACATGATTACTGCTCCGCTCTCCTGTGTAGTGGCGTGATGATATATAGCTTAAAACCTTCCTCAATAAATGGGCAGTCCAATACAAAAATATTTTTTTAATTTGGTCCACCTGTTTACGCGTGATGGCGTGACCTAGGGAAATAGGGATTCATTTTTATATATATAGATTATTTTCTAAACTAACTAACTATCATATTTGGGTCCGACAGCGTGAATAAAGTTAGTTCTACTTCTGACCATTATTGTCGTTTACCTAAATTTTCGGAATTTACTTTGAGGGCACTGCGTATACCCACAAAAATACAAAAACGCCCTTAGATAGTAATAAAATAAAATTAATGTGGCTGGTCACCACTGGATGGTTGACCACTTTGTGACATTTACATTTGCGAGTGTTTCCGTGCTTCGGAAAGCAGGTTAAGCCTTTGGTCTCGGTTGCCAGTTACATGGCACTCATTAATCCAAGTTGAAGGCTTGAAAATTTTCCACAGCCGGTAGCCATCACAATCTGCGTCTGTCTATTTCAAAACGGCAATGGGCTTACCACATTTTACGTGTGACAGGAATACGCATGGAGAAAAGTGGGCTCATAATTTGCCTCTGGTAACCCTTCGGGGATAAGGCGTGATTGATATACTAAACTAAAATAAAATATTGTGATAATCCAATCTAAAATCTCTAATTGTGTAATGTTATTAAAACACTAATTTGTCCCTTTCCTAATGGTCCTTTTATAAATCCCTAATAAAATTTTGATAAATTTAATAATAGTGAACAATGGCTTAATTTAGTTTCCAACTACAAAATCTGTACCTTACATTATTAGGTACAAATTTTGTAGTTGAATATTTATTATTATTAGTGCTTTTGAACGGTTGTGGATTAGGTATGTGCAGACGTAGCCGAGACTATTAATACATACATATTGTCACGCCTTTATCCCCGAAGGGGCAGGCAGAGGCATACTATACGCCCACATTTGATCGTATGCATTTTTGTCCCACGTAACGGGTAGTGAGCCCATTGCCGTGTGTTTCAGACTGTTGATAATTACATAAAAATCTGTCTGTAGTTTGTAAGATTAGCGTGTTCAAACAAAGTAGCTCTATAATATTAGATATAAATAACAAGTATACGCCTCCTTGTACAATGTTTAGTTATCCATAATATTGAAAAATTTAAAGTAGATTTTTTTTTAGTTTCGAGTAGGTTTCGGTGGTAAAATTGATAAACACGTCCGGTGCGTTCAACCAGAAGACGTTGGTTCGAGTCCAGCTCGAGACTGATACCATTTTCCAATTTAAATTTAGGATAATGTAAGCATACTAATTTATTTTTTTTATGAGTAAATTTGTGTACGAAAACCAGTAAATAAATAAGCTTTAACGGAAAATAACCAAAGCATTCATCAGTTCTTTAGTCAGTTTAGATGTTTACACTTTTAGCTCGAATCTGAATACCTACTATAAAGAGTAACGGCGTTGAAATTATGGTCTGAGGGTAGTCCCTCAGACCATAATTTCAACGGGGAACGATAACAGCAACATAAAACAATGTACTTATCAATCAGTCAACAACATACATACATATTATCACGCTTTATACCCGGGTAGGGTAGGGGGTAGGCAGAGCAATACTACACCTTAACATTTTCCCACCGTATGCAGTTTTGTCCCACGTAACAGTGACAAAGGCGGTGGTGAGCCATAGTGGTGAGCACATTGCCGTGTTAAATAACCAAGTTAAATAAACAAGCGCAGGTTTTTTCTAGTTCATTCATTAATTTTCAGGTCGCCCATCGGCCATCGGTCATCAACTTGGCTTATTTCAATCATTTCATCATTTAAAAACTACATACATACATACATATTGTCACGCCTTAATCCCCGAAGGGGTAGGCAGAGGCACACTAAATGCCCACGTTTCATCGTATGCATTTCCGTCCCACGTAACAGGTGGTGAGCCCATTGCCATTGCATGAAAAACTGTACATATGTATTAGGTTTAGATATGGTCGGTCGAGACATATTTTGCCTAGAATATTGACATGCAAAGTATTGAGACATGAGATTCTATATCCATATAACGCGTTTACATAAAATAAACACCGACTAAATCAGACCATTCAATAAAATACTTAGGGACGTATTCCAGAACATTTCTCAATACTCAATCGACGCTAGAGGCTAGATTTGGCCTTATAAATCTACTCTCAAGTGTTTCTTGAGATTGATAAACATTCTGGAATACGGCCCTTACATTCAATGAATTATAAATGACAATTAAATTAAAATGAAGAAAATAATTCTTGAACTAAAACACTTGTACCACTTATTTATTACCTAAACCTGACCTGTTACGCCTTACGACCTTTTCAATTTTAGCACATATATGAATTTCGGATGTCAACATGACATCTTCATGACAATGCATATATGACACACTATAGCTGAGTCTCGTAAAGGTGTCGCGAGTTCAGAGCTTTTATCTCATTTAAACATATACGTACCGCACTAAAAGAAGTTTTCCCTTCAAAAAATGTGTGTTGAGGTTATATTGTAATAAGAAGAGATAGGGACAGAGCTACACACGCATACAGCATACAACATTTTTTTACGTGACAATTTCTACCAAATCACACAAACCGTAAGGAACTTAAATAAATAAATATCCATCACGCCTTATCCCCGAAGAGGTGGCAGAGGCATATTATAACTTCGTTCCAATATCTCTCTTATCAGTTATAAAAGAGTGGCCATGAGTTTTATTGCCAGGTTATTCCTCAGGCTCTACCTATTGCGTTGCGAATCTGGCAGTAAATGTAAATGTAGAAGCAATAATCTTGATATTTATAAGTGTTACTTTGTGACCTACATGAATAAAGATTCTTTCACTTTCACTTTCTTATTGAAAGTAAAAAAATACATTTCATAAATAAATGACCGTACTTCTGTTTGATTATATAGTCGAAAACTTAAAAGGTGTAAAGATGAATAATAAAAAAAAAATATGAAAAAAAATGTCTTTACTTAATTATTTTTAAAGTCCTTTAGAGCGAAAAAGAATTTAAGGAAATTGCAATTAAAAGGCAAGAAATATATAATTGAACCCTTTTTATAAGCTTTTAAAAGTACAAACTTTCGTTTCTTTATAGGCTCGCTCAATCGAAGTCAATCAATTTTCCAACAGAATTATGGTAATACAGTCTAAATAAAAAGAAGCGCTCGTGGCCCCGCGGTCTCAGTGTTCTGTAAACGATCACTGAGTTAAGCAACTTTCACTATGGCTGGTCCTCGGATGGGTGACCACTTTGTGGCATTTACATTTGCGAGCGTTTCCGTGCTACGGAAGGCACGTTTAGCCGTTGGTCCCGGTTGCCAGAAACATGGCAGTCGTTAAGCCTGGTTGAAGGCCTTATGGGCGGCTTAAAAACTTCATCAGCAGGTAGCCACAACTTGCGTGTCTATTTCAACACGGCAATGGGCTCACCACCTATTACGTGGGACAGAAATCCACACGGTAAAAAGTGGGCAAATAATATGCCTCTGCCACCCCTTCGGGGATAAGGCGTGATGGATATTTATTTTTATTTATTTTATTTACTAAATAAAAACTTTATAAAATTGCCGTAAAGGTTTTATTATTGTTTAAGTATTTAACAATGTAATAATAGTATTATTCTTCTTGTGGTCGGTTAAAGTAGAAAGTAAGGGCCGTATTCCAGAACGTTTATCAATACTCAAGAAACACTTGGGAGTAGATTTTATAAGGCAAAATCTAGTCTCAAGCGTTGATTGAGTATTGAGAAACGTTCTGGAATACGGACCTAAGACTGTAGACTTCAAAGCATAAAATCATGTAAGGCTTCATACGGAGTACCTAAGTGACCTTGAATAACCGTACTGTATTCACTGTCTTAGTTACAATTATCTATATCCTACTAATATTATAAACGTGAAAGTTTGTAAGAACGGATGTTTGTTACTCTTTCACGCAAAATCTACTTATTGGATTTTGATGAAACTACAATAATATAGCGTACGCATCAAAAGCATAGTAGCCTATGTGTTATCCTGATGTATAAGATATACTCGTATTATTGTAAGTTTCATAAAAATCCATGACTTTGAGTGAAGGAGTGACAAACATCCATTCTTACAAACTTTCGCGTTTATAATATTAGTAAGATTTGTTGGGGTTGTCGGAAAAAATAAACCCTTTAGATATTACAAAATAATGTATCTATTTGAATCGATCAGATGATAATTTGAGAAAGTTGGAATAAAATCGTAACGCCTCTTTCCTCCTTTGCAAAGTGGGATACCTGACAAGTACTGTAAATCCGAAGCGGTTAAAAGCACGAAAATTCCCTGATGCCATGAGATCCGCATAGTAAACTACTTTATTTTATTTGTAAACTGCTTAGCATATTCTATCGCTCGTTTCACCAAATGCTACACTACCAAAGTATGTGATAGGCGTCACAATACTATATCCCCACCATCAATATCAGTTAGTGTTAATTACTAGTAGAAACTATAAAACACTGCCCCCGAGCAATGTTCTACACGAATAATAATTGATTATTAAGTTGATGTCCACTAAGCTTAGATGATCGCAAAAGAAAAATATCGATACGACAACAAATGTCAAATTATGTAAAGGTGACTATCAATGGCACTCGGTGATCATGACGTCATCTTTGTTAATCACTGTAGTTATATAATACCAAAATAGCTGTTTAACAGAAAATCGTGGAGAACTCTGGTAAGTGATCTTCACTTTGAGCTGTCAGTAGACATAAGTAATAGCCCCGCTCATCATATTTGGAATACGCTGTTGAACACTGATGATTACTGTGTTCATAATTTTAAAGAATTGCACAATTGGTAGGTTTAATTTTAGTACATTCATGACCAGTTTACAAAATCAAGGATTCATCTGCACTGGAAAAGGGCGACGTAACAAGAACTGTAAACAAGAGATTTAAATAAAAATACAATTAGGAATTTTCATTCAGTTCTGTTTACAAAGCGGGTTAAGAAAATGAAACACTAATTTCATTTTGGAAGCAAAGTTTCGGGAGATTTTTAGCATGTTATTTTATATTTAGGTTTTGTTACATAATTTTATGTATTTCAAATGAATTTATTAGGAGCGATTGAACACTAATTTGATTTTGGAAACAGATTTTGCATGTTATTTGGTTTAGTTTTTGTATTTGTTTTGTTTAAAGACTAAGCATATATTATTTTATATGAATTTAGCGATTGAATACTAATTTGATTTTAGAAACAAAATTTTGAAAGATTTTTCGCAAGTTTTTTGCTTAGTTTTTTATTTGTTTTAACATTTACCATAATTTATTTCAATTTCTTAAGAGCTATTGATAATTTTTTATACCACTGAGGTGGCAGACAAATATATGGCCCACCTAATGGTAAGTGGTAACCGCAGTCTATTTGGACGCTTGCAACACCACAGACTCATTAAAACCTTCTAAGACCCCTTTTGAAGAACCCCGCACTGTAGAATTTCGCTATAAGTGGTCCTCGGATGGGTGACCACTATGTGGAATTAACATTTGAGTGCATTTCCATCCTTCGGAAAGCACGTTAAGCCGTTGGTCTCGGTTGCCAGTAAAATGGCAGTCGTTAAGCTCAGCTTGTCTATTTTCAACACGGCAATGGGCTCACCATCTGTAACGTGGGACAAAAATGCATACGGTGAAATGTGGGCGTATAGTATGCCCCTGTCTACCCCTTCAGGAAAAATTACGTTCAGCAAAACCCATTATCTTGCGGTGTTTATTTGTAGTTGTATTCACACAGAGAACAAAATCAGGTACACTCGCGAAAGGAAATTTTCCGAAACCCTGACGAGTCTTAGACGTCAATCTGATGATTTCTGCCTGTTGTTTGTATGCCAACTCAAGGAGAGTTGGCAATGGTATTCAAACAAGCATTCTTTGTAAATAGACATAATACTAAGCATCTATTTAGCATACCGCGAGGTATATCCCACGCATTGTAATCGTAAAATGTTTAACCATTACTCAACAGGAACAAAACAAAAAACACTGATTCAGATGTTAGCTACAAGGTGTTTAAAGATGGATGAATGAATTGGCAGGTATTCAGTCAACATCAAAAAGTACGTGATGGTATTTGTTTTCGCTATAACCATAGTTCACCAAAGTGTCGAAATTCACCATAATCTTCATTGAAGATATAGCTAAGTTAGCTAAATCATCAACAGTATAGAAGTTAAAGATTTAAATAAAAATTGAGCTGAGGAAAATAAAAAAAATAATGACATATATAAAAATAATTATTAAAAATGGAATTGAACTGTTTCATCTTATTTTGGTTATGGTTTCTGTTGGCTTGTTTTTAATATATACGTAAAAATAAAAGAAAAATTACGAAATATAAACCAAAACTGGTGAAACACTAATCTTATGATATTATTTCAAAACAAAAGTTAACAAGACTGAAATAATCCAATGAAATTTGTGAGATAAATACTTGCACAAACCCTATTAATAAAGTTTGTAAACATACGGGCGAATATAACGGTGGCGCGGCTGTTTGGTTTGATTTAAAGGTATGAGTCACTCGGAATGGGGAAATTGGAAATAGATTGAAGTTTGTTTGTAATTATTTGCTATAACCTATTTAGTGGGTTATTCCACTAACTAGACTGACTGATATAAGGACTAATTATAATAATTCCAGTGTATAGTTTATTAGTTTTAAGTTTAGAATAATAATTATTTCCGTATCCGTCAATAACTAACAGTGATTAATAGATGTTTTTAAATTATTTTATTATAAACATATTTGCCAGGTTCATTAAAGCAGGATGACATAATATTATTAAGACCGACTGCACTTTATGAGATACAAAACCTCAAAATTCGTAGATTTTGTTATAAAATATGGACAACGTTTACGGGATAGTGCTCTGTTATTGAGTTTTGAAAATATCAACCCTATCCAGTTACTAGTTCTGCTACATTCCATCCATTTACAAGCATTTCCATCCATTTACAAGCTATCTGTACTTTCTTTTTTTTATACCACTGAGGTGGCAGACAAGCATACAGCTCACCTGATGGAAAGTGGTCACCGTAGCCTATGAACGTTTGCAACACTAGAGGTGAAGCACTCGCGCTGCTGACCCTGAAATGATTGTTGTATGACTTTCATCCTGTTAAACACTTAAAAATGATTCTAAAACACTATTATTTTATCTACATTCTTACTTGTTTATTCACCTTTAACTATGTTCTCTAACTTTCAACTGATTGAAGTAAAGATTGAATATTACTAAACATAATGTAATAGCACTAGTATTACTTCGACACCGTCACACACGAACTCTCGTCAAACCTAATTGATGTTATTAAGTCACAACGTCACCCTATAATATTATCCACGTCATCGACAACATAAGCATTAACACACTCTTTCTGGATAGTTAAAAGAGTAAGTTGGGTACAAAAATTAGGTTATGTTGATAATTTCGAGATTCGTAATCGACGAATATTTTAATTAAGATAAAATAATTCATAGGGTCAACCCTTGGCTTTAGGACTGGTATAGATTTAATTAGTCTTCTAATTGACACACAAAAATGATTCCCTGTAGAAGGTGTAATCTATATGGTGATGTATAAAAAAAAAAGTTTAGATACAATTATAAATACCTAATATTAACTTTATAAATACATTTATAAAGTTATTTTAAGCAAAAGAAATATTATTTTGAAATGTAGAATGTTTCTTCGTGTACAATTAATACATATATGGGAAAAAGCAGTCACCGGTTGCCAATAGAATGGCAGTCTTTAAGCCAAGTTAAAGGCCTTATGGTTTGCTTAAAAAAATTCAACAACCGATAGCTACAACCTGCATCTGTCTATTCCAACACGGTAATGGGCTCACCACCTATTATGTGGTACACGAAAACACACGTTGTCAAGTGAGTGTATTATATAATATGCATGATTGATAAACTTATTTAAGCTTATAATCAAACTGAACAAAGTTAACTACAGGGGATGCTCTTTATATTGAGACCAATAACACCTGCATACCCATTAATGTGATTCCTGTAAACCAGGATTAATCAAGAACAGAAAATATACACCGACCTCGAACTCGGCAAGTCCCAGGAATACTAAGTAGAGCGGATGCTTACCTATTAGATAACATTATTATACCTACCGAAACTAAATATAAGCTGGGCGTATCGTATTGCCCGTAACCCGTTTGTTGAATACTGAAGTAACAAGGACAGGCATAAACTTTTCAACAACTCCCAAAAGTGTTTACACATATTTCGATTATACATGTTTTGATCACGTTTTTGAACTTCATACAAATTCTCAAGCGGCTTCCTATTGGCATTTACTCGCGTACTCAATTTTACTTTTTAATGTCGTTCTTTTTCAAACAACTTGAACTTATTTCAAAGAATGATTGAAGTGTCTTCGTGACATACTTAGAATACGTCCATATCTAACTTTGCTAATATACTTTCAAAACTTATCTTGAGGGGATAATGTGGTGTTTGAGATGATCGATACTACAAAAATTATAAATGCTACTGTGGAGCGTAATCTGACTTACGATACCCAAAATAAAAGGAATAATTATTATTTTATTTATATGAATATAATTAAATAAATAATGATTGACACAAAATCATAATCATTATATTTGCTGTTCAACGTTTTACAATGGTATTACATTTATTATGTACTTTCCGTCTAGGTTCATATACTTTACTGGTATTTAAAAAACTATAAGGTTTTTAAAAGTTAGGTTTTTGAAAATGTACGGCAAATATCAGAGTAATTTTAAAATACGAATTCCGAAGTAAACTTTGAAAAAGCACGTGATATCAGTGTTGTATTTGGAGAGAATACTTTTAACGAACATTTTTGTTTTATCTGCTTTCATAGTGGAAATATTAACTTTCATGAAAATTCATATATCAAGCGATGAGAAAGACAAGTCACTAAAATAAATTTTGATTAATTGAGGGTGATGGTGCAATCCGTATCAGATTACCAAGCAATTAACGACATGGTTTGATGTTAGCATATTTACAATACCATACCCGTACAGCCAAGTCTTCAGTAGATTTTTTTTATTCATATGAAATGAAAATGAAATTTAATGAAATGAAATGAAATGTAACCTAATTTAACTCATTGAATCAAAATTATCATTAAATCTGATATTGAACCAAATTAGTAGTTTCTTTTTAGAAATATTTGCATGAATCATAAAAAAATCTATCATTTTTTTTTAGTAAAAGCTTCGTGGTTTGGTTTTTCTTTTTAATAGACATTATTTTGACAGTTGGAAAAGAAAAAGCACGAATTTTGCAAAGGTATATAAAAAGCTCGAGAATGTAATAGCCCACATCCCGAATCCCTGCAATACTCCACTTTTTGAGCAACTGTATTAAAATATTAATGACATGCGTCAATCATAAGCGCAAAACTCTTTAGCCAACCATACTCATCTATACTAATATTATAAAGCTGAAGAATTTGTTTGTTTGTTTGCTTGTTTGGTGGAACGCGCTGATCTCAGGAACTACTGGTCGGATTTGAAAAATTATTTTTGTGTTAGATAGCCCATTTATCGTGGAACGCTATAGGCTATATATCATTACGCTGCTACACTGGGGAGCAGAGCAGTAGTCATAAATGTCGACAAATCGGGCAAATTTTTATGCATCATTGTAGAATTTATAAGCGACGGGATTAAATAGGTGCGACAGGATGTCGTAATATTCCACAGGCGAAGCTGTGGGGGTCATATAGTAGGTCATATGGCGCAACACTGCCTTGAAAACTAAACTCTGAACAATGATAACAAAACTCGCAGTAAAACAGCCCTAACTTATCAATTTAATTATCATTATTGTAATATTCATTGATTTATAGTGGACACAAAATTTCTCCAGCGAAGAATTCCTTAGTCGCCTTAACGTTAGAATTGATAATAACTGAAATAAACTATTCTGGTGTGGAGTGATGCTTTTTTTTACCGACGACTAACTCACCGTAACAGAAACAGAATGATCTATAGGTTATATATACAATACACAACATTAAATCACATGGTGCAGATCTGAATCGTAATCCAAACATTTGTGTTTTTTGAGAACTTAGTAATAAACCCCTTCATTAACAAAAAACAAGCCCAATATGGCAATACTGCCTTGGGATTTTACATGGTATTTACTTATTTTTTATTCTATTATAATAATAATTTAATAATACGCCCACGTTTTACCGTATGCTTTGCTTTTTGTCCCACATAGGTGGTGAGCCCATTGCCGTGTTGAAAATGGACAGGTGCAAGTTGTGGCGACCTGCTGTTGAAATTTTTCAAGCCCATTAGGCATTCAACTGGCTTAACGACTGCCATGTTACTGGCAACCGGGACCAACGGCTTAACGTGCCTTCCGAAGCACGGAAACGCTCGCAAATATAAATGCCACAAAGGGGTCGCCCATCCGCCGGACCAGCCTTAGTGAAAGTTGCGTAACGCAGTGATCGTTTGCAGAACACTACGTCCGCTTTGCCACGAGCACTTCTTTGAATTAAATAATAATGGTAATTTATAATTTTACTGATAATTCCAACTAGTGGGCGTGGAAAAAAGGACACCTTTGAGCTGTCAAATAGTATCCACCTACATATAAATCTGTTTTTCCGTACATAATTAAAACATTTGTTTTATAAATATTAAGTACTGAGTTGTAAACATATTGGATTTCTGTCAAAAACTTTTTCATATTTTCATTTACCGTTTATGTTCGGCTGTTTATTTTACAAGTCGCTCTTTCAAAAAGTCATTTAAAGTTAGTATCATGTTACTTACAGGTAAAGGAATGTTCATTACATATTCTTAATTGACTGTTCCATCCGTAGGATGCCTCATTTTTTAAGACTAGTTGACGCCCGCGGTTTCGGCCGCGTAGAGAAGCTTTCTCGTTCCCGTTTCCCACAGGAACTTGTTCCCGGGATAAAAAGTAGCCTATGTGTTATTCTGATGTATAAGCTATATTACTGTTAAGTTTTATTAAAATCTATTTAGTAGCTTTTACGTGAAAGAGTAATAAACATAATCACAAACTTTCGCATTTATATAATTACTAGATGACCCCCACAGCTTCGCCCGTGGAATATTTCGACCTCCCGCCGCACTCATTTAATCCCGTTGCTTATAAACTCTACAATGATGCATAAAAATTTGCCCGATTTGTTGACATTTATGACTACTGCTTTGCTCCCCAATAAAGTAGCGTAATGATATATAGCCTATAGCCTTCCTCGATAAATGGGCTATCTAACACTAAAAGAATATTTCAAATCCGACCAGGAGTTTCTGAGATTAGCGCGTTCAACCAAACAAACAAACAAACTCTTCAGTTTTATAATATTTGTATAGATTAAGATATGGAAGACCCAGCTTACCTTATTTAGTTAGTGTATTTACATTCAAAGAATCAGGCAGCCTCACTTATTACATTGTACATTCCATTACAAAACATTATCGCACTAGGCATCTTTTTTTCATTTTCTAGATCATTATGATCTGAGTGAGTCCTGGTTACTACTTTTACCTTCATTTACGCGTGTAGTTTCCCAATTTTTTCTATTCTATATTTACTTGGCATCATCTATTAGATGAGATCATTGTTTCATATGTCATTGTCCACCACGGCAAGATAAAACTTTTTAGGTGTACTTCTTTCGTATACAGTAAACTTCTCTACGGCAATGGGCTCACCACCTGTTACGTGGGACAAAAATGCATACGGTGAAATGTGGGCGTTTAATATGCCTCTGCCTACCCCTTCGGGGATAAAGGCGTGACAATATGTATGTATGTATGTTCTTTCGTTTAGCATCATTACTAGACATAGACATATTGTCAGGTCCTTATCCCCGAAGGGGTAGGCAGAGGCATATTATGCACCCACAGTTCACCGTATGCACTTTTGTCCCACGTAACAGGTGGTGAGCCCATTGCCGTGTTGAAATGGACAAACGCAGGTTGTGGCGACCTGCTGTTTTAAGCATCCCATAAGGCCTTCAACTGGGCTTAACGACTGACATATTACTGGCAACCAGGACCAACGGCTTAATGTACCTTTTTAAGCACGGAAACGCTCGCAAATGTAAATGCCACAAAGTGGTCATCCACCCGAGGACCAGCCATAGTGAAAGTTGCTTACCCCTTGATTGTTTACAGAACACTGGGACCTCCTAAGTAATTATAAATCTTCTATGTCTGGTTCATAAAGGGTGAAACTTGTCCTTGAAACTCTCAAAAACCACGAGCCCCGCTCGGCCAGCCCAGTGTATATGGCTATTTTAGTATAAATTTAACAAGAATAATAAATTAATATGGCCATGGTTAATTTATGACCTATAAAGCAACGTAACCGCTTAGCGTTTGGATAATGTGTTTATCGTTTAAAACTAAATAAATATTTATATTATTTATTGTGTTAGCCCACATTACCTATATGCAGTGCTGATTCTAAATATAGTTTACTAGGTGACCCCAACGGTTAGGTGAATTTCGTTGCTTATAATTGCACAATGCCATAAAAAAATGCCCGATTTGTCGACATTTATGACTACTGCTTCGTTCTCTGTAGAAGAGAAGTAGTCCCGTTCCCTTTTTTCTAAAGGAACTTGTTCCCGGGCTAAAAAGTAGCCTATGTTTTATTCTGATAAGCTATATTATTGTAGTTTCAATAAAATCCATTCAGGAGTTTTAACTTGAAAGAGTAACAAACATTGATGAATCTCGAAGAAGCGAAAGAAGTATGCATGGATCGCGAAGCCTGGCGATCTGTCCTCTCTGGCTACCCCGTCAGGGATACAGAAAGTTAGTTAGTTAGTTAGTTAGTAACAAACATACATTATTACAAACTTTCGCGTCGATTATATTAGTAGGATTAATTTCGATCTGGCAAACAAGACATTCTAACTTCTCCTGGGTCTCCAGTAAGATCAACTTCATTGTAACTTTTAAGGTTTTTTTGGTGGATATCCTGGTTGATCAAAGTAATAACAATGCGCGTAAATTTAGTCCCAAGTCGAACTTGCCCTACCAAGATTCCGTAAAAATTTGAAGGTACATTAAATTTTTTGAAAAATTTGGTGAATCGCGCTAATCTCAGGAACTACTGGTCGGATTTGAAAAAATATTTTGTGTTAGATAGGCCATTTATCGTGGAAGGCTATAGGCTATATATCATTACGCTGCTACACTGGGGAGCAGAGCAGTAGTCATAAATGTCGACAAATAGGGCAAATTTTCTTGTAATAATTGTAGAATTTATAAGCGACGGGATTAAATAGGTGCGACGGGATGTCGTAATATTCCACAGGCGAAGCTGTGGGGGTCATATAGTAGGTCATATGCCACAACACTGCCTTGAAAACTAACCTCTGAACAATGATAACAAAACTCGCAGTAAAACAGCCCTAACTTATCAATTTAATTAACATTATTGTAATATTCATTGATTTATAGTGGACACAAACATATTGGATTTCTGCCAAAAACTTTTTCATATTTTCATTTACCGTTTATGTTCTGCTGTTTATTTTACAAGTCGCTCTTTCAAAAAGTCATTTAAAGTTAGTATCATGTTACTTAGAGGTAAAGGAATGTTCATTACATATTCTTAATTGACGGTTCCATCCGTGGGTTGCCTCATTTTTGAAGACTAGATGACGCCCGCGTAGAGAAGTTTTCCCGTTCCCGTTTCCCACAGGAACTTGTTCCCGGGATAAAAAGTAGCCTATGTGTTATTCTGATGTATAAGCTATATTATTGTAGAAAATTCTATTTAGTAGTTTTTACGTGAAAGAGTAACAAACATCCTCACAAACTTCCGCATTTATAAAATTACTAGTTGACGCCCGAGGCTTCGCCCGCATAGAGAATTTTTCCCGTTCCCGTTTCCCACAGGAACTTTTACCCGTGATAAAAAGTAGCCTATGTGTTATTCTGATGTATAAGCTATATTACTGTTAAGTTTAATTAAAATCTATTTAGTAGTTTTTACGTGAAAGAGTAATAAACATAATCACAAACTTTCGCATTTATATAATTACTAGATGACCCCCACAGCTTCGCCCGTGGAATATTTCGACCTCCCGCCGCACTTATTTAATCCCGTTGCTTATAAACTCTACAATGATGCATAAAAATTTGCCCGATTTGTTGACATTTATGACTAACTGCTCTGCTCCCCAGTAAAGTAGTGTAATAATATATAGCCTATAGCCTTCCTCGATAAATGGGCTATCTAACACAAAAATAATTTTTCAAATCCGACCAGTAGTTTCTGAGATTAGCGCGTTCAACCAAACAAACAAACAAACTCTTCAGTTTTATAATACTTGTATAGATTAAGATATGGAAGACCCAGCTTACCTTATTTAATTAGTGTATTTACATTCAAAGAATCAGGCAGCCTTACTTATTACATTGTACATTCCATTACAAAACATTATCGCACTAGGCATCTTTTTTTCATTTTCTAGATCATTATGATCTGAGTGAGTCCTGGTTACTACTTTTACCTTCATTTGCGCGTCCAGTTTCCCCATTTCTTTTATTCTATCTTTACTTGGCATCATCTATTAGATGAGATCATTGTTTCATATGTCATTGTGCACCACGGCAAGATAAAACTTTTTAGGTGTACTTCTTTCGTATACAGTAAACTTCTCTACGGCAATGGGCTCACCACCTGTTACGTGGGACAAAAATGCATACGGTGAAATGTGGGCGTTTAATATGCCTCTGCCTACCCCTTCGGGGATAAAGGCGTGACAATATGTATGTGTGTATGTTCTTTCGTTTAGCATCATTACTAGACATAGACATATTGTCAGGTCCTTATCCCCGAAGGGGTAGGCAGAGGCATATTATGCACCCACAGTTCACCGTATGCACTTTTGTCCCACGTAACAGGTGGTGAGCCCATTGCCGTGTTGAAATGGACAAACGCAGGTTGTGGCGACCTGCTGTTGAAATTTTTTAAGCATCCCATAAGGCCTTCAACTGGGCTTAACGACTGACATATTACTGGCAACCAGGACCAACGGCTTATTGTACCTTTTTAAGCACGGAAACGCTCGCAAATGTAAATGCCACAAAGTGGTCATCCACCCGAGGACCAGCCATAGTGAAAGTTGCTTACCCCTTGATTGTTTACAGAACACTGGGACCTCCTAAGTAATTATAAATCTTCTATGTCTGGTTCATAAAGGGTGAAACTTGTCCTTGAAACTCTCAAAAACCACGAGCCCCGCTCGGCCAGCCCAGTGTATATGGCTATTTTAGTATAAATTTAACAAGAATAATAAATTAATATGGCCATGGTTAATTTATGACCTATAAAGCAACGTAACCGCTTAGCGTTTGGATAATGTGTTTATCGTTTAAAACTTTCTAAATATTTATATTATTTATTGTGATAGCCCACATTACCTATGTGCAGTGCTGATTCTAAATATAGTTTACTAGGTGACCCCAACGGTTAGGTGAATTTCGTTGCTTATAATTGCACAATGCCATAAAAAAATGACTACTGCTTTGTTCTCTGTACTACTTCTGTTGAAGTAGTCCCGTTCCCTTTTTTCTAAAGGAACATGTTCCTGGGCTAAAAAGTAGCCTATGTTTTATTCTGATAAGCTATATTATTGTAGTTTCAATAAAATCCATTCAGGAGTTTTAACTTGAAAGAGTAACAAACATACATTATTACAAACTTTCGCATCGATTATATTAGTAGGATTAATTTCGATCTGGCAAACAAGACATTCTAACTTCTCCTGGGTCTCCAGTAAGATCAACTTCATTGTAACTTTTAAGGTTTTTTTGGTGGAGATCCTGGTTTATCAAAGTAAAAAAAATGCGCGTAAATTTAGTCCCAAGTCGAACTCGCCCTACATTCCGAAAAAAATTGAAGGTACATTAAATATATGGCTGGGTCCCCGGTGAATTATTATTCCTTAATACATATAGACACATATTGTCACGCCTTTATCCCCGAAGGGGTAGGCACAGGAATACTATACGCCCACATTTCACCGTATGCACTTTTGTCCCACGTAACAGGTGGTGAGCCCATTGCCGTGTTAAAATGGACAGGCAAAGGTTGTGGCTTCCTGTTGTTGAATTTTTTTATCCGCCCATAAGGAACTTGGCTTCACGACAGCCATGCTACTGGCAAACGGGACCAACGGCTGAACGTGCCTTTCGAGCTCAGAAATGCTCGCAAATGTAAATACCACAAAGTGGTCACCCATCCGTGACCAGCCATGGTGAAAGTTCCTTAACGCAGTGATCGTTTACAGAACGCTGAATTCGCGGGCTCAGTGTTCTCTGCCACGAGTGCTTCTTATTTTTTTTCTAGTATTATTTACTTTAGTATTATTCCTTAATAGTGTAAAAAATACTTTTATTGCGTCATAATCGTACATAACTTTGTTTACGTTAACTAGTTTTGATTTTTTCACAACTTAAAGTGATTGTAGTCCAAAGTATATAGTTTTTACTTCAATACGACATCTTCACGGGCTCCCGAGATAAAGGGTCTTGACGGACAGACGGACATACACACGGACGGAAAAAAGATATCGTATAAAGTTTACTATAATTCATTTTGAGGTTCGGAACCCTAAAAATAAACGAACGGCTGTAGATTAAGGAATACAGTTGTCTCGGTGCCCAATATAAATTCATTCCATTTGAGAGTCGAGACACTCGGTCCAAGGGGTCGCGGCGCACATGGTCTTTCACGGCATTAAGTAAGCGTCTGAGTGAAGAAACTGGCGATCCTCGTGCAGGTAGCTTACTCGCGCAAAGGCTTTCCTTAGCTATTCAGCGTGGGATTGCTGGCTCCATCATGGGTACTCTACCGAGGTTAAGTAGTTTTTATATATCTTCGAAGGGGTGGCAGAGGCATACATATTGTACGCCCATTTTTTACCTTGTGTATTCCTGTTCCACGTAATAGGACACAGATTGTGGCTACCTGCTCTTGAAATTTTTCAACCCGCCCATAAGGCCTTCAACTTAACTTAGCGACTGCTATGTTACTGGCAACCGGGACGGCTTAACGTGCCTTCCGATGCACGGAAACGCCCGCAAATGTAAATGCCACAAAGTGGTCACCTATCCGAGGACCAGCCCTAGTTAAAGTTGCGTACCTCAGTCATCGTTTACCGAACACTGTGTACGCGGGGCCACGAGCGCTGCGATTTTTTGTGTTGTATTTGATTTTTTACTGAAATAAAAAATCAACTTTATCCTGTAATACTTTTAAAAATACTGTAAAAAACAAATAGCAGAGAACTTGCTCCTTCAAATACGAGTATAATATCGCTAAAACTGTTCTTGTATAACAAATGATTCACATATTTAAAAACATCATCACCTGCCCACGCTACTGCAACAGTAGAACATAAGAATTTAGCACTATTTGTTTCAATAATGTAAGAGCTAGCTGAATAAAATTTATAACAGTCTTTGCGAAAATATTTATTGTAATGTAAGCAATGTATTCGATCTACTTATAATATATACGCTCGCATTTGCATAGTTGTATACGGTGTCAGGGTTGTCACAAGTTGAGTGTGGTTTTAGTAAATAAATATTTATTGTACATCAATACGAATTAAATTACAACAAATTATAGTAAGTACATGAAAAATCTACTAATGGCGTCCTTATAGCTGAGAGCAATTCTTTACAGGTATAACCTTTGACTGGACAAAATGATTGCAAAATTATGTTTTAGAACTTAAACTATAATATATTTTATTTAATCTATCACGTCTTTATCCCTGAAGGGGTAACAGAGGCATATTATACGGCCACATTTCACCGTAAGCATTTTTGTCTCACGTAACAGATGGTGAGCCCATTGCCATGTTGAAATGGATAAGCGCAGCTTGCGGTGACTACTCGTATAATATATGATTTTGATAAATCGTTTTTACATTTTATGGACAATTTTGTAATCTTAACGCCGTTTAAAAAAAACGATTCTGACAACTCAAAAAATGCTTAAGCCTATTTTTATAATCAATCAATCAAACCAGCATATTGCGGTTCACTGCTTAGTGATAGCCCTACTAGCTAACAGCCAGACGGTATAAAAGGTCCGTACGGGACAGAAAAAAAAATCTTCGAATATTACTATGCCGGGACCCTGATTCGCTAGGTTGGGCTTCAAAGGGTGCTGTGAGATGATTTCTTTTTTTGAGCGTTGTTTGAAGAGGTTGGAGCTTTACAGTTGGCACGATACGACACGACAATCTAATACGGTCACTGTTGTAGAGTGTCATTGTGACACGTGCGTATTTCAATAAGTATCAAATTTTAATTTGTATGAGTTCATTGGCAGCATTATCGTTGTAGAAATCTAAACAAGTAAAGCGCCCTTATCTATAGCAGCGAAAGAATCAGACGATTTCTAAACCGATTATGCAATAATCCCAAAATCGGATGTGGTAGAAATTCAAATCGCCTATGCACGTATTCATGGTGTTCTGAATCAAATGCCGCAAACCGTTTGTCTCTGTCTCTTATGGTTCTTGAGAAATAGTTGCGTACAGACGTAGGGACAGACTAAGCCGTTTTATAAGACTTTTCTAAACTTTAGGGTTTAGAAATCTAAAAACGTATTAATAACTAACTATTTTCACGCTGTATCCCTGACGGGGTAGTCAGAGAGGACAGATCGCCAGGCTTCGCGATCCATGCATACTTCTTTCGCTTGTTCGAGATTCATCAATCGCTTCATACACGCACGTCTGGGTATCCGAGTACTTTTGACCTTTCCGTTTTTGAGCAATCTGCTCACGTGGTCTTCATATGTAAGTCTCGGCCTACTCTGACTCCTTCTACCCTCTACTTTTGTACAATATATATTCTTCGTCAATCGTTCCTCACTCATTCGTTGGACGTGTCCAAACCAACGGAGCACGCCCTTTTCCAGCTTAACGCTGACACTTTCATTCAAACCTGCCATTACAATCAACAAGGTAACGCCGCACAATTTTCGAAGTGATCGCATCTCCACAGCATTCAATTTACTTTCATGCATCTGCTCACATACCCAGGTTTCACTACCGTAAAGCAAAGTTGGCACTAGCACTGCGTTATGAATCGCCATTCGTGCTTCTTTTACGATGCTTTGTCGCTTTACTAACTGGGACAAAGCACCGTTAACTTTTTTTCCGGCAGCTACTCGCCGTTCTACATCCGAATCACATCTTCCATCCGCGCTAAACATACTTCCTAAATACACAATTTCATTCACTTGCTCTAGACGTTCCTGGTTTACCCTAATCTCGCATTTAAAAAACGTATTAATAAGCAAGAGTTACCATTTGCAGGGATGTTGATTGGGGCTCCGAAGATCTAAGTAGATTATTATAGTGGTGAAACGGATGGAGATACTCTTCCGACACAGAAGGATCGACCAGTAAGGGACCACTCAAGGTGGCTCGATAATTGATTTTGGTATATTGTTTAATCTATTTTTCAGTGCGAGAACTCTTATAGCGCGGTACAGGATCAAGGTGCCGAGTCTGCTATTTCAATCGTGTCGAAATATAATCGAAATCTTCGCTCAATAGAAAGCCACCGGTACAATTTTGACAGTTTTTCGTAGTCTACTATTACAATTGTACTCCAGGCTTCTATCGGTCGGCCGACAGTTGTATTTTTAATGGTACTAAAATTATGACAGCTAAAAACAGTGATTCTGGTAGTAAAACCTTTGCAAGTCAATGCAGAATTTTTAGTATCAATGTAGTTTAATTGCCCTTGGCTACGTGACACTAGTCGCCACACTACTGAAAATGACTTTAAAATTAATATGACTTCATATAGTGAAGTGTTTCATCTTGTTTCTGTTCGGTTTTGTGTAGCTCAGTTGACTTAAAGCATTGTCCTGGTTTCTATATTAATATTAGTTCAAAAAATACAGAATTATGAAAACGTTTTATAATTAAACTATCTTCACGCTGTATCCCTGACGGGGTAGTCAGAGAGAACGGATCGCCAGGCTTCCCGATCCATGCATATTTTGCACGCTTCTTGAAGATTCATTAATCGCTTCATACACGCACGTCTAGGTACTTTTGACTTTTCCGTTTTTTGAGGACTCAGCTCACGTTTTATAATTACTGTATTCAGTGTGTTACTATAAAATACATCGTATTTTCATCCTGCCTACAATGAGTTCTTAAGCTAGCTAAATTCACTCCAATTACATAACACAAAAGTAGAAAATTCGTTGCTGGATGGAGCACTGTAGATTTAATTAGGTAGTAATTTCTAGTTTGTTTTCTGAGAGTCGCCACTCCATCTAAAGTTTGACAAATATTATTTGAACGCTGGCAAACGTTTATAGTTTACTGTGAGTATTTATTCTATATAAATGTACACGAAACGGAATAAAATGGAGAATCATCTGTTATTTTGTTAATAAACTTAATCCCACTGACATTCCCATTACTGTGACTCCTGTAAACCAGGATCTACAGCAATGACCAAGACCAGTAAAGTTACAACGAGTTGGAACTCGCTAAAGTCCTAGAAGAAGTCTTGGGAGAATGTAGTGGAACTCGCATCGCATCCTATATTGCAATTTCACGATACTGTATGGATTCAATATCACGCACGTCAAGTAACTGGCGCTTTTAGGGGTAAAGTGCTCATACGCTGCGTTTTTCTTCTTAAAAAATACTAAAAAATGTCTGCGGTCTTCCTTGGTGACGCAACTATGTCGTCTTAATGAAGGATCGTCCCGCGTATTTCAAATATATGGTAGTATTCTAACTGTTCCGGTGCAATATGTATCGTTATTCTCGGATACCCAGACGTGCATGTATGAAACGTTCGATGGTTTATAATCTGGTTGCATAGAAAAAAATATTTTAATTTTTTTTTTTTGTTATTTTTTTATTATCCTCACGCTGTATCCCTAACAAGTGTTTTTTATTATTTTTTTCGTGTGGATATCCTCATGGATGCTATGCCGGACTCCTACCGACTAAAACCACACGTTTCCCTATATCTGTCTATAGTCAGGAGTCCCGGGTGAGCCCTCGGAAGAATAGCCCCAGGTCTCCTGACAGACTTTGTCCGCTACCGCATAATCGTTCGAGGGGGTTCGGGTGTTATCTTGCCTCTTTGGGGGGTTCGAGTGTTATCTCGCTTCTTTGGGGGGTGTGGGTGCTATACCACTATTGAAAGGGTGAAGGGCGTGCGTGTAACCCTCACGCTGCACCACTTTCCATGGCCTGCTTCTGTAAGAACGGCGAGGAGCCGACCCGCCGATCCCTGACGGGTTGTCAAGAAGGCTTCACGCTCGATGCATACGTCTTTCGCTTCCTGCAGATTCATTAATCGATTAATATTATGCACATTTGGTTTTCTGAGTACTTTTGAGCATACCACAAAAATAAATCGGTCATTCTTGAGTTGTAAATGATGTAGCTAACACGACTTTGTTTTATTTATAGATTTTAAACTGTGCAATATCTGTTATCGGATATGTCAGTCATGGAATGACTGTATTTGCTTTTAACAAGAAAAAACACAAATTTACTGAATGATACTGTTAACATGCTTTAAATAAACATTTTTAAAATATTTGCTTACGCGCTGTACTCCTGATGGGGTATTCAGATAGGACTGTTCACTTGGCTCCGAGTTCCATGCATGCTTCGAATCCTGCAGATTTATTAATGTTTTAAATAATAATAATAATAATCTATTTATTGCCTTTTTTACAAATATAATAACATCGTACAAAATAAACTAATTTTAAATTCAATGTTGCAAAATGTTTTGCAGTTAAGCTTTATGATTTCATACACACATGTCTGGGCTTCCGAGTACTTTTGACTATTTCGTTTTTTGATATTGCTCATATTGATCATGGTCTCCGTATACAATTCACCCACATTTCATCAATTATTTTAAAACATATAAGTACGTTTATCAGTTGTCTATGACGCGCCAGATGGCGCTCTATGAAAAATGTTCCACTCTATTTTACGGAAAAACAAACGAAAAACAGGTTTTAGAATTTTTGTGTTCGTCGGTTTGGATAATCTCTGAATGGGCACGACCGAATTTTAACAGGACCTTCATTGGCGGATAGCTGATGTTATAAGAAGTAACTTAAGTTCCATTTTTTTTCCTGTATTTCCACGGGCACTACGCCGGTAGAACAGCAGGGCGCCCGCTATTCTAAATCTATAGTATTGTTACGCCGGCGGACTAGTGAACAACTTGCCTTTGGAACGTTTTCAGCAGGCTGAAAAGCGGTTTCAGGCCGTTTCCGAGGAAGCTCTATCACATACCAAATTATCCGAATTTCACCCCAGTTGCCGTTGTTTTCAGGCGCCTGAAACATGTTTTCAGTTCGTTTCAGGCCACCCCCTATCCCATGCCATCATAACCGGAAAACCCTTTTTCAGGCGTTTTCAGGACCCCTTATGGGCCTTTGAAGCCCACTTCAGTATATAGCGTAATTTCATGAAAGTGTGACAAGGATAGCAGTATTAGAAAGAGAGAGCTACATTCAGAATGTTCCAGAGCTATTAGACAGGGATAGCACTATTAAAAAGAGATAGCTGCACTAAGAACATTCTAGAACTATGTGACAGAGATAGCACCAGAAGGGACAGCAATAGGTCGAGACCCTTCCGGCACATACCGAAGGAGCAACTAGTATCGTGTGTGGAATATTCTAGAGATGTTCCCGATTGTAGGTACTGAACGAATTCTCCCGAATATTCCAGAACATTACTAGGCGTATATAAAGGGCCGAGCTCGCGGCTACAAGAGTCTCCTTTGAGGAAGCGAACAGTGCGAATCGAAGTGATCGAAGCTAAATAGTGCGATACTGTTACAGTGCGTTTATCTAAGCGAAGAGTTTGTGTTTAGAGTGTTTAGTAGCGATTATTTATTGTGGTGTTATTGTTTTATTTAGAGTAATTAAAGTGATTCTTTTAAATTTGTGGTATTAGTGCAAGTCCTATTAGTACCCACCCTACGATGTAACATTTGGTGTCAGAAGTGGGATAGGAAATGCCGATTATGCCACGTGAAACCGAGCCCAGGGGGGTTCAAACCCGAAGCCAAATGGGAGCCAGTGGAGAATCTACAATGGAATTTGCTCCCCTGGAGCATCTGTTGCTATGGGCGTACCGCAGGGATCAATTCTGGGTCCGTTTCTATTTTTAATTTATATTAACGATCTGCCATTCTATATACAGAACTTGTGCGACATTGTTCTATTTGCTGATGATACGTCACTTATTTTTAAAGTTGATCGCACGCTTAGTAATTTTAACGGCGTAAATAGTTCACTTGCCTAAGTTGTAGATTGGTTTACGACCAATCATTTGCTACTAAACGCTAAGAAGACAAAATGTATCAGATTCAGCATGCCTAATGTCAGGAATTGCGGTACAAATATAACATTGAACAGTGATACCCTTAATCTTGTAGAATCAACTGTATTTTTGGGGATCACTTTAGATAGCAAACTGCAGTGGAATGCCCAAATAACGTGTCTTGCAGGTAAACTCAGCTCGGCAGCCTTTGCCGTTAGTAAAGTCAGGCAGCTTACTGATGTGGTAACTGCCAGGCTGGTATACTTTAGTTATTTTCATAGTGTCATGTCTTACGGCATTTTGCTGTGGGGCAAAGCAGCTGATCTACAAGTAATTTTTGTACTCCAGAAGAGAGCTATACTTGCAATATATAAAATTGAGTGCTAGAGTGTCTCTTAGAGAAAAATTTAAAGAAATTGGCATTTTAACGGTTGCATCACAGTATATATTTGCAAATATTATGTTAGTTAAACAGAACATACATTTATACAATAGACACAGTGACATACATTCGATAAATACTAGAAATAAGCATAAATTAATTGGAACGCATCATCGTTTACAGAAGGTTCACGACTCTTTTGCAGGAATTGGCGTACGCCTATATAATAAAATTCCTTTAAACATTATGAACCTGCCGTTACATAAATTTAAGGCGGAAATTAAGACGCACCTCTTGAAAAGGGCCTATTACACAATTAATGATTACTTGAATGATAAAAATAAATGGAAATGAGTTGCTTGCTCTTCGCTCGAGCTATTTAATATTCGAATGAATCTTGTGTTATATTCTACTTGTCTTGAATCTGCATATATATATGTTGTATATTTTTTTTTACATTCTACAGTATAAATAATTTGAAACGCCAGGCAACTAAAGGTATGGCTGCGTTTAGTCCCGGTAATAACTACATAATTATATGTAATTTGACTTTGTAGTTGTGTGAGCACCATGTAGACTTATTTATTATTTTGAAATTGACATGATAGTTGCTGTGCAGTTTTTGAGTATGTCATGCTCGCCTAAGTGTCCTGGCAGTGGTGGCGTATGTATCGGGTCGCCTTCTTCCCTATAATACGGTTGAGTAGGGCGATGGCTGATATAATGCGTCATACCCGTGAACGGGTGCCGTCTGTTGGGACTGGTCAGCTCATAGCTGTTATAGCAATTATTACAAATAATCTTATTTATATTTAATGTAAACTTAAGTATGTAAGTGTAATTTTAATGTTGTAAGCCATTCCTACATTTTAAAATGGCATCCATTGACTTTCTTGCCAGATTCTTCTGCTTCAAGGGTAGGCTGCCTTTAGAACCGGCAACTATAATCGCTCTAATTTTGATATGATTTAAACACAACATTAATTTTGTTTTTTTGTTTGTATAAATTCATTACTATATAATTGTTCAAATATCATGTTAATCAAACTAATGTAATTACTGGCGTTTAGAAAAGAGTGGCCATGAGTTTTATTGCCAGGTTCTTCCTCAGGCTCTACCTATTGCTTTGCGAATCTGGCAGTAAATGTAGAAGCAATATTCTTGACGTTCATAAGTGTTACTTTGTGACCTAAATGAATAAAGATTTATTATTATTTCCTTTATTCATTAATTACACTTATCAATTACATTTTTAAATACATTATATAAAAAAAATCTATTTAAAAATATAAAAAATAGTATCCCACCGGCATCGGGTACAGGGACCAAGCTACCGGTGGTCAGGACTGCAGAGACAGAAATTTCCGCACAATACGTGCCGTGCCCAGAAGAACCGCCTTTTGCATCAAGCCCTTGACCCAACTGCCTAACGCGAGCCTCTTGAGATGTTGGTCAAGGCTCTTGGCGATCAAGCCATGTGCTGATACAACTATCGGAACAATAATCGCTGAATCCACATCCCACATGTCGACAACCTCATGAGCAAGGTCCAAATATTTTATTTGTTTGTCCTTTTCTGCTTTTACAAGATTCTCGTCATGTGGTATGGTTATATCAACGATTAACGCAAGGCGCTCTGACCGATCTATTACCACTATATCAGGCTTATTGGCTACAATAGTCCTGTCAGTGATAATGGGTCGGTCCCAGTACAATGTGACGCGACCATTTTCTAGAACTGGGTCGGGCGCATACCTATAATACGGTACCTCTGAATCGACAAGATTATATTTTAGTGCAAGTTGCTGATGGACAATCCTGGCCACTTGGTTGTGCCTATGCAAATACTCGCCGTTGGCAAGACGAGAACAACCAGAAATTATATGTCTAAGAGATTCGCCAGGTAGGTGGCATGCCCGACATATGTCAACCGTACCATCTCTCAGAATATACTTTCGATAGTTATTCGTCATAACAACTTCGTCTGTAATTGCACATACAAAACCCTCGGTTTCTCCAAATAGATCACCGAAACGTAGCCAGGGTACAGATGTTAATAAATCTACATCATGCCCATGTAAGGCCCGATAAAATCGTCCATGCAGCTCTTTACTCTGCCATATCTTCTTGCGATCGTCAGTACTAAGTATTACAGGTTTGCGCCAGTTCTCTTTGGCAAGAGCAAGTGGGGTCAGTCCGTTATCTACTGCTATCACATCCCTATGCACACCCAGGCTAGTATGAATAAAATATTCTCTAAGGTTGCATATCTCACGGTTATGCAAAGTCTTGGCGTTTAAAAAGCCACGACCTCCACACTTCCGTGGGATATACAACCTCATTAAAGACGAACGTGGGTGATGCATCCGATATGTGGTCAATAAAGAACGGACTTTCCTATCCAGGGCGTCTAACTCAGTTTGAGTCCATCTAAGTATGCCAAAGGAGTATACTAAGACTGGCATGGCCCACCCGTTGATAGCGCGTACCTTGTTGCCGCCTGATAAAAGACTTTTGAGTACTTTTTTCAGGCGACCCAAGAAACGATCCTGTAACGTTCGTTTCATGTCAGTCTCAGTAATACCCAACGCCTGTGACATACCAAGATATTTATAGGTTTCAGTCGCGGTAAGGGACCTAAGTTTTGTGAAATCTGAAAGTTGTACTCCTTCAGATTCCACAATTCGCCCCTTCTTAACATGCATGACAGCACATTTATCTACACCAAACTCCATTTTGATCGAATAACTAAAAGTTTCAGTGACCTTTAGTAACTCAGTCAAGTGGGGTTCGGTGGAGGCAAATAATTTCAAGTCATCCATGTAAAGAAGGTGCGACACAACATGACCTCCTCTCCGAAACTGATACCCCAGCCCTGAATTCTCCAGTAAAGTACTGAGAGGATTCAGCGCTAGACAAAACCACAAGGGACTCAAACTGTCACCCTGGAATATGCCCCTCTCGATCTTTACAGGTTCTCCATTCCCAAGAACCCGACGACATCCTGGATAAACAAGAGCCGTTCTCCATTGCCCCATACATGCCTTCAAGAAGGTGCATAGAGTTGTATCAACTTTATACAATTCTAGCACCCTCAACAACCATGTATGAGGCACAGAGTCAAAGGCTTTCTTATAATCAATCCAGCATGTCGCTAGATTTCTCCGGTTACGGCGGACCTGCTGATTAATGGCCATGTCAAGAATAAGGAGTTCTTTAGTACCACGTGACCTGCTTCTACATCCATTTTGAGAGTCGGACATTATGGAATTATTTTCAATATGAGTTGTTAATATTACTCTCAAAATAGATGTAAGAAGCTTATAGACCGTAGGTAAACAAGTTATCGGTCTATAATTTTTAGGGTCCGTGGTACTACCTGATTTATAGAGAAGGTGAGTAATGCCTGTGGTCATAAAAGATGGAAGCGACTCAGACTCAAGTGATGTTTGAAAGCAAGATGCCAAACAATCATGTGAGCTATGGAACCATTTAAGCCAAAAATTGTGCAGTCCGTCCGGCCCAGGTGACTTCCAATTGGGTAACGAACGAACTGCACTGGCAATATAATTAGACGTTATTATTATTGGTTCCATAGATTGGATGGACTCACATGACAATCCGACATCCCGCATCCACTCATCCTCTGTATGACTAACAGGCGCCGACCAAATACTTCGCCAGAATGAATTTGTGGCTTCAGCATCGGGCAGGCACATGTCAGTCACACCATGATCAGGTTGCTCCCATCTTCTATACACCCACCTCTCATCTTTTTGGAACGAACGATTTTGAGCATAGCGATCTAATCTCTTTCTGTATCGTCGTATACGATTTGCCCACGCATAAACTTTCTGCTTCAGGTCGTCAATACGTTCTGTGACCCGAAAAGAATATTCACAAGGACCAATATCAGTCCCTGCGAACGCCCGGGTCACAAAACGCATTACTCTCGGGCGTGTATTACCCGCCCTGAAGCAACACAGCTTGCCAATGAGCACCCTAGTCTCGGCGATACGACGCTCAATTCTGCATTGCCAGGCTGGGACAGATTTTGATCGAATAGCTGATTCAAATTGTGTAAATTTAACACCAGCTACCCGACAAACTGTAACAGCCGCACAATACAGAATTGAGTGCGCATCACTTATGTCTACACAATTGTCAAAATAACTTGTTAAAACCGAGTCGAGGGCACACACTAGCGCTATGTTCTTTTTATGCGTAGGCAAACGCGGCACACATGGACGATGCTTAGGATCAGAAAACCTATACTCATTAATCGTTCGTTCCAAAGTACTCCTTAATTCATCACTGTACTGGGTACTTACTCTTGTAAAGACATCATCCAGTACATCATCAATTGATTCAACATGATGTACGTCATTAGGTGTTTCATTTATTTCACTAGGTTGAGACGAAGTAGGAATAATGTGGTTACATTGTACTTCAGAGCGAAGCCTCTCAAGTGCGGTGTCATCCAACATGTGACAGCGTTGAATGGCTCGCACCTGATCAGACAGCCTTTGTGCCGAAACGTTGACAGTTGGTTCTAGTACCTGAAACAAAGGCAGCATACGAACACGGTTCGCAGTGAGATTAATTCCTCCCTCTGTAGCCGTAAAATATGCCCGCATAACGTTTTCATTCATAGATAAAGTCCATCGTATGCGGTGCACATTAGCACCGGCAGCGGGGGCCCTAATCGAGGCCGGCGGGCCTCTGGGCTCCAAGCACGTCGGTGGCCGGCGTCTCCCCTGCCGACGTACAGGTGTTGGCGACGTCGGGGGGGAGAAATACTCGTCGCTCGATGACGAGTATTTTATTTTAGTATTATTATTATTATTAAAGCATAGTATTACAACGAGGTTATAGGACAGTATAGAGAAATGATATTACGACGAGTATATCAACGTAGATTGTTTATTACAACGACAGAATGAACAGAGAAACATATGCATACGCTATTTATAACATATATATACACATATATATATATATATATATATATATATATATATATATATATATATATATATATATATATATATATATATATATCCATCACGCCTTATCCCCGAAGGGGTGACAGAGGCATATTATATGCCCACTTTTCACCGTGTGGATTCCTGTCCCACGTAATAGGTGGTGAGCCCATTGCCGTGTTGAAATAGACAGACGCAGGTTGTGGCTACCTGCTGTTGAAATAACAATAATAATAATAATAACATAATTAATATAATAACATAATTATAGGTAAGCATTACCGCCCAATATGGCGTAGTAGGAAACGACGTCACAACTTGTGTCGACTATTAAACATATTTTCTGGCGTGGCGATACAATAGATTAGAATACGTACTAAGTACGTAGCCAACCATTGAACACTGTACTTGAACATTGTACGTTTGTCTGCTAAATAATTAAAGTGAAGCTTATATTTATCAAGACGTCTTTCATTTATATGATCAAGACTATATGAAACAATACTTATTTACACATTTGAATGAAGGACTTACCTACATAAAAAATAAATAATAAATAAATAAATATAGTTGGGACAACTCACACAATGCCATCTGATTCCACACTAAGCAGAGCTTGTACTATGGTAACCAGAGAACTGATAAACACACTTATATATTTCTAAACCAAAAATAATAAATTAAAAAATTTAAAATATTTTTTTTTTTTCATTTTTAATTTTTTTTTTAATTTTTAATTAATAAATCAAAATTTTATTTCTAAACACATACATATTATAGATAAATAACACCCAGACACAGAATAAACCATCGTGCTCATCACATATTCATTTATTTATACATTGAAAACCACAAAACAAACACTTGCAGATGACAGAAATATTTGTTCCGACCCGGTATCTTCAGTGCGGCACATACACACGGAGGCAATCAAAATAAAATGACAAAGCCCTGTCAAACAATGACATTTTATAAAGTTTTTAAATAGACGCAACCGGTGACAGTTAAGGCCAGGTATTTCAGGCGAACGCACCTGAAATACCTCGCCTTACCTGTCGGCAGAAACAAGGTAGTAAAAAACCTGACTTTTGTTTTTCAACTTTTACATTACAGGGAATGTAAAAGTTGAAAACTCTTTGAGATTTTATATGGGATCAATTTAATATTCGTATTTATAGCATTACCAATTAGTACAATCCTTAGCGGCTCGTCTTGCGAGACAGTTAAGGCGAGGCGAATCGCGGGATTTAGTAGTCTGAGAGGAATGCATATCTCACTTCAACAAAATGAAGCTACGCTTTCTGTAAACGATCACTGCTTTAAGCAACTTTCATCACAGCTGGTTCTCGGTTGGTGACCGCTTCGTGACATTTACGTGTGTCAAAAAAATGCTCACGGTGAAATGTGGCGTATAATATGCCACTGCCCCTCCTTCGGGGATAAATGCGTGAACATAAATTAATAAAAAATTAAAAACCGAAACTCAGCTAAGTTCTTGACCTGCAAACAATTTTATAATCTATTTTATTGCAATATGGTAGCAAAGATTATAGAGTCTACACCAATCTATAACGCTAAAAGTTTTTTGTTTTGTTTGTTTGATTGAATAATCTCAGGAATTACTGGCCCGACTTATAATTTTGGAAACGATAACTTCATTTAGCGCGGTACCTACGCATAGTTTTAGATGAGATACAATCTCTGAACTCGCGACACCGTTACGAGACGCAGCTATTGTATGTGCATATATGCATAAGCATGTACATATACCAGACTGTGAAAGCGTCTAGATAAATAAATTGTTAATAAATTTAGTTTTCACTTCTGTCGGCACTCCCGGAATAAAAACCGTTATTATTATTTTTTTGTGTTATCCAACACAAAAAATAATAATGACGGGTTATTGTCGAGGAAGGTTAAGGCTATAAAATTATATACATCTTATAGCCTGCATAAATGGAGATAAAAGAGAGTGGAGTTGTAATCATAAATAACAAAAAATCGGGCAAATTTTCATACATTATTGTAAAAGTAAAAGCGACGGAATTAAATGGATGCAACCGGCGATGGCAAAATATGAACAACCACGGGGTCTGCTAATATTAATATTAATCCCCTGACGGATTAACTTCTTCTTAAGGTGAACTTCTTGTTCCGACTAACGAAGGTTGGCTGTCAATTTGGAGTATTCCTCTCTTTTTTGCGAGGCCAAAGAGTTCAGCTGCACTTTCTATCCCCGTCCACTCCCGGATGTCCCGCAACCAAGATTTTTCCTCCGACCTACACGTATTTTGCTCGCGACTGTTCCCATCATAATTAGTTGCAGTAACGTAAAAATAAGACGGATTGATGAATCTACAAGAAGCGAAACAAGTATGCGTCCTCTCTGACTACCCTGTCAGGGATACAGCGAAGATAGATTTGATAAGATAGTTAGTTAGTTAGTTAGTTTTAGGGTTACTTTTTATCCGGGGAACCAGTTCCATTGTTTAATAGGTTAAAGAAACTTTATCAGGCATTAGCTAGTATGGTCATAAACTTTACTATGTAATAAAATAATAAAATTGTAAGCGAACACAGAATTAGAACGACGTCAGTCACAGTGTGTCGCAAATGACGTGTTGTATCAAAGTGACCTATGGCGTCCCAAGGCCACGTCATAGCAAGCAAGATATTCGATTACTTATTCTTGTTTCCGACTTAGTTAGATTACTTTTATAAACCACTAGCTGATGCCTTAAGCTTCTACCCTGTGGTGAAGTTTTCCTATTCGAGATTTTAGATTCCTGAGGACGCGCGGATGGAGACACTTAGGTCCGTATTCCAGAACGTTTCTCAATACTCGATCATCGCTTGAGACTAGATTTTGCCTTATAAAATTTACTCTCAAGTGTTTCTTGAGTGTTGATAAACTTTCTGGAATACGGCCCTTAGATCCCGAAGATCTAGGTGAGGCCCATTACTTATTAAGAACTAACCGATACTCGCAGCTTGGCCCGCGTGGTAAAGTTTTCCAATTCGAGATTTCGTACCGAACCCTGAACTTTTTGAAAAGCCTATGTTACTCAAGAAGAATGTAGCTTTCTAATGGCCAAATAATTTTTAAATCGGCCCAGTACCTAGTGTCTGAGCTGATTACAAATAAGCTTACAAATCTTTCCTCTATATAATTTTGAATGGACTAACTTTTCCGTTTCGGTGTCCCTCAGGAACTTATTCTGGGTATTACAAGTAGCCTATGTCCTTTTTCGGGCTCTAGACTATATCTGTACCAAAGAAGACAGATAGATACTCCATCTATCTATCTGTCTACTTTCACATTTATAATAAATAAAATAAAATACAAAACATTTATAATATCAGTTAGAATATTAGTAATTATTTTTGTAATACTTGTATGGAAACTCAGTCATTAGTCAGTACAGGCATCTTACTGATAAAGAAACTGCCCGGATTATGGTAATTTTCAGTGACATGTCTTACGGCAAAGGCAAAGAAGCTGACATAGTGTATGCGAGTGCCATGCCAAGGTCCTGGGTACAATTCCCCGGTCAAATATTTGTTTCGGAGCTTAGGTGCTTACTATATATCTTCTTATGTGTTATTCTTACGTGTAAGCTATTTTATTGTAAAGTTTCATAAAAATGTATTCTGTAGTTTTTGTGTGAAAGTAACAAACATATATCCGTACATTCTTACAAACTTTTGAGATTATATTATTAGTAGGTAAGATGGAACTGGATGAAAATAGGTACATGGAAGATTTTTCTTTTTTTTATAATATTGTCCTACCGGACTAAAAAAATATTGTGCACGAAAATAACCGCATTAGTTAATAACTGTGTCGCAGTTATTGACAATATAGTACAATATTTAATCCTAATGTTAACAATTAATGTAAGGGTAGGTGTGTGTGTTGTGTTGTGTGTGTGTTGTGTGTGTGTGTGTGTGTGTGTGTGTGTGTGTGTGTGTGTGTATGTGTGTTTGTGTTTAATGTGTTTAATTAAATACACTTTTGATAAAGTATAAAAATTAGCTTATCGTTGTTGACTACTGTACGTTGGTCTCTCCTAGTCCATAGGGAGGGTGAGGGTCAGAGGGGTTATTACAGGGTTTCGTATCTAGTTTTCCTTCTCCATAACCTCGTCTGTAAGCCAGTTGGTGCCGACATTTTAGGTGAAGCTGGCTTCCACCCAAACTTTTTGGTAGGATCCCATAATCCAAGAAACACACTTTATGTGCGATAATTTAGTCTAAATAACACGCGTAATGAAATATTGGTGGTAATTCTGTAGTTGAAATCAGTGACAGTGACATCAGATACAAATTAAGTGCTATTTATGATATCACCAACTTTAGTTCGACTTAATAACAGAATAGCATTTGGCCATCTTTTAACAAAGATTAGAAAATTTAAGAAAAATTTAGTTTATTGATTTCAACAACAGAATTAGCACCATTCACGATGTTTAGATACGTCAGAAATTGCTCTATCCAATTTACGAGATTTCCTGTACAAACAGATTTGATTATGCTTTTGTTTGTTCATTAGACAACAGAAACAAAATATTAAGGTTTATGTTTACTACTATAGTGGCCCCGCTGACTCAGTGTTTTGTTAACGATCACTGCGTTAAGCAACATTCGCTAAAGGTGGTCCTTGCATGGGTAACCACTTTGTGGCATTTACATTTGCGAGCGTTTCCGTGCTTCGGAAGGCACGTTAAGCCGTTGGTCCCGTTTGCCAGTAAAATGGCAGTCGTTAAGCATGGTTGAAGGCCTTATGGGCGGCTTGAAAATCTTCAACAGCAAGTCGCCACAGCCTGTGCCTGTCCATTTCAACACGGCAATATGCTCACCACCTGTTACGTGGAACAAAAATGCATACGGTGTAAATATAGTATGCCTCTGCCTACCCCTTCGGGGATAAAGGCGTGACAATATATAAATGTAAACATTGTGGGACACTTTTCATACAGCGCCATCTAGCCCAAAGTAATCTAATATTAGCTTGTACTATGGTAACCAGATAACTGATACACATACTTATATATTTCTAAATACATATATTTTATAGATAAATAACACCCAGACACAGAATAAACCATCGTGCTCATCATACAAAGTTTTATCCTGGGTGGGAATCGAACCCACGACCTCTTGCGTAACAGTCGGATGCACTCCCACCGCGCCACAGAGGCATTCAAATATGTATGTATGCATGTATGTATGTTGTAGTAAAGCTGTAATAATATTTGAGAAACAATTTTTAAAAGCAATTATATATACTTCTTATATCATACAATTTTAATTGGAAAATATAAAGTTTGGAGCTAGACTCGAAGCAGCGTCTTTTGACTTGCCGACTGAGTTTGTTTGTTTTCAATATCGCGCTAATCTCAAAAACTACTAATTCCATTTGATAAGATCTTTTCGTGTTCTTTTTTAATATTTTTTTTTATTATATCATAACGCTACTAGCCAAGAGAGCGAAGCAGTATTATATAGTACATATTAGTATAAATGATTATAAATCGGGTAAACTTTCATACATTATTGAATACTTAATGAAGGACAGGATTAAATGGGTGCCACGGCCACGGTGTTCGAAGTATCCCATTGAGAGCTTCAACATTGAAATTCCACAAACTGAACCAATTCTTTCACTCCACTTTCAATCCTTACCGACCTATATACATTCTTTCAAAGCTGGATAAAATAATAATGACACAATCAGGTTAAATAAATTAGCGTTATCACATGAATTCGATATTAGGTTACTAATTAAAGTGGCCATTAGTAATGAAATGAAAAATCTTGCGTGTATGTAATAAGAAAAGTAACAAGCATAATAACGGACGCTTGCTTCGGAGATTAGCGCTTTAAAACAAACAAACAATTAAGCTATCACACAAAAAAGTCTACCGTTGTATAATATTATTAGGTATAGATATTTTGTACGGATCATCGGATTACGGGTGCTTCGGAAGGTACGGTAAGCGTTGGTCCCTGTTGCCAGTAACATGGCAGTCGTTAAGTCAAGTTGAAGGCCTTAAACTTAACACGTTTTCAATTACTTTCGTAGGCGAGAACGAGAGAGAGCGAGCAATAATCATTGCTCTATGACGTAAACCTACTCAAATAAAAATTAAAGTAAAGTAATTGCCGAAAACCGCAAAAGTCATTTTAGGTAGTAAATATATTTCTGGAACAACGACTTTTACCAGACAATTACTGGTAATCGATTTACCAAATAGTGACAGTAATAAATGATTTGTTTGCCAAATGATACTTTATGAAAAGCAAATTAGCTTCGCAGATTATTTGCGACTGGGTCATTAATCAACCCAGTAGTTAGACCGAGACAAAAATATGTTTCATAGGTACTATTGAATTTCCATACTTAGATTCTGTTGAAAATTACCGTTTGTATTTTTTTTTCAACTAATAGTTTTTTGCCAGAAGTTTTTATAAAAATACCTAAATAAAAATATCTTTATTTTGCATAGATAATTTTAACTGCACTTACTAAATGTCATACACTATTTAATATATTTAAAGTGACCACCACCGGTTCGGAACGCGGCCCACCTGAGAAGAACCGGCTAGAAACTTAGGAAGGTTTTTTTTGACGGCCTATTTACAATTTAATATTTTTTTACTTTGCCCGCAGATCAGGCCGTCCAGGCGTCCCTGTCCTGCAAATAGTCTTTAACGGAGTAATAACGTTTTTCACAAAGCTTTTCTGTTGTTAACTTTTTAAATTTATTTAATGGTAAATTTCCCATGTCATGGGGAAGCTTGTTGTAAAAGCGTATACAGTATTCGGTATATTTCGATATATATACTTATATTATAATTGGGTGTAAAGTACTCCATCAAGAACTCCGTCGCCTAAGTGACGTCACCTGCTAACGGTTTCACCTACTGATTAACGGACGATGCAACGATGTAGTTACGGGGTTGGGAGATTTTTACGCGGGAAAATTGACAAGTGCGGACGCTTGCTATAAAATAAATTTACTAAAATGACATTTTATTTAAACATTATCTATTTTTGTATTATTCGTTGTTATTAATCTATTTTATGGAATTTTGATTACTAGTTTATAATAATATTGATGACAATTTGTAATATAATTTATGTACCGAATTATCTGTTAATCAATTTATGAGTCACAGTTACTTGAATTAAAGAATTATTATTATTAAATATTATTTTCTAAAACTAGTGCATTTATACATCTAGTTTGAATGTCTCTGTGGCGCGGTGGGAGTGTATCCGACTGCTACGCAAGAGGTCGTGGGTTCAATTCCTACCTACGATAAAACTTTGTGAGATGGGCACGATGGTTTATTCTGTGTTTTGGTGTTATTTCTCTACAATATGTATGTATTTAGAAATATATAAGTATGTTTGTCAGTTATTATTATTTGCAAGAGTAGTTCATTGGTTTAGCTCAAATAATCTTTGCCTTAATGAAAATAAAACTAAATGTATAAAATTTACTCTACCAATGCCAATGTTCAACTGAATGGACAAGTGTTAGAGTTTGTAGAATCAACTGTGTTCCTAGGTATAACTATTGATGCCAATTTGCAGTGGGGCCCACACATAGAAAAGACAGCCTCTAGATTAAGTTCGGCTGCATACGCTGTAAAAAAGATCAGGACTCTAACAGATGTGGATACGGCTAGAATGGTTTACTTCAGCTATTTTCATAGTATTATGTCTTACGGTATTCTCCTTTGGGGGAGTGCTGCAGATTTAAATATTATTTTTGTTCTACAAAAGCGGGCTGTACGCGCTATTTATAATTTGGGCCCTAGAGTTTATCTCCGAGAAAAATTCAAAGAAGTAAATATTCTAACCGTACCATGACAATACATTTTTGCCAATCTAATGTATGTCCAGAAAAATCTATCAGTTTTATAAACTCTGTAATAAACATAATATAAACACTAGAAATAAAAATAATCTGTCAGTCCACCACAGTCGACTACATAAGATTGGCGATTCTTTCCAGGGTAATTAAATTGTAAATAGGCCATCAAAAAAAAAGCCTTCCTAAGTTTCTTGCCGGTTCTTCTCAGGTGGGCCGCGTTCCGAACCGGTGGTCACTTTAAATATTTTAAATAGTGTATGACATTTTGTAAGCGCCCTTAAATCGATCTATACGTTTTGAAAGGACAGGTGTTTTTTGGACTGTTCTAGTCGCCTTAACGTTTGAGTGGTATGAACTTCACTCGATAGAAAAAACATCCCTAAGTTACGTCTTCTCCGTATATTTTTTAAATTTTATGACAATACTACTGAAACATACAATTTTTATACCCAACTTAAGCTACTAAATATTAATAGACAAATTCGCATAATTTGACTATATAAAGAACTCGGACAAGACATACGTGTATGAAGCGATTGATGAATCTTAAAAAGCGAAAGAAGTATGCATAGATCGCGAAGCCTGGCGATCTGTCCTCTCTGACTACCCCGTCAGGGATACAGCGTGAAGATAGTTTAGTTTAGTCTTTTTTACATATAATATGATTTTCATAGTTAATATTTTTTAAATATTATCAAATTCGCGCTGCTGTGACCCGAGCAGTCGCGCACGGACGAAGACCTAATTTCCTAAATGCGCTAAATGCTACTTTTACAGGAATGGTATTCTATGCTGTTAACTTGTTCTCATATTACCGAAGAAACTGCCGGCTGTACTGCTTTTCTTATAATTTAGAGAACAATCCACTCAGTCTAACACAGCCAGTGCTGAACGTCGGCATTTCCTCATTTTATTTTGGGAAGGCAATTGCTCTTAATGACGCTGACCAGACGGCTAGGTGTGGAGTTTTGATTAGAGTTTTTAGGTGCAACACTTGCAATTGTAGCTAGCTTGGACCCTAAAAGATTTCGGTCCATCACATACATTTAGAGGAAGCCCGCGTTATATTTAATGTACCTGTGGGAGTAATTTTTTAAAGGGTCCATGGGGCCTACTGAGAACTTCGGGTCCCAAAGCTTCAATTGCAAGTAGTACACCATCTAACTAACGGATAAGGTCATGACGAAGAGATGGAAATCTCATCACAAATGCCCAAAAAACCCCTATATAGTTTGACCAGGACCGCTGTACCGCTCACTGCATACAAAATTGTATGCCGTGAGCGGTAGATATATCTGGTTATATAGATGTAGAATTCATTCAACATGAAAGAAGAGCAGTGATGCAAATATTCTTTCCCTATTGTTACTTACTGATCAGTCACGCCTTTATCCTCAAAGGGGAAGGCAGAGGCATAAAATACGCCCGCATTTTACCGTATGCTTTTTGTCCCACGTAACAGGTTGTAAGCAAATTACCGTGTTGATGCTATTGAAACTTGCCAAGCGGCCCGTTAGGCCTTCAACCTGCCTTAACGTCTGCCAGGTTACTGGCAACCGCACAAAGCGCTTCTACTTTGTTTAGTATAGGAGTATAGATAAAAAAGGGTGTGTGTACCAGAGTACACAGATAAGAAGTGAAACTTCTTTACGACATATAATTTTTCTATTATTTACAACTTCACGAACTATGTGTAGATGAATAAGGCTTTACGCATACGTCGATAAAGAAGTTCACTTCGAAACAATATGATGCGTCATACGTCGATAAAGAAGTTTCACTTATGATAAAGAATTTTCACTTCAAAATAACATGGCGCTTAATCGAAAAATGTGACGATTTTTTACAGCTATAAAATTTCTCTCAACGTTGATAAAGAAGTTTCACTTATGGTAAAGAAGTTTCACTTCAAAACAACATGGCGCGTAACCGAAGAACGTGGCTATTTTTTTACAGTTATAAAATTTCTCTTAACGTCGATAAAGAAGTTTCACTTATGACAAAGTTTCACTTCAAAAAATCTTACAACTGGAAGTCTAACTAACCCGTCGATTAATCCGTAAAAATGCATTTTTTGCGTCATAAACGGCCATAACATTTTTTAAGTTGACTTCGAAGTTTGAATTTTTTACAACTTCAAGGCACCGTAGACCTGAGTAAATAATTTAGTTTTATAATTCATTCGATACCTTCATGCGTTCCCGAGATAAAGAGTCTGTATAGACAGACAGACAGGCGAACGAGCGGACGAATAATAAAGTGATCCAATATTTAATGATTTTATATTTCACGGCTGCTGTAATCCGGTCGAAACGTCGGGAAATATAAGGTAGGCTTTGTACCTAATAATATAAGTCGCGAATAAGACCCGAAATATCATAGATCCTATTATTGTTCCGTATTTTACTTTACATGTACCTACAGAACTCTAAAAATATATTTTTAATTTTGTGAGAATCGCAACATATCAAGCACTAGCTGTCTTACCCGGCTTCGCCCGTGATAAAATTCGAACCCCGTTGCACCCATTTAATTCCGTCGTTTATTAATTTCACAATAATGTATGAACATTTTCCAGATTCGTTGATTACATCTCCGCCCTCCCGCCCGCACGGCCCGGTCGAATTATGGTTACACGAAATTAATTTCTTTGCGCATTATTTTGAATTAACCATTATTCGTAAGATATTCATTTAATTTGCACGGTGCCAACTATCGTAGTAAAAATGATAAGGATTAAAAGCATATTTTTGTAAATAACCGCTTTACAATTGATGATTTTTTTAAATATTTAAATGGATATAGTATGTTACTCTTAAAATATAGACATATACCGTAGTGAACTTTTTTGTTGACCTACATTAGATACTCAGTTTCACCATACATTATTTTGTTATATCTCAAAGGGTTTAGGCAGCGTTTTCGTTAAAAAGTTTCCAGACGGCTTATTTTTTCCGACATCCCCAACAAATATCGTTATATTTTAGTCAATTTATACAAAAGTAAATTTTTACAATGAATCACTCTAACTATTAAAAAACCGCATCGTAAATCGTTAGGTAGTTTTAAAGATCTAAGCATACATAGGGACAGACAGCGAAAAGCGACTTTGTTTTATAATTATGTAGTGATAAACAAAATGTTAAAGACAAATATTTTTCTCAACCATATACTAAACAAAATAAATAGGTAATAAAATAGTACTTATCTAAGTATTTATGCCTATTCTTAGATAAAAAGTAAGATATGACTAAAGCCGTTTATTATACTAGATTTTACTACATCAAATTTGGTTTGTATTTTATTATTCCTTATACTAATAATGTTTTAAAATCCTCACCTGAAAATTTATTACTGTGAATACACGTATTTTAAAAACAATCTAACAATAAGGTACACGAACTACTTACCAAATTACAGCAATATTTATAAAAAAAAATCACCATTTCACCAATTACTACAACAATTGAATAAATATACTAAATTTTAAGTAATTTATCACTTCTTTTTTTAAACAACGAAAGGAAAGTATTTAATTTTCCCGCCCACCGTTTCAAATGCGCGCCTATACAGGAACCGGCTCAGACAAACGCTGATAACGGACTGCCCGAAATGCGTAAATAAGGCCGCTTGTGCACTAAATGTGCCGCCTACACAATTAAAAATAATAATTATATTAATAAGCTGGTAGAAAGCGTGCAGAGGGTATTTTGAAAGCACTGCTATCTTTACAATTATTTCACTCTTAAAAAAATAAGTTGAAAACTGTGATTTAATATGCGTAGATAAACCATGAAAAAAAAGTGTGTGTACACATGCTTTAGAAGTTATATTTCTTTGCCGTAACAAGTTAAAAATCTTTTTAAAGAATTTATCTTTCGCCTTATCTTACGTTTATAGAAAAAACTAAAATGTTGACTATAGGTAACCTCAGGGTGTTTGAAAACTACTTTGAATTTAGCTATAAGTTGTCATGAAAACACATTATCAGCTAAGTTCATGGTGTCGGTTTTTCGTGACAGTCTGCGCGCGCATTGTCACATCATTCATCATCATTTTTCGTTAACGTGCCAAAAGCAGTATAACTTTAATAAATACTCTAAGACACTTTTTCACACAGCACAATCTAGCCCAAACTAAGCTAAATGCTTGTGCTATGGGATCTAGACAACTGATAAAGAAACTTAAATATTTCTAAATGAATAACTGAGAAATTCCCAAACAAACATTTTCGGATAACACAAAAAAATGTTCTGACCCAGGAATCGAACCCTAAAGATCAGTGCGGCAGTCACATAGGTATACTGTTTTTTAGCTTCCATCTTGCTGCTCATAATCCACTAAAGGGAAATCTAATTAATTTCCTTTAGGTAGGTAGTTGCCCAATATGGCTATAGTTGAGTCATTATAATAGGCCACATTTGACAAGTGTCAGTTTTTGCTTCATAGTGAGATGACGTGATTAAAAATATCGATTAATGTGAACGAACCGATACGGACATCAAACATATCTGAATCGAATCAGTTATTTTGAAAAAGTAAGCTATAAAGAAGAAAGTGGTATAGTATTTCAGTTGAATCCCTCTCCAATAATTGTTATACTTTTTCTATCGTAAATTTAGGAACAATATCTGAAAACTAAACGAATAAATATATATATATATATATATATATATATATATATATATATATATATATATATATATATATATATATATATATATATATATATATATATATATATATATATATAACAATATCAATATATATAATAAAGGTTTTAATAGTTTTTTTCTTCGAGTACTTTATATCGTGAAGGCTGGCAATGTGGGTATTAATTTATAGTGCTGCACAAAAACAGAAAAAGAATAAATGCCAGGTAATTTTGTAGAAATGAAATAAATAAATAAGAAGCCACAGTACCAATATTACGTTTAGTTGCACAGAAATAATAAAAAAAAACAAGGAGAAGTCCTGGAGTAGGTTAATTACGTATATATTTAGAGAAAAAAAAATGTTTTGAACGCCGGACCTTCATACGTCGGAGCTCTAGAGCACTAGATCTAGGACAACTGGATGTGAATAGCCAGCTGAGTTTCTAGACGGCTAAAAAAGCACTAATATAGAAACAAAAACAGCAAACATACATACATATTGTCACGCCTTTATCCCCAAAGGGGTAGGCAGAGGCATACTATACGCCTACATTTCACCGTATGCATTTTTGTCCATACGTAACAGGTAGTGAGGCCATTGCCGTATTGAAATGGACAGGCGCAGTTACTCTTTTCCGTAAAAACTACTGAATGAATTTTAATGAAGCTTTACAATAATATAAGCTTACACATCATTATAATACATAGGCTATTTTTTATCCCAGAAATAAATTCCTGTGAGAAACGAGCGTCAACTAGTACTACATAGGAATGACGAAAAATGTGTAGGTATGATTAAAACAAACCTTTAAAAGTGGTGCAGTAATTCCAAAAGTCTCATTACATTCGATTCTGCTACGATTTTCTTGGTAACCTCCCTAGTGTTTGAAATGGAAAAGGGTCCACTGCCGGAACGTTGTTACGACGTTCAAGTCTTTAGAACATAAATTGTTTATTTTCTTTACAATGGTTTATTTGTGAATGTAGGTAGCAAAATAGCCTTCTTTAAATTGACTCAACTATAGTGCAACTTGAATTTTAATTAAATTAAATGTTTCATTACCCTACATTCTTTTGAGCAAAACCCTATATATGCCTGGGCGGAAACGGCAATAGCCTGTCTTGTATTAGTAAAGTTCTCGTCTACGGCTCGGCTTTCAAACTCATACTCGACCTGCAATTGCCTGTTTCCCGGCCTTTAATGTGCTATTCTATTCTTAATTTGGGCTAGATGAAAATGCAATGAAATGTAAACTATTGATTGTGATCTTGCAACTTTTGGTTGAAATGATTTTGACAAAACATACTGGGTGGCAACTATGGTGACTGAGAAATAAAATACTTCCGGAAAAGGTCAAGGTTAACTGCTATATTCTCTATAAACAAAACAATTTACGCTAAATTGAGGAATTTCATCGAGAATTTCACTTACGTAATTGGTTTTTAATAAGCATTCGTGGCCCCACTCACTCAGTGTTCAGTAAACGATCACTGCGTTTAGCAACTTTCGCTATAGCTGGTCGTTGGGTGACCACGTTGAGAAATTTATATTTGCGAGCGTTTGCGTGCTTCGGAAGGTACGTTAAGCCGTTGGGCCCGGTTGCTAGTAAAATGGCAGTCGTTAAGCCTGGTTGAAGGCCTTATGGGCGGCTTGAAAAATTTCGACAGCAGGTTGCCACAGCCTGCGCCTGTCCATTTCAACGCGGCAATGGCCTCACTACCTGTTACGTGGGACAAAAATGCATACGGTGAATTTGGGCGTATAGTATGCCTTTGCCTATCCCTTCGGAGATAATAGCGTGATAATATGTATAATAATGTGTGTAATATGTTTTTAGTAAACTTTCGCGGGCTGCAAGGTCGTGAGGTGCCGACAAATAACTTAGAAAATTGCAGTTGGACTTCAAGATGACAAAATAATGACAACCAAGGGGAAGCCTTACAAATAGGGGAGGGGGCAAAATGTATTTATTCTTTTGTGAACGATCTGACATAATGATAAGGGCCGCTTTATACTTTTGTCAATATAATATGTGGGCATCACAACACTGTTGTAAAAAGATTTGTTTAAATTTAATTGTGTGCTTTTATACAGGGTCATTCTTAAAACACCAGCAACCTAATTGGTTCGTTGAGGCGTGCAGTACGTGATGAAAAAGAGCCTCCTGAGACTCTTTTTCATCACGGAAACTCCTAAGTTGGAAGCGAATTTACAGTTCAACATATGGTAGACCTTTCAAAAGTCGTAGAACAAACGTTATTGTTTATGACCTAGCTGTGGATAGCTAGGGGTTTTTATAAAAGTGATATCATCAGTAGTAACGTTGAAGTAGAATCTGTTTGTACGTAACAAAATATCCTCTGATGTCGATACCCTTCACAGCTTTTTCAAACTGGATCCGTCTTTGTCAATAGTTAACGATTCGTTGAAAAAAAATAAACTTTCGGTCAAATCGCGGTCAAGGACTTTTAAAACATGTGGTATAGATATGCCCATGAAATCCCGTTAGATTTCAATAAAAAATATTTATTCGTTTAAAAATAGATTTGAGTCCGAGACTACCAGGTCTTTAATTGGGCGTGCTAATTAGTGTCTAGCACATAAGACCTTTTAGCCTTTTTGCTACCACCTCACTAAAAAGGTTCAAAATTTCTTCCAAATTTAACGTCTAAAATTAACACATTTTATTAAATTTAAATTTCCGTGCTTCGGAAGGCACGTTAAAATGGCAGTCGTTAAGCCTGGTTGAAGGCCTTTTTTATGGGCGGCTTGAAAAATTTCAACAGCAGGTCGCCACAGCCTGCACCTGTCCATTTCAACACTGCAATGGGCTCATGGTACAAAAATGGAAACGGTGAAATGTGGGCGTGTAGTATGCCTCTGCCTACCCTTCGGGGACAAAGGTGTGACAGTATGTATGTAATATATATATATATATATATATAAATATATTTATAATTTACATATGATATTCTATCATGTCTAAATTCCCTAACACAAGCTTTGATGATTTGAGGTTGATAAAATCGTGTACAGATTGTTATTATTTACTAGTTTATATCCGTGATTTTTCTAGTAAAGTTTTTTTTGTAGTCAGTTTCTTTATATTTTTTTATTTTTTTAATTTAGAGTTTTATCCTAGAGGAATAAATACATCAAACCCATTGTACCTTATGCTATACTTAACTGCTAAGACCATATACCTACTAATTTCAAGAGAAACGTGAACAAAGAATCGTGTGTTCCATAATAGTATTTTAGCGGTAGAATGCTTGAGCTACTTCCGATAGAGGTTCACCCAAAACATTCTGTATGACACCTATTAATGCTAAATTTATTAATTACTCCTCCTTCCTCTCAACCTCGTTCCGGACACACTCCATCAACAAATGTTGCACATCTTGAACCGTTTTACAGGTCAGACATTTTGGTGAGCTCACCTTTCCCATTAGACATGCAAACTTTGCCGATGAATAGTGTGACCGAAAGTCGTTTTCAAAAGGTACTTGTGCCGGCGATGTATGTAGTCTATGTATTGATCCAGAGTTCAGATCATCACCTTCACACCAAATATTATCTGACCTTTCACATTTTTGTTTCGTTGAGATGAATTTTTGGGACTACCTTTCATACTACGAATGGTGAAGATGATATAGCAAGATATTTTACACATGTATTAGGGCTAGCGCATATATAAACTTGTAGTTGAACAACTATTTAGTTGTGTAATAATGTCTATAGGACTATATTAAAGCGCGCATACTGTTAACTCGATAGTTGTTCGACAAAAATGTCAGCTGTATCGATCTGCTTTTAATTATAAAGTTGGACAACTATCATAAAACGCTTAATTTGTATTGCACATACCATGTCGATCCGCGACAAAACAGTTTAGTCGATGCAAAAGTTGTATTTTTGCGCTAGCCCTTAGGATGGAGTTGTAACAATTTTAATCTCGAATCATCTTCCCGAGTTTTAAGAATACCTCACAGCAATGTTAAAATACTCGAAGCTCTCCTAGCCCCGCTAACTCAGTGTTCTGTAAACGATCAATGCGTAAAGCAACTTTCGCTGTGGCTGGTCATCGGAGAAGTGAGTGCTTGTGACATTTCTGTTCACTAGAGTTTCCATGGTTCGGAAGGCACGTGAGGCGTTGCTCCCGGGGACCGAGTCTGCTATTTTAATCGTGTCGAATCAAAATCGTCGCTCAAAAGAAAGTCACCGATAGCATTTTGACAGTTTTTCGTGGTCTACTATTACAATCGTACTCAAATAGACTTTATCTGTCGGCCGATAGAATTCTACTAACACGTACCGCGCCAGTGGCCGCTAGTCAGATGCATTTCTGATAGTCTACTAACATTTTGACAGCTAAAAACAGCGATTCTGGTTCTATTCTACGACTTGTCAATAGTAGACTTGGCCCCCTGGTTGCCAGTAACTATGGCAGTCGTTAAGCTAAGTTAGAAGAACTTAGAAAAGAGCGCCTAAATCAACGTTTATACATAGAATCTCTTGAAAAGAAGATAGTTGACTTACAATATAAAACTAGAACTTCTGGTATTGAAATCCGAAATATTCCCCAGACAGATAATGAAACTACCACGAGCCTCATTAAAACTGTCTGCAACTTGGCCAAACTGGTGGGAGCGTCAATTGCAGATTCAGAGCTTCGAGACGTGTATCGCCTTCCTGGTAAGACCACCTCAAGTAATTCTCGCCCCATCATAGCGGAGTTCTCAACTGTACGTACTAAGCAAAACATACTCTCTGCGATCCGAACTTACAACAATCGTACAGAATCCAAGGAAAACAAGTTGAATACTGAATTAATTGGTATCTCTGGGAAACAACAGGCCGTGTATGTTACAGAACAACTACCTCCGAGCTCCAAGAGGTTATTTTATCTAGCCCGGGAATTTGCCAAGAACCATCAGTATACCTTCTGCTGGATTGTTAATGGAAAAATCTACCTACGCAAGAAGATTGGATATGTAAGATTGGTGATAAGCAAATCCTGATAAATAATGAAAGAAGTCTACAGGAACTCAGCGATAAGGCTATATGACTCGGAGCGGGGGCTCAGGGGTTCATTATGTATGCTATTGTTTCTTTTTTATCTAAATCTGGTAGACACGCCATAAATATAAACAACACATTATTCACTATACACTTAAATACACACAATCATAAATCACCAGACTTACGTATTAAGACTACTTACAAATATTACACCATTTCAGTTTCACACTCACTTATACGGTATACTCAAACAGTGGGTCCGGGTTGCTTACATACTCAGGGTAATATAATCTTCCAAAGTATACTCTCTGATATTTACACGTCATTTCTCGTTCCTTATTTTGAAATTTTCTTTTACTTTAATGGCTACAATTAAATTAATAAATAGCGAATTGGATAGCGTTGATAACTCGCAATCATTTGTGTGTGATCCACAAGAATGTGTAAAGTATATTAATAGTTCTGATTCCAATGTGATTCTATTCCACATGAATATTTGTAGTGTAAACAAAAATTTCGATTACCTCCTAGCTTTATTATGTTTATCAAAATTTGAAAGTGATATACTAGTACTTACCGAATGCTGGTTGAGTAAAGTGGCTAATTTGCTTGCCCTAACTGGTTACCGGCCACACCGTACGAACAATGTACACAATCAAAATGACGGTGTTATAATTTATACTAAAGATGGCCTAAATGTGTCAGTGAGTGCGCCATACTTTAATTATGCTTCTTGCCTTGTGTGTAAGGTGGCGGTAATAGCGATTTATCGCTCACCATCGTACTCCAATGTCCACCATTTCAATGAATTCTTTACTAGCCTAAATAATCTATACAAGGACTTATCTCATTATTTCATCGTAGTCCTTATTGGTGATATCAATATTAACATTGAGCAGAGCGATAGCGACGACTGTACTCTTGACTATCTTTTTCTAAACGCGTCTCACGGTCTATTGCCAACTCACCGAATTCCTACCAGACTAGGTAGATGTTTAGATCATACTTTCCTTAAATCTAAATTATTTTCCACTACCCTGGTTCTTAATTCACACATTACAGATCACAAACCCATTGTTCTAAGTATATCAAATGCCAATCTATCTCGGATTAAAGCTGATAGATACATAGTCCAACAAAATATTGTATCGATTAAATCGGAGATAGAAGCCATTAATTTTTCTGCTATTTATAAAATCGATGATCCGAATAAGGCTATGAATATGTTCATATCTCTATTATCTGAGGTGGTTGCACGAAATACGAGAAAATATATCTCTCAAGGAAACAACGTACCATCAAACCGTGGATTACCCCAGGTCTCCTAAGGTGCATGCGACACCGTGATAAACTGCATAAGCTATCAAAAAATCTCCTGAGAACATAAAATTACAGTTAACTTATAAAAGATACCGAAACTTTTGTAACGCCCTACTACGTAAATTAAAGAGAACTTATGAAAAAGTTGATTTGGAGAACACTAAAAATAATCCTAAAGCTATGTGGAAGGCCATTAAGGAAATCACTAACACCGGCAAATCACGTTCTTGTGCTATTGAACTCCTCAATCTATACGATAGTCCTAAAATCGCTATAAATGAAGTGTGTTCACATTTTACCAATATGGGCAAAAATATGGCCTCGAAATTATCTATGAATTCAAACATTTCACCATCTGACCAGGGCATGAAATACATATATAAACATAAGACACCATTAAATTCCTTGGTCATAGAACCTATAGATGAGAATGACGTTCACACTATCATACAACAACTGCGTGGAGACTCTGCTACGGGCTGGGATGGTATCCCATCCAAAGTACTTAAAGTATGTAGCCATGTGTTTGTCCCTGCACTAACTTACATTTTTAATCTTTGTATCCAGAAGGGTCCATTTTCCGACTCTCTTAAAAATGCTATAGTGCACCCCGTTCATAAAGGTGGGAACAGGGACTGCGTAAACAATTATAGACCCATATCTGTTTTACCCTCGCTTTCAAAAGTTCTCGAAACAATTTGTTTAACAAAAACCTAAATAGTCCGGTCAATTTAGACATTCGAAGTTACATAAAGTCCCAACAAGCTGAATTTCTGTGAAGTTGTTTAAAACATAATTATAAACAATGTCTCCAAGTTCCCCATCATTCCCGTTTAAGGAAAAAAATTTATTCAAGGTCAAAGGTCAAAAAAATGAGTTTTTCGCGATTTTCAGCAAAACGGTAAGTTTTATCATAAAAGTACATCAGACAAAAATTGTAGATCATAAAATTATCTATAAAAAATGTATCAATACTTTTTTTCTTACGAGCCACCGTTTCTGAGATATAACGATTCAAAAAGTTATAAAAGTTGTTATCGTCATAATATGCATGAGTACGCCACGTATATACATCTAGAGTTGTTATATTTTATCGGTCGTACAGTTGGTATTTTCTATCGGTCATTGTAACTTATACTTACAATATAAAATATACATAAGTTTTAACTATAAGAATATCAGGTCAAATAAAATCCAGTCCCTTAATCTTTAAGCCAGTAACTTCGTAACTTCGAGACATCTGTTTCTTGTTCTATTGTGTGCGTGGCTAGGGTCTTATACCTGCTATAATAAATGAAATACCGTTTTCTATTGTGTGCGTGGCTAGGGTCTTATACCTGCTATAATAAATGAAATACCGTTAGTCTTGAGCGTCACTCTGTAGTGAAAACACGTGTTTATCCTAACCTATATTGTGCTGTTTTGAGTTTTATATTAAAAATGTCTGAATATTGTTTTATTTGTACTAAACTTTTAATTGAAAGTGAAGTTGTTACTGTTGAACGTGGTATGAAGACATTAATTAATGCAAGTATCGAATGAGCTGATGATTTTTCGGAATATCTCAAAAATCAGAAATCTGTGACAATACATGAAAATTGCCGTAAAAATTATACTCGAAAGTCTTCTATTGCTGCAGCTAATAAAAGACAACGTGAAGAACAAGAAGCCAATACTGTACATTTTTTATAGATAATTTTATGATCTACAATTTTTGTCTGATGTACTTTTATGATAAAACTTACCGTTTTGCTGAAAATCGCGAAAAACTCATTTTTTGACCTTTGACCTTGAATAATTTTTTTTCCTTAAACGGGAATGATGGGGAACTTGGAGACATTGTTTATAATTATGTTTTGAACAACTTCACAGAAATTCAGCTTGTTGGGACTTTATGTAACTTCACCCTCATTTTTTGGTCTAAATTGACCGGACTATAAAGAGATATTTGCAAAATTATCATATCCTAGCTGACAACCAATACAGATTCCGAAATGGTATCTCAACAGAAGATGCTCTATGGGAATTTACACAATCGGTTGCTAGGTCCCTCGATAGTCAGACAAAGTGCCTGGGAATGTTCCTGGATTTATCCAAGGCGTTTGACACAGTTTCTGTTACTAAACTTATAGAAAAATTGGAGTCCATTGGTGTGCGCGGAATAGCATTGGACATTTTCACTGATTACTTGACAAATCGTTCCCAGCGGGTAAAGATTGGGTCCTTATTTAGTGATGAAGAAACTGTGTCATACGGAGTTCCACAGGTAGCATTTTAGGTCCTACACTATTTTTGATTTATATGAATGATCTCTGTAAAATAAATATTCCTGAGTGTAGGATCTACTCTTATGCTGACGACACGGCAATTCTTGTAACTGGTGGAACTTGGGAGGCAGTTAAAGCTAAAGCTGAAATAGCTATATCGACTGTCATGAAATGGTTACATAGAAATCTATTGTCACTAAATTTAAATAAGACCTTTTTCATCCCTTTTGCCCTTAGTAGCATTACCAAGCCTGCTGACACCTTCACAATTACTGCCCATTCATGTGGCATCGCATCTACGCCCTGTTCATGTGTAGCGTTAAGTAGAACTGTATGTGTTAAATACTTGGGGGTAAATATTGACGATGGATTAAAGTGGACCCAACAACTCAATATCCTGAACACAAGAATACTGCGCCTCATCCATATTTTTAAATCACTCCGAGAATCAGCTGACTTTAACACGCTAAAATTAGTGTATATGTCACTATGTCAATCAGTGATTGGTTACGGTATAACTGTATGGGGTGGAGCCGCTAAGACTACTTTCCTGACTGCAGAGCGAGCTCAACGGGCCGTACTTAAAACAATAATGTCGAAACCGTACTTATACCCTACCAGCAGACTTTATGAAGACTGTCAACTTCTCACTGTACGTCAATTATATATTGTCAGCACAGTTCTTAGGATACATGGGAACATACCTCTATCTAACCCAAGTAAACGTACAAATATTCCCTCAGGAGTTCGTCATAACACCACGTTCTCTGAACATCACTTTTTTGTTTTAAGCAGGCATATATATAAAAATGTCCATAAGGTACTTAATATAACAGACCTAAATAAATTTATCCTAACAAAAAATTAAACTGAATGGCTTTTACAACAGGATTATAATAATACAGAATACTTACTTACCTTTATTACGTGATAGCAGTTACCCTATCCATTAATATTCACATGTACGCAGATATACTTACACACACGCACACATACCCCACCCACACACACCTATACACTTACACACACACACACTTACACTCACACACACACACACACACACACACGCAAGCGCGCGCACCGCGCTCCCACGCACACATCTGCTTTATTATTGTGTTTTCAGAAATATGTAACCATATACTCGTAATACATCAACTACTAAAATGTACCATTTGACCGAACACTGTTCCCTAAGATACAGGCTTATAGCCTAGTTTAGGAAACAGGGCTTATCATAAGACTTTGTTACTGTTTAGTTTAGATATTATTATTATTAAGTTGAAGGCATTCAAGAGCAACTCGCCACAACTGACACTTGTCCATTTTAACACGGCAATGTTCACCTCCTGTTACGTGGCACAAAATGCTTACGGTGAATTGTATGTATGATATTGTATTGCATTTGATGCCTCTACCACCCTTACGGGCTTATAGGCGTGACTAACTACCTCAATATTGCTTTATTGTGGGTTCGATTCCCACCCAGGATAAAACTTTGTGTGATGAGCACGATGGTTTATTCTGTGTCTGGGTGTTATTTATCTATAATATGTATGTATTTAGAAATATGTTTATCAGTTATCTGGTTACCATTGTACAAGCTCAGCTTAGTTTGGAATCAGATGGCGTTGTGTAAGTTGTCCCAACGATATTTATTTATTATTTTTATTGGGGTATTAAAAGCTTTCGGCGAGTAACAACAAAATGTATGAGCATTCAATAAACGTTATATAGAGACAGCTGAGGAGCTGAGAAAAGGAAAATCACCGGGTTTCTGTAAATACAATGAATTAGCGAAGCGCGGGCGTAGTTAACCAAACATCAGGGGGCCAAGTCTACTAATTCAATTCAAGAAGAGAATAGAAATCGTCGCCCAATAGAGAGCCTATAGCAAAAAACTGTCTGTTTTTGTAGTCTACTATTATAATTGCTCTCCAATAGTATATTATTATATGGCCGGCCGATAGAATGTTATTGCGTTGACCATAAAACACTGTTGGGAAAACTCTTTTATTATGGTATCAAAGACTCAGCACTGAACCTAGGTGCCTCCTACCTAAATGATCGAATACAACATGTTGATGTCAATGTAATTCGCTCCTCTGGAGCATCTGTTGCTATGGGCGTACCCTAGAGATCAATTCTGGGTCCGTCTCTATTTTTAATTTATATTAACGATCTGCCATTCTATATACAGAACTTGTGCGACATTGTTCTATTTGCTGATGATACGTCACTTATTTTTAAAGTTGATCGCACGCTTAGTAATTTTAACGGCGTAAATAGTTCACTTGCCCAAGTTGTAGATTGGTTTACGACCAGTAATTTGCTACTAAACGCTAAGATGACAAAATGTATCAGATTTAGCCTGCCTAATGTCAGGAATTGCGGTACAAATATAACATTGAACGGTGATACCCTTAATCTTGTAGAATCAACTGTATTTTTGGGGATCACTTTAGATAGCAAACTGCAGTGGAATGCCCAAATAACGTGTCTTGCAGGTAAACTCAGCTCGGCAGCCTTTGCCGTTAGTAAAGTCAGGCAGCTTACTGATGTGGCAACTGCCAGGCTGGTATACTTTAGTTATTTTCATAGTGTCATATCTTACGGCATTTTGCTGTGGGGCAAAGCAGCTGATCTACAAGTAATTTTTGTTCTCCAGAAGAGAGCTATACGTGCAATATATAAATTGAGTGATAGAGTCTCTTAGAGAAAAATTTAAAGAAATTGGCATTTTAACGGTTGCATCACAGTATATATTTGCAAATATTATGTTAGTTAAACAGAACATACATTTATACAATAGACACAGTGACATACATTCGATAAATACTAGAAATAAGCATAAATTAATTGGAACGCATCATCGTTTACAGAAGGTTCACGACTCTTTTGCAGGTATTGGCGTACGCCTATATAATAAAATTCCTTTAAACATTATGAACCTGCCGTTACATAAATTTAAGGCGGAAATTAAGACGCACCTCTTGAAAAGGGCCTATTACACAATTAATGATTATTTGAATGATAATGGAAATGAGTTGCTTGCTCTTCGCTCGAGCTATTTAATATTCGAATGAATCTTGTGTTATATTCTACTTGTCTTGAATCTGTATATATATGTTATATTTTTTTTTACATTCTACAGTATAAATAATTGAAACGCCAGGCAACTAAAGGTATGACTGCGTTTAGTCCCGGTAATAACTACATAATTATATGTAATTTGACTTTGTTGTTGTGTGAGCACCATGTACCCTTTTTTTATTATTTTGAAATTGACACAACATTGACACAATGATTTTAAACACAACATTGATTATTTTTTTGTTTGTATAAATTCATTACTATATAATTGGTCAAATATCATGTTAACCAAACTAATGTAATTACTGGCGTTTAGAAAAGAGTGGCCATGAGTTTTATTGCCAGGTTCTTCCTCAGGCTCTACCTATTGCTTTGCGAATCTGGCAGTAAATGTAAATGTAGAAGCATTATTCTTGACGTTCATAAGTGTTACTTTGTGACCTAAATGAATAAAGATTTATTATTATTATTTCCTTTATTCATTAATTACACATATCAATTACATTTTTAAATACATTAAATAAAAAAAAATCTATTTAAAAATATAAAAAATAGTATCCCACCGGCATCGGGTACAGGGACCAAGCTACCGGTGGTCAGGACTGCAGAGACAGAAATTTCCGCATTCACCTTCGCGGGACAGGCCCGGAGCGGGCTTCCCCGTAGTTATGCCCTTGAAAATGGCACTTCCACCCCCGAGCATATAGCTCTGGCTCCCTGCCTCAGACCGGCCAATTAAGGCAAGCCAGAGTTGAGATTTGCTGCACTCCCGGGAGAAGCACTCTCACTGCTCTCCCGTTAGGCCATTAAATCCTAACCGGTGCAGAAGGGCAACATAACTCTGAGGAATCGGGACCGATGTGTAGCCACGCCCATTCAGCTCGCCACAAGCTGCCCTGCTTAGTATTATTATTATTAACACACGTTGCTCTAAATTTGAATTTTGGTAGTCTATATTTATGTTTTGATAGCTAAAAACAAATTATATATTACCATGGTGCTTCCCTTTTTCTACAGGATTTACACCCATTTGCTTTCCAGTTGCAAAGGAGGGAAGAGGCGTTACGTTCTTTTTCCGACTCCCTCAAATTATCTTCTGATTAATTGCGTTGTGGGTTCCAAGACATTCTTACTTCTCCTGAGACTTCACCGAGATCGAGCTCGGTGTAACTTTTCTGGTTTTTGGTCATTGCTGTAGATCCTGGTTTACAGGAGTCACAGTAATGGGAATGCGGCTGGGATTAGTCCCAACAATAAAAAAGCTAAAAACAACTATTTTTTCTCTATTCTGCAGCTTGAGAAGTTTAATTGCGAAATAAATAATAGTTTTAGTAGACTACCTACTTTTGGACTAATCGCAGTAGAACCGCTATAGAATAGAACTAGAACGGCTTTCTATTGGAAAATAGTAGACTTGGCCCCCCAGATAAAATGCTTATACTTTTATTAACAGCGAGTCTATTTACATTATTCGAGTTATTCCAGGTTACATCAATCACGCTTTTATCCCTAGAAGAGTTGGTAGAGGCATACACAATTCACCTTGTGAGCTCGTTACCGTGCTTAAATAGACAGGCGTGTGTCGACCGAAATTGTTCAAACCGCCCAACAAGCTTTCGACTTAGCGTCTAACGACTGCTACTCGTATGTTATTGGCAACTGCTAGTCTGCAAACGATCGATGTTTGTTTCGTTGAACACACTAAACTCAGGAAATACTGGTCGGCTTTGAAAAATATGTTTGTGTTTAGTAGCCCATTTATCAAGGAAGGCTATAGGCTATATATAATCACCCTACTACTCTGAAGAGCGGAGCAGTAGTCATAAATGTTGACAAATCGGAGTCAATTTTATTTATTAATGTAGCATTTATAAGCGACGGGGTTTAAGAGGGAAGCTCGAAGTATGTCACGGGCGAAGCCGGGGCGGTCACCTAGTACATACCATATAAAATGGATTTTTTTAGCCTCGATCGAGATTGTAATCCGTGACTCTCACTTGCCAGGCGCTCTGTTTACTAAACTAAGATAGGTACCTACTGAGGATAATCAAAATTGACTCTTAAGAGTTAAAACAAAGTAGGCGCCATCTACCGGCACTTCATTAAAGTGGAAGAGATTGATAAATTTGTCAGTTTTGTCAAGTGTTCTCTTTAGGTTAGTTGGATAAGCAGCTCACCCCGCAATTTATTAAGTTTCACTGAAATGAAATAAAAGCGCTCATGGTCCCGTTGACTCAGTGTTCTGTAAACGATCACTGCGTTAAGCAACATTCGCTATAGGTGGTCCTTGTATGGGTGACCACTTTGTGGCATTTACATTTTCGAGCGTTTACGTGCTTCGGAAGGCACTTTAAGCCGTTGGTCCTGGTTGCCAGGAAATGGCAGTCATTAAGCCTGGTTGAACGCCTTATAGGCGGCTTAAAAAATTTCAACAGCAGGTAGCCACAACCTGCGTCTGTCTATTTCAACACGGCAATGGGCTCACCACCTATTACGTGGGACAGGAATCCACACGGTGAATAGTGGGCATATAATATGCCTCTGCCACCCCTTCGGGGATAAGGCGTGATGGATATTTATTTTAAAAAAAATTTCATATATCTTTAGGTCAAATGCCATTGTATTAGTTTTGTAATTAATATTAAAAAGGGCTCGTAATTGACTTATTACTGTATTCTCACGTGTCACTGGGAAGTGGCAATAAATTATGTAATATTCGAAATAGCAGGGTTTGCGCGCCTTCAGCTAAATATTCGTGGATTCCTATATCATACGCGACCTTCAGTTGAGATATTTATTTAAAAAAAAATTACATATATCTTTAGGTCAAATGCCATTGTATTAGTTTTGTAACTAATATTAAAAAGGGCTCGTAATTGACTTATTACTGTATTCTCACGTGTCACTAGGAAGTGGCAATAAATTATGTAATATTCGAAATAGCAGGGTTTGCGCGCCTTCAGCTAAATATTCGTGGATTCCTATATCATACGCGACCTTCAGTTGAGATATTTATTTAAAAAAAAATTACATATATCTTTAGGTCAAATGCCATTGTATTAGTTTTGTAACTAATATTAAAAAGGGCTCGTAATTGACTTATTACTGTATTCTCACGTGTCACTGGGAAGTGGCAATAAATTATGTAATATTCGAAATAGCAGGGTTTGCGCGCCTTCAGCTAAATATTCGTGGATTCCTATATCATACGCGACCTTCAGTTGAGGCGAGCGTCGCGTTTTCGCTCTAATCAATAAAAGTTTAGTTTAGTAATAAAAGTAAAGTCATGATAACTCTTTGATCACAATCCTCAAACTGTTAATTTTAAGAGTTTTGGAACACTAGCCCGATAGAAAGATCTGGACTTTTTTGGCCAATTCGTTCTATCGTAGAACTAACAGTAGAACTAAAAAGACTACTACTTTTAGACTTTTTTTACTTTTTGTCACAGCTTTATTCCCAAAGGGGTAGGCAGAGGCATATTATGCGCCCACATTTCACCGTATGCATTTTTGAACCTATGCGTAACAGGTGGTGAGCCCATTGCCGTGTTGAAATGCACAGTCGCAGGCTGTGGCGACCTGCTGTTGAAATTTTTCAAGTCACTCATAAGACCTTAACCTAGGCTTGACGACTGCCATGTTACTGGCAACCGGGACCAACGGCTTAACGTGCCTTCCGAAGCACGGACACGCTCGCAAATATAAATGCCACAAATTGGTCACCCATCCGAGGACCAGCCATAGTGAAAGTTGCGTTACTCAATAATCGTTTACAGAACACTAAGTCCGCAGGGTCACGAGCGCCCTTTTTACCGAAATAGATTTAAAAGTTGATGACATAGAAGACATCAAAACAGAGGAATTTTTGGAACACACCATTAGAGGTAGTATTTTTTCGTTGGAAATCGTTAAGCATTTTCCTATTAGTTTTTAGAATTCCCATCCTATTACGTCATCTTCCCATTTATAGGGTTCTGTACCTCAAAAGGAAAAACGAAACCTACATAGGATCACTTTGTTGTCCGACCGTCTCGTCTGTCTACCTATGAAGACACTTTTTCTCAAGAGCGCGTATACGTATCAAGCTGAAATTTATATCAGATACTCAAGTGTACTGTCTCTTAGGTCCGTATTCCAGAACGTTTCTCAATACTCAATCAACGCTTGAGGCTAGATTTTACCTCATAAAATCTACTATCAAGCGTCGATTGAATACGGACCTTAGAGCTGTAAAGAAATAAAACTTCTAAGTCAACGCAAAATATACAACCGTTTGTGCCGCAAATTTCTGCAAAATTTCTATATTTGCAAGGGAATCAAAACCGACAGGGTACTTTTCGTTAACTCAGAAGCTTGAAATTTGGTACTAAGCAACGTCTTAGCACAGGTAAAGGAAAAATTTCAATAAATAAAAAGGTTCAAAATTATTGGGTCACAATGGGAGAATCACCAATTAACATAGACCTCTGAGTTTTATGACGCTCATACAATTTTGCTTTCAACTCAAATAAGGTACTATTTTTTTACGGAACCCTTAGCACACGAGTTCGACTCTTGCTTGACCGGTTTTTTCAATTCGTTTGTTTGTTTATGCTACTAAGCGCTCGTAGTCCCGCTAACTCAGTGTTCTGTAAACGATAACTGCGTTAAACAACTTTCGGTATAGGTGGTCCTTGGATGGGTGATCACTTTGTCGCATTTACATTTGCGAACACTTCTGTGCTTCGGAAGGCACGTTAAGCCGTTGGTTTCGGTTGCCAGTAAAATGGAAGTCGTTCAGCCCAGTTAAAGACCTTATTTTTAAGTTTAAGGTTAAATGGCTTGAAAATGTTCGACAACAAGTCGCCACAGCATGCGCCTGTCCATTTCAACTCGGCAATGAGATCACCACCTGTTGCACGTGTTGCACTTGGGACAAAAATTAATACCGTGAAATGTAGGCGTATAGTATGCCTCTGCTTATCCCTTCGGGAATAATAACGTGACCATATGTATGTATGAATGTTTATACTACTGATGGGCCCTGATCAAATTTTTTATTACGGAGATGTTTGTTTCGGAGTTTGGGTGTAGAGTAAGAGTAGAAGCGTGCACGTCGCCATCCCTGCCAGCTACGGCTGCAACTCTACTCCAACACGAGCACCGCAAAGGGGAAGTATGTTAGGGCGTGCCCCCGAGGCGACGCGCACCAGTTCGTCCCTGCTGGTGCGAAAAGTGTGTGCCAGAGCGGCGTAGGGGACCGCCACCCTACACGCACGGCCCGACGCGGGGGAAGTGAAGGATGGAGTGCAGGGTAGCTGCGTGGAATGTTAGGGGAGGAATGACAGATAAGATGAATGAGTTGATGGATGTTATGAATGAGAGAAAGTTAGATGCAGTGTGCTTGACAGAGACCAAGCGCAAGGGCAGCGAAGTCTTGGAGCTCCCGGGTGGGATGCTCGCGCTTTGGTCTGGAGTACCAGAGAGCGAGCATGGCAGTCAGGGGGTTGGAATTTTGCTGTCCTCGCGATTGGCCTCCGGTATGTATGAGTACAAACTGTAGGTCCTAGAATCCTCTGGATCCGTGTAAAACTAGGTTTGACGAAGATTTTCCTGGTAGCTGCTTACGCGCCAGTATCTTCGTCGAACGCGAGTGAGCTAGAGGATTTCTGGGAGAGTATGAGAGAAGCTCTAAATGTTATCAAAGGAAATTAAAGACTTATAGTATGTGGAGACTTGAATAGATGGGTGGGTACCGTTCGCGATAGTTTTGAGTCGGTACTCGGGAAGTATGGGGATAAAAGGGTGAACGACGCTGGCAGGCTTATACTGGCATTTTGTAAGGAAAAGGATTTGTTTGTGGCGAACACAATGTTCAACCACAAACAAATTCATATGTATACGAGGAGATGTAAGTCAAAGACAAGCATGATAGATCTATTCCTAATGGATAGTCGGCTCCGTAAACAGGTGATGGACACAAGGGTGTATCGAGGCGCTGAGCTAGGATCAGACCACTACCTAGTAATAACTAGGATTAGGGGTCTGTTCGCGGGTTGGCGTCATCGTGCCGAGTGTCCTGAACCTGAGCCGACTTATAGTATCGAAAGCTGGAAGCTGCAGGATGCATCCATTAGGGGTAAATATAAAGAAAGGGTAGCCGAAAAGCTTGGCGACGTCAATGTTAGTAGTGAGAATGTGGAAAGTGTATGGCAGAATCTTAGGTATAGTATGGTAAATGCCGCTGTGGAAGTGTGTGGAGAAATTAAAAGAGGCAGAAGTAATAAGCGTGACGCATAGTGGAATGAGGAAGTGAAAGAAGCAGTTCGAATGAAGAAGAAAGCATGGTTAGACTATTTAACCTCGCGGAATGATTTTAATATGAAAGAGAGATACAAGCTGCAAAAAGTTAACACGAAGGCACTGATATAAGAAGCTCGTGAAAGGTGCAGAATGAAAGCGGATGAAAGGTTGTCGTCCAATTTCCGGGATAATGCCAGGCTCTTCTGGAAAGAGGTAGGCAAGACCCGGAGTTGTTCGGCAATCTGCAGTATGAATAAAGTGCTTAGTGTTAACAATGACGTCCTAACAGACCAAACTGACGTCCTGCAGAGATGGAGTGAATATTATGGAAAGATGTATGCAAGAAAAGACAGAGATGCCACATCGGGAAGTGGAGCTCACTTCGATGCTCCGGATCCCAAAGTCATTAAAGTCATTAGTATGAAAGAAATTGAACAAGCAATAAGAAGTATGAAATGTGGTAAGGCTGAGGGAAAAGACAGAGTTACTGCTGAGATGATCAAGTACGGTGGGTCGCGCGTCTGGGACACACTATGTCTGTTATGCAACTTGTGCTGGGACCTCAACCGTCCGGGTGAGGTCCCAGATGACTGGCGAGTAGCAGTTGTAGTACCTATTTACAAAAGGAAAGGCTCGCGCCTTAACTGCTCCAGCTACAGGGCGATCAGCTTGGTCAGCTTAGCTAGTAAGGTGTATGCAAAGGTTATAACGGCACGAATGCAAGAAAAGTCTGAAAGGTATTTATGGGAGGCTCAATGCGAATTCCGACGTGGAAGAGGTTGCATGGATCAAGTGTTTTCTCTCCGCATGATCGCAGAGAAGTTTCTGGCTATTAGCTAGAAGGTTTTCTGCGCTTTTGTGGATCTGGAGAAAGCATTTGATAACGTTGTGAGAGAAACTCTGTGGGATTTGCTGCCCGGATATGGTGTGGACGGCTCGTTAATGCGGGCAATACAGTCGCTTTATAGGGGCTGTCAGGCTTGCGTGCGAGTAGGGGGGGATGTGACACCTCTTTTTGATGTCTGTACAGGCGTCAATCAAGGTTGTGTCATGTCCGCCTGGCTGTTCATAGTGTATCTGGACAGTTGCCTGCAGAAGTTGAAAGATTGTGATATGGGTGACTTTACAGTAAACTGTCTGCTGTACGCTGATGATGCGGTGCTCATGGCCTCATCAGAAGCCGACCTTCAGGCATTAGTCACTAATATGAAAGAGGAGTGTGAAAGTAAGGGTCTTCGCTTGAATGCAAGTAAAACTAAGGTTCTAGAATTTGAAAGAGATGACGTAAGAACTAAATGCGAGATTAGGGTAAACCAGGAACGTCTAGAGCAAGTGAATTAAATTGTGTATTTAGGGAGTATGTTTAGCGCAGATGGAAGATGTGATTCGTATGTAGAACGGCGAGTAGCTGCCGCTAACAGAGTTAACGGTGCTTTGTCCCAATTAGTAAAGCGACAAAGCATCGTAAAAGAAGCACAACTGGCGATTCATAACGTAGTGCTAGTGCCAACTTTGCTTTACGGTAGCGAAACCTGGGTATGTCAGCAGATGCATGAAAGTAAACTGAATGCTGTGGAGATGCGATCACTTCGAAAATTGACCGAATACGTAACGAAGTGATACGCAATATGGCAGGTTTGAATGAAAGTGTCAGCGTTAAACTGAAAAAGGGCGTGCTCCGTTGGTTTGGACACGTCCAACGAATGAGTGAGGAACGATTGACGAAGAATATATATTGTTCAAAAGTAGAGAGTAGAAGAAGTCAGGGTAGACCGAGACTTGGATATGAAGACTACGTGAGCAGATTGCTCAAAAACGGAAAGGTCAAAAGTACTCGGATACCCAGACGTGCGTGTATGAAGCGATTGATGAATCTTGAAGAAGCGAAAAAAGTATGCATGGATCGCGAAGCCTGGCGATCTGTCCTCTCTGACTACCCCGTCAGGGATACAGCGTGAAGATAGTTAGTTAGTTTGGGTGCTTCCTATATATAATATGTATGTATTTATAAATATATAAGGATGTCTCTCAGTCATCTAGATCCCATACCACAAGCTTATATTAGCTTACTTTGGGCTAGATGGCGCTGTGTAAAAAGAATTGCCCACAATATATTATTATTTTCCCTCTCATATCTCTTGAGTAAAAATTAGATCAAGGAACTATAACTGAAGCATTCTCTAACATCAGATGCCTTTTATAATTCAGGACTAAAAGATACTGAAAGGGTACCAATTTTTTGTAACGCGGGTAGGCGCCGTCATCCTTGCTGCCAGAGCTGCGTGGGCGGTGTGTGGGACTCCCAAAAACAGGATCCTTCTACCCACTAAACCACCAACCTGCGTCTATTTCAACACGGCATTAGGCTCACCACCTATTACGTGGGATTATAATACACATGGTGAAAAGTGGGCATATAATATGCCTCGGCCACCCCTTAAGGTGTGATAGATAAATAAATCAATTAAAACTACGAAAAACTTATTACTATTCATATAAAATTTATTATTATAAAACAATCACTTTACTTTCTCCGTAAACAGTGCCTGTATTGCGTACATGGGCAATCCCTTAGTCTCGGGTAGAAAATAAAAAAAATAAACAGTAGAAACAAATGACACAGCAGAAAATAAATAAAACATGGGTGCCAACCCTACCGACTGCACCACATAACTGAAAAGGAACATGCAGCTGAAAAAGCAGATATATGACCATTCTGTAGTTATCATGAACAATTTGCTTTTTACCTGAAATGACAAAGAATGTGTTTAGTTTATACTAGGTTAGGCACTAGTTCTAGTTTAATGTACAAGGTGTCCTAAAATGAATTCTGCAAACTTTGTGAGGTTACAAAAGTATTGGTGAAATTATTAACAAAAGATTTAAGAATAAACAACGTGCGAATCCATTAAAAGAAGACAAAATTCCATTTCTAAGTTCTTGCAAATTTTCATTAATGCTCTGGCACTCGGTGTCTCCTACTGTCTATTAGATACATATATGCACGATACGTTATTTACATAAGTCCTGAAAATAATGACTTTTCTGTTCCATGGACAAGTTCACATACATACATATTGACACGTCTTTATCCCCGAAGTGGTAGGCAGAGGCACACAACACGCCCACATTTCACCGTATACATTTTTTGTCCCACGTAACAGGTAGTGAGCCCATTGCCCTGTTGAAATGGACAGGCGCAGGCTGTGGCGACTTTCTGTTGATATTTTTCAATCAGCTCATAGGGCCTTCAACCAGGCTTAACGACTGCCATTTTACTGGCAACCGGGACCGAGGACGAGCGTTTCCGTGCTTCGGAAGGCACGTTAAACCGTTTAACGTGTCTTCCGAAGCACGGAATCGCTCGCAAATGTAAATTGCACACAGTGATTACCCAAAAATGTACAAGTAATGTACAAGTTCTGAGGTGTCTAAATTGTTTTACACTCAAACCCGTGTTAAATCTCACTATTCACTCGCATTATTTCACTATGCTTTAAACTTACACATGCATAAAAAGTGTGTGTGTAGTTATGTACACGCGTTAGAAGTTGTACTGCTTTAGTCTAATAAGATTTCATCACATATACCACAATTCTTTGTTTGTAACAGGAAATACGTAAGAAAAGAAAACATCAGAAGAATAAAAACTACTTTGAATGTAGTTATTAGTTGTCATGGAAACACTTATCAGCTTAGACTGCCTCTGTGGCGTGGTGGGAGTGCATCCGACTGCTACGCAAGAGGTCGTGGGTTCGATTCCCACTCAGGTTAAAACTTTGTGTGATGAGCACGATGGTTTATTCTGTGTCTGGGTGTTATTTATCTAGAATATGTATTTATTTAGAAATATATAAGTATGTTTATCAGTTATCTAGATCCCATAACACAAGCTAATATTAGCTTATTGTGTCCCACATTTTTTTTTAAACTTCATGGTGGTTCATTTTCGCTATGGTTAGTCATGGATGGCATTTTTATTCACAAGCGGCGTCTGTCTAAATCAACACGGCAATTGGCTCACCACCTGTTTCGTGGGACAGAATGCACACTGTAAAATGTGGGTGTATAATATGCTTCTGCCACCCCTTCGGGGATAAAGGCATGATTAATAAACAATCAAATTAACATATCGAAATAGTAACCTTCTATAATCACACCGCTCACCATAGACAGAGTGTTTATGCACACACTTTACGACCGGAGCGCTCGTACACGGTTAGGTCCGATAGAGGCTTTATTGCACGTACGCTTAGATTGTGGTATGAACTCCCTGTCTGGGTTTTCCCAAACGTCTACAGTAAGGGTTCTTCAAAAGGGATCTTAGAAGGTTTCGAAAGGGTCGGCAGCGAGAGTGCTGCACCTCTGGTGTTGCAAACGTCCATAGGCTAAGGTGACCACTTTCCATCAGGTGGGCCGTATGCTTGTCTGTCACCTGTGTGGTATAAAAAAGTAACAAAGTCTTTCGGTCAGTCGGATAGTTCAGGTGGCTATAACATTACCCTGGTTAGTCAAAGGTCACAGGTTCAATTCCCGTCTCGAATGGAATTGTCTTTTTCCACTTTATTAAAAATTTATAACCAAGTCTTGCCTAAAATACTAACCTCAGGTAAAAAAATCTCCGCTATAACCACGTATGGTACCGTCCCAGAGCCAGTATAGTGGAAAATACAATACGCGTAAATAATAATAAGTGTTATCCACTTCGGAAACCATTCTGTTATTATTTGAGTTCCAATGAACAAACAGCAGATGCCGCACATTAACGATGAATATATTTGAAGAGGCTGTGAATAAAGAATATGTATTACAATCACTGCGTTAAGCAACTTTCGCTATAGCTAGTCCGATTTGTAGCATATCTATTCATTAGCGTTTCCAATCTGTCAGCTGTTAGTCCCGGTTGCCAGTAACATAGCAGTCGTGAAGCCAAGGCCTTATGCCGCTTGTTAAATTTCAACAGCAAGTCGCCGCAGCCTGCGCCTGTTCTATTAACACAACAACTCGGGTCTCTACCAATTACTTAAGACAAAAATTTTGACGGTGAAATATAGGTGTATGGTATGTCTCTGCAACTCCTTCGGGAATATCCGCGTAGTAAGCAATATTACTAATGGCTATGGCGATTTTATTTAGTTCCATAGAATTATTGTTTAGTTTTAAGGATGGTTGGGCATATTTTGATAAAAAAAACCATTGATCTCGTGTGAGGCAAAGCATGTTGCTCGTTCCCATTCACTCGAGCATCATGATGATACAACTAAAGAAATAAAATAAATAAATAAATATTGCGGGACACTTTTCACACAGCGCCATCAAACCCAAACTAAGATTTAAGCTTGTGCTATGCTATCTAGACAACTGATAAACATACTTATATACATAGTTACATATTGTGGGACATTTTTTTTACACAGCGCCTTCTAGCCCAATGTAAGCTAATATAAGCTTGTGTTATGGGATCTAGGCGACAGATAAACATATTTATATATTTCTAAATACATACATATTATATAAAGGAAACACACAAACTCCGGAATAAACATTTGTGGATCACCCAAACATTTGTGCCGACCCGGGAACCGACCCCGGGACCTCAGCGCGGCAGTCACATACACTACCATTGCGTCACCGAGTGGTAAATACCGGGTGTCTAGTTCACGTCAAAACTTGGAATTAATACTAGTGGTTCTGTGAACCGTAAACTTCGGAGAATTTTTTATAAATTTTATTTCTTTTCTTTAGATTTGAGCGCTCTTCCCTACCACTACGGGACCATTTCCCCTCCCCTGCCTCTGTTTCCCCCCGATCGAAAAACCCCCTCGCTTAAAGTAGTTGGCTACATCAAGGATTGTCCATGCCAAGTTGCATGCAAATCCGATGAAAAATGCGACCTGTAGACTAAATGGACGGACGGACGGACGGTCGGACATCAATAGCATTTTTCCCGTACCAGTGGAGTTAAAACGGAGAATTTCGTCGGCTCACTTCGCTCGCCTCCTCAGTCAAAAAATGTATATGACTTACTCTTCTTCCAATAGCGTCAATCAGATACGCTCCAACACATCCAGCAACTACTGTCAATATGCCAAGGAGCACGCTACATAGACTTGGAGATATCATATCTCCGACGACAGCAGTGAATACTGGCTCAGCAAACGTCTGCACACTTGGAAATCCTTGGTATACGTAGGCGTTGTACAGCATCATGACCAAGTAAAACTGGCGACGTATTGAAGGAGTTGTTTCTGGAAAAAATAATAATATAATAAATATCGTTGGGACCACTCACACAACGCCATTTTATTTATATATTTTTAAATACATATTTACTATAGATAAATAACACCCGGACACAGAATAAACCATCGTGCTCATCATACAAAGTTGGGTGGGAATCGAACCCACGACCTCTTGCGTAACAGTCCACTCCCACCGCGCCATAGAGGCAGTCAAGGTATTAATATATCTCTTCTTCTTCTCGGGTATCTTCTTTTTTTTCTTACGAAGATACCCGGTCATTTGGTAGGCTTGCATGGGAACATATTGGTCCAACACGCAGAGGCCCTTTGAGAATTTTAATCTAATGAGAAATGGGACCCCCACTGCAGATAATCCACGCCCGCCTTATGTAAAAGAACGGTAATGGACCACCTCTAATGGTAGTTAAACTATTGTGAAATATGATAACTACAAAATGGGCTATTGGGTTGGGGGTTAGATGCACTAGATGATTGAACTATTGATGAAGACGGCGTCTGTCATTTTAATTTGTTATGATCAAAATACTGGCAGACGGTGACTTGCCAACTCACAAGGCCCCCCTATACAATGGCCATAGGCATTATAAGCCTGTAATGCGATAGGGGGCAACACTGGTGTGAACGGCTAGGGGTGTCTAGCAGTGCGGCACCGGTTTCACCATCGCGGGCCAGACCCATAGCGGGCTTCCCCATAGTTTTATTATTTATTTATCAAACACGCCTTATCCCCGAAGGGGTGGCAATATACGCCCACATTTGAATGTGTGCATTTTTGTCCCACGTAACAGGTGGCCGTATTGAAAATAGACACACGCAGGTTGTGGCTACCTGCTGTTGATATTTATTTTAAGCTGCCCAAAAGATTTTTAACTTGACTTAACTACTGCCATGTTATGGCTTAACTACTACTGACTTAACTACTACCAACGGCTTAACGTGCCTTCCGAAGCACGGAAACGCTCGCAAATGTAAATAAATGCCACAAAGTGGTCACCAGCCATAGCGAAAATTGCTTAACGCAGTGATCGTTTACAGAACACTGAGTCCCGAACGGTTCGAAATAGGTGCGACGGGATTTTGAAATATGTTACGGGCGAAGCCGTGGGTGTCAGCTAGTCATTCATAATGATGTTCACGAGTGTTAGTGACCTAGGCATTAACATTTTGTTTGTTTGTTTATTTGTATTACTTACTGAAGAGCTGCCAACAAGACAGTACCTTCGTCTCTACTGCCAGATCTGGTTCTTCAACCACTCTTGTCAAAGATTGAGCATCTGTAAAATCAACCATATACAAAATAAATTTGGTTTATTTTTGTTTGTAAAATTGGAGAACAAATCTTCATGTATACATACAATTAATACCGATTGGCGCGAAAATGAGACATAAAATAAAACACAATAAATCTATACTAATAAAATATAGTTGAACGCGCTAATCTCAGGAACTACTGGTCGGATATGAAAAAATATTTGTGTTGGATAGCCCATTTATCGAGGAAGGCTATTTATCATCACGCTACTGCCCTAGAGAGCGGCGCAGTAATCATAAATGTCGACAAATCGGGCATTTTTTATGCATTATTGTAAAATTTAAAAGCGACGGGATTAAATACGTGCGACGGGAGTTCAACTGTGCCACGGCCTTGGATCCTCATCTATACTAGCCCATTTGACATATTACAATAATGCAAAAAAAAATAAGATTTTTACGAAAATAAAATCTTTAAGAAGTTACATTTAAAAAAAAATGTTTTAAGCTTACTATTTTTAGGGTATTTTGATTAATATCAATCTGATATATCATTAAATATTAATTTGAAAATATATATTATTTTCCTGCCACGAAAATGTAAATTGAACGGCCATCATAGCGTGCCGCTAGTGTCAAAGTAGATAAATAATAATTATATATGTATGTACTATATAGTGTAGTGTAATAAGATTGTCGCTGTCACATACCTTCTAAGTTTTGTTTGAGAGAGAGTCGAATGTTATTTAGTTCTGTAAATACTTCTTTGGAAGTGGTACTTGTATGTCGGTAAAATGCTATAGATTGTGCTGCCTCCTAAAAAACATAATTGACAATATTCAACTTAATGTACATTTTAAAATCTTAATGTACATTAATACATTTTAAAAGTTTGTCGTCAGATTCGAAATTTATTTTTGTTCTGTGAACACATTGTAGGGACACACTGCTGAAGCAGGAGTTTTAAATGTATACCGAGGCGCAAGCACTCGTTATGCGCAGCAGTCGTCTCCCCGCACGCTATGGGTTAGGTCATAATTGTATAGTGTTTATGTATTAATATTGTGTACCAAAGAATAAAATAAATAAATAAAAATGCATCACGCCTTATCCCCGAAGGGGTAGCAGAGGCATATTATATGGCATATGCCCACTTTTCACCGTGTGGATTCCTGTCCCACGTAATAGGTGGTGAGCCCATTGCCGTGTTGAAATAGACAGACGCAGGTTGTGGCTACCTGCTGTTGAAATTTTTTAATACGGCCTTCAACCAGGCTTAACGACTGCCATTTTACTGGCAACCGGGACCAACGGCTTAACGTGCCTTCCGAAGCACGGAAACGCTCGCAAATGTAAATGCCACAAAGTGGTCACCCATCCGACGACCAGCCATAGTGAAAGTTGCGTACCTCAGTGATCATTTAGCGAACACTGAGACCGCGGGGCCACGAGCGCTTCCAGAGAATCGCTACCAGAGAATTATTATATACCTATATCAAGAAGATGACCTGCATTTATATTCCCCCATATCAAAAGACCCTACATATTGTAACCCCTACATTGGTGACCCCGACAACATGCTATAAATTAGTGTTCCCAACGTGTCACTTTATTATCTATCACACTGACTGGTTGATATATTTTTAGTAACAAAAATGGCAATAAGTCATACTGTGAGTAACAGAACACTGTATCCATCTTTACCTATGGTCGGAAAAATAATAAAGAACATTCCAAATAGTCGCACTGTTACTCCATGGGAAATTTATGTTAGTAATTTCCCAACCAGTCACATTGTAAAAATAAGAAAATAAATATAAAATATACCACAGACCATTTAAGCTTATACAATCTTAAAATAGGCACTAGTACTAAATATAAATTTCATATTATTAACGCGACCACCTGAGAAGAACTGGCAAGAAACTCTGAACTTTATTTTATAAAGGTTTTTAATTATAATTTCAAATCAACCAAATTACATACATTCATACATACATACTGTCACGCCTTTATCCCTGAAGGGATTCGCATAGGCGTACTACACGCCCACATTTCCCCGTATGCATTTTTGTCCTACGTAACATGTGGTAAACCCATTGCCGTGTTGAAATAGACTGGCAGTGGCGAGCTGATGTTTAAATTTAACGACTGCCATTTTACTGACAACCGGGACCAACGGCTTAACGTGCCTTCCGAGGCACGGAATCGCTCTCAAATGTAAATGCCATAAAATTGTCATCCATCCAAGGACCACCTATAGTGAAAGTTGCTTAATACTGTGATCGTTTACAGAACACTGAGTTAGAGCGGCCACGAGCGAACTAAAACTAAATTAGAATTACAACATACGTAACTTAATATAAAAACTAAGTGAAACAGTAGCAAAATTTATGGCCACCAATAGTACAAAAAGTAGCTAGTCTGCCGTGTCCCTAGACCCTACCACTATGCATGCATTATTACAAATATTGATTCAGTAAAAAAGGGGAGGTAACTGTATCTAAGTAATGAAACTCACCTCTTCTTTGCCATGGATCATAAGATTTACAGGAGGTTCTTTTAAAACCGTGATAAACACCGTGCCGATCACAGCCAACGAAAGACAGCAGTACACCATGATATGATACTCTAATACACCTCCCAGTAAATATGACATCAAATAGCCTACACCAATCGAAAGGTTGGGAACTGATACCAGGGTTCCTCTGATAGAATCTTGAGATATTTCGCTAATATAAATAGACACTTGCATGAATATTACATATCCAACTCCGATTATAGCCACGGCTATAAGTATAGCCTCCACTCTGTTACAGAAAGCTATTAAAGACCACCCGATCTGAAATTCAAAGAACTACATTCAGATAAGCGTTATAAATATAGTGTGTATGTGGCGCGGTGGGAGTGCATCCGACTGCTACGCAAGAGGTCGTGGGTTCGATTCCCACCCAGGATAAAACTTTGTGTGATGAGCACGATGGTTTATACTGTGTCTGGGTGTTATTTATCTATAATATGTATGTATTTAGAAATATATAAGTATGTTTATCAGTTATCTGGATTTCATAATACAAGCTCTGCTTAGTGTGGAATCAGATGGCGTTGTGTGAGTTGTCCCAATAATATTTATTATTTATTTATAATTATGTTTATTTGGCGTAACGCAACAAAAAAATATTTAAAAAAATATCTTTCACCTTATCCTACGTATGTAGAAAAAACTAAAATGTTGATTATAGCTAACTTCAGGGTGTTTGAAAATAACTTTGAATGTAGATATAAGTTGTCATGGAAACACTTATCAGCTAACTTCATAGTGTTGGTTTTTCGTGTCGGTGTGCGCGCGCATCGGAAAATTTTACTCTCATCATTATTCCCTAACGCGCCAAAAGAAGTACCTATAACTTCAATAAATTAATAAATATTGTGGGACACTATTTACACAGCGCCATGTAGCCAAAACTAAGCTATAAGCTTGTACTATGGGATCTAGACAACTGATATACATATATATTTCTAAATACATACATATTACGAGTATACATAGGAAACACCAAAACTCCAAAAAAGTGGGCGTCATGCGGTCGCGAACAGTGACGTCATGTATGATGTCATACGATCGCTCTCAACGACCACGAGCCTTTGGTAGAAGGATACTTTGGGTGTTACGATCGTTGTAGGCGTTTAGTGGGAAGTAGCCACTGTCAATAGTCTCGTGGACTATGACAGTATCCCTCAATTCGCTTAATGTCACCATGACTTTCCACTGTATAAGTGTGTTGTAAATCTCAGTCTACCCTGACTACAAAAACAACGAATGGATAAAGTAGCAAAAACTCACCACATACAGCAAAGATATGAGTATTGTCGTCCGTTTCAAACCCAGTTTGTCCAACACGCCCAAAACAATCAAGGGGTGACCTACAATCGAGCCTATAAGTGGCAGGCTGCTGAAAAGGCTGATTTCCAAGTTAGTCATAGGTCGATGTAAGGTTGTGTTCTCAGACTTGAACAGAAGGACCGTGGAAGATGGCCATGTGCAGGAAATACCCATGTTCAAACATGATAAGCTTACTGTAAAATAGAATCATATTTATTATTGGTAAAATTAGGGCTAGCGCATATATACAACTTTTGCATCGACTAAACTGTTTTGTCGCGGATCAACTGTTTAGTCGATGGTATGTGCATATCAATACAATGCAATACAAATTAAGCATTTAATGATAGTTGTTCAACTTTTTAATCAAACATACTGGTTTTTGGAATTTTTTTTTCCGAACAACTATCACGTTGACAGTATGCGCACTTCTTCTATAGACGTACGATACACAACTAAATAGTTGTTCAACAAGTTGTATATACGCGCTGGCCCTTAGTTTGCGAACTATAAAACCCAAATGGATATAATGTAAATTTAAAGAATTTCCCGAAATTCCTTTTAAAGAAAAAGTATTTGGGACAATATTTATTTCAAGAAAAATGTACTTATCTTAACAGATAAATAAAATTAAAATGTTTGTTTATTATTGCAAATTCTTTTCACTAAATGCTTATAAAAATATATATACGATACTTAGCCAGTCTTGCGTCAATGCGACTAACCAGCGTAAACTTAAGGCGACTAGTGCAGCCCATTGGACCTCAAACACACAAGGACGTTTTAAACTCTATAATCTATATCTATATATATAAATTATACTATGAGTTTATTAAGGTTATCTTTTCAAAAGATTTACGCACGGCAGAGCCTAGCCCAAGATATTAAAACTAGTCTTCTCATAATTATGAAAGCATAGGTACTCACGTAATAACGAAGCTATCACTTGAACAAGGACTCCCATTATTTGTATAAGTATAAACACTTAATATAAGTACTTATTAACTATCTGAGCTTATAAACAACACTGTTCTGTAGACACGTACACTCTGGAACAGAGTTATTCAAAGGTTAATATTTATAATAAATTATTATTGAAACGCAATATGGCAGGTTTGAATGAAAGTGTCACCGTAAAGCTGGAAAAGGGGGTACTGGAAAGGGGGGCGGAAATGAGTGAGGAACGATTGACGAAGAATAAAATATATTCTTCGTCAATCGTTATCTAACACAAAAATACTATTACAAATCCGACCAGTAGTTCCTGAGATTAGCGCGATCAACTGAACAAACAAACAAACAAACTCTTTGGCTTTATAATATTAGTATATTATAGATATAAAGCTGAAGAGTTTGTTTGTTTGTTAGGTTGAACGCGCTAATCTTAGAAACTAGTGGACGGATTTGAAAAAATATTTTTGTGTTAGATAGCCCATTTATCGAGGAAGGCTATAGGCTATATATCATTTGGCTACTACACTGGGGAGCAGAGCAGTAGTCATAAATGTCGACAAATCGGTCAAATTTTTATGCATCATTGTAGACTTTATAAGCGACGGGATTAAATAGGTGTGACGGGTGTTCGAAGTATGTCACGGGCGAAGCCGTGGTGGTCACCTAGTATTTCATACAATCAAGCGCATCTGGGAGCGTCACTCTTTTATTACACTAATTTCTACATACGAATGGTAGGCGCTCGTGGCCCCACTGATTCAGTGTTCTGTAAACGACCACTGCGTTAAGCAACTTTCGCTATGTCTGATTACGGATGGGTAACCTCTTTGAGATATTACCATTTACGATCGTTCCCATCTTTCGTAAGGCACGTTAAGCTGTTGGTCCCGGTTGCCAGTAATATGGCAGTCGTTAATCTAAGTTGAAAGCCTCATGGGCGACTTGAAAAATTTCAACAGCAGGTTACCACATCCTGCGTCTGTCTTTTTCAACACGGCTATGGGCTCACTACCTATTACGTGAGACAGGAATACACATGGTGAAAAGTGGGCGTATATGCCACTGCCAACCCTTCGGGGATTGATTGATACAACACTTACTACTATTATTATTTTAAAATACCGCGAAACGTGTATAAAAAAATCACTGTTAACAAGTTTTTATGGCGTAGATATTGACTACAAGTTAATTTAAGTTACCTCGTTATTGTATTAATTACGAACTTATATATTTTTAATTTTAAACAAGTTCCTTACCTCGTCATATTAAGCAAATAGTCTGGTCAATTTAGACATTCGAAGCTACCTAAATTCCCACTAACTTGAAAATCAGTAAGATTGTTTAAAATATGATTAAAAAATAGAATTTGAAAGTATTTGTATCTGTATGGAAAAATAATTATTCAATTTAAAGGTCAAAAGGTCAAAAAAAATAGTTGTTCGCGATTTTCAGTTTAATCAAAAAATACTTCAGACTAAAATTGTAGATCATAAAATTATCAACAAAGTATGTATTCATACTTTTTTCTTACGAGCCAATGTTACTTCGTTAATTTTAAGTTACCTCGTTATTGTATTAATTACTAAATTATATATTTTTAATTTTAAACAAGTTCCTTACCTCGTCATATTAAGCAAATAGTCTGGTCAATTTAGACATTCGAAGCTACCTAAATTCCCACTAACTTAAAAATCAGTAAGATTGTTTAAAATATGATTAAAAATAAAATTTGAAAGTATTTGTATCTGTATGGAAAAATAATTATTCAATTTAAAGGTCAAAAGGTCAAAAAAATGAGTTGTTCGCGATTTTCAGTTTAATCAAAAAATACTTCATACAAAAATTGTAGATCATAAAATTATCAACAAAGTATGTATTCATACTTTTTTTCTTACGAGCCAATGTTTTTGAGATATAACGAACTTCAAAAATTTGTAAAAGTTGTAATCGTTAAAATATGCGCACGTTTCCTCGCCACCTTTGAGGTAGTGAATTTAGCGCGTTTTTTAACGTGATTTCCCCAGTAGGCCTACTCAACGAGTCAGTTGTGATCCTGTATAATTTGAAACTATTGCAAAATAATGGATATTAGCAGAGATTGAAAAGATAAAAGCAAGTTAAAAAAATATTAAATTTAATCGAGTCAAATTATTCTTCTTGTTCATCTTAATCCTGAGTGCATGTAAACTGCGTTACGCTATTAACGCAGTTTACATGCACTTAGAATCAAATGGATCCTCCACTGTTGGTGATTCAATATTAGAGCACCAGTATTGACAATGTGTACATGCCAGAAAATAAAACAGTCCGAGTTTTATGCTACCACATTTAGCACTGCACCCCTTTTTGCAGTTGCAAAAATATTTTGATCGGCAATTTATGCCGCGCAGGTAACAGTAAAGTTTGGACTGGTTTAAATTAATTGATCAATTCCCAACCCCAGTCTACCTGATAACCAAGCCTTGAACTTGGTAATATACCCGAAAAAGATGTTAAGACAACAAGCTAATTGATTTTTACTTTTGGTATTATTAACGAAACATGCATTTATCTAATATGCATACTTATCTAAGCCTGTTGCCTCAAGGTTACAATGGCGTATTAATTACGGGACTACATTTCATTTTACCTGATATTCTTATAGTTATAAATTAACTAGGTATGTATATTTTATATCATAAGTGTAAGTTACAATGACCGATAGAAAAATATATTAAAACTATAGAAATGTATATACGTGGCGTACTCATGCATTTTTATGACGATTACAACTTTTTGAATCATTATTAATCATCAACTTTTTTTGTAGATAATTTCATGATGTACAATTTTGCATGAAATATTTTTGATAAAACTTACCGTTATGCTGAAAATCGTGAAAAACTCATTTTTTGACCTTTGCCGTAATTTTTTTTTTCTATACTGGTGTAAGACGGGGAACTTTCAAATTTTATTTTTAATCATATTTTAAACAATCTTACTGATTTTCAGCTTGGTGGGAATTTAGGTAGCTTCAGTAGGTAGGACACAAAAATATTTTTTATTTCGGACCAGTACTTTCTGAGATTAACGCGTTAGACAAACTAACTCTTCAGCTTTATATATATGTATAGATAAGGTCTATAAAAATTTAACCCTACCAAGACTCAAGTTTGTGCATTCACCGCTAAAAGCCCCATTTACTGTAGCCCCGCAATTCCAGGGCACTCCTCTTTCCATCTCTACTAGTAATGGGATCCTTGGTGTTGAGATTTCTAGTGACGTCCAATATAGTAGCCATTTAGAGGACAAGGTGAAGCTGGCGTTTCGGACGCCAGCTTCACCTTGCCACCTCGGCATGCTCAACAGGGCAAGTGCGGCCACACATAGAGTACTGTTGTCACCTTTGGGCTGGTGCACTTGAATAACAACTTCGACCTTTTGACTCGGTAGAAGGGCGTGCTATAAGAAATGTCAACGATCCTCTACTAGCAGGCGGTGTTGAGCTTCTTCGTGATAGGAGAGACTTCGCCTCCTTATGTGTGTTCTATCGCCTGTACAACAGTTTGTGCTCTGAGGAATTGTTTGACATGATGTCCACGGCTACCTTCTATCATTGCACCGCTCGCCATAGACAGGGTGTTCACCCTCACACTTTGTATCCGGAGCGCTCACATACGGTTAGGTCCGATTGAGGCTTTATTTCGCGTACACATAGGTTGTGGAATGAGCTCCCTGCCTGGGTTTTCCCGAGCGTCTACAGGTTTTTTAAAGGGTCGGCAGGGCGATTGCTGGACCTCTGGTGTTGCAAACGTCCATGGGCTACGGTGATCACTGTCCATTAGGTGGACCGTATGCTTGTCTGCCACCTCAGTGGTATAAAACAAGAAAAAAGAATGCTTTTCCAGAAGGGTGGTTGAGGCATGTTATACGCCGGATATCTATCTCTACTACTCTTCAATGTGTGCATGTGTGTGTCCTACTTAACAGGTAAAGTTCCTGTTGCGTGTTGTGACAGATGCAGGTTGTGGCTACCCGCAGTTGAAATTTTTGAAGGTCTTTAATTTGTCTTAACGAGTGCTGTGTACGGCCTAACGTGACTCTCAAAGCACGAAAACACTTGTTAATAGAAATGCCACAATACGATCATAGTGAAAATTTTGAAATAAAGTAATCGTTACCCGACTCTGCTCGTATTTTGAAAGGTGTCTCAGTCATGAATCTGGTTTAAAAACTGTTTTCAAGTAGAGATTTTATTATTGAACGGCATTTGAGACGAAATTCGCCGACCGATAAAGCGCTCGTGGCCCCGCGGTCTCAGTGTTCTGTAAACGATCACTGAGTTACGCAACTTTCCCAATGGCTGGTCCTCGGATGGGTGACCACTTTGTGGCATTTACATTTGCGAGCGTTCCCGTGCTTCGGAAGGCACGTTAAGCCGTTGGTCCCGGTTGCCAGTAAAGCAGTCGTTAAGCCTGGTTGAATGCCTTATGGTCGGCTTGAAAAATTTCAACAGCAGGTAGCCACAACCTGCGTCTGTCTATTTCAACACGGCAATGGGCTCACCACCTATTACGTGGGACAGGAATCCACACGGTGAAAAGTGGGCATATAATACGCCTCTGCCACCCCTTCGGGGATAAGGCGTGATGGATATTTATTTATTTTTATTTTAAAATCCAAGTGAATTTAGATTGATGTTCAAATCCGAATTTTCTCTCAAGTATAGATTTTGACAGGCTTGATCTTTGTTCACGTGAGACAAGCTCGTTTGAGAACTCAATAAATTAACGATCCGTGATAGCATTTGAAACAAGGAACATGTTTTTATATTAATATTACATCAATATTATTTAATTATAGGCGAACAAGATTTTTAATTCGTTAACATTGCTACACTAGGCAATATTCTATTACATATATTCAAATTCACAAATATAATATTTATAATAGTATGATTTTCGATAGAATAAATTGCGTGATGCGGATAATAGTCGAACAAGTGAAAACGTCACGATCGAACGACGATCAGTACTTGAGGTTAGTTTCAAGTAAATAAAACTTAAGACACGTTCTACAATAAGATCGATGCATAAATTTTGATCTTGTCTTGAAACTATTTTTATGTGATCATAGTTCAAACGATACTTGACATATCTTTTAAAATACGGGCCTGAGTTCGCGGGGCTACGACCGCTTCATTTACAATGTGTTAAGAAAACCATGTCCGACCCGAAAGAGGCACATAGGCACTACAATAACACAACCAAAAAACAATTAAAAAACATATTATTTAAAAGTATTAAATAGTTATAATTGGTTAAATGCGTGTTTTAGTATCAGAATTAGTTCAGTTTCCTTAAAATATAGCAAATTTTCAAAAACTGACAACACCTTTGTTGGCATGCGGCGACAAGTATATGTGATATCAAAAGAAACCGCCGGCAGGTGTAAACTGACCTTTTGACCTTGCATTTCCGAATAGCACTTTCCCTGTGTTGCCATGTAAACTACCACATTATATTAATTTTTAATTTATTTTATTCGGGGTAAATTTATGGGGTAAATTTTTTGGGATATTTTTTTGGGGTAATTACTAAAAAGGATTACACGAATAAAATCACATCTCGATACCTACCAATACCTTCACGGATCGGACAGGGTTTTCTTAACATATTGTATAAAATGACTGAAGATGATAAAAAAACTTTCAAATAAGTGTAAGCAAAATAGTAAGTACTCTTAGAATCTAAATAAAGCGGAACTGTAGCTTGAAGTTTAAAGATTTTTGATGCAATAACAGATGTGGAAAGATAGGACTTAACGACAGCCATCCGGGACAAACGCCTTAACGTGCCTTCCGAAGCACGGAAACGCTCGCAAATGTAAATGCCACCAAGTTGTCACCCATCTAAGGACCACCTATAGCGAAAGTTGCTTAACTGATTGATCGTTTACAGAACACTGAGTTAGCAGGACCACAAGCGCTTCACGACAAAAATGCATACGGTGAAATGTGGGCGTATAGTATGCCTCTGCCTACCCCTTCGGGGATAAAGGCGTGACAATGTGAATGTGTATATATCTATGTATAGAAAGATAGTCATCTTTTATAGCATTGTTTCGTTATCTTATTAAAATATGTATAAAATTAGATTACTATTCACCTATTTATTATCCACATTGCCTCCCAATAAATACTACCAATGTCACTTCAGTTTAAAAATAACTGCGATAGTGTATACCTTGTAAGTTTTTCTATTAAATAAACAAAATAAAAGATTTAACTCGGTTAATAAATAGTAAAAAAAACTAATATCTTCTTATAATTCTGTTCTCACTACACTACTGTTTAAGACCAAAACTAATGTGTCAATGCCTCTACTTGTTTTTTCTTCGCACACCTCCAACATAGTACAAATATATTAATATAGATATATACAGTATATGTATTAAAACAGTAGGGAAACTAAGCCTGAATCTAAAATTACATACCTAGTCTCCACTGAAGGGTTGTTTGTGGACCTAATTACCTAATATAAAGTATTTTAATAATCTATCACGACATATCCTCGAAGGTGTGGCAGAGGTATACATATTGTATGCCCACTTTTCACCATGTGTATTCCTGTCGCACGTAAAAGGTGGTGAGCCTATTGCCGTGTTCAAAAAGACGGCTGCAAGTTGTGCCTACCTGCTGTTGAAATTTTTCAAGGCACCCATAAGGCCTTTAATTTGACTTAACGACTGCCATGTTACTGGCAACTGGGACCAACAGCTTAACGTGCCTTCCGAAGCACGGAAACGCTCGCAAATGTAAATGACACAAAGTGATCACCCATCCTAGGATCATCCACTGTAAAAGTTGCGTAACTCAGTGATCGTTTACAGAACACTGAGACCGCGGGGCCACGAGCGCTTCATAATAAAATAGAAAGTATTTTATTTTATGTATCACGCTTTATCCCCGAAGGGTTGGCAAAGGCATATTGTACGTCCACATTTCACCGTAATATGAAAGAAAGGAAATTTATTAGGTACTCTACATAAATACATAACAACACCTAAACGTATAAAGAAGCCTAAAATGCCTCGGCTTAGCACGATGCTGGGTATGACCACAGCGCTGATTTTCAGCTGAATAGCCCAAGAAGTCATAGGTGGTGAGCTCGTTGCCGTGTTGTGACAGATTCAGGTTGTGGCTACCTGCTTTTGTAATTTTACAAGCCGCTCAAAAGGCATTATGGCTTAACGACTGCAATGTTACTTCATATTAATATTAATTACGCTTTATGCACCGCCACCGCTATCTACTGGTTAGTTATAGGTTTTGTAAAAAATAAGATTTCCATGAACAGATTTTACTTGTATTTACATGTAACTTTATTAGATTAGCGACTAGCTCTGCCGGTGTAAACTTATATTTTAAGAACTAGTTCATACCCATTTAATTTATAAATAACTAAGTATTTAGTAAAAAAATGTAGATAACATACAAATTTCAATAACGCCAGTAAGATTTCTATACTTTGGCATTAGTTTATACTAGAGGTCCGATGCAACGCCATCTATCTGAAATTTGACCTAATTTAATTGCTTCCTACGCTAGCACATAACCAGACATATGGCGCTGTAATAAATAAACTAACATCCACTGTTCAATGCTCTAAGGTCCGTATTCCAGAACGTTTCTCAATACTCAATCAACACTTGAGGCTAGATTTTGCCTTATAAAATCTACTCTCAAGCGAGAAACATCCTGGAATACGGACCTAAGTTACCATGCCATGGGTAGGCCGTTTCGCACGTTTCTATGAAGTTTCCTTACTGCTCATATATGTACTGTGCCTCCACGCATCGTGTTGAATCGTGCATGATGCGTACAAAATATACTGCTTTTGTTTATTCGTTCAAAATAATTTCTGTCATGGTTTTGCTGTACTTACTTCATACTAATTAACAACAAAAGATAAGTTTATTTAAGTTTTTTTTTCTATTGGTAAATACATTAAACTAAGTACCTATCTTAATATCTTAATAATATTATAAATGAGAAAGTTTGTATGGATGTATAACGGTTGACGGGCTTGGTAGGGGTGGTGCGCACTAGGTAGCAACTACACACCTACATACACCCATCAGGTACGGTTGGTAATCCCTGGAGATGTGTAAGTAACACTATCTCAAAGAATCACCGGTGCACCAGCTAGCAGAGCATGTGTATAGGGAGTGAGTATGGACCAACCTGGAGCAGAGAAATACCAGAATTTATAAAGAGAGGGCGCCAGGTATCTCTCCATCAAACGAATGATGCAATAAAAAAACTCAAGTATCTACTTATTAATTATATTTATTTAAACTATATCCACTGAATATACATATATGAAAGTAAAAAGAAATGGCTTAGTCATGCATAGTGGGATCCATATATATATGGTCACTTAAAAATAAGTTTATATTTAGTACAAATAAAAATTTAAACCAAAGTATGGAAATGGGCGTGGCCTAAAATGACAAATATTAAAGCAGTTGTCAGATGCCTTAACAATATCTAAATTATATACAGACATACATTTAAACTATCTCTGAATTTTGTTAACACACAACACCGCTTCCTATCATCATCATATACTACAACATAACAAGGTAAAAATAAAGTTTCACATTAATATTCCTTTGTGATAATAAAAAGATTATAATATATGTGTAACTGGAACGTCACATCGGTAGTACAGTATATTAAAGTAGTTGAAATCTACATAGGTAACAGAGAAATGAATATTTAAAGTTAAAAGTTATTCCTTTTAAACTATCAACACCAGTCGGCCTTTACCGGGTTATTATACATAGAAACTAATTGAAGATTACTACTTATCTGGATATAAGGTTGAGGAACATCCAAGTCCGTCACATCTCTTCCTATTCTAGAAGTCCAGGTAGTAGGTAACCAGAGTAGAGAAAAATATCCTCTTTGCACATTGTCTCAGCTTACTTTAAGTCTTCTTACAGATATTCACCAGGAGTAAAAAAATCTAGAATGCAGAGAACGTGAAACACGTTAAACTATCAAATAGTATGTTAAAAAACAAAAACATAAAACCCCACTTATTTCAGTGGGGTTTTAACTAGATCATTCTATCATCATCCTTTTTCATGTTATTTGCTAAGTCTCTTGAAAAGCAGACTCATAGCAACAATCATTGTGTATACATATTTGATATAAAGACTATCCGGATATTAATCCGAATTAAATCACCATGACAGGCATATTCTCATGACGCCATGTCGTAGCAAAAGGGACGAGCTCCTTTCTTTTCTTCCGCTCGATTACGGCAGGCTAAAGTCATACGGCCTATACAGCCTTGACAAAACTTTAGCAGAATAAACAAAACCAACATGAAAACCTTACTATTCCTGTTTGTCACACCTCACGCAATACATTATGGGTGGATGTGAGTCAGGACAGCCAATCTATCTAAGTTCAATGTCCAGCACCAAACTGAAAGACACCATAGACGCACGCGTTAATTTTAAAACGCGCTAAAAGAGTCGAAACGACCGTGAAAGTTTTGACAACGTTAAACTCATGTCGTTCAGAACAAAAACAAACAGAATTAAATGTTTTAACACATTAAATAATTAGACAAATAAGTTTAGAGTTATAACTAAAGTATTGTGAAAATTGAGTTTGTTTCCACAAAAGGGATGTATATAAAAATAAGGTTAGTAAATCAAATCTTATGAATATGTAACCGACACTCAGAAGTGTTACAGTTCCTCCTTAGTTGGGTAAAAAATATTTTTTTTTTTATAATTTTTTTAAGCACTATATATACAACAACAACAATAGACATCAGACACCTATCTAACTAACAGATAACACTCAGCTCTAAAGAGTATGACAAACACTATTGAAACAGAACGGACAAAACTATGTATAAATACTGTTAAAACTATCTAGTTAATTCTAAATGGCAAAAAACAACTTATTATATTACAAGATGCCGTTTTATTTAGAACCGAGGTAGTATAGGAAAATCTTATATTCCAAGAGATTCCAAAAGTACTAGATCTCGAAACACTTTGTCGAATTAGACGACTACTGAAAGAAAACTCTAAGGATATGTTTTTTTCAGTTATGATTCTTTTTAAATAGGATCAACTCTGTTTCTACTTATATGGAGTTTAGGATATAGCTAGGAAAAGCACTAACTACATTTATTAAGGAACGGATTCGCCAGGGCGAACAAGGTCCTTTATGTGGAAATTACCAAGATTCTTTCCATCTAAAGATTTTAAAGTATAAACAAGAGGACTAAGTTTCTTGTGTATAACACATTTATCATAGCGGCGAGCTAACTTTGCAGAAAAATGCTTGGAGGCATTTGACAAATGAAAACAACGCTTGTAGACTATTTGACCTTCCTTCAATTCCACATTACGTTTTCTCAAATTATAATAACGAGCATTACGTTCATGCGATACGAGTAAACAGTTTCGAACTTTACTGAATATAGTTTCAAGTTCTTTTAACTTGTTAGAAAATGTATTCTCATTATCAACTTCTAAAGAGTTAGGATCAATGGGAGTGTCATCATTATATATAGAACCATCAAGAATCATCTCACGTCCGTGAGTTAAGAAGTACGGAGTATGTTTAGTTACATCGTGTTTAACTGTATTAAGAGCACATTGTATCTCAGATATGTTCTTATCCCAAGTTCGGTGATCAGAACGCACGTACAAAGCTATGGTTCTTACCAATTCACGATTTACACGCTCAGTAGGGTTTGTCTGTGGATGATATCTAGGATTGTAAAAGATATGAGGAACACTATATTTAACCATTAGGTCTTTAAAGTCTTTTGATGTGAATTGTGCGCCATTGTCACAGTAAAGATATTTAGGTACCCCATGTACAAGAAAAATTCCTTTCTCCAAACACTTAACTATCGCTTGAGCAGTTATAGTTATTGATTTCTCATATAGGAGGGGGGAAATGGACCAAGAATGTCACAAGAGATAGCCTCACCAGGCAACGTAATATGTCGTGGTTTACCCATAAATCCAGGACGGGCTAAATATATATATGTAGGTTTATACCTTTTGCATATTTCACAAGAATCAACATATTCTTTAACATCTTCAAAGAGATTAGGCCAGTAGCTATATACTAGCTATTTTAAAATGAGTTTTGGTCACACCGAAATGGCCAGAAGTAACCTTATCATGACACTTAGTCATAATTTCTTTTCGTTCCTCATAAGGCACTACCAACTTCCAGTCAAATTGATCTGTCAGGCGATATTTATTCTTCGAGAAACGATAAAGTTTATTATTTTCAATTTTGAAATTAGGAAACATAGATGGAGTATCAGAGACCTTTTTAAAGATGTCTAAGTACCAAGGATCTTGAGTAGAAAGAACGTCAATTGAGTTTAAATGAATACGCGACAGACAGTCAGGAATTATGTGTTCTTTACCCTTTCGGTGTATAATTTCAAAGTTAAATTGACTCAATCTGCAAGCCCATCTGTTCAAACGACCAGAAGGATTCTTTAAGTTATAGAACCATTGTAAAGATGCGTGATCAGTAACTATGTAGCTTTTTCTACCTTCTACATATGCTCGGAATTGTTCCAGGGCATAAATTACACTTAAAAGTTCACGCTCAGTAACTGAGTAGTTAATTTCAGGTTTTACAAGTGTTCGACTACAATATGCTACAGGATGATCGAGTCCGTCATACTTTTGTGTCAATAATGCACCAATAGCATAAGATGACGCGTCAGTATGTATATAGAAAGGTTCTTCAAGGTTAGGGCACTTCAAAATAGGTGCCGAGATAAGAGCAGACTTAAGAAAGTTAAAAGAATTATTGGCCTCTTCTGACCAATCAAATTTCACTCTCTTACCCGTTAATCGAGACAAGGGACGAGCGATTTTAGAAAAATTATTAATAAAACGTCGGTACCAACCACACATACCGAGAAAGCGTTTGATGCTTTTCGCATCTTCCGGAATAGGAAAATTCATAATGACGTCTATTTTAGAAGGGTCAGTGTGTAAGCCGTACCTATCCACTATATATATCCCAAATATTTGAGTTCACTTCTACAGAATAAAGATTTCTTCATATTTATTGTAAGGTTTGCAGCCTTAAGTTTTTCAAAAACCGATTTAAGTAATCGCAAGTGTTCATCAAAGTCAGACGTACATATGACTATGTCGTCTATATAGCAAAATACTTTATTATCAAATTGAGCAGTAAAAAGAGTGTCCATTAGACGTTGCATGGTAGCACTAGCGCCAACCAAACCAAAGCACATTCGATTATAATGAAAAAGTCCTCTTCCAGGAACAGTAAAAGCAGTTTTTTCCTTAGAATTATCGCTAAGAGGGATTTGATGATAAGCCGCACTCAAGTCTAATGATGTGAGGTATTTAGCATCTCTTAAGTTATCAAGTACGTAGTTTACATAAGGTAACGGATAAGCATCAGTCTTCGACACAGAATTAACCTTTCGGCTATCTAGACATAATCTCATCTCACCACTAGATTTCTGTACCATAACAACAGGTGAGTTCCAAGTGGAATAAGAAGGTTCAACAATACCTGCTTCTAACATACGATCAAGTTCCTTCTCCAAAGCAGTTTGTTTATCAGGACTGAGACGATAATATTTTTGTTTAATAGGTGTAATAACACCTGTACACCTGTATTAATAACATGTTCTATTAAATGAGTTTTACCTAATCCTACCTTATCAGTATCAATTTGATCAAATAGAGACCTTACATCCTCTAATTGAGATTTCTGTCTTAGGGTTAAAGATTCAAAATTATTAAAACCATTTTCAGCGATGGCTGTGGACACACTAAAGTTTTGCTCGGTACATACTTCAGATATTATTTCTGGAGCCAAGCGGAATGATCTCCAAAACTCTAAACCTAGGATAATAGGAGTAGCAAGTCCAGGATGAATATTAAAGTGAATGAGCTGTACATTATTATTGTAATTAACTGGTACTATCATATATTGGGTACATATCAAACGTTCACCATTAGCTACCCGGATTCTAACCGGAATCTTATGAGTACGAACAGGTATACAGGTTGAAAAAATATTGTCTTCTCGTCGAGTACGGGAGTAGAAGTTAAAGTAGATGTTTTTTTCGAAAAGACAAAGTTATTCAGTTTTTTGGATTATTATTATTACATTTAGGACATTCGGGAGTACGAACATCCTTTTCACCACATTTAAAACAAACAATCTGTTTAGAGTTTTTACAAAAACTAGTCAAATGGTTCGTCATGCCACATCGAAAACAGGGAAGTTTAGAAGTCTTTTGAGCTACTGAAGCTACATAATTTTTAGGAGGTGGGTTATAAGTTTTATGGGTATGACGCGATGCATATTCACGTATAGGAGTAGTAGACATAACGTTAGGCTTTTTAGATGAAATAGGTTCACTAAATTGTTTGGCTTTTACCTCAGCCAATTCAATACGCTCACACAAAGTTTTAAGTTCTTGAATAGATCCTATATAATGCAGAGCCAAAGCTTTAGAATACTCGGGACGCATATTACGGGTAATAATATCAAGCTTCTCCTCTTCTGATACCTCTTTACTTAAACGGTCATACATTCCTAGAACTATGGAAACGAATATTACGACAGTTTCAGATTTTGCCTGAGTCCTAGCACGAATTTCTTTAAGTAGTTGAAAGTCAAAGTCCGGTATATCAAAATCTTCTTGAAGGGCTTTTGTGACCTCACGATAAGTAGTATAATTAATACGTTGAGAACGGAACCAAGACAACGCCGGTCCATCCAAAATTTCCGAGAAACCTCTGAATATTCTGTCTTCAGAAATATTCCTAGCAACACGAAGTTCTTCCAAGCGAGAAAGGAAAGTACGGACACAAGTGTCCCCCTTGAATTTCAAATGAAATTGTACAAGTAATCAATTATGCCAGAAATGTCCAGTATCAATTCCTTTAATGCATATCTACTTAAACTTCGGAAAGAGCGTATCCATCAGAGGACCAAAGTGGTCGATATAGCTCGCAGGGAAAGTACATTAAAGTGGCAATAGGCTGGCCACATCTGTAGAAAATCCGATGGCCAATAGAGCAAACGAGTTCTGGAGTGGAGACCGCGACTCGGCCAACGTACTGTAGGACGACCCCAGCCAGGTGGAGCGATGACCTGGAAAATGTCGCTAGGACGGACTGGATGCGGAAGGTGCAGGACTATGTGGCGTGAATTGGGAGAGGCTCACATCCAGTAGTGGAATGCCATAGGCTTTGCGTGGCGTGATTTGATTGATTGCTATATCTACTTTATTTTTTCGAGCAATGTACACGCATCAAATGACTTTTGTATAGTACATTATGTAGTATTTTCTGCGGAACCACTGGATGGTTCGTTGGTAACAGTTGACCTTTTCGGGCAGTGAAAGTTGCGGGATTAGGCACAACAATGTTTTCGTTTATTATTTTATTTTATAACCACCACTCCTATTCCTCCTTATTTTTGATTTAAACTTTAAAAACTCAGTAATCAATTCATATCTGCTGAACTTTCAACATGGCGAATATTGTTATGTAAAACATTGAAATATAACTGCATAAAGAACTATGCCTTTATAATTAGTATATAAGTAAAATTGGATTGCTAGCATTCTTGTAAAGATCATGAAAAATGCTATTATACGTTTGTTGGATAAACATCATCATATAAGTTAAAAAGTATCATAGTTATCTTGTGCATTAACTTAATAAAAAGAAATGGCCATATTCAAAACCTTTATATGCCTATGATTATTATACGGTTAAAAGGCAATGTAACTAGGCTCTATAAGAAGAATACTTTTTAAATTCCTATTGTAGTCATATTAATTGGGTTTATAAACGTTTAACCAACCTAATTATAAGAATTAAGGTAATATTTGCCAAATCCTCTTTTAATATGTCATTATAAGGCACATTGTCGTAATCGATGCCATTTTAAAACTACTATAATGGTTAAGACCTTATAGAATCAACTTTATAAGGTCATCTTGTTTGTTGGGATGCCTCGGCTTATAATATGTTAGGCAAACAAGCAAAGTGAGCTCTGTTACTATAGACATATATCCAATAGGTCTATTAGTTTTTATTATTTTTATTATTCTTATATCTAAGTGTAATATACGCAGACTTTCAAATCTTTGCGCAGGGATCGCCGATATATAGAGAATGAGTGTATGGCATGTCTCTGCGTACCTCTTCGGAGAAACGGTGTGTGTTTATGTATGTACTAGATGACCCCCTGGCTTCGACCGTGACATACTTCGAACTCCCGTCGCACCTATTTAATCCCGTCGCTAATAAATTCTACTAAAACGTATAAAAAAATCAAGATTACTGGATATTTGTGATTACTGCTCCGCTCTCCATAGTATGATATATAGCCAAAGCCAGAGTACGATAAATAGGCTATATATATATATATATATATATAACACAAAAATAATTATTCAAATCCGTCTAGTAGTTCCTCAGATTAGCGCGTTCAACCAAACAAATAAACAAACAAACTCTTCAGCTTTATTAGTATAGATTATGCTGCCCTACTCTGATATTCAGGGACTGCTCTGTTCCCTTAGCGTGATAATATACAGTCTAAAGCTATAGCCATAAATTGATAAATGGGCAATGCAACACTTTTATAAAGATTTCTTTAAAACAAACCTCAGGTTTCTTCTATCAAACAAACACTTTTCTGTTTCATCCATATAAAAAGTATAAAACACACAACATTCCGGGATGACTTGCTAACATTATCGAATGCTTATGAAAAAATAAAACAATATTATTGTCACTATACCTTACTGCACGACTGCACTAGAATCTCTAGTATCCAATAATGCTCATAAATCACTGGCATCGAATAAGCGTGCTAGTGAAAAAATATTCTACTTCAAATCAATATTTTACTTATGTGAATGACCATGATAGTTAAAATTCTTAAAATTAAAATTATATTTTATTCATTTAACATTAAAATATATGAAAATATTCATATATTAGCAATGCGTTGGTTTTGAGTGCCAGTAATATGGAAGTCATTAGCGGATCCCGGGTGTCGCGAGACGCAACTGGGACAGACGCTCGGAATGTGATGATGAACATGGAAGTCGTTAAGTCTTAAAGATAATGGCCATAGGCTTTAAAAATTTCAACGGCTGGTCGTCATTCATCATACTACTCTTAGCGATAAGATCGCTTAATTCAAATTAGAAAATACTAATAGATATTTAAAACGGTCGTAAATAATAATTTGTATTCTATTCTATTTTGCAGTGCAAATTTACCAACTCTTTTCAAACCTGACTGACTGTTTCAACATTATAATAATAAAAAAACTATTCTTATTTTGGTTTAAATGTTATTTTTGCAATATTCCACTTTTAAATTAAAGTTTTTTTAAATGGTATTCCGCCATGTAGCGCCTGATTTAATTAGTTATTAATCATAATTTTAATTAGGTTCTCTTTTGTCAATTCGTAAATATTATTTACATTTAATACATTATTTACAATAAACAAAAAATATACTTTATTGTTTGTGCATGTCATAATGAAACTGCACATGTTTATTTTAACAGAAATTACTACCAACTTTATTTTTTACATTTTTATTAACCGTGTTAATAAAATGTAAATAATAAATAGTAAATAATGCACATATAACAAATATAAATACATAGAAAAACACCCAAACTCTGAAGAAACATTTCCTGACCCCACGAACATTTCTTCCGATTCCTAACTACTTTTTTTTTTCGATTTTGTACCCGAGACCTTCATCATTGGCAGCCGCACTACCACAGGCAACGCCAAGAGTATGGTGATACACAATATTTTACAATAGTCTTGAATTGGTACTTCCTTTATTATTCATATAAAACATAATTTATTTAGCAGAGCAGAGAATATCTACAGGTAATAAATTACATTCAGAGAATATCTATATAGGTAATAAATTATATTCTGCAGATTTCTCGTTCTCATTTCATAATTAGTTTATTGTTTATCAATCACGCCTTATGCCCGAAACGGTGGCAGAGTCATATTATTATACGACCACTTTTGACCGTGTGTATTCTTGTCCCACGTAATAGGTGGTGAGCCCATTGCCGTGTTGTAATAGACGCAAGTTGTGGCGACCTTTATATATTATGTATGGATATGGATTTTTAAGCGACGGGATTTAATAGGTGCGACAGGAGTTTAAAGTATGTCACGGGCGAAGCCGTGGGGGTTCACTTAGTGTTAATACAATGGTATCATTAGATGTCGAAGTACCATAGATGAGTAGCCTGTTATTCAAATTGAGTGGGGTACTTAACTTAATTTCCCATTTTGACAAGGTAATTAAAACAAATTTACCTTACGTTATGTACTGATAACATGGAAATATCAAACTAAAACTATCTTCACGCTATATCCTTGACGGGATAGTCAGAGAGGACACAGGCTTCCTTCGCTTCCTGCAGATTCATACATGCACGTTGGGGTATCCAAGTACGTTTAACATTTCGTTTTGCCAGGGGTGAAATCGTAGGGGGGTCATTTAGTTCTACAATAATGCAGGAAAATTTTCCCGAAATGTCGACATTTATGATTACTGCTCCTCTCTCCAGGGTAGTCTTCTTTAAAATCTTATGTCCCCTGGATGGAACAGAGGGCGTCCACAGTGCGTCGCCATCCCGAACGATTTTGAGCTTCGCGTTTTATCTCGCTCCAGGTCATTCCTATTGCCTTCGCTTCTGCAGTAATCGTCCGCCGCCAAGATTGCTTTGGGCGGTCGCGTTTCCACTTTCCTTGAGGATTGCAGTCTAGGGCTTGCCTCGGTATGTGATCGGAGTCCCTTCGGAGCGTGTGACCGATCCATTTCCACTTGCGACGTTTGATCTGCCGGTCAATCGGCGTCTCACCGCAGCGTGCCCACAGATAGAAGTTGCAGATTTTCTCGGGCCAGTATATTCCGAGAATACGGCGAAGACGACGACGAAGTGGTTGATAAACACTTGAATCCGATGCGAGATGTCCTTTGTGACCTTCCACGTCTCACATGCATACAGTAACACGGATTTTACATTGGACCGGAATATCCTGAGCTTTACTCTCCTAGTCAGTTTCCGCGATTGCCACATAGGACGGAGCTGTGCAAAGGTTGCTTTTCCCTTGGCAATTCTCAAAGTGATATCCTCTTCAGTACCACCTGTGTCAGACACTGCACTACCGAGGTACGTAAATTGTGGACTCTCTCCACCCTCTCTGTGCTCTCCAGGGTAGTAGCGGGACAAAATATAGCCTATATATGCGATTTGCCTTCCTCGATAAATGGGCTTTCTAATTTAAAATTATTTTTCAAATCTAACCAGTAGTTCCTGAGATTAGCGCGTTTAACCAAACAAACAAACTCTATATTTAGTAGTATATTTATTTATCTATCACGCCTTATCCCCGAAGGGGTGGCAGAGGCATACATATTGTATGCCCACTTTTCACCATGTGTATTCATGTCCCACGTAATAGGTAGTGAGCCCATTGCCGTGTTGAAATAGACAGACGCAGGTTGTGGCTACCTGCTGTTGAATTCAAGCGGCCATAAGGCCTTCAACTTGAGTTAACGACTGCCATGTTACTGGCAACCGGGACCAACGACTTAACGTGCCTTCCGAAGTACGGAAACGCTTACAAATATAAATGCCACAAAGTGGTCACCCAACCGAGGACCAGCCAAAGTGAAAATTACGTAACTCAGTAATCGTTTACAGAACACTGAGTCCGCGGGTCCGCTTATAGATTTGCGTAGTATAGATTAGTGTAACATTATCATAACAGCAAATAGTTATGACTAAATTGTGAGTTCTGCCTTTATTTAACCAAATAAAAGGTATAGGTACTTAAACCAGTTGTTTACAGGGTCATTTGTAAGACACCAGAAACTTGCAAAAACTAGATAGTTAACATCATAAAAAAATAGTTTTACAATTAATTTATTCACAAATTTTGCTTTATTTTAATATACCTACTGCTTGAATTCTAATACTACCACAGATAATATAATACTACGAAACTCGCTCCTTTGACCACACGCGCCAGTTCCTATGACTTTGACCTATGTTCGTACATTCATCATTCTTGATGGCATGCAGTATGTGACAAAAATGAAAACCTAAGACGCAGCTCAACGCTCAGATCATGTTGATAGAAATCACCGTAAAAAAAGTTATGACAGTTCATGAAGCTATGAAAAACTAATTATTGACACTAAAGGGAATCAAAATTCGTCCGGGATACAGATAGTCTATACTAATATTAAGCCGCGTACAGACATCGCGAGGCGTGCGACACGAATGGTTATTGGTTCGTCTCGCATGTCTCAGACACAGCCTGAGGACGTGTGTTCACAGTGAATATTCGCGTCATACGATATCGTTGCGAACGCCGGCGCCGCCTCAGTGCGAGCCAAATATAATAAAGTACTCTGTGGTGCGAGCCGTGCGCTCCGTGTGGACGGACAGGGGTTGTTTGCGTTTTTTAAATATTGTATATATACTATATAGGCCGCAGCTGCAATCTGCACGTCTCGCCTTGTCGGAGCCATTTTTCTACTGACGAACACCGTGCGTAGTGGTTTTCGTGCTCAGCTTGAGCATGTGTCTTTCGGGACGCACGTATAAATTACCGTCATATGCCTCAGGTTGAGGCATGCGAGACGAATCATTCGGTCGCACGTCTCGCGATATCTGTACGCGGCCTTATAAAGAGGAAAGATTAGTAAGTTTTTAGGCTCAGAAACTACTGGACTGATTTTAAAAATTACGAAGAAGTCGGAGCGAGAGCTATGCCAGCAAAATTGCTCTAGACCCTAAGATATACGGTTGAAATTTCACCTAAATCAATTTTTACCTAATTGCAGTGGCGAAATTTTATTTCGATATTTAAGGATTTATTTGATACATAAAATATTCTCCATAAAATAACTGCCCAGCAGTTTCATTCCGTAATTCGCAGCTCCTGCTTGCTGCTTGTGTTGCTTCAAGTATGATTACACCCCACTGGCATGGCAATGTAACATGCCTAATGATGCTTTATTAGACCTGGCTCTTCAACCTCACTGGCATTTTAGGGTTCCAAATGACATCAGCCCTCAACCGCCACTTAGCCCATGAGGTAGCAATGCCTGACGTGACTTGTGAAATACAGATCCCAGGTACTTAACCTGGTCCATGTCCTAGACCAGATGGAGTCTATGGAGGTTGAATCTGTAGAGTTTAACGCCAAGTATTACTTAAGTTTAAAACTTCCACTCTCAAGCATCTCCGTCCACGTTTTCACACGTTGCACCAAACTGCCCTCGTCCGCGTCCGCCAGCGCTGTATCGTTAGAATACATAGTCAGCCATGGATGCTGCATATTTGAATCTCTTAAACAGAAATGGACTAAGTGGAATGCTCTGTGCTCTGGTGTACTGCGTCCGTGTGGGAAAAAGTGTTAAAGCCGCGCGCCAAAGCGATCAGAACCACAGAATAGTGGTGCAAGCGCCTAGAACCTTTGGAGATCAGTGTTTTTGGAACGATGATCTGGTCATCGTTCCAAAAACACAGTTGAAGGCATTCTTTACGTCCACGAACAGAAAGTGCAGACTCTTCTTCCTGTACGAGTATTTCTTTGTCTCTTTGTCCTGTATTTCTCCAGTAATCAGAACCCGGGTCCTGTTTTTGCTCTAATGATAGGATCCTTAGAACAAAAACAGTGTCCGTAGTTTTATTACCAAGGTAAAACCCATATTGATAGTACAAGAGAGTACACTTCTGCTATATACGGAGGTTAATAATCTTCTCTAAATCTTCATGCCACGGTAGCTACCTCATTTCTACACCGACCGTTTTCCATTTGAAGACTGGAGTAATAATACTCAACCTTCATTGGCTGGGAATCTCCTCGGTGAAGAGTACGTGGTTTAACTTGATATAATCGAAAGAGTCTTCATCGACTCCGATAGCTTTTTAAATCATCATGCAGCGAAGAACAGTCTGGACTTTTGCATACTTTTAAAGTTGGCATTAGTCCTTGATTCGGAGACTGCACCTCTTAATATTGCTGATTCAGCAGGTCGTGGAAGACCAAGTGCCATCGCTCTTTTATCACGAGTTTTTAGCATAGCAGGTTACCATTAGGATTGTTTGCACAGCAGCATTTGGAGATATTCGACTTAACCGGATACTGGTATTCTCCATGTTTCTGTACGCTACCGAGACCTAAACGCTGCAAGAAATTAAGGAAAAGATAATAGAAGCACTGTAAATGAGACGCTGGAGAAAAATACTTGAAGTGACACAGAGTTTGGCACTGAGAGCTTAACAAGCACAGTCCAGGCTCAAAATCTTCAGTTCTTTGGACACGTATCATGATGTGACAACACCTGCATAGTGCGCCTTGTCGTACAGGGGAAGGATGAAGGCACAAGGCAGCATAGCAAGTCGCCCATGCGATGGACCGACCAGATAAAATCAGCAGTAGGCGGCCCAGTGCACAAATGCACTCGTATCACGATCCACAGGGGAACGATGGCGTGGGAGTGAAGCGGATTACGACTGAACAAAACCTGACAACGTGATGACCACGACCGCTCTGTCAAAAGTGAATTTTCAAAGAAGAGAAGTAGACTTAGAAATATCCTGTTCCGCTGTGACCGTGAAGCACGGCAACTTATAGATAAGGTTCTGTCCCTCAGAGAATTCTAACTTGTCCTACGTTATCTTGTCACAAACAACTGAAAAAAAGGTTGGGGGATGGCTTTATCTAGCAGTCGCCATCTTATGCGTTGGTGGCGGTGCTCGACATGTGTGCCTTTGGATTGACTCTTTCTACTTCTCTCTGACCTACAGTTGCCTACTTTGCCCATCCTTTGTCGCAATAAAAGCACCAAACCAACGTGTTGCCCACCAATTCAAATTCGTGACTGTAAACAATAACAGACATTGCCACGGCAGCGAAAACTTACACGTGTTTTACGGTTTATTATCTATTGCCATAAAAGATATAAATGTCTAATTGCTATGAAAAGAAATATAAAAAATGTCTTGTACCTATTATCACACGACGACTTAAAAACAATTAAATTCAAAGTCGACCGCGACGTGTTCGAACTTGAAATGTTTAATAGGTATGTATATATTACAAATATTATGTTAATGGTTTTCTACCTAAAAATGTTTGTTACTTTCTATTACCGATTTATGTTCTATAAATTTAATACGAAATAAATATCACTTATGCGTTTACCGGCAATCACTATAAAATTTTCACCACAATAAACTGGTAATAGCAACTTACCGAATCTCGAAAAGAAAAACATATGTATAATTAAGTTTTTCTGGTTATTCCTGTGTTGACATGTTTCCGTACAATAAAGTGGTAATTGCAAATATCTTCGTTAATATCAGTAGGAAAATTCTGAAAAAAATTACAGACATGTGTCCCGACCCATAGATGCCGAATTTCGCATAACAATAAAATAATAGCATATTACCGACTTATTGTTCGGGGGGGTCGATGTATTAAAGTGACATAAAAACTAATGTAATGTACATGAACCACGCTCCAATTTTAGCTGTATTTGATAGTAATATTTTGACCCTTTTGTGTTCTCCATTGATTAAGCAATGGCTCAACTATATAATGCCAAATTATGTCGTCATTGTAAATGTACGATTAAAATTCTTAAATATTTAAAAATTAACCAAATACAACAACAAAAATATTCAAATTTGTTTCTTAGATTGCTGTATATTTTCAAAATCTGAAAAAAACTTAATGTTGAAAAAGAAAGATGAGAAGGGATATTATCAAAGATATTTATCTTTTTTGTGTGGTGTGAGGAACACAGTTTAGTCGGTATATATTTTTCATCTTTGAGGTTTTTTTGTTTGTTATATAATAAATGACTTTTACAAGTGTTCTACTAAATGTTTGTCTCTTTAGTCACAAACAAGATTTTTTTTTAATTGGATTTTTCATCATCCAAGTACCTGTTTTCATTTATACAAGTTGACGCCCGCGGCTCCGCACGCGTGGTGAAGTTTTCTCGTTCCCGTTTGCTACAGGAACTTGTTCCCGTGATTAAAGTAGCATTATGTGTTATTCTGATGTGTAAGCTATATAATTTTAAAGTTCCATCAAAATCCATTCAGTATATTTGTGCGTGAAAGATTAACAAACATCCATACTTAAAATCTTTCGCGTTTATAATATTAGTAGGATTTTTTACTAATAATAAAGCTAGAGTTTTTTAGTTTGTTTGTTAGGTTGAACGCGCTAATCGTTTCTAAGATTAGCGCGTTCAACTGGTCGGATTTAAAAAATCTTTTTGTATTGAATAGCCCATTTATCGAGGAAGGCTATAGACTATGTATCATCACGCTACTGCCCTGGAGAGCGGAGCAGTAATCATAAATATCGACAAATTGGGCAAATTTTTATGCATTATTGTAGAATATATAAGCGTCGGGATTAAATAGGTGCGACGGGAATTCGAAGTACATCAAGGGCGAAGCCTAGTATTCGCTATTTTAAAAGTACGGTGGACGGGTTACCCGCTTTCTTTACAGATACAGGCTCAAGATAATGGCTTTAAATGAGAATTTCACGCACGCAGTACGTAATATGCGCCAGGCAATACATTTGTACATTGAGATTGAAAGCTGTGGAAAAAGTAAAATGGGCGGCCTTATCATATAAAGCGATTTCTACCAGGATAAATTTTATAGACAAAAGTAGGAGTCGTAAACCATGTCCGGAAGGGGGAACTACCCTTTCTGCCCTCCCCTGGGTACGCCCATGGAATAAATTATCCAAATATAAAACTGTCTCATTGGAGATACGGAACCGAGCAGAAAACTCCAAATCGTTGCATTTTTCGTAAGTATTTAGCTTCTCTAGGTTTCGTTGACAGACGGTCGGTCTTTCATGGTCAGAGAGTTCACTCTCTTATAATGTCAAATAATGTCTTTATCTTCGCTATCTTCAGATAGCGAAGATAAAGACATTATTTTAACGCTTCAATATATTCAATTCCAGATTTAGGAGACCTCTCAAACACTCTTACATTTAGGGGTAATTCAAATCAGTTTGACAGGTCATTTGACAGTTATAGACATTTGATAGACAAATTAAGTGGCATTCCAGTATACGAATTTTACATTGAGTGGCTAGTGAGCGCAACTAACCTGAGTTCATCTTAAATTTAACACATGCTTAAATTTGATGTTTGAGAATACGAATTTAGTATTTACGAGCTGCTCAAACATTTATGTTGCCGTTAGATATTTGAGTGACCTTTCAGTATTCGGCCGTGAGTTACTTTACCGACTTCTTATCGTATATTTTTCAGGCCATGAAAATTTGTCGTAACATTCTGTTTGCTTTAATTTATTTTTTATTTTACCTATACATAAAACACAGAACATAATGAATACTACATAAAATCTGGTTATATAATTCAACAAGCTTAGTGCCTCGCGTCTTCACTCGTGACATACTTTGAACTCCGTTGCCTTTGCCGTAACCAGGGAGGACAGAAACTGAGATCTGTTATTCTCTATTCCGTGGCCGTAACTAATTAATCTATTAATTTTAAAGTTTGAAAATTTGTCTGTTTTCTGAACATTTATGATTACAGCTCCACTCTTCTGGGTAGTAGCGTGATGATATATAGCCTATAGTCTTTCTCGATAAAAGGGCTATCCAATACAAAAAGATCTTTCCAGTTTTCAGCTTCAAAACAAACTCTTCAGCTTTTAAAATATATATAGACCTAGATATAATTGACTAGATGTCGCCCTAGCTGTCCATCTCTTGGGCGGGATTTTAATGAGATAAATTATAAATCAAAGGCAGAGGCATACTATACGCCCACACAGGGATATGATGTACAAAGTCGAGCTAAACTCAGCCTGACTTTCCATAAGTTATTTAGTTATTTTTCTTAGTAATTTTAACGCTTTCCAAGTACTTTTCAATCCCTACCTAGATTTAGAGCCTGTTTTCCACTTTATTAGATGCTAGGAGAAGTTATGATTGGCTTTTTATTTTCAGCATTCAGCAGGGAGCGGTTGCGGTTCCTGGAGATAACCTCTACGGGAGTATTTGGGTCTTCGAGCACAGAGGCAGTGTACGGAGAAGTAAATATAAATGATAGATGTGGATAGCCGGAAATCTTTATTGTCTTACAAAATACTTAAAGCAAAGTTATGGGGATTTATTCTGTTTGAATGTTATGCGAAACGAAGAGTATGCCAAAAAACGTAATGCAGTTTTAAGTTATGCCTCAAAAATTTATGCAAACCAATACGGACCCCACCGACACTACGCACCCCACCGGCACCTGGCGGGTGCGCAGTCACTGCCTCCACCGTCTGAAGTGCTGCTGAGCGGCGAGCAAGAGCTCGCTTCCACCCTAGTCGTCCAAGATAAACTGCTGCTAGGCCCATTAATCCGTAAATCAATGTGTAATGATGAATGTCGTGAAATGAGATACTTATGCTCTCTACACTGGCTTCACTTTCCTTCAGCGCCTTGATTTTATCTTCAATGTTTTTAATTCCTGCTCGATCGCTCTCTATTTTCGATTCCTTGCTGGCGTAGTCATGGATCAAAAATGGAGGGATAGATACATTGACGACGTGATTTATGGATGCTACTGCTGGTACGTATACGTTAGCCATATTACCAACATCCGTCATTTTCTGTTGATGTGCAATCACTTCGAAATTGTCCGTTTTGAGTATACAGCCGTAATCTATGGTTGCTAGCCCGGAATTCGTCACTTGGTGGACAGTAACTTGATCTCCACATACTGTAAGTACCTTACATTGACCGTAGCAAAAATAAATATTATTGTTAATGGTATGAGTTTCTATCCAAAGGTTCTTACAGGGTTCGATGTTGACTTCGTACGGTGAAGATTTTGTTCGACAGAAGTCACGAATCTAAGGTGTTTTCAGATAAGATAATGTAGGCATCATTTTTTAGATTTACCGCAACGAGGTCTGATACAGGTTTAATTGATACCATGGTATCATTTGTTGTTTCTGCAGGGACTGGGACAAGGTTAAAGATTTCGTAAATATCTCTACTTATCAATGGAATCTTCACCTCAAAGATTGTGTAACTCTGTAGTATTCTGGCTTTGACCTTTAAGAGTTTGAAAATGAGGAAAAGGTCGGTGTGTATGTTTTCTACAGGCAAGGTGATGTCATTTGATAAATGACCTGCCATAGAACTTAGCCGATCTTGTAACGGTGGGCGGTTATCAAATGTGGGTTGAATCGTCCATGGTATATGTCAGTCATAGTATCCAATAAGGCATTTTGCAAACCTTTCAAATCATGTAGTAGATTACTAGTAACCACAGCTCCCATAAATATCTCATTTGCCATAGAAATATTCTGTGTTTCGACGTTAATTTCTCTATAGCGTTTGATAAATATGAAAACTGCTGATGTATAATTTTGTGTTGCTTTTGCATTGTATTTTCAATCCTCTTTAAGAAACTGAACTCAGCTTCTACTATCGAAGTTTGATTTTTCCACAGAGAAATTATATGTTTTTGATTGTAGCGTAAAAGGGTGATATCCTTTTATATCGTTCTGCGAATCTGGAGTCCAGTACGCCGAACAAATAGTTTGTGCCGTAACCGATACCGGCAATAAGACCGTGTCGCCACCTGTTCAACGGCGTATCAAAATGCTGACTGAATTAAATGCGATTATTGTGGTCGAGTTCATTACACCCGTGACGTAATTGCAGTAATACTAAATCACATGGTGCTCGTGTTCCAATAATTGCACATGAATTTTCAAGTGATACAATACTTTTGTTGAGAGATACCCTGGGACCAAGCTGGTATATTGCTCTCACAGCTCTCTTCTGTAAAATAAATATCGTATTAATGTCCGCTGAGTCTCCCCAGAGAAGAATTCCGTATGATATAACGCTATGGAAATAACTGAAATAAACTATTCTAGCCATTTCAACATCAGTGAGCCGTCTTATTGTTTTTACTGCATATGCAGCAGAGCTTAATTTGCCTGACAATTTTTCTATATGTGGTCCCCACTGCAACTTTGAATCAATAGTGATACCCAAAAACACAGAAGCCTCAACAGTATCCAACCCTGATCCATTAAGTTGCACATTGGTCGCCACCTGTCTCACATTAGGTGTCGAAAATTTAATTACTTTAGTTTTTTTATCATTTAAAAGAAGATTATTAACGTTAAACCAATGAACAACTTTTGAGAGTGCACTTCTAACATCGTCATAATTATTTAATTGTCTATTAATGTTAAATGTCAAATAGGTATCATCCGCAAACAGCACAATCTCATGTTTATCCCCAACATAGTAAGGTAAGTCATTAATGTATATCAAAAAAAGAAATGGGCCAATGATTGATACCTGTGGAACACCCATTACAACTGGAGATCCTGCTGATAGTTTACCGTTTACTTCAACCCTCTGAATTCTATTGCTTAAATAAGAAGTCATAAGGTCGAGAGCTTTATTTCTGATACCGTAGTGGCGTAATTTCTTTACAAGAGTTTCGTGATGAACGCATTTGAAGGCTTTAGATAAATCGCAAAAAAACACCTAATGCATCCTGCGAATCCTCCCAAGCCGCATAAATACTTTTGAGTAAAGAAACCCCTGCATCCACCATTGAGCAACCCTTTGAAAATCCAAACTGTTTACTGTGAAGTAAATTATGTATATTAAAGTGACTAAGCAACTGTCCAAGCATTAGCTTTTCAAATATTTTACTTAGTGTTGGTAGTACGGGAACAGGCCGAGAGTTAGAGGGATCTGCATTATCGCCGGCTTTAAATAAAGGAATTACATTACTATGTTTCATTAAGTCAGGAAATACCCCAGACTTGACACATTAATTGAACACAGCTGCCAGATGTGGAGCTATTACAGTGATAATATAAAAGACAGTTTTAACAGATAGACCCCACAAATCTTTAGTGTTTTTCATATTAATTGCCTTAAAAGTTTTTAAAATATCTCTAGGACTAACAGCTGAAAATTCAAAGTCTGTGCCACATTCCTCCACGCCATGTTTTAAAAGTTGTTCAACATCGTTAGAGCAAGACGAGAGAGTTCTTGAAATTGAAAGAGGAATGTTAGAAAAATATTTTTTAAATTCAGTTGCAACTTTAAAATCTTCTATAATATTTACGTTATTTATTTTTAAATGAAAATCATGACTGCGCACTTTGGATTTACCGGTTTCAATATTTATAATATTCCAAGTTTCCTTAATAACATTATTTGAATATTTGATTTTATTTTTTAAATAAATTGATTTTGCTTTCAGGCAGGTTTGTCTAAATGTTTTTGAAAAACTCAAACTCTTGAAAATTTGGATTATGATTATAGGACTTCCCTTCGTATAGTTGATACAATTTTTTACGACTTTTATAGATTCCTGGAGTTGCCCAGTCACTGAAAGTTAGGCCTTCACTCTTAGATAAGTGCTTAGGAGTAAAAATTGAGCTGAACTCACCATTAATCAAGTTGACTAATGAGTTGTATAAGTGATCCACATTTCCATGACAGGGTAAAAATGTAACCTTTTTGGTAACATTACATTTAAAATTTTCTATACGGTTCTCACTGAATGGTATCACATTTATTTGTCTTTTTACATTACTTTGAGAATTACAAAAGGAAACCAACTGCCCTGTGTGGTCCGAGTCAACCTTATGAATTATAGATGTATGTATTGGTTTCACACTACTAAATATGTTATCAATACATCTTGCAGTAGTGGCAGTTATTCTAGTGGGTTCCATAAAATTGTGATATAAATTAAATGATTTTGCTAAATTCAGAAAATCTATACTTTCTGAAGACTTATCTAAAACATTTATGTTAAAGTCTCCACATATAACAATTGTTATATGGCTATTATATATTTTACTTAAGACTTCCTCCATTATTTCAAAAAGAGACTTAACTGGCGAGCATGGAGGTTTGTACAGATTCAACACAATTAATCGCTCCAATTCAACACATGAAATCTCCACAACTCGTTCAACAGAGAGGCTCACAACATCATAATCTTTCTTTAAATTTAAATATTTTATTAATTTTTAAATATTTTATTAATATTTAATTAGCTCCTTAACTCTAGTTGCTAAATTTAAATATCTAGGACACTTTGTCAACAGTACCCTTGATGATAACGATGATAAAGAACGACAGAGACGTGCCCTCTCAACGCGCAGTAACATGCTAGCGAGGCGGTTTGCGCGCTGCTCGTATAAGACAAAGTTGACCCTCTTTCAGGCGTACTGCCAGGCGTTCTACACCAGCCAGCTATGGAGCAACTACACGAAGGGTTCCTACAGCACCCTCCATGTACAATATAACAACGCTCTCAGAGTAATGCTCGGTCTGCCTTGGCGGTGTAGCGCGTCTGGCATGTTTGAGGAAAACAAAATTAAAAATATGATGGAGCTGTTAAAGGGACTAAAAACCTCATTTCATAGACGTCTGTACTCCTCCAAGAATGACCTAATTCGCACGGTATTCAAAAATGTTTATGAAAACGATATCTGCCATATTAAATATTAGCTGACAATACCTACATAGGTAGGAAATAAAGGACAATGTATTAAATTGATGAGACTACTCAGTCCCCGAATTTTTATGTATTATGAAATAAGTTAAGTTATTGATTACAATTATGCATTGAATTAATTATAATGATACATTTTAAAAATACAATTACAATTATAGTATGTTAATTTAGTATTATAATTATTTTGATTATATTATATTTTATGACGATCTACAATGTAATGAAAATATGGGATTTAATTGCCTGAATTAAACGTTTATTATTATTATTATGTCTCTTCTTTTCTCGGGTATCTTCTTTTTTTTTCTTGAAGATACCCGGGCTTTTGGTAGGCTTACATGGAGACATAGGTCCAACACGCAGAGGCCCTTTGAGAATTTTAATCTAATAGGGAATGGGACCCTCACTGCAGATAGTCCACGCCCGCCTTATGTAGAAGAACGGTAATGGATCACCTCCAATGGGAGTTAAACTATTGTGAAATGTGCTAACTATGAAATAGGCTATTGGGTTGGGTGTTAAATGGATTGGGTGATTTAAGCTATTGATGAAAACGGCGTCTGCCTTTTAAATATATTATTATTAAACTATTGGCAGACGGTGACTCGCCAACTCACTAGATGGGCCCCCTATACATTCACCATAGGCATGATAAGCCTGTAAGGTGACAGAGGGCAACACCGGTGTGAGCGGCTTGGGGTGTCGAGCGGTGCGGTGCCGGTTTCACCTTCGCGGGACAGGCCTGGAGCGGGCTTCCCCGTAGTTATGCCCTTGAAAATGACACTTCCACCCCCGAGCATATAGCTCTGGCTCCCTCCCTCAGACCGGCCAATTTAGGCAAGCCAGAGTTGAGATTTGCTGCACTCCCGGGAGAAGCACTCTCACTGCTCTCCCGTTAGGCCATTAAATCCTAACCGGTGCAGAAGGGCAACAAAACTCTGAGGAATCGGGACCGATGTGTAGCCACGCACATTCAGCTCGCCACAAGCTGCCCTGCGGATGTGAGCTTTTCAATAACTTTCTGATAAATTTTTTGTTGATATCAGAAAGTGGATGACTCAAAAAGCGAATCTACTATGCCCTCATAGGGTTGCGTTAATCCTATAAAAGATAACGACTGTCCTCGATTATTATTATTAATTAATATTAAAGAGCCACCTCATTTATATTTCTTTCTATTGAACGAGCTTGCAACCTGGTGATTATTGAAGCTATGAGTGAATTGATGACTTTTTAGCCAGTGCTCATTTAAACATACAATATCAATACTGTTACAATTCATTAACAACTCCAATTCTAGCTCTTTACCTTTTAAACCTCGAATGTTTTGATGCACCAGGTTGAGACACTTCTTTATACTGTTACAATTTACAGATATGTTTGATGGGTTCATATTTTTATTTGAAACCCTAGTTATACATTTTTTTTCTTTAGCCCCAGAATAGGGAGGTACATATATTGGTACTATGCAAGAAAAATTATCTATTGTCTTATTACTCAGTTTAAATTAAATAAATTTGAATTGTCAATAGTAAAGTTACTGACATTGTGAATGTCATAAAAACATTGCTCAATAGGAGCAACTTGTTTAGCCAAGTTCTTGGCTGATATATCTAATAAATATGATAGCGAAGTAGCTATAGTCTTATAGAATAATTGGAAAGATAATAATAATTATCTTTTGTCAAATAAAATGATTTTCTAACATAGTTGTTAGTATCAATAAAATGAAACTTTTTATTATTCATACATAATGTATGCTAAGTCATATTTAACTTATATCTAGTAATATTTTCATCCTGTGACAAACTGTTACTATAGGGGAGTGTGAACATTATAACTTTTTTTACATTTAAAGAATCTAGTTTATTTATATAGTTTATCAAAGTGGACTTGTTCAAATTCCCCCTATTTCCCAAAAATATCATTAAGGTTAGTTTAGAGTTATCATTCCTTTGCTAAGACTTTCTGTTTGCCCAATCCCGGTAATGACACCGTCACACTTATATGGCTGTAAACCTAATTGTTTTGCACCATTTTCAGTAATGAGTGATGTTTGTGAACCCTGATCGATGAGAGCTCGTAATGTCAGGAGAGTTCTATCAGCCTTCTGAACCTGTAATAGCGCAGTAGAAAGCAATATTTCGTGCATCATATTTTGTTGTGTCACGTGTGTATTTCCTTTAATTATGCGATTTGACTAGGGCGATCGTTGATCTTGTTGCGTAAGCGATGTTACCTTGTTTGTACGACTCATGCAGTAGAGTATTGTGAAATTCGTTGCATTCACGGTATCGCTTTTTTGATGAGCACTCTTTTCCTTTATGATCATATAAGCAATTCTTGCAATAATTTATGTTAGCAACAAATTGTTTTTTCTTTGTTGGATTCATATCAACAAATTGTTTGCAAAAGTAAGGTTCATGTGCGTCATTGCAGACTGGACAATTTTGTTTGTAATATAGCACCTTCCGGCCACTTGGGCGTTGCGAAATAACTTTGCTACTTGAATAATACTAATAAAAATAATACTGTTTAACGTTAAATGCCTTTTCCGTTGTCTTATTATTATTTGATGAAAAGGGCCTTTGGTGGTTTGACTCTTGTTTTCTCCTGCTAGCCTCCATGCTCGTGAATTTTCCTTCTAGGAATGTAAGAAACTCTTTAAGGTCAAGTAATTCTCGAGGTTTTTTGATGGCTTGGTTGTACTCGTTGAATGTTTCTGAGTCCAACTTTTGACACAGGATGTGTATAATCAAAGGATCCCAAGATTTGACATCCACACAGAGGTTTTGAATTGCGTTCAATGTTTCATGCGCAGTGTCGTGTATACGTTTGATATGATTGATAGAAAACAAGAAATATGAAGATTCAATAAAATATTAATGTGGGAAGTGAATATCATGCGCCTGTTGTCGTATCGGTGACTCAGGATATCCCAACTAATGATATAATTGTCTGAACTAATCGGCAAATGCTGTATATTTAATAAAATATATAAATAAAATAACGACTCATCGTTCAGCTTCTCCTTTGACCTTTGTCTTAAGAAATTGCATTTTCTGTGCTCCAGACAGTGACGGATTATTGTGCACAGACTCAATTAATAGATCTTTAAAGGATGTCCATTGGTGCCGGTGCATAAAGTGCCGCTAAACGTGGGAATTTCTATTTTGGCGGTAGACTGCTCCCTGTGCGAGAATGACCACATCTTTTTGTTAATAGCTTTGATAACATCGTTGTATGTACTCTCGTATTTTAGGTACATGTTATAGTAGTCTTGGTTTCTGTCTCCTAGCTCGCTGTCTAACTCCTAATGCTGAGTATCAATCTTTGACCAGCGAGCTCGAACAGTATTCAGTAAATGATCGAATTCCCACTTCTCGGTAACAGAATCGAGATTGATATTTGATATAGTGTGTTCAAAAGCCTTAAAATTGCTCTGCTGCTTTCTTAACATCTCGTCCGTTTTGCTCTCGGACCCCTGCCCCTTGGAGAATGTGCCTAGACCTTGCTGTGCTGTGTTCGATGTCGTCACAGGGGTAGCTGGTCTACTGGCACCTGCATGAATTGGTTTGTTGTCTTTAACTGGCTGATAGTTAAGTATCACGGACTTGATGGTTTCACAACGCTCCTTCAATGCTTCGTATTGCTTCGAAGTGAAGTACGTGTGTGATTTAGCGAATTCGAACTCACACAATCGGATGTGGTTTGACTGAAACTCTTGCCAGCTTGCATCCAGATTGTCTAACCTACGTCGTAAGTAATTGGAGGTCTTGCGATCCGAGCTATCCTTTTCGGAGTTTAAGTAGATTTGCTCTACCTAATGGAGTAGTTGCTGTTGCTGTGCAAAAATATCTTCGAAAGACGACATGATGATTGAATGATAAAAAAGGAATGATCTTACTTGATTTGTGCTGGTCGGGAGCTATGTTGCTCACCAACTACGGAACCTGCTGATTCCTGCTGATTGCTGCTGTTGTTACGTACTGCACTCTTGCTGGCAATACACCCACACACTCACACTCACTGCTGTTCAGTTCAGTTGTGAAACACGTTATAGTATCTAACTGCTATACTATAACATTCACAAGCGACGCGGATGAACCGAAAGGACCTTTGATAGGGTCAGTTAACGTTTGCTCGAAGGACCAAAATGTACGGAGAAGTACATATAAATGATAGATGTAGATAGCCGGAAATGTTTATTGTCCTGCAAAATACTTTAAGCAACTACTACATGTATTGTCAATTGACTTAATTATATAGGTACAATGTATAGCGCGAGGAATAAACTATTTAAATGTGCGGGTTTGCTCGTACAGGCAGATAAAAGACCGTGCGGCTTTAGTCGATACGAATTCGACATACTTACTTCGCCGATTGCTTACTGCGATGTGAAATCCATGAGTATTCTGCACATAAAAAATAAATATTGTGGGACACTTTTCACACTGCCATCTAGCCCAAACTTACCTTTAACCTTGTGTTATGGAATCTGGACAACTAATAAACATACTTACATATTTATATTCTTTTAATATTATACATAGCAAACACCCAAGCTCCGAAACAAATATTTGTGCATCACATGAATATTTTAATATTTTCGAAAGTTGTGCGGCGTTACCTTGGCTGGCCGAATACGTAACGAAGTGATACGCAATTTGGCAGGTTTGAATGAAAGTGTCAGCGTTAAGCTGGAAAAGGGCGTGCTCCGTTGGTTTGGACACGTCCAACGAATGAGTGAGGAACGATTGACGAAGAATATATATTGTTCAAAAGTAGAGGGTAGAAGGAGTCAGGGTAGGCCGAGACTCAAATATGAAGACCACGTGAGCAGATTGCTCAAAAACGGAAAGGTCAAAAGTACTCGGATACCCAGACGTGCGTGTATGAAGCGATTGATGAATCTCGAAGAAGCGAAAGAAGTATGCATGGATCGCGAAGCCTGGCGATCTGTCCCCTCTGACTACCCCGTCAGGGATACAGCGTGAAGATAGTTAGTTAGTTAGTTAGTTATTTATTTTCCTAGCATGTAAAACTTTAGTACCATCAATTTTACAGTCACTGGTTTTGTAAATAATGCACTCATTTTCATTAAATGTAGCTGTGTAGCCCCTCTCAACAATTCTACTGATTGAAATCCAAGTTTGCAGATAGATTAGGAACAACTAAAACATTTGACAAAGTTACAGTAGTAGATAGGGATATCTTACCAATATCAGTACTATTTATTTGTTGACCATTAGCTACTGATATAGAAGTACTATCAATCTTACAGTCTCCCAACAACTCTGCACTAGAGCACATAAGGGCCGTTGCATCACTGTCTAAAATAAATTCATCCGAACTGGTGACTGAAAACGCAGTCGCGATTAATGTATGTTCTTCTTTCCTCTTCAAGTCACGTTTTCTTTTGAAGCACCTCTTGGATGTATGATTGGCTTTCTTACAGTACTCGCAGGTCAATGTTGATTTGACAACTTTTCCCTTCACTATGTTTGCTGACGTGCCCGTTTTATGCTTATTATTACGCCTGTGATCCACTTGTAAAAGCCGGGTACGCACCAACTCAGTGGTAAGAGTTTTGGTAAGCGATGCCGTCTCCAAACTGCATACAAGTCCATCAAATTCCTGAGGTAATCCACTCAATAGTATTTCTGCCACTTCGTCATCATCTATATGCTTACCGATATGGTAATCTCCTCCTCTCTCGGCCTATAGACCTCAAAATACCTCAAAAACATTATGTAATGGTAAAGATAGTATTAGTAATAGCAAAAAATCCGGTATTTATAAGTTGAAATGTGATGGTTGTAGCAATGTTTATATAGGCCAAACAGGTCGTTCATTTGATACCAGATATAAGGAACACTTAGGAGCACAGATAAATCACATTTCGCGAAGCATTTGCTGGACACCGGGCATATTTTGAATGATAACAACAGTTTTGAAATTTTACATTTATGTGAAAAGGGTCTAAAAATATCCGTATTAGAGCAGTTAGAAATTATAAAACGGGACGGGTGTAATTTGCTGAACGAACAAACAGACTTCCACACTTCGGTTTTGCTTAGTTTATTTAAAAATAGACCAAACAACTAGAAGTCTACATCGCGCTATCTATATATACAAAAGGTTGAGGTGAACGCGTAAGTACTTTTGCTGCCAAACAGTCTTGATAATGCCTCGTGTGTAGGCGAAACACGTGTCTACATCGTACGATATTCTAAAAAAGCGTAAAATTATTCTAAAAAATAACATTTAAAAACAAAAAAAAATCCTGCCTGATTCAATTAGTTATTTAAAATCAGCAAGCATAGCTTTACAGGCAAAATTATACATTAAAATATCAAAACATCACCGCGTTGCAAGCCAAAATGTGTGGTTCAATCGGCAATGTAAACACTACAAAGTTATTCCAAGTTAAACAGGTTTTCATAGCTCGGAAATATCAAACTTTAAATCAATACACCAAAAACTTGTCACCAATAATCTAGTCATTAATAAAGCTGATAAAGGTAACACTATAGTGATTATGCCTAGAGCTGAATACATCAGCAAAGTGAATGACATCATTCTGACAGATGAGTTTCAGCGCCTGGGTTCCGATCCAACTTTCAAGTATCACGCAGAGCTAAAACTCTGTATAAGAGCAGCAAAATACCTTTTTCCAGAAGATTCGCCGTTACTTCGGACCTTAATAGCTATGAATCCACAATGTCCACTACTTTACGGGTTACCAAAAATTCATAAAGACAATTTACCTGTCCGACCTGTAGTCTCGTATATAAACGCGCCCACTTATAAATTAGCCAAGTACCTCAATTCACTTATTGAGGAAAAGACCGGTTTCTATTCAAAATATTATTTACGTAACACTTATGATGTGATTTAAAAAATAAAAGACATCGAGTTGCAGCGTAATTCAATATTGGTATCGTTAGACGTAGATAGTTTGTTTACAAACGTTCCATGGAATGCTTAAAAATCATAAAAAATATGTTGCAAATTAAAAAATTACATCCAGAACAAATTAATGATATTTTACGCTAAACAGACCTTTGTATGAAGCGAAATTACTTTCAATTTAACTATGAATATTATGTACAAAAAGAAGGTCTAGCAATGGGCTCGCCTTTAAGCCCCCTAATGGCAGATATATTTATGGACTATTTTGAAAATATTAATATAATCAATAACAGTCATATTTCATATTATTATAGATACGTAGATGATATAATAATGAATTGGACGGGTACCCATAGACAACTAAGTATATTTCTCAGTAACTTAAATGGCATTCACCCTAAAATTAAATTTAAATTAGAGATAGAACAAAATAATTTATTAAACTTCCTAGACCTATCAATTTTAAAAAATTGCACAAAGCATAGTTTTGAAATATTCCGTAAACCAAATTATACAGATACTATAATTCCTTTTAATTCTTGCCACCCATGGCTTCACAAAATGGCGGCTTTCCATAGTATGATTCATAGGCTATTAAATGTTCCATTAAGCGGAGAGGCATTTGACAAGGAATTGAATATAATTTGTTGCATTGCACAATCTAACGGCTATAGCTCAAAATTAATACACTTGGTAAAGAATATTGCAATAAGACTTTTGCTAACTACCTGAAAAAGGAAGGTATTATTCACCAGACTTCTGTTGTCTATTGTCCGGAACAAAATGGTGTGGCTGAGCGCGTCAACAGGACGGTATTGGAAAAGGCAAGGTCAATGCTTCAAGAGGCTGGTCTGAATCCTCGTTTTTGGGGAGAAGCTACTATTTGACTGCTATCTATTTGAAGAATAGGTCTCCCACGAGTGCTTTGTCAGATGCCATACCTGAATGCCGTTGGACTGGATCTTCCATTGATCTCCGTCATCTGCGTGTATTTGGTTGCATTGCCTATGCACATTTACCTAGTCAAAAACGACGTAAGCTTGATCCCAAAACTAAACAATTTATTTTTGTTGGATATGGTGAAGTTACTAAAGGTTACCGTCTTATTGACCCTATAAACCCTTGTGTAGTTGTGTACTCACGGGATGTTTTATTTCTTGAGGGTAAATTTCTTAGTAGCAGCTGTATAGTTAACCGGAATGAGAACAAAAAATTTATTTCATTTGACACTGTTATTCATGATAATGCTAATGACATGAATAATGAAGCAAATAATGAAATAATAAATATAGAATCTTGCAATAATAGTAATAATTATGCTAATAATTTTATTTGTAATGATAATTTGAATAATTTTAATGATGATAAATTGGATAATGCCTGATGATGATACTTATTCAATTTCAGATGCTGTGACTACTTCGCCAGTGGGGTCGCCGCTGTCTGACCAGTACTGTACAGGTGATGAGCATGATGAGGTTGACGAAGGCGTTGTTGATGCCTCTTTGTCCTGTCCTCAAGAGCCTTCTGCTGGAGGAGGAGCTGTATCGGTCGCTCCCGACGTCCCTGTTCTTGGCACCGTGCGACGTACTCGTGGTATCATTCCAGTTAGTTATAAAGATTACGATGTATCGATGCTGGCTATTGGTTGTTCATTGGGTGAACCTGTTACGTACCAGGATGCAATGAATTCTCCTGATATGCATGAATGGACAAGTGCAATGGAAAGTGAGTATAAATCTTTGTTAAAAACAATGTATGGCAATTGGTTACTCGCCCTAAGGGTGTAAATATTATCAAATGTAAATGGGTATTTAAACGAAAGTATGTTGCCACAGGTAAGTTTGATAAGTTTAAAGCTAGATTAGTTGCTTGTGGTTTTACTCCAAGAGAAGGAATAGATTACAATGAAACTTTCTCTGCTGTAGTTAGGCATTGTACATTGAGAATTCTATTTGCTCTTTCTACTGAATTGGGATTGCAGATAGATTCCTTTCGGCATTCCTTAACGGGGAGTTAAATGAAACCATTTATATGTATTTATACATATATTGGTTGTTAATTTGTTAAACCAGTTGTTAAAACCAATTGGTTTTAACAATAATGACAAAAATAAAGTATGTCTATTGAATAAAAGTATTTATGGCTTGAAACAGGCGATTCGTATGCGGAATATAAAGATACACGATGTGTTGTGTAAAATGACTACATACAAAGTAAATGTGAGCAATGTATTTATGTCAAAGAAACTTCATGTGAATATGTAATTATTGCACTATATGTTGATGATTTGTATGTTTTTCATAATGATCAAATTGATAAAATTGTGTCATTATTACAGAAGGAATTTGAAATTCAACATTTAGGTAATTTAAGAAATTGTCTTGGTATGAATGTAACTCTCAAGGGTCAGACTATCATACTGGATCAATCGCAATATATTAAGCAGTTATTAGTGAAGTTCAACATGAGTGATTGTAAATCTGTGTCAACTCCAATGCCTGTAAACTGTAAGCTCAATAGGTCTAAGAATGATCTGGATGATAATGTTTATAATTATAGACAACTACTAGGTAGTTTAATTTACTTGTCAGTTTGTACGCATCCAGACATCTCGTTTGCTTGTAGTCAGCTAAGACAATTTAACACTTGTTTTGATAAGAGTCATTGGCAAGCTGCAAAACGCATCCTTCGTTATTTGGCAGGCACTTTGAATTATGGCTTATTTTTCACAAAGAGCAGTTATTTGAATATTAATGCATATGCCGATGCGGATTGGGCAAATGATGTGTCAGATCGCAAGTCCTATACAGGGTTTGTTGTGAAATTAGGCTCTAATGTAATTAATTGGGAGGCTAGAAAACAGCATTTAACAGCCATATCAAGCACTGCAGCAGAGTATTAGAGTATATGCAAAGACATTTGCTTTGTTAAAAATTTCTTATCAGAAATTGTTGTTAACAAAACGTTTGATGTCACTATTCACAATAAAAATCAAAGTGCTCTAAAGTCATTGCTTGTCAAGGAATATTGCCACAAACGGAGAAAACATATAGACCTTCGTTATCATTTTATTAAAGAGCTCTAATGATAGCTGATGTGTTGTCCAAGCCACTGAATGTTCAAAAACATGGTGAATTTGTAAAAGATTTGAATCTTAATAACTGTTGTGCCAGTTAAATAAGGGGAGAAAAATAGTACCTATATTATTGACGTTGGTGTGGTCATAGCATGATAATTTTTTTTCGATATCCTTTCTTTTCCTGAATAATCTTGTCTCTGACATGTTTAATTGTGATTGCATAAATATCTATGTTAATTTCTGTAATAGCATTCTATAAAATAGAAAATACGTTTGTAACTTTAATGAATAAAGTTGTGATCATATTTGCATATGGTATATTGCTAATTGATGTGCTACACCAACCACAAACCTTGCTGCCGCCTGCTTGTATCTATAATAGAAATAGACAGACGCAGGTTGTGGCTACCTGCTGTTGAAATTTTTCAAGCCGCCCATAAGGCCTTTAACTTGAATTAACGACTGCCATGTTAATGGCAACCGGGACCAACGGCCAACGAGGGTAGTTGTACGTAAACATTGAAAAAATTTTGTTCTGTAATATTTTAAAATTAATTACATTGCATATATTCATAATTAGATGATACATACGGATAGTTGAACACCCAAACTGCCGAATACAACTATTTCCTTTCAAATAACTCTTTAAAATCAAATTATAACTGCTTCACTGTACTATCATATCTATAAGGATGGATACAATGCAGAATACTATTGATGTCTTGGCTGTCAGTATAAACAGTAGGATGGATGAGTTTGAAGCACAGCTCCTGAAATCTCCAAATACACCTGTAAGTGTTTCAAGTTTGAGCAACGAATTTTTAGGTTTTAGAGCATTTGTCACTCAGTCTTTGAGAATGCTGCAGCAACAGATGGAGGCACTGTCACGTATGGTGGACAACATAGAAATGCAGAGACGTAGGAAAATACTGCTTTTGCATGGTGTTGAGGAAGTGAAGGATGAAGATCCTAGTGACATAGTTGTCAGCAGCATAAAGAAGCACTGCAGCATCCCAGACATTTGCTCCAGCAACATCAAGCGTTGTCAGCGGTTAGGGCGAGCTACTTCCAAAAAAAAGCCTCGGCCCATACTCGTTAAGTTTTATAATACATCAATACGTGATAAGCTCTGGTATTCAAAGTCCAAACTGAAAGGTACTGGGGTCACAATGACTGAGTTTTTAACGAAGATGAGGCATGATGTGTTTATGGCGGCCCGTGATAAATTTGGAGTCACTAGGAGCTGGACTAAAGATGGCATTATCTACGTTCTGGGAACTGATGATGTTCGGCACAGAGTGGTATGCCAGGCCGATCTAAATAAAAAAGTGAAGTTATTTACATTATCTTAAATTTTATCATGGTTTTAAGCGGTCCAAGTTGATCTTCATAATCTTTTATTTTACAGTCGTAGTTCAAATTTTGATGAATCCTTCACAAACTGTTCTTATTTATTGTCTATTCGTTTTGTTTATACTTTAATTTTAATAATTGTATGTTTAATAGAATCATTGGCTTATAGTCAATAATTATTGCGCCATAATGAAAGACATAAGAATAAAAAAAAAATGTAAAAATAACATTGGGCTAAAAGTTCCCCGTAACCAGGCCATAAAATAATTATGAAAAAATAAAAATCACATTAATCTGTTTGGTCTGTGGCTAATCAACGCATACTCATCCTTTGTGTTTTGATCTTGTTTTGCTATGAAATAGTTTTGTTTATACTTTAATTTTAATAATTGTATGTTTAATAGAATCTTTGGCTTATAGTCAATAATTATAGACTGTCGAAAAGGTAAACTGGACTGCTAAATTGTGGTTGAATCGTAGTTTAACACCATTTCATCGATTATTTACTTTTTTTTTTATTTGTATGGTTTTTTTTTTATTTAGTTATTTGTAAACTCGCAACCGGCAGATGGGTTTTTGCTACCCAATAATTTTATTGAAATAGTTTTGTTTATACTTTAATTTTAATAATTGTATGTTTAATAGAATCTTTGGCTTATAGTCAATAATTATAGACTGTCGAAAAGGTAAACTGGACTGCTAAATTGTGGTTGAATCGTAGTTTAACACCATTTCATCGATTATTTACTTTTTTTTTTATTTGTATGGTTTTTTTTTTATTTATTTATTTGTAAACTCGCAACCGGCAGATGGGTTTTTGCTACCCAATAATTTTATTACGTTTAGTACACACTTTAATAAGCTATTTTATATTTAATTGCTTTTTATATTCTTTATTTATTGTTTATTATTTATAGTATTCATATTTATTTATTTACCCACTTTAGTATATTTATACACATTATAATGTCGTTTTTGGACTGTAGTATTAATGATTATTTTTCTGCAGACAGTAACTCCAGTTTCCAAATGGTGCCTTCACTTGCGGATTTTCTTTCGAGTCAGTTCTCTGAAGTTGCGGGCAATTTCAATGTTGTTCATATAAATGCCCAAAGTGTTCCGGATCACTTTACAAATATGCTGGCGTCTTTTGACTGTACACATATTCATGCCATACTCGAATCAGAAACATGGTTAAAGCCATGTTTACCTTCATCTGCTTACGTGTTGCCTGGGTTCAGCCTCATTCGTAACGATCGCGGTCCGGATGGTTATGGTGGTCATCATCATCCGAGCGTCTGTCCCAGTTGCGTCTCGCGACGCCCGGGGTCCGCTTTCCTACATTTTCTCCTTCACTTCGCACGGTCGTCGGCATCCCCTGTGGTGAGACCATTGGCACGCATGTCATCCCTTACGACGTCAAGCCAGCACTTCTTGGGTCTTCCCCTCTTACCGGGACCCGGCGGGGCTGACATGGCCAGACATTTGTTACCTACGTAGCCCGGCGGTTGCCGCAAGACGTGACCATACCAACGAAGGCGACACTCTTGCAACTTGTCTGCAATGTCACGGACGTGAAGGCTGCCGCGGATGCGAGAGTTCCTCACGCGGTCCATCCGCGTGACTCCACACATCCACCGCAGCATCTTCATTTCCGTGACACGCAGCTCCTGCTTGTGTCGCTCCAATATCGGCCACGTCTCACTGCCATGTAAAAGGACAGGTCTAATAATGGTTTTGTAGACCTGTCCCTTCAACCGGATCGGCATTTTAGGGTCACAAATGACACCGGTCATCTCCCGCCATTTGGCCCACGCGGCAGCAATTCGTGACTTGACATCGCAATCGATGTCACTGGACGTGTGAAAAACAGATCCCAAGTATTTAACCTGGTCCGTGCGCTCGACCAAATCACCGCCTATGCGGACGGATGTGGGATCTGTCGAGTTTAGTGCCAAGTACTCGGTCTTCGCCACATTTAGTTTCAGACCGCCGTTCTCAAGCGTCTCCTTCCACGCCTTTACACGTCGCACCAATCTGCCCCTGTCCGCGTCTGCCAGCGCAATATCGTCAGCATACATGAGCAACCATGGAGGCTGCTCATGCGGGTTTCTGATGCTGTCCGACAATTCGTCTAATATTACACTGAACAGAAGCGGACTAAGGACAGAACCCTGGTGTACCCCGACGGTGATGGGGAAGGGTTTCGTGTCGCCAACAGCAGTCCGAACCATTGAGTCGGAGTCACAGTACATGTCCCGGATAGTGTCAATATAGACCTCTGGAACCCCTTTGGACCGCAGTGCCCACCAGATCATCGCACGAGGAACACAGTCGAAGGCCTTCTGCATATCTAGAAACAAACAGTGCAGAGGCGTGTTCTTCGACCTGTATTTCTCTGCGACAACCCTCAGGGCAAAAACAGGGTCCGTGGTCCCATGACCAGGGCGAAACCCATATTGACACTCCGAGAGAGTACACTCCTGCCGGATCCGAGAGTCTAAAATCCTCTCGAAGATCTTCATGGTGTGGGACATCACCTTAATACCGCGGTAGCTCCCGCACTCCTGCACTGACCCCTTACCTTTGAAGACTGGAGTAATAATACTCAGTCTCCATTGGTTTGGGATCTGCCCGCTGAGGAGTATGCGGTTAAAAAGGTTTACTACTGTGGTGTGGCTATTTATCTACGTTCACATATCTCTTATACCGTTGTTAGTTCTTATCCACAACCACCTCTACCACGGGCCGGTGAGCATCTGTTCCTTGAGGTTGAACTTTCCTATAACAAGGTTCTTCTTGGTGTATATTATGGTCCTTCTTCCCATGTAAATTATTTCTTCTTTAGAACTCCTTCTAGATAATTTTATTCCAAACTACGACCACACAATTCTCATGGGTGATTTCAACACTTGTCTTCTGAAAGGTGACTCTCGATGTACTACTTTCCAATCTATCATCCAGTCCTGTAATATGTCCATTCTCCCATCTGGTACCACCCATCATTTTCCTAACTGAAAATTGTTTCTTCTCAAAATAGAATTGCTAAACATGGCCAGCGTAGTGCTGATGAGTTTTCCTATCACGACCTAATTTTTCTTTCCTATCGTCTTCGTCTACCTAAACCCAAGCCAAAAATCCTGCTACGACGCAACTTTAGTAACATGGATCTCGTTGCCCTGCGCAAGGACGCCCATGACGTTGACTGGAGTTCTTTACTTCAATCAAACTATATTGACACAAAGGTAAAGTTACTCACTTCAAATATAATATCACTTTATGATAAACATGCTCCAGCTAGAAGAATCAAAGTAAAACATTTACCCGCACCGTGGCTAACATCAAATATCAAAACATTTATTTCCAAAAAAGTACAATCGAAGTCAAAGTATAAGAGATGTCCTACAGCTATAAATTGGGAAAAGTACGTACTGATCAGGAATCAATGCAGCAAGGTGTGTAAGAATGCTCAACGCCAACATATCCACAGCTCTGTTGACAATGGAGACCCAGCAAAGGTCTGGAAGTTTCTGAGGTCATTGGGAGTTGGGTCATTTTTCTGTTTCTTCAAATTTTGAAGGGCCAACAAAAGAAACTACACTTAACAATCTTTCAACTGTTTCCCCTCCCGACTGTTCTCCGTTTTTGTTTAGTAAATTTACTGCTTGTGATGTTGAGAAGAGTATAATGTCGATCTGTTCTAATGCGGTAGGTTATGACTGTTTAAGCCGTAATATGATTCTTCCTATTATAGATGAAATTCTTCCTGTAATCTGTCATATATTAAATTTTTCCATATCATGCAGTGTGTTTCCAATGACTTGGAATAATGCTCACATTACTCCTATTGCCAAAAATAACAATCCTTCCTCCTTCTCTGTTTATCGTCCTATCTCTATTCTACCATTTCTTTCCAAGGTTCTTGAACGACTCGTTCACACTCAACTTACTAGCTTTCTTTCCAAAAACCAACTCTTAAATCCTTTACAATCTGGTTTTCGCACTGGTTATACTACCACTACATTGACTCATATTACGGAGGACATCAGAGCGGGTATGGAGAGTGGTGAGTTGACGGTTCTAGCACTACTGGACTTCAGTAATGCCTTTAATACTGTTGACTTCGATATATTACTTGGTGTACTAGCCTCTCAACATATCTCCAACCGTAATTGACTGGTTTCGGAGTTACCTGTTTGGTTGCCGGCAGCGTATTAATATTGAGGATACTACATCTTCTTGGTGCAATACATCTGTTGGCGTATAACAGGGTGGCGTACTCTCTCCTCTACTCTTCGCAGTTTTCATAAACTCAATCACAAACAACCTACTTTCATCCTACCACCTCTACGCAGATGATCTCCAGATTTATTCCCAAGCTTCATATGACAAATTACACGAGGCTATCAGTAACGTCAATACAGATTTGAACAGCATTTACAACTGGAGTAAATCGTTTGGCCTGCAAGTTAACCCGAGTAAGAGTCAGGTCATCATTGTTGGTAGTACCAGGATGGTAGTAAAAATTGACCTGTTACTTCTTCCTAAAGTGAGACTGAATGGAACCGATATATGCTACAGTGAAAAAGTAAGAAATCTTGGAATCTATTTTGACCCATGCTTGTCTTGGAATCACCAACTGCAGGAACTGAGGCGCAAAATATTTGCGGCGGGGGCCTCCTTGCGTAGGCTGAGGAATTTTCTCCCTTTTGCGACAAGGGTTGCGCTTGTACAAACACTCTTCTTACCTATCCTTGATTACGCAGACGTCAGCTATCTTGATCTCACCGAAGACCAACTAAATAAACTTGAGAGACTCCAGAATTTCTGTATAAGACTCATATTTGGATTACGCAAATATGACCACGTTTCTGAATTTCGCAAACAACTCAAGTGGTTACCTATACGTTTTCGCCGGAATACTCATATTTTATCCATATTATACAGTGTTCTCTTAAATCCTCTTTCTCCCTCTTATCTGAAAAAACGGTTTGCTTTTTTGAACGATTCTAACACTAGGGTTTTAAGATCATCAGAGAATCTGAAGTTAAAAATGCCACAGCATTCCACGAATTTTATGGACAAGTCTTTTTCAGTACAAGCGGTTAGACTGTGGAATGCTCTACCAGTAACTATAAGACGAGCACAAAATTTGGCTTCTTTTAAAAAGCAAATCAATGATCATTATTTGCGGATGCAGATATTTTTTTTAAGGAAATCATCATTGTGTATATGTATTGTATATTTATATATATGATTATATATTTGTGATTGTATGTATATGTGTGTAGGTATGTATATATATATGTTTATGTATTATAGATATGTATAGATATGTAAATGTGTATTCAGTGTGTTTAGTATTTGTGAATTTGTGTATATAATGTACATAGTTAGTGGTAAGAAATTGAAAAAAAAAAAATACATTTTACTGCCCCATCTTTAAATCCTTAACGCAGTGTTCATCCCATGGTTGCCTGTAAGAAATTGCCACTGTGCGATAAGGCCGCCAATTGTATCACCTGTACATTTTTTTTATATCTAAGTTTGTTAAACTGTAATCTTGGGGTACAATAAAGTATTACTTACTTACTTACTTAACGTGCCTTCCGAAGCACGGAAACGCTCTCAAATGTAAATGCCACAAAGTGGTCACCCATCAGTAACCAACCATAGCGAATGTTGCTTAACGCAGTGATCGTTTACAAAACACTGAGTTCGCGGGACCACGAGCGTTTTCATATAACATAATAATAATAAAGTTTTAATGTAATTCCATGCAAACAATTTTTTGACATTACATCATAAATAATACAATTCATAGACAATAATTTGAGAATTACTTTTGTAAAATAAGATAAAGTCTAGGCAAATCGCCTAGCTCAATTATCATAGCAAGCCAAACATATCCTGAATGTCAGCGAATAAATGCAGGAGTAAAAAAATAATGTCATCTACCTGACAATGTAAAAATTATAATACTATTAAACCCAAAGTGAAAGTACAACAGCTTATCGTTTTAATCATTTTAAATAATTACCTAAAATACTATTGGAGTCCTACAATGGTCCTACGGAGCCGAACTATTACAATCAGCTATCGAATTTACAAGGATTTAGAGAAAATCGATGGATATAAGTATAAACCAACTACATTGGATTTGGTCGACCAATATTGCTGTATCATTGCAGCAAAATCTCACTATATTCTGGATTTTGGATATTTCAAGACGTTGGAGGCCTATTAAGAAGAATCTAGTAATAGTTAATCACACCCAACACTGAATTAGATCAGGTAATATTTAGGTTAAAACCGTGATTTTACAAGGTTAGTGTTCAACTTACATTTGTACCAACCTGTTAGAGATTGTAAATTGTTTAAAGAAAACCATTGTTACTTTTTCACTTTTTCCATTGATTTAAAGTAGTAAAGAGTAGTAAACTTGTGTAAAATAACTACATTATATTTACTATCTTAGTAACGGTTAACTTCAATCTCAAATATAATAAAATATATATAAAGTAGGATAGGTTGCCGTATCCTTTGTACTCGTAAATTAGCATTTAAGACCAAAAGTTTTATTCAGTAGCTATTACGTAATTTTAGTAAAAGGTTGTAAGTTTAGTGCAATTTAAAGATAAATTGTAGTATTTTGTATATTAGTTTTAACTCTTGGTTTTAATAATAACTTCAGGATGACTACACCAGCTTCCGCAACGTCAGAGGATAAGGATTTGATCAGGAAACGAGGTACTTACAAAGGACAGGTAACCGTATTCAGTAACTATTTGAGAACATTGGAATCTACTTTTCTGAGCCCTACCGAGGTAAATGAATTACAATTACGTTTAAATAAGTACGAGTTGTTATTTGAGCAGTATGACAAGGTGCAATCGTCTTTGGAATGTAGTGTTGAAGACCAGGATAGTCAGATATTAGAACGTAGCGAGTTTGAGTCTCTTTATTATAAAACCCTAGCTCAAGCTCATTAAATATTGAGTGATTGTAGGAAAAGGGACCAACTAGAAAGTAAGTTAAGCTCAAATTCTAGTAATCATAAAGTTAAACTACCGACTATCCAGTTGCCTAAGTTCAGCGGTTGTTATACGAACTGGTTAGAGTTTTACGACACATTTGATAGTCTCATTCATTGCAATGATGAAATGAATGAGATTAATAAATTTCATTATTTGAGGTCATCTCTATAAGGATCTGCTGCTGTGGTGATAAACTCGGTTCAGTTTTCTGCTTCCAACTACATAGTAGCTTGGAAGATGTTATGTGATCGTTTTAATAATAAGCATTTACTTATTCAACACCATGTTTCCGCGTTGTTTAAGATTGACTCTATTAATAAGGAATCTTCTGTTAACTTGAAGGTTTTAGTTGATCAGATTAGTAAGAACTTACGTGCCTTAGAGTCCCTTGGTGAACCAGTTGACCAGTGGGACACTCTTCTTATTTACATAATCACACATAAGTTAGACAACAAAACTTATCGTGAATGGCAAGAGTACAAGAGTCGACTTAATAAGAACTCTAAAATAACGTTTGATATTTTTATTACATTTATTAAGAACCGCTCCGAATTTATTGAGACTTTAGAAATGTCAATTACAGGTAGTAAACAATCTAATGCTATTAAAAATGTGAGAGTTAAGTCAATGATAGTTCACGACAATAAATATAATAATAATGATGACACTAATAAATTAAGCGTTGTTTATTCAAAACCCAAGGCTTGCCCTAATTGTGGGAATGATCACAAGGTGGGAAATTGCGCACAGTTTTTGTCACTAAGCAACGAAGCGCGTTTACAATTGCTGCCACAGTACAAAGTATGTTTCATTGTCTTTCTTCAGGTCATTTCGCTAATAATTGTAAGAAGTCAGGTTGTAAAATCTGTCGTCGCAAGCACAACACTCTTGTGCATGTAGTAGATCATTCGAACTCGGTGTCCGCAACGACAACTACAACTCCGCTTACTGATAATGAAAATAAGGCTGTGTGCACACCCAATACGACACTATCGGCGCTATCACTTCGCAACGCTAATGTCTCGCTGTCTTCGAATGCTGGTTTGGGTAGTGTGCTGCTATCTACGGCGTTGTTTATGGTCATTGGTCATAACAATTACGAACATATTGTCCGCGCGGTGCTTGACAGTGGCAGTACATCCTGTTTGCTGACGGAGAATACCTTTCAGCGATTGGGTTTACCTGCTATTAGTGTCAATAACTCAGTTTTGGGTATAAATAATTCAATGTCTTCAATAAATAAAATGTGTCTGGTAATAATGATATCATTAAATGATAACTCTGTATTTTCTAATTCTGTACACATATTAATTGTTTCGTACTCCCTTCAATCACAGATAATATTCCTAATAAACAAGTAGATTTATCTAAGTTAAATCTCCCATCTGACGTTTGTTTGGCAGATCCCAAATTTTATGTTCCGGGCCCTATAGATATTTTACTCGGCGCTGACATCTTTTGGGACGTATTAGGGTCTCAAAAATTGAAGCTAGGTACTAGACTGCCTTTTCTTTGGGAAACCAAACTGGGTTGGGTTGTTTCTGGTCTAATTACCGGTGATAATATTTTAACTCCACCTAGAAATGTTCAGTGTATTTTGACAACATTTAATTCGGACGAGAGTAATGGAAGTTATGAAAATATTGAACTTTGACTTACACGATTTTGGCAATTAGAAGACGTACGTTCTACCAACATTTCCCATTATTCTGTAGAAGAAAAACAATGCGAAGAACATTTTGTTCAAAACACTACACGTTTAGACAATGGTCAATTTTGTGTCAAAATACCCTTGAAACATTCACCTAGTTTACTGGGTGAGTCGTTGGCTAGAACTAAATACTGTCTAACTTCTTTAGAACGTCGCTTCAATAATAAACCTCAAATGTGCTAGTTATATAAAGATTTTACGTTTGAATATGAGTCATTAGGACACATGACAAAATGTAACGACGTTCAACTCTATGCAAATTTTATACTTCATCATGGAGCTATGCGTGAAAGTAGTTCCACTATTAAGTTGAGAGTAGTCTTTTTTGTCGATGATCTGTTAACTGGTGGGGATAGCTTATGTGACGTCATTACATTACGTGACAAGATTACTGCTACACTAAACTCAGCTCGACTGAATTTAAGGAAGTGGAAATCGAATGATGTGCGCTTGGTGAATGGATCTGTCTCTCCCCAGTTTTCACTTAATTTGAATATTGGTGGGTTAGAGTCATCCAAAACCTTGGTCCTTGATTGGCAGTCAACTTCTGATGAACTATGTTTTCCCATTAATAAACCAGTCATTTGTCATTATACAACACGTGAAATGCTTTCAATCATATCGCAAATCTTTGATCCACTTGGTGTTTTAGCTCCATTTGTCATAGTTCTGAAGATGTTACTTCAAAAATTATGGATACTGAAACTGTCATGGGATGAACAGCTTCCTCAAGATACAAGTAAGACTTGGTCCGAAACACTCGCTAATTTATCTCAGTTGCAAACGATTAAGATTCCGCGTCGTGTCATTATTAATTTATTTAAATATATCGTATTTCATATTTTCACTGATGCATCTGAGCGCGCATATGGCGCATGTCTTTATGTTCGTAGCGTCAGTGATACTGGTAAAGTATTGGTGCGTTTATTGTTAGCCAAGGGTCGAATTGCACCGCTCAAGCCAATGACTATACCCAGGTTTGAACTTTGTGTTGCTTTAGTGGGCGCCCGCATTTATGAAAAGGTTATGGCTTCGTTAAGGGTAAGTGCTAGCCGTACTTCCTTTTGGCCAGATTCTACTGTCGTTTTAGGCTGGTTAAGAATGTTACCTAATAAGCTTCAACCATTTGCGAGAAGTAGGGTTGCCGACATTTTAGAAACGACTGGTAACTGTGAGTCGAGACACGTCCCCACCGAGTTAAACCCGGCAGACCATATATCTAGAGGGGTAGACATTGCTTCAATGTCCTGTTTAGATAATTGGTGGTCCGGTCCGAATTATTTAATGAGTGACATCTCATTTTGGCCGTCTAAGTTTTTAAAGATAAATGAAGAGGTATTGCTTGAAGTTAAGGCAGATATAATTTTACATAGTAACGTCACAAAGAGTAACAATATTTTTATTGATTTTAGTCGCCGTTCTAAGCTAACTCGCCTTCAACGTTCAGTTGAAAAAGAATCGATCAGAGGTCCTCTGAATACTGAGGAGCTGCAAAAGGCATTAAATTTAATTTTACGTATTGTACAAAGTGAATCATTTGACGAGTATAAAATACTGATAAATCATAAAAAATTACCTGTAAAGAGTCCATTGTTGAAATTTTACGTTTTTCTTGACGAAAATCAAATCATGCGTGTCGGTGGTCGACTCCAAAATTCTAATTTCGCATTTGAAAAGATACATCCCATTCTGTTACAGTCCACACATACTTTTTCAAAATTATTATTCGATCATGAACATTTAAGATTATTACACGCTGGGCCTCAGTTGTTATTGGCGTCAATAAGAGAAACGTACTGGCCTATAAGAGGACGCAATTTAGCTAGAATGTGTTGTCGACGATGTGTGCGCTGTTGTCGCATCAAAGCAGAGACTGTCACTCCAATCATGGGTAATTTACCACAGCAGCGACTTCTAGCAGATTTCCCTTTCGGCAATATAGGTTTAGACTATGCGGGCCCTATTCAATCTGTTACACGTCAAGGTCGTGGTACAAAATTGTTAAAAGTTTATATTGCTGTCTTCGTTTGTTTTGCTACTAAAGCAATCCATCTGGAATTAGTCGGTGATTTAACCAGTAAAACATGTATTTTGGCATTACGAAGATTTATATCACGCCGGGGTGAGCCTAAAAATATTTTCTCGGACAATGGCATCTCGTTTGTCGGCGCAAATAACGAAATTTCTAAATTCATTTCTACAAATTGTGATTCTTTATCTGAGGAAATGGCAAAGGAAGGCATTAGTTTTAAATTTATCCCCCCTCTTTCTCCTCATTTCGCTGGTCTTGCGGAATCTGGTGTAAGATTAATAAAGCATCATTTAGTAAGAGTGTTGGGCCTTTGTAATCTCACCTACGAGGAACTTTATACCACGCTGGTCCAGATCGAAGCTGTATTAAATTCCAGAATACTTACACCAATATCATCAAACCCGGAAGATTTAATACCTCTAACGCCTGGTCACTTTTTATTCGGTCGTCCGATGACGTCACTGCCATCACTAAAGTTCCAAGAGCAACCAACGCATCCCCCAACTCAACTCGATTTCAACGCGTGGAGCAATTACGCCAGCATTTTTGGAAGAGATGAAGTAAGGAGTATGTATCTGAACTTCAGTTACGCTCTACTCACTTGTCATCTTAAAGGAAGACTCTTTGCCACCTCTAAAGCGGAAATTAGGCCGAGTTGTGGCGGTGCATCCTGGGTCTGACGGTGTTATTAGAGTAACCGATATCCAGACTTCGACTGGCGTTCTTCGCAGATCATTCAGCAAGATTTGTCCGCTAAAAGAAAGTCTTGAGTCTGAAGAATCTGGTTGAAAAACAGGCTTTCAACGCCCGCAAATCGCCTTCGAGATGCCTTTGTATGGTGTTCTTTCTGTACGTTTCGTAGCATTTTCTTATTATTTTTATTGGTGGTTTTGTATAGTTCTTTTAGCTTTTCTTTATCTGTTTTGCTTAATTTTTGCTTATTTTGTAGCTGGCTCCTCTCCCTCATGAGTTCTAGCGCCTGTTCTGACAAGATATTGCGTTTGGCGGGTCCTGTAATAACTTTTAAACTCTCTAGAATAGATTTTATAATTTTTTGGCAATATTCATCCGCTTTATATATGTTTTGAGTATCAATGAGTTCCATTACATAGTAATTTAATTCTTCTAGGAATATGTTTTCCTCTTTTAATGTTTTTAACATTCTTGAGGATTTTTTGAAGTTGCGCCGACATTTTCTCTTTGACTTTAGTTGTATTGTGGTCTATGATCAGATCCGTCATCATATAACATAGTAGTCGTTTCGTAGACAGATTCTAATAAGAATAATTGACTGGCTCGGTGGCGCAGTGGTAGTGTATGCGACTGCCGCGCTGAGTTCCCAGGTTCGATTTCCACCCAGGATAAAACTTTGTGTGATGAGCACGATGGTTTATTCTTTGTCTGGGTGTTATTTATCTATGATATATGTACATAGTTTAAGCTCTACTTAGTTTGGAATTAGATGGCGTTGTTTGAGGTGTCCCAACAATACTATACGATATATATTTAATAAGTATGTACTTAGAAATTTATAAGTATGTTTGTCAGTTATCTGGTTACCATAGTACAAGTTCTGCTTAGTTTGGACGCAGATGGCGTTGTGTGAGTTGTCCCAACGATATATTATTATTATTTTTATATTTTAGTTTAGTTTGGGCTAGATGGTGCTGTGTAAAAAGTGTCCCACAATATTTATTTAAATTGGTATTTATTCTAGAAGCTTCAAAACTACGTCCGTGGCGGTCGCTTTACTTGACAACTTGACCTTCGTCCGCAGGTCTGAAATTAGTAGGACTTTATTCAGCTGAAGTTTAGCAAAATTTTTCGTCATTTAGAACGACTATTTTCTGGACTCAGTTTCGCTTCACCTAGAGAAGTTAACGCGGGTACTGAGGCTTACAGATTTATCTTATTATATTTATTTTTAGGGTTCTGTATCTTAAAAGGTAAAAAACCGGAACCAATTAAGATCACTTTTTGTCCGTCTGTCTGTCCATGTGTCACCATCGATTTTTTGTTAGGAACGGGTAAACCTTGCAAGTGGAAATTTACACCAAATACTGAGGCCTCATATTCCCAATTGGATGTATAAAAATCAAGATCCTGAGTCAACTAAATAAAAAGATATGAGTAAATTTTCACTTTCGCAAAACTTGTAAGTACCGCAGGCTTTATTAGTACTCCATGATTTTCTTTCTTGGAATTTTTTCGTATTCTTAGCTGAATTACGCATATAGCTGTCATTAGACGAGTTATAGACTAAAGTGGATGAATGATTTCTTTAGTCAATCATTTTGCACAAAATGTCAGCGGCTAGTTCACAATCAATGACTATTTGCTACGTACCAACATAATTGACCTATTAAAAACCTATCAGATGTTTTGCCTCGATCTATATACAATGTGGTTATATGCGTGTGTGTATCTTTAAACAGTGCATCTTTGTACTTTAATGATTATGTTTTGGATAGTTACCATTTATTTTGTGTTCTATTTAGATCTGGAACATTCTGAAACTAAATTTTATCTCCAGCTCGTCCTACGGTGCAGCCTACTTATCATTTCTCTTCACTCGTCAAAGGACATGTCTAATTCTGCTAATATTATAAACGCGAAAGTTTATAAAAATTGATGTTTGTTACTCTTACACGCAAAATCTACTGAAAGCATTTTGATGAAACTTTACAATAATATAGCTTACACATCAGAATAACACCAGATAAAATTCAACAAAATGTGAAAAGGTACATGGACAGTTCAATCACTAAGTTAGTCGGCATCTAAATACATGTTTTGTTGAATTTTGTCACATAAATGCAATTTTAGTGATGTCAAATACAAATTTAGTGCTGTTTATGATATCACCAAGTTTAGTTCGACATAATAACAAAATAGCATTTGGCAATCTCTCAATAAAAATAAGAAAATTTTAGAGAAATTTAGTTTAGTGTTTTCAACAACAGAATTATCGCCAGTATATGTTGTGTTTTAAATTTAAGATTGTTTTAAAGAGGAGATATTAGATTAAGATATAATTTCCTGTTAGTTGCATTATGTAAATGTTTTTTTTTTTTAAAGAATAGTGTTAATTGGAATATATTTTCCTGAATTTCGTACAAAACTTGATTTAATATCAAAGCTAAGAAGTAAGACTAATTGAAATTTTAAGTTGACTGATTTGTACAAGTTATTTTTTTATAGAAGCGATCGTCGGCCCCGCTGACTCATTGTTCTGTAAACGATCACTGCGTTAAGCAACATTCGCTATAGGTAATTTGGATGGGTGACCACTTTGTGGAATTTACATTTGCGAGCGTCTCCGTGCTTCGGAAGGCACGTTAAGCTGTTGGTCCCGGTTGCCAGTAAAATGGCAGTCGTTAAGCCTGGTTGAAGGCCTTATTGGGCGGCTTGAAAATGTTCAACATCCAACCGTCGGCTTAATGTGCTTTTTTATTAGTCAGTAGAATTCAAACTTATAAGGATTTCTACATGTAGAAGAACCCTCTATGGTCTACAATACTTTTGCAAAATAACCATCACCTCATTTGAAGATCAACATATCCCAATTTCCGCACTTTACGTTTAAGTTTCAACCTTTTTAGTTTGATAAATATTATCTAGGATATCCTTAATAAATCAGGAAGAGATCCATATTTTGCCGGGAATTCCTAATTACTAGTATCCTCTTGAACCAGGTGGTGAAGGTACGGTCAGTAAAAGTCGCTTAGCATAACAGAACATTATTTTACAGAATGAGATTCAGTATTCCGGTACAGTATACAAGCAAGAATACGTTGTTCTTAAACAATTTTATAACGAACAAACATGCAAGTTTTCATTCACAATTTTATTCTGCAACTTTAGATTGTTTTAATCTACTTCCGAGGCTGACTGTAATTGCTAGCCTCTTTTTTCAGTTGATCAACACATCTAAACTTTCAGTGATAAACAGACATAATGATGTAATATCCATTGAAACAGGAAACGTTTTACGGGGATTCCTGTACGATAAATAGTTCTTAGAGTTTTAGACGGGGATTCTTGTGCGTTAAGTAATTCTAAGAGTCCGTGCAAACTTATACTATAGATACTAAATTCTCTTGTCGGTTTTGTGTTCGTTTTTGGTGTAGCACGTGTTGTCTGGTAAAATGTAAAGTCCCGGGAATTAATAGTTCTTCTAATATATCACGCTATAAACCAGGGATGCCAGGTGTTCGGTATTTCAGCCCCATGTTCGGTGTTCGGTATGACAAAAATACCGAAGTATGAGTGGTTCGATATTTTTTCGATACTTTAAAAGTTTTATTTACTGTTTCTTAAAATCAAATCCTTTCAAAATTTAACGCCGCGTTGTTTCATCATTTATGGCCGACATCATTCCTGACCCACGAAACAATCTGAGTGTCGACACAGCTTAGTGAAAGCAGAACTGTGTATTTGTTATAATTTAAAAAACACTGACTTTTATTATAAAATTAGAAATCGACTAACTAACTAACTATCTTCACGCTGTATCCCTGACGGGGTAGTCAGAGAGGACAGATCGCCAGGCTTCGCGATCCATGCATTGACAAATTGCATGATTGAAGAAATTAACGAAGAATATATATTGTGCGAATGAAGAGGGTAGAAGGAGTCAGGGTAGTATGAAGACCACGTGAGCAGATTGCTCAAAAACGGAAAAGTCAAAAGTACTCGGGTATATACCCAGAAGATCTTCATATACCCAGACGTGCGTGTATGAAGCGATTAATGAATCTGAAGGAAGCGGAAGAAATATGCATGGATCGCGAGGCCTGGCTATCTGTCCACTCTGACTACCCCGTCAGGGATATAGCGTGAAGATAGTTAGTTTTTTTTTTTTAATATATTCAAAAAGTTGCTACGAAGTTGTGCTAGTAATAATAAATATAATTTAAAGGTTAACATAGTGTTTTATTTTGTTCACCCTCGGAAAATCTCAGATAGGTAATTTTCTGCATTTGTCAACAACTTCGACAAATTTACTCAAAAATTCTCCTCTCAAATTATAAATATCCATCACGCCTTATCCCCGAAGGGGTGGCAGAGGCATATTATATACCCACTTTTCACCGTGTGGATTCCTGTACCACGTAATAGGTGGTGAGCCCATTGCCGTGTTGAAATAGACAGACGCAGTTTGTGGCTACCTGCTGTTGAAATTTTTAAGCCGCCTATAAGGCCTTCAACCAGGCTTAACGACTGCCATTTTACTGGCAACCGGGACCAACGGCTCCCAGAAGTGCAAAAAAAAAACCGTATCAAACCTGCTCCTAGCAGGAAATAAAAGCGGACACCGGGCTTCAAATTAGGTGGGATATAATAGCAACTGAATAGTGGATAATACCTAAGTCATAAAATAAATATGTGTGTGTACCAGAGTACACAGGAAGAAGTGAAACTTCATTAAGACATTTTTTACAGCTATAGAATTTCTGTCATACGTTATGGCGCGTAACCGAAAAACGTGACGATTTTTTTACAGCAATAAAATTTCTCTCTACGTCGATGTAGGAAGAAGTTTCATTTCAAAAATATTATAAAATTTACTTTTGCCACCAAAAACTAAGGTTTCACAGTAACCACACGAGAGATACCTGATTTGCCTCCATACAGAATGTAAACAAAAACAAATACTCTTACAACCTAGGGTTTTTCAAGCGGAGCGTGACGAGGCACATCATTGGGCCGCCAACTTAAGGGACGCTGTCAATAGTCATGTGGAAGAAGAGAGTGCGCCTAATTCGCTAGATGTCTTCACAGCGTTCCATCGGCGTCATTTTGGCGAGAAAAACATATAAAAAATTACCCTATACATATGGGAATCATCCTTTATACCCATACAATGTATAAAAGCAAATGATATTGATAAAACACAATCATTCTAATCATTGCGCATGCGCACACGCAGAATCATAAGTAGTTGTACAATATCGCGAACACAATACGCTTAGTGAAGAAAATAATCACAGAATTAGAAATAAGTGTTATAAAATAAATTTAAAATAAAGAAACAGTATTAATATATTCTTAACCTAAGATAAAAGTATTTCTAAAATAAATGATAATTGTGAAAAGAAATTATGGAATATTTGAAACAGACGTCTATTTTTGAAAAGGACTGAAATTTTTTCTGCTAGTGATTTTGGTGACGGTATTAAAATCTTTTCAAAATGGTGAACAAAGTGTATAAAGTTAGTTCTGTTAGAGAACAGAAAAGGGGGAGCAAACATAATCAGGTGTTAATGTCTATCGTTGGTGAGTGGATATCCGCGGCTTAGCCCGTGACATACTTTGAATCCCCGTCGCGTATTATTTTTACAAAAATGCATGAAAATTCTCCCGATTGTTTGACATTTGTGATTACTGTTCCAGTCTCCTGGGTAGCAGCGTGATTATATATATCTTATAGCGTTCCTCGATAAATAGACTGAATTTATCCATTCGGACCAGTAGTTACTGAGATTACCACGTTCAACCAAACCATACAAACGTACAAATAAACAAAATCGTCTGCTTTATATATTAGTATAGATTATCTGTGATACCATGTTCTCTTCTTCTCTCTCTCTTCTTATCTCAGTAAATTGTCAAACAAATAAATTTAATTGTCAATGTTTACAAATAAATAAGTGAAAATTATTATTATTTAAGTAATATTTTTCACTCCTTCGATTTTATTTTTAAATTTAATTGACAATGTTTTCAAATAAATAACTGAAAATTATTATTATTTAAGTAATATTTTTCACTCCTTCGATTTTAATATCTTGGCCTATGTTTCCCTTTATATAAAATTAACCAATACACTTTTCAACTACTTATAATAATATTGTAAAGTCAGGTTTTGTTTTTTTCGACAAATCACATGTTAAATTATTTAGATCAGTTGAATTTCTAATTGTGACTACCTATTTGAATTTCATATCAGAATGTCTACTTGCATTTGTGTTGATTTTATATTATCAAAGATCTTGCTTTGATAATATAAAACCTATATAAATATACAAACGTTTACAAGTAATTAAAACGCATGATAACAATAATACCATCCCTTTCATCTTTGAATATACCCAGAACATAACAATAGAAGACAGGAAAACAGATAGATAGATAGAAGCAATTGGTCGACGTACGTAAGAATTATTTCGTTTATGAAAGTCAGTTCAGATAAGAAATTGAATAAATAAATAACAATAATAAATACTGTGGGACATTTTTTTTAACATAGCGCCATCTAGCTCAATGTAAGTGTAACGCCACGCCAAAAAATATGTTTAATAGTCGACACAAGTTGTGACGTCGTTTCCTACTACGCCATATTGGGCGGCAATGCTTACCTACTTCTACTTATGTTATAAATAGCGTATGCACATGGTTCTCTGTTCATTCTGTCGTTGTAAGTCAAGCAATAAACAATCTACGTTGACATACTTGCTGTAATATAATTTCTCTATTTTGCCCTATAACCTCGTTGTAATATAAGCGTGTGTTATGGATTCTTTTTTTTAACGTTTGGAAATCCTCATGTATGCTATGCCGGACTCTTACCGACTAAAACCACACGGTGCCCTTCCATTTGTCTATGGCCAGGAGTCCCGGGTAAGCCCTTCGGGAGGATAGCCCCAGGGCTCCCAGCAGACTTTATCCGCAAGCGCGGTATCGTCTTCGGAGGGGGGGGGGTTCGGGGGTTATCCCGCTAATCTGATATCTTTGGGGAGGATTCGGGTGCTGTCCTTCTTTCTTGAGGGGGTGAAAGACGTATGCGAAGTTCTCACGTCACGCCACCGTCTAGGGCCTGCTTCTGTAAGGACGGCGAGCAGCCCACCCTCCGTCCTCAAGCCCCTGGTCATGGAGGCCGGTAGGTAGTACTGGGCGTAGATCAGTCTGCGGCGGGGGCGTGGAACTGGAGAGGGAGAATTCTCTCACGCTTCCTCTCCGCCGCCTCTTTTGCGAGCATTACATGCTCGCAAAAAGACGCAGCGGCGTCCCTCTTATTTCCGCTGGAGATCATGGCTTTTACCATGGTTACCAGCGTGAGGACGTCCACACCCAGACCCGCAACGAGATCCCGGCGCTGCAGCGCCCACGCTGAGCACTCCGCCAGTGTATGCAGCGCCGTATCCTCGCTACAGTCCCCAGAGTGCTGGCACTCTGGTGTTACCTCCCGGTTTATACGCCACAGAAACTTACCGAAGCACCCGTGTCCGGTAAGCATCTGTGACAACCGGTAGGTGAGGCAGCCATGTTGCCTCTCCAGCCACTCCGCCATGATCGCTTCACCGCCTCAATAGTGGTGTGTCCCCACTTAGGTTGCTCAAGTCGCACCTTCCACGTCTCCATGAGCTCCTGGTGGAGCAAGGATCGCTGGGCGTCGATTTCTCGAGGCACCGGAATGCGATCCCACCCCAACGCCACCTTGCGCCATTGATACAACGACGCAAGGACCCCTAGCTTCCAGGTCCCACGAAGGGGTCCCGGCTCTACCCTCTAATCACCCTGACGGCCATCGTCTTCAACGGGCTATGTAAAATAGCCACGTTGGCAGCCGTCAGGTTTCCCGCCCATACGGGGTGTTATGGTATCTAGACGACTGATAAACATGTAGAAAGTACGTATTATTGTACCTACTTTAATAATCCTCTTCTCTTCTTTTTAATAATACTCTTTCTTCTTAAGCAGGAAGGTATGTTGGCGATGTAGTAGCTTACAAGCAGCAGCAAGCAGAAAGCAGAAGAAGTAGCAGAACAGGTAAGTGAAGATGGTGGATGAAGAATGAAGTGAAGAAACACGAAAGCAAATGAATATGTTATTTTTGATTAGCGAGTATAGTTTATTATTTTACGAAATACTAATATTATTAGAACACTGATTACATTAACTGTATTCTTACTACGATCGATAGCACATATCTTAGCAAGCAAAACCGAGAGCGCGTAATAGATGTGTTGCGAGCGAGTAGTAACCGAACACTATCGATGAAGCTGCGCGCCCGCAAGTACTTTAATGCGTCGTGAAGCTGTGGTACAATCTTCATAAGCGGAGCGGTTTTGTAGTGGCGAGTGTATCGCCACATTACTCCCCCGGCCAGACCGTAACTACGGTCGATAAAAGTCTGGTAGCTTTACTCTTCTGCCGCACCGAGTCCTCTTCTCCTCATCGCGTTTCTCAGTCCCGGTAGCATTTGGAGTTGAAGTAGGAATATAAACTTCTTTCGTCACGTAGGCTGGCTTCAATCTATCCACCGAGACGTTAGTTGATCTGCCTTTAATATCTATTGTAAAGAACTTGGCTTGTCTCTTTAAGACTTTGGGGACACAATAGGGCCAGCGTAAGGGGGTTCGAGTGCACCACGTACATGATCTTGACGGAGAAAAATGTGAGAGGTTGAGTTAAGATCACGTGGTATATAAAATGGCATTGTGGTATGCCAAGAAGTAGGCTTAGGAGATAACTTTGCCATGTAGGTTCGGAGACGGGTTACGTACTGGGTGATGTCTTCAGTAGTGTAGTCGTTTTTGGGAGCAAGAAACTCGCCAGGCAGATGTAGTTGCTCACCATAGACCAACTCTGCTGGGCTGGCTTGCAGGTCTTCCTTCCAGGAATTTCTGATTCCTAGAAGCACTAGTGGTAATGATTCGGTCCATTGTGAAGTATCGTGACACATTATAGCAGCCTTCAGCTGGCGGTGGAAACGTTCCAAAATTCCGTTTGCTGCTGGGTGGTATGCTGTTGTTCGGAGGTGACGCGCGCCGATCATGCTGGTGAGTGCTTTGAAGAGGTGGCTCTCGAACTGGCGACCCCGGTCGGTAGTTACACGTGCGGGACAGCCGAATCTGGCTATCCAGCCAGACACGAGGGCAGTTGCGCACGTATCAGCCGTGATGTCCTGCAGTGGAAAAGCCTCAGGCCATCTCGTGAATCTGTCGATGACAGTGAGGCAGTATCTGTAACCACAAGACAATGGTAAAGGTCCCACGAGGTCAATGTGGATATGAGAGAACCTCGCAGAAGGGGTAAGGAAAGAGGAAAGAGGATAGCGTGTGTGTCGGGAAATTTTGCTTTTCTGGCATTTTAAGCATTGCCTAGACCACTCTCTACAATCACTACGTATCCCTGGCCACACAAATTTTTGTGCTACCAGTCGCGCTGTAGCTGAACTTCCAGGATGATTCCAGTTATGTACCGAGTCAAAAGCTTGCTGTCTGAATCTTGGAGTGATGTACGGCCGCGGGGGCTCCACAGAAGTATCGCAGTAGATAGGTAAGTCGCTGTGTATCGTTCGCATTTTCATTAGTTTCAGAGAGGAACCATTACGAAGAAGATCTTGCAGTTCAGGATCGTCCTCCTGAGATTCTGCGAGCTCCTTATAGTCCATAGCCATGGACATTTCGTCAACGCGAGAGAGGGCATCGGCAACAATATTTTCAGGTCGAGGTATATATCGTATGTCCGTGGTAAATTGCGATATGAAGTCTAAGTACCTGAATTGCCTTGGAGAGCAGTCGTGCTTGCTGGACGAAAACGCGAACGTCAACGGTTTATGATCCGTGTAAATGGCGAAGGTGGCAGTTTCAACCATATGTCTGAAATATTTTATGGCTTCATAGATTGCCAAAAGCTCTCTGTCGTAGGGACTGTACTTATTTTGGCTCGTCGAAAGCTTGTGCGAGAAGAATGCCAAAGATTGCCAAACGTTGTCTTTGCGCTGCTGAAGTACCGCGCCTATTGCAGTGTCCGAAGCGTCAGTAACAATTGCCAGTTCTGCCGAGTAGTCCGGGTGAGCTAGAAGTGTAGCTTCTGACAACGATGTCTTGCAGGCCTCGAATGACTGAACTAAATCTGGAGTCATATCCACAGGGTGAGAACCTTTGATTTTGGGTCCCCGCAGTAAGGAGTTTAGTTGTGCTTGAAGTTTGGCGGCCTGAGGGATGAATCTTCGATAAAAGTTAAGCATCCCCAAGAACCGCCGAAGCTCTTTAATAGTTTTTGGAACAGGAAACTCTTTGACAGCTTGAACCTTGTCATCTAAGGGTTTAGATCCAGCGGCAGACACTTTTTACCCTAAGAAATTAACGGCATCTTGTCCAAATACGCACTTAGTAGTGTTTATGAGTACGCCGTACTGCTTGAGCCGCTCGAAGAGTTGTCGTAGGTGCATTTTGTGCTCAATCTTACTATGAGAAAAAATCATAATGTCATCAATATACCCGTAGCAGAACTCGAGCCCTAAGAGCACCTCATCAATGAACCTTTGGAAGGTCTGAGCTGAGTTTCGCAAGCCGAAGGTCATGAAAGGAAACTCAAACATCCCAAAGCACGTCGTGATAGCAGTCTTTGGTATATCCTGTGAGTTAACGGCTATCTGGTTGTAGGCCTTCACTAGGTCAACCGTAGAAAAAATTGAGCATCCAGACAGTTGGTGAGAAAAATCTTGTATATGTCGTATGGGGTAGCGATCAGGAATTGTTCTCGCATTGAGTGCTCTGTAGTCACCACATGGTCTCCAGTTGTCATCTATTTTTTTGGCTAGGTGAAGAGCTGAAGACCAAGGACTGTCGGAGCGTCGAGCTGTACCTGATGCCAGCATATCTTCAAATTCCTTTTTAGCTGCTTGTGCACGGACTGGATCAAGTCGACGTGGTTTACAGGAGACTGGTTGACCAGGTGTGCTTTTAATGTAGTGCAACGTAAAGTGCATAGAAGGTAAACGCGTACCTGCAGGCCTTGTGATCTCTGGGTATTCACGCAGAATCGCGTGAAATTCGGTTTCACCAGTGACTGCCTTAACTGAAGCGATGTCGTCTGAGGTTCCTGCTATCTCTGCCACAGCTGTGTACACGTGTAGCGTTGTAGTACCGTCGACTAAACGTTGGCTTCTGCAATCTACCAACAAATTATAGTGACTAAGTAGATCCACACCTATAATGGGCTTCGAGACATCAGCTATCGTGAAATTCCACGAAAAGTCCCGCCTAAGGCCAAGGTTGAGATGTAACTGTTTAGGTCCGTAGGTGTGAATCACGCTGCCATTCGCTGCGATGAGATCGTACTTGGATCGAGTACAGGGCGTCCTAACTGCTGATCGTGGGAAAACGCACAAGTCTGAACCAGTGTCCACCAGGAACTGCATTTTCGAAACACGGTCGGTAACAAAAAGACGGCCTGTAGTTTTTGGGCAGTCGTTGGCCGCGTTGGCGCGTTTCCGACCGCCCTGAGCGTTTCCCGCCTCGAATGTACAGGGCTGCCTGCACTTATTCGCCTTCGCTCCAAAGGTGTAATGGTAAAAACAGTGTGGGTGATCTGGCGGCGGTTGTCTAGGTCTAGAGCGACTGCGAGAACTAAGGGTTGCTACTTGTTTAGTAAGTTCGCTTACCTGCCTTGCAAGGTCATCCAAGGTCGAGGTGTTTGAGGCGGAGGCTCTTACCAAGGCGACTTGAGGTGTTACAGGGGCAATTTCATGCACCTTATCAGCCAACTCTCCCAGCTTATCTAATGTAAGGTCCATCTGCGAAGCAATAACAGTTTGAATATTTACGACTCGTCCATATAGTTGCCAAAAAATCTTTAGGTATTGATGGGCCCGCTAGACCCTCTAGATGCCGCAAAAATTGCGAGGGCTTACTGTCACCAAACTCCTCATGAATCAACAGCTGCTTAACGCGCTTTTCTTGCGACGCGGACAGACGCCTAACCAGCTCGGTTTTTAATCTATTATATTTGTCCTTTTCTGGAGGTCTTGTGATTATGTCTTTCACTTCGATAGCATACTGATGATCAAGCTGTGCTACTAGATAATTAAATTTGGTGTCATCAGCAGTTATTCTCAAAAGCTCAAACTGACACTCTAATTGCGCAAACCATAAAATCGGTTCTTCTGGCCAAAATGGAGGTACCTACACGTAGCACTTCGTCAAGTTTGAAAGCTTTTTCTGGTTCACTCATAATGACAAGAAATACAGGGAAAAAAAATCGCTTACCGCTTGTAAGTTGGACCACAACTTTTTACTTTTATAATAAAGTGGGTATAGGAATCTTCTTGTGAAAAAATTTTAATAGATGTACTAATATATTTCAGCACTATTTTTAGATGCTGTAACTTCACAATTACTTAGAAGGTGCGATGATGAATGGTCTTCTTTGTTCTAACTCGGGGTCACCAATGTAGAAAGTACGTATTACTGTACCTACTTCAATAATCCTCTTAGTTTCTTCTTAAGCAGGAAGGTATGTTGGCGATGTAGTAGCTTACAAGCAGCAGCAAGCAGAAAGCAGAAGAAGTAGCAGAACAGGTAAGTGAAGATGGTGGATGAAGAATGAAGTGAAGAAACACGAATGCAAATGAATATGTAATTTTTGATTAGCGAGTATAGTTTATTATTTTACGAAATACTAATATTATTAGAACACTGATTACATTAACTGTATTCTTACTACGATCGATAGCACATATCTTAGCAAGCAAAACCGAGAGCGCGTAATAGATGTGTTGCGAGCGAGTAGTAACCGAACACTATCGATGAAGCTGCGCGCCCGCAAGTACTTTAATGCGTCGTGAAGCTGTGGTACAATCTTCATAAGCGGAGCGGTTTTGTAGTGGCGAGTGTATCGCCACAAACATAATATACTTATACTCGTATATTGAAATGTACTCAAACCTTTTTTTATCATGTTTAAATAAAATAAATAAATAAATAAATATTGTGGGACACTTTTCACACAGCGCCATCTAGCCCGAAGTAAGCTAATATTAGCTTGTGTTATGGGATCTAGATAACTGATAAACATACTTATATATTTCTAAATACATACATATTATAGAAAAATAACACCCAGACACAGAATAATCACAGAATAAACCAACCAACCTGAGTGTGAATCGAACCCACGACCTCTTGCGTAGCAGTCGGATGCACTCCCACCGCGCCACAGAGTACATTTACATTATTTATTTACATTATACATTAATATAGTTTAATACAGTAAAAAAAAAAACAATAAAAAAATAAAACGAAAATCAATATAACATTAAAACTAACAAAACTACCTAACCTATTTATCAAAATTTAGAATGGGTCCCCTCGGTAGAGTACCCATGACGCAGGCAGCATTCCCGCGCTGAATAGCTATGGAAAGGCTTTGCGCGAGAAAGCTACCTGCACGAGGATCACTAGTTTCTTCCCTCAGACGCTTACTTAATGCCGTAAAAAGACCATGTGCGCCGCGACCCCATGGACCTAGTGTCTCGACACCAAATGGAATGAATTCATATTGGGTACCGAGACAACTGTACTTGCCAATCTTCAGCCGCTCGCGAAGATTTGCCGCAGCACTTGCTTTTTTGCTAGTAGCAAGTGGCATCCCATATTAGTACACGTCTTATTCTCCAGGGTACTAATGACATCCCGTCAGGCCGCTTACCATCATCTCGTATAATTTGCGGTTCTAAGACCGCGGGGACATTTATACTGACAAGGGCTCGTCACGCTGCACTAAATGATATCCTGATCATTTAGTGCAGCGTGACGGGAGTGACGGCCAGCGGCAAAAGAACAGGCAAGCCCATGGTGTCCGAGGCGGCTCACATAAGCTCCGCACGACACACAAGGGTGTTCAACGCACACATCAGCACCCAACCGGAGACAAACTGCTATGCGGAGTGTAGTGGGATCAATGAAGGTGCCAGTGTTCGGAGAAGGAAAGGCGTGAAGCCATTACCTAGACTCTGATCGAGATACAGCTAAAAGCCTTGCTCGATTAGTACCAGAAGAGTTTTCAAAAAGAGTATTGAGAAAAACAGAAGAATTGTGTATGATAAACTATTGTGTCCCAGGCCCTTTGCTTTTTGAGTGTCGGGGGTAAATTTGGACTTGGTCCAGTTAGCCAAGCATTCAAGGCTTCGTCCAGACTCGCAATCTCACAGTTTAAGTCTGTAGGAGCCTTTAAGACTTTACCTATGAGGTCACGAGTGCTGAAAATTGAAGACAGGAATGCCGGTGAAGCTATACTAGAAATTTTACGGGTTCCCAAACCGCCGAACCTAATAGGTAAGGAAGCTTGGGACCATGAAATGTTGTTTTTGTTTTTCTTATAAATTTCTAAATACATATTTCTTTTTGTTTTACGTGTGGAAATCCTAAATAGATACATATTATACATAGGAAACACCAAAATTTGAAAAAGTTCCCTAAAAATATCTTCACTTGCTAAATCTCTTTAATACTATACGGTGTACGCTCATGTTTTATTTATATATATATATAAAACATGAGTGTACACCGTAAATATTTGAATTTTTTTAATTCGATCATTTTGTTCCTGAGATTAGCGCATTGAAACAAACAAACATTTCAGCTTTAATTTATATTACTACAGATATACTTATATTATATTTCTAAGATTGTTAGACTAGTCCTTAGAGAATTTAATTCAAACAAGAAATGGGACTCCCACTGCTGACAATCCACACCCGCACTTACAATGGCAGAAACAATGAATAGTTGGCAGTAACAAACAAGTGACGCGTTCTTCACTATCGTAGCGAAAGGAATCAGACGCCTTCTAAACCAGTTTCAAAACCGTAAGTGGTAGAATCTTCAAAATCTCGTGTTCTGAATCCAATGCCGCAAACCATATGTCTATCTCCTTAGATTTCTGAGAAATAGATTGATATAGACGGACGGACGGATATACTGCCCATTTTAATAGGATTTTTCTAATCTTTAGAGTTTAGAATTCTACAAGCAGGGCTCACTGTTTGTAAGGTAGAATGAACGGTCAATAAGTCAATGGTTTCACCAGTCATCATCATCCGAGCGTCTGTCCCAGTTGGGTGTCGCGACGCCCGGAGTCCGCTTTCCTACATTTTCTCCTCCACTTCGCACGGTCGTCGGCATCCCCTGTAGTGACATCCCTTACGACGTCAAGCCAGCACTTCTTAGGTCTTTCCCGCTTACCGGTCAAAGGTTTCACCAGTATTTTAAGACATTTTTGGCAAGCCAAGCGCCTTACTTACGCCCATATTTCAACGTAAGTATTTCTCGCATATTCCACCTCGCACGTAATACAGTCATTTGCCGTGTGGAAACCTAAATGCGCAGGTTATGGCTACCTGTTGTCTGATGCATATTATACGCCCACATTACACTATAAGCATTTTTCTCCCACGTAATAGGTGGTGAGCCCATTGCCGTGTTGAAATAGATAGTTGTGGATACCTGCAAGTGATAAAAAAAAATCTGTTAGATAGCCTATTTATCGAGGAAGACTATATACCATCATGCTACTATCGAGGAGGGCGGAGCAGTAATCATAAATGTCAACTAATCAAGCAAATTTACATACATTATTGTAAAATTTATAAACAACGGGATTAAATATTAGATGATACGAGAGTTGGAAGTATTTCACCGGCGAGCTGCTCACAGCTTCTTCACAACTAGCTGACCCTCAGGTCAGCTAGTTTATTATAATTAATGTTTTTAAACTTTCGCGATTGTCACTCATATTTATGAAACTTCGGGTCTTATTCGAGACGTACATTATTAGTTACAAAGCCTAACTTATACCTCCCGACGTTTCGACCGGATTACACAAAGAGTATGGATTACACCAGCCGTGGTCACGGGTTGACTGACAGTAGACAGGTGACAGACCGAAATATCACAAATATTATTTTAGTTGTCTTTGCCCATCTTGGGCAGGCAAAGGAAACTTAGTCCATACAGCCTATTCTTCAGTATTTATTATTATCTTGTTATTTCGTTTCAGTCCAGTCTCGTCGTTTGTCGATGTCAAGTCCTCAGTCCTAGGTCCTAGTCCGTGCCCTAATAAGGTAGTGGATCCCTCATTGCGGCTATCTATGGAAATTTGGCACTAACACAAACAACACCGCTATTCTTTGCAATATATCACTTTCGTTCACTAATGCACTTTTCCGAACTCTTCCACCATTATTAAGCACAAGCGCTCGTGGCCCCGCGGTCTCAGTGTTCGGTAAACGATCACTGAGGTACGCAACTTTCACTATGGCTGGTCGTCGGATGGGTGACCACTTTGTGGCATTTACATTTACGAGCGTTTCCGTGCTTTGGAAGGCACGTTAAGCCGTTGGTCCCGGTTGCCAGTAAAATGGCAGTCGTTAAGCCTGGTTGAAGGCCTTATAGGCGGCTTAAAAAATTTCAACAGCAGGTAGGCACAACCTGCGTCTGTCTATTTCAACACGGCAATGGGCCCACCACCTATTACGTGGGACAGGAATCCACACGGTGAAAAGTGGGCATATAATATGCCTCTGCCACCCCTTCGGGGATAAGGCGTGATGGATATTTATTTATTTATTTTTATTTATTAAACACAAAAACACGAATTTTTCACTAGTTTTTGAAAATATTATACGACAAACGTACGTCACTGCTCATGTTGGCGCCAAAAGTCAATATCATAAATAGTTTATTAGATAACCTCAATACACGTTTTTTTTTCAGTGTGTATGCCAATTTTGGCATATGGGACCGCCATGGGTTGGATATCTCCGAACAAGACCTTCCTAATGAGTGACCACTCTCCTTCAAACTCACCTCTATCCGAGGAGGACGTCTCCTGGATGGCATCCATCATGTTTATATTTGCACCCATCGCTGTGTTCATCTTCGGGGTAGCCGCTGACAAATTTGGGCGGAAAAATGCCTTGTTATGCGCGTCTGTACCTATCTCAGTATGTAACATTTTTACTAACTTTTAAACTATTGCGCTGCATATTATAAGTGTATTGGTTATTACCGGGACTAAATGCGGTTATTTTTCATACCTTTTGCTGCCTGACGTTTCGACCAGGTTGCCACGGTCACAAGCTGACTGACTCAGCGATGCACACCCTCCTCCGTCGAGTACATGTGGTACAAGGTTCTTAATCTACCCGCACATTCTCGGTGTTTTTGATGTTATTCTATTTCCAAGTACCGTCACACACTTTATTTAAGAATCAGTACTAATTCCTTTTAGCGCATTTACGAAGCTTATTTATTAAAAGGTTTTTTTTTGCTCTCAGATAGGCTGGGCTGTAAAATTAATATGTCCACATCCGATAGCGTTGATCTGTGCAAGAGCGCTGATAGGCTTCGGGTCGGGTGGAGCCTTCGTAGTGTGTCCCCTCTACGTGAAAGAGATCAGTGAAGACAGTATCAGGGGAATGACGGGAACATTCATTATATTTTCTCAGGTACGTAAACTTTTTTACTGTAGTTTGTTGACTATGTACGATAAGTAACTGGATTGAACGAGGCATGCCTTTTAGGTTTTGTTGTTTGAAGAAAAAACACAACTAGAACCTTATAGTACTTTTTTTTGGTTTTCAAAGTATTCACCACGAGGCTTAATACACTTTCCCATTCGCTCAAACCAGTTATTATAACATATTTCCACTCTAAAGTGGTGGTGTTTAAAATGGCTGAATTGAAAGCCTGGCCTTCAACTTGGCTTAACGACTGCCATTTTATTGGCAACCGAGACCAACGGCTTAACGTGCCTTCCGAAGCACGGAGCTGGGGTGGGTCTAAATGGACGAATACATTTAAAAAATTAAAATATGAAAAAAAAAAGATAAATAAATTTATATATATTTTACAAAAATATATTTAATATACGACTCTACCACAGTACACATATAAACATAAATACTTATTTATGTATCTACTTTGACTCTACTGTTTATACACGTCAATATTACTTGGAAAAACCATACACTTTTTATCTTGCATGTACGTCCTATTTTCACTTTTTTATTAACAAACTAACTTACCACCCATCTTCACGCTGTATCCCTGACGGGGTAGTCGGAGAGGACAGATCGCCAGACTTTGCGATCCATGCATACTTCTTTTGCTTTTTGCAGATTCATTAATCGCTTCATACATGCACGTCTGGGTATCCGAGTACTTTTGACCTTTCCGTTTTTGAGCAATCTGCTCACGTGGTCTTCATAATGTAAGTTTCGGCCTACCCTGACTTCTTCTACCCTCTACTTTTGCACAATATATATTCTTCATCAATCGTTCCTCACTCATTCGTTGGACGTGTCCAAACCAACGGAGCACGCTCATTTCCAACTTAACGCTGACACTTTCATTCAAACCTGCCATATTGCATATCACTTAATTGGTAATTACAAATTCGATTTAAATAATAAGACAAAATATAAGCTGCACTTATTTCTTTGATTGTATCACTATGATTTTATTTGTTAAACCAAATTAAAAACAGTAAAATTTTTGGGAGAAACAGGAACTAACCTAAATTTAAAGAACTCTTCTGAGAGAAAATAGGGGTTAATTCTCTTTGAAAATAGGTGTTAACTCTGATTTTCCCCTGATCATGATTCTTCCCAAAAATTACTTTATACCGACCAGTTAGTACTAACCACTTTATAGATATTATCTCACTATACTCTCTCGTTATGTATGTCTATTTTGTCAACAGACAGCAGGCAATCTCTTAGTATTCATTCTGGGAGACCTTCTAGCCTTCAACACGGTGCTTTGGATCCTACTGGCCATCCCTCTTATCCATTTCTGTATAATGCTGCGTCTGCCAGAAACACCTTCGTATCTAATCAAGTCTGACAAGTGTAAGGTAACATTATTTGGTTTTATATTTGCTGAATTGTTTTACATGTTCTACTTACATTCTTCATTATTTCAGACTTAAATAAGTCTGCAACTTCGGTTGCATGATATTCGATTATGGCAAAAATCCCCAGATATTTTGCTCGATAAAAAAATAGGCATCTCTATCCACTTTAAAATTATTCAATTCATTGAATGAAATGAAATGAATGAATGATAAAAAGAAAACAAGTATACTTTCCCAATCACTGACGCGGCAATTATTGGTTTGTTCAAAAAATTAAAATTGTGCAGAAGAATTGTGTAAATTAACTAGTAGTTCTGTGAACCGTAGACTTCGGAGTATTTCTTGTTTAATTGTTTTTTTTTTTGTTTTGAGCGCTCTTGCCAACCACAACGGGACAAAAGTTGTTGTCTACATCAAAGATTGTCCATGCCAAGTTGCATGCAGGTCCGATGAATAATGCGACCTGTAGACTGAATGGACGGACGGTCGGACATCAATAGCAATTTTCCCGTACCACTGAAGTTAAAACGGAATTGTCTGTTTGTTATCCCAAATAAAAGGTTTTCATGATATACGGTACTTAGCAACTTGTAAAAATAGTTTTTTTTAAGTGAAAACTTCTTTTTGCGCGGAACGCATAATTTTAGATGAGATAAAATGTATGGATTTGCGACACCGTTACAAGACGCAGCTATAGTGATATACATGTACATATAGCAGACCGCGAACGCGTACAGTTAATTTTTTTTTGGTAGATTCAATACCTTGCTACTAAATAATATAATCATCATCATCTGACGTTGATCCCGGTCATCAAAGGTCATATTAAAAAATGAATGTGTAATCAATTCTTTCTTCAAAAACTCTTTCAATGTAGAATTTTTTTTCATCATCATCATCATTAACGTAGGTCCCAGTCAATTTTTAAAGTGAAAACCGCAAACTCGGCTAAAATAACTTATTATTAATTTAGTTTTCACTTCTGTCGGCATTCCTGGAATGCAAACCGTTTTTTTTTTTAGATACAAAGCCCTTAAAACAATTGATTTATTTCAACTTGTCACACTTGCTCACACAATATCACGCTGGTCAGTCGAGTTGATGTAGGCATAGGATATTTTTGCAAAAGTGTAATCTATTCGAATATTATTTTGCCACATCTATACACAAAATCACTGACTGACTCATTGATCACGAAATCTCTGAAACTATCTGAGCTATGAAGCTCAAACTTTGCATGGAGATTCTTTTTAATACGTAGGTTTCCGCTAAGAAGGGATTTTGCGAAATTCTACCCCTAAGGATGTAAATAAGCGATAAATGGTATGGAAGTTCGTCATTTTCAAAGTTAGAAACTTGAATTTATATACACACTTGTTTTTAGTCACAAATAAATGGGTAAGTGTATCGCGGTTTTACAAAATTTTACCTATAAGGTGTGTTGAAAGTTTATATGGAAAATTCTTCATTTTCCAACATAGCAACACCAAATTTACCTGCTTCTGTATAAGAATAAAAAATTATGCCTTAATTAATTTTAATAAATTCTGCCCTAAAGGTGATAAAACAGGAGTCGTAATAACTGACTCATTGATCTCGAAACCTATAAAACTAACAAAGCTACGAAGCTCAAACTTCGCATGGGGGTTCCTTTTAACGCGTAATGCTCACTAAGGAAAGATTTTCGAAATTCTACCTCTAAGTACGTAAATAAGCGATAAACGGTTGTATGGAAGTTCATCATTTTCAGTTAGAAACATGAATTTACGTACACCTGTTTCTGGTTACAAATAAATGGGCACGTGTATGACAGTTTCGCAAAAGTTAACCTATAAGGAGGTAAATCAGCGGTTTAACTGACACGAAATCCATGGAGCTAACGGAGCTATGAAGTCCAAACTTCGCATTGCGCTACTTTTCACACGTAGGGGCCCCTTATGAAGCGTGTATTGCGAATTTTTACCCCTAAGGACGTAAATAAGGGATAAACGGTTGTATGGAAAATTGACATTTTCACAGTTAGTAACATGTACTTACGTACCTACACCTGTTTTAGAAGAATCTCCTAAGGCCTGTATTACCAGCGAGTTCGGTGTTCCCACGGAAACCGAAACTATGTCAGTAAACCACGCACAGCCTAAACGTTAAACATGGAAACTTAAAATTTGGTGAATGTTTACTTTAAGTCTTTGGATAAGGTATAAAAACGGGATTCCCGATATTTCCATGGAAACGGGAACTACGCGGAAGAAGCCTAACCTATGTAACTTATGTACCTAAAATATCTTTATTTTAAAATTTGGTGAAAGTATTTATTAGGTATCTACCTTGAATCGGCACTAAGAAAGGAATACCCGGTATTCCCACGGGAATGGGAACTACGTGGGAAAAAAACCATTCACAATCTAAAATTTGGTAAACGTATTCTTTGCGTACCTATGATAGATGTGCACCAAGTTATCATTCCCGGTATTCCCACGGGAATGTAATATTACTAATAGTTAAAATTTCAAAGTTTGTAAAGATTTCTATATTATTTGGACGTTTGTTATTTAATCACATTTTGATGAAATCGGCATAAAGGTAGAACATTTCCGAAAGTTGATGCCCGCGGCTCCGCTCACGTGAAGTCGTTAGTACACAAAATTTTTTTCTAGCGGGAAAAAGATATTTTCCCGGGATATAAAGTAGGTACCCTATGCATTAATGCAGGAAATATCTTACACAGGATATTCAGCTCAAACAGTTCGCCCGCATGTATATTATTCAGTTGTAAGTAACTCATCAACAAGTATTCCGATTTCTAACAGATTTTTGTTGCTAAAAAGCGAATACTCCAGAAGTTGATTCATAAGAATAGACTACGCGCCACCCTCTTTAACTAATGTCTCTTTTTTTGTCTATATTCTCAGCAGGTCAGCTAGTTTATAATATAAGTAAGATATATTGATTCAGAACATTGTCGTAAAATGATAATTTTACACTTATTGTTTCAGGAAGCTACCAAGGTTTTAGGCTGGCTCCGTTCATTACCTGAAGATGATAAGTCAATATCTGAGGAAGTTGACCGACTGACCGTTGAACAAACTACCAGTGAAACTAAATTCTCCCCTAAATTATTATGTGAGTATCTGATATACTAAATACACTAAAAAGCGCTGGTAACCCCGCTAACTCAGTGTTCTGTAAAAGATCACTGCGTTCAGCAACCTTCGCTATAGCTGGTCACGGATGGGTCACCACTTTGTGGCATTTACATTTACGAGCGTTTTCGTGCTTCAGAAGGTACGTTAAGGTGTTGGTCCCGGTTGCCAGTAGCATGGCAGTGGTTTAGCCAAGTTGAAGTAAAAATTTCAACTGCAGATCGCCAAAACCGGCGGCGTTTGTCTGTTTAACGGTATTGGGTTGACCACCTGTTACGTGGGCCCAAAATGCACATGGTGAAATATTGATATGATATGCTGGAAGAGATTTTTTTAATAATTATTATTGTATTGGTATATTTCTCGAACGAAAATGCTAAGATGAAGAAGATTAACCTAACAAACATAGATTAAACTTATTACACTGCTTTTTGCATCGGAGTTTAATAAACACATTACAAAAACAGTAAAAGTACCAGGAACACATTGTACATACAAGAGGCTGACACTAAACAGTTGACCTCAAAGCGTCCAATTGACACCTAACCTTTGACATTATACAAACAGTCGCAAACAAATTAGATGATGAGCAGAATTTAAAATGACGACCAATGGTCACATATCAAGGACATATTCGAACGTTACCAATTGATCTGATTTAACTATATCTGTTTATTTGTTTGCATAATATTATTATTAGAACAATATTTTGGTGGCCAAGATGTCGTTGGGTGCGAGGGAATCTTAAGACATGATATTACGTACACATCTTCACACATACATACATAATGTCACGCCTTTATACCCGAAGGGGTAGGCAGAGGCATATTAAACGCCCACATTTCTTCGTATGCAGTTTTGTCCCTCGTAACAGGTGGTGAGTCCATTGCCGTGTTGAAATGGACAAGCGCAGGTTGTGGCGACCTGCTGTTGAAAATTTTCACGCCGCCAATAATGAATATGTCTGTCTGTGGCATCATAGCTACCGAACGGAAGTTGTCGTGGAACTATGAGCGTCATGTCAGCTACTATTGAAATCAAACCCCTAGTTCTCATTTCATCCAAATCAGTAAAGTACGATAGCCATATGGGCGAAGTGAAAAATTTGCATAAAAAAACACGGCTTAACGACTGCCATGTTACTGGCAACCGGGGCCAACGGCTTAACGTGCCTTCCGAAGCACGAAAACGCTCGCAAATGTAAATTCCACAAAGGGGTCACCCACCCAAGGACTACCTATAGCGAAAGTTGCTTAACACAGTGATCGTTTACAGAACACTGGGTCAGCAGGGCCACGAGCGCTGCATATATTAACAGCAATTGATATATTTTTTGTAAGTCTGTCTAATTTATGATGCTTCAGAGCACGGGTTAATATTTTAATTAGATTTCACATACCACAAAAATAAAGCATTCGGATAAAATTATTAACTTAGGTAAACCATTTTCTTCCAGTCTCCAATAAGATAGCAGTTAAAGCTTTCTGGGTGGCTCTGATCGTAAACTTGACTCGGGAGTTCTGCGGCTGTATAGCAGTTTTGGTTTACGCCAGCCACATCTTCACAGAAGCTGGAAAGGATAAAAACAGCAGTATCGCACTTTCGCCAAACAAGCAATCGATTATGCTTGCTGCAGTCCAGATTATAGGGTCGTTTTTAGCTTGTCAACTTGTCGACCGGACGGGAAGGAAGGTGAGATAAATTATTTTCTTCACCTTACAGAGCGATTTAAAAGATCGTTTCTTTGTCGAACTATAGTAACCCGGAACGCTCTGCCAGCGCACGTGGTTCCTTCCTCTTACAATACCGGGTTTTTCAAGCGGAGCGTGAAGAGGCACATCATTGGGCCGCCAAGTTGAGGGACGCTGTCGTAGTCACTTGGACTGTATGAGTGGTCCTCAATTTGCTAGATGTTGCCTGGCTTTCATTATAGCGAAAAAATTGAATTCTAAGTTGCTTCCAAACTCTTCTTGGATTCCAACCTTTACACAAAATTTTATCCTAATTGCTCCAGCCGATTGAGCTTGAACAAGTAACAACTTAGTACTTACTAATATAAATATGCATGGTGAAGTTTTTCTGTGCTCGTTTCCCGCAAGAACTTGTTCCCCGAACTAAAACTAACCCAAGTTTTAAACAGGGGCGAACGTTACCTTCACACCAAATTTTATCCAAATTAGTCCAGTCGTGTAGAAGTAACAAACATACAAACTTTTGCCTTTATAATATTAGTACTGGTCGAGCAAGCGTTACGAGTTTTCGAAGACACTTATACATACATATCGTCACACCTGTCTCTCATCGGGGTAGGCAAAGACTATTGTTTTTCACTAGCTACGATCCTGGTATACTACTTTTGCTTCTTCGATTTTCATAAATGTTTTATACACGTTCTCCGGTTAAGGGTACTCTGGAACTGACCTTTTCCCAAAAGGTTTTCGATTCGATTGATATACTGTAACGTTACTATTTTCCGGGAGGGGAAAAAAGTAAAGTTTAGGAGGAAACTGTCACCAGGACTGGAGGAGTCCTGGCTTAAAAGGAAAAGAAAAAGGAGAAAAGGTAAAGTTAATTTAATATTATATAAAAATGTTAAGTAAATAAACCAAGGAAAGCCGGAAGTAAATTAAGCTCTTGATTCTTCAAGAACAGCCGCTAAGATGGGGCCTCGAGTAGGCCTCCACGTTGCTAGGAAGGGGGGCCTCGAGTAGGCCTCTACGTCGCTGAGAAGGGGGCCTCAAATCCCCTCAAGGCCTCCACGTCGCCGACCTCGGAGAAGCTGGTCTCGAATTCAGGCAGGTAGAGGGCTGAAACTAACGAGCGGTCGGCGTCTTTCACAGAGCCGGTTAATAGCACACCATCACTTCACTATTTCTGGAGGGCACAACCCTCACACTCGGCACTTATTCCCAGCACCTCCTCTCAAGGTGAGCACCAAAAGTAGACTGATTTGACGGTCCCGGCTTCCTTCTTTTACAGAGCCTTTCAAAATTTAAACTATCTAAACATATTTTCTAAATTTATAACAAGGTCTAATATCTAAACAACCTACCCTACTGGCAGCTCTAACAATAAATTAAAAATAAAATCTAGGCTTGTCATTAACTGACATTAAAAATTACAAAGTAAACAAACATTTTGAGAAAATTAAGTGTTTCGAAATCTAAAGGCCTAGGAATGCTACAGATTATGGCCATGCAAATAATTTGAGAGAATGAATAATGAAAGATTTAATTAAAAAAAGTAAGTAAAAAATGATACATTACATTTCCCCGACAACCCCGGAAAATTTTTGATTGTAATGAAAAAATTTTGTTTATAAGAAAGAAGGCATTGACCAGCTAAAATTAACCTATATGACTATTTACAGTGGTACAGAAAGTTTTACAAAAGATAAAAATTACGTTTCCCCGATAACCCTTGAAAATTAACAACTGAGAAAATTTCGATGTTGTAATAGAAAAACCTTGCTCTTTCATACACCTTTCATCAACCCACATTTCATACTCCCTCAATCATACATACATAACATACTTAGGGGATATGGTTCACATTCTATGACACATACTCCACTCCACAAGGAAAAAAAAACATTTTTTTTTAAATTACGATGGCTTATTTATTTAAATTAGGTGTCGTAATCCGCACCTTTTTTAAAACCCGTTAATATTAAAAGAAATATTTACAAAGCTTTCCCAGCTTAAGAAAAGCAGTCAAGGTTTGAAAGCATAATTGCTTAAGAAAAGCCTTTAAGTTTCAAGTAGTTCAAGTATTAAAAATAAAGCTTTCCAGCTTAAGAAAAGTAGTCAAGGTTAAAAGCAAAATTGCCTTTTCAAGAAACTAAGTTCAAGTATTAAAAACGATACACAATGGCTTATTTAAAGAGTTGTGTACCGCTCTGCAAAGAAAAAAGAAAAAAAACAAAAAGGAAAAATGCCAAAAGTGTTTGGAGAAAGTAAACCTTGTGAAGTATTTACAATGAACTTAATGTTAAATGATAAGTAAAAAATATTTTTAGAGACATCAAGGAAAAAAACCGTTGAAACATTAAAGTTTAAAAAAAATAAGATTAATCAATTTTGTATAAAAACACAGCAGATATAAAACTAAACTTTAAAATCTAAAACGTGCCATTTTCCTCTTAAGCCGCTCCAAAATGAAAAATAGTGGTGACAGTTTCTCTTATGTTTCAGATCAAAATCAAAGCATGAAAAGCGAAAAGTTCAACGTGCTAATCTCCCAGAAGAGTTAGATACATTTTATAAAATTTGTAAATTTTGTAAAGATTTTAAAATATTAAACGAGTTTATTACCACATGTTACCATGGTAACAATGTTGCCGTAGTAACAAATCAAACTAAATGAATTAATGTTTAAAGTATTGATTTATGTTAAGTTTTGTATAAACAACCACAGGATATTGTCCTGCAGCCGTCGTGAAGTGTCCCAGCCCCCAACTAGTAAGAGACCACGAATGGTTTTAAGAACACTCACTAGCGAAGACTGGGTACGATTACCAGAGGGTAACCGCAGAGGTGTGCAAGTGTGTGGGATGCAGTATAATGATGTATTAGTAGAGAGTTATAATGTGCCTAGGTGATAACGACCATAGGATATTGTCCTTAGTACGTCGTAGAGAATCCAAACCCCAACTTGTAAGTGACCACGAATGGTTTAAGAACACTTTCAAGCGAAGAATGGATGACAATTCCTATTGGGTAACCGCCGTGGTGTACAAGTGTGTGGGATGCAGTATAGTGATGTATAAGTAGAGTGTAAAGAAGTATTGTAAAGGTTGAGGTGGATGAGGTGATGTAAATATAAGCTTACCAAATAAAAATCTCTTGAGCAAGTTTGTTTTAGAATTTAGAGAACCTGAAAATAATTAAAAAGGGGGGGGTTAGTAAGAAGTTGGGCGCCAGACTGTAAGGTTACTATTTTCCGGGAGGGGAAAAAGTAAAGTTTAGGAGGAAACTGTCACCAGGACTGGAGGAGTCCTGGCTTAAAAGGAAAAGTAAAAGAAAAAGGAGAAAAGGTAAAGTTGATTTAATATAATATAAAAATGTTAAGTAAATAAAACCAAGGAAAGCCGGGAGTAAATTAAAGTCTTGATTCTTCAAGAACAGCCGCTAAGATGGGGCCTCGAGTAGGCCTCCACGTCGCTGAGATGGGGGCCTCAAATCCCCTCAAGGCCTCCATGTCGCCGACCTCGGAGAAGCTGGTCGCGAATTCAGGCAGGTAGAGGGCTGAAACTAACGAGCGGTCGGCGTCTTTCACAGAGCCGGTTAATAGCACACAACACTGCAGACCATCACTTCACTATTTCTGGAGGGCACAACCCTCACACTCAGCACTTATTCCCAGCACCTCCTCTCAAGGTGAGCACCAAAAGTAGACTGATTTGACGGCCCCGGCTTCCTTCTTTTACAGAGCATTTCAAAATTTAAACTATCTAAACATATTTTCTAAATTTATAACAAGGTCTAATATCTAAACAACCTAACCTACTGGCAGCTCTAACAATAAATTAAATATAAAATTTAGGCTTGTCATTAACTGACATTAAAAATTTCAAAGTAAACAAACATTATGAGAAAATCTAAGTATTTCAACGTTGGAACGTCAGCTTGTCAGCTGTCAATAATATACTATTATATTTAGTAAATATAAAATCATTATTTTATATCAATGGTTACAAAAAGAATGGAAGCTATCTTTACTCTGCTAAAGAAAAGCTGCTTTAGGAAATAACAACATTATTGGTGTTGTAAAATTGTTGAAAAACGCAAAGTCACACAGCAGCACCGGACAGGAGGAGTACATGTTTCGCAGTTCCACTAGCCTGAGAGCATAGAGTACAGTCATTTCCACGAGACCATGAAAATGTTTAGCGCAATATATCCCACCACTCTTGAACACATCACTGACAAACTGGTGCGGAAAGCGCCGTCTGTTCTTGGATAGTTTATCAGCGGCAACAGTTTGTAAGAGGCTGCATTATCCGTATCCCACGGTAACAACTACACGTGGCGTTACAAACAATAAGTGTATTTGTGGTGTTTTTTTTTATTATTTTATGTTTTTATTGATTTATACGTGTAAGTTTTAAGTTTATCCATATATGTTGCAAGACTGCGGTGATGGTGGCATTTTGAATGTAAGTAGTCAACCAACCTCGTCTCTAAATTGCTTGGTTCGCTGTCCTAATTGTTCCATAAATGTGTGTACATAAATCCCAAAATGTACTTTCGAACATATCAACGTTTGAGGCCCAGCAGATTCAAATTTCTTTTTGGCAAACTATTTCTAAATATAAAAATTCTGTTCCGGTTTTAAAAAGGATACCTCGTGCTGCAAGACCTGCAGTGGCACAAAACCTAGCCCACTGTATTGGCCTTGTAGTACGGGAGAATTCTACTTTTGCTTGGGAGCAACTACTTACCTTTTCTTATAGGATTCTACATATTTCTAAAAATCAGACAACCAATAAATCTTTGAGTAGCCAAATAAAAGAAAACTGTAATTCGTCGCGTTTATTTGACCCCAAATTCACAACCTTCCATAAGAATTCCATTTATCATTATGTAGAATCTAAATTAAGAGAAGGTGACATAAGAGGAGCATCCAGGTTATTATTTAGTAGCGACGTGGTGGCGCCTTGCTCTCCAGATACTCTTGCTGATCTGAGGAGCAAGCATCCTGCGCCAATAGATGACTTGTCCTTTCCCGATCCTCCAAATTCCGAATCTGACTTTTTGATTGTTTCAGCCAAGGAAGTTCTGACAGCTGTTAACTCCTTCCGTAGTGGTTCTGCTGGTGGCCTTGATGGTTTGACTCCACAACATTTAAAGGACCTATTGGGTCCGGCCGCTGGGGAGGCCGGCGAAGCACTCTTGAAGGAGCTAACAGGTTTGGCTAACCTTATGTTATCCGGCAATGTGGACGAAGGCATCATCGACATCCTTTATGGTGCCAATCTGTGTGCTCTTCGCAAGAAGGAGAGTGGAATTCGTCCCATTGCCGTGGGATGTACTTTCAGGCGTATGGTAGCCAAAATTTGCTGTCAGTTTTATAAGGAAGAACTGTCTGGCAAATTCCAACCCAAATAGCTCGGTTTTGGATCAAAAGGGGGTTGTGAAGCTGCCATACATGCCCTGTCTACTTACCTTGGCTGCGGGAAAGGAGGGGTCATTCTTAAAGTTGACTTGAAGAATGCCTTTAATTCAGTAAACAGGGACACTTTGTTGACACAAGCCAAATTGGAAACACCCAAAATTTTTAATTTTCTTTGGCAGTGCTACAGAACACCATCAAAATTAATGTATAAGGAAAATATTTTAGATTCTGCAGTGGGTTGTCAACAAGGTGACCCTCTCGGGCCACTTATTTTCAGCTTATCAATACACCCAATATTTAGTCAGCTAAATTCCAAATTTAACGTCTGGTATTTAGATGACGGCACTCTAGGAGGAGATGTAGACACAGTTTTTAAAGATTTGGCATTGATAAAAGATAAATTTAAATTAATTGGTTTGGATCTGAATCCTTCAAAGTGTGAAATTTTTCTAAATGACAATATTGATAGTGTTTCTACTATTTCAAAATTCAATGTTTTGGCTCCAAATTTGAAAATCCTTCAGAATTGTTCTCTACGCCTCCTAGGGTCTCCCATTCTAGAAGATGCCTATGAATCTTTCATTGAGGAAAAGATCAAAAATTTTAGTGAAGTTTCTGATCGACTCCTTCAAATAAATATACAATCGGCCTTTTCAATTATTCGGTATTGTCTTTTCGTCCCAAAATTAACTCATGCCCTTCGCTCATCTCAATTTTTTTAAACATCCGACCCTTTTGGAAAATATGGACAAAATTATTCATACCACGCTTTCCAAAATTTTGAATGCAGATTTGGACGACCGAGCGTGGCTCCAAGCGTCTTTACCAATACGCTGGGGCGGCCTCGGTGTTCGTAACATCTCTGATATAAGTTTACCTGCATTTTTGTCTTCAGTACACGGCACTGATGAATTGACCAGGAAAATTTTAATTCCTATACTGGTCAATTCTGAAGTGCCAGGCAAGATTGAAGCCATAAATGTTTGGAAACTTAAGTGCCCAGATACTGTTTTATCGACCAACCCGTGCTCCCAGAGGCAGTGGGATAGGCCGCTCTGCAACGAGGTTAAAAAAAATAAATTGAACACGTGTTCGAATGTTGCAGAACGTGCTCGCCTATTGGCTGTGGGAGAATGGGAGTCAGGTGTTTGGCTTCAGGCTCTTCCGTCGCCCAACATAGGTACTATATTGGACGACACTACATAGAACCTAATGGTTTGGCGCGTGACGATGGCATGAGGCCGGACGGTATGTCATTGGTGCCATGGAAGATGGGAAAGCCTTTAGTTTCGGATGCAACTTGTGTTGACACCCTGGCTCCTTCTCATCTTCTTAGCACGGCGAGTTGCGCTTGTGCTGCTGCTGCATCCGCCGAGACTCTCAAGCGGCGCAAATATAATAATTTAATAGGTAATTATATTTTTGAGCCGTTTGGGGTCGAGACACTGGGCTCGTGGGGCCCAAGTGCTCGTTCACTGTATAGTGATATCGCAAAGCGACTGGTCGATTCTTCTCGTGACCATAGGGCTGCCTTCTTTCTCGCTCAGAGAATAAGCATTGCCATACAACGTGGCAATGCGGCCAGCCTTATGGGAACCTTACCGGTTGATTTTGATGGGGAGGAATTCTTCGACACCTAGTCGGGGCATCATTGTCAGTCTTGTAATAATTCCCACCACCCGCCCCCTTCTTTTTGTATTGTTTTCTGTAAATATGGTAAATTTTAATTTGTTAATAACCATGTAATTATTTAAATAACTTAGTATTTCGAAATATAAAGGCCTAGGAATGCTACAGATAATGGCCATGCAAATAATTTGAGAGAATGAATAATGAAAGATTTAATTAAAAAAAGTAAGTAAAAAATGATACATTACAATACGTACGCCGAGGTCGACTCCTACCAATTCATTCACATCAATCTTATTTACATTTATTTCTTATTCCAGCCTCTTTTAGCTGTGACCAGTGTGGTAGCTGGCCTCAGCATGTGTCTCCTTGGCGTGTGGTTCTACCTTCAGAGTATTGAGGTGTTCCTGCCGGGCTGGGTCCCTATCGTTGCCCTGTGTTTCTGCATTTTCGCCGACGCCTCTGGCCTACAACCCCTACCATTTGTTATCATGACTGAAATGTTTAATTTCCAGGTAAGTAAGTTGCCAATTGATTGATATTTATTTGTAGGTATTAATCTAGAAGCGCTCGTAGCCCCTCGGACTTTCGGTTCTGTAAACGATTACTGCGTTACGCAACTTTCACTATGGCTGGTCCTCGGATGGATGACCACTTGGTGGCATTTATATTTGCGAGCGTTTACGTGCTTCGGAAGGCACGTTAAGCCGTTGGTCCCGGTACCAGTAAAATGGCAATCGTTAAGCTCAGTTGAAGGCTTTATAGCGGCTTGACATAAATGCATGTGGTGAAATGTGGGCATATAGTAGGTATGCCTCTGCCTACACCTTCGAGGATAATGGCGTGTCATTCTGTATGTATGTATGTATGTAATCTAAAAGTAATCCGCAGTTAAGAATATATATGACTAGAGCTGAGTACCGCGACTTCGCCCGAGACTTATTCGAAGTCCCGTCGCACCTATATTTTTAATAACTAACTAACTAACTAACTATCTTCACGCTGTATCCCTGACGGGGTAGTCAGAGAGGACAGATCGCCAGGCTTCGCGATCCATGCATACTTCTTTCGCTTCTTCGAGATTCATCAATCGCTTCATACACGCACGTCTGGGTATCCGAGTACTTTTGACCTTTCCGTTTTTGAGCAATCTGCTCACGTGGTCTTCATATGTAAGTCTTGGCCTTCCCTGACTCCTTCTACCCTCTACTTTTGAACAATATATATTTTTCGTCAATCGTTCCTCACTCATTCGTTGGACGTGTCCAAACCAACGGAGCACGCCCTTTTCCAGCTTAACGCTGACACTTTCATTCAAACCTGCCATATTGCGTATCACTTCGTTACGTATTCGGTCGGCCAAGGTAACGCCGCACAATTTTCGAAGTGATCGCATCTCCACAGCATTCAATTTACTTTCATGCATCTGCTGACATACCCAGGTTTCACTACCGTAAAGCAAAGTTGGCACTAGCACTGCGTTATGAATCGCCATTCGTGCTTCTTTTACGATGCTTTGTCGCTTTACTAACTGGGACAAAGCACCGTTAACTTTGTTTCCGGCAGCTACTCGCCGTTCTACATCCGAATCACATCTTCCATCCGCGCTAAACATACTTCCTAAATACACAATTTCATTCACTTGCTCTAGACGTTCCTGGTTTACCCTAATCTCGCATTTAGTTCTTACGTCACCTCTTTCAAATACTAGAACCTTAGTTTTACTTGCATTCATGCGGAGACCCTTACTTTCACACCCCTCTTTCATATTAGTGACTAATGCCTGTAGGTCGGCTTCTGATGAGGCCATGAGCACCGCATCATCAGCGTACAGCAGACAGTTTACTGTAAAGTCACCCAAATTCACACCCATATTAAAATCTTTCAACTTCTGCAGGCAACTGTCCAGATACACTATGAACAGCCAGGCGGACATGACACATCCCTGTTTGACGCCTGTACAGACATCAAAAAGAGGTGACACATCCCCCCCTACTCGCACGCAAGCCTTACAGTCCCTATAAAGCGACTGTATTGCCCGCAGTAGCGAGCCGTCCACACCATATCCTGGCAGCAAGTCCCACAGCGTTTCTCTCACAACGTTATCAAATGCTTTCTCTAGATCCACAAAAGCGCAGAAAACCTTCTGGCTAAGAGCCAGAAACTTTTCCGCGATCATGCGGAGAGAAAACACTTGATCCATGCAACCTCTTCCACGTCGGAATCCGCATTGAACCTCCCATAAATACCTTTCAGACTTTTCTTGCATTCGTGCCGTTATAACCTTTGCATACACCTTACTAGCTAAGCTGACCAAGCTGATCGCCCTGTAGCTGGAGCAGTTTAGGCGCGAGCCTTTCCCTTTGTAAATAGGTACTACAACTGCTACTCGCCAGTCATCTGGGACCTCACCCGTCCGCCAGCACAAGTTGCATAACAGACAAAGTGTGTCCCAGACACGCGACCCACCGTACTTGATCATCTCAGCAGTAACTCTGTCTTTTCCCGCAGCCTTACCACATTTCATACTTCTTATCGCTTGTTCTATTTCTTTCATACTAATGACTTCAATGACATCGGGATCCGGAGCATCGAAGTGAGCTCCACTTCCCGATGTGGCATCTCTGTCTTTTCTTGCATACATCTTTCCATAATATTCACTCCATCTCTGCAGGACGTCACTTTGGTCTGTTAGGACGTCATTGTTAACACTAAGCACTTTATTCATACTGCAGATTGCCGAACAACTCCGGGTCTTGCCTACCTCTTTCCAGAAGAGCTTGGCATTATCCCGGAAATTGGACGACAACCTTTCATCCGCTTTCATTCTGCACCTTTCACGAGCTTCTTCTATCAGTGCCTTCGTGTTAACTTTCTGCAGCTTGTATCTCTCTTTCATATTAAAATCATTCCGCGAGGCTAAGTAGTCTAGCCATGCTTTCTTCTTCATTCGAACTGCTTCTCTCACTTCCTCATTCCACCATGCATCACGCTTATTACTACTGCCTCTTTTCGTTTCTCCACACACTTCCACAGCGGCATTTATCAAACTGTCCCTAAGGTTCTGCCATACACTTTCCACATTCTCACTGCTTACATTGACGTCGCCAAGCTTTTCGGCTACCCTTTCATTATATTTATCCCTAATGGATGCATCCTGCAGCTTCCAGCTTTTGATGCTATAAGTCGGCCCAGGTTCAGGACACTCGGTACGATGACGCCAACCCGCGAACAGACCCCTAATCCTAGTTATGACTAGGTAGTGGTCTGATCCCAGCTCAGCGCCTCGATAAACCCTCGTGTCCATCACCTGTTTACGGAGCCGACTATCCATTAGGAATAGATCTATCATGCTTCTCTTTGACTTACATCTCCTCGTATACATATGAATTTGTTTGTGGTTGAACATTGTGTTCGCCACAAACAAATCCTTCTCCTTACAAAATGCCAGTATTAGCTTGCCAGCGTCGTTCACCCTTTTATCCCCATACTTCCCGAGTACCGACTCAAAACCATTGCGAGCGGTACCCACCCATCCATTCAAGTCTCCACATACTATAAGTCTTTCATTTCCTTCTATCACATTTAGAGCTTCTCTCATACTCTCCCAGAAGTCCTCTAGCTCACTCGCGTTCGACGAAGATACTGGCGCGTAAGCAGCTACCAGGAAAATCTTCGTCAAACCAAGTTTTACACGGATCCAGAGGATTCTAGGACCTACCAGTTTGTACTCATACATACCGGAGGCCAATCGCGAGGACAGCAAAATTCCAACCCCCCGACTGCCATGCTCGCTCTCTGGTACTCCAGACCAAAGCGCGAGCATCCCACCCGGGAGCTCCAAGACTTCGCTGCCCTTGCGCTTGGTCTCTGTCAAGCACACTGCATCTAACTTTCTCTCATTCATAACATCCATCAACTCATTCATCTTATCTTGCATTCCTCCCCTAACATTCCACGCAGCTACCCTGCACTCCATCCTCCACTTCCCGCCGTGTCGGGCCGCGCGTGTAGGGTGGCGGTCCCCTACGCCGCTCTGGCTCACACTTTTCGCACCAGCGGGGACGAACTGGTGCGCGTCGCCTCGGGGGCACGCCCTAGCATCAATCGCCCTGGTGGCACTCGTGTTGGAGTAGAATTGCAGCCGTAGCTGGCAGGGATGGCGACGTGCACGCTTCTACTCTTCATCCCCATTATAAACAGCGGTATTTTTAATACCGCTGTTTATAAGTTTACAATAATGAATGAAAATTGGTCCGATTTGTTGACATTTATCATTACTGCTCCGCTCTCTTGGGTAGTCATAGCCCGTTTCAATAAATTGGCTATCCAACACAAAAAGATTTTTTTCTTTTGAACTAGTAGTCTGACATTAGCGCGATAACCAAACAAAAAAATAAACGTTAACCACTGAAGTGGCCGACAAGCATTCGGCTCTCTCAAAGTGGTCACCGTAGTCTATGGACGTTTGTAACACTAGAGGTGCTGATAAGATACTTAACGTTCTGATTTACCAGTCCGAGACTACTAGGACTTTAATTGGTCGTGCTAATGAGTGTCTAGCATATAAGACCTTTTAGCCTTTTTGTTACCACCTCACTAAAAAGACAACGGGTTCAAAATTTCTTCCACATTTAACATCTAAAATAGACACATTTTACTAAATTTATACTCACCCTACCCTTTAGACTCACCCCAGTTCCGTGCTTCAGAAGGCACGTTAAGCCGTTGGTCCCGGTTGCCTATAAAATGGCAGTCGTTAAGCCAAGTTGAAGGCCTTATGGGCGGCTTGAAAATTTCAACAGCAGGTAGCAACAATCTGCGTCTGTCTATTAATAAATAACGTTCTGATTTCTGTTTTTTCAGCTCCGAGGAACCGTGGCGACTCTGATCATGGCGATTTCTCTCGGCACCGATTTCGCACTCCTAAAACTCTTTGCACCACTCAACTCCTGGATAGGTTACCATTCAACCTTCTGGGTATTCAGCGTCATTTGTCTAGCAAATGTATTCTACCTATTCTTCTTTGTCCCCGAAACAAAAATGCGAAACCTAGAAGATATTTACGCAGATCTAGAAGGAAGAAATAGGAAAAAAAAGAAGGAACAAATAGTAGAAACGAATCATGTGTGATAGTACGTTAATAGTTAATTTGCAATCAATGAAGTTTTCTACAGAAATTGTGTAAGACATTTGATGCTCCGAACGGCAGTTTATTTATAAATTTATTTATTTCTGCATAATGCACTTTATACGGCACCAATATAGTATTAAAATTTAAAAATTACAGAGGGCGGCTTTATCGCATAAAGTCATTTTTCTACCAGCAACCTTATGATGACAGGCCTAATGATGGTTTTATAAACCTGTCCCTTTAAGATGACCGGCATTTTTGAATCACAAATGACGCCATTGCAGTCATCTCCCGCAACTTGGACCACGCGGCTGCAATGTGTGCCTTGACGTCGCAATCGATGTCACTAGAAAAAATAAAGAAACTAAATAGTTTGGTTTGCAATCCGTAACGTAGTTTACATGATCAATTCGTTTCAATTATGTAGTGAAATTGCGAGGTTTTTAGGAATATCGATGAGTAACAAAATATTATTAGAATAGAATAAACTTTATTGCACACAAATATTAAACACTCACATAAAGAGATTACAGTTTCATAAATGTACAAAGGACGGCCTTATCGCTAAAGAGCAATGTCTTACAGGCAACCTTTGGATGGAGAAGTTGTCAAGGACCTTAAGGGAAATGGGTAGCAATTGGCGTTTTAAATAAAGAAAGAAAATTAACTAATAATTATAATGTAATTTACCTAAAAACTTACTAAGAACTTACATCACATACATACAAAAAAATAAATATACATACATAAAAACATACACATACATAAATACATACACATACATAAATACATACACATATATAAATACATACACATACATAAATATATACACAAACATAAATAAATTTACATCCACACAAATATTATGCGTACATACACAGATACTGAGACGCCAAGTAGTGCTCTTTATTAGTTTCTTAAAAATAGTCAACGACTGCGCTCGCCTTATGTTTAAAGGTAGCCCATTCCACAACCGTACAGCCTGTACAGTGAAGGATTTGTCGTAAAACGATGTGGAATGTCTAGGAACCTCTAATTCCAGTGACTCTGATGACCTTAAGGATCTTAAATGTGTGTCATTAAGAAACATAAATCGTTCTTTTAAATAAAAGGGAGTAGTGGGATTGAAAAGGGTGCTGTAAAGCAAAGAGAGAATATGAGCGTTCCGTCGAAGGCGAATCGGGAGCCACTTGAGCAATTTGCGAAATTGTGATACGTGATCATATTTGCGTAACCCAAATATAAATCTAATGCAAAAATTTTGAAGTCGCTCAAGCTTGTCTAGCTGCTCCTCGGTGACATCAAGATAGCTGACATCTGCATAGTCGAGTATAAGAAGGAGAAGGGATTCTGCAAGATTCCTTTTAGTGACTGTTGGAAGGAAGTTTCGCAATCTACGCAAAGAGCCTGCAGAAGCAAATAGCTTACGGCTGACTTCCCTCATTTGTGGACGCCAAGATAGTGTGCTGTCGATTATGATACCCAAATCCTTTACTTCACTGTTAATTTGCAGGGCAACTCCATCAAATTTGATATCTGGAAGGGTTGTCCATTGAACTTGATTTAGCATTCGAGAGCTGCCCGCCATAATGACTTTAGTCTTAGAGGGATTGACATATTGCCATATTGCTTGCTCCATTGACAGACATGCGCCAGGTCCGTATTTATTATTGTAAAAGCTGTCGACAACTCAGATAATGGATCTTGATTGTAAATTTGAAGATCATCTGCATAAAGGTGGTAAGAAGAAAATAAATACTTAGAGATAGAATTAATAAAAATTGTAAAGAGCATGGGAGAAAGCACGCCACCCTGTGAAACACCGACAGAAGTACTACACCATGTGGAAAAGGAATCCTCTACTCGAACACGCTGTCGGCGTCCTAGAAGGTAACTACGAAACCAATCAATCACTAGTGGAGATATGTTAATTGAGCGTAATATGTTTAGCAGGATGCGAAAATCCACAGTGTTAAAAGCATTGCTGAAATCCAGCAATGTAAGCACCGTGAGATTCCCACTTTCCATGCCTAGACGAATATCGTCAGTGCCCTTTATCAATGCGCTGGTCGTACTGTGACCTGGCCGAAAGCCTGATTGTAAAGGGTTTAAGAGGTTATTTTTATTGAGAAATGTGTATAGTTGGGAGTGAACAAGCCTTTCTAGGACTTTGGATAGGAACGGTAAAATGGAAATGGGACGATATTCGGATAAGGATGTTGGGTTAGACTTTTTAGGTAAAGGAATTATTTCTGCATCTTTTCAGGCTTTTGGAAACTCTCGTTTAAAATGTATTATTACTACATGTTATGTCAAGTGAATTCATATTTAAATAATCCACATGTTATTCATTGTTATTTTGTTGTTTGCGAACTGAACTGTTTTGGTTAGTGCACATAATATATGTCTGTCTTGACTGCCTCTGTGGCGCGGTGGGAGTGTATCCGACTGCTGCGCAAGAGGTCGTGGGTTCAATTCCCACCCATGATAAAACTTTTTGTGATACGCACGATGGTTTATTCTTTGTCTAGGTGTTATTTATCTATAGTATGTATGTATTTAGAAATATATAAGTATGTTTATCAGTTATCTAGTTACGATAGTACAAGCTCTGCTTAGTTTGGAATCAGATGGCGTTGTGTGAGTTGTCCCAACGATATTTATTTATTTATATTTATTATACCTAAGTCAAAAATTTGGATCCGTATTAATATTCATAAAAATGTCAGATAAGGAATCAATGTCACTCGCGCTTCACTAGAGACGCCTTACTCTATGTATTTCATACAACCATACGTTTCGTATAGAAATATATGTGTGTACCAGAGTACACAGGTAAGAAAAGAAACTTCTGTACGACTTTTTTTTTACAGCTATAAATGTTTCTCTCTTACGTCGATAAAGAAGTTTCACTTATGATAAAGAAGTTTCACATCAAAACGACATGGCGCGTAACCGAAATACGGGACTTTTTTACAGCTATATAGTTTCTCTTGACGTCGATAGAGAAGTTTCTCTTTAATAATTATGTATACGTAATGTTTAGTTGTAATTTAGATTTTAGCGAGTATTACCTTGTATAAGTTACTTATTTATAGCTCAAGAATCTCTTTGCATGGTAATCTAAATGGCCTCGATGGCGCAGTGGTAGTGTATGTCAACGCAGGTTCGATTTCGGGTCAACACAAATATTTGTTTGATTTGCAAATGTTTGTATTTGTCGACACGGGAATCGTATCCAGGACCTCAGCGTAGTAGGTACTCGCATACCTACACACTCGCATACTACACTGCGCCACCGAGTCAGTTGATAGATAATAACAATAAGTGTTCCTTTTAAGCATAAGAAGTAATACTTTATTGTGAATGTTGTAAATAAATCAATTATTGTTTATTACTTTTGACGGTATTCTTTTTTTAACTCAATATCCTCAAGTAATCGCACAGAAAAATGACTCATTGCAAAGTCTCGACGCTTTTTGCCAGCCAGTCGGAACAGCTTAGCGTACCGGTCAGGCTACCTCTCCTACCCCGTGTGAAATTTTTCAAAGGCCTTTCAGGACTTTGCTTTATTTACTACCATGTAGGTAACTAACCGGGAGGGAAAGGCTTAACCGAAGGCTTATACCGTCCAAAGTTAGCTTTTTAACTTAACTATCTTCACGCTGTATCCCTGACGGGGTAGTCAGAGAGGACAGATCGCCAGGCTTCGCGATCCATGCATACTTCTTTCGCTTCTTCAAGATTCATCAATCGCACGTCTGGGTATCCGAGTACTTTTGACCTTTCCGTTTATGAGCAATCTGCTCACGTGGTCTTCATATGTAAGTCTCGGCCTACCCTGACTTCTTCTACCCTCTGCTTTCGCACAATATATATTCTTCGTCAATCGTTCCTCACTCATTCGTTGGACGTGTCCAAACCAACGGAGCACGCCCTTTTCCAGCTTAACGCTGACGCTTTCATTCAAACCTGCCATATTGCGTATCACTTCGTTACGTATTCGGTGGGTCAAGGTAACGCCGCACAATTTTCGAAGTGATCGCATCTCCACAGCATTCAATTTACTTTCATGCATCTGCTTAAATACCCAGGTTTCGCTACCGTAAAGCAAAGTTGGCACTAGCACTGCGTTATGAATCGCCAGTCGTGCTTCTTTTACGATGCTTTGTCGCTTTACTAATTGGGACAAAGCACCGTTAACTCTGTTTCCGGCAGCTACTCGCCGTTCTACATCCGAATCACATCTTCCATCCGCGCTAAACATACTCCCTAAATACACAATTTCATTCACTTGCTCTAGACGTTCCTGGTTTACCCTAATCTCGCATTTAGTTCTTACGTCATTTCTTTCAAATCTAGAACCTTAGTCTTACTTGCATTCAAGCGAAGACCCTTACTTTCACACCCCTTTTTCATATTAGTCAGTAATGCCTGAAGGTCGGCTTCTGATGAGGCCATGAGCACCGTAACATCAGCGTACAGCAGACAGTTTACTGAAAAGTCACCCAAATTCACTCCCATATCACAATCTTTCAAATTCTGCAGTCAAATGTCCAGATACACTATGAACAGCCAGGCGGACATGACACAACCCTGTTTGACGCCTGTACAGACATCAAAAAGAGGTGACACATCCCCCCCCCCCCTACTCGCACGCAAGCCTTACAGTCCTTATAAAGCGACTGTATTGCCCGCAGTAGCGAGACGTCCACACCATATACGGGCAGCAAATCCCACAGAGTTTCCCTCACAACGTTATCAAATGCTTTCTCCAGATCCACTTAAAGCGCAGAAAACCTTCGGGCTAATACCCAGAAACTTCTCCGCGATCATGCGGAGAGAAAACACTTGATCCATGCAACCTCTTCCACGTCGGAATCCGCATTGAACCTCCCATAAATATCTTTCAGACTTTTCTTGTATTCTTGCCGTTATAATCTTTTCATACGCCTTACTAGCTAAGCTGACCAAGCTGATCGCCCTGCAGCTGGAGCAGTTTAGGCGCGAGCCTTTCCCTTTGTAAATAGTTACTACAACTGCTATTCGCCAGTCATCTGGGACCTCACCCGTCCGCCAGCACAAGTTGCATAACAGACATAGTGTCCCAGACGCGCGACCCACCGTACTTGATCATCTCAGCAGTAACTCTGTCTTTTCCCTCAGCTTTACCACATTTCATACTTCTTATCGCTTGTTCAATTTCTTTCCTACTAATGACTTCAATGACATCGGGATCCGGAGCATCGAAGTGAGCTCCACTTCCCGATGTGGCATCACTGTCTTTTCTTGCTATTTATATATAAACTTAATCTGGAAAGACCGTGACGAAAGAAAACTCAGGACCATAAAATTTATACGCAAAAATCGAATCCAGCCGCTGTAACGCCCGAAGTCCTATATCCCCAGTTGTCTCACATTTCCAGTTGCTTCCAATACTACCTAGGGGCCTAGTCTGCTATTTCAATCTTGTCGAAATAGAATCTAAATCATCGCTCAATAGAAAGTGACCAGTACAATTTTGACAGTTTTTCGTAGTCTACTATTAGAATCGTACTCCAATAGACTTCTATCGGTCGGCCGATACACTTCTACTAACACGTACCGCGCCAGTGGCTGCCAGTCAGTGACTTTTTTGATAGTCTACTAAAATTTTGACAGCTAAAAACAGCGATTCTGATTGTACGGCTTGTCTATAGTCTATAGTATATACTCGGGCCCCCTGGATTTTGAACCTGAGGTTTTATTTGACAGCTAGCAGCATTGTTTGACTTTTGATTTTCGTCATTGTTAAGGGCGATTGCCGTCAGACCTCCCAACCCCTTACGCCTGCGTTGTTGTCTCTGTGTGTGTTTAACATCACGCTACTATCCAGGAGAGCGGAGCAGTAATCACCAATGTCAACAAATATGACGAATTTTTTTACATTTTTGTAAAAATAGTTTTGAAAAGCAATTGGTATGCTAACATTTTTTTTTAATTTAAATTTTAACGCGTTTACCAACTACACCATCGAGACCTATTCCACGTTGGTGCGTTGAACCACAAGACGCTGGTTCGAGTCCAGCTCGAGACTGAAAGATTTTTCTACTTTAAAATGTAAATTTAGAAAAAGTTAGCATACCAATTGCTTTTCAAAATTGTTTTTATTGTTTAGGCAGGTGTCATCACTAACTTTTATAAAATATATGTAAATTTGCCTATTTATTTACATTTAATATTACTGCTCCGCTCTCCCCAACACTACTAGTTTAAGTGCAATGTTATATAGCCTATAGCATTTCCCGATAAATTTACTTACAAAAAGTTTTTTCTATTCAGCTCAGTAGTTCCTGAGATTATCGCGTTCAATCAAACAAACAAACATACATACAAACAAACAAACTCTTTAGCTTCATATATTAGTATAGATACAAAAGGTAAAAATAAAATAATACTATAAATTTCAGAAGATTTACTTACCATAATAAATAACCAGCTTAGTATACAAAAAGCATTTTTTTACAATTTTTGCCTCCATTTTATTAAAAAATATTCTTTAGAACTAGTTATATCGCTAGATTATTTTCTTTTTTTAATGATTTTACAATTTATTTAAATTCCACAAGTGTTTTGTATGTCTACAAATTTATACATAAACAAAAACAGTCTTGTTCGTATTAAAATAAATCAAAGCATTTATATAATTTTGTTCGAAATTCGAATATCCCCACAAAAAGCAAGTTCTGGCTTTTATTTACTTAAAAAAAAGACTAGTTACGTACAACATTATTTAAAACTATATTTATACATTGGTGAAGCAGTCTTGCGCACGTTAAGACGTAAATTTTTTTATGTTATCTTATATGACCCATAAAAATCTTTTGAAACATTGACATAATCAACAAATCTTTATGAATTTATCAATGATTTCAGCCAACATTGCTCGGGAGTCAGCGAGAGATGAATATTGAGTCAATAATTCTCAGACTCTACCATTTATCGATGAGTCAGCTAACGTTGACTCGGGAGTCAATCCGAGATGAATTTTGAAATTTTTAATATTTTAACTTTCATGGTCACAAACATTAGAAATAGAGTTAGCGGAATATTTACCAGCGTTGTTGAGTTTTCCATATTTAGCACAAACGTTATGATCACACAGGAAAGAGAAAGTGCCAAAATATTGTAAACACATAAGAACACATTGTAAATATTCCCATAACTCTAATACCAATAAAAATTTCGTGTGACAAAGTATTAAAACTTATTTTATCTCTCATAAACAGAAAGTTGGTGATATGATAACTAACCTCAACATAAATTATTTGCGAACGATACGTCTTAATGTACACCGACCTTTATAGAAAAAGTGATGTATTATTACTAAAAAGCTAGAGAAGTCAATCTCAGAATAGAGCGCACAGTGTGTTACAGACATAAATTCTTTTTTTTAATGCAGTTTCGTTAAACATTCCTGACGGTGTCAAAATGGAATTTCGTATAAAATATCAATATAATCCAATTAAACAGCATTAGATTAACCCGGGATACCGTTCGATGATGGAATTTTTCAGTTTAAATTTATACTTATAATTTCCAAATACATATATAACACAAAACAAATCGACTTGATCATTACACAAAGAGATTTTGTATGTGTGGATATTGAACCCAAGACTTTTGGATTCGGATATAAATATATATTTGTAAGTCTACTATCGCTCGGAATATGTGCTTCAGGTCATGTTGTCCTGTACTAGGAGTTTACGACATACAAACGAAATATTGGTGCTTATACAGTTATAAATTCTACTTTCAATAGATTATCCGATATTTTTTTTTACGATTGAAAGGACAAATATTACAGGATTGTAGTTTATTTAACAATATATAGTAGCTCAATAGCACAAATCTATCAACATAATCATTCTGTAAAATGAGCATAAGCTTTCTGAGTCAACTGACAGGGTAATTTTATCTATAGGCCAGGGTAATTTTTGTCTATATTTATTGGTCAAGCAGTCTATGAATTAAATATGGAAGCAGAGTGCTTATACATTCCACGATAGTGAAAGCTATTTTTGTGAAAAATATAATTATTTTAACAGTAACATTGGTGTACTGTAAAATTATTAATTCTTTGAACTATATACAATCAAAGTAAACAGAAATTTAACAATAACTGTGTTTGGAATCGCAGTAAGAACGGCGTTTAACGCGACAATCACAGTACATAATTTTTGTTTCGATAAAAAATAAATTAACATAACACGCATTCAACATAACAAAGCATTGAGATCCCAAAAATTATGATATACTGTAACAGTTAACCGATAATGCAACATACATAATAGTATTTGGGCATTTGCCTGGTTATGTATTGGGTAGTTGCCTGGTAATGGGCATTTACCTGGTCATCGAATATGCACTTGTCTGGTTACCTGGTCAATGGTAACCATGGAGAATCTTAAGCAAACCCACGCAGACTTTGTACATCACTTTCAAGCCACTAGCCGAGGTAAGGCTATTTATAAAGCATACCGTTTATTAGAAATAACAAGGTATCAACTATTCAAATTATGTCTGGATATCCAATTAGCTAGCTATTTGATTTAGCCCATAACGTAAACGCGTTCGTATTAACCGATACAATTAAGATGGTTTCGGGCCGGGTACTATTTATACTCTACGATCTTCTAACCAAATTGGAACGAATTATACGTGCAAAACATTTATAATTATAAGTACTACAATTCACGTATTTCTTCATATTTCGAATAGTTGAGACCCTTTTTATTGTTTCATACAATTTCTTAGTACATTTTCATATACTTTCCCCAATCGGTAAGAAAATATATAATTTATTTCATCGCTCACACAGTTTAACCGACTGCGCTAAGCGTGTTCCCATAAAAATATACATTAATGACTAACACAATTTGATTTTCATGTTATTAGACAATTCGATACCGATACGATAGTCATAATTTTTTAATAAAGTGAAAAAAGTACACTCGAGACGGGGATTGAACCTGTGACCGATACGATACTATTAAAATACTAGATTAAGTCATTCTAAGTAAAAGATATAAATTTACTTATATCAAGTAGCGCTTGAAGTGAAAACGGAGGATTTTTTTATTTTTTCACGGCAATGGGCTTACCACCTTATTACGATTTTTTGAAATCTGCCATCCACTATAATTGAGATTTACATTAATAATGCAAATGAAAATTTTTTCACTGAATAATTTTTATTCAAAAGTGTCGACGTCATCACGCCGTCGATATCGTATCGGAATCGTATCGTCTAATATAAGAAGGCCTATACATTTCTAATCGATACACAATAATAATAATAATGTTATAAAAATTGAACAACGAGTTAACGAGTAAATATCGGATATGATAGATTATATGGGACTCTAATATCATTGAATCTTATTGTTAAGTTTACTGTATGGTTGTAAAGAATAATAAGATCGGGTACGGTTTTTAAAAAAAAAGTTAAAAAATATGGATCTTGAAAGTTAAAAGATATGGATCATGAACTCCTACTTTTTAAATTTTAAAATTAGTATATATTTTAATACTCTAAGGTTTAGCCTAAAAGTATTGGCAGTTTTATTGCTTTTTTTAATTTTGTTTAGCATACAAACATCTACAAATTTAATATTTATTAAATGCTATAACTAGAGTTGGTGTTTTTTGTATTTGTAGTTCAAGTCAAGACTTTATCTTGTATCTAATAGGAAACACTCTCACACCCGTAACTTTTTTGGACAATATTTTTTGGTTTTTGTTATTAAACGAAAATAGTCTCAGATCTAATCATCTAAGAAGTCGAAATGACATGTCTATGGTATTTCGTTTCGGTGCACCACAACTATTCGATCCGATCCGATCACAAGTGAATTTTAATTTGTTCAGCAAAAACGGATAGCAAAATATTCCCCAGTTAATACTTAGAAGACGAATGACGAGAAATAGGTGTCAATCTGTTTTGGTGTATCGCTATAATTATCTGAGTGTACTTGAATTTATCCATATCACCCTCACTTAACGTCAGACTGTGACAATTATGTGTTTAGGGAGTTACAAATAAATGGCGAACGTGACGTCCTGTCACGGTCGCCATTCTTTTTTAGTCACCGATATGACTAACTACTGAAAATATTATTATTTGAATTTACAGAAGTTAGAGAAAAAAGATTGGTTATAATGCTTTTCCCATTAGACACAAGACACAAATAAAATATTTTTCAAAATAACGATATCAAGACATTTATTATTTTTACAACCGTACAGATCTCTAACA